>CM057458.1:1061222500-1062597500 GCA_016271365.2 Neoceratodus forsteri | reverse complement strand
TAAAAAATAAATTACAGATAAAAACCAGACAGTGGCCAAATTGGGGAACTCAAATCATTGAGGCCAGCCGTGGTTACTAGCAGCTGCATTCTTATCTTAGCCTTAACCTTTTAAAAAAACATATTGTGCATTTTCTGCTGAATAGGGCAATTCCAAGCTAGACCTCTGCTCTGTGCTTCTTGAATTATTTCATTTTCTTCATTTATAAAATCTTAACAATTAACCCTTTTAAAGTCTTACACACACATGCATATTAAGTGACATGGTGGTATTTAGCCACTTGCAGCCTTTTGCTACTAGATATACCAATTCAAATGTTGGCATCATTTAGTCATCTACTAGCCATCTTCACTTTTTACTAGCCTTTTATCAATCTACACTAGCCATTTTACACCTTTCTATCTCCTCAACCTTTTGGTTAGCCAATTATAAGTTGTTGATAAAAGTTTTGTCACTGGTTACTAAAACCTTGGCCACTGGTCACTAAACTTTGGCCATTGGCTACTTTCAACACAGGGAAAACAAAGCATTCAGCTCTTACTTGCCAAGTCCCTGGAAATAGGCAAGAAATGTAAAGCCAACAGACCAGAGGCAAAAAAAGTTAACGAACAATTGTGGAAGTGTTTATTTATTTATTGTATTTTATTTAAGGATTTGGAAAAGACCTTTGAGCACAGGCTCTTTTACAAAGGTTCCATGTCAGGTTAACAGGCTAACAGACATATAACAGCACAAAATCAGGATAGGTCGAGAACATACATTAGGTTACAGCATTACAAAATCATTTCTAGTACTAGAGATTAGTACAGCATCAAGCAAAGGAATTATGACAGCAATAGTGAATTTAGTAAAGGGGGAGAGGGAGGGAGGGAGGGAGCCCCCTCTATAGTGGATGGGAGACTTAAGGAAATTGAAGGGCAGAGGGGTCCACCACCGGGGGCACGAAGAAAGAAAGAATTTGCTGCCTCAGGGGAGACTTTGTCAAGAAAAGAGGGAGAATAGTGGCTGGGGGGTGCTAAGGGGGTATTTGGGAAGGGGAAGGGTAGCACCGGTTAGGTGGTGGAAATGGTGCAGGACTGAAAGATCATGGGGGAAAGGGGTGGAATGGTGTGGGGAAGAATAAAAGATGAGATAGGTGGTTTCAGGATGATAGCAGTGGGTGGGAAGGTTGAATAAGCCACAGGGAGAGGGGAGGAGGTAGGCCCCAGATGAAGTCTGTAGTGGGGGAAGAGGCAGGAGGTACTAGGAGGGGAGATGAGGAAGGGGTTTGTAGGGGAGAGAGGAACAGTAGGGTTGCCTTATGTCAGCTCAGGTTGTGGCACTGGGGACTATGGTGTAGGTTAATGGAAGAGGAGAGTCACACCTTCCAAGAGCAGTCATATGCTGTGCAGAGGAGTGGGGTGCAGCTGGGCTGCCATATGACAACTCAGGAGGCTTGAGGAGGGGAAGGGTCATGCCTTCAGAAATGTTATCCACTAGCTTGCTGTCATTCTCCTTTGTGAGCAATACTGGTTTTCTGTCAGCAATACAAATTGCAGTGCTAACGTATCAAGTGCTCAGCCATATCTACTTTTCTGCAGTGGCTCTTCCTGATTTGTATCAGAGAGTTTAGAAGACTGTATCACATGCCCTGAAAGCATCACTTGTTCCAGCCATTCACATCACCACTGATACAATATGTGGACCAGTGGTCAGACTACTGATTACATGGCAGTGACTACCCATAAGGTCAGTTTTCTCTTTTCATACCCCTCCTCCTCCTCTTCTAAGTGAATTGCCAGCAGCAGCAAGTCACCGGGGCCCCCCAACCTCCACAAGCAGGCAGCTTAATATATTGCTGGCTCTGGCAATGACCATCATGCAGAAAACTTCTTACACTTCCTTTAGTAGACGTTTAATGAGTGGCTGACACCACACTCATTAACACCAGGTTTTATAGTATCCAATAATGCAAAGAATATTGTAGAGGCAGTTGACAATGGGGATTATACACAGTCCATATTTTGCTCACTGTATAAATCTGGTAGTTTAGGGATTCCTAAATGAGAAAAGCACCACTGTGCAGACATATGCAGGTCTGTTCAAAAATATTTGTGGTAATTTTATTCATTCTGTAAAGGCCCAAAATCTGTTATGAAACATTCAGGAGCAGAGCCACCTTTCCCGCCACCACCTGAAACAAAATGTGGCAACAAAATGAAGTTCCACCTATTACATGATGGAATGGCTGCTAGAACAAGAGAGAGCTATCGACCATTATTCTGCTGAACACGGCATTGGCAAGGGAGCAGTAAACATCAACTCAAATCAGTAGAGCCAGATGGTGACCCTCTGCACTGTGCTGAAGCCCTTTGAAAAAGGCCACAAGGGTGGTAAGTGAAGATGCTGGTAGTCTAAACCAGGTACTCCCCCATGGCCCTCATTAACCTGTGACTTATTTGCATGAAAACTCAATATGAAGAAAAAGAGGATACCACTGCTCTCAGTCTAGTAGAAAGGATAAGATCTTGTTTCTGGAATGATACACGCATTTCAAAAATGCATACAGTTGACCACTATGGCATGACCACTCTCTTGGACCCTGGGTTCAAAGACACATGTGAGACATTCTTTTATGCATAAAAATACAGTAAGGATCAACAATCCCATAAAGCCTGGCTTATCCACCTAGTCCCTGTACATAGGACACAAAACAAGACCAGGAACACAAACAAAGCAGAAGAACAACAGTCATCATCATCCCTTGCAATCACAGTGACAGGCCAGGTGGGGGAGTGGGAAGAAGGAGGAGTCCAATGGGGCTCCACTGCTACTACTAAACTTCACAAACATCACCTGCTATTACCACTGCTGCACCCAAACTACAGAATTGGAAGTAAACAGAGTAAACAGCAAGAGGGGAGCGGAGTGACAAGATGGCTGCAGCACTGCTCCCTTCCCCACCGCTCTGTGCTCTGTACTGTTTAATTTGGCATTTGAACATTTTAATCTTTTATTTAAAAAACATTTTTAGTTTTTTTTTTCAGTTCAAGTGTTAATGAATGAAACTCATGTTATTTCTGCACTTTATTTGTAGATATTGACTTAGTTGCAAAAATTAAATGTTAAAGAGGTGTGATGTGCTCACTGCCGGGTGGCTGTGCTTTCCACCTGTTAAGTTTCTTTTCTGGTGTCCTTTGGTATAAATGTCAGACTGGAATGAAAGGGAAAAGATTATGGAGATTAAGGACAGTTGGGAGTATAGTGTCGATATGTCTCAGTATCCTCAACAAAAGCGGGAACCCATTTGGAGCTTTGTGACAGAAGGATCAGGTGCAGTCGTGAGTGGCTGCCTGGATGGATCTTTTGGAGCATCCTTTTGGTGAAATGAGTCAGGAGACCCTGAGAGGAGCAGAGCAACAAGACTGTGATAGCATTTTAATGCTGATGTGCTTGATTTGGCCTGCTAAAGGTATGCCAATATTACCTTGGGGGGGAGGGTTATTATTGTTGGTTTGCCCACCCCAATGTTATTACATGCAGTGGAGCATTTCTCTTTTGTTTAATTTGAAGGTGTTGCTCCCACTGCTGTAGAATGGATAAGAAGAAAGAAGGGATATTGAAAAAGGTAATGCTCCAAGGCTAAGCAGAACCGAAAATTAAAGATTTCTGGAATAAGTAGCCAGTGTGCAGCTGAGAGACCTTAAGGGGATTATAGAGCACTTCACTTTTCCCGTATAAATTTTAAGACTAATCCTGTGAAGAGGGCAAATATTTAAATGAAGGATAAGCTTTGAAATTCTTTACAGATATTGGTGCAGAATAGCAGCACCCTGTCTGGCTTGGGAAAGCAACAGGTAGGCAAACTGCCTCTCAATGCTCTTATATGTTTGAAACAGTGGGTAGAATCATTGAAAAGACCCCATTGCTTATGTTTTTTTATTTGTTATAGTCCCTCTCACTTGGACAATGAATCAGGACTCATAATGAAAGATAATCATTGCCCTGATTTGACTTCCAGTTTCAGGAGCTGAATGGAATAATGTTTAAATGGCTCAGTTTTTAAACGCCTGCAAATGGCAATTAATATCCAATTGCCTGTGGCCCCGTGTCCAAGTAGTATAAGTACTGACCTCCTATATTTGATGAATTTCTATACTGGGATGTCATATGAGTTTTCTGATTTAAAATTCGGCAGACTGCAAAGAGCACTGAATTTTTTTATATTCAGTGATCAGAATATGTAGGAACAGGGACTCCAGCATTTTAAAGGAGCCTTAATGTTACTTAATTCTTATTATTTAAAATTTGATCAAATCCGTACAAAGGTGGATAAATCAATCTGTTTTGGGTGCGCATTTAGTAAAACTGGTACAACCTTATATCCATCGGCATTTCTAATATCTGGCAGCTGGACTCCATTGTCTGAGGAGCAGTGCTGCTGTCACTTTCAAAGGTATATTCTGAGAGTGAAATTGGGGACTCCAGTTTTTTCATGGAGCTTTAATGACAACGAAACCAATACCACATAAATAATGGACTCTGGTGTTAAATAGGAGCCTCTTGTTTTTGCCCATTGCTTATTTGCATTGGATTTATGTATATTGTTCCAGAGTGGGTCTGATGAATTAGGGCTCCAAGTTTATTTGTGTGGACATGCGGACGTAGACCCTATTAGGTCTAAAAATAGAAGCATGCAAATTGCTTAAGAGCCCTCAACCCATAAATATCCCTGAAGAGTGGCTATTTAAAATTATGAAAGGTTTAAGGGCTTATTATTTCATCAATTCAAATTTTACTGAGTATTACAAATAGTGGTCATGCAATTTCACCTGAGAAATGCCTGTTGTTCTTTGTTACATTGCAGTTAGGTAGAATTGCTGAGTCTAAGAATTAGCCTCTGCTAATTATTAAGAAAGTTTACATTCCTTATACTCTTGTTGATGTGAAACTCTTTAGGATAGGTATGTACTGGAATTTAATAATCAGTACCTAGGAAATACTAATATAACTGTTACCCTAATTCTGTAGATTGTGTTTTTAGGAAACATTGGATGTTCCATATTTTACATTTTAAAAGGCACAGATAAGAGATCCAGATCATAAATTGGTCTCTGTCTGTTGGTAATTGAACATGTGTGTATATAATGTGTGTAACTGTGATATTTAATTGTTTTTACTCTGTGCATTTGTATGGCTTGTCATGAATTTGTTTAGTTTTCAGCATATTGCAATGGCTTATTTGCTGAACAATAAAAGCAAACTGAACACTGCTGTGCTCCCTAGAAAGACAGTCATTGATGACAAACCCCTGTAGAAGCAACTGTCTACTATGAGTTGATGAATAAAATGGCAAGTCACTTTTTATGGCTGCAGTAGGTAGAGCCTGCAGACGTTTTGCATGTACAAAAGGCGTGATTCATGTTTTCTGTCCATGGAACTGACTGAAGGTGTAAATAGTCTCCTCTACCTTACCCTCCTCCAGGAAATGTTTTCTGCCCTCAAATAAATACACTTTCATGTTAGTCAATGGTTGCAGGGTACTATTTTCTTTCTTAAATGGGCGGTACAAGAACTGGAACCTGAGTAGTGGGAGGCAGCATTGTATTTTTGGAATGAGTAAGATCCACCCCCACTTCCACCTGAGAAGCTCCTAAAGATCCACCCCTACCTTTTTTTGATTCATGTGGGAGGGGCATGAGGTGGATCTATCATGTTAAAAAAAAGATACACTAGTTTGGGATCTGGACCAAGGAACAGAACAAGTTGGTGGAGTCCCTGCATTTTATTAAGAACTAGGAGAACAGAAGATACTTAATGCCTTCAAATTGTCTTAAAACCCCTTGGAACAAATGATCATCAGAGCCACCTGGTGTCTCAAAAGGAAAGAGTAATTAAGAAGTGTCTGAAACTACAACTCCCAAGGAAAACAATAGACACAGTGTTCTGGTTGAAAGAGCCACAGGTTTTTTTCTTAAACATTTACATACTAAAAACATAAAGTTCAGCTTTTGGGATTAACAATATTTGTTTACCATATTCAATATATAGTTTGCCTTTTTAGTAGTTTTAAAACTTTGAAAGCATTGGTATTAGTAATGCATTTAGAAATAAATGTTTTAATTGTCTTTACAGTTAATCATGCAGTTTCATGTGAGGGCACATTTTTTGGGGGAGGGGGTTCAAATTATTTAAATCATGGGCACATTACTTGGTAAACACAGCCTTTGATGAAGTGTATGTTTTCTTTTAAGTTTGAGAAGTGGAGTTGCCTTGCACATGTTAAAAATACCAGCTGCAATTAACAACAACTTGTAGAAACAAAACACTGGTTGTTGTTTTTTCCCTACTTTCTTTTCACTGATATAAACTGAGCCAGAAAAAAAGTAAGATTGGAACAACTATCAGAGCTGCCATTGCCCTGGACATGCCATTTATCACTCATTTAAAATAACACAAATGTACTTTCACATTTTTACTATGAGGGAAGCAAGAAGATGAACCAGCATGGTTAACAAATACATTCATTGACACCTGTGAATGAGTGGGGAGGGGTAGTTTTTTCTAACATTCCTGGTGGATTTATACTCCCTGGAATCTGATGTTCAGGTTTTTTATTGCATCTTGTCCCAGACAATCTTCCCAGAGTGCAGTTTGCTCTATTGTTTAATATCTCCAGTGGAGGACAGTGTCTTGTTACATTGTCTTTTGTTTCAAATTAACCACAGACATTGTGGCAGCCAAAGGAGATGCACTTTGAGTCTTAGGGTATGTACTGCATAATTAATAAGTTTTCATATGCATAATCTTTCCATTCATGTTATTGCTAGACATACTGCAGCTAGCTTGGCTTGAGGAAGGGTGAACATGGTCAAGACCCCTTAGCAATTGAGTTGCATATGTAGCAAATAAGTCCAGATGCGCTAACTGCCTGCTGAATATGGAAGGGTTGCAGGAACCCAGGGAATGATTGGGGGGGGGACTGATGGTCATCAAAATGGAAAGGGATTTTGGGGTAATCATATTGGATGACCTAAAGGTGGCTAAACAATGTACCAAAGCTGTGAGGAGAGCCAGTGGAATGCTGTGGTGCATACAGAGAGGTATTACCAGCAGAAGGAAGGAGGTGGTAATGGCACTGTGTAGATCACTGGTGAGGCCTCATTTGGAATATGGTGTCCAGTTCTGGAAGCTGCATTTCTGTCATGCAACTTTAAATCACAAATGGGTTAAATGGTTTTATTTTAGATTGCTGTCCCTTTCCCCTACTTATCCCACTGGTTAGCCTTATGGAACACAACCAGAACATATCTTGGCTAGCATGATGAATGCACCTACACACGCCACTTCTCAGTCTACAGCACTGTCTTTTTAAAATGCTAACTTCTTGTTGAAAATATGGCATAATTTTTCCATCCATGTTATTGTTAGACATACTGTAGCTAGCTTGGCTTGAGGAAGGGTGAACATGGTCAGGACCCCTTAGCAATTGAGATGCATATGCAGCAAATAAGTCCAGATGTGCTAACTTGCCCTATAACTGTTAAGTGTCACAGTCTGCATTTTCTTCTTGAAATGGTTACTTTTGCATTTATGTTTATTTTAAAATATTTAATATTCTGACCATGTGGTTATGTCATGGACCATAACTGATCTCCGGCCTTAACTGCCCCCCCCCATGCTCCAACTTGCATAGAAAATAGTGCTTGTAGACAAATCTAATCATTCTGCCGCTGTGTTCTGGCATGTTCTTGTGTGTGTGTGTGTGTGTGTTTGTGTTACTGAAGTGAGAAATGTACAGCTGTCATTTTTTACATCATGTTCAAAATGTGTTTTTGCACCTGTGGTGCCAAATGGCACAGTCACTGTGCAAAATCTCCTTTCAGCTAATGAACTGATAGTGTCACTGTTCATGTGGTGGGGTCACAAAAAGCACATGCTGAAAACTTGGAGTGAAAATACCAAGAAATGCCCAGGGCATTAGGGTTTCTGACCATAACACCCTGCACTGTAGGGACTGACAGGCATCAGGGATGTGACTTGGGACTGTCAACAGTAATGCTCATGCCATTCCACCCCCATCTCTACCCTGTAACCAGTGACAGGTATAGAGGTGTGCCTTTGACGCTTCAGCCCCGAAGTTCACTCCATTCTCTTATACTGTACCCATTTCAGCATATTTCCTTATGGAAAGGGGTGAGTGTAAAGTTTGAAAACCCCAAGGCACACCTCGACTGTTGTCTGTGTCTACAGGGTAGGGTGAGGGGAAATGACGTGAGCATTATGGGCAATGACCCAAAGGCACACCCCAATGCCTGTCCATGTCTGCAGGGTGGGGGTGGAGTGGGGTCAGAGTCACTTCAGTACTTCACTGCCATTCCTATTCTGCCTGTCTGTGTGTGTGTGTGTCTCTCTCTCTAGCTATATGTCTATGTAATTATCTATCTTTCTATTAATTGCATGTATTGCTATGTTTACCTATTTCTAAAACAAACCTGCATATCACATTTGCCTGCACTCTGAGCACATACTTATTAAACTGTGCATATTTGTACTCCACTTCTGCATAGACCTCATACTTTCCTAATATTCCCATTATCACAAGCATAACTACCTTGCCTTTATCAAAAGCGACCCCCTCTGAAAGTTAATATCACATTTTCTCTAACAGTCCATCATCATTACACCTGACTTCCTGACATCAACACATTGCTTAAATATAACTTACATCACCTCATGGACAAAAACCCTGTTTCTCTTAAGAATACATAAATAAATAAATAAATAATTAAACGTGTAAATAATCCCAAGGCTAAACATATACCAGCCATTACTTTTTAATGTACTGCCACCTTCTGTACCATCATGGGGATTTGCATACGTTTCCCCCTGATGCCTTGCATTATTGGGATATGTGCAATTATGTTTTCTTTAAAATGTGGCTGTCTGGCCAATATCATCTGGGATAACACATACATCAGTTGCATTTGCTCTGGGGTTCTTTTGTAAGCTTCCTATTCCTTCCATTAAAATGTACACCTCCATATATTTTCCTAATAATGTGTATGCCTTCCTTAGAACAGAAACTAAAACAAATCTTACTACTTACAAATCATTGTGTTGTTTCTTCATACCTCCTTAACTATTCCACACAACTTCACTAACTTCATTATGCAGCCATGGTGTATCTGACCAGATTTTCTTGACACAGTGGTGCCTGAGATGCCAGTAAACAAAATGGTGCAGGATTATCTGGATGAGAACATGCCACTAGCAGAAGGAAACAAGCCTTTATTGTACTGGTACCAAAAGAGATCACTTGGACCTGTCTGACACAACTGCTGAACGCCTCAGTTGTCCACCGACATGTATATACTCAGAGAGATCTTTCAATGATGCAGGCAATATTGTCACAAGCAGGAGAACCCAAAATGTAGCGATTCTCACTTTTTTAAAAAATTAACCTGCCCCTTCCTCCAAAGGCCATTTTGCCACGGCTTATGGATCAGGAATCTTCTACACTTCCAGCTGGGCTAAACACAGAGGAGGAGGAGATGGATGGGAGGGCTTCTGTGTCCATATGTTTTTTAGAACCAGTAGCTTTCAGACACAGTGTGGGGTGTTGCACTGTTGTCTTCACTTAGTCTTCTTCACTTTAATGTTTTTGAGAATTTTTGGCGGGTCTACACGTGCCAAATTAATTTTGGGGGCAACATTGCCCATGAAACCAATGTGTACAACACTGATTCATGGCATAACAGGGAGCCTTGACCATATGTGGAATTGTCCCAATAGAAACACAATTCACAATTTTTGGAACCAGTATCCCACACTGCAGTGTGCAGCACTGTTGTCTTCACATAGTCTTTTTCAGATTATTTTTTTGTGAATTTTTGCCAGGCATAGCCAGGCTGCATAAATAAGTTTGGGGGCAATGTTGCCCATGAAACCAGTGTGTGCAACATTTATCTATGGCATAACAGGAAGCCTTGTCCATGTGTGGCACTGTCCCAGATTAATGGGTACAAATGTTTTGGAGCTAGTAGCACACATTGTGGGATGCTGCATTATTGTCTTCATTTTTCTTCTTCACATTAATGTTTTGTGAATTTATGCCACTGTACTGATATTTTGTGTGCACACACAGACCTTACAGTTACAAACCATTTTATTTTGAGCATTTTTAGCCACAATCTCTTGTTTACTACTAGCACTGTTCATGTTTGGCACTGTCTGAACGGACATCATTTTTGGAACCAGTAACCCTCAGTGTGGTCCACTGCATCATCCTGCTGTTTTGGGTGCATCATCAGCCCAGTGCAGTATGTTATTTAATTGTATCCCATTTTCTAATGCTTTTCAATGGACAAACCAGTGTGAACTAGTCTACTAGTAAGAGAATTTTGATGAACTTTACCTGGTTCAATAGTCAAAGTTCACATGGTCAAACTTTGGGAGGTTTGTGCAGCCTTACTTTTAATTCTTTCTATCTTCCTTAAATTTTATCCTAGATTGCTTTGTCTTCGATAAGAATAAAGAGAATATTTTTCTGGTTTTTTTATGAGGAGATTTTTAGATTATTTTGTCTTCCGTAAGAATGAAGAGAATATTTTTCAGATTTTTTTTTATAAGGAGTTTTTTATTTTACCCAGTAGGAAGATATAAGATAGAAAACAATAATTTTGGTCAAACCATCATTTTTCTCACTACCTCTCTTCCACATCATGTTTGCAATATATTTGTCCATCTTCTTAAATTTAATTATATTCTTCTGATCAGTGGAGTCATATTTAAATTTTCAATGTCCTTTAAATTCTTTGAAATAGTCCCAGGTATTTTCTTTCCTACCTTGAATGGGTTGCTTAGATTTCCCTCTATATGTTTATTATGGTCCATACTACAATCTATAGGGTAGATGTAGGCCAAGAGACTTAACAAGACTATCCTCCCTCTACTCAGTGGAACTCGACATCAATCACAGTTTTCCATATGAAGGCTCATAGTTACTGATCTACTTATATTAATGTTTAACTCTGAAAGTTCTTGATCTCTAAATAATGCAAGTTTGTGAATTTTTGTTTGATTCCAGCATTATTTTTGTTTTCTTTTATTTGTATATAAAGTAAGAGTATTCCTGTCCCTTGTTCCTTTTTTAAGCATGTGGTCCCAAATCAGGATCCCAGAATTAGACTAACAATCATGTAAAAGTTTTTACAGACAACAAACTCAAAACAGGAATTTGTGGTAGTCCAAGTTTCAATAATATTTGACTCAAATTTGTTTGTAGTCACTATGTTATTTCAATCCAATAGATATGTAAATTTTTCAATGCCATCAAGTCTTTATATTGGATTAAAGTATTTGATAACTAATATGTTGGTGCCTCCTTGGTACCTTCTTCAGAGTTGTGGTAGTCTAAAAATATAATTTATTTTTACTCATTTTGCCGTATTGAGTGGGGATAATCAAGTCTGATGTACAGTACTGTATAATGAAAAATGTTTCTAAATTGTGATATATATATATATATATATATATATATATATATATATATATACACATAGCTGTGCCCTGTAGTTAGGGTTGAGCAGCATTTTAATGTTAAACATCAAATTTTGCACTTTAATAACTTTGCAACCGATCAATGGATTTGCAAAAGAATTGGTATGTGCTGTTCTGAGGGGTAGGTCTTTTTTTTTATTTACTTTTCCTCCCAGGCCCCAGATTTTCTCTCTCTTTATCTTGACAACCTACTTAGTCTGGCCGCAACTGTCCTCCACTCCAGGGTGCCACCTTGCTACTCCCACAGCTTATCCCCCCATGGTGGGTGGTGGAGAGCCCCCTACTCACCCACCAGGACCAGATCCAGTACAGGTGATGCCCCTCCAGAGAGATGGCAAGGTATGTTGGATGGCCATCAAGCCACTTGATCTGGGCCATTTTTCTGTGTTTCTGATGGCAGCAAGCATGCAATGCAGACAGTGGGCATGCCACACGTGCTGTCCACATGCAGCACATCGGCTGGCAGCTCTACCTCTGTGCCCCACTGTACTTGGAACAGGTGTGCCAACACTTAGCCTGCACTAGATGTCAGGCACATACTGGCCTGTGTTCCCCTCCCTCCCCAGGAGAGGAGAGCTGTCCTCCAGATGCTCAATCCTCTCCTACCTTGGCCAGCTCCCAACGACCCGCTCACACCACAAACATGGGTCATTGGCCCACAGGAGATAAGGCATCACTGCCTCAGCCTTCCACAACAGTGGGCCACCGCCGAGGGGTAGGTCTTTTGGCATGACAAGTTTTGCTCCAGTTGGATGGACAGATTCTGAGATCTGGATAGTGAAAAAACCTTAAAAGTCACCATTTTGTTTGCATTTTCTTTCCTTATTGCCTTGCGTCCCAACGGTGTGGAATATTGGTGTGATTTTTTTTTATGGTAGATACAGCTTGGGTAACAGAACTGCCATACATTTGTTTGGTGAAAACATATTAATCTGTTGCAAAGTTATTCAATTTTTAAGTTCCTATTTTTTTCAATGGGAAGATCACTTTCCAGGATAGAGGGAGAATGTTCAACGAAGGATTGATCTCACGAAAAAGGATTTATTCTCACGAGATCCATTCCTTTTTCATGAAACAAAAATCCTTTTTCATGAGAGAAAAATTCCTTTTTCATGAGTGGCCATCTTGTTTTTTTTTCACCAACTAAAATGCATAGAAAATGCATAAAAATGTTGTAATTTTACAAATCAAACACCAGAATCTAGCTAAACGGGCCCCATTTACCTAGATTCTAGTGTTTATTTTTCACAATTATGGCTAGAAATACTTTTTCTGGGCACCTGAATTCCCGGGTACCCAGCTTAGCAAGAGGAGCACTTCCCTCACATTCTCTGCATGAAAACCATGGATTTTCCTGACTTCTACAGCTGCAGCTGAACTCATGCTGTCAGCTGTAGTGTGACCTGTGAGCCCTCTTGGCCTGGTGTCTAGTACCACCACTCACTCCCTAATCACTGTCCATCTAAATAAAAGATTTAGTCCCTGGTGTCTAGTAGCACCCACCCCACCCTCCAATCATTGTACCCTAATTTTTATTTTTAGTCCTGGTGTCTAGTGGCACCCCCACCCTCCAATCATTGTCCCCCTTATTTTTATGTTTATATTTATATAATCCGACACCGGGATGCCCACCCCCAATGTCAGATATCCCTTCCCCACAGCATTGTTTTGTTAACAGAGCTGACATTGAGGGCCCAATCCCATGTCAGTATTACAAGCCCACCCCCAGTATGTGGGACACTGGGGAGCCCACCCCAGTGTCCCAAAATATTTATTTCCTTTCATCTTTCAAAAAGAAAACAGTCCCCCAATGTCTTTTTTTAAACCTGAAAAAATATAAAGCGTTCCCTCATCTTCCCCGCCATCCCCCTCCCCCATTCTGATGCTTCCACTGAGCACCCACCACCCTACACCCCTTTCCCTAAACTTACCACCAGAGGTTGTACGCTATCATCTATTTTGGACTGAGACGCGTCTGCACGCTTCAAAGCTGAACCGAGAACTGACGAATCAAGTTAAGTGCCATATAATGTATTTCCATCGTGTTTTGAACTTATGTTCATAACATTGCCATTTTTTGGAATTTTTCACCAGTTTTTCAGCATGCCCTTTTTGAGACCCCACCTCATGAACACTGGCACTGACATTTTGTTAATCTGACCCAGAAGGTGATTTCCTGGTCACTGTGTGAAATCACCTTTCAGGACAGAATAACAAAATTTCACCACCAGTGTTCATGAGGTGGGTCCCACAAAGGCCATGTTGAAAATTTGGTGAAATAATTCCTACAAATGGCTAAGTTATGAGTGTTCATTGAAATGGTTCTACACATGGGCATAACTTTGGTAATATTCAATATTTTGACTCCAAATTTTCAACATAGCCATTTTTTTCCATAGCACCTCATGAATAGTACAGCTGTCATTTTTCACATCCTGTCCAAAACATGTTTTCACACCTGTGGCGGAGGATGGTGTTTTGGCATGGATTTGAACATTTTCACCTATGGAGTATATGAGGAGGGTCATAAGAAGACTATGTTGAAAATGTGGATCAAAATAAGAAAAAATGCCAAAATTATGACCATTCATTGCAATTTTGCTATGCCTGCTTGTAAGTTTGAAATTTTTTAATATTTTGACCCCAGATTTTCAACATAGCCTTCTTATTACCACACCTCATGTATGTCACAGCTGTCATTTTTCAAATCCTGCCCAAAATGTGCTTTCACAATTGTGGTGTGTAATGATGTTGCAGTTGCATAGAATAATATTTTGTTGGGGATTCAAAATGTTTCTGTACTGGGTACATGAGGTGGGGTAATAACATGGCAATCCTGACAATTTGGTCACTGTTGTCCTATAAATGGAAGCACAAGGCCCAGAGGGTCCTGTGCTTCCACAGCTACATACATATATGCATCTACAGCTCCCACAGTAAAATAAGGATACTATTATACTATCTCAAAAAGTAAGGAACTAAGTTCCAAAAAACTTTGTTAATGCTCCAGTTAGGGTCAAAGTGACAAAAGTTGGGAAATGAGTAGAGATCAGTGTTTTTCTTAAATAAGAAATAACAAGAATTTCAAGGTATAAAAATAAATAAAACAAAAACAAACATATGAAAAAAGTTAAAAAATGTGCTTGTTTTTTGCCAAAAAATAAATAACTACTTGCAGCAGCTGTTGCTTAGTCTCCATTGTTACCACAGAGACAGTCCACAAGGAATCCGCAGTGGAATTGTCTGATTCACAGAACCTTTCTAGACCATAGCATAATGCTGCTTAATACAGTGTAGTATATTAGGAATGTGATTTCTAGTGTGTATAAGGTCATTTTGAGGTATTTTATGAATGTAAATGTGATAACAAGAAATAAAACTACATTTCAATGAATAAAAGAAATAACAAGAAATTTCAGAAAAATAAAATAAAATTGTAAAAATAAAAAGAATTTCATGGGGTCTAGAAATGAGGTTTTTATTTCCTACCCTCTAAGCTAGGCAGGAGGCTGGTGTGGGGTGTGCCTTGGGCTTTTTCAAGCCTAATGTTCACCCCATTCTCATAAAGTCTACACATCTGACCTTATTTACAGATGAAATGGGGTGAGCATTAGGCCTGAGAAGCCCAAGGCATACCCAACACCTGCTCTCCTGCCTGGTTTGGGAGGGTGGAGTGTTAGGGAAGCCCTAACACCTCTTTTCCAAACTTTTGTTCCTTTGACCCTAACTGGAGTATTAACATTTTTTTTTGCAATATTTTTATTTATTTAAGTTGATAACCGGGAAAAGCACCATTGAGCCAAGGTTTGTTTCTAGATGCGATACATACAGATGATATAGATATAGATATAGATATAGATATAGATATAGATATAGATATAGATATAGATATAGATATATATAATACTGGCACGGTAGTGCCAGTGTAGTTAGGGTTGCCCAGCCACTTCTATGTTAAACCCCACATTTTGCACTTTAATAACTATGCCACTGTATGACAGAATTGCTTGAAATTTTGCATGCATGGTCTGGTACGATGGATCTCTGGATCTGGCAAGTTACGTTATGGCTGGATGAGTGGTTGCGGAACTGCAGAGCTCCCAAAACACAAAAAATTGGGGGGTTTGCATGTTTCTTTGCTCGTGGCTACAGCCTGCGCAATTTGTCCGTTTGGTCTGAAATCTTCAGGGAAGATGCAGTCTGGGTCACTGATGTGCCTTTTGAAGATTTGGGGAAAAAATATTAAACCATTTAAAAGTTATTCAAAAAAACAATTTTTCCATTATAGTCAATGGGAAAAAAATATATGTGTATCTCGAAAGCTGCTGACATTACATTTTACTGTTGTAAACGGCCCTTTTACTGTTGTATGGCAGCCATCTTATTTTCAGTTATCGAGATAGAAAAATGCCTGGCATTTAAATTTAGGTCCCCCTAGGTAAACACTGACTGTTGTGTTTACCTAGTCAGGTTCAGAGGATCACAGCACTATCTTTTTGGGGGGGAAACCCCCTAGAAATGCCTTTTTGGTGATTGGACACCTTGTACTGCCACAAGTTGTGACAGAACTGTTGCAACATTTTCGTAAATCATGAAAGTGTTATGCCCATTCTGTCACATAATTTTGCAAAACTTTCGTGATTTGTGAAAGAACATAGCCAAAAACAGTAATTTTTTGCCACCCCACAGCATCAAAATGGTTGGGGCCTTTGAGCTGAAATGTGCAGGGTGGTAAGCCCTGGTCCCACAGATGTGCCTTTTGGTGGTTTGGTCCCAAAGCATTCAATGATCCCATAGTTACAGCACTCCAAAGTTGAGAAATTTCCCATAGGCTAACATTGCAGTGCCCGTGGTGACTTTCGACACCCGCATCTCGGAAACTGTGTGAGATATGGATTTTTCATTCTCTGCAGAATAGTCCACCTTTAGGTGGACTAAGCTTACATGGAGGTTTTGAAGTCATGAATACCACTGCAGTGGAATTGTTTTCATAGTTGCCATGGTTACTGAGATATTGTCAAATTAGTGTTACAATGGTTCCTTTTCAGTTCTATTCAGCTGCTGGATGGCTCTGTACTTATGTGTAAGTGGGAGCGCAGGGCCCAGAGGGCCCACATTCCCACATACACATATCATTATGAAAAAATGGACAGTGTGAGGGGAGTGCAGGGCCTGTAGGGCCCGCACTTCCACTGCCACATACCAGTTATTAGTTAGATTACACTTTCTCAAAAAGAAGGGAAATGCATTGCAAAAAACTCCATTAATGGATCAGTTAAGGTTGATAGTACACTGACAAAAGTTTGGAAATTTGGTGTTAGCGTTACCAATCCCTACCACCCCATTCCTACCCCCTCTCCTCACACCAACAGACGTCAGGGTGTGTGTTGGGGTTGTTGGGCCTAACTCTCACCCCATTCTCCTATACTGCACCACCTCAGCTTGTTTACACATGGAATGGGGTGGGAGTTAGGCCAATGATCCCAATGCACACCCCAAAGCCTGTTGGTGTGAAGAGGGTGGGGGTGGGAATGGGGTAGTAGGGGTTGGTAACCCTAACACCGAATTTCCAAACTTTTGTCAGCATACTATCAACCCTAACTGATGCATTAATGGAGTTTTTTGCAATGAATATATAAATATGTATTATAGGCACATGGCCGCACCCCTTTAGTTAGGGTTGAACGGTCACGTTTATGTTAAACTCAACATTTTTAACTTTAATAACTTCACAACCATTCAACAGATTTGCATGAAATTCTGCATATACCATCAAGGACCAAAGATCTTTGATGTACCAAGTTTTGTTCTGGTTGGATGCGTGGGTACAGAGATACAGAGTGTAAAAATTGTGAAATTTAACGGGTTTTTTTTTTCAGTTCTTTGTCATGCTGCAGTGCAAAAATGCCTTGGGTTTTTGGTCTGAACTTTTTCAAGTAGAAACATCTTGGGTCACAGATGTGCCTTTTGAAGGTTTGATGAAAAAATATTCATCCATTCCAAAGTTATTAAATTTTAAAGTTTCCCATTGTTTTCAATGGGAATTTCACTCTCCAGTTAGATGTTCCACTCAAAAAAGGATCCTTTGCTGTAAATGGGTACTCCTTTGTCGTAAATGGGTCATCCTGTGTCACAAATGGGAAATCTATTTCCATGCTCCTGCCATCGTGTTTTAAGTTAGCGAGGGAAACAAAATTACATAACTGAAAATAATTGTGTGGTTTCTATAAACCAGCACATCTGTTCTGCTAAAAGGACCCATTTCAGTTGATTTTGGGGTTAGTTTTTGGAGAAATCATTTGCATATGTGTTCTAATCCTGTTTCATGTCTTTTTTGGCATTTGGAAATCTTTTTTGCAAACTGCAAAACAAGAGACTTGAAACAGGATCCTGTTTCACAGTTTGCAAAACAAAGACTTCCTTTTTCACAAATTGCAAAAAAAGACATGAAAAAGGATCTCCAATGGCCATCCTCATTAATGTAATATATTTCTCTGGCATCTAGTGGCACTCCCCCACCCTCGGATCACCATCCCCATATTTATAGACATTTTCCTGGTGTCTAATGGCACCCCCCTCAACCTCCGATCACTGTCCCTGTTTTCAGTGGCACCCCCCACCCTCCTTATGGCTGAAATAAGGAAAATTGTCCCTCAATTTTTTTCAACCCTACAAAAAAAAAGGTCCCTCACTGATCATCCCCAACCCCCACCTCCCACTCAGCACCCACCACCCCACACTCCCAGTATACCCTCACTCACCTGAACAGATCCCAGGTTTGAGATCCCCTCTCCGATCGAAGACACATCTCGCTGCTGGAACCAGC
Source organism: Neoceratodus forsteri (assembly GCA_016271365.2). Classification (NCBI taxonomy): domain Eukaryota; kingdom Metazoa; phylum Chordata; order Ceratodontiformes; family Ceratodontidae; genus Neoceratodus; species Neoceratodus forsteri. The sequence continues at coordinate 1,062,579,133 of CM057458.1, read as the reverse complement.
AACTGCCATATGAGAAACTAAGGTTAATGCAGTTCAGTGTATTTCAATGGAGTTTTCAACTTTGATGCTTAACTCTGCCATTTTTGGACATTTTGTCACCTGATTTTATCACGGCCTTTCGGGGACCCCACCTCAGGAACAATATCAGTGACTTTATCCAACTCCCGTTCAAAAGATGATTTCACAGTTGCCTGGAAAATTCACTTTTCAGGTGGGATTTGAAAATGTTTCCTGCCCTTGTTCATGAGGTGGGATCATAAAAAGGCTATGTTGAAAATTTGGTGTCAAAATATGTAAAAATGGCAAAGTTATGGCAGTTCATTGCAATTTTGCTACGCATGCTCATAACTTTGGAAATTTTAAATATTTTGACCCTAAATTTTCAACATAGCCTTCTTATTACCCTACTTCATATATGTCACAGCTGTATTTTTTTAAATCCTGGCCAAAATGTGTTTTCGCACCTGTGATGTGGAATGGCGTTGCAGTTGCACAGCACTACGTTTTTTCGGGGCTTTGAAAATTTCCTGTACTAGGTACATGAGGTGGGGTAATAAGATGGCTATGCTGATAATGTGGTCACTGTTGTCCTATAATGGAAGTGCAGGGCCCTTCCACTACTACATACATATATGCATTTATGGTGGGACGGTAGGGCCCTGAGCTCCCACAGGCAAATAAGGATACAATTACTCTTTTTCAAAAACTATGGATGTATTGGCCCTGTGCTCTGACAAGCAAATAAGGCTATGATTATACTATCTAGAAAAGTGTGTTATAGGGGTGTGGTTGTGTCCCTATAGTTAGGGTTCCTTCTTCACATCTGTGCTAAACTTAAAGGCCCAGATATTCAAAAGGGTTGCACCATGCACAAAAGGGATGTGCCAGCTCAAGTCCGAAAATGCACCATTGTGCGATATTCAGCAGAAAGCAGATGCGCCCCCCAAATCACAATGCGCAAGAGTGCAATGGTAATGAATGCATGTGCAACTGAAGGGGGAGGAACCATGAATAAATGGTCCAGTGCGATAGTCAACAACATGCCTTGTGCAATAGAGAACCAACGGAAGTTAACGATAGCGAAATGATCCAAAAAAAGGAACAAGAGAGGTGCAAGAACGCTTCTGGAAAGCTACATTTGGGAGAACTGCAAGCAGGCACACAGTAACTGTGAGCAGGACAGGGCAGGAGAAGGACAGAGTACCTGGAACCACCAGGAACAGGAAAGGAGTGGGGAGCCTGTGCTACTGCGCAAGACAAAAGGGGGAAGTGCCACACAGGACTGAGGGCATGGACAGTGGCCAGTACGTACAATACAGGGAGGTGTTCCTGGTGCAGGGGCAGTAGTAGTAAGGACAGTGGGGGGAACAGTAAAACAGCTGCCAGGGGGGTAACACAAGCCAGGGACATGGCCGGTGCCACCATTCAGATTGAGGCAGTAATGAGGGGTGTGAGAAGGCAGGCAGCAGGGGGGCACGGCTGTGGAAGGTCCCATCGGTGGTATGCCCCCAACAGGCAGTACCGAGCCTGCACCAGCTTCGAGCTGTACACTGACACTGAGATCGTGGGCTGGTACCACCTGAACCGGGCGATCCTGAGGTGGCTCTGTGAGCTGTGCAGTGATGTGATACAGGCACCCACACGACGGAGCCATGGTCTGTCAGTGGAGACCAAAGTGACAGCTGTCATGTGTCTGCTCACCACGGGTACCTTCCAGAGACCAACAGGGGATATGACAGGCATAACCCAGTTGGCTGCGTCACGCCTACTCACCCAATTCCTCAGCGCACTGCTGCCACATGCTGCGGAGTACATCCATTTCCCCCAGCATACCGGTGGCGCGCACAGCACACATACAGGAGTTCCACAGGGTAGCACGTATGCCTGGCATGCTCAGGGCCATCGACTGCACCCATGTGGCCATCCACATGCCACCTGGTCCCAAAGGGGCCACATACATAAATCGGAAGGGGTATGCAAGCATCAACTGCCAGGTGGTATGCGATGCCAGGGGGCGCATAACCAATGTCTGTGCCATGCACCCTGGGGGGAGCACATGATGCCTTCATCTGGCACCAGTCTGCACTGTGCCACAGGGTCAGAATGGGGACATCCCCACTGGTCACCTAGTGGGTGATTAGGTAAATCACGCAGAAAGACATGGATCTTGGGAGGGGCATAGTCAGAGGTGACATGGTTGCTGGCCTAGATGGCCCATGGCAGGGCGATGCTGATCACCAAACTAATGTCCACCCTCTAGACACAGGTGACAGTGGATACCCACTCTGTCCTTGGCAGCTGACACCATACCGGTGGCCTGCGACCCCATTGCAGCAACGCTACAATGAGGCACATGCCACCACATGCAATGTCATCTAGCGGGTGTCCGGGATGCTGAAGACACATTTCCGTTGCCTGGACACATCTGGCGGTGCCCTACAGTACAGCCCCTCAAAGGTCTGCAGGCTATTCCTGGCCTGTTGCGTCCTGCACAACATGGCTAACAACTGTGGGATAGCTGTACAGGTCGAAGAGGGGTACAGTGATGGGGACAATCAGGACGCTGGTGAAGATGGTGATGGGAAGCCCCCCCTTGGTTGAAGGGACCCCTGACTGATCCGGATGGCACAGCTGCACCGGGACACCATCACAGAGGAGCACTTCAACCAACCCAGGTAAGTCATGGGGCCATGTGCAACCACCAATGGCAAGGGCACAACCCACAAACACGCATGTACAAACCCCTGGGGTGCATGTCGTAAAGGGAATTGGCTGAGCATGGAACCGCACACGCCATCAGGGATGGGCAAGGTCTAACATGGCATGCGGTCACACACACACACACACACACACACCCGACATGCACAAAGGGTAGGAGGCACGCCGACCTCAACTGCCACCTCTAGCCACACACATGTCCACAGACCACCACGCCCAGTGCCTGTCATTGTGCATGTGTCAGATGTTGGGCACCATTGCACAGTGGTGGACAGCGCAATGCAGGCATCATCATGCACATGCCACAGTGGACAGCAGCTGGGAGGGTGTGCAGATGGAATGTGTGTGTGTGTGTGTGTGTGTGCAGGGCCGGGTACCCCACCCGTGCATTGCACATTGAACAACACACTGCACACAGGGCAGCGTCAGACAGTAGCCTTGGTGGGAGACAGGTCAGTCATGCGCCACAGTGCCACAGCCACCACAGATGCATGGGCGGCCCTGCTGAGACCTGCCAGCAGTGACAGGCTGACCAATGGCCTCATCGGGTGGCACCGACGGTCCCCAAGGGGTTCCGCTGCATGAACACGACCTTGCTCACGCAGGGGTCTGCAGCACACCAAATGTGCCTGCGCCAGGCGTGCTGGGATGCCCACAGCTGAACCCGGTGTCGACAAGGAGGGTGTCAAATGACACCAGGAATGGGGGGTGGACATTGCACTGTGCAGTGTCTGCGATGCATGGGAAAATAACTGTGTGCACACTGTGGCCATGACAGCTGCGAACGCCTGTGTCTGCCTGTCAACGGCGGTAGACACATCCTCCTGCAGCTGGTCCATCCCTGCCAGGAGCAGACTGGTGTCCCTGCTGCACCACTCCTCTGCCTGGTGCAGGGCTGCACTGAGTGCATCCACCACCGTCACAAGCCGTAACTGCTGATTGACTGAATCTTGGAGTATGCGGGTGTGCTCATCTAAGAGGTCATCTGCCTGATCGCATGCTGTCCCACACGGTGTTCATGGCCCTGATGGACAGCACCCCTTGAGGGTGGGTGCTGCACACCAGGGCCATGCCTGGGCATATCCACAGATGGTGCACTGACGCCGCCCACCGACACTGTACCCCCATGGCCATTGGCCGACTGCTGACACTGCCCCTCTGGCTGCCGCTCTCCAAGGTTCAATGGTGCTGCTGCAGTGGCCGCAACAGCCCCACTGTCCTGGACACACACCAGTGCTTCCCCACTGGTGCAGACAGGCACAGACTGGGTCTGTGATGTCATGCAGGCCTCCATGGTGGCACCACCCATGGTTATGCTCGTGCTGTAACCTGCTGTGTGGCCATCCTGCGGCCCATGCATATCACTGTCCATGATGTGAGCTCCATCATCATCAGTGATGAATCCGGCACCAGTCCAAGTCTCAGCATGCTGGCATCCATGGACACTGGCACACTGGGACACGGGCAGGGCCTCCTCCACACCTGCTCCACCAACATCAGTCCGGACAGCCAGGCAGGCCCACTGTCACCCTGACCCTCGGACACCTGTGGAAGTGGATGGGCCCTCCTCTGTGTCCATGGTATCACCTCAGTGGATGAGCCCACCACCGCTGACCCATGTAGATGCTCAGGAGCTGTAAGGGAACACAGTAGCATTAATGTATCTGCCCTACCCTGTGCCATCCCCCCCCAGTGACAGATCAGGACCTACCATGCAGCGACGGGCTACCACCCATCTGGAATCCACCACCTGGAACACCCTCGATGGCACAACGCCACATGCTGCCAGCAACCCGCTCTTCTTGTGGGGACAGGCATTGCATGGCAGGCTGTCCCCCACCGGTCGCAGCCCATGCTGCCCTGATGGGAGCCACCTTATCCTTAATCCTCCGCCTGTCCATGCCCACCTTCTTCTTGCACTCCTGCATGGACCGCTGGTGGCTGCCATGCAGGTTGACAGCCCGCGCCACCTCTCCCCATGCAGCAGCATGGGCCTGTGGTGTTCCCTGGTGTCCGCTGAGCAGCGGCTCCTGGTCAAGGTAGGCCTCAAACAGGGCATCTGTTTCTGCCTTGCTGAAGTTTGGCCTCCTCTTCCTCCCACGTCTCTGTTCCTCTTCCTCCACCTCACGATCACTCATTATTGATCCTGTGGGAATGACAGGTGTTACCTGTGACTGTGCAGTCCCATGCATGTCCCACACACCACAGTCCACACTCCCAAACAGCATGCAACTCACCACAATAGACTGCAACAGCAGACTATGGCCTCTGCAGCCCCATGTCACATTTATATAGCGCAATGCATGCAGATGAGGCGAGGCTCAATTTTAAGTGGATGCTAATGCAGTAGCTGTGCCATGGAATTGCTGATGAGCTGATTTGCATATGCCGGCTGAATATCGCGCTGTTGTGCCTTGCGTAATTGTGTTGAACGTGCTCAGGCAAGGGCGCAGTTCTGTGACATGCACAGTAGACACCGAACGGTGCATGCCCGGGGTGCTGACGCCAACGCCTGCCACGCTGCTGACGTGCTGTGCATGGGAGACAATACAGGGCATGGCCACCATTGTGCCAGTGGCACTACTGCACTGTTCACATGTATGGTGCTCTGGCACTGGGGCACCATAGGCACAGTGGAGCCACAGCACGGTAGACTTCTACAGGAAGTGCCACACAGGTGCCCTACTGTGCTACACGCGGTGAGTACCAAGTGCGCTGTGGCGGTCCGTGCATGAGAGACCCCTGACCCTGTGCCGACCTTTGCCCCTAGGCACCATGCATCTGCATGGGTGCACCGCTATTGCACTGTTTGGTGACAGCACGATGGGGAATGGCAGCGCTGTACCACGCAGCATCCACACGTGGCCGACGTGCACTACAGAGTGCCATTTTGATACTGAAAGATTTCAGGATGGCACGGAGACGGGCACAGATCTGGAGCCAAGTCAAAGTGGCCAATCTAATGCACTTGGTGGAGCCCCATGCTGCTGCTCTATTTGGGGAGGCACCCCTGGACAGGGCCAGGAGTGCTGTGTGGGAGGAGGTGGCGGTGGCCCTGGAGGAGGCAACGGGCATGGAGCGCACGGCACAGCAGTGCAGGCACCGCTATGGGGACCTGCAACGTCGGGACCCAGACAGGTTTGCCTGCCTGTGGTCACATGCCAGGAGGGGCATGGTTCCATGGCCAGGTAGGTGCCCCATCTTTACACTGATAACATCCATACAGGTATCATGGTGGCATGTGTCCAGCACATGGGGGGGCCATCCAGTGAGGGCCATGATGGTGGTATAGGGTTGGGGGACAGATGGGTATGGCTGTGTAGGATTGCACACACATGGGGGTGGGGGGACTTTGCTACTGGATTGTACTGATGTTCCTCTCTCCATGTTTGCACCCTAGGCCCAGAGGAGCGCCGGCATGCCAGGGAGGGGAGGCTGTGCCGTGAGCCACAGCATGTGGCAAGGGCGGCCGGACCAGACCAGCGCAGGGACCAGCCTGATGATGGTGAGTGCCCTACATCCATGATTACTTTTGCATGCTGTGTAATAGGGTGGGTAGCGGGGCATGGCCACCATCCACTGACTCCACTGCCATGCACGCAACTTGGTACAGTCAGCACTGTCCAGTGGCACTGCATGTCTGGGAGTGCATCAATGGTGGTCCATGTGTGCACTGGGTACATGGCTGTGCCACTGCCTTTGCACCGCATAGCCATGTCACTGTACAGCCACGGTGGTGCTGTGCAGGACTTGGCCGGTGGGTGGGTGCAGCAGTCTGCACGGCTGTGTGCGCCTGGGTGGGCAGGTCTTGTGGACACGATCACTGTGGGTGGTCACACTCTATCACAGAGGCATGTCCCACTGCTGTATGCCATGCACAGTGGGTGGGCTGCGGGGGGGCTGTGCATTCACACCTATTGACTCTGCTCCCTTGTCCTAGGTGGATGGCAGTTGCAGACAATACAAGAGATGCTGGGGGAGATACTGCAGGTTGCCAGGGCTTCATTGGAGATCCTCGAGTGACTAGAACGTCTGGGAGTCCGACGGCGGCATGGCGGGAGGCGCAGCCAGAGTGGGTAGTGGGGCTCCCGCTGAGCGTTCTACAGCCCATGATTTCCCCTACCCCACTGAACCCACCCTCACACCCCTCCTTCCCTCTACCATTTGTTCACCCCTGCCCCTTACCCACCCCCACCTTGTTTGTGGCCCTCCCCCAAACATTTTGTAAATAGCTGTATATAGTTTGTTTTGATCTTTTACAATACATTTGCTTTTTTATGCCTACTGTGGTGGTCTCTGATTTGCAGTGGACTATAGGTGCTCAGCTGCAGTGGTGTGCATGGTGGCAGGGGTGGTACAGTCATGTGCGTATGTGTGTCCATGGGGAAGTAACTATGGTGTGGGAGTAGCTATCAGTCACTGTCTGTGGTTTGTGTGTTGTTCCCTGTGCACTGGATGACTTTGTACAGTGGTCCATGGTGCATGCTCTGTGTCCATGGTGCACCTGTCAGACTGTCCATGGCCTGTGCAGCTGACACCCTTGCATGTCTGTGACCTGCACGGTCCGCTGGCATGTCAGTGGTGGCTATCCATACTGGACAGCCACTGTACCTGGCATAATACCAGGTTGCCTCCTGTCACTGGTGTGGTGTATGTCTGCCTCAGGTGACACTGTGGCCTCCGCTGTTGTTGTCCCACCTCCATGCTGTTGCTTGTGTGTGTCACCGGGGATGTGCACCACTGTCTGTCACTTGTGCTCCGGGTGCATGCTGGTGGCGTACAGCTCCATGGTGCCTGCACAGGGTGGCTGGCACTCCTGTGCCATGGAGGGGTGCTGGCTGTGTGTACATGGTTTCCGTGGCCACACACTGGGGACTTGGTTGCCCCACTACTGTGTCCCTGTATTGGTGTGCCCTTGGGCATGGGATGGTGTTTGTCCATGCACTGTGTTGCATCCTGTGTGGCGCATGCTTCCATGCACCACTGTGGGTGTCTGCACTGGCTGTTGTGGCCAGTGCTGGGTCGGGGTGTGTCCTTGGGAGGGTGTGCAGGGTGATGTACCACTGGTGGTGGGGTCCAGGGCATGTCCTGTCACGTGTGAGGTACCTCATGTGCCGATGCATGGTCGGTCTCTCAGCTGTACCTCAGGGGGACATGCATGGTGGCACTGTGTATGCAGTCATTGCATCACTGTCTGCTGCCTCCCACTGATGGGTGCTCATGGTGGGGCTGCCTTGTATGGTTCTGTGGTGCACAGGACTGCATTGTCACAGTGGGGGTGGTGGCATGCATGGGGTGTGCACTGGTGGATGCTGCTCCTGGGCAGGGTGTCTGGGGATCACGGTGCAGGGTGTGCTGTGCATTGGTGGGATGGTGTGGCACAGGGTGGTCAGACCTCCTTGTGTGCCAGTCACAGCTTGCCAGAGGGTGTGCTGGGGCACCATGCCCCGGCTGTGGGTTTGTTGCTGGTATCCATGGCCGGTGGTTATTCCAGCTCTCCACCAGTTGTGCAGTGCATGGGGTGTGGGGGGCAATGTCTGTTCTGCTGTGTGCTCCTCTGCCCATCTGTGGCATGGGTGGTGGGCCCCTGCATCCTTTCCCTGCGCATCCCTGGTTGTGCTGTTGCACTGCTGCCTTGCTCCAATGGGCATCCCTGGTTGTGCTGTTGCACAGCTGCCCTGCTCCACTGAGCATCCCTGGTTGTGCTATGGCGCATCTGAACTGCTCCACTGAGCATCCCTGGTTGCGCTATGGCGCATCTGAACTGTGCCACTGCACATCCCTGGTTGTGCTATGGCGCAGGTGGCATGATATTCAGTCATGTGCCACAGGCGCATCTTGACATGCACAGTTTTTGAATATTGTGCTTCTTGTGCATGGGCGCAGTGGACTTGCACTTGCTCCTGCTGTTGTGCACTTTTGGGATGCAGTTTGAATATCTGGGCCTAAATGTTGCAGTATAAAAACTTTGCAACCGTTCAAGCAATTCACATGAAATTTTGCAGGCACCATCAGGGACTAAAGATCTCTTTATGTTGCAAGTTTTATTCCATTTGGATGTGTGAGTGAAGAGATATGGAGTGTCAAACAATGTGTAACCATTTTTTTAAAGATTCTTGGTCACGCCATGGCACAAAAATAGTGTGGAATTTTGGTCTGGCATTTTCAGAGTAGAAAGATCTTGGGTCACAGATGTGCCTTTTGAAGATTTGATGAAACAATATTATTCCATTCAAAAGTTATTAAATTTTAAAATGTTTCATTATTTTCAATGGGAAAAGTTAGATGTTCACCTCAAAAAAGGATTCTGTGTCACAAATGGGGAATCCTTTGTAGCAAATGGGAAATCCTTTTTTGTGTTTTTGCACTTTAATATCTTCACAACCATTCAACTGATTTGCATGAACTTCTGCATGTGCCATCAGAGACTGAAGGTCTCTTGATGTTACAAATTTCATTCCAGTCAGATGTGTGGGTCAAGAGCTACATAGTGTCAAAAAATGTGAAAATTAAATTTTTTGTAAAATTCTTTTTCACACCCCTGCACAAAATTGGCTGGTATTTTGGTCTGAAATTTTTAGGGTAGAAAGGTCTTTGGTCAAAGATTTTTGAAGATTTTTGAAGATTTTGTGAAAAAATATTAATATTTTCAAAAGCAATTCAATTCATTATTTTCAATGAGAAAAGTTAGATGCGAATCTCGAAACAGGATTCTGTGTCACAAATGGGCAGTCCTGTGTTTCAAATAAGTAATCCTTCATCGCAAATTGAGAATCTTTTTTTGTGCTGCCGCCACCTTGTTTTTTTCTTATTGAGGCAAACAAAGCTACAAAAACAGAAAAAAATTTTTAAGGTAACCAACACATGTTCTGCTAATCGAGAACCATTCTATCAGATTCTGGTGTTAGTTTTTTCATAAATCACCTGTAAATGTGTTTTTTAACATGCCACAATCATTTTTTGCAGATTTCGGAAAAAAGATTCACAAAACAGGATTCTATTTTGTAATTTGCAAAAATTGGTTTTTCTTTTTCACAAATTGCAAAAAAGGAAAGCTCGAAACAGGATTTTGTTTCGCAATTTGCAAAAAAAAAAAATTTTTATATAGTTGTGTTTTGGTCACTTCACACTGAATAAATGGTTTGGAATTTTGGTCTATAATTTTCAGGGTACAAAGAACTTGCTCCAAGCATGTGCATTTTTCTGGTTTGGTAAAAGCAGATTACCTTGCTCTGGAGTTCTGGGTCTTTACATTTTCCTTAATTTGCCATAGGATAACATTGTAATGTGAGATGTACGCAGTCATTTGTTTGTCAGTTTGCTGTGAAGACATGGGGCCTGATTCCAGAAGCCATTCCATTTGATGCAAGGTGCTTGCATCAATCAGCAAAGATGCATCTTGCATCCCCCTTTGTGGCATTCCCTATTGTGGAATGTGGGCTGCATCAGACAGGGAAGTTGCTGCACCAGACAGGCACTGCATCACCCTTGTTACCTGCATCTGAGTATGCCAGGTCACAAGGGGCTTGCACCACAATGCTGCTCACATTTCTGATTCCAAAAGCCCCACCATGGCTGTCACAGGGGGCTCTTCTTAGACCTACCAGGAGGTGGTCTAAGCCCCTTGTACCCATCTGGGACACTGTGTTGTGTAGGCTACAGGAGGGGTCCATGGGCAGGAAGGGCATGGAGGGGCAAAGGGAGGGTTGGTGTCACAACCAGGATGTGTGGAAGTGCTTTGGCACCCTGAGGGTGCATATGTCTCTGTATAGCTATTACATGGGCATATGCACCCTGACGAGTGCCGAACCAATACCCGACCACCCTGCTGGCACACCAATCCAACCAATGTCCCCACCCACCCCCACCCCCCACTGGGCACGTGTGTACCCTCTCACCAACACCACCAGTGCTACCCATTCTTTACTGCACCAGTGGAAGGGATGGCAAGTCCTTGCAGCATGTGCCACAGCTGCACCAATGGTCAGGCACAGTCCCACACTTGTGGCAATCCCAGGGAGTTTAGGTCAGGAACCCTGCTTTTTCTTGGAATATGGTGAAGGGTTCCAGGTGCACCGGGTATTACCATAGCCCTTGGAGCAGTGCAACTTGTGATATTCCAAGGGCTCCTTTTGGAATTGGGCCCCAGACTTCCAATTTTTGTGTGACATTTTTCCATACATGCTGTCATATCAGGGTGACCAATCTTTTCTCTTTTGCTACAAAGAGTGTGCCCTACAGATGTGCCTTTTGCTGGTTTGGTGAAAAGATATCCATTTGGTGTAGATTTATACAGGTTTCAAATACTTCTGTGATTCCCATGAGATAACATTGCACTGTGAAGTCTTACAACAACAGTATCTTTAAAGTTATGGATGGATGGGAGTGCAGGGCCCCAAATGCAAATAGGGATACTACTGTGAACTGATAGGAGAACAGGGCCCAGAGAGCCCTGCGCTCCAACAGGGAAATAAGAATATGATTACAATATCTCAGAAATTATGGATGGATACTAGTGCAGGGCTCTCTGGGCCCTGCGCCCCCATGCTTAAATACAGAAACTGTGTAGTGAAGTACTGTCATTTGCAATGGAGGCACTTTTGAAGGTGAGAATAGCATAGTAATGGGTTGGGAGTTTTAGAAATACTATGGAACATAGTTGTGTGTGTTTTGCAAGGCTAATTGAGTAAGTTGCAGGCTTACTCAGGAAGAGAAACTGCTTTATGAAGGAGGCTGTTTTGAAGATTAGAGCAGCGCAGTAATGGGCTAGGAATGTCATAAAACTATGGGACACAGGCGATTGTCTTTTGCAATACTAACTGAGTTAGTTGCAGGATTCAGTGAGAAAAAGAAACTGTGAAGCTGTTAGATTTAGAATGTAGGCTGCAGTGAAGATATTATAACTCTGGTGACATCACCACTGTGAGAATATTTGCTAGTGATGTAGGCACTATGTGTATATCTATAAATATTCTCACAGTGGTGATGTCATCACAGTGGTTATTCCACTGCAGTGAAAATAACACATTATCTCACTCATTTATCCTTCACCCCCATTGTATAAATATATTTATGAACTGGTTGCCAAAAATGTAGGAAGCTGATTGGCCGACAGCTCTTGGAAGCCATGATGATATCTAGCTACATCATCACAGCTTCAAAAAGCCTCCAACCACCAGCCTTCTCACTCACAATGGCAACAAATACAGCTGCATTGAAGCTTCGATTGATAGGAGCAGCTTCTCACTTGTTACAGCTCACACACCCATACCCTGATTTGCTGACCATGCAGCAGTTAACAGATAAAAAAGAAAGAAATCAGCTTCAAACTCTCAAAAATCCACTCGTTCACACAGACTCCACATTAAATACCCCACGTACCTCACCTTACAGGCTTACTCACAAACTTCTGTAGAGTGACTCAGGCTGCATCCCGGAGCTCATCACACAGCAACAGCCACTGATGGTCAAAGACTGGCCCTGCTACTACTAGTGCACATCAATACTGTACTGTAATTACCAACTGATAAAGACACTACCTGAAAAAAAAGAACACGAAGCAAATTATTCCCTCCTAGTGACAACAAATGTAAAGACAGCACTCGGGGACAGCAAACAGAAACAGAGTTCACAGGTAACACCACCACAATACCTTCACCTCTTCTGCCAGCTCCAACTACAACAGTGCCACCTGCTGTTTCCTAGAACAAGTTTTTAAATGTATTCCTACACTAGCATAGAAATCTATTTTTAAAAGGTTTAATTTTTTTTTTATATTTCATTTCCAAAACCTTTACTCTAGTTCATAATAGCAATAATGCACTCCAGAGTGTGGTTTATCATGAGATATCATCACTTCTCGGTTGGTTGGATGCACTCAGTCTACAGCCTCATGCTCAACCACTCAAGGCATGAAGATATCTCATGATATACCACACCCTGCTGTGCATTATTGTTAAATATATATATATATATATATATATATATATATATATATATATATATGTGAAGGGACCACCAGATAGACAATGTATTTTTATGAGTCAGCAGTGATCTTGGGTAACTTTACAAGTGGTGGAGCTTTGCTCTGCCATGAGTGATGGCCCGGTTTCACTGTGGCCTCATAAAAATAAAGTATGTCAGGCAGGTCCCACCCTTCATATATTTGAATGAAGCAACAGGAAGGTATTGTTGTGCGGTGTCATTTTTTTCATATATGGTTCTGTGTTTTTTTTTTTTTTGTTGTGTGTGGGACTTTTTGTTATGCAGTTTTTTTTTAAACTTCTGCGAGTGTTTGTATGTTTCCCATGGGGAGTGAATGATGAGCTGTGATTGGGTAGTTTGTGTGAATGGGTGATGTATATGTTTGGCTATTGGCTGGCTGACCATGAGAAAAGGCTTCTGACTGGTTGGTAGGTGTGGCTTAGTGTGCAGGTGGCATGGCCAATGTTAAAGGCACAGTTTCTGTTCAGTCAGGCTGGTGGCATCATTGGAGGAGGTTCTTGGACATCTTGATGGCAGGTTTGGCAGGTTCAGTTTGATGGTAGCAGCAGAAAGGGCCTATCTTTGTAATGAAGGAGTGTCTTCTGGATGTCGGGGACTGGAGTAACAGATAGTCAATGGAGGCAACAGATCATTGGAGGACCAGAATGAAGCAGTAGTTTGGCTTTGTTGGAAGAGGTGACCAATGGGGACGATGAGTATCGAGTGCTGGGGAGGTCTCAATGTTTGATCCAGGCCTTTGGATTTCTTCTGTGGTGGACTTCGCAGGAGTCTTTGGCCTGAGGTTTGTCTTCTGTCAGGAAGAGTTGCTAGGATTCACCATTCAGAGTGGAGGTCTTCAGCAGCCTGTATCCTTGGTGTTGGTGGCATTGGAGTTTTCATCTTCAGTGAAAGGGATCTGGGATTTTTCCAGATGTCTTGAAGAGTCGCTTGGATTTTGACATGAAGAGTTGAAAATGTTTTGGAGTTTTTGTTTTTTTAAGGTATTTTTCATTTGTTTGTTTTTTAATTTTATAGCCCACTTGGCTTCTCTGAAATACTATATGGATTACTGGAGATATCATGTGTTGGATTGCCTTTTCTTAGATCTATTGCATTTTTTATTGTGCCCCCCACCCCATTCCTTTGGTCTTTTGCTTTCTGTGGTTTTTTTTTATTTATTTGGGGGTTTTCATGCAGATTTCTTCATGGATTGCTGCTTGTTGGAGACATTAATAACTAGATACGAAGTTGCATGAACTGTTTATTTAACAATTGGAAAGGAATGTAACCTTATTTTTACTGGTTATGTACTGTAGCTATAGAAGTGTTAGAAAATGTTAGTAGAAAAAGTAATAGTCTGTTAAATGTATTAGTTTGTTAGATTTTTTTTTAAACTGGTAAGGCAAAGATGATGAAATGCTGCTGAATAGATTCGGTTAGATTATGCCAATGTTATTTAATTAGGACATTTTTTTTCCTAGGTTCATCATTTTCAGTTGGGGAAGAAAAAAAGTATTGCTTCAATTTTTGTGCAGGTGGTTTCCATTTCTGGTTTTCTGAGTTCCATTTCTTCATGTCAAGGAGTTGAAAGAGTGTTTCTTTTTCTTCATGATCTGGACCTGCAAAGATAGGAAGAAATGGAAAAGTGTGTATTTATACATAGATTTCTGTTTTTTCTGTGTGCCCTGCTGGAAGAAAATATTATTACTGTTTTTTCTTCTGCCTTTGTATTTTTTTTTAAGGCAATGGATTGGTATGAGATGATTTTTTTCCCAATTGTTTAACCAGGTGAGACACACTAAGCTGAAAGCTTGTTTACAGGTGCCATTGTGTCATCTTAGATGGTTTTTTTTCCACTGGAGGCTTCCATAGTCCATGTTTGTTTCCCAGTGTAGGCTTCTGTACTGTCACGTAGCAATTATGTGAATATTTCTGCTTTTTTGTGTGTGTTTTTTCTGTAGTTCTGTGGGGACAAGAATTTCTGATTATCTGTAGGTTTTGGTGGGGACTTGGAATGTTTGTGTATTTTATTTCCTGTGGTACTTACATACTAATCAGAGTCCATGTCTGCAACAAGCAACATTGGTCTTTTTCTTGTTACACTGTCCCCCTCCCCCAGGTTGTGCCTAAAAATAGGCAGGATTTGTCTAGTGCACTTACCCAGTCGAAAATAAGGAAATAAATAAAAATAAATAAATACATATATGGCCTGTGTAAATGAGAAGAGAAAATGGTAGTAAGTATTTTTTTGAGGAGAGGGTTAGTGGTTTGGGTGTGGGGGTGTCCAGTGATATGGGTGAAGCAAACTGAGTAACTCGAATTGAGCAACTCAATTTACGCACCCAGAATAATAGTGACCGTAAGAGAACAGCAAGGAGGAAGGAATAGCGAGAGGGGAGGGACAGAATAGCAAGAGGGGTGGTGTTACTAAGCAAGCAGGTTAAATGGATGAATTTGGTAAGGTTCTGCCAAGCTAGCTGCCTAGTGTGGTAGTTAGGTTACTGCCTCTAGATGTTGTAGACCTGGGTTCGGGGCTGAGTGTAGGTAATTGTTTTTCCTTTTTAGTGACATGCCTTAGGTGTTGTAATTTATCGTACTTATTTTTTGGCCACCTGTTCCCCTGACTATGGTCCCCCCACCCATGGGTTGTCTCTCATGCAACTGTCACCACCAGCATACTGGTATCCTCATGGGGTAGCACCCTCCCATGTTTTCCTCTTTCCCCAGTGTCTGCCTTCTCCCCCTGGAGTTGATTATATATATATCTATATATCTATATATATATAGATATATATATATAGTGCAGTGGGCTTGCCCCTGGGAGTGCATAACATGTAGGTGCACATCTTGGTTCATGAACACATATGATGTCCTCACTGTTTTGCCATTTCAGTGCAGTGCTGATTGCCAATGATGTTTTTGATGATTTGATGATTTGCACAAGCTCTTTTGGTCAATGCTGTTAAAACATCAATCTAATCATATGAACTTGGTTTGGGAGATCAGGAAGTGTTAGTGGGATATGGCAGGGTTGTAGTTGGGGGGAGGTTTTGTTTTTTGTTTTTTGAGAAGTGTTTAATTGATTGTGCTTACCTTGGATTATGCTGAAGGTTACATTTTTTATGTTGATTGTTGCATTGCTGATGCAGGTACCCAACAGTCCACTGTAGTTGGTAGGCATGGTGGTGGGGGCTTGTGTCTTTTGTTGTGGGTTACTGTGTGCAATGTTTTGACCACTAAGAAGGGTGCTGATTTGTTACTGTTTAGGTTCACTTACTTTTGAGCATTCATTCAGGCTTTGCACCTGCTTGTGGTCTGATATTTGAATAATCTCTGTAGGAGCTTTGTCATTGTAAGAATGTTTTTGAACAAAATGTTTTCTTGCTGAATACAGTAGTTTCTAAGTCTTTTGTCTGTTTGATTCCTGAGTTTGCTGTCATTGTTTTCATTATATACTGTATATATGAGTTTAACACCAACTACTGTAGTTGGTTCTTGTACTAGGAGTGTGGTACTCCTGTTTCAGTGTTGGTGTTTACTGCCTGGAAGAAAGGGGTATCAGGGTAGCTGCTTTGATGTGGTCAGTGGCTCCGGTAGATTTCATGGTTTGTTACAGGGCATCTTTTCAGATCTGTCTGTGACAGTAGAGAGCACTCACCCCTGCAAAGGACTTAGTTGCAAAAAAGCAAGTCTTACACTTTAGTGCTGAGAATCAAATGCTTTAATCCTCTCCAACTTGGTGCAATGCAATACAGGCAGGAGCAGTGTAAAACACTGCTGTCTTACATTTCACCCATTCAGTTGAGCCTCTTCAGAGGCTAGTAAGCTCAAACAACATACAAGTTTAAATATCCCATTTACCCACGGTGCAATAGTGTAACAACCAATCATATCATAACTCATTGTGACCATTAATCTATCAAATGTGTACATACATAAATTTGAAATCACTTAATTCTATTAATAGTAAACTGTCTTTAGTATTTATGGCTCCAACAGGAGTTCCTCTTCCAGGCTTTTTTGTCTGGCTTCATTATACAGTTTCTCATTCCACCTTGATTCCAGTATACTTGCGTACAAAAAACGCCAGACAATGAGTAAAATAAGATGCATCTGTTTTTACCACTTCAAGATGAATTTCCCTATTTAGTATCCCATAGTTAATGTCAGAATCATATGGGGGGCGCGATTATTTTCTTTTATTTAAAAAAGGTTTCAACTCAAATTTATCATCTAGACCTGGATTTCTAACAGCCCGTTACCTGTAAATCCATCTCTGTTCCTTTTGGTTCAGTACTGATTCTATATCCCCTCCCCTCACATTCCTGGGTACAGATTCCAAACCAAAAGCTCTAACCTTATGGTTTTGTTTCCAGATCGTTATTTACTTTGTATGCTCTTGGGTTCAGTTTTCTTGTATCTTTGGGATTTGTGCCAGATCTTGTTTTGTTTTGCTGCTCACTTGTATATAGTAGGTAGCTTTGGTTATTTTTGTGTCCTGACTTCAGTGTCTCCCCACCTGACAGTTATCATTTCCATGTTACCTCTTACTCCGAAATATAGGCTAACCATATACCACATGGTGTTGAGCAGACTGTCTGGTGTGTGTGTGTGGTCTGAGCTGTTTGCACCCATACAGTTTGTTTATTATGGAGTCAGTCAGATCGTCTACTGATCGAGGCTTGTTGCATTTGCCTATACAATTTGTTTTTTATTCTCTGAAACCAGTACATGCTGTGTTTTCTCAAAGGCTGAGGCGGTAGATAGTGAGGTGGGGTACTGCTTAGACTTTAAATGTCTTTCAATGCTTTGCAAGGTGGTTCATAATGTTAAGGGTCCATATGGTGTTCTGTCTCATTTTCCACAATACATGAAGTAGTGGCAGAGGTACTTGTCTAGTTCTGTAGGAGTTATTTCATGTAGGAGGCTCATGACATTAAACGTTTTTGTCAGGTAGCTGGTGAACCTGTTTATGCTGGCTTGGGTTTTCCTGACTGTTGGATTGTTTGTCCTGCCTAAATTAATTTCTTAATGGCAGTCTTGCCGAGTAATGTGGCAGCACTTGTGCTTTGTTACAGTGAGTGTTCCAGTTGGTTTTGGTGGGCTGCGGTCACTGTGTCATGATCCTAAAGTGGTTCTGTGTCCTTTTCTAGTTGGGTTAGTATTTCATTCATTTTGAGTTTGAAGCTGTTGTCAGTGGGTTGCTGTGCCATTTTTCTCTATTCTGTAGTTCTGTATAAAACAGTAGCAACAGCCTGAAACATTTCATGTGTTGCAGAAAGTAAAGAAATGCTACTTTTTTTTCTTCATCTTTTTTATGTTTTGGTTTTCTTATGGTTTGAGTGTGATACTGTGAGGCTTTGTTGGTGTGGCAGACAGCATTGACTGAGTGGTTCACGAGGTGGTGGCACAGGTGGGTTATTTAGCGTCATGTTCCCTTTACTTAGCAGACTGCATCAAGAGGAGAGTGAGCACAGAGGGAGCAAGTCAGCAGCTTTAAAAGGTAGACAGAAGCCAGAGTGGCCATTGCTATAGCAAAACTCACTCTGGCTTGTGTTTTTCCTTTCTGAAGCCACCAACTCGCTTGGTCTGTCCTCACTCTCCTCTTGCTAGTTGGTGGTTTCTGTTACTGAACTCTAAGTAAAGCCAACATGAGGGACACACTTTTCTTAGTTTATGAACAGAGAGGAGCTTACTTTCAAGTTCTGACAGGTTGTCACTTATTGCTATTGACACCACTTGGTCACGTTACATTTAGGCAATGAAAGTGAAAGTGCTCCGTGCTTGCTCTCCCTTTACAAATGGCACCTTCTTTCACACAAATGTAAGTGAAGTAAATGCAAAAAAATTAAGTCTTCTTCCTTTTTTCTACAAAGACAGGCTTATTATCTTAAACCTCTGCCAGCATATTATTTACCAGTATTGAGACTGCTTGGTCACATTACATTACAGTCATAAAAGTGAAAGTGCTTGTACACTAAGAGAATGTGAAAATGGCAGGATGAACTAGATAAGATTTTTACATGAAGTTTTATTTTAAAATGATGGCAGGATTAAGTACATCATTGTGTACAGTGTGGGACTGGTATATTAATTTACTTATGCCTGTGGGTGGCAGCCTGAGTGTGCCAGTTGAGTGTGTGTGTGTGTGAGTGTATGTGTGTTTGTATGGCTGCCTATCTATGCCAGGTGTGACATGATCTCACTGCTGGTGAGAAGGTTTTGAGGACTGGAAAGTAGTTCAGGCATGCAGTCTTTGTGGAATAATGCATGGTCATGTGACATATTTCAGCCAATCAGGATAGTGGATTTTCACTGATTTCTTCTTATCTATTTTATAAATATAGATATAGATTGACCTTTTAAAAAATCTACTTGATTTGAATGAATTGCTGTGGGTAAAATTTTCTTAGCAGCTTGCCCACTATTGATTTCAGGCTCACTAGCCTATAATTCTCTGGGTTTTCCTTATCATCACTCATGTGCAGGGGGACCACAGTAGCTACCCTCCATTCCTCTGGTAGCTCTTCCATAGACAATAATAAATTAAATAGGTCTGCTAACAGGGCTGCAATAGCCTGACAGATCTCCTTTAGTACCCGTGGGTGTAGCTGTCTGGTCCTGGTGATTTGTTTAGGTTCAGGTCCTACAGACCCTTCAGTACAATCTCCCTAGTTACACTCCCTGGGTGGGATATTCAAAGAGGTTGCACATGGTGCGACAGTGTTGCACCATGCACAACCCACTGATGTGCCTGGCATGATATTCAAAGAGGTAGGTTGTGAAGTGCAACCCCCGATGAGCCGGGGTGCACCAGTAATGTATGCAGTGCAAGTGCAGGGGGCATGCCCATGCATATGCAGTGCAATCCGATATTCAGCCTGGGATGTGCATCGCATATGCAGGCATAAACCTACCTTGCGACGCACGGGGGGGCGCAAAGATGTGCCCGTAAAAAACAGGAACATGTCGGGGGACACCCACAGGCTGGCCGCCATATTGCTGGGTGCAACATGGCAGCCGCCTGCTGTGGGTGGCCACCCTACTTCCCAGGACACAGTCCAGGTGTCATGCCCCCCCCTTGCCTGATCACAGGCATATAAATATAATAGCCCTGGTGGTCCAGTGGACCTGTTCTCCTGCCCGATCATGGGCATATGAATATAATATCCCTGGTGGCTCAGTGGACCTTACCCCATTGCCTGATCACAGGCATTGTAAATAAATTACCCTGGTGGTCCAGTGGATCTGAATACCTGCCTGATCATGGGCATATGTAGATAAGAACCCTGGTGGTCTAGTGGACTTGATCTCCTGCCTGATCACAGACATATGTAGCAAAGAACCCTGGGGTCCAGTGGACCCAAACTCCTGCCCGATCACAGGAAAATGTAAATAAGAACCCTGGTGGTCCAGCGGTACACCTGCCCCTGAGCGCCCCGCACCCTGCCCCGGTCAATGGCAGGCAGCAGCTCCTCACCGCAAGCCACCCGCCACCCGCTGACTGACAGCATACAGTACTGCTGTACTCTATTGGTCCACCGCGGGGGCTAATGGGTGTGCAGACTGTACTATACTACACAGTCCCGAAATGAGAATGAACCATTCATAATTCAGGACTATGTAGTACAGTTCAGTCTGCGTGCCCATTGGCCCACATGGTGGACCAATAGGCATACAGCCATACCGTATGCTGTCAGTCGGCGGGCAGCTGGGTGTATTGCGTCAGGGAGCTGCCGCCCACCACTGACCGGGGGGGTGCAGGGGGTGGGGCTCAGTGGGCGGGTGGGGAGGGGGTACCGCTGGACTACCAAGGATCTTATTTACATTTGCCCTTGATCGGGCAGGAGATCAGGTCCACTGGACCGCCAGGGTACTTTGTATACAATGCCCACAATCAGGCAATGGGGTAGGGTCCACTGGACCAGCAGGGATATTATTCTTCACTTATGTCCATAATTGGGCAGGGTATCGGGTCCACTGGACCAGCAGGGATGTATTTAACATATGCCCGTGATTGGGCGATGGGGCGCATCGGTCCCCGACAGCTGCAGCCTAGCAGGGCACCAGGCACAAGCCACTGGGGATCGGTGCACGGCATGCAATTGGGGCCATAATGACATGTAAATGGCCCCATTTGCACCTTGCATACATAATGGCCTCATTTGCATTGTCACGGCAAAATATCACTCTTGCTGCACCTAGCGCAACTGCACTTGTGCTGGCACAGCCCCCTGCTCCCCTGCTGCCACTTGCACTGGTGCAGTGCCACTGCACCTTGCGCAGTGTGTGCACCCTCAGTGCCATATTCAACAGTGCTATGCCATGGCACAGCACCATTGAATATCGCCAGGACCACACTCTGGATCATTCCAGTTGTGATGCGCCCAGGCTTGCACCCCTGCCTGGTGCAGTCTGAATATCCCACCCCCTGTCTCCAATCTGTTACATGTACTAATAGTGACATGGAATCTATTATTGTCAGGAATTGAACCTGTACTTTCCACTATAAAAACAGAACTAAAATACTTACTTAAAATGTTTTCCATATTTTCATTGTCTTTAATGTTTGTTCCTCCCTTCTTATTCTTTCTGTGCTATCCTTTGTCTACCATTTTCCCTGTATGTTCCTATAGAAAATGGGGCTATGATCTTTAACCCCCTCTGCTGTCCTTAATTCCATAGTCACTTTTGCCCTCCTAACACTTTCCTCACTTTTTTCTCATTTATAATTTTAAACAGCCCAGATGATCTCATTTACTGTATTTTTTAAAAAGTCAGTAAAAATGAATTCAATAGAAATCAGGTATAATGATGGCAGAACACCCCAACTCAATTTTAAATTATATGGTTACTGTGGCTGCCTTGATCAAATTTATAGCTGATTCAGATAAGGATATCTGTGGACTACTGACAGCTACAGGTAAGATCAAAGCCTCATTTGAGAGTGTTTATGCACTTACAAATGTTGAGGGACAAAAGCATTGAGGAAGATTTCAACAGAGGAGGGCCAAAGATGTGGCAAACATGGGAAACATCATAGAGATTGAACTATGCAGCTGTACCAATATTAGACATGTAGGAGGCAACACGAGTGTTGGATGAGGAGCAACACTGTTATGGACAGATGAGTTCTTAAGGGGGAAGGGGGGGAGGACAAAATTGTTTAACCAGGAAAGGCACACTAAGCTGGAGCTTTTCTCCAGGTGTGACCTGGGAGCACAAGGAAGTTAAATGACTTTTTCAGGGTCAGACAGTATGTAGGTGGGGGCTCATGGGATTCAAACCCAGGTCTCCAGGTTTGTAGCTCAGTGCTCCTAACCACTATACTATACTGCCTCCTTAAGAAGTCTAATAAGTAAAAGCGGAGACAGAATCAAATTGGGAAACAAGAGACACAGTGTTTAAGGATACCCAAGATGGAAGAAAGTTCAGATGGAAGCCAGAAGTTGACTTGGTCAGGACAGGCTAAAAAGTGAAAATGGATAGGTTGCTAAAGTAGTCAAAAGATGCATTTACACAACTGGATCTGCACCATTGCAAGTGGTGCAGAGGAGTTGCAAAAGTGCAAATCTGACGTATCATTGTAATGCACTGCATTACAGCTACAGCAATCCCTATTTTGGTGGGATCATGTATTGGCATTTTTTGCTAGCATGTGAACACACTGCTCTGCCTGCACTAGTGCATCCCAGTGGCAAGCACCTGTCAGCTCAGCATCCTGCTTGGAATGGACAACACTGGGGTCAGAACTGAAAGTTCTTCCATCTTGGTTTTTACCCCTTGCATAACCCATGGGTCTATATAGGCATGTTTTTATAGGTGCGTCACTCCTCCCCATCAGACTGTCAGTTACAATAAGGGCATTTGAACACTGTTCCCCCGAGTTTGATCAGCAGGCACAGAGAGCTCTAGACATGCTTACCTTGAGGCACTAGCTCACTGTATTTAGTTGCCATCATTTACCTTCATTACCCTGTACCTACTACTGTTCTTGTAAAAATGGGTGCAATGATGTGAAACACCAAAAGTGCTGGGTGCAACGCTGCCAGAATCTGTACCAGTGCAATCACCTGGCAGGAGTGCAGCAGCAGAGTGGTGGTGGATCAGTGCAGATCGCATTGTTTCTATGAAGGTAATGTCGATGTGCCTAAAGGATGAATACAGTGCCAGGACCTTAAAAAAACAACTGTATGTTGTCTGAGGCACTTTGGCTGACCAGTCTATTAAAAAGATCCTGAAAGCACTACTTAATGAAAACAAAACAAGTAACTAGCTGCAGCATTATGGTTGGAGGAGCATTTCTAACCCATCTAACAGTTGATATATTTAGCACTCTGTAAATTGGTGTAATTTAATCTGAAAGCTGGTCCAAAGCAACTATAAGTGAAAACCACGATCAAAAACAAAAGAAATGCCATGTTCCTTGCCACAACTTAATTGTAGCTATAAAATCCACATGCAATTAAAAGGAACTGAACTGGGTACACTTAATTGACATGAATAAGAGCCCTAACTATATTTCAGCTGATGCATTTTTAATGAAAAAGGTCCAATAATTCAAAATACTTAACAAGCAATTAAATTCAAATCCGGCAATAGGAAAATGAGGCAATACTCAAATCATTGTGTTCACTCCCATGGCATTTTTAAACATGCAGTAACAAAGCACATAATTACCATCTTTGCAAAAAGATCAGCCAATTCAGAATGCTATTTCTATGCTCAGAAATAATTCCTCTTTTCTGAACTAAGTGCGTTAAATGTCTGCAAAAGGGCATAATTGAAGTTTAAAAGTTTAAATATTTAGTAAAACAACAAGCAAATAATTATGCAATAGTGTTTTATTAGTACACCAACATATCGCTGGAACATTAAATAAAATAACATTTCTTTGATGATCATTTAAGGTGCAAATGAATAGAAACTAAATATGAACTTTTTCCAGGGTGCAGTCAAACCTGTGATATCTGATATAATTTAAGCCATGTCATATTGTATACACACTCTGCTCTCATCATGCTGCTATGCTTGGGAACCAGTTATTGTATACAGCAACCTATTATATATTTGAAAAAAACATGGGACCTGATTCCAAAATGCATGGTGCAACTCGTGGGTGTATGCGAGTTGCGCCGTATGCGAGTTGTGCCATGAGGCACTACAGCGGGGACTCTGCACTGTATTTCAAGACAGGCAGGGTCCCTGGCACCTACATCCTGTGACTTGTGGCAGCCACAGGCTAGCGCCACCGGAATGGCGCAATGGACCTGGGCACTGCAAGTCGCAGCCTGCAGAGAACTACCTCCCCAGAGCCCCCCTGCCCCAGAACATGCCACATGCACCAGAGGGCATGGAGGAGCTGTCCAGGTGGCACTGACATGTGGGGCACTGTGTGAAATGGACCCCGGGTGTCCCTGACATTTGGAGGGTTGGGGGGCATGTCTGTGTTGTGGGGGTACAGGGAGATGGGCCATATGCATGCCACAAACACAAAAGAAATGCCATGGCCATTGCCAGTTCTGCAAAGTGGACATCCATTAATTGGCATGGACAGATTCCCCTTAAACCATCTCCCTGCTGGTCTAACTCTGCTGCAGTATAGCAGCTCCTGGAATAGCGTAGGTGGGTTACGGTGGGCGCCGTTTTGGAATAAGGCGTAGTTGCTGCCATAACCCACCCTTGCATCATGCCATCGTGAGTTGCAGGCATAGTGGGTGGTATAGCCCACCTTTGGCACATCCCGCATACGGCATGGCACAGGCCTTGACTCAGAATCGTGACTTGCGTAATGCCTGGTGCAAGGTGTGATTTGCACCATCAGGTTTGGCATAAATCACTTTGCGCCAGGCAGAACACCTTTTGGAATCAGGCCCGTTGTAACTATTGAGACTCTTATTATATGAAGAAACACTGAAACTACCGGGACTCTGAAAAAAAGTCCTATATCCTCCTGCAAATTGCTATTCTGAATTCTCTGGACAACTGGCACCAATACACTGGTGGATCTGGCAAGTAATCATACTGATGGGGCCTTCCAGTGGTATGTCTGAAAACTAGGCCAAGGTATAAGCTCCTCATGACTGAAAACCTAAAGGCATAAATCTGTTTCTTCAAAAACATTCAGCTTTCTGATAATTTTGATGAAAGATGAGGTTAAAGCAGCAGTGCATGTTACGGTGAAAATTTTGACCTATACATTTTTATTCTGTTTTAGAGTGGCCTTCTTCTCCTGGTTTGTAAAAGGCCCCTTATCAATGTTTTGAGTCTGTTGTGCTAGTTTTCTTTACAATTAAAATAATAAAAGGAACATTCTTTTTAAAGGGGAATAGTCAGGACCAAAGGCCCTACACCTAAGCATGGGGCTGGTCCTAATGTGCGCTTTGTGGACAAAACATTTTGGATTGCTTACTGTTTATTGTAGCTCTGATCTTTTGTTTGCTGATCACACTGTCCTCCCAGGACTAAGCACAGTCACAGAGGACTTACTCTAGCTCCTGGGGAAGGCAGAACTGGAAAACATCTGATCAGAGATTATAAAAGTTCAGCTGGCCCAGTGGCACTGAGGGTTGAAGCGCTGGACACCACGCCTCACACCACGCCGGCGACCCGGGTTCGGGAATGAGCTCGGGTCATCGGGGGTTGGCAGGGGAGGGAGGAGATTGAGCATCTGGGGGACTGTTCTCTCCTCCCAGGGAGGGTTCTAGGAGACGCGTCACACAGGGGTGACCTCTGGTGGTGACCAGAGGAATGCTGAGTCTGCGTCGCTACGCATTGCGAGTGGGGCGGCACTGCGGCGGGTGGTGGCAATAGTGCCACTGACACCATTGCATGTCCGAGCATCGGGGGAAACTGGAAGAAAAAATGGAAATACCCTGCCCTCGGGGATAGGCAGTGGCACCACCTACCATCAGCCACACTCCACAGGCCAGACTACCTCCTGTCCTGGGCCGAGCCCAGCCCGGCCCGAATTGTAGATAGAGCGCCCTGGGCAGATATGGTGGCCCTTCCTCGGGAGACTCAGAGCCGAGGGGATAGCCGGGCTGGTGCCAGGTTACAGGGGGAGTTTCAGGCTAGGAGGTAGAGGTGGGGGTATGGTGAATGCCTGAGAGAGTTCCCCGTACTGGCAGTGAAGAAATAGAGTAAAAAAAAGAGATTATAAAAGCTCTAACATGCATTGCAGGCTATTGAATCTCCCACTCCTACAATACTAGTCTGATGTCAGCTGCAGGGGATTCTAGGATTTGTAGTAGCAGATGTCAGCCTAGAAGTAAACAAAATTAGTGTGGTATAATCTACTATACTACAGTAAATAGTAAGTAAACCAAAATGTTTTTGCACACAGACTATGCATTGGTACCAAACCCACACTTGAGTGTAGGCCATTTGTGCTGACTGTTCCCCTTTAATAAAGCTATCCCCAGATTTTCCTCACTGTTCTCCACAATTTTTGAGCCCTCATAGTTACATGATGTTAATGAGCAGTACCTGTTGTTTCGTAACTACCTTATTCACAAGAAAAATTATGTTAAAACAGTAAGTATTTTAAACAACTGGGAATAATTATGAAAACCTGGAATATAGATGGCCATGTATGAAATGTGAAAAAAGCTAAAGCACACTCACAATGGGGGGGAAAATCTACCAAGACAGGAGAACAGTGGTACTTTAAAATAAAGAGGCATACTTCAAAATTTTGACACCATAGCATGCACTGTTGCTTTAATTTGGCAGGCACAGTAGAAATCTTTTTCTTGTATACTTTATTTTCTATTGATTGTTTAGTTTTATCAATCAGATGGTGAACAAGAAAAGTAATCAGGTATATTCTTTTTAAAATACTTTATATAATAATATATAATACAATTCCCCTTTTAGCTCATAAATATCCATTTGTCTAAGAGAGGGGATATAATAAAACAAGATTTGAAATACTCAGTATCCACAAGTTCAGAAAAATGAAAATTTGGTGAAGCCTAAGACTATGATTTATATGTTCCAATCCCTTTTACAAAGCTATATGCCAAACTATGAACAGATACTGAAAAGTCCTCAGGCAGATCAGCTACTTCAAGCTCAGGTAAATACTACTCAAAACAAATAGCCCAACTCAAAATTAAAGTGCAGTATTCCTTCACATAGAAATGTCTTTTATTTTATTAAGGCTGTTTAGCATAGCTAGCAGACTTCTTGTAAACATACCAGAGTAAGCCTACTGGAAGAAAACAGAAACATTTCTCATCAAACTATGAACTACTTTTGTGTGTGCCTCTTCCTAACCCTATCTGCCCAAGGACATCTCCATAGAGATTACAGACAAGGAGATAAGTAGTATACCAAATTCCACGTAGTCAACTAATGGAAAGCATCATGAGAAGTATTAGTAACTCACAATGCAAATCACCATGTATATACTTCCCACAATGATTTGCATTATTAATGTATGCTTAATTTGGTATTTCTTTGAAACTTGGCATTTTTGTCAATGCCCTTCTAGGGTATATTTTACATAGTGCTTTTGTACAGAGGTTGTTGTCTTTAAAATTGCTTTTCTAATTAGTGCTCACCAATGAAAAAATAAATAAAATCACAAAGAAGGCTTCTTCCTTGCCTAGGGATGAGATACCAGAAGATTGATACACAGATGCAGTGGTGAGTGGAGCTATTCTGGAGGAACACAGAGGTTCTTTTCCTGAAATTCACTAAAACTAACACACAAGTTGCCAGAAGGTGTCTGCTTACGACACCGACATCCTGGGTTCAGAAACAGACCCAGGAGTTGGAGGACCGTCTGGGCGCAGAAAGACTGAGTGCCCAAGTGGCAGCTCTCCTTCTCCAGGGGGGCGGGCGAGTGCCCGATATATCAGTGGCCCCTGGTGGAGGCTGGGAGATCTGCTGAGACTGGCGCCACTCAAAATGGGAGGTGGGACAGATGTTTGGCATGCCCATAGACGTCATTACATGTCCCACCTCTGGGGAAAGCAGCATACAAAAATCTGGCCCTGCAGATAATGCCCTGCCTCCGCCACTGCCCACGCTGAATACTCATGTCCTCCGTGGGAGGTCCTGCTCCTGTGGCCACACCCTGGGGGACAAGCCAGGGGTAATGACAATGTTCATTAGGGAGGGGGCACCTCCCAGGGGGGTAAGCCTGGGTATGAGGGGGGCAGTGTGCAGGCCAGGAGGCTGAAGCCTCTGCCCGATACGGGCAGTGGGTGTGTGACGGGGTATGTGGGTTAGGGTAGCTGAGACACAGGACACAGTCTGAAGTTTTAAAACACACTGGTTTGTGTGATATTTATTTTATAACTTCTGAAATAAAAATGAAAAAAAAAAAGAAACAATTCAAGGACTTGGCTCTCCTTGAGCCCCAGAACTACCCTTCCTTGGTAATTCTGCCACAGAGTAGAGAATAATAACAATTCAGTTTCAACTGTCTTCTGTGCTTCCTACTGCCATACAACCTATCTGTATAGGCTCTTAGATTAATCTAATCTAACTGAGCACAAGGAGTGCTTTTATACTGATAGGTAACAGCATCATGAGGTCAGCTGATCTGCCCCTGTTCTAGTACATCATAATAACTATTCTAATACAAACATTAGGGAGATCAGCATGACACAATGCTCCTTTATAGGTAGGCACAGCACTGTTAGAACTCATAATATTTCATTTTATTTATTAGAATAGTAGATTTAAACAATCCATATTAAATTGCCTGTAAATGAGGCAAAACTCTTCCTATTATCTGCTTGCTCCTAGGAGTCCATTCTATTGGCACAGAGAAATAGGCAACAGGTAGGGAACTAAACTCTATTTATATTTCTTTTATAGTAAAAAAATAAAACAAAAAATAACCTTTGTTTCTTGTAGGGCTCTTTATAGCCAGAAAGACTCTAACATGATACTTTAATTCAGTCTCTTCTAATTTTCCATCAACTGAAATGTCAAGGCATCAGGAAAACTTTCATTTGTGCCCCTTTTTAAGGTTTCAGGGCTTTTAGCTCTCTGTTGAACTGCCCTCATGGCTTTTCCAGTTTATACAATAAAGCAGCTCTAAAAGCCATTCCCGGGACACTTATTTTACACTTATTTTGCCACTGCTTATAGCAGTAGACAGGAAGCTTAATCCTTTTGGAATCTTGGCTTTCTCCAAGTGGATATCATGAAGGAGCTTAAGGGACAAAGGGACACTAATTCCCCTTGATGTTTCCAAGCCACTTTATGCAGCAAACCCAGTAGACACAGTGCTGCCCCTTCTTTCTCTCAGAGCATCCACTCGCACTGTACTATCATAATAGCTACAGAGAAAGATTATTTATTTTATTTTTCCCATAGCTGCACTTCAGCCCTCTACACTTAGTGCTTCCATGAGGTGAGTCAACAGGCTAGAGCACCTCATGATACCATACCCCATTAAACAAATAAAATTAACACTTTTCCACATAGGAGTCCCATTCTACAGAGGAAAAGAAGTTCTTTTACATTTTATTTTAACCATACCAAGTGTGTCCTTTCCTTTTTGACACAACGTGTTTCTGCTACTATGAGCACAAGCAAATGGCAGGGAAGAAAAGGAATATTAGAGGGGCAGGATAGTATAGACAGATACTGCTGTGAGTGGCCTATCCACTACAGTAGAAAAGGAAAAAGAGATTCAGAATAGTGTATAAGAACCTACTGCAGTAGACTGTTAAATAGGGGAAGAGAATATTGTGCCAGTACTGCCTGACCACATATGAGGGGGTCTTTCTACCACAGGGTGGGGTACCAGGCCAAAACAATTGGAAAAAATAAATAAATAAATAAAATTGACACACAAATCAGTGTGGTTTTCTGCATTAGATGTATTCTGTCCTGCTACAGTGGCACAGCTGTACTAACAAGGATTGCTTGTTCAGATACAAATGATAGCACACAGGTTGTATTACCATTAACATGCCTGCTCACAACAATGGGGGGGGCTGGCCCATGACATGCACCAGGTGCATTGGACTACTGCTAAAATTATTCTTACCCCCCTCCTTTCAGCACAACTTGATGGCTGCCTAATGGCCATGCCAATACTGTATGTATGTATACATACTGTTCCTTGCCACTCTGTCTCGGGAATCCCAAAACTTGGTAATCCACATTCCTGGTGAGTGTCATTTGATCTCCCTAACCTCATTCCTTTCCGTTACTGTTGACACATGTGGTACCTAACCCTTTTCCTGACTACAAGACTGTGACACATGCAAGAACCGCTTTCAGCAATTCTACTGTGGGAGGGCTTGCTGTGTCTTCTGAGTGAGTGCACCTGGGAATCATATTTGTTGCCACTAGCATACTGAAACTGTGACTGCTGCAGAGGTTGGCACATGGTATGGTACTTGTTGAATGATGCCATGCCATGGCCTGGGCCCCTTGACACATGGCATTACTGGTAATGCTGTACCTACCCTCCTCTCCCTATGCCTCCATGACTGTTTTATGGCCATGCCAGTGTGCATGTGTGTATGTGTACACACATACACACACACACACACATACACATATAAATATATATACGATAGATAGATAGACAGACATAGACAGATAGATAGATATTCATTGCTAAAAACTGTGTCAGTGCACCAGTTAAGATTCAGTTTAATGCCATGAAAATAGGGAAATGGGGCTGTTGCTGGCAGATTCTACACATGTTGGAAAAGCATGACCCAGGAGCCCAGATAACCAGAAGAAAGTTTATTCCAAAACATGCAGAACAACAGCAGTTCTTGCTGGGAGTTCAGGAACCCCTGTACATCATAATGTAGACATGCAAACTCAGAGAACAGCAGGCTTGCATAAACTATTATACTAAGAGATAAGGGAGTTCATTATGAGGTAATGGGACCCTCCGAGAAGGTGGATAGAAAATACAGCAATTCTAGTGGTGGGCAGTTAGCACCTAGGACAATTAGATCGTTGCTTAGTCATACAGCGATAAGAGTAAAGCTGGTGAAAACTAGTTCTGGATTACAGTACAAGACTTCTTAGCTTGCACAAAAATAATGATGTGTCAACTGTATAATACGGCTGCATCATGAGGCCTGAACAAAGCAATACTAACACTATTTGGGCCAAACGTTACCTAACACATGTGTATTATAGAAGCACATAGCACTACATTACATCCTACCTTGCTAAGCATATCATAAATAAATGTACTTGTACCATATGCTGCACCAAGTATAGGGTTGTGGGGGTAGTCCAGGCCAACATATTCCCCCACTTGTTTCCTGCTAAACTGGCAACACAAGATGGTGAGTTAGGATAGAATGGGCAGCATAGCTGTGTGTGATGATGCCTAAGGGTTTGACATAGGCAGCAAATGATACAAATTAAAATAAAAATCAAGAAAGCCTGGAAAATAACAAATGATTTTAAAAGAAATGTCTAGCATTGTATGAGTTAAAACAAGATGTACGTCACCATCAAGTATTAGATCATTGAACTCTTTATCAGCTTTCTGAGTAATACTGATTATATACATAAGATGAGTATCTTTTCTCTCTATTCAGGGTGGGTGTGCCCATATACACATTAAAACCTGATAAATACCGGTCTATAGCATTCAGATAGTCAGGATCACTGTCAAGATAGTCCTGTTCGGGAGTGGCTACAGGGGTAATTATAGATTGACCAAGAATGGTTTGTTTATGAGGCACAAAGCATTAGTTAGGAATGTCAACATCACAATTGATATGTCCATAAGAAAAGTTCTTGATGTTTGTCACAGCACAATATTGTCCATTCATATTGTATTCAATCTTGACTTGCAGAAAATGCCACTTGGTGAGTTGCCCTAGGCTCATGATAGAGTCGAGTAGCTGGGTCACTGGATGCTGGATGGCTGGATCTGTTTCATTGCATTTGTTGTATTAGGGGCATTTTGAGGAAATGCATTGACGTTTTGCTCATTGAGTCCATCAATGGAGAAGCCACACACAGGTGTAACTTTATGGAAAACATCACGCCTGCACAGGTATTGATAGCCCTTTATTGAACACAGTCTGTATGAGGCACCAGCCAGGCTTGTAAATGAGGGTGAAACACCAACAGTGGAGGAAGGCCAATCTGTTGCTTGTAGATGTCTTCTTCTAGGTATCCCATGGAGTGTACACATGCCAGTCTATTGAAGATCAAAGAGTCCTTGCTGGGTAGTGGAAATGACACTGTAAATGAAACATACATAGTCTCCAGAATGGAACAGTGGTGAGTGGAGTAGCAAGGCCTTTGATTTGGATGTAGTGTGACATAACCCAAGTTCTAGCTGTTGTGAGAGAAAAAGTAAGAGAGTCACCATGCATTTGGAAGTGCAGGCTGAGGTCCCACAATGAGGGCAATACCATTTGGCCATCTGTGAGTCATTGACAATGACAGGGATATGCCCTGCTTCCAGGTCTTGGAAGAGGTTAGTAACAGTGATGAAAACATAATTTCACTGCCTATGTGTTGCTGTCTGGCCTAATCTTGGCATGTGTGACATTAAAGCAATATTGTACATGTCATACACCATGAACCTTTCCTACAGAATAAGCCATCAATACCATGTAACATGGGTTTAATACATTTTCAGCTTGTTGATTTTGAAAGTAAATAACTTGTTTCTTAATGTGTTGTATATCTTTTCTATTCCAGATTGATTTTCTCAATCCAAATAAGTCTAATATACTCCCCACAGGCCTGTTACAATTAAATCCCACTTAGGGCTTTTAGAATGGAACATCCCTGGATGTGGAAAAGTTTCCTACCCAGCTACAGGGTCTTGAGTTCATACTTGATAAGCTACAGCAATATTTTACAAAATAATAGCATGAAAGCTAAATACACTCACAATGGAATAGTGACCATATTGGGCATGTTGCAGAAAATACATTTAAAACAACAGGAACATGCATAAATTGAATATTGTTAATCAGAGTCCCAGGAATAGCAGTAACAATCACTTTGCTAGCTGGTCCTGGTTCCAGCTTAGGGCATTGTGAAGGCTGTGGTGGAAAAGCGGTCGTCTCAGAATATGTGAAAACAGTTGTGTTGGGCACAGTAGTGGGATGAGTTATAGAGGTCGGGTATTAAGTGTGTGGAACCAAATACTGTTCAAGAAGTTGCATTATGATTTCAAAAGTCTAGGTCCTTTGGTTTGGTTGTTTGAGTATCCCACCACTCAGTGTTTATAGACTTGAGAAGGGCCTGGCTGTCCCTGTTGCCAGCCACTATGGTCAGGATTGGCAGGTCCTCTTCAGGATATGCAATTTAGAACCATGATACCACAAAGTGGATAAATCAAGTGGAACTCATCTTGCCTAGAAAAGTGGATATTTGTGTCCAAGCTGTCAGTGGCCATTTGCCTTCTGGACAGTCAAAGTAGTCTGTGTTGTCCTGAAAAGACAAACAAGAAATAGGTGAAGGTACAACCCCACCCGCCCCAGCTCAGTGGATCATCTACTCAGCTGATTGGCATGGAACCATTTGTCAATAGGTTTCCTGCAGTTCAGCAACTGCACCTGATAGACATAATTAAAGGGTGTGTACTGAATAGATGTTCAGGAGATTACTCTAAATGCCAATTGCATCCCAATGCTTTGCATTTTGCTTAACAACTTTAATATTTGCCTTGATTTGTCTACTGGTGCTCTCCCCAGCACTAGAAGATGGAGGATGGTATGTAGGGCCATGGATGTTCCCTCTGGAAGGTCAATCTCATTACTTCCATCAAGGCAGTCCCTGTGGATAGGGACCATTTCGGCACCTATAGGCATCTTCAATTTCCTGAAAGACAAAAGTAAAACAAAAAGGATAGCATCAGGCCCCTCCCTCTTTAGTAGGTTAGTGTAGACCTTTAAAATGCTGATGCATTTATTTGTATACAGATGTATGTGCTTTTGGGAGTATTGTCCAACATCTGCTGCTACTGCTGCCAAACGTGTCATGGGCAGGGTAGGAATGTAAATAGTCCTGTGGCTGCCAGCCATACATTAATTGATTTCTGAAAAACAAAAATAAAACAAAAAGAAAGGAAAAGGGTGTTTCCTTTCTCACTGGTAGGTTAGAAAGCAGTTTCAACTGATTTACATGAAATCCTAATCAATGCCATATAGTTGTATTCCATGGCATTGTTTTTCTATGAACATTTTATTTTCATGTTGAGTCACACCCACGCTGGTAACAGAAAAAGTTAACATCCCCAGTTTTGTATTTTCAAAATTGTTTCATCTGCCTCCTGATGGCCTACCATGGGCACATCAGGTACTGCAGAAATAAATTCCTGAATAACAATTGTAATTTCATTCCAGCAGTTAAACTGCTTAGTAAATGGGCTTGATTTGTTTTGCCTCCATGAGCTGCTAAAATAAATGGCCTTCTGTTTTCTATGAGGCTTATATCATATTCTGAGGGTAGAGAATGGTGTAAGGAAGACGAGTCCCCCTCAACACCCGATCACTTTGCTTAGCAAGATGATCAATGTGGCATTGCAGCGGGCAAAGGAAGCCATACTTAAAATGAAAAAAAAGTTTTGTACTATCACATATATAAAACCTTCATGAAGGAACAGCAAACTCACATGTTTAGCCCATAGGTTTGGGTGGGGCTAAGAGATGAGTCAGAGGGTTACTGTCAGCAAGCCATACAGAAAATACCCCAACCCCCTGACATAGTACAATTACCAAGTGTATGCTTTTTAAACAGTGAAACTCCGGGAATCACCACTTGATTTGTATTTCTGGGTAGATTTCATTAAAGGGAAAGTGGAAATTGTTTTCCCAGGAATGGCACACTAAGCCAGAGCTTGTCTCCAGGTGTGACCTGGGAACACAAGGCGGTTAAGTGACTTACTTAGGGTCACACAGTATGCAAGTGGGGGTTGATGGGATTCAAACCCAGGTCTATATCTCAGTACTCTTAAGCACTACACTAAACTGAGGGTGCATAGAAGGTCCATGCCTCTGCCTTCTCCCCTGATCTTCATGCCTTACTTCACAAGGAGAGTGACTTGGCATTGCCATTGCTAAAAGAACTGATGTTGGAGTGGGGTTTTAACCATGTAATTCCATTTATATAAAATGAACTGACCATTAAAAATAGCCGGGCAACAACATTCTATGATAAAACACATGCCATCTGAAGCAATTACTATGACTGCACAAAAACAGATATGCACATAGCACAGGGAAATCATGCATGATAACATTGTAAAAGTCTTAAACGTAGTTTGGGAATATAAACTTCACTTCCCTGTTATTCCTGACAAGAAAGGGTGTTGGAGTACAGTACTGCATCACATCAGCCAGTCATGCCCTGCTGGCTGCAAGGAATCCTGATGTATTGTTTGAGACTGAAAAGGCAAATTAACCCTGTCTCAGTCATTTTCTTTTCCTTGCATTTGAGAAATCTCTTCTCAGAAAAGTACCCCCCCCTTGTTGTGGAAGGTGGATTACAGGAAAACCCAAAATGTTGAGCCTTCTGATGCCTAGCTTGCATATGGCATCAGAGAACCTGGTACTTTACACAATAGGGACATACTAAGAGTTGGACCCCCTTGCAATTGAGATGACACCAAATGTACCATTGAAACAAACAGTTTCCAAGTTATTACAAATAAGTACATCACTAGCTTAAGGAAAACCTTATTATTTTTGTATCCACTTTTTTTGCCAAATTCAAACTAGTAAAGGCATTTTGAGCTGTCGGGACTCCATGCCCATTTAAAAACCATGCAGAGTAATTCTGCATTATGTCATTAGGCATTTGAAAACATTCTAAATTCCATCTCTGCTAATTCTGCAAGCACATTTTCTGCCATCAGAAACACCATATCAGACCCCCACATACATTTTGCAACTTCCTCAGACCATATTCACATAACAAAAACAACCTGAACACCAGTTCTCTCCAGACAAACATAATTATTTCTGAAAACATCTTGTAAATGGGTACTTGCCCCATATGTTTCTAGAAACTACATTTATGAAGGGGGGGGGTTAAAAACCACATTTGCAAAATGTGGAAAAAGAAAACCTTTTTGTTTTCTTGAATTCTTGTTTCTCTCACTTTTCAGTTTATTGTTCTGAGTCCCTCTGTTGCTTGCACATGTCCCTGTCCTTGGAGTCAAACTCTTTTGTCAGAGCCAAATTCGCAGACTACACTGCTTTTGATAAAGCATACTGTGCTGCAACCATAACACCTTCTTGATCATGTTTCTTGGCTGCAGACTTCATCTACGTTTACAGTCTGCCTTCATACTGTACCAGATCAGGCTGCAATTTCATGTCCAGTGCAAAATCCCCCCCCCCATTGAAGGACAGGAAATTTAAGACATTAAGTTTGAGCTCAGTGTCAATGGCCATTTTTGTTTGAGGTTCCCCCCTAACTGCACTAACTGAGAATCCCAGGCTTACCGGTTTACCTTTAATCCTATAGCCAGACAGCTGCACATTCTGGTATGGAGAGCCCAGAAAATCAGTGCCACATATTGAACAAGTGAACATAGGTTTGGACCCCTTCGCAATTCCCAATCCTGTTTATGGTGCGAAGGACCTGCAAGATCTGTCCATAAGGGCTGAATGAGAGGGCATAGGTTCGAACCCCTTCATGATTCCCAATCCTTTTCACCTGTGTACCTATTAGCATACTGGTACAGTTTTGTCCAAACAGGTGCTGCCCACTGTCACCATTTGTTGCTGGCAGATTCTACACCTGTTGGCAAAACGTGACACTGGAGCCCAGATAACACAGAAGAAACTTATTCCAAAACATGCAGAAAGACAGCAGTCCTTCCTGGGAGTTCAGGAACCCCAGTACATCATAATGTAGACATGCTAACTCAGAGTACAGCAGGCTTGCATAAACTATTATACTAAGAGATAAGGGAGTGCATTACTAGATAACGGGATCTTGCAAGAAGGTGGATAGAAAATACAGGAATTTTATTGGTGGGCAGTGGTGGGCAGTTAGCACTTAGGACAATTTGATCATTGCTTATTCTGCATGTATACAGTAATAAGAGTAAAGCTGGTGAAAACTAGTTCTGGGTTACAGTACAAGACTGGTTAGCTTGCACAAAATAACAATGTGCCAGCTGTATAATACAACTGCATCATGAGGCCCGAACAAAGCAATACTAATACTATTTGGGCCAAAGGTTACCTAGCACATGTGTATTACAGAAGCACATAGTACTACATTACATCCTACCTTGCAAGGCATATCATGAATAAATGTATGTGTACCATATGGTGCACCAAGTATAAGGTTATGGGGGGTAATCCAGGCCAACAGGGCATTAGTGTTCCCAACCCTCCCTCTCCATCCCCCAAGCAGCAAAAGGACAAAACCACATAAGCAACCACAGACAGCAATTATCAGGTAAGAAAAACAACATGCGGCTGATTCCAGTGACATCAAAGACACCCATCATCAAGGTCCAGCACTTCTGCAGCCACCAATACACATGCACACTGCAAGACAAACACACCCACTTTTGACTGCTGATAGAGAAATTCACGACACTCACATAACAACATGAAACACAGACCGCTGCAAGGCCAGTGCTTCGGCAAACACAAATACCCATGCATAGTGCAAGACATACAGCCCTTCTTCTGTCTGAAAATGGGACTTGTCCTTTTTCTGCTTGGGAGGGTGAGAAGTTAGGCTTGGGAACCCTAGCACCACATTTACATACTTTTATGGCATTAAGTTGAACCCTAACTGGTGCATTAAGGCAGTTTTTTGCAATTATATGTTTGCAATGAATTTCCTTTCTTTTTGCAAAAGTTAATAAACTGAAATTGCAATAGTAGTTCTGGCTGCAGAAACACTGGCCATTGTTTTTACAGCCACAGATACACATTTACAGTGCACAAAATACACAGCCACTTCTATAATAGCAGATAGAAACAGTACGTCTAGCTGCAGAAGTGCAAGCTCCTGCAGTGCCAGCATTTCAGCAGCCACAGATAAACACTGACACTGTAACACATACACATGAAATACACAGCCACTCCTGGCTTCAAATAGATATCTATTATACCCAAAGTACAACCCATTTGTGGGTACAGACATACAGCCCTACTTGTGTGTGATGTGGGTGTGCAATTTGTGTAGGGCCCAAATATCATGCAACATCCTTTCATACTGTATGTTACTATACACATGGGCCATACTGTGTTTACACAATTTGCATAGAACACTTTGGTATCCATGGGAATCCCCTACCACATCATGAAGTACATCTTCAGAATTTGTGTGCCTTCATGCCTTGTGCAAATCCTGTAGGTCAGCATTACGTGCATACTGGCACAATTGTACCAAAATGCACATCCCATTTTTTTATATTTATGCCTCAAATTCTCAGAACTTATATTTGATGCCTCAGTGACATCCACAGGAGTGACAGGCATGCAATCCCACTTTCTAAAGGGGAATGGTCAGTGCAAAGAGACCCATATTCAGGCGTGGAGCTGGTCTTAATGTACACTTTGTGGGCACAAATATGTTGGTATACTTACTGTTTACTGTGCTATAGTAAATTTAGCAGACTTACTTCTAGGCTGACATCTTCTACATCCTCTATAACTACAAATCCCAGACTCCTCTGCTGCTGACATCAAAGGAGGGCTTCAGCAGTGGGAGTTTCAATTGCCTGCAGTGCTTGTTAGAGCTTTTAGAATCTTTGATCAGATGTTTTCTGTTTCTGCTCTTCTCCAGGGGCTAAGTACACTCCTCTGTGACTGTTCTTAGTCCCAAGAGAAATGTGGGATCAGTAAACAAGAGATCAGTGCTTACATAAACACTAACATGCACTGCATGCTATTGAATTTCACACTGTTGTAGTACTACTCTGATGTCAGCTTCAGGGGGTTCTAAGATTTATAGTTACAGATGATGTCAGCCTAGAATTAAGAAAAAATAAGTCTGATACAACCTACAGTAAACAGTAAGTAATCTAAAATGTTTTTTTGCATGCAAAGTGCACATTGGGCCCAGATCCACACTTGAGTGTGCCCTTGGTGCCGACTATTCCCCTTTGAATGTTTTTATGGCATTACAAAATAAAAACACATTTAGAGTGGAAGTTGTCACCCACTATGTTTGTATAAGAGGCTTAAAAATTAAGATTGCTGAACATCTGGTTAAAAAATATTAACAATCAGCTAAGTTATACAGTTGTTTTTGGTAGAAAGTACCAGTTTTATTGTTACAAGCCGGTATTTTTTGGTTACACTTAATGATGACCCAACATTTCTTTGTTCGCACATAAAAGTAACTATACAGCACTAAAAACATTTTTTTTCTGTGTGAACATAAAATTATTTGATTGCACTGTGTTGGTTACCAAAGAACTCTTTGGTCAAACATAAAAGCTGCTATACAGCAGTAACACCTATTTTTATGTGTGATAATAACATTCTTTGCTAGCACTTTATGTCACTAATGTCACTAATGAATAAGGGGCTGAGCAGCCAACTTTACCCAAGAGTAGTTCCTGTGGTCAGGAATAGTAAGTTAATGTCCCACCCTCAATAATGTAACTATCTAGTCTATTTTTAACAATCTATTTGGTTTCACTAATTCTTATGAATTCTGGCAGGCTGTTCTAAAGATTGATAATCCTTTCTGTGTAATAATACTCTCTTTTATTAGTTCTAAATCTATCTGCCATTACTTGAAGGGCGTGTCCATAAATTTTTGAGTTTATGGGTGGGATATTCAGACTGCGCCAGGCTGTGGCGCAAGCCTGGGCGCAGCGCAACTGGGATGTGCCAGGGCACTGACAGGGTGATATTCAACGGTACTGCACCATGGCTCAGCACCATTGAATATTGCTCTATGGCCACCCACATTGTGCATGGCACAGTGGCACTGCACCAGCACAAGTAGCCACAGAGGGGCAGGGGGATGCGCTAGCGCAAGTGCCATTGCACTAGGCACATCAACCGCGATATTCAAAGGTGCACATGCAAATGGGGCCATAATGCATGCAAGGCGCAAATGGGGCCATTTGCATGTCATTATGGCTTCATTTGCATGCAGGTGCACCCATCCCCGGTGACTTGCACCTGGTGCCCTGCCAGGCTGCAGCTGTCAGGGACCAACGCCCCCTGTACAAGCAGCAAAGTGCCCCACAGCCCGATCATGGGCATAAGTATAAGACTAATAATCTCCTATATCCCTGGTGGTCCAGTGGACCACTTGCAGCCCGATCATGGGCAGAAGTCATAGAAATGATTAGATCCCATCCCTGGTGGTCCAGCGGTACCCCTCCCCACCCTCCCACTGAGCCCTGCCACCCCACTCCCTCTGGTCAGCAGTGGGCAGCAGCTCACCACAAGCTGCCTGGCCACCCACCAATGAGTCTTGCAGTCAGGAGAAGGGATCTAATCTTTTTTATGACTTCTGCTCGTGATCAGGCTGCTAGCAGTCCACTGGACCACTAGGGATATAGGAGTATATTAGTCTTATACTTATGCCCATGATCAGGCTGGAAGCGGTCCACTGGACCACCAGGGATATAGGATTGTTTCATTTCCTACTTCTGCCTGTGATTGGGCATGGGGGTGGTGCTACCCAAAAGAGGGTGCCGCCGGAGCTCGGGTGGTCACCCACAGCTGGCAGCTGCCGTGTTGTGCCATGCAATATGGTAGCTCACCTGTGGGTGGCTGGCTGTTGCTCCTTTATTTTTTGGAACAACTGTATACGGCGCATGTAGGGGTTGCATCTGCATGGGCTCTGCCCATCCTGGGCTGAATATTGGGATGTGCGGGGGTATGCACGGGCACGCCCCTCCTACTTGTGCCACATACATTAATGATGCACCTCGGGCACATCGGGATTTGTGCCATGCACTTTCCCTTTGAATATCGGACTGGAAGATTGAGTGTTACATGATGCAACAATGTAGGCGCCATGTGCAACCCTTCTGAATATCCCACCCTACATCTTAAAATGTGATATTTACTTCATTCATGAGGTAGGGATCATGTATTATGTTATAAAATAATAACAGATCTCCTTTATTTCATCATACCTCCAGAGTAAAGAGTTTTAATTTCTCTAATCTTTCTGTATTTGTTTTATTATCGGTTTCCACCAGTATTTTTATTGCTCTGTACTCTACCCTGCCAACAAGGTCTATATCTGATTTTTTATAGGGACATCACAGCTGACTGCAATGATCAAGGTGTGGTCTGATCTGAGACCTGAACAGTGGCATTATGACCTCAACATTTTATGACTTTTTATACTTATTTTAATTGAAATTAGGACCCTATTTGTGCTAGCTGCTATGCTGAGACATTGTTCTTTAAAGGCTAGAGTAATGTTAATGACAATGCCTAGATCTTTCTCTTTAGTTGTGGAATATAAGACTGTATTACTCAGGATGTATTGTTGCCTGGTATTGTTTCTTCCCAAATACAAGACCCAAAATGTTTTCAAGTTAAATGACATGCCATAGTTATATGCCCATTTACTTATAACATTTAGATCTTCTTGAATTTGATAAATTTTCTCAGGTGTGTTAGCTGGACCACCAAGTGTTGTATTGTCTTAATACTTTGTTATGTAATTCTCTGAGTTACTGTCCAAGTCAAAAATAAACAACTGAAATAAAAGTGGAACTAAAACAGATCCCTGAGGGACCCCACTAATCACACTGTCCTTGTGAAACATGAAATCATTTATAGATTTATGTGTGAACAAAGAATTGTTGGATGGCAACAATAAAATCGGACCCCTCGCTAAGCTGGTGATGAAAGAATTTTGGGGTGGTCAGAAAATGTAGAGCATTTCAGGGTCATTTTTCATCAAACAAACCCCAGAATCTAGCCAAATGGGTCTGGTTCACCTACAGATAAGTCAGCCAGGATGAAGCGCAGTGTCACAGGTTTACTGCATGACAAAAAGGATTAACTCCCATTGAAATCTCATTTTTTACTGCAGTAACTCTACTGCAGAATTCTGTAGTACTGCACTTCATCCTGGGTGACTTCACTGTAGGGTCAGGTGTTTGTTTTTTTGAAGATGCATAATTTTTATGTGATTCTAAGTGTTTTTTACCAAAACAAAAACAAGTTGGTGGTGGTCACATTAGTGAAAGTCTGACTCACAAAGATAAAGTATCTCATTAAAATAATTTGTTTTGTATCAGAGTTATTTCAAAAACCCTACTGAGCATGCTCAGAAGACAAATATGACAAACAACCCCCAGAATCTAGTTAAATCTGTCCCATTCAGTTCAGGTGTTTGTTTTTCAGAAAAGCATCATTTTTATGTGATTCTAATTTTTTTCCAACCATAAAAAACAAGATGGTTGCACTCCTGACAGTAAACGTTTTCCTTGCAAAAGTATAACACATTTTGTTGCGAAAGTAAAATTCTTCTTTCTAATCAGACCCTATGGAGCATACTCAGAATCCACATTTGAGAACTGTATAACTCAATATTTATTCATGAAACCTTTGAAATGCACACCCTTGGACCAATCCCCTTATACACTAATAGTTTTGGAATAAAATTCCAAACAATCTTTACTCCACATATGAGTAAAACAAATGGCCAAAAAGGGCATTTTAAAGGCTTTTTAATGTTCCAGATATTGGCATCCAGATAAATATCCATCACAAAACTTACCAGATTTTAAGAACTTGCCACCCATGTTGGGCATGCAAAATTTCATGCAATTTTATTAAATTGCCCTAATGTTATTAAGGGTGCAAACATTTGGGATTAACATTAGTCTGCTCAACTGTAGTCTGTAACTATACTTGCACCAACACACAAGTATAATATATATACTTTGAAAAAATTATGTTAATGCACCAGTTAGAGTTGAATCTAATGCCACAAAAGTAGAAAAACTTGTTGTTAGGGTATCCAACCCTAACTCCCCATCCCACCCCCAAAACAACAAAAGAACAAGACCACACAAGCAACCACAGACAATCATCATTAGGTAAGACAAACAACATTCAGCTGTTTCCAGATGACACAAATGCAGTAGCACTGATATACTACCTTTATGGATTTGTAGCCATGGCATGCATACTGCAAGACATACACATTCATTTGTTGCTGCAGATAGAAGCCATGATACTCAAATCACAACATTGCTTCTGTGCACAGACCCACAGACGCACAGGCCCCAGCAGCCAGATACAAATCCATGATGTCCAAATTAAAAGAGTTATTTTTTTTTTTGTCTGCAGAAGCACAGGCCCTTATGGAGCCAACACTTATGCAGTGTAAGGTACTCATGGACACTGTGAGATATATACACAATTGAAGGGCCTGTGTTTCTGAAGCCACAGGTGTGAGACATACACATTGACCTCTGGCTGCAGAATCGCAAGTGCCACAAAATTCATAATACAAAAATAGCAACAGTAGTTCTATCTGCAGAAGCACAGGCTCCTAAAGGGCCTGCACCTCTTCAGCCACAAGTGTAAGGCATACACACTAACATCTGACTCCAGAAGGTCAGGCCCCTGTGGGGCCTGTAGTTATGCAGCCAGATGTAGTATTGCAGTGTGAGTATCATCATGGTTTCATCAGTGTATCTAGAACTTTTTCAAAGGGGTAGCAGTTTTTTAGTTACATGGCTGCATACAGAAATCCATGCACTAGCAGATCATGCTATCTAGTGAGGTATCTGGTACAGTGTGCATGATACCTCTGGCTGCAGAGGAGCAGGCTCCATTGGGGACTGCACTTCTGCAGTCACACATATTAATGCATGCTGTACACCATACACACACACAGGTGTGACTGCACATATAGCCATGGATATAAATCCACAGAGGTAGCACATCAGTGCTACTGTATTTGTGTAACTGTAAACAGTTGTATGTTGTTTGTCTTACCTGATGATGGGTGTCTGGTTGCTTGTGTTTTCGTATCCATTTGCTGCTTGAGGGTTGGGGTGGGGAGTTAGGTTTGGATACCATAATGCCATATTTTCCTACTTTTGTGGTGTTAAGTTGAACCCTAACTGGTGCATTAATACAGTTTTTTGAAAGGAATTTCCTTTCTTTTTGAGATAGTGGAATCATATCCTCATTCATGCATGTCAAGAACAAATGCAGATGCAGATGTGTAGGGCCCTGTGCCAAGGGAAGAC
This sequence comes from Neoceratodus forsteri, assembly GCA_016271365.2. Classification (NCBI taxonomy): domain Eukaryota; kingdom Metazoa; phylum Chordata; order Ceratodontiformes; family Ceratodontidae; genus Neoceratodus; species Neoceratodus forsteri. The sequence continues at coordinate 1,062,535,287 of CM057458.1, read as the reverse complement.
TCCGATCAGTTGATTGGCTGCATGGCATTTCACAAGGCACCCTGGCCTTGTGCCAAATTACCTCTCTGAACTTCAATTTTTGTGTCCCACACACCACTTAGTGCACCACCTGTGTGCCATCTCCTCCCGGCACCCTCCTGGCATGCACTGTCACACCCCCTAATGCTTGTGGCCACTCTACTGTTGTGCTGGGTGAGGGGACCAATCCCTGTGGCAATTCCCACAGGTGCACCACACATTTGGCTCTTAGCAGCAACTCCTGGGTTTTTGGTGCAGGGACGCCCCACCCTTTATAAAATTGGGCATAGGCTCCATGACGCACCCGGAGTTTTCCCCAGTCCTAGAGCAACACAAATTGTATCACTCTTTTACCATTGTAGTCTTAACCCTAAATAGTGCATTAATGGAGTTTTTTGCAAAGAATGTCCTTACTTTTTAAGCTAGTATGATCTTATCTTCATGTGCACGTGGGAGCACAGGGTCCTCCTGGCCCTATGTTAACATCCCTCCATAGATGTGGACATGTATGTTGCTGTGGACATGCAGGGCTCCAAGAGCACCCAAATTGTCAGCACAACTTTCTTATTAACCCACCTCGTGAACCCAATAGTGAAAATGTTCAAATCCCTGCCAAAACATTATTTTGTGCCACTAGAACATGAGTATATGCCACAGGTGTGAAAACAGTTTAGGCAGGATTTGAAAACTGACAGCTGCCACATTCAAGAGGTGGTGTAAAAAATGGCTATGTTGAAAGTCTGGAGTAAAAATATTTAGAATTATCAAAGTTACCAGTGAGTGTAGCAAAATGTGAAAGAATGTGCATAACTTTGCCATTTTTACATATTTTGACCTCAAGTGTTTGACATAGCCTTCTTATGACCCCACCTCATGAACAAGGGTGGTAAAAATGTTCAAATCCCACCTGATAGGTGGTTTTGCCAAGTGAATGCAAAACCACCTTTCAGACTAAATTTGTGCAATTCCACCATCATTGTTCATGAGGTGGGGTCCCAAAGAGGCCATGATGAAAATTTGGGCTAAAAATATGAAAAATAGCAAAGTTATGCCACAAGGTTGAAAACCCCATTGAAATTCATTGAACTGCACTCAGCTTACTTTCTCATATATCAGTTGGTGTTTCCAGTAGCATGATGTGCCTTCGATCAGAGACTAGATCTTCACCCTGTGACCTGTTCAGATAAGTGAGGGGGTGGGGGTGCAGGTGGTGGTTGCTGAGTGTGAGGGTGGGGTGCGGGTTCAGATCAGCAAGGGACCATTTTATTTTTTACAGGTAAAAAAACATTGAGGGAGCATTTTCTTTATTACAGGCAGTACAGCAACAAGAGGGTTGAGGGGGTGCCACTAGACACCAGGGAAAGAAACAATTCAAGCAGGAATGGTCTTCAGAGGGTGGTGGTGCCACTAGACACCAGGGGAAAAAACAATTATGGGGCAACATCAGAGGGTGAGGGGGTGCCACTAGACATCAGGGAAATAGGAAATCATATAGGGATGGCAATTGGTGGATGGGGGGTCACCACTAGACACCAGGGACAATAAGAAATCATACTGTGGCAGCAATCAGTGGGTGGGGGGTGCCACTAGACACCAGGGAAATAAGAAACCATATGGGGATGGTGATCAGTGGGTGGGGGTGCCACAGGGACACCAGAGACAATAAGAAACCATACTGGGATGAGATCGATGGGTGGGGGCCACTAGATGCCGAGGAAAAAAATAATTATGGGGATGAGATCAGAGGGTGGGGGGGTGCCACTAGACACCAGGGAAATAAGAAACCATATGGGAACAGTGATCAGTGGGAAGGAGGAGGGTGCCACTAGACATCAGGGACAAAATATAGGATTCTTCCAAAGGAAAAAGGATTCCATTTTCCTTTCATACAGCTGGGAAGTGAGTCATGAAAAAGGAGTTAAAATGTAACAGAAAACATATTTGGGGGTCAGTTTTCCTACAGTAAAGTGCAGAATCCACTTAATGAGATCCCACAGAGCCAGATGAATATGTTGATCTCTTTCCATTATGTCATTGTGGGTTTTGAATTTGTTTTTTTTTTTTTAGAAAACAAGGAAACAAGATGGTGGGAAACCAAAAAGGATTTTTTCCTCATGAAAAAGGACTGGACCAATACAAAAAAGGATTTCTTTTTCATTGTATACAGCTACAGTATCTAGGAAGTGCTTAGTGAACATGCTCAGAACCAACTTTAAAAAAATTTTAAATTAAATAACTTTGGAAAGGATTAATATTTTTTTAACAAACAAGAAAATGCCTTTCTGTGGGTCAGACCCTTTCTACCCTGAAAATTTCAGACCAAAATTCCCAACTGTCTGAGCAGTAGCCAAGCTCAAAGAGAAAACAACAAAACCAATGGGGTAACACACCTGAAAATTCACTTTTTCTACTATCCAGAACTCAGAATCTGCACATCGAACTGAAACAAAACATGGCACATCCACAGATCTACCAGACAAAACCACACATGCAAAATGTCATGCAAATCCATTGAATGGTTGCAAAATGAGCAAAGTACAAAGTCTGATGTTTAACATTAACTGCTTACCAACCCTAAATACAGTGGCGCCGACCTTGCCACTATGTTATATAAATATATATATATATATATATATATATATATATATATATATATATTTATTTATTTATAAAATGGGTAATACATAAATGGTCAATTCCAGCAACAGCACTGGACAAACACCATCAGATGACCATGTGTAGCAGAGCGCGACTGCACACCTGCATTTTACCCCCAAAAACAATTTTTGCAGGCGGGTGGATGCTGTCGCCGCCGCGCGGGGGAGCGGGTGAGGGGCTTGTGGGTGGGTGGGGACACTAGACACAAGGGAGATGTTTGGGGGTTCTGCTGTGACATTCTGCCCGCGATCGGGCTTTACGGTCCACTGGACCACCAGGAGTTATTCGGGTTGGGGAGGGGTTACATTCTGCCCGCGATCGGGCACTGGGGGTTTATGCAGGTTCTGCCGCCGATCAGGCACTGGGGGGTTTATGCAGGTTCTGCCCGCGATCGGGCACTGGGGGGCGATATGTATGGATTCTGGCCCGCGACCGGGCTAGGTGATGTGGGGGGGCGACATGTACGGATTCTGCCCGCGATCGGGCTATGGGTGATGTGGGGGGGGTCATGTAACTGTGATGCCCGCGATCGGGCTGCATTGTGCGTCGGTCCCCGACGGCTGCTGCCTGGCAGGGTAGCCAGGAGCAAGTCCTCGGGGATCGGCGCACCTACATGCAAATGGCATGCAAATGGGGCCATAAAGAGATGCAAATGGCCCCCCCTGCACCTTGCATAAATTATGGCCCCATTTGCATGTCACCTTTTGAATATCGGAAATTTGCGCATGGCGCAATGGTACTTGCGCCACCGCAAGTTGAATGCTCAACTCTGGCAACTTGCGGTGCGCAAGTTCCACTGGCGCTTACGCGCCAGGTGTTGGCGTATTCAGCTGAGTTGCTCAACAGCGCAACTCCTTTGAATATCACCCCGGCCACACCCCTGCTCAACTATTTTGAGCAGCGCAGGGGCTTGCGCCTCAGACTGGCGCAGTTTGAATATCTGGGCCAGAGTGTATAGTCAGCCCTTGTGTATGGAAATTGGTGGCTCTCAAAATGTTGTTGTACCACTGTTCAAAAGGTCATGGAACATGACTGTACCCTACTTTGGTACAACAACATTTCAAAAACCTCTAGAGATTCTATCACTGAAACTAATTGGCCACTAGCCCACTTGGCAACAGAAATGGCAGGATCAACCAAATAGACAGTAGCGGTGGTGACACGATCATCTGAACCCGCAACATGAACCAGATGACTTCAAAACAAATGCAGGATCAACCAGATACAGTAAGTGCAACTATATACAAATGAGAAGCAGGATCAACCAGATATTTAAAATAACTTTCAAGGTACAGCTCTTCCTCAGAGTCTATGACCTCTCACTAAGTAAGAGATACAGCTGACATTTTTGTTATGTTGTTGAAAATCCCTCCCTCCCTCTCCCAATTGGCAACCAATAGAAGGCTGTGCAGCAAATGTAGGGAGGTCTGCTCCCTAGCAACCACACGTCACCCTAACAACACCCCTAACTCCCGGTACACGACGAGTCAATGAACATTTTTTTATGTATTTTAAAAATTAAAAATTGTTAAAACTGCATTGGCAAAGAGGACTGTACACTTAAGAAAATAGTGCATGGGCAACCATATGCCCAACCAGCATATTGTGCCACCTCAGGGTTCTGATTACCTCAGACCTCTCAAGCTTTACCCTCAAGGTCTGATGTAATCAGAACCCCTCTGTGGCACAATAGGTTGATTACACATAATTGCCCATACACCATTCTATATTTTTTTTATTGTTTATTGAGCACAGGGTCTGTAAAAAGGTAATCATCTGAAGCCACATGTAGAGCTTGTAAGATGACTTATCCGAAGGTGCATATCATCTATATTTTGCCAAATATCCCTAAGAATGTGCAAAACCTCCTGGCAGGCCGATAATATTGGGTAAAGGTTGGATCACTGAGCCATTGTCCATGTTTGTGGACACTTATTTACAACCTTTTGTGAAATCAGCCCATTCATATGTGTGGGACTCTATGGAGGTGATCAATATTGTAGAGAATATTGATTTTAGGGAGGGGTGGTTTTCTGCCACTCTTGACATTGATTCCCTATATGCAGTTATTCCCCACAAGGGGGAATTAGACTCCATAGAGTATTACCTAGAACAACAGGATGAAGTAGAACTTGTGAGCAAGTCCACAAGGTATTTATTGGCTTCAGCTAAAATGGTGCTGACTAAAAACATGTTTTTTGTTTGAACAGAGTTGCTACATACAATCATGTGGCACAGCAGTGGGGGCAGCAATGGCCCCCAGTTATGCTAACTTGTTTGTGACATACTGGGAGAACACTGTTCTGTATGACACTGCCATGAATCCTTACTTTCATTGTTTGGATTTGTGGCAGTGTTATATAGACAATGTGTTGGTAATTTAGAAGGGTGCCTTGAACCAATTTGTGGAGTTTGTAGCATGTCTTGAAGGCACTAGTGAATGTTTAAAATTTAAATATACCATTCACCACCAAGAAATCATATTCCTGGATTTAAGAATCTACAGAAATACTGCAGGGGATATTTGTACCTCACTATACCAATAGCAAACAGATCGAAATAGTCTGCTGATGTGTAATAGCTGCCACCCTTCTCACGTTACCTATAATATTCCAATAAGCCAAATGATTAAAATATTAAGAAACTGCACAGAACGTCATGAGTTTGAACTTAAGAAGGTAGAACAGGTGCATAGGTTCAAGCAACGGGAGTATAGTAATATCATAATTGTTAGTGCATTAACTACAGTTTCTGAAGTGGAAAGGGAAGAAACTCTAGTGCCTAAAAATTATGTACTGAACAGACCCCAACAGTGTCCCTTTGTAACTACTTTTTCATTTCAGTCTGAGGAATAAAACATATTGTTTCCAAAAATTGGGACATGTTGAGTTTACAACCTAAGCTTAGGGATATAGTTGAATTGGGCCTTTCCATAGTTTTCAGAAGACCTAAAACTATGAAAGACATAGTGTCACCAAGTGCTTTTCCATGTACAGATAGAGCAGGATCCACTTGGTTGCCCCCTGCAAAGATACATATATGTGTGGAAACTGTGGGCAGGATTTTCCAACGTGGGTACAGGGCTTGCATCCAGCCCTGCACCACAGGACTCTGAATTCTGCAGTGTGCCAACCCCCTTTGAGCAACTGCACCTTAATTTCCATTCTTGGCTGTAGTTGCGATATTTTCCATGGTTTATGGCTGCTTGCACTGATGCTCTTGCACAAGCACCGGTACTTAGACTCCCAGGGCTGGCACACGCTAGACCACATAACCATGGTCTAAGGAGCAACGATCAGTACAAGGGTTGGAAATTCCTGATCACTGGCAGGGGAGTGCCACAAGCCCCATATGTCATATGCTGGGTGCACCAGGGGCTTGCGGCATTCCTGAAGGTTTGAAAATCTGGCCCTGTATGTACTGTGCATGTGTTAAACAATGTAAGGCATGTACTAATCCCGTGAATGGTAATAATGTTGATATTACTTAATTTATAACTTGTAGTACTGTAGGCATAGTGTATCTACTAAAGTGTAGTTGTGGCCATTATTATGTGGGACGAACTATCAGGCAATTCAAGACACACATCGGGGAGCACATCCGTGCTATCCAGCATGGGAATGAAAATTATGCTATAGTTAAGCACATTGAAAGTCCTCTGTTATACAACATAGCATATATTTTGTGAGCATAGGGAAAGTGAGCCTGGGGATGAGGGGAGGTGATTTACAGAAAATTATAGGGCAATGTGAAAGTTACTGGATTTATATATTAGGTGCAAGAAGTGATAATGGTCTGAATGAAAACATTGACCTCTCAGCCTTTTTACTTACACTGTGAAATGATGTACTGTGGTTACTTATTAAATAAATATCCCTTGCGGGCTAACCCTGTAACTGATGCTAACATAAATTGAAATGCCATTTTGGATTTAACTCTGTCTCATTCGAAGTAATTAGATCTAAGTTTAGTGCCTGGTAATCATTATCTATTGGAACAAATGAATCCTGTCAATTGTAACGTGGTTACCATGTTGATTTTAACTATACATGGGTGTGAATAATCTAAGTTATTGGTGATTGTTGGTACAGTATTATAAATTTTAAAGTTCTTGCACTGAGGAAGCTTGGTGCACACCCTTGCAAAATGTTAGTTCAGCACTCTCAGTTGATGTGAAGTCACGGCTCTGTAACACATTTTTTTGCCACTGGTTTATAATGGGATGTTAACTGCACTATGTGTTTAATAAATTGTACAATTTTTTATTTGTATACAGTCTAGGAATTACAACCCTTTGAGTCAGGGACTCATTTACAAAGGCTCCGCATCATTACATTTAGTGAGGACATATACAGAGTCTGATACAGTACAGAGACAACAATGGGTTAAACATATGCAGGGCATCACCAAAGGTGCAAAAGATCTATGCCACTATTATTTACAGAGTTTGTTTGCAAAAAAGGAAGCCTAAGCCCTATAGAGTAGTTTAATTAGCAGTCACAGTAGCTGTTTAACAAGATATGGATATGCAGCACTGGCTTAAACGGCCCTAGCCTTGGGATTTCGAGGGCAGCATCAGGGAGGGAGTTCATCCAGTGCGGTGCCCTGTAGGAAAAGGATCTTTGGCTGGCAGTGGTCCTTGCAAAAGGGATGTGTAAGGTAGTAGTACTAGAGTGTCTTGTGGCCCTTGTTGGCAAGCACGTTTGGAGGAGCGATAGACAGCTGGGGGGGCTAACCCTAGTTGTATTTTTTTGGCCAATAGGCAGGTCTGATAGAGAAGTTGCCCCTGGAAATTGGTAGAGGTCACAGGTATGTGTGAGATGAACACAGCCTGTGGCCAGCTGGCAGGCTTTGTTGAGAGTGCATTTTATGCTGGACTGTGCAGTGTTGGAGGCGACACCATATATGATTATGCCACAGTCTACTAGGGGAAGGATGGAGCTAGAGATGGCTAAGCAGAGGGCATCAGGAGGGAGATAGGGCCTATATTTGTACAGGAGGCCAATTCTAGTGTTTATAGCAGAGCAAATCAATGCTATATGCTCATGGAAAGTAAGGGCCAAGTCTAGAGTGAACCCTAGGTATTTAAAATTGGAAACTGTGTCCAACATGGCACCCTGTGAGTTAAGTATGGATAATTTGGTCATTCTGTTTTTATGTTGAGGGTGGGCAAATAGTATGACCTTTGTTTTTTTGTAGCTGAGGACAAGTTTGTGGGAGGTGAACCATGGTTCTATCGCTGTGAAGAAGCCCTGTAAGGAGTTTTGAAGCTGGGTAGGGTCTGGGTGCTGACTGAAGATCACAGCATCATCTGCATAAAGGAGCAGGTGCTCAGTGGAGGCTAGAGGGAGGGAGTTTAAGTATAGGGAGAAAAGAAGAGGGCCAAGGATGGACCCTTGTGGGACACCCGATCGGACTGGGAGGCTGGCAGAGACGGTGCTATTTATTTTTACTTGCTAGGTACAGCCATAAAGATAGCTGGAGAACCAGACTGCAGTTTCTGGGAAGACACAGACAGAGAGGATGGTGTTTATTAGCATCCTTGATTGATAGTATCAAAGGCCTTGGACAGATCAATGTAGACAGATCCGACCAGGGCTCCCTGGTCAAGTGCTTCATGGAGGAAGGAGGTAAACTCGAGCAGGGCAGTGGTGGTATTGTGTCCTTTTCTGAAACCATGCTGTAGCTTGCACTATAGGCAGTGTGTGTCCAAATAGTCTGTAAGTTGATCTGCAGCTATTTTTTCCAGTGCTTTTGAGAGGGGAGGAAGTATAGAGATGGGCCTATAGTTACTAGGGGAGATGCGGTCACCATTTTTGTGAACAGGAGTGATAACCACTTTTTTCCATAGGGTAGGGAACTGTCCAAGGCATAGGGACATGTTCAATATTTTTGTTAGGGGGGTAAGGACTGCATCAAGGGTTAAGGAGAACAGCTTGGCATCGAGTGAGTCTCCACTATGTCTTGACTTTCCTAGGAACTTAGCGAGACATGTGCGAGCAACACTAGGGGAGATTATTTTGAAGTAAAAAGGTGGTGCACTGGGGGGTGGTGGGGAGTGTCCAGTAGATGCGTTAAAGAAGTCAGGAAGGAGAATAGAGCTGAGGTCTGAGAAAGAGTCATTTAAGACATTAGCTATCTTGTCAGCGTCTTGGGTGGTGACACCGTCAGCGATAATCATGGAAGGGAGAGGGGAGGGAGACTTGCCACTAAGTTCCTTCATATTGTCCCACAACCTCTTCCCATCGCCCCAGGTGACAGTAAGGTTGGACTGATAGAAAGCTGCCTTAGCCTTGCAGATTCCCCAGGTGCATGTGTTTTGGGCAGCACGGTACAGTTGATGGTCAGAGGAGCAACCAGACTCAATGGCACGATACCATAGGTTATCATGAGCCTTCATTTGGTCGAGTAAGGAACGGTTTACCCAAGGGGAGGATTTTGTTTTTTCTAGTTGCTTAACCTTGGTAGGAGCTAATGAAGAAGGACAGGGTGGCGTCCACCGATGTCTGGTGGTCAAGAGGGGACCAGTCAAGGTTGAGAAGATGGTTTCAGAGATGTGTCAGGGACCCCTTCTTTAGCTGGGGATGCAGGGAGATCCTTGGGGGTGGAGGCTTCCAGCTATTTGACCAACTGCAGGTAACAGGGGAGTGATTGCTGAGTAAGTCAGGGAGGACCTGGATGTCCTGAAGGTGCTCAGGGTGGTTCATAAGGATGATATCAATAAGGGAACTAGTGCCCCTGCGGTGGTCTAATCGAGTGGGGCTAAGGAGCATTTGTGAGAGATTTAGGGCTGCGGCTGCATCCCTGATGGGGGATGTGTTGGGGGGGGGTCAGTTTGTGTTGAAATCTCCTAGGGCAATGACCGCCAACATTTTTGGAAGTTGTGCAATGAGATTCAGAATGGATGAGAAAGCCTCCTTTTGGTTGCGAGGGGGTATGTAGACTGACATTAGACAGAGAGATTTACCTGATTTTCCAACTGGTACCCTTAGGGTGAGGGACTAGGCACCTGCAACAGGGTTTAAAGCAGGAATTTGGACACCTTGTAGGTGATCCCGAAGGTACAGCACACAACCACCACCCCGTCTATTCAGTCTATCTGATCTGAATAGTGTATAGCCCGGTATGTAACCAGCAGAGTCTGGGGTGTTAGGGAAGAGTCATGTTTCTGAAACTGCGAGTGCATCAGGGTAGTGGAGGCAGACCCATGCTTGAAGTGGGGTGAGATTTTTTTGGAGGCTGCATATATTTATGGCAGCCAGTCATAGCCCTTTTGGTTGCGTTGATAGGCGAGGGCCAGGATTGGGGTGTATGTTGCCCATCAGTAGCAGTAAGAAGATGAAGGTCCTGGATAGGGCACTTTTGAGGGTCATCTTATAATTACGCGGTGTATGGCCTGTACGATGGGGTAGATTGTTGGTAGGATGAGAGCAGATAAAATGCAGAATTTCTTGACTATAGAGCCAAGGGGTAGCCATGGTTGCTGGGGGTAGATGGCTAGGGGCAAGTGGGAGGTGGGGTGAGAAGGACATGGTTACTGATAGAGGAGTGAACAAGGGGGGTATAATTGGGGCTGAAGAAGTGGTGTGGTGTTTTACAGGCATGGAACAGGAGGTGGGACACTGAGGGAAGGGGTAATGGAGAGGATAAAAAGTAATGACATCATTTTGTGATAGAGAAAAAAGTTGTTCTATGCAGTAGGCATAAGGCTATGTAGTGCAGGGTGTGAAAGGTGTCAGAACTATAACATCAGACAGACTATGGCTTTGTTTGGTGGGATGGATAGCTTAACTGGCTAGCAGAGAAATGAGTGGGATAATCAGGAGTATTCTAGGCTACACACAGCATTCAGTGATTTACACACCAGGCAGTGTGAGAGGACGTTTTGGTAGATATAGCAGCCACTTGTGGTAGGTGTTGATAGCCTGCAGATGGGAAAAGTGCCTGATTGTTATTTTTAGGTCACCTGATATCCACTATAAGACACCAAGTTGACCAAGGGTGGTGGTGGGGGTGGTGGGGAGCTGACGCACAGCATCAGCGGGGTTCCTACTCCGAAGCTGGAGGCAAGTTCAGGCTGTGTTTTTCTATATTGCTGCATGCTTGGGAGTCATTTTACCTGGCAAGAATTGTGGCCGGTCCATTGATCGGCGGGACGGCACAGTGTCCTCACGATCATTCTCCCATGAGGGGAGCTGGGAATGCTGGAGAGAGGAGTTAGTGCAGGCAGTGACAAAAGGTGATGCAGGTAAGGGGGGAGGGGGTGAGGTGAGCGTCTGGATCTGATTTCCAGTACAAGGTCTTTTAACCGTTTTTCAATGTTTAAGGGGTTTGGCTGTTAAAACTTAACTAAAACTAAATTTAAAATTATTTCAATGTGCTAAGAGAGGGTACTGTTTTCCAAGTGTCTAATACCCTGGAGAAGGGAGATTTGAGCTCTGTTTTTTCTTGGGCAGCGTGGGGTGAGAGCAGCTTCTCGTTCCCTGCATTTTTGAAAACGGAGGGATGGCACCATATTGCTACAATATTTGGAGGGCAATTTAGGGAGAGAAAATCTAAAGTACAGTAAGATTCAGGGCTTGCTAAGATCCTTCACTTCAAACATTAAAAGGTAAGTTTAGATGCAAGATCAAATACAGGCTTGCTAAGATCCTTCACTTTAAACATTAAAAGGCAAGTTTAGATGCAAGATTGAATACAGGCTTGCTAAGATCCTTCACTTTAAACATTAAAAGGCAGGTTTAGATGCAAGATTAAATACATTTCTGATTCACAGTAGCATGCAGTAGTGGAGGCTGGGAAATAGTTAGCAAGGCTAACAGAAAAGGAAAAAACAGCAGTGATTTTCTTTTTTTTTGTTTTGTTCATAGAGTTGAAATGCAGTCACTGAGTTCGACGTGGAGAAGTGGTGCCAAACGGCTCTTAAGGCACACACTATGTATAGTTTACAATATTATGTTACTGTGTGGATTCTGCCTTACAGTGGGTGTTCTTATTCTTTTTTTGTGTTGACACATTTATTGTTGCACCACTGTGTTTTTCCTGGTGTTGGTCCTGCTTTGGTCTATTCTAATAAATCATAATGTTTCATAATCAAATTTCATTAGGGTGCAGTACAAACCCACCATTCTTGTACAGTACAATCTTATGGTCACATCTTATTTATTTTTATTTATTTATTTATTGAACTGTTTCATCAGGAAGGCACACTGAACAACAAGTTCCTCATCTCCAGGTGAAACCTGGGAGGGATAAAAGTGGATGTAAACAGAGATACATGCAGTTACAGTTAACATACATGAGGGTTTTGGTACAGAGATTAGAACCAACAATATCGCCAACACACTGTTGGACTGGCGTTACAATTAAGAAACAGGTAAACAGTATAATTATAGAATTTAAGTGCTGGGGAAAGAAAAGCAAGAGGGACAGGGGAAGCTAGCTGGGGAAAGAAGAAGCCACTGAGACAGAGGGAGCTAGAACTTTACTAGTAGAAGCAGGTACAAAGCCCAGTTGAGTGAGACATTTTACTCAGGTCTAGGGTGAGCTGAAGTAACAGCTCTGACAGTACAAAAAGGGCTGAGTTGATGGGTAGATGAGTAGGAGAAGGGAAGGAGGTGGCATTCTTGGAACTAACCCTCCAGGATGCTGAGAACCCTGCAAGGGGGCAGAACAAGGCAAGGACATTGATAAGAGAAGATGGGGCACAGGTGTAGGACAGTGGTATAGGCAAGGGGTAGGGCTTTAGGTGTGGGGGATAGGGTGACATGATGGGGAACAAGAACAAAGGAAGGAGTTAAGGAGGATTAAAACAGGAGCAGCTATAGGAGAGATGGTTATGTAAGGCAGAGGCAAGGGAGTAGGAGCAGGAGGAGTGCCGTATTTGGGGAAGGGGGAGGAGTTCCAGAGTTTTGGGAAGCAGTGAGTGAAACCAGACTGACAGATGAGTGTGGATCAGCAGGGCACCAACAGAGTGCGAGTATCTGTGGATCTGAGGGAGAGGGAGGGGGAGGGAGAGAGGGAGCATGAGAGGTGGGAGGCAAATTTAGAAGTGAGTTTGGCACAATGAGCGATGCACCTGTTTTCAAGCAGGGGAAAGGACAAGGCATGGTAGAGATCATAATGATGAGATTGGGATGGAGCATCAAGAGTGAAGTGACAGAAAGAGTTAAAGAGAGAGTCCAATCTGGTCAGGGAGGATTTGGGAGCGGCACCATAGACTACGACACAGTAGTCAAAAATGGGGAGTATCATCTTCTGGACAAGGAGGGATGCAACTACAGTTCCTGTATAGTTAATCTAGCTTGGGTTCAGTTTTTTCAGGATAGCGTCAGTGTGGCCAGAGAAGTTGAGGTGCTGGTCCAGCCAAACCCCAAGGTATCTGAATAAGGCAGTGTCCTCGAGGATTGTCCGATCCAGGGTGTGGAATTAGGGTAAGGGATGTAGCCTAGAGCATCTCTGCCTTGGGCCAAAGGTCATGGAGACAGTCTTCTTGTCATTCAGGAATAACTGATGTGAGGCAAACCAGAGCTGAACCTGGTGGAAGTCATGCTGTAGGGTGGTTGCTACATCGGCAGGGTGTTTGCCAGAGGTACACAAGACCATATCATTGGTGTACATGTGGATGGAGGAGGAGGGAGAGCAGACTGAGGGCAAGTCATTGAGGAAGATGGAGAAGAGAATGGGACCTAGCACAGAGCCCTGTGGAAATCCTGTGGTGATGGGGAGGGAAGGGGAGATTGCATCTTGGATCCTGACTGATTGCGTTCTGCCTGTGAGATAGGCTCTAAACCAGTTATAGGTGGAAGTAGACAGTCCAGCTGCAGAAAGAGAGTCAAGAAGCAGGGCATGTGAGAATGTGTCAAAAGCCTTAGCGAGGTCAACGAAAATGGTGGAGGGAATGAGGCCATTATCCATCCCAGTGAAGATGGAGTCAGTGAGCCTAAGAAGGGTGGTGGTGGTGGAGGGGTTCTTCCAAAAACCTGATTGGAATGGGGTGAAAAAGAGGAGCCTGAGAGAAAGGAGGTAAGTTGGGAGAGAGCTAGGTGTTCTCGGAGCTTGGCAAGGGAGGGAAGGAGAGAGAGAGAGAGAGAGAGAGAGAGGGCGATAATTGCCAGGGTAGGAGGGGTCACCACTCTTAGGGAGAGGGAGGACCACTGCATGTTTCCAGGATGAGGAGACTGATGAGGATGAAAAGTAGAGGTTCAGGATTCAGGAGAGAGGAAAGGCAATAGCTGGTGCTGAAAGATAAAGGAGTTTAGGGTCAAGGTCATCCATTGATGAACCTTTGGAAGGATTGAGAGAGAGAGAGAGAGAGAGGAGCTATAAGTGCTTCTTCTGGGAGACAACAGAGAAGAAGAAGGAGGAATGGGCATGGGGAGTTGGGGCAAGAGGGGAGAAGGAGAGGGGAGGTTAGAGGGGAGGGACTTTAGAAGGGCTGAGGAACATGAAGTGTAAAAGAATTAAACTTCTTGGCCACTAAGCTCAGGTCAGACACTAATGTGTTACTTATTTTTAGCACTGGAGGGTAGGTGTGAAGAGGGGGGGGGGGAGAGGGGCATGGACCACTTTCCAGAATTTGGAGAAGCTGATTTAAAATATTCAGACTTGGCTAGTCTAGTAGCTTTTGTGCAGGAATTTCTTAGCATGGAGTACTTGGTATAATCTGTTAGAAGCTGAGTGGCCTTATGTTTCCTCCATGTTTTGTCTCTCTTCCTGAGGCAGGTCAGTAAATTAGGAGTGATCCAGGAATGATGGTTGCCACATACTCTAGTATGTTTGAAAGGTGCAAATGAGCTCCAGGTAGCTAGGAATTTTTCTTTGAAGTAGGTGAGGGCTTGGTCAATTGATGGGCAGTCCTGAGCTGTGCATTTAACATGCCTAAAAGAGATTTGATTGAGAATGTTCAGCTGTTCAAATACCTGGGAATTTACATGTACAGTATGCTATGTTGTCCTTTTCCCAACATGCAGACTCAGTAGTTAAGTATATCAACTAACATCTTGGCCTGCTCTACAGAAATAGACCTAACTTTACCAAAGAGATCAAGAAGCTCCTATTCTCTAGTCTCGTCATTTTGGCCATTGACTATGGCTCAGTGATATATTTGGCTACTAATAATGCTGTCCTGGAGGAAATCTGTGTTGCCTTTAACCACACATAGGGATTGTGCTTAACCTAAAATCAGACACTTATTGGTGTGACCTTTACTCCACAGCTAATTGATTTCCTTTCCACCTCAGAGCATCCTTCCATTTAGCACTTACTTGCAAGATGTCCCTATCAGGCCTCATGCTCCCTGGTGTTCAAAACTGATTTACTCTGGTCAACAATAAAAACACTAAACATTCCATGGGAGAATACAGATTGCAAATACCTTTTAGGAAAACTGTCTTTGGACAATGGCCATTTGTTACCAAAGCTGTCAAGGCATGGAACTCCCTTCCCTCAGAATTGTTTAAGTTTACCTCCTATGATTCTTTTAAAGCACAAGTATCAACTTGTATCATTTCTTACCATTCCTGGTGGTCCAAGGACCCCAGAATCCTGTAATGTGGTTGTCCGCAGCCCTTGCATCCAGTGGATTTCCCTTCTCTAGCCATGTTTCCTTCTGTTATTGTTGTTGATGGCTCATCCCCCTGCTGAAATGAACATTACAGCTCATAAGTCTGTGACATGTGAATGATGTGGCAGGTGCCACAGCATCATGTGACAGCAGTTGAGGGTGCCAGATTACTGCTATGTATAGAACAGTGCCTCCATGCATATCGGTGCCCTCATTAAGACATGATCCCCAAACTTATTTTTCTGTGTGGGTGCACTGATCTGTGCACTGTTACAGGGAAAGAGTTAAGACCCCTTTACTGTACATATAGCACAAAAGGGTGCAATACAGAAATGTACCACAGAGTGGTAATAAATTTACCCTTCCCTCATGGACTATATTTGTGTGTGCCTCTACCTGACCATGTCTACTCAAGGATACATATGTGAAGCCATTCAATGCATAACTACAGCTTTCCGAATATTATATAAGTCACACATATCAAAATGAATATGACATGCTAAAATGACTATGCTGATTGGTCCAGCACAGAGGGCTGCACCTGTTTCATCACTTGTTGCTAATTGGGCTCTCTCCTCATTGACATAATCACACTGCATGTCAGTAGCCATTTTAGAGAAGCTGAATGGGGAAAATTTTAATCTGGAGAGGCTGTTGTTACACATTTTTTAAATTCTACAAAATTGCATTTATATTAATTAAACAAATGCAGTTTCAGCATTCATGTAAACAGCAGCCTTTCAGCTGGCCTGGTGGTGCTGAGGGCTGAGGTGCTGGATGCCCTACCTCATGCTACACCGGTGAACTGTGTTCGGGAATGAGCACGGGCTGCCAGGGGTCGGCAGGGGAGGAGAAGGATCGAGCATCTGATGGACTGCTCTCCTTCTCTGGGGAGGAGGGTCACCAGCAGTAGGTGAAAGACTGGCCCCTAGTGGTGGCTGGGGGACAGTGTACCAAAGCTCCAGAAAGGGGAGGAGAAGAGGCAGATGCTCAGAGGAGCGCATGCAGATGTGTGCACACTTACTCCGTGGGGCATCATTGCATGCCTCATCTCCTAAGGGAGAAAAATAACGGAGGAGAAAAAGTGTCCTGGGCACAACCGAATGAAGCCGATCCCGCGAATAGCAGGAACCTCCAGCACTGGATCCATGTTTGGCAGGTTGAGGGATCCCCGCCACAGGGCGTAAGCCATGAAGGAAGCAGGAAGGTAATTTGCGAGTGGGGGGCTGGGCTGGGGGATCAGGTGAGATGAAATGCCACCCTGGACAAGGAGTGTAAAGAAATTAACTGTAAAAAAAAAAACAACTATCAGCCTTTCTTTCCAAAGGCTACAAAACAAGATTTTAGAAACTCAACATGTTGAATTTCTGTTTAGGTGTCCTTTAAACACATTGTGGTAGGGAAGCCTCCCTTACGTTGTGTAGTATGAGGTCTGGACATCCCCCCCCCCAAAGTCTGTTGCTCAACAGCATCCCTAATTTTCTTTTATTTACTCTCTCGATATTTTTTCTCTTGTTACAGCAGAATGGCCACCCGTTGTAATACTCTTCTTCTGCAGCTTTACTTCTGCAATTTCCTCACTATATTTTCGTCCAGACCCCATAACATTTTTCAGGTATGTTGCTGGAAGAAGTGCCCAACTTATAGCAATAAACAAACAGGCTATGGTCTTAGCAACAAATTAATTGTGCAGAAATGTCCAGACAGAAAACAGTATTTCTGCACTCTGCAGTACTTAGAGTTTTAGCTTAGAGTGTATGGCCCACTTCAGTGAGGTGGTTCCCTCACTCTATTCTCTTGCGCACTTGGAAAGTGAGAAAAGCCACCGTAGTTGCAAAAGCGGCTTTTTCTCACTAAACGCTACTGTTCAGTCCATGAACAGCAGGGTGTTGTTAAATGCCCGACATGTCAGGTCCCTTCCCCTTGCCAGTGTAAAACTTGGCACTCCTCAATTAAATTGTAGCACTCACTACCCGGAGTGCAACCCTGTTTCACCGCGCTGAATAAAGCAGTGAAGCTTCTGTGCAGTTTTTAGCACTGTTGTTTCAGAGCAAACCTTTTTACTGTTATGAAATACGTGGAAATACTTTACAGTTTGTTGCATCCTATAGAATAGGAATAATTATTTTGTTATTTACCTGTCTGGGCCCAGATCAGTTGCAAACTGCTGGTTGTCAGGTCTCCTGTTCCAATCAGGGACTCCTACACAGCAAGGTGAGAGCTCCTATAGGGAGTCAGCAGCACTTCCATGCCTATTTTTATACCAGAATCACACTCACCCCTAGGCAAAAGGGGCAGAGTTCTATTTTAATGTAGCCCATTTTCATGTTTATAAAGAAATTGTTCAGTACTGATGCTGCCTCCCTATGAATGATGTCACGTAGTGTTGATTATTTGTATAATGTTACAATATTCTGGGTCCATTATAAAACAATTGTGTTGAATACATGTCAAATATTGTAAAAATGGGTAAGTACTAGGCGGAGCCCAAGCTACTGGGAGGAGCTTTCTAACTATAAAAAGCCAAACTTGTGATTCAGATGTCAGATGTTAGTTGGGAGAGAAGTCGTTAGATTCTCCCAGTTCAGGTCTATAAGGAGGAGATAAGGCACAGAAAATGTTAGCAGCAGATACCTTTACTAGCTAAGCTGTGCTTTATTGTTTTGTTTTGTTCTGTTTTCTGCAATCCAGTATATTGTTTTGATTTATTTCTCTATTTTGATTGTTTTGTTTTTAATAAAACCATGCCTTTTCGGTATATTATACCCGATGTGCTGTTGCCTGTGTAGTCTTTTTCACTTCACCCATGACACACATGACTGCCTCATAAACACAGCAGTAAACTAAGTAAATACATTTAAGGAAAGACAGTAATCTCCAAGCTGATCATTGTCTGCCCCTGTCCTTCTCCCACAGAAATAATCCAGGTTTCTCCTGTAATTGCTTAATTGCCCAATCGTCCCATAATCAACACAAGCACCTTCTTGATACTGAAAGGAAAATATGGAAACCGGAGCTCTCTCCTAACCTTAGATCACCAGCATGAAAGTACAATACGATGCCTCTGTGTCATTGGGGTGTTGAGTTTTGCTGCATATATATAAAGCTTGCAGCTGTGTATTACCTTTTCTTTTTCAGTGCTGTGAAGCTAGCAGGGAGGATCTAGCCACTTTAGTATCAGAGAAGACACATGGAGCAGCCTCCCAGTGGAGGTGGTGGGTTCTAAAACAGTAACAGGAATCAAGCATACTTGGTATAGACACAAGGGGACAACAGAAGTAAGTCGGGGGACCAGAGATCAAGTAGGGTCTGCAGTGGCATAATAGGTAGGGAAAATTGGGCAGACTAGGTGAGCCAAGAGGTCCTTATCTGCCAACAACTTCTATGTTTCTATGTAAGACCTGAATAGTTCCTGGGTAGGGGGCCTGACAGTTGATTTGGGTGTTAGTAAGTCAGCTCAAACATTTTTTCTGTTTTTTTTCACTTATTTGACATTCCTGTGTTTTAGAATGAATATAAACCACTGAAACAGTTTGACTTCGAATAAAGAGAAAATGTGACTAAAAGGGACTATTTTTCTCATAAAACAGCAAAGAATAGTTGGTAAATAAACAAAAATCACTTTAAAACTTACGAGTATAGCACAAATGTATACAAAAGTTTCTGTATATCTGTTCATGTTTATAATAAGATTAAGATACTCCTGGGAGTCAGTTTACCAGTAGTTAATCAAACCCACTCAGCAGCATGAGGTCCTTGGCTACACCTTGGGGCCTCATTACGCACCTGAAGGCTGGATTAACTACTGGTAAACCAACTCCCAGTCATTCTTTAATGCTTAAATAAAACAGTACAAACAGCACAATTTTTATTTTAAACTAGCAGCTGAAACATATTCATGTGGTTTTACTCTCAATGTGTGATGTGGGATCCTAATAATAATTTATGTGTGGTCCATCTGTTACTGGGTCTTTGATATCCCTGCTACTGTCAACCTTGGTGTGTTTTTGCCTCAGGCTCAGTATTTTGTAGGTCCCAATGCATTTTTCCATGAAAACTACAGCCTGGGGAAAGTCCATGGACTATGAATACCAGTGGGATGAATTGCTGTTGCTGAATTTGTGAACAGCCCCTGGCTGAGCCACTGTTGCAGCGGCTGTGAGCTGCTTATGGAATAATTGATATTGTTGAGGTGCTAAGCTGCTACTGACTGTAAAATACAACAGGGACATACATTGCTGTTGGGTAAAAAACGTGCTGTGGGAATACGGTATAGAATGAGCTAATGGATTGAAAACCGCTGTAAAATTCTTCTCTGAGTTTAGGAACTAGGCAATACTTGCTTAAAGAAAACCTGCCTTTAACTTGCAAGCTTATATTAATCTGTATTTCCAACACTGGTTCACATTCTGTTATTGTTTCCTTTACTGACCTTTTAGTAAATTCAGTGGGTGCCTATGATACCCACACTGGTGGTAAGGAACATCTTAGAACTGTATGGTGAAGTTTATATTGTTAAGATCTTGCACTGTTGTCACAATACAGCCATGTTCTATTATGGAACTTTGAGGTTGAAACTAAGGGACATGCAGGAAATCACACCATACTGTTCCAAAATGCAACCTACCTCTGTTGTACACATCAGAAACAACCACTGGTTTTCTGAAAAGGCTAATAAAGATAAAACAACAGACTAGGAACCAATATTTAAGAAACAGCTTCTGCAGGAAAAAATACTCACAGATTCAGTGCTATTCTCCTTTAACAGCTATTGACATGATTTGGCCAGACAATTCACACCAAAGAGCTGCTTGCCCAAGGTTCTAACTTTCATAAACTGGAATTATTATTCTTTACTTCTAAATCTTTAGTTCTTGACTCTAATAGTATCCTTATGATCTTCTTCAGTGCTGCTCCATCCCTATAACAGCGTTTTGATGCTACTAAGTGGGGAATGTGGCCGCAGTATTATCAATGATATTTTCAATGGAGATCATTTGGAATTGGGGAAGGGGGCTGCTGTGTACATTTAATTAAAATTTTCATGTCATTTTTCATATTTAGGGATAGTATTACATTCATAGGCGGTAGTGTCATCTAGTGGTTTGAGTACTGGCTTGGGAGCCAGGATATTGCAGGTTCAAACCTCCCTAGAGCCAAATATTCACTGTGGGAGGGACCTTGGTCAAGCCATTTAATTCCCAAGTGCACCAACTGATCCAGCTGTGGAAATGGGTTGAAGCAGGACCCCTCTGGAAATAAGATGTTGCATCTCATTTGGGCTATCTTGGTTAATGAACTGTAAAAAATAAAATATGCCATCCCAAAACAAGATAGGTTTAATAAACTTGCAGGTCCCCCCCAAATGGGCTTATCTTTTAGAGCTGCAGCTCTGTGCTTCCCCTCAGCGCTGTTTGCATCTGTGGCTATGGTGGAGGAAATGTGCACATTGCAGCCCTGTTTGTGACTTGTGACTCCAGCCACTGGATTCCATTGTCTCGGCCTGTGGAGGGTTGGGCCGAGTGCCGGGATTTGTGTCCATGCCTCCTGGCACTTGGGGGTGGTTGTGGTCTCAGGTCTGGTTTCCTGGGTCAGCGAGGCTCGAGACCGGGTGTAAGATACAAAAAATGCTGATAGTTATGGCAGACGCACTACTGCCTATGCACAGTCGCCTGGTAGGAACATTTTGCAGGAGCGACTGCTCCAATTTAGAGGGGGATAGTTTCAGTACCGGCTGGTGCCAATAGGGACATACTGTAAATAGTTATATTTTGGGACCATGTGTCCCATAGGGCATAGGAGACAGAGTGGTTTTGGCACCCAGGCAATTGGTCCAGACTGGACCTTCTCGAGTTTTTGGTGCCTTTGAGTGAGGGGGATGAAAAGGAGAGAGCTGAGCAGGAAGGGAGTGATCACCAGGAGAAGAGAGAGAGAGAGGGAGAGAGAGAGGTTGTAGCAGGGGTAATTGCCCACTCAGCCATTTAGGCTGTGTTTTGTGTTTTTTTATATAGGGAGTCTAGATCAGAGGACAGCAGTGATGTGGCAGTAGCCGACTGTTGGAGCCCTTGTGTGGGGGAGTTTGAGCCTAGCAAGAACCAGAAGGGGAAAAGAGATAGCTGGTGGGACTTGCAGCATGGGGGTAGGCTGTCAGCCATCAGCCCAGAGGACCATTGTTGCATGGGACCGCCAAATGAAGATTGCAGTTCTGTAGAGAGCAGTGGGTGAAGCCACTGTCTGCCTTTATGGACCAGAGAAGGACAGAGGGAAAAAGGAGAATGGCACCTGTGAGGTGAGGGATCCAGTGGTCCTGACAGAGGCCCTGGCCCCAAGTCTGTTTGGGTATATGGAGGGTGTGGAGAGACTGTGAGGTGAAGGGGACCACAGGGATCCATGGAGTCTGGGGCATCCCCTGGTCCTGTGAAGCCCCTGTGCAGAGCATGCCCAGTTTTTGAGCTTGAGGAAGAACTGCTGCACCTGTTGTAAGAGGCCTGATCCAGCCATGAGTTATGCTGCCTGTGTTGGACTGTGATTGCCTAGCCTGAAGGGTAGCTGTCTGGACTAAATACTAAGTTTGTGATCTCCATGGTCTAGAGTACTTCTTTAGCTTCTGATGTGACCTGCATGGTCCACAGTAATCTGTTGGGCATTTTCTGCTCCATGGAGTGACTGTTTCCTGTTTTAATTAACTGTTCATTAAATGTGATCCCCTGTTCCTGCAGTTTGGTGTTCTCATTCATTTGGATAGATTATTTTGCTGCTAACAATATGTTGCCTCCACAGCCCAACTCCCAGTGTGTGTTCCAGAGTGGCATTCCAGGGATCTGGCCTCAGAGGATCTTCAAGGAAGATGGCGAGAGACATGCCTGGTGAAGACTGTCTCCAAAGGCTTTGGTGGTGAAGATGGCAAGGCCAGGGAGGTGAAAATCAGTGTCTCCACTCTCCAGTCAACCAGCTCTGCACCTTGAAGAATGGGGCACCTCGGTTTCATCACGTCTGGTAAGCCAGGCCAACCAGGTATGGTAACTCTGTTTTCTGCTGTACAGTGCCCCCCTCCCCAGGACTTTCACTACCACCATACCTCTAGACATGGGGAAGAGGGGGGTACAAACTTAATTGCACACAGCCCTCTTGTCCCAATTCCAGCTGGTCTCCACTGAAAATACAGTTGCCTAGTGGGACTACAGAGACTGGCTCCAGAGCAGGAGGGGGGCAAAAGATTATGAACAGTCTATTCTAAGATGAATCAGGTTGAGTTAAATTCAGTCACCAGATCTCCAAATATGACCTGACCTTTGCTGCAGGCCACCTCTTTCTCCCCTTAAATCAGCACTATAGCAATTCCCTGATTCTCACTTGCCAGCGCATGCACAAGCACAGGCCAGGCAAAGAGCTGGCCAGGCCCTTAGAATGTGTGCGTATCTGATTGCTCATGCCCAGATGTTACCACAGCCATGAATTACTCCCACTATTATGAAGTGGGCCAGTTTTGTGATTGCGCTTACATGCATATTTAAGGATGATGATGATGCAATGCTAAGGTCTGGCTTTTGTAGAAGGGATTGGACTCAAATATTCATTCCTACTTCTATAGAGATAATCATCTAATGTGGGACCCAGCTACAAAACAATACTGATCCATTCTGCAATCTGCCCTCCGAAAATATGAGCCACAATAAAGGAGGGACTGATGGAGGCCACTAGTGAGTATGCCAAAACCAAAAAACAAGAAAGCCAAAGCCATAGAACCAAGCTGGTTCAGAAATAAAGTGGCAAATGCAATAAGGGGAAAAGAAGACAGTCTTCCAGAAATACAAACATACTCAGAAAGAGGAGGATAGAGAGGCCTATAAATATAAATCAAAGGTGGCATGTAGAGCAGTAAGGGAGGCAAAGCCTGCTAGGGGAGTATGGCTAGCACAGGGAGTAAAATCAGATGAAAAGGCCTTCTTCAAACATATGAGGGAGAAGAGGGATATTAAAGATGAAATTGTCAGGTTTAAAAAGGAGGGGGGTTGGGCAGAAAGAAGTGATGAGAAAGAAGAGGTGTTTAACAAGTACTTCTGCTCCATTGCTGTTCTGATGGTCGGCAAAATCTGTGTCGCTGCGGCATGGTGGAACCAATTTATTCCATAAGATGAGAAGTTGATAATGGCAGCCCATGATAGTGGACTATGCACAAGATAGTGTATGAAATCCATAGGAAAAAAAAAACATGAAAAACAGAGAAGTGTAGGTTCTTTAGCACAGAATTAGAAACAGCTGCACATATCGTGGCTGGATGTGAAGTATGGCAGCAGGCCTGTATACCAAAAGACATAACATAGCAAGGTCGATACCCTGGAAACTATGCAAATACTGTAACATCCAGGTAACAGAGAAACACTGGAAACACAAACCACAAAGAATCACAGGGAGTGAAGAAGTAACGATCTCAAGGGACTGCCCAGTGCCAACTGCTAAAAACGGGGTGGCAAGGAAAATGGACATTGTAATAGAAGAAAGAAGAACAAAGGTTGTATTGCTGATTGAAGTAGCCACATGTAACAACTACAGTGTCCTGCACATAGAGACAAAAAAATTTATGAAATACTTAGATATGCAAATAGAAACTAAACTGATGTGGAACAAAGACATGCAAATCATTCCAGTAGTGGTTGTAGCAATGGGGCAAAATAAAAATAACTTTCAGTCACATCTAAATATGCTACCAGTATCTGTGACACCCTGTGAACTGCAAAAGAAAGTCATCCTGGGGATGCTGCACGTGCTGAGAACACCACTGTCAGCAAACATCAAAGGCTTATAAAGTACTGATTTCCTGAGTTTTTTAATAAACCCTGGCATAAGAATGGGATTCATTCTTTTCACAGCACTAGAAATCCCTGAACATGTGGAGAAACTAGCTCCAAGAGAGAGAGAGAGACCATATAAATATGTCCAATGTTGCAAAATTTTACAGCACAGGGTAGCCTAGCAGCACATCACCAGATTCATACAGGAAAGAAACCATATGATGTAGCAAGAGTGTTATACTGCAGAGACTCATAACACATCAGCAACTTCACCATTGACTCGGCATGGTACCAGAAATCCCTAAACATCTGGAGACACTAACCCCGAGAGAAATGATATAAATGTATTGAATGTGTCATGAGTGCCGATAGCACATTCATAAGGTAGAAAAAGAAATGGGCAGACTGGTTGGGCCTTGCGGTCCTTATCTGCCTTCAATTTCTATGTTTCTATGTTTCTATTTTCACTAGAGAGAAGGATGGACCAGTGCCACAAGGGTGCAGGAGGTGGGTCCTGAAGGTGGACAAATCTCCAGGACTAGATTGAGTGGAGTGCACCCGAGGGTCCTAAGGGAACTGGCAGAGATGCTGGTGGGACTTCTGGCAGACCTGTTAAACACCTTGCTGGAGTCTGGGAGTGTGCCACAGGACTGGAGAACTGCACATGTGGTGCCTCTTCATAAAAGCGGTCCAAGGAATGAACCAGGGAACTACAGGCAAGTCAATCTGGCCTCAGTAGTGGGGAAACTAATGGAAACTATCCTGAAGGAGAGACTGGTGGGCTTACTCAAAGAAAACAGGCTGCAAGATGAGAAGCAGCATGGGTTTGTGTCAGGGAAAAGCAGCATGGGTTTGTGTCAGGGAGGTACTACCAGACTAAGCTGATTTACCTTTTTGACTGGGTGATGAGGACAGTGGACAGAGGTCAAGCAGTTGATGTCCTGTATTTAGACTTCAGCAAAGCCTTTGACTCTGTACCTCATAGAAGATTGATCAGGAAACTGTAAGAACTGAGGGTGGGGGCCAAGCTTGTTAGATGGGTCAAAAACCGGTTAAAATACGGAAGCCAAAATCTGGTGATCAGAAGGGAATTCTCGGAAGCTAGGCCGGTGATCAGTGGGGTCCCACAGGGCTCGGTACTAGGTCTGGTGTTGTTTAATATCTTCATCAGTGACATAGTGGATGGGGTCAAGGGTAAAGTCTGCCTGTTCATGGACAACACAAAGTTTTGTGGGAGGGTAGACAAGGAGAAGGGGAGACAGGAGCTAAAGAATGACCTGGCTAGGTTTGAGAGGTGGTCTGGCAAAAAGTACAAAGTTATGCACTTGGGGTCACAGAACCCAGAGACCAAATACTTGCTGGGTGGTGTGCAGGTCACCAAGTCTTATGAAGAAAATGACCTGGGGCCTAATCATCAAGAGTGACCTGAAGCACTTGGCACACTGCAGGAGAGCTGTGGCAAAAGCAAATTTGATGCTTGACTGCATAGCCAGGGAGATTACCAGCAGGAAGGCAGAGGTCATGCTACCACTGTACAGGTCACTGGTAAGACTGCACATAGAGCAAAGTGTGTAGTGTTGGTGCCCTTTTCCTAAGAAGAATGTCAACTTGCTACAGACAGACCAGAGAAGGATGACCAAGATGATCGCGGGCCAGCAGGGCAACACATACAATGAGAGGCTCAAGGGACTCAACATATACTCCCTTGAGAACAGAAGGGGATGTGATTGAGACCTTTGAATGCCTTACAGGTATTAATAGGGTGAATATGGAGGACTCTTCAGTCTTAGTGGGAACAAGTCAACTTGGGGGCATAGCCTAGAGCTGGCAGAGGGAAAAATCAGGAGGGAGATGAGGAGGCATTTTTTCACCAAGACAGTGGTAACCAAATGGAATGAGCTGTCAGAGGAGATGGTCTCCCTGAAAAGGGTGAACAACTTCAAGATAGGATGGGACAAAATGAAGGAGAAAGTTGCTGGGGAGGGGCGGAACTGAGGGGGTAGATCCCACTGTAGACACAGGAGAACCTGTACAATCAAGCAGACAAGATAGACCATAAGGCCTTTATCTGCTGGCATCTTCATGTGTTTGTATGTTCGCATGCCATGTGGGGGCTACAGGCAGACAGTTGAGAGTGTGTGACTCTGCTGCCCCAAACTAAAAGAGTGCTCACTTTTCTGGTGGGGAGAGAGGAGAACTGAATTTTGAATAGTCCCAATTAAGGACTTCTCAGGATGACTATGGGAACTTTAAGACATTTTCTGAAGTCAAGGACTTAAGAACTTAATCTTAGGGTGCTAGGGAAAAATACTTTTATTTTATTTTATTTATTTATTTAAATCTCATCATTACAACCTATGAGCTGGAGCTCATTTACAAAGGTTCCATGTCAGCAGGAAGACATACAATGGAAAACAAGTACAATACTCAAGTTAAATTCAAATGAAATTGCCAGTGAATGTTTAACATTGCGTTACAAATTAAAGTACATAAAATTGCAAAAGATGAGATAGTGCAAGAAACCTACAAAGGCTTCCATTTTCAGACTAGAAGGTAAGGTAGGGGAGTCATGATACTAAAGCAGAGTAGGGAGAATGGAACAGGTGAGACAGATATGGAAATAAGAGGAGGGGTATCCATGGATAGTTGTAAATAAGGGGGGGTGGAGAGGTAATGGGAGAGAGGTGAGATGAAGGAGGAAAGGAGAAGGAAGGAAGGTAGGGGAAAAGAATAAGGGATGGACTGGGGGTGATAGAGGGGAGGAGAGGGTAGCAGGCTTAAAGGGGAAGGTAGCAGGATATGGACAGGTGGAAGTGCTGTAATCAGGGGATGAGAAGACGTGCATTAATCAGAGGGGAAGAGCAGTGGATGGTGAGAGAAAACAGGCTATGGAAACAGGAGCAACACATGTGATTAGTGAGGTGGGTCCTTAATTTAGATTTAAAGGGCCCAATCTTGGGTTCAGCAATGGGCTCAGTTGGCAGGGAGTTTAACCAGAGCAGTGCCCTATAACCAAAGGATCTCTATCCTTGCTTGGTGTGCCGGAAAGGAACCTTGACTAGATTGTTGTTTGAAGTTCTGGTTGGCCTAACAGTTCTGTAGGGCTGAACATAACACTTGCTTCTGATTGCAGCAGGCCAAGAGCAGCTTTTTGACCAGTAGACAGATCTGGTATTGAGTTATTTTTTTAGGTCTAGCCAGCCGGTTTGAGAATAGAGATGACAGGTGTGGGCGAGATGAGGTGCTAATCTTCAGGCCTTATTCAGGGTGGTGGCTATGCAATCAAGGGAAGTGTCAGGGGTCAAGCTATAAATAGCAAGGCCATAGTCTATACTGGAGAAGACTGAGCTGGTTATAGCAAGTTGGAGGGCTGCACCAGTGAGACAGTGATGGTGTCGATACTACTACCCAAGTTTGTGACTTGTGGATCTGGTGCCCAAGTCAATATGGGTGGAGTAGGAGAAGGAACTATCCAGAGTGATGTCAAGATGCTTAAAGTTGTAGACCATCTCAAGGGCTTTGTTAAGTTTGTTCATAATGGTTAACTTGGATGACTTGCGCCAACTATGGGTTGTGGCGAAGAGCATGGTGTTCATTTTGTTATGATTTAGGAATAGCTTGGCATTACAGAACCAGTTTTCAATGTTTTTGAAGTCAATCTGAAGCTGTTGATTTAGGGTTACAGGGTCTGGGTGGCTTGTGTACATGACGGTGTCATCTGCATAAAGGAGGATTTGGTAACATGCCTGGGGGAGTTGATTTATGAAGAGGCTGAACAACAGTGGACCAAGATGGATCCCTGGGAAACTCCAGTATTAATGTGTAGGGTATCAGAAAGTGTGTTGGCAATTTTTACCTGCTGTACCCGATCAGAGAGGTAACTCCTGAACCAGCAAAGTGAGTCTGACAAGATGCCTAAGGCTCCTAGTTGGAACAAAAGGAGATCATGGTTGACTGTGTTGGAATTGAAGGCAGTCTTTTTAATACTATTGAGGCAAGTTGGGACAAATCATATTGGTTAGCTTAGCTAAAAGCTTTTGAAAGCTAGTAGCCTTAAAAATGATGGCCACTAAAAAATGCATTTGGCTATCAGATTTTTAAAGCTAGAGGCCAGTTTGGCTATGAGGTCAAAAAGTGATTTATATGCCCTAAGGTCAATAAAAGTTCATTGCTTACCAGTAACAGAAGATCTTCAAGAGGATTTCCATGGAGCCATCATACATTGAATTGTAAGCCATCAGTGTCAGGACTTCATAAGAAGCTTCTGAAAGACAGAGCTGACTATGCTGACATGCCTACTTCCACACTGTTAGTGCACAATGTCACCTATATAACACTATAGTCTCAAACCACTTCAGTGTCCCACCTTCAGTGAACAGAGTGCCAACATGCACCAATGACAAAATTGGGTCCATCTCCACCAATCAGGCACAGCGAAGCAGTTAGAGCAAAGCAAACACTGTCCAACACACAGCTAGTGGTGGTACTGAGAAAATGAAATGCTTACCATGTAGTGCCATACCAAGAAGCCAGACGAAATGGTCCTCCACAACAGGGGGATGGTGGGTAGGAAAAGGTATGGTTCTGTGGAGATCCTGTCAAAGATCTACTGCTACTGGTAAGTAACAAACCTATCTTCTTCAAGGGCATCTCCACAAAGTCATAATACATGGGGTGATTACAAAGGAGTGCTAACCCCATCCACCTGAATGGAAAAACAGTGGACCATGTGATAGACACCCACAAGCATAAAATATCGTACCATGCCGACAACTTCTCTTTTACATTATGAATCCTCCTCAGTCCCTCCCACCCCTTACAGAGTCACTTAAATTAATGGAAGACTTAACCAGGTATGAAATAAATGATGATAAAACAAAGGTTATACTGTAGATATTCATTTTGTTCCAACAACCAACCTGAAATCCCAATTCCTGTTCAAATCAAATAAATCAGATATAAAATACTTGAGGATTTATATAGGTCTGGATCTCAATAGATTATATGACCTTAATTATCCTATGCTAGAACAGGGAATTATAGCAGACTTACAACATTGGTCTTTACTCCTGATGCCCCTAGTGTCTCAAGTTCAAACTGTACTCAAGAACATTCTTCCATGTTTCCTTTACCTCACTTCCAAAAATGGAACCTCTTAATCTCCCATTTTCTTTGGGGTGAGGAGTCCCAGAATCGCAAACAACAAACTGCAACTACTAAAGGACAATAGTAGCCTAGACCCCCAACCTCTTTCTTTATGCCTAAACCACTATTATCAACCCCTTGATGAGCTGGACCCACCCCCATCCATGCTGGATGGATATAGAACATACCCATCTCCTGATCTCAATATAATTCTACTTATTTGTACCTAACAAGTTTCCTCAAAGTGGCCTACACGTACGAGAACTAGGATGCCCATTGTATGTATGCCAAAAAAAAATCAAATAGATTTGGAGGTCTATGCAGAGTAAGTTCAAAACAAAGAAACATGAAGGTTCAGCTCCTAGGATCTGCTTAATTTTATTTTAATTTTATCTTCCACCTAAAAACATGACACTTTCTGGCTTTATTCTATTTGTCTTTATTTTAACTTTCTGGAATTAATTCTGGCTAATGTCTTAAACTGTTTTCCAGCTTACTTGACTTCCTGGGTAACTCCAAACAACTTATTTCTTGCACTTTTTACTTTGTACTTGTACTGCTGGTTCAAGATTTGTCCAGGACCAGCCGTCTTCCTGCTGACAGACTTTCCTGAAAGTGGTATCCCACTACAATGCGCCTCTGCAGGTCTACTGCAATCCTGGTACACATTATTAGCCCAGCCCCAATACCATACTGGAGTGACAGGCTCTGCATCCCAGCATTAGACCCCAACTTCCTCTGTGCAAGACCAAATCTGGAGTTCTGCTCCTGGATGCAGAAGGGCATAACTCATGCCTATACTCTCTGTTCAGCAGGCCACTTTAGATCCTTTGCCTAACTCACTACATAATTTAACTTACATACAGTACAAAGGACCACTTTAAATTCTTACTCCTTCACCACTATGTCCTTTCCAAACTGGGCACCCCCGCTGATGAATCCCACTTATCACCATTGATTTCTTTTGTCCAATCTCTAATTTAAGGGGCATGGCAAGGGCACTTTGTCTCAGCATGCAATAAGGGCTTAATGTCCAGCTCAGAGTTCACAATGGTCAACACCACTAATAGTTGCAAGGCTAAACTCAGCTCTCCTGAGCAGACTGGACTAGTATCTAGTCTCATCAGCATTAACTTATTAACTCCAATTAACAGTGAGAACACGGGTGGAACGTGGTAACTAGATTCTTCTGAAACCTTCAGATTACTGCTAAGTTAAGTTACATGCCACTGGAGTAGCCAGTTGCTGGAGAGGTTGTGGGCAGCAGTGGCAACCCACACACATATTCTGGCAGAGTCTAGTCTTGTCACATTTTTGGAAGGGAATTTCCAGTGTGCTCACTGTTATGATTCCAGCACTGGGTAACCTGGCCCCAAAGCAGGCAATTTCACTCCACTACCTTGAACATCTTAAAGACAAAGCTAAAACTTACTTTGTGGGACTCCTCCTGACAGCCACCAAAAAAAACATTTATCCGACATGGCGCCAACTCACTCCAACCACGTTAACTCAATGAAAAGACACAATTTGGTAAATATATAAAATGGAGAAACTCACAGCACAGTTGCAGAATTCCTTTCCAAGATTTCAAAATAGATAGAACCTGCAGTTGTTCCATATTATGAAAAAACATAAAGATAATATCCCCTAATTTCTTACTCCAACAATCCCAATATGCAGATGAGCTCTTTCTACCTCCCCCCAACCAAGCAGCACCAAGGAAAAGGCCTGGACAGGGCCCTCAACATTATGACTGGAATTGAAGGTTCAAATCCTGCCATAGGGTACTTATTTATTTAGTTTTTGTTGACCTGGAAATGAAGGCTATGCAACTATGCTTATTTTCAGCCTTGTCCTGGGAGGGGGATATGGATGGAAACTGAGTGAAATTCAGTCAGATTAGGCTGTTAGTGGTATTTCTTTAGTGAATGGGGGAAATGTGGCCAGGACACTGGAGAAATTCCCCTACTCTTCTTAGGGGGGAGCTGCTACCCTCCAAGATGGCGGAGATTGCTGTGCAGGGTGTGGCAGGGATTGTTACTGTTGGGATGTCAGTCTGCTCCTTGTATCCTGCTGCTGAGTATCATGCCTCTGAATTGGATGATTTGATGGATACCGCTGTGGAAGAACCAACCTCTACTGTTCCTTATTCTTTGCCTGCTTTGAACCAACTGATGTTTCCTTTGGCTTACGCCATTCAGATGTTGACATGCCTAGCCTGGACAATGTACATGGACACCAGCGAGAGATGTTGCTGGCCTTACTTTGTGAGGAAGACCTGTTTATGGCTGATGCATGGTCAGATCCTAACACCTGCCGTTCTGTTTCTCAGAGCCCTTCTGCCCTCCTGTCTACCTCTTAGTTAAACAGTGGACATGATTTGTTCTGAATGGCCATCTAAACCACATACATTTTACTTTACAAAACTGCCCCATTCATGTCTATGGGGCATGCCACCCACGCTATCTGTATAGTTACATCACAAAACAAGATAGCGCAGGGGCGGAGCGGGGGCGGACCACAGACTGAAGTGATAATAGGAAGTGAAAGGGATCAGCATGGCTGGGCTCCATGGAGCCAAATTATGATCCCTTCCCTTCCTAAATGGGGGCACAGAAAATAATTAATTTTGGCACCAGTGGACTTGGAGCCTGGTAAGGGATTTTCATGCTTCCGGGGATCAGCACCAAAACAGTTGCTGTTTAAGCAAGTGCAAAGTCTAGACAGGTTCTGGCAACAGTATAATAAGTTGAAAGACACTTCTCTGTGGCAACCCTTCCTTGCTGTCCCACTCACTAAGCCTGATATCTGCACCATCACAGTGAGCTTTTGAAATGAAAGCATTAACATATCTGATATCCTCTATTGGCGTCAACAATGGTGAAAAGTCTGGGACAATCCTGACCCTATAATAGACTCGGAACAATTTTGGACTTGGGAGGATGGAAGATCTGAATCAAGCTCCATTTTTCTGAACAGGGTGTGGTAGACACAAGTTTCATTTTGGGTAAACATAAAGTCATGTTTTTTTATGCAGGGCAGCCTAAATCCTATTTCAAATGTGGTTCACGCACACACCTGAACAATGCCTGTTACATTTCCTGGTGTGTCCACTGCCTGGAATACGGTCATACTACCTCTACATGTACAAATGCCTTTTGCTGTAACCTTTGTGAGAAACAGGGGCACTCCTTTGCCATATGCCCTTGGGCTTCTCATAATAAGGGACCACGACTTTCACAGGAGGAGTTGGTTACTAAAGCTCAGCAACAGAGGGCTGCCCAAGCCTCAGAACATAGGATGACTTCCCTACTGAATCAGAACCCCACTCCTCCAGAGATGGCTGATCCCCTCACCCCCCGGAAGAATCACAGCCTATTGTGGAAACTGTTTTTCCTTCCCCCCAGGTGAGGATGTTGCTGTGCCAATGGTTACTGAGGATATTCTTCCTGATTCTGTCCCCTCCCAACCAACATCACCTGCCCACTGCAGTTATGCCCCTTCCCCCCCAATGAATATGAAGTTGTTAAACAAAGGGGTAAGAAGAAACAGCCCCAGTCTGGGGGGTGCCACCCCAGCCATACAGGCTCTGCCTCCCAGCATTAGACATCCAACATGATATCTTGATGCATAATAATTTTGGTCTTCTCAGCCAGTCTAAGGAAGGAGGTGATATGGAGGAGGACGTGATCTCTGAGATGTCCTCAGTCTCCTCTGCCCTTCCAGATTTGCCTTCCGATACTGATGATCCCCCCCTTGAGTCCCAGGGACCATGTGTTTCCTGGGTGACCAGATCCTCTGTCCAATTGAGTACTGGCACATGATGACCCCCTTCACTATGCTAAACAATGGGGTCCCTCTCTGCTGTGACTATCAATGTTAACAGTATTAAGAGTCACAGAAAGTGTGTTATCATTTTCACAACCTTGTGTGATTATCCTGCTACTACAGGACACAAGGCTGAAGACCCATTTTGAACTCAAACAAGCTTCTACTCTTTGGGGAAGGGACCCTCTTTTTGGTTCATTGGGCCTGAAAAATGTGATGGTGTGGGCATTTTGTTGGTGGGGTACGAATTTCACATTAATAAACTTATTGATGTTTGTCCAGGCAGAGTTCTGATCTTGGAATTATCATACAAAGGTACCAGGTTTTGCTTTTTTTGTAAGTATGCCCCACAAACAAAAGCTGCTCAGGTGGAATTATTTCACTTTATTCAACCATACTTGCACACTTCTCATGTTATTCTTTGGGGTGGGGACTTTAATTGCGGGATGGAACATAAAGACAGAGGTTTGGTAACCTTGAACATGTTTTGTGATTCTAATTGCTTAAAACAAGTGGTTGCTCAAGCCTTCCTACAAGATTCCTTCTGATCCCGACATGTTACTGGGGGGCACACTTTTTCAAAGGGTTCCTTAAAAATCTGAACTGATTATTTCTTTGTTTCCTCCTTATTCAGTGTTACTGCGGCCAGTACACTGGCAAATGAATTTTCTGATCATGACACGTTATTAGTGCGTTTACAATGGGGTCACATTCCACCTCATGGGAAGGATATTTAGAGGTTAAACACTGGCCTCCTGGATGATTCAGAGCTTCAGACTCAATGGGTGGTCTTATGGGAGTCTAAGAGATCTGTGCTTTGTCTTTGCAACTACTACTTGCGATGGTGGGAGGACAGTAAACAAGATTTCCGGAATTTTTTTTCAGTCCTTTTCTGGTCAATGGGCATCATACACACATCTGAGGTACCTCAACTTATGAGGTTGGCTGCAATCAGCCCTTTCTCAACAAGATTCTCAGGGGGTAGATAACTCCACTGTGATTGCTTATCTTATTTCAGAAATTAGAGACATATAATATGATAGGGGGAAATCCTTAACTAAAGAAATGCAATATGGAACCCAGCAAAAAAGACAGACCTATGACCCTTTTCAAGATTGCAAATCTCAAGTTGATAGTAGGATTATTATGTCCCTGCACACCTCTACAGGAGAGGTTGCATCCTCTAAATTTGATCTCTTGAATGTTGTGGACACTCATGTTCGCAATACATTTAGTACAGTAGTTGATTCAGTTCCTTCCCCTTCCTTTTTTGATGATTTGGGCATCCCTCGCTTTGAATTTTCAACAATGCATGCTTAGCCCTATTACTTCCCTTAAGGTGCAGGACTGTATTAAGTCCCTGAAGACAAACATTGCCCCTGGGCCAAACAGGCTTAGTTTGGAGTTCCATCAACTATTTGTCGACTGTCTGGCACCATATTTGGAGTTATTATTTAATCAGTTTTTGGAACATGGCACCTTACCAAACACCTTATCAGATGGTATTTTAATCAATCTCCACAAAAAGGGCCCTAAGGAAGACCTCCAGAATTGGAGACCTCTTAGTCTTTTGAATTCCAACTATAACATTTTGGTGAAAATCCTTGCAAATAGATTGGCCCTTGCAGGGGAACACCTTATTAGCCCTTCTCAGACTTGTGCCCTTAAGTCCAGATCTATTCAGGACAATTTCTAACCCTATATGAACTATTTTATAGTGGATCCCTCCACCAGACTCAAGGTTATGTCCTAAGTATTGACCAGGAGAAGGCTTTTAATAGCCTCTCCCATACTTACTTATTTGAAGCATTGTGGTGCTATGGTCTTCCTCCTACCTTTGTAGGTTGGATCACCTGTCTCTATTTGTCTGCCATGGTGATGCCCCTGGTAAATAGCTGGTTGGGAACAGCAGCCCTCTTATGTACAGAAATATGACAGGGCTGCCCACTGAGCCCATTGCTGTACATTTTTGGTTTAGACCCTTTTTTTGTGCACTGTCCAATGACACCCTCAGATAGAGGGAATTCCCATTACCCCTAGTCACCCTCTGGTGAAGGTACTGACCTATGCCAATGATGTGGTTCTTGTCCTAGCCAGTCTGGAATCTGGGGTAGGGGTTAGAGATGCTCTAGACAACTTTGCCTGGGTATCCTCATCCAACATAAATGATACCAAAAGTATTTACTTTCTTTTGGGAGATGCCGCCTCTAACCCACTTGTGCAAATTGCTTCAGTACCCATCGATTTTGCTGATATAACTATTTTAGGTATCACTTTTGACACTTCTAAGATGGCAGACAAGAATTGGGCATGCTGCCTGACCACTGCGGAATCTAGAGTTGCTTTTTGGAAAGGAAAGGAAATTTCCAAATTGAAATGCATCTTACGTTACTATTACCTTTTTTTGTTTATATTAGTTACATTTTTCTGCCCCCCCCCAATTTGGAGACCAGATTGTATAGTGTGTTTTTTCCAAGCCCTGTGGGGCAGTAGATTGAACCTAGTTAAGTGTAACATTACTTATTTGTCTAAATCACAGGGAGGTTTGATAATGATTAACCCACTTGTGTTTTTTCCAATATCTTCCTACACACTAATGTGTGCTCTTTGTTATGTTCCTCTATGCCGATATGATCAGCTGCAATTATGGAATGGATGCACCACTTCTTTCCAGATTTGGAAGCTCAGTACAGTATTTTCGAAATCTACCCAAGACACTTGCTCTTCCTGATTATGTGGGATTTGTATTTTCTAAACTAAAATTATGGCATCTTAGCATCCATGACATGAAATCTTTTACTAGAAAATTGCTGTACACTGACATTATTGCTTCTAATTTCTTGAGAGGTGTGGACTTTCCACATTGCCCCAGGGCATCATATATGTCCATCCTTCGATTCCTGACCAATAAATGAATTCTGGAATATGTATGGGGTGTCTTGTGGCTCCTTGTCTATGGAAAACTGGGTGTCCACAACACACATAAGCATAAGGCACTTACCAAATGGTATTGTTTGCGGCAGGGGTGTTCCTCTGATTTGGAAACTCAGGAACATCTTTCTTTGTCCTTATATCACTGCATTTTGGCCCTATGCTTCTGCGCTCTGGAAGAAACCTCAGTTTTCTTTATTAACCTATTCAACTTTGGTGTTAGGCCTTTATTCCAGCCTTTGGCAGAAGTATTATTTGGGAACCCTACAAGTTATAGGAGCCTTACTTATGTATTACATTTGGGAAGCCTGATGTGCCTGGATTTTGCAACAGAAATATGTCTTTCACCAGGACATTCTACAGAATGTGAGTAAGGCTCTCCATTCTGGATAGCCAGCAGTTCTCCAACAGGCATGCTCAATTGTTATGGAAAAACTGTAGACATTTTTTTCTCTGATTTGTTTTCCTTCACCCTTGTGCTACTTGGTCTCCTTTGATTTGTTTTGATTGCTGCCTTGGCATCCTGAACAATGTTTCTGTTTTACTTTAGTTTTGCCTCCCTATTTGTTTGCTTGCCTTGTATGTTTTTTTTGTTGATGTAATGCTTACTATTTTGTGTCTTTTTCCAATAAAAAAATTCCCTTACTCTTTTCAAGAAGTGCCGTAGGATCTTTAATGTCTACCTAAACAACCACCAGAACAGGCAGATGGGACCTCATTTAAGGTCTCATCTGAAAGACAGCACCTCAAGAGTACAGAATCTACCTCATGCTGCACTACAGTGTCAGTATTGGGTTTTACCCCAAGTTCCTGGTGCCGGGCTAGACTCACAGCCTTCCAGTCTTCTGGTTTCAGAGGCAAGTGTGCAACTTCCTGAGCCACTGACACTGCCCTTCCCCTCATATATTTTTCAGGACACTTTTTTATATGTATCAGCTTCCACAGGCCCAACACTTCAGAAAAGTAGTAACTAGCATTCTGAGTACTTCAGAGAGGAAGTGCAAACCCCAAAACTGTACTTGTTCTATAGGTATAACTCACAATGTAACGTACTGTATTACACTCTGTAACTCAAAGATCCACTGTCTGTAGCCATGGTACAGAAAAAAATTAATAAAATAAGAAGTTAAAAATAAAAGAACTGTGGATCAACCTCTCAGGAGAGCAGACCTTGTAAAACAGCAAGGTGAGTTCCCACCCTCTTGTGGAAGATCAGATCCAGACTGTTATGCTTAGGAAAAGTATGGATCATGTGCAAGGTAGGAAACTACCAAATGTCAGCCGTTGAACAGACTGAAAAAAGGCCACCAAGGCTAAAATACCCTATGTGGCGTGTCCTGGAATGGTACTTGTCAGGTCCTACCCTGCCTTTCAGTAGTAGAACAAGATACAGGAGAAGATTAATGTGGAGAGCACTGTTTGAAAACAGTTTTATTCCTGGTGCCAGGGCCCCCCAAAAAATAAACAACTGGAAGTACTGGGCACAGTCCTTGGTACAGATCAGAAAGTACCCTAGAATACTTTAGCTGTCCAAACAGTGCAACAGCACTTCATTGATGTTCTGATGGGAAGGGAAGAACACAGGTAAATCAGTTAACTGATTTAATGTGGACTCAAATACCACCTAAGGTAAGAATGTGGGGTGAGACCACAGTGCCACCCGATCCCTGTGAAATACCTGAAAAGGGGGTTCACAAACCAAGGGCTACAGTTTGGACACATGCTTGGCTGAGGTAATGGCTGCAAAAAATAAAGTTTTCTAGGACAAAAGCTTCATTTTACTTAAAGAGGCAGGCTCAAAACAGGTTTTCGCTAGTTATTCAAGCACACAGTTCATGTCCCAAAGTGGAACAGACTTACTAACCAGAGGGGCCACATGCAATAGGCCTTTCAGGACCTGAAGAGCATAGCCAGCCAGGCTACAGGCCTGCCCATGCAAAGCCAAAATGGGCAACAGGTGAACCTTCACCAGGAAATACTGCAATCCTGGCTAGGAAAGTCAGGAAATAGTCCAGAATCCGCTATAAAGGCCATGCGAAGGGATCCAGGGATGTTGCTTGGCACCACAAAGTGAAACACTTCCACTTCAAGAAGTAGGTATACCTGATGTAAGGTTTCCTAGCAGGAAGCAGAAAAGCAGAAACCTTGGCAAATATCCTAAACCAAAACATCCCTACATCCTTAGAAACCAGGCATGGAGCCTGAGGGACTGGAGGTCTGGAATGCAGCACATACCTTTATTCTGGGACAGAAGGCCCAGATGGAGGGTCAGTGGAAACAAAGCCCCATCTGCCAGCTCTTTCTGCAGTGGAGACTATATCTGTAGGGGCCACAAGGATGCCAGCAGGAGTAGTCTGGTTGGTTCCTGCCAGAGGATGGATACTAGTGGAGACCTGGACCCCTGTATCCGGAGGATCCAAGTGGGTACCTCACCCTAGGTTAGAGGCATCTATGGTGAGTGTCACCCATGGCTGAGGCTGTGAAAAGGAAGTGCCCTTCTAGGCAAATTTTAGGAACTTCCTATGGCACCTCTGGACTTTTACACGCAGGTAGGTGTCTTTCATATCCAGAGTGCACAGCCAATCTTCCTCTGACAGGAGAGGGAGCCCAGCAACAGCATGCAATAATTTTAGTATGACACATGCTCGCTGAGCCCTGTGAAGTGCAGGACAGGATGGAAGGTGGCAGTTTTCTTGGTCAACAGTAAGTACCTGACATAGAACCCCTGGTTTATTTCCAACAGGAGAACTGGCTGAATGGCTGTTTTATGCAGCAATGCCTGCACCTTATTCTTCAGTATGGTTAAGCACTTGAGAGAGTCCTGGACCCATCTGTCTGTGGTCACTGCCTGTATTTGGGGCAGGAGCAGAGAGATCCTGTCCCCCCATCCAAGGCCCTAATGGGGGATCTGTCAGAAGGAGCATTGATTTCAAAGAAGGGGTAGAGGTGGCTAATGATCCCCTTTCCTATGTCTTTTCAGGGCTTGTTGGGGGCCCCCATGAACTCCTGTTGATAAGGTGCAAATCCTCACCCCTGATGACAATTAGACTAGTTGTGTGAATTCCTAAGAAAGAAGCTTTGGCTCTGTTGGAGGTGGTTTGGCATCAAGGACCAAATAATCCTCACAGATTTCTTGGAGATCCCAATTTAATTGAGAGTGACTTCAACCTTTGACCCAAAGAGCATTGTGTTAATAAAAGAGGTGTTCAGGACCAAGTGTTACACATAGTAACTGGCAGTAAGTGACATGTCATAAAATACTGCAAGATAAAAAAGCTTAATTGGCACCAAATTACTCTCTTCCCTACAGTATACTACAGCATTTTGTGATATACTACAGCATTACTGCATTGCATCCTGGTTTGTGCTGCTGTATGTAAGGGCTTCTGCCTTTAGAGCTCCATGAGCCATACTGCTGACAAAGTGTCTCAATTCTCTCCACATGCTCTTCTGATACTTGGTCAGATGTTCTCAGTAATTAACAGTTTGCAAGAGAGGAGAGGCTCAGGCAAAGGTGCACTTGCCCATGATGTCCAGTTTTCTGAACTCTTTGTCAGGGGTTCTGGTGCTGTTCTCTGGTGGACCGCAAGACCTTTCATGTGCAGCCATAATTACCACCAAATCAGCTTCTGGCTCAGTAAACTAATATATTTATCTCAAGGAGCCAAATACTGCTTGCCAGCATTCCTAGGACTGGACAGCAAAGTACTGGTCCTGTGCCAGGCAGTCAGGAGGGATGACCATGCAGGAGGCACTTTCCACCTCACACAGATTCTTTTTAGAATAATCCTCTTTCTCAGAGGAGAAATTTCGGGTCTTCTGGATTGGCCTCATTAGTTTTTGGCAGGTAGGGTCCCCAGGAGTAAAATAAGGCAGTTTCAAGAAAGGGCTCAAGACATTTATCATAGAGCATAGTCTGTGCACTTGTAATTGCTGGATTCTACCAACCTCGTCAACTCACTACAGAGAATGGGGAGGCACAGAGGATGACAAGGACAAAGCAGAAATCCTCAACAGCTATTTCTGCTCTGTTTTTACAAAAAAGGGGGAAAGCTATGGTCCCTCCCTCCCAGGGAGCAGCCCAGATAGAAGTGTAATTAATACAGGACCATTTACAAAGGAGAGAGTACTAAAAGAGCAGGAAAAGCTCAAGGTAAACAAGGCCATGAGACCTGACTAACTACACCCTAGGTTACTGAGAGATGAACTAGCAGCTTCCCTGGCTGACCTTTTTAACCTATCATTAGAAATTGGAGAGACAACATAGAATTGAAAAAAGGCCATAGTCATCCCTCTCCACAAAAGCAGGAGCAAGGAGAGTGCAGGCAACTACCATCTGGTAAGCCTCACCTCAGTTGTAGGCAAGACAATGGAATCTCTTCTCAAGGACAGGATTATATCCTTTCTTGAGGAAGGCAGCAAATTAGATCCAAAACAGCATGGCTTTACCACAGGTAGCTCATGCCAAACTAATCTGATTGACTTTTTCAACTGGGTAACCAAAATAGTGGATGAGGGCAGCACTGTAGATGTAGTTTACCTGGACTTCAGCAAGGCCTTCGACTTGGTCCCACATAGAAGGCTAATACTCAAGTTAGACAGCATGGGAGTAGGGCAACAATTAGTAAACTGGATAAAGAGCTGGCTTAGTGGAAGGACAAAAAGGGTACTGTTAAATGGCTCCCTATCAGAAGCCAGGGGAAAAAGCTAGTGGTGTGCCACAGGGGTCGGTACTAGGGCCAGTCCTATTTAACATTTTTATTAGCAACATATCTGATGGACTGGAAGGAAAGGTGAGTGAGTATGCAACACTGTGGATACTCCAGGAGGGGTGGAAAAAATTAAAGCTGACATAAGGACATTGGAACTATGGTCAAAGATGTGGCAACTCAATTTTAATGCAAAAACATGCAAGATTATGCATCTTGGAAGAAGTAACCCAGGAGAGGAATACCACCTAGGAGGAGTGAAACTGGAATCCACCAAGCAAGAAATGAATCTGGGACTAATTATAAAGGATGACCTGAAGATATCCAGGCAAAGTGAGAAAGAGGCACTAAGGGCAAATGGTATACTGGGCTGCACAAGGAGGGGGACTGCCAGCAGAAAAAGAGAGGTCACCCTGCCACTCAATAGATCACTGGTAAGGCCACACCTGGAGTGCAGCATCCAGTTCTGGAGACCACATTTTAAGAAGGATATCAACAGACTGGGGATGGTGCAGAGGAGAGCTACAAAGATGATACAAGGACTGCACAACAAAACATATGATGAATGGCTGAGTGGCCTGAACATGTATTCCCTGGAACAGCGAAGGGAGAGGGGGGACATGATCAAGACCTTCAAGTTTCTCAAGGGAATAAACAAGGTGCAGGTTCAGGACCTGTTTAGGTACAAGAGCCAAACTAGAACAAGGGGACACAACATGAGGCTGGATGGGGGCAGATTCAGGGGCCACACACACAGATTCTTCTTTACTGAGAGGGTGGTTGATGCGTGGAACAGCCTTTCACAGGGAGTGGTGGAAGCATAAATGGTGGGAACCTTTAAAAATGCATGAGATAGGTACAAGGGCATCATAACACTAAATAACAGTTAAGGGAAGGGATAGGCAAAAGGGCAGACTAGATGGGCCATGTGGTCCCCT
This sequence comes from Neoceratodus forsteri, assembly GCA_016271365.2. Taxonomy (NCBI): domain Eukaryota; kingdom Metazoa; phylum Chordata; order Ceratodontiformes; family Ceratodontidae; genus Neoceratodus; species Neoceratodus forsteri. Next base: position 1,062,493,703 of record CM057458.1, on the reverse strand, counting down.
TCTACAATCACTTTCTATGTTTCTATGAATTACTGTGCTCCTGCATTATAACTTAAGACTTGTCAGCATGTTTTCTGTCTGTTGTAAATAACCATATTTTGCTAACTCTGTAACATGGTGATTATGTCTATGTTAATGTCTTGATTTGTATTGTTTATTGACTTCTGTTTCCAAGGAATTAATTCCAGGTCACCCCTGGAAAAGGGATTCAGTCTCAGTGGACTTAACTAGTTATCAACAATAAGTAAATAAATAAGTTGGTATCTTGACTGACTGAGGACTCTGTGCAGCCAGATGAATTTTCCAGTCCCAGACAGTGGAGTAAATCAGGGTCCTCTTTCCCCAGATCCTCCTCCTCTTCTTAGAGGTCACAATTATAGTTCACATCTTCCTCCTCCTCCTCCTCTGGGGAGGGGACTGGAGAGTGACAGGCCTCAGAAGGAGATCTGAGGAGGCACAGCAGAGCCAGCCAACATCACTTGAGGAGTTGACTGAGGAATAACTGCACATATAGAAGGCAGCAATCTCTTTATCAAATCCAGGAACTGTGTCAGAACTGCACTTGGACTGAGCTCACTGATGTGGTTGCAGAAGTGCAAGTGGGAGCCTTGGTATAGAATCCAAGCCTTTTACAGTACAGGGGTTCTGGCCTTGCAGAGGCTGAACTTGCCTGTTTCATCAGTGCACCACATGAATCTTAGTACTTACTATCCTATTTTGAGAGTGGAGCTCTAGATTGTTGATGAGCAGGGGAGCCACACTGACGCACTGATGAGCGACCCAACCAGATTCACAAATGATGAGCAGCCCGATCTATGGGTCTTTACCAATGATGAAAAAGAACCAGACTGGTCATCCAACTAACACAGAGACTGAGATGCACCCCACTTTCAGTCACTGATAATACCTGATTAAGCAGCAGCAGCAAATAGTGACTCAACAGGCACCACTGCTGCTTTTCCCATTTTCCCTAAATGCTCCAAAGCTTGTCAGCTGCATCTCCGTGTAGCCTAGTTGAAGTCCTAGCAGATGTTGCAGTTTTTTATATTGTGGGCTAGGACCAAGCAGCACATTCACATGACTCATGGGCATCCTCAAGATATTTCTGCTTTCTGCAACAGTAATGGCAAAAGAAGGGCCTTAATCTACAGTATACACCAATGAATGAGAATTCCTGAAGGAGTAGCTTCCAGAAAAAAATAAATTCCAGTGGTGAAACAATGATGATAAACAAACAGCTCCCCCTGGCTCAACGTTCACTCTTTCAATGGTGGGAGAAAAAGAACTGAAGTGGATGGGGCCGCCTATGTTATATAGGCAATGCTGTGGGCCAGGGATGTGCACATACAGTAGGCATGTCAATGTGGGCAGCCTCATCTTGCAAAGGCTTCCCACAGGGCCTTGATTCTGACAACTTACAGTCCAGTGTATTATGACTCTATGGAGATACTCTCAAAGAGGATCTAAGGATTTACAAATAAAAAAATGATGTAGATACATAAATATATAGGTACTGTAGTTAAGAACAGATAAAGATTTTTCTTATTTATCCTGAATTCATTTTCCTACCTAGAGTGTCATACCACCTGCTTAAGCTACAATGCAACTGAACCCGCCTTTGGTCCTAATGATCCCACTGTACCAGTTCCACTTGTTGAAACCTAAGATGGAGCCAGCTTTCACCACCTCCTCCAGTAGCCCATTCCACCTCTCCACCACCATTTACATAGAGAAAACCTTCCTTATATCTTTTCTAAATCTGCCCCTACCAATCTCAGGTTTTAACCCCTAGTATTTGTTTGGCTTCTAGATTTAAATAGCTGACTTAAATCCACCAGTTGTATCCATGTACATATCTTTATGCCTCAGTTATTTCTCCCCTTCCCTACTGTCCTCCAGAGAGTACATATACTGTTGAATAGTGTATGGGATCCCATACACAACAAGGCTGTTTTTTCACCAAGTGGCTACCATGATGACAAGGAACTCAAGAGCAAAGTTTGAGAGGTCCAGTTGCTGTCATGGTAATCATGAGGGGACAAAACAGTCTTGGGGGTCCCATACACTATTTTATATAGGTATGGTACACAAAATACACACTAACATCATATCTGATTCAAAACCCTTTACTGCAGTGCTATAGTACCACATACATTTCATTACATTGCTTTCCATGAACCGTGACCAGAATAGGTAGTTTGGTTATTACTGGGTTCTTATTGTACACCTTGAGACTTCTTACTACTCTCTCAGAAAGTCAAAACATCTTATCTGTTTTTTAAAATGGTGATCAAACTTAATAGTAAACACAATACTTTGTCATTTCAGATAACGCAACAAAAAAAAGGAAAGTGAACTACTGTATGCCACTTTGCCAGAATTAGCAACTAGTATGAAATAAGCTCTTCTTCAAGAATTTTTTTGAAACAGCTACTCACTGCATGCTTCAGTACAATGCTAGTGGTAGTAGTGCCTCTGCCAAACAGATGATCAGTAGCCCATTGTCTTGTGATGTCCGTACTGCAGCAGAATGGAAAAGTCATCCTGCTGCAGTACAAATATCACTACTGAAGCAAAACAACTTTTTACAGAATATGGAATTGCATACTCAGCAAAGTCACACCATACACTATGGACCAGATATTCAAACTGAGCTATTTTGTGGAGTAAGCCCTTGCGCTGCACAAAATAGTTGCGCAGGGGTGTGGCCAGAGCAATATTCAAAGGAGTTGCACCCTTGAGCAACTCCTTTGAATATCTCCCCCCGGCCACAGCCACTGTGCATGGCGCAGTGGAACTTGCACCACCGCAAGTGGTCACAGTGGAGCATTCAACTTGCGGTGGCGCAAGTACCATTGCGCCACATGCAAAATCCTGATATTCAAAAGGTGACATGCAAATAGGGCCATAATTCATGCACGGTGCGGGGGGGGCATTTGCATCTGATTATGGCCCCATCTGCATGCCATTAGCATGCAGGTGCATCGATCCTCAAGGACTTGCGCCTGGTGCCCTGCCAGGCAGCAGCCGTTGGGGACCGACGCCCCCTGCAGCCTGATCGTGGGCAAAAGAGTCAAATCCCCACCACCCCACTGGCCCGATCGCGGGCAGCAATATGTCTCCCCAACACATCCCTGGTAGTCCAGTGGACTGAAAATCCCGATCGTGGGATGTAGTTGTCAAACACCCCCACCTCCGAATAGATCCCTGGTGGTCCAGTGGACCGAAAATCCCGATCATGGGATGTGGTTGTCAAACACACCCCCACTTCCGAATATATCCCTGGTGGTCCAGTGGACCGAAAATCTCGATCGCGGGATGTAGTTGTCAAACACACCCCCACCTCCCGAATATTTCCCTGGTGGTCCAGTGGACCAAAAATCCCAATCGCGGGATGTAGTTGCAAACCCCACCGAACACATCCCTGGTGACCTAGTGTCCCCACCCCACCCACCACCCGCCCCGCAGCTGGCGGGCTACGCAGCATCCACCGCCTGCCGCCCGCCACCCACCGACTGACTGCCTGATAGGACTGCATGCCCATTGGTGCAGAGCAAGAGCCAATGGGCGTGCAGCCCATACCGTACAAGACAGTCCAGTTTTGTGAATTAAATTTAAGTAGAAGATCATGGACCTGAGGGTGTAAGATGGCCGTGATGCTGTAGGCTGCTTTCAGATATGCTCCGGACCGATGCATGAAGAAAAAACAATACAGACAACTTGTAAGGAAGTATTTGTAACTCCAAATGGATAAAAAACAACAAGAGAGGGGATCTTCATCCTCAAGTGAAGTTTTGTTTGTGTGGTATGGTCTTATGAATACGTTTCTTAAAGTTGGTACACCAAGCCCAAGGAAGGAAGGGAAACATATGGGAGCTGTGGCAAGGTCTGTATACTCACCCCTGAAGGCAATTTTTAAAACCTTGAAGCCTAGGCCACAGAGTGAGAAAGTCACATCTTCAACACTGCAAACACAAAATACTTTAGAAGCAATGAATGTACACTCAGAAGGTAACAAATTTAAGAATTGCCTTTTAAAAGGCACCTCTTTAGATGAAAGCCAAACCATGAAAAGATCAGAGATCTTGGCTGGAAAGGTGGTCAAAAATGCAGTTGCAAGTGCAGAACCAATCCCTGAAAAACCAGAGAAATCTGAGTGGTCAGAGAAGCCAGAATCATCTGGGGAAGTCCAGGAACTTCACATGCTGAGAGCGTTTGAAAATATTGGTATGTGGATGGCAAAACCTGACTTCAGATTTTCTAATATCGAGTCTTACCTACAGTCACTCAGTGTAAAAAACACTTCTTTAGAGACTGAGATTGCTTAAACAAAAACAGACCTGGAGCAATTTAAAAAGAGGGTAGAAACCCAAGAAAATAAGAACGCAACAACAGAAGCTAAAGTCGATGCTGCTATTGTTGGGCAGACTGCAGTAAACTGCAAAACAGAAGCACTTGAAATTGCCAATAGATACAAAAATCAGAGATTTCTATGTATCCCCTGTGCTTTGAATTCTGAGCACTCTAAACTAAGAGAACTGATTAGAAATGTACTACTCAAAACTTTTCAGCTACCCAAAGACAATCTGCCCATTATTACAAAAGCATACAGAGTGACTATAAAAATAAATCCCAATGATACAAAGCAGCCAATTTTGGTACAATTTGCATTTGAAGTGGATCAGGACTCTATACTGAAACTAGCACATGTGAGGAAAATACTCGACTATATAGGCTTCAATTATTCTCTATTTCCAGACTTCACATATGCAACTCAGGAAAGAAGACATTGTTTTCTAAATTTGAGGGCAGATGTTCTGGAAATTGGGGTGACTTTTATACTTCAATCACAAGCAAAAGTTAAAATAACATATAAAGGTCTAACTTTTGTTTTCTTTTATCTGGATCAAGTAATGGATTTTCTAAAGACACATAGTCCTGGATGTGTTGATATCTGAGACCTGGATTCTGATACAGATTTGGTTGCCACTGCAAAGAAAATAGAAAACACTATGTTGGACACATAATGCATAGAATAGAATAGAATAATGTTCTGTTGAAATGTGACTTTAATTTATTTAATATTGAATACCTTTATAAAATAGGCTCTAGATTAACTTCTTTTTTGAAATTTCCAACATTTTTTAGAGCAGATGCTGTGTCCTGACCAATCCATAGATATACTGAATTATTTGAAATCCCCCTCCTAGATGGAGACTGTAAATATTAAGATATACAGGTAAAGGAATTTAAATGAATGATGTTGTTTAACTATTAGTAAATGACTTCTTCTGGTACTGTATAAATTGAAAAATTGAATAAAAATAAAATATAAAAAACAATAATAATTTAATCTCAGTAGTGCAGCACTTTTTTTGCAGAAGTGGACTTTTACCAGGACATTACAGGAAAAAAAAACATTTTTTAAGCCCCTGGCAGAAGCCTGACATGATTTTTTTGTGAGGGGGAGTATTATTCAAATAAAGTGTTTGCCAGCTGGCATCAGGACAGTGCCTAGACACCAGCAGTTAGCATCTTCATGACATACCATAAAAAATATTTTTTTTCTTTTTGTGGCAGTTTTCAAATGGAAACTTTGTTTTCTTCACATTCTGCCATGTTGCAGCAGTTCCTTCTTCCCAAGTCCTGAAGCAGCATATGTGTATGGCATCCTGAGCTGTGCTGTTTTGGTGTGATCTGGGCAGTGCAGCAAGTGTATGCCACTTGGCAGAGTTCTGGTGTCTGGCCCCTGGTATTTGGCACCTAGGTGGCATCCCATATTTTTTTTCTTTTCATGGTAATTTTGAAATGGAAACTTAGTCTTCATTTTCCTCCAAGTTGCTGCAGTTCCAGCTTCTCAGTCTTGAAGCAGCCTGTGTGTATGTCATCCTGAACTGTCCTGTTGCAGTGTGATCTGGGCAGTGGGCAGCATGCCGGCACCTGCCCCAGTAGTCACCTTGGTGGCATCCCATAAAAAATATTTTTTTCTTTTTGTGGCAGTTATCAAATTGAAACAGTCTTTGCATTCCCGTAAGTTGAAGTGGTTCCTTCCTCCTGAATCCTGAAGCAGCATTGTGTGTGTGTGTTGTCCTGAGCTGTGGTGTTGCAGTGTGACCAGGGCAGTGGGCAGCAATTTTGTGTCAGCTGGCAGTGTGCAGCTGCCCAGGCCCTGGTGGTTGTCACCTTGCTGGCATCCCATATTTTTTTTTCTTTCTGTGGCAGTTGTAAAACTGAAACTCAGTCTTCACATTCTCCCAAGTCACAGCAGTTCCTTCCTCCTGAGTCTTGAAGCAGCCTGTGTGTGTCATCTGAGCTGTGCAGTTGCAGTGTGACCTGGGAGGTGGGCAGCAAGTGTGTGCCAGATAGCAGTATGCTGCTGCCCAGGCCCTACTAGTTGGCACCTTGGTGGCATCCCATAATTGTTTTTCTTTTTGTGGCAGTTTTTAAATTAAAACTCTTAGTTTTCACTTTTCCCAAAGCTGTAGCAGTCCCTTCCTCCTGAGTCCTGAAGCAGCCTGCCTGTGTGTCATCCTGATCTGTGCTGTTGCAGTATGACCTTGGCAGTGGGCATCAAGTGTGTGCCAGCTGGCAGTGTGCTGGTGCCTGGGTCTGGGTAGTTGGCACCTTGGTGGCATCCCATAAAAACATGCTCTGGTCAGAGCCAATATGCCTTCATAATGGTAGCAATGCTGGTGTGTGGAAGTATTGAGTAGTTATGGAGAAGCAACATAAAGAATTGAAAATAGTAATCTATGTTTATTAGTGAATATAGGGGAAACATGTTAGAAAAAAACATGTTACAAATTGTGCAATGCAAATGATATTAATGTAATCAATACATATAGCAGAGGCAGATTTGGTTTGGGTGGAAGCACAGTGGATGATCATCTTATATCCAGTCTTTTGATTTTGTAAAAAGTTGAATAGTCCAAATTTGTGGTTTGTCCATGAGGTGCTGCCTGGTTCATGCAGTAATACAAAATGTGTTAATAGTAGCTCAGTTAGTTTCAAAGTTGTTAATAGTATGTTTAGTTGGACATCATTGCAGTTTTCTCCTCTCGCTTTTTTTGGGTAGGTGTTTTAGTAGTTGGTGGTTGTGGTGTATTTTGTTCAGACTCAGAGAAGTAATCACTGTGAAATTTGTTTATGTCCTCATATGCAATATGGCTGATTGTAATAACGTAAGAACGTTGTACAGTCACTGCATGTTATTGGGAGGCTGTCGAGAATGACTTTTTCTAAGTCTCTTGTTGGAAGTAGGAAGTTCTGAAGTAGGTCTTTGTTAATTGTCATGGAGTTTATTTTGTAGTCAGTGATGCATGATTTACAATGTACAGTTACAACATGTACCCTAAACTGAGCTGGTATTACTGAGAGAGCTAAGTGCATCTGCCCATGACCCTGACAGCAGAGGGCATGGAGAAGTGTAAAGAGGGGGAAGCAGTATGGCAAAGTGGGAACAACACAGTCTTGATGACCAGAAAACCCAGATTCAAATTACATAACAGTCACTTGCTCACACTGTGACCCTGAGAAACTAAATCAACCTCCTCATGCTTCAAACCTCCCAGCTGCATGACTTCAGTGTACATGAGATGCTGCAGTTCAGTTGAATTCTCTTGGGTACATAAATTTAGTTTAAAAAAATGGAGCTTTAGAATTGGAAATCTGGGGAGGCATTATGGCAAAGTGGGAACAGCACAGTCTTGATGACTGGGAGACCCAGTGCCAAATCCCATAAGAGCCACTTGCTCACATCGTGACCAAGAGCAAGCAAAGCAACCTCCAAGTGCTTCGAACCTCCAAGCTGCATGACTTCGTTGAAAATGATATGCTGCTGCTCAGTTTAGTTGTCTTGTGTAAATAAATGTTGGAAAAAGAAATTGAACCTTGGATTCAAATCTACTTATTTTCCTTCACCTTTAACAGAAGGTGAGGTTCACTTGAGGAAAAAAAATTAAGTGGCAACAGCACATTCTTGAGGATCCAGAGAGCCAGGTTCAAATTCCATAACTGCCAGTTCCTCGCAGTGTGACCCTGAGCAAGTCAATCAACCTCCAAGTGCTTCACACCTCTCAGCTGCATGACTTCACTGAAAATTAGATGCTGCTGCTCAGTTGAGTTCTCCTGAATAAATACACTTAGAAAAATGTAAAAAAAAACTTGGGACTTGGAAATAGGGAGAGGCAGCATGCCTAAGTGGAAACAACACATTCCTGAGGACTGGGAGACCCATGTTCAACTTTTATAAGAGCCACTTTCTCACAGTGTGGCCCTGAGCAAGTAAATCAATCTCCCAGTGCTTCAAACCTCCCAACTGCATGACTTCAATAAAATTGAGATGCTGCAGCTCAGTTGAGTTCTCCTGGGTAAATAAATCTAGGGATTAAAAGGGGCCCTGGAAATGGACTCAACTTCCTTCCCTTCATGTTTACCAGAACATGAGGTTCACTTTAGGAAATAAAATTACTTTTCTTTCATATGGCCCTTTTCAAACATACCCTGTTCCAAAACCCTGTCCAAGACGTCCTCAGTTGCATTAGCCATAATGCATACACAGACCAATTACGAAATCATAAAAATAACACCAAACAATAAATGGGGAGGAGGGAATGGCTTGGGAACAAGGAGTTCAACTGACTTGATCATGGTTACACTGCATAAAAATGGTAGTAGTGGGATTCAAACATACGCCCCCATGATGACACTACTGTATCCATTGTTGCCTGACTTTTCTTGGTGCATGCACATACACAATAACTGTACTAGGATACTACTGCCTGCAGCCTCCATATGCTGCAATGCAAATGAACAACTTCTACTTCTTCCACATAAATAATGGCCCCATATATCCTTTGTGGCAGCTGGAGGAAAAAAAATAATTTGCACTGCCTCATCTTAAAGAAAACTGCTCTGTATACATCCATTTATTACCTTTTATGCAGTTTATTTTTAACCTTTCAAAAACAATGTCATGGATGTCTCTCTCCCTTTTCATAGTACACAAGCAGTGCATTAAATTTATATACAGTAGCAAAATCAAAGGTTCATTTCAGCTACTGCGGTTGATGCCCTCCGATTGCTACACAGTAAATGAACAATTCTTCTTTCTTCACCTGACATATTGGATTCATCATTTGTGGAAAATGCAGGAAAAAAATATAAGATGTACGGCACCACGTTACAGAAGACTGCTGTGTATACTTCATTTTATACCTTGTATACTGTTTTTTTTCTTTGTAAAACATTTTTAGGTGTGTATCTCTTACTTTTTATAGTCAACTGTCAGTACTGTCAATGTATTTAACAAGATCATAGGCTCGTTTCAGAGTCCTTGCCAAATTAGGATGGAAATGACTGCATATGCCTACGATTGTGATATTTCAAGGGTGCAGTAACATTCAGGTTAGGTCAGGCACATCTGCGTTTCAGGCTTACAAATTTTGACCAGCTTACATGGCTGCTGACTGGCGTGCAGAGACTTGAAAACATGAGACCAACAGAAATGGGACTGGTTTCAAACCAGATTGCTTCACTATCATATATTTTTAAAATTAAACTCAATGCTTTTTTAGGTAGCCAAATATGTGGTGCTGCTTTGGTTGGCATGCATGCAGTTATTACTTGTGGGGGGGTGTCACTGTTTATTAAATGTAAGAGACAAAATGGTTTATACTGTGTGGCATCCTCTTTAGGCACTTTCAGACTAGCTTAGACCATAATCACTTTCTTTCACTCTTATTCATATTAAACTGTGTTGCACTGCAATACTGGTTGCGGGCCATTTGTGATGTTACCTTACTGGGCCACATGTGGCTGTCATCTTCATCACTTGCAAGGAAAGGTGATTAAAACTACATTTATAACTCTTATAAAAATGGTGGTGAATTCCATGAGTTGGCAGGTGTCAACAGGAACACAAACAACTACAGTAGCAGCCACAGACACTGCCAGCTATTTCCCGAAATTTCTGTGATATTTCCAGAAGTATCTCCTGCTTTCTGCATTTCCACAGTAGGGGCAGCAGAGAGAAACTCTTCACAAATTTCACAAAATATCTGGAAATAGCTGGCAATGTCTATGGCTACTACTGTACATTTACAACACATTTTATTCATGTTGGACATTGTAAAAGTAGAAGTAAAAAAATGACCGTATTATACAATATAAATAAAAAAAAGTACCCTTAAGTGAGTTAGCCTCACTAAAGCAGCTAAGTGCATCTTCCCATGACCCTGAAACCAGAAGGCCTGGAGATGATGAAAGAAGTGGAGGCATTATGGCAAAGTGGGAATAGCACAGTATCAAGGATCGAAGGACAGGTTCACAGTCCATAAGATCCACTTGCTCACAGTGTTACCCCAAGCAAGTAAATTGACCTCCCAGTGCTTCAAACCTCCCAAATGCATAACTTCACTGAAAAGGAGATATTGCAGCTCAGTTGAGTTCTCCTGGGTACAGACATTTAGCAAAAATAAAACCACAAAAAAACACACACAGAAAAAAAAGGCTGCTTGGAAATCGACATGCCTTCCTTTCATTCATGTTGACCACAAGTTGTGGTTCATTTTAGAAAAGAAAATATTTTTTTTTCCATATAGCCATTTTCATACATACCCTGTCGGAAGCTAAATATAAGACCAAACAATGATTGCAGGTTGGGGGGGGGGTTGGGCACAATATAGTCAATTGACTTGCTCACTGCTACACAGCACAAAAATTGTAGTGGTGGGATTCAAATCTGTGCTCCCAAGATCATACTAGTGATCTATTCTAGCAAGCCTTTTCTTGCTGCTTGCACATACACAGGATTTGTGATAGGAGACTGGTCTTGAGTACCTCCAATTGCTACACCGTACATTGCCAATTCTTCCTTCTTCCCCACACATAATGGCTCCATAATTCATTTCTGACAGACACAGAAAAAAAATAAGTTGCACAGCACCATCTTAACAAAGACTGCTGAGTCTGCTTCCTTGTATACCTTTTATACAGGTTTTTAAAACCTGTCTGAAACAATTTAATGTGTGTTTTCCATACACACCCTGTTCTAACACATTTTCCGATAATCATTTGCATTAGTCATACTACATACACAGAGCAATTACTGACAGCTACAGGTAAGACCAAACAATGAAAGGATGGGGGGAGGGGGAGGGGAGGAAGGGTTGGACAAAAGCTGGCCAATTGGCTTATTCAAGTTTACACAGGGTAAAACTGTCAATGATGGGACTCAAAGCTGTGCTCCACAGGGCACAATTTTGTATCCATTCTAGGAAATGCTATGAGTTGTCAGGTGTCAATAGGAACACAAACACCTACAGTTACATACCATTTTATTCTTATTAGACATTGTTACAGCAAAAATAAATAAAAAAATAAAATAAAACCAATGACCGTAGTTTGCAATAAAAGTTTAAAAAAAGTACCCTTCAGTGAGTTGACCTCACTGAGACAGCAAAGTGCTTCTGCCCTTGACACTGAAAGCATAGAGCCTTGAGATGTGGACAGAAAGGTAAGACAGAATGGCACAGTGGACACAGCACAGTCTTGAGGACTGGGAGACACAGGTTCAAATTCAATAAGATCCACTTGCTCACAGTGTGTCCGTGGGCAAGTAAATCAATCTCCCTGTGCTTCAAACCACCCAACTGCATGACATCATTGAAAATGAGATACTGCAGCTCAGTTGAATTCCCCTGGGTAAATAAATTTGATGCATGTTTTCCATATGCACCCTGTCCCAATACATTTTCTGATAATCATTTGCATCAGTCATACTGCATGCACAGAGAAATTACTGACAGCTACAGGTAAGATCAAACAATGAAAGGAGGGGGGTAGGTAGAGTTGGACAAAAGGTGGTCAGTTGGCTTATTCAAGTTTACACAGGGTAAAAATGGCATTGGTGGGATTCAAACCTGTGCTCCACAGGTCACAATGTTGTATCCATTCTAGGAAATGTTATGAGTTGTCAGGTGTCATTAGGAACACAAACACCTACAGTTACCTACCATTTTATTCTTATTGGACATTGTTAGAGCAAAATTAAAAAAAATAAAATAAAACCAGTGACCTTAGTTTACAATAAAGTTTTAAAAAAGTATCCTTCAATGAGATGGCCTCACTGAGACAGCAAAGTGCTTCTGCTCTTGAGACTGAAAGCATATGGCCTCAAGATGTGGACAGAAAGGTAAGGCAGAATGGCACAGTGGACACAGCACAGTCTTGAGGACTGGAAGACACAGGTTCGAATTCCATAACATCCATTTGCTCACAGTGTGATCGTGAGCAAGTAAATCAAACTAACCTCCCAACTGTATGACATCACTGAAAATGAGATGCTGCAGCTCAGTTGAATTGTCATGGGAAAATAAATTTTGCAGAAAAAAAACAAAAGGTGCTTGGAAATCAACTTGACTTCCTTTCATTCATGTTTACCGACAGCTGAGGTTCACTTCAGAAAAGAAAATTAATTTGGTTTTATATAGCTGATTTCATAATACCCTGTCAAATGCTAAACATAACACCAAACAATGATTGGGGGTTGGGGAGGGGTTTGGGCACAAGGATGTCAACTGACTTGCTCAAGGTTAAAAGTACAAAACATTGCAGTGGTGGGATTTAAATCTGTGTTCCCAAGATCACAGTACTGTATGCATTCCACCAAGTCTTTTCTTGGAACTTGCACATACACAGGATTTGTGCTAGAAGACTGATGTTGAGGACTTTCGTATGCTACACTGTAAATTAACAATTCTGATTCTTCCCCAGGAATAATGGATCTGTAATTAATTTCTGGCACACACATGAAAAAAGGAAAAAATGTGCATGGCACCCCCTTAAAAAGACTGCTGTGTAAATTTCCTTGTACACCTTTTAGACAGTTTTTTAAAAACCTTTCAGAACCAATTTGATGTGTGTTTTCCACACACACCCCGTCCCAAATCATTTTCCGGGAATCATTTGCAGCAGTCATACTACATACACAGAGCAGTTAGTGACAGCTGCAGGTAAAATCAAACAATGCTGGGGATGGATGGGGAGAGTTTGGACAGAAAGAGATCAGTTGACTTGTCCAAGTTTACACAGGGTTAAAATGGCATTGGTAGGTCTCAGACCTGTGCTCCACAGGTCACACTTGTGTCTCCATTCTAGGAAATCCCATGAGTTGTCAAGTGTCAGCAGGAACACAGACAATAACAGTTACATACCATGTTACTCTTATTGGGCATTGTAATATCAAAAATAAAATAATATAAAAACTGTCCTTAGCTTACAATAATATTTGAAACCACATCCTCTTACATGAGCTACACTCACTGAGACACCAAGGTGAATCTGCTCTTGACCCTGAAATCAGAGGCCCTCGATATGTGGACAGAAGAGTAGATAGTATGGCAAAGTGGGAACAGCACAGTCTTGAGGACCGGGAGACCCAGGTTTAAATTCCATAAGTCACTTGCTCACACAGTAACCCTCAGAAACTACATCAGCCTCCCCATGCTTCAAACCTCCCAGCTGTATGACTTCACTGAATATGAGATGCTGCTACTCAGTTGAGTTCTGTTGGGTACATAAATGTAGAGAAAAAGAAAGGAACTTTGGTATTCAAATCAACTTCCTTTACTTCATGTTTTAGGGAAGGTGATGTTCACTATAGAACAGCAAATTAATTTGCTTTTATATACCCCTTTTCATACATACCCTGTCCCAAAACACTTTTCACTACTTAATCAGTTGCTGCAGTAATTCTTACTTTTTATACTTATGACTCCCATTTGTACAAAAGTTGTGAATGTACACACTGGAAGTTTCATTTATTTATTTACTCACTATTTTATATACCTTTTTATTCAGGGTACTAAATTTCAGTAGCAGGTACACTAACATTTGCCAGGTGTGCATTACCAATTCCATCCATATCTGCACAGCTATATTTTCAGATCACATGAATGGTAGCTCAAGCTGTCTGCAGGGACCAAATTTGATGTTATGCTATGGGACAACAGGTAATCTCCATCTTCATCACTCACAAAAAGATACTGTAAATTGCATTTATACCTGCTATGAAACTGAGGATTTATTCCATGAGTTGGCAGGTGGCAAAATGAACAGAACAAAGTACAGTTATTTGACATATTCAGTTGCAGCAGCCGTTCAAGCCTTTTCTTGCTGCTTGCACATACACAGGCTTTGTGATAGGAGACTGGTCTTGAGTACCTCCGATTGCTACACTGTACATTATCAATTCCTCCTTCTTCCCCATACATAATGGCTCCATAATTCATTTCTGACAGACATAGAAAAAAAATAAGTTGCACAGCACCATCTTAACAAAGACTGTTCCAATAAATAATTGTTTTATTTATATCTATATTTGTTCATCCATATGCTTATTTTTCTGCACTTCAGTAAATTTGTAGAAAATATTTTAAAAAGGGACTTCCCCAAATAAATGAATGATCTATTGCATCTGAGATCTCTCTCCAAGCACTGTAGTTGCTTTCAAATGATGTTCCCAGGCCTGCATACAATTTTGTACACTAACTTGTTTTCCATTGCTTTACTCTTTGAAAGGCTTCCCCGCCTCAGACCAAACAGCCCAGCAGTACACTTTCAATGTAGCAGCATGCTGCCTGTGACTGTGTTGCTACCTCCCCCTACAATCCTCCAACAACTCAGTTCTCCATGCAGCCAGTTCCTTCTGGGGAGCAAATCTTTTTTTTCCAGCTCCCTTAGTTTGCCACCAGTTTCATGGCAGAAGCAGCACATCAGTTCACCAGCTCACAAGTGAATTCTCTTCCCCTCCTTGGTTCACCAATGCTGTTTTCCTGCAACTCCCTTCAAGCCTGCAACAAAATTTTCCCTTAGATCCAGTCACTTAATTGGGGGATCCACATAGTTTTTCTTATTGTATCCCTTCAGCTTTGCCACCACTTAGAAACTTCCTTCAGCGGATCGATCTTTTTTCAGTCAGTCAGAACCCCCACAGGCCCCAAGTTTACTTGTATTCCATCCCCAATCCAACATTTACACTGCACCTGCCTGTGGCTCTTTTACCTCCCACTACAAGCCTCCAACAGTCAGCCCTGAAATGCAAGCAGTCTTGGGATCAGAGCCATCTGCCAATTGCATTCTTCAATTTTTGCCACCAGAGAAACCCCCGATAACCACTGTGCCACTGATGAAGAGTAGCCATGAGCCTAGATGAAGATGATGCCACAATATGTGATCACCTGCATGAAGGGCATTTTTTCAAGGATCCAGAGTGTCACATCACTCACGCATGTGCATTTCAGCACTCTACCCTTCACAAAATGGTGGATTTAAAGGGACAGAGTGCTACTGTACATGCATGAAAGAGAAAACCGGCAAAATGTTAAAAGTTATGGAGGCACCAGAAAATCATGGTTCATGTGACCTCCGTGACCACTGTGATGAAGTTCCATCCTTAGTAATGGCCCTTTGCCACTGGCAGTGATGTGCCACAAACCTGCATGGATGTCTGTGGAACTGTTGCATTTTATGTTACATTCTGCTGTTTCCATTTGGCTTCACTGGCTGTGTCCATTAAAGCTTTCCTGTGCCATCCATGTGTGTGTTTCTTGTCTCCTGGGTGTGGGAGGGCAGGCATGGGTGTGCTGTCATGGGGCAGACACAGGTGTGCCATCAAGGGAGTAGGTATGGCTGTGCCATCATGGGGTGCAGGCACAGGTGTGCCATCATGGGTGGGACATGCACAGATGTGCCATCATGGGTATCAGGCACAGGTGTGCCATCAAGGGGGGGTAGGCATGGGTGTGCCATCATGGGGGCAGGCACAGGTGTGCCATCAAGGGGGGCAGGTATGGCTGTGCCATCATGGGGTGCAGGCACAGGTGTGCCATCATGGGTGGGACATGCACAGATGTGCCATCATGGGTATCAGACACAGGTGTGCCATCGAGGGGACATGCATGGGTGTGCCATCATGGGGGGAGCCTGACCTCTGTGTGTCTGTCCATGACCACATACGGCACCATGGCAGGGCCCTTTGCGGCTCATATGGCAGTCCCTACCTGCTGGCTTGGTAGTGGTACTGGGTGTGCATACGGTGGCCTGCATGCTGTGCGGTGGTGCATCCACAGCATGCTGGCTCATGGCCGGGACTCATGTCCTGTGCCACACACCTCCATAATGCTGCTGTGTGGTCCAGGTAGACCCGTTGTCACTATCTGTGCTGTGGGCACCGGTGCACCATGGCATGGCCCCTATGTTCATTATGGCAGATGGAGCTCAGCAACTGCCATGTGCTCTGCTGTTTTGTGGTGTGATCATGGGCCTGCGGTGGTCACTCTACAGCCACAAGCCTCCACTGTGCCTTGTTGCATGTGGTTTGGCTGCCAAGTGTGTATACTTATGGCAGCCCTCTGGCTCACAAAGGTGGCTGTGCCTTGTGCACTGTGCATAGCCATCATACACTGCTTCATGCATGTGTGCTGTGGTGGTCTATAAACACCACTATGTAGCATGCCCACGCGTACATGGCATGTGGTGGGTCTGTGTGACTGCATGTTACTGCCCTATGAGGTGTCCTGCAAGCACATTGTGCATGCTGCAAAGGGGTGTCCAGTGCACAAATGCCTTCTACCCATCCACGTTCTATGTCTGCGTACCCTTTGCACAACACACACCCATCATGCATAGGCCCCTAATGTTATGTATACTCTTTGTGGTTGTTGGTTTTGCTTCTACAGAACCACTTGTTAAATAGCATGTTTTTCAAATTTTCAGCAAACACATCATTTAGTGTACCCTTCAATTAGCCTACCTGTGAATTTTCATCCAGTTTTGTCCACTCTGCTGTTTTAAATGTATATTTTTATTTTGTTCCTTTTGTGCACTTGACTTCCTTGTTTCAATGCACATGGTCCTCTTCAGAGTGCTTACTCACAGGAATCTCTGCCCAAAAGTGTCGTCAAACTGGCCTTTCACTCTGGAGACTGACTTTTGACTGAAATCCTGTACCTGATGCTGTTGTTACTTGTTGTTAGTTACTTGATAGTGGCAGGTCAAATCTTCTGAGTTCACAACAATCACATTATCATATCCTTTGCACTTTCTTGTGCCAGAAAATACACTTTTTTCTTTAGAAAAAAACACGCAATTGCAAGCTGTCAAATAAAAATAAATAAAAATAAGCAGAGCAGTCCAAAGGTGTCTTTCACATTATTGTGGTGACATAATGCCAACATATTACCCCTGCAAGAATACATATTATTTCCTTTAGCTGTCATTGCTATCACTTTCTTTGCATAAATAGTGTCTCTAGCTGGTGGCTGCTGGACTGGGACTGCTATGAGTTTATAAATGCAATGCTGTAAACTGTAATGTGTCATTACTGAATCTTGAGACGATCCAAAACCTTGGACTAATTGCATATGCCTGACCTAGTGTACCCTATGCTGTCACTTGTTGGCAGTCCCTCATACGTGCCAGCACTAAGTTTATGCCTTCACAGATGTCCTTTGCACTTTATTATGCCTGAATATAATGATGTCTTTATGATTGGGGCACAGTTGCAAGCTGTCACTCGCTGTCAGCTTCACATTTCCAACATGAAAAAACCAGAGCATTCCAAAGGTGTCTTTTTCATGGTTATAGTGACAGAATGCCAACATATTACAGGTGCAAGAATACAGAAGTTAAGAGCAGTCCAAATGTGTTTTTCCAACCATTATAGTCACAGAATGCCAACATATTACAGTTGCAGCAATATATCTTATTTACATTACCTGTCATTACTATGCTGTCATTGAATAGATACTGTCTCTTGCTGGCCACCGCTGAACCGAGACTGCCATTAGTTTAAAAAATGTAGAGTCAGAATAGATGAATGCTGTTTGGACACAGTTGCTATGACAGACAACCTGCACTAATACACATTATTTATTTCCACTATCATTTGTCAGCCTTTCATCACATAACATGTATCTTTCTGTCAAGTCAATCCTATTGTAGGCAATTGCCATCCCATGACATTGGCATTCTTTGTGCAATAATTAAAAAAAATGTTATGTGTACAGTCTGAGGTCGTGTTACTTTCTGTGCATTGCCAAATCTGTGAGGTACACTTTATGGAATAAAAGGTGTGCATTAATATTCTAACTGCATTTGAGGAGAAACCGAATCAATATATACTGTGACTAACAATGCCTCAAAGTGAATTCATGTTATACAGTTCCATACAAAGTAATGTGTCATTGTTGAATCCCGAGAGGATTCAAAACCTCAGACTAACTGCGTATGCCTGAGCTAGTGTACCCAATGCTGTCACTTCTTGTCAGTCCCTTGCCAGTGCCAGCACTGTTTATGCCTGCACAGATATTCTTTGCACTTTCTTATGCCTGAAACTATAATAATTTCTTTATGATTAGGGGCACAATTGCCAGCGATCCCTCAGTATCAGCTGCAGGATAGTGGCAGCTACATATTTCCAACATGAAAACAAGCAGAGCATTCCAAAGGTGTCTTTTTCACTGTTACAGTGATAGAATGCCAAGATATTACAGGTGCAAGAATACAGCAGTCAAGAGCAGTACAAAGGTGTCCGAAACCATATCTGTAAGGTACACATTATGGAATACAATGTGGGAATTAATTTTCTAATTGCATCTGTGGAGAAATGGAATCAATATATACTGTGACTAACAATGCCTCAAAGCGAATGTACACTTGACACTTACAATGGCAGTGTGCATTTGCTCTAATGTTGTGCATGTTGTTGTGACTTTCACTTGTTCAGAGGAAAGCAGACATTGCCAAATTCTGCCCCACCCTCCCAATGCCCACCCTTGGTCAACATTTCCTTTATCTTCAGGCATAGGTCATGTGACCCATCACGTGACTAGTCCTGTTTTTTCTATCACCCCACTTTCCCATTTGCTACCTATAATCCTCGATCACTAAGAGTCACTATTGCCACCCCTTCTTCTCTCCTGCACCAGCCCTTTCACCTTACCACCTGAAGTTCTACCTTATCTAAAACACACGCCCACCCCCTGCTGTCCTTCTCCAGTAACCCACTCACCTCAGTGCTTTCCTTTCTGTCACCCCTATGGATTCAAACCCTGCACCTTGTGCTCCAGAGACAGTAACACTAACCCCTACACTATCTGGTAGTCACCTCTACTGAACATTCTCTTCAACCTTTTAGCCCTCCCTTCAAATGTATCCACTTCCCCCTCTCCTGAGACCCTGCAAACTCCCTCCCACAACTGCTCCCTCACCCACCATGTCACTCCTCCTGGTGCTCCCTCTGTTTCTTTTTTCCCCTTCTGCCCTCTCCCCCCGCTCCTACCCCTCCAGACCTCCCAGTCCCCCTCCCCCAAACTTCCCTCACCCTTTCTCTCCACCTGCACTCTCCCTCTCACTCCCTTTGACCCCCTGCCTCCTCCCCAACCCTCCCCATATCACCCCATGCCCACACCCTCACCCTTCCCCTCTACTACCCCGTTTCTTTTAAACGCACCAATGTAACCACTTTCATATGCCACAGTACTAGAAAAATGAAGCCGGTTTCCCTTATCTCTACCCTTTCCAGGGCCCTCATCCTCCAATTCCTCCTTTCAGGAACTATCCACCCAAACCCAAGCTGAGGAACCCCCCAAACACAGAGCCCTTCTGTAATAAAGAGAAAAACATCAACTTTATCCACCTTAACATTCAGAGTCTCCCTGCTACACTAGATGCCTTCTAAGCCTGAGTTGTCTAAAATAACTTCAACGTGATCACTCTCTCTGAAACCTGGCTCTCCCCCAGGATGGAGAGATAGAGCTCAGAGGCTACACCATGGTCAGAAAAGATAGACTTAAGAAAACGGGGGTGGATGTATGTTCAATGTCTCCAACAAATTCTTCTTCACTGACTACATCCCCAGCACAGAATTTTCCTTCCTGGAAACCCACTCCATCGACCTCCTCCTTGGCCCTAACAAAACCCTTACACTTACCACTGCTTATCTTCCACGGGGCACCCCGCTCTCTGACCTCAAGTCACTTCTAGCCCTCAAAAACACCCTCCCACTCAATAGAAAGTGGATCCTCCTCGGTGACTAACATCAACTGGGCCTCCAGCCAAGCCAACCCAGCCAAATCTTTTCTTGCGAATTTAGGCCTCCACCAACTCATCACCTCACCCACTAGATCTAACTACAAAACAGGTACCCAAACATAAAAAGTCCCAGCTCTCTTCCTTCCCATGGACCTAATTTAATAAGCCTGTGCCAACATTGGGATCCATGCTAAGCATAGGCTCGCATTGATTTCAGGCGGGATCACAATAATGGTGAACTCAACTATTGTGTTCCAGGGAAAGTAATTTATGCAGGGAGTCCTTTTCTCAGCAAAATGACTGCAGGCTACACCTACAGCAGTTGTAAAAAGTAAAAAAAAATTCTCCATGTTCCTTCAAGTTGCTAAAGTTCCTTCCTCCTCCTCCTCTTCCTTCTCCTGAGTCCTGAAGCACCCTGTGAGTGTTGTCCTGAGCTGTGCTGTTGCTGTTGCAATGTGATCTGGGCAGTGGGTAGCACATGTGTGCCAGCTGGCAATGGGCTGGTACCTGGCTGCTGGTAGTTGGCACCTTGGTGGCATCCTATTAAAAAAGTGAAAAAAAAATTCTCCATATTTCCTGAAGTTTTTATGTATCATCCTGAGCTGTTCTGTTGCAGTGTCTGCCAGCTGGCAGTGTGTGCTGGTGCCTGGGCCCTGATAGTTGGCACCTATGTGGCATCCCATAAAAGAAAATAAAACCAAAATTCTCCACATTCCCTCAACTTGCTGAAATTCCTTCCTCTTCCTCATCCTGAATCCTGAAGCAGCCTCTGTGTTTGTCAGCCTCAACTATGCAGTTGCAGTGTGATCTGGGCAGTGGGCAGCAAGTGTGTGCCAGCTGGCAGTGTGCTAATGCCTGGCCCCTGGAAGTTGGCACCTTGGTGGTATCCCATTAAAAACTAAAAAATAAAATCAAAATTCTCCACATTCCCTCAAGTTGCTGAAGTTCCTTCCTCCTCCTCCTCCTTCTCCTGAATACTAAAGCAGAGAGAGAGAGAGAGAGAGTGTGTGTGTGTCACCCTGAGCTGGGCTGTTGCAGTGTGATCTGGGCAGTGGGCAGCAAGTGTGTACCAGCTGGCAGCATGCCGATGTCTAGCACCTGGTAGTTGGCACCTTGGTAGCATCCCAAAAAAATTTGTTTTTTTTTCTTTTTGTGACAGTTTTCAAATAGAAACTCTTAATCTTCATGTTCCTTCAAGTTGCAGTGGTTCCTTCCTCCTGAGACCTAAAGCAGGCTGTGAGTGTCTTATCCTGAGCTGAGCTGTGGCAGTGTAATCAGGGCAGTGGCAGCAAATGTGTGCCAGGTGGCAATGGGTCAGTGCCAGGCCTATGGTAATCCTTGGCGGCATTCCATTGATAAACTAAACAATAAAAAATACAATATAAATAAGTGAAAGAAAAATAAAAGACATAAAAATACAAATACTAAAATAAGAATAAAACATAAAGTAAATGTAAAATAAAAAATTATAACAAAAACATAAAAGAATTAAATAAAGTCTTAGGGCTCGATTTTCAAAGGGTGATCCAGGGCTTGTGTCAACCCCTTTCTTTGGCTCAGCTGCTCCAATCACCTTTGCTGCAACTGAGCATGATTTTGGTAGGTTAGGTGCCATTGCCACAGTTTATCTGCTTTATGGCAGCTTGTGCTGACCCTTTGGCAC
The DNA here is from genome assembly GCA_016271365.2 of Neoceratodus forsteri. NCBI lineage: Eukaryota > Metazoa > Chordata > Ceratodontiformes > Ceratodontidae > Neoceratodus > Neoceratodus forsteri. The sequence goes on along the minus strand of CM057458.1, from coordinate 1,062,471,946 downwards.
AAGCCCCATGAAAAGGGTCCCTGGGATTGCTACAAGCTAGACCAGAAAAAGTTAGTCTATCTTGCAGCAACTGACGCATGGAATCAAAACTCCAGATCACCAGTCAGGTGAGTGGCACAAGTCCTGTGTGCCATATCTTCAGCACACCCAGGGTTTGCAGAAAACATGAACATTTCAAAATCGAGCCTTTAAACTTCATCACTCATCACCCAAGTGGCTAAGTGGTGTTGCACGTATTAGGAAATGGAGTAACAAAGAGGACAAGGAGATGGTGGCATGGGATCATGCAGTCACAAAGAAAAACAAAAGCATAGTGGGTTTGGTAATAGACCCTCTGCCTCAGTGGCAACTACAAGTATAGAGGAAGATGACAGTAGTGGTTGAACAGTCCATAAGTATCTCACACTGTGGGAACCACTCACAGTGGCACTGCAAGGGTTGCAACACAAGCAATCGCTGCAGAAAAAAGGAATAAAAAAGGAGTGCATAAGGTTCAGACACAGAGAGAGAATGAGGAACAAAGTGATTTGATGATGCTTAGGGACAGAAATTCAGACTGTGATTATATACCTGATAAAAGTGAAAGGAGCAGCAGTTCTGAGAAGGAGAAGGAGGTGGAACAAGTGGGAGTTCAACTTGTGGCAGACACACATAAGAGATCAAAAAAGACCAAAACTTGAGGTGCACCAAAAAAAAAAGAAAGACCACAAAACAACAAGGGGAAAAACAATAATAAGTATCTGAAATGACAGCAGATGAAGATGACACAGGTAAAACTGGTGATCCAGGGCACTTGGTTAAGGAAGAAGAATGATTCCCTGACCCTGGAGAACTGGCAGTGGAAAAGGAGATGGTGATAATGTGGAAGCAGCCCACAGTAGCCCGCCCATTAGACAACAGCTGAGAGTGCCAGTAGGAAACACCAAACCAGTGACATCTGTGGTGTGGGATTTCTTTGGAGTGGACAAAGAATCACGGACACTTATAATGTATCTGTTATGTACAGACAGGCTGAGTCAGAGTAAGTAGGGAACAAGGTTGGGAACATCTACCATGAATAGGCATTTGCTTAAGTCCCACAGATGTCACTATGCGAAGGCATGCTCAGCAGCACACCACCAGGCAGTGAAGCTGCTGCTAATAATGATTATCAGGGTGAGAACATTAGGAGACCTGATAGAGAGAAGGAAGATGAAAGTCTTTCATGTGGTAGCCGATGCACAACTCCAACATCTTCCAGTCATCATTTCTACAGTTTACTGATTACCACAGCTCCAATGGGGCTGCAAATCCCCAGCCAGTTTCACCCCAGGGGTGGCAAAAACAGTAGCCAACTATCTTGTCCAGAGAAAAAAAGCACTCCTGATCCAGCCCCTGGAAATGGACCAGAAGTGAAAAGCAGAAACCTGAGGCAAAAAAGTTAACAAGAACAAATTTGTAAGTGCTGCCGTTCTCCTTTGTGGGTAACACTGGTTTGCTAATGCAGGTTGCTGCACCAAGGTATCAAGTGCCCAGCTGTACTTTCTTTTCTACAGTAGCACTTTCTGATTTGTATCAGAGTGTCCACAAGACTGTGTCACATGCCCTGAAAGCATTTTTCCAGTGGCTTACATCACAACGTACATGTGGACCAGTGGTCAGACAAGTGATTAAATGGCAGTGACTGTCCATTATGTCAGTTTCCCCTCTTTGTTCCCCTCCTTCTTTCTGCTCCTTCACCTCTTCCTCTGGGTTAAGTGCCAGCAGTAGCAGCCACAGCAGTAGCTGCAAGTCACTGGTGCCCCCCAACCTCCGCAAGCAGGCAGCTTTATGTATTAATGTCTTTAACAATGACCATCATGCAGAAAACTTGTTATACCTCCTTCAACAGAAGTTTGATGAATGACTGGCACCACACTCATTAGTACCAGGTTTTATAGTGATAGATATTGCAAAGAACACTGAAAAGGCAATTGAGGACTGGAAGTATATACAGTACATGTTCCATGTTTTGCTAACTGCTTAAATCTGGAAGTTCAGGGTTTCCTAGATGAGGAAAGAACCACTGTGCAGATGTGTAGGTCTAGCCAAAAAAGTTTGTGGTCATTTTATCCATTCTGTAAAGGCACATAAGCTATTACAAAACATTCAGCAGCAGAACCATCTTCCCCTATAGCACCTAAAACAGGATGTGGCAACAAGATAGAATTCTACCTATTACATGATAGAAGAGTTGCTAGAACAACAGAAGGCTATCAATCAGTATGCCATAGAGCATGATATTGCCAATGGAGACTTAAACATCAACCCAAATCAGTGGCACCTAATTTTATTTATTTATTTATTTATTGAATACAATCGGAATTAATACCTTTGAGTCAGAGACTCCTTTACAAAGGCTCCACGTCATAGAAAACAATACAGAGCATACAGTGTACAGACATCACAGTATAAATAGCAGTGTAGGAAATATCACACCTTACAAAAGATACACGGTAAAATACAACAGATGAATGTGTTACAGGATAATTTCAACAATCAAAGACAATGCAGTACAGTGGCAAAAAACAATAAATACAGTAACTATAGGGGCAAATCATACAGTATAGTAGTTGTTGTAGAGAGGTATTTATGACTGAAATATGCAAGCAGCACAGTACAGTGAGTGTCAGCTAGTCTGAGGCTTGGGTAAGACCAAAACCAGGAACAGGCACTCTAGAAATGGGACCAAATGGGTCCATTGTCATGGCAGTTATAGGTCATGTGTAGGTCAGTACAGTCACAGGTGGAGTATGCAAGATATTGCTACGGAGAAGGGATTTGAACAGTCCTAAGGTAGGATCCAGGAGAACTGGTATGGGCAGTGAGTTCAGCCAGTTGGGGGTGCAATATCTGAAAGTTCTTTGTCCCAAGGAGGTTTTACAGTGGGGAACCTGGTAGGGCAATTTCTCAGCATGACATGTGCGTCTGGTACTGTTGGGGGGGCAGCATCACAAAAGCAGGGGGCGTGAGGCCAGTCACGATTTTCTTGGCAGGGAGACAGGTCTGGTACTTTTGGCAATCATTGAAATTAAGCCAGTTTGTACTGGTATACAGTGTACAGGTGTGTGTAAGCTGGTCACATCATGTGGCCAGTCTACAGGCTTTATTCAGGGAAACCCTAATTTTGTTGAGGGAGGTATTGTCGGCAGAGCCATAGAAGATAATTCCATAATCAATGAGTAACAGGATGGAAGAAGAGATGGTGAGCTGTAGGGCTTCAAAGGGAGACAGTGCTTGCAGCAGTGTAGCAGACCAATGTGCACATTTACAGCCATATTAAGTTGGCAGATATGTTGATGGTAGGTTAGCCCTGAGTCTAGAGTAACCCCTAAGTATTTAAAGGTAGAAACTTGTTCCATTGTCTCATGGAAATTATGGATGAGCAGGGGTGGTTACTGAACTTGTTTTGGGCATGGACAACAGCATGAATTTTTTTTTTATAGTTTAGAACAAGCCTATGGTCAGTAAACCAGGATTCAGCCTCATTAAATGACCCTTGGAGGGCTACTCGGGGCGGTAGGGTTGGTGTGGGTGTTGAACAAAACCGCATCATCTGCGTATAGAAGGAGACTCCCAGAACAGGCCTTGGGCAGGGAGTTAAGGAATAAAGTGAAAAGTAGGGGGCCAAGGATTGACCCTTGGGGGACCCCAGATGTAACTCTGAGGGGGGATGATAAGGTATGCCCTAATCTGACAGACAGGTAGTTTGAGAACCAAGTAGTGGTATCCTGTGAGAAACCTATTTGGGTTAGCGAGGTTAGAAGAAGTGAGTGGTGGACATTGTCACATGCTATGGAAAGATATATGTAGACAGCACCAGCAATCTGGCCTGCATCCAGGGGTCACATGCATAGTGTTGGTATATTCCAAAAGTGCGGTTGTGGTGCTATGGTTTTTGCGGAAACCATGTTGTTCAGGGCAGAGGAGATTGTGTTGAGCAAGGTAGTCTGTGACTTGGATGGTGACTATCTGTTCAAGAACCTTGGAGAGAGGGGGTAGAATTGAGATGGGTCGATAATTACTAGGCCACTCTTCAGGAGTGGAGTGATAAGGGCAGTTTTCCACATGGAGGGGAATTGACCTAGGGCAAGGGAGTGGATTAGCAGGGCAGTGAGGGTGTAGAGTACTTCAGGGAGAGTGAGCCTTAGTATTTTAAGATAGAGATTGTCACTGCTGAACAGGGAATTGCTGAGTGCCTTTAGCAGGAGGGGGCAGTATCATGCTGGGAGATTACCTTGAAACGGAAAGGGGGTACTTGGGTGGGTGTCGATGTTATGGTGGGGGTGGGTGCAAAAAAGTTGGCAGGGAGCATGCCGCTGAGGTCTGAGAATGAGGAGTTCAGTGCATTTGCTATTGTGTCAGGGTCCATGGAGATACCACCATTTACCAGTATCTGGGAAGGGGGGACATTAGAGATTTTGCCACTAAGATCTTTGAGTGAGTCCCAGAAATTGCACCCCTTCCCCCAGGAGGCAGTGAGGGCTGCTCTGTAGTATTCTGCTTTTGCCTCTCAGACCTGCCAGGTGCAGCGGTTCCTGGCCTCATGGTAATGTTGCCTATCAGCGGGCCTCCCAGTCTCCAAGGCTATGTGCCAGAGATTGTCTCGGTGGCCCATGAGGTCCAGAAGGGACTGGGACATCCACAGGGTGTCAGCTCCTTTAATAACTTGTTTGCAGAAGGATGCAAAAAGGTCACAGGTGGAATTGAAGGAATTGACAAAGTACTCCAGGGCAGAGTCAATATCAGGCAAGGGCAGGGGTGTAGCCAGGCATTTCAGACTTGTACACCAAGCTGCCACACTGCTACTCCCCCCCACTACTGTCCATACCTCCCCCCCAACCACTCTAGTCCAAGGTTACTGGCTCCAATCAGATGATTCCCACATTAGACCTGCTGTCTGCACTGCTAGTGGTGTTTGGCTCCCGCTGCCCACTGCCCGCTGGTAAATGCCACTGACTGCACCATAAGTTCACGACCACGGTAGAAATTTCTTCTCTCTCTCCCCCACAGGTAGGCAGATTCGCTCTGCTTGCAACTTCACAAGAAGTTTTCATTCTTTTAGCTGGCTCTGAGTCTGTTCTTCCATCTGCTGCTCCTCAGTTCTTCTACTGCTTCTTTCACTCCCAGTCCAACTGAACTAATAGTATGGCTTCTAATTTTGCTGGGGCATTTAAACTCACCGTCCCAGACTTGCCACACCCCCTACGAGATGCCGCAGCCAATCACTACACAGGTGGACCATGTGAACCTATTGAGACCTTCAGCTTTAACGTCTGTGGTCCACTCAGCCAGCCCCCCCCCAAAAAAAACAAAGCTGAAAGAGAAAAGAAAAAGCCTGCAAAGCCAAACAAAGGAATTTAAAAGCAATGGACTAGAGAGGACAGAGCAATGCTGGCCAGCTTGTTTGCTACCCCCTGCTACTAAATTTAGTACACCATGGCTTACTTGGTGTATCAGTAGCTACACCCTTGGGCAAGGGAGCAATAGGAGACCAGTCCCAGATGATGAAGTGGTATTTCAAGGACTGTAGCTTACCTAGCCTGAGTTTTCACTGAAAGCTAACTTTAGGGTGGGGTCTTTGTAGCCAAGTAAGACCAGCACCTGAGTACTGGGGAATGGTCACTCAGTGTGTCAGGTAGCACGGAGACCTGGGTGAATTTGCGAGGGCGATTAGTAAGAAGTAGGTTGATGAGGGTTGAGGTACCTGTTCTAGGGTTGTGCCGGGTGGTAGTGGGCACAACTTGAGATAGACTGAGGATGGCTACAGCATCCCTATACAGAGCAGTAGTGTCAGCTAACCAATTGATATTAAAATCACCCAGGGCAATAATTTCTGCCTTATCTGGGTGTTGCTGAAGGGGGGCGAGAACTGACTGGAATGCACTTTTGGGGTGCACTGATGGAGACCCTCTGCACTGTGCTGAAGCCCATTGAGGAGGCCACAAGACTGGATAGTGCTGATGCAACAGGTCTAAGCCTTGTACACCCCCTGACTGCCCTCATTAACCTGTGACTTCTTCATATGAAAATTCAATATGAGAAAAAAGAGGATACCACTGCTCTGTCTAGCAGAAAGAATATGATCATGTTTCCAGAAAGACACACGCATTTCACAGATGCATACAGATGAATACTACATCCTGTTCACTCACTTGGACCCTCTGTTCAGACACTTTTGAGACATTCTTTCATATACAAGAATGCGTAAGGATCAGCAGTCCTATAATGCCTTTGTTCTACATCTGGTTTCTGTGTATACGGCACAAAACAAGAACAGGAGCACAACACTCATCATCATCCCTTGTTGCAATAACAGTGACAGGCCAGGTGGAGGAGAGGGAAGAAGGAAGATTCCAGTGTGACTCTACAGCTACTGAACATCACAGAAGTCACTCATTTTTGTCCCCAGGTTAACCTGCTAGTAGAGCTGTTGCTGCTGTTGCACACCCCAGAAAGGCAGCAATTGATGACAATCCACTATGGGAACAACTGTCTGACTAAGGCTTGGTGAAAAAGCACGGTAAGTCACTTTATGACACAGTGATGCCTGAGATGCCAGCAAAAAACTGGTGCAGGTTTATCTGGATGAGAACATGCCACTAGTTGAAGAAGATAAGCATCTGTTGTACTGGTACCAAAAAAGAACATTTGGCCTCTTCGACACAGGTAGCTGTTAAATACCTTAGTTGCCCACCCCCGAGTACATACTCGGAGAGGATTTTCAGTGCTGCAGTCAATATTGTCACCAACAGGAGAACATCCCTTTTGACCCAAAATGTATAGATACTTACTTTTCTTTTAATTAGCCTGCCCCTTTTGGCACAGTTTATGGATGATGAATCTCCTACACTTCCAGCTGGGTTAACAGAGCAGAATGATGAGGTGGATGGGAAGGGCTTCTATATATATATATATATATATATATATATATATCTTTTGGTGGGGGGAGAACCAGTAGGTAGGCACATACTGTGGGATGTTGTACTGTTGTCTTCACTCAGTCTTCTTCACATTAATGTTTGCTCAATTTTTTTCCAAGCATGCACAGGCTGAATTAATAATTTCTGAGGCAATATTGCCCATGAAACCAGTGTGCACAACACTTTGCTATGGTATAAGCAGAAGCCTTGTCCATAGATGGCACTGTCCCAATGGGCACACCATTTTTGAAACAAGTAGCCAACACTGTAGGATGGGGACTGTTGTCTTCACTCAGTCTTCCTCAGACTAATGTTTGCTCAATTTCTGCCAGGCCTGCACAGGCCAAATTAATAATTTGGGGGACAACGTTGCCCATGAAACCAGTGTGTACAACACGTAAACATGGCACAACCAGAACCCTTGTCTATGTGTGACATTGCCCTAATGGGCATACCATTTGGGGAATCAATAGTCCACACCGTGAGTTGCTGCACTGTTGTCTTCACTCAGTCTTCTTTGGATTAATATTTGCTCAATTTTTACCAAGCCTGCACAGTTCAAATTAATACTTTTTCGGCAACGTTGACCATGAAATCAGAGTGTGCAACACCTAGCCATAGCATAAATGAAAGCCTTGTCCATGTGTGGCACTGTCCCAAAGGGCACACAATTTCTGGAACCAGTAGCCTACACTGTGGGATGCTGCACTGTTGCCTTTACTCACTCTTCTTCAGATAAATGTTTGCTCAATTTCTGCCAGGCCTGAACAGACCAAGTTAATAATTGGGGGGGGGGGTAACATTACTTATGAAACCAGTGTGTACAACACTTAGTTATGGCATAATTGGAAGTGTTGTCTGTGTGTGGCATTGTCCCTGTGAGCAAACAATTATTGGAACCAGTAGGCCACACTGTGTGATGCTACACTGCTGTCTTCACTCAGTCGTCTTCGGATTAATGTGTGCTCTATTTTTGCCAGGCCTGCACAGGCTGAATGAATAATTGTTGGGGCAACATTGCCCATTAAACTAGTGTGTAAAACACTTAACCATGGGAAAACCAGAAGCCAATTTTTGGAACCAGTAGCTCTCAATGTGGCCCACTGCTTCATCCTGCTGTTTGGGGTGCCTTGTCAGCACAGTACATTATTCATTTTATCACACTTCCTAATGTTTTTCAGTGGTAAACTAGCACAAACTAGTTTACCATTAAGAGAACTTTGGTGAACGTTATGCAGTCCGATGGCCAAAGTTCACAAAGTTGAACTTCAGAAAGTTCATGCAATCCTGGAGCAGAATGATGTTTCCAAACCCTTGGGTCAAATTTAATTTTAAGGGAAGTGCAATGGATGATGTGACTGTTCTGTAGTCAGAGAATTCTAGTGGGCCTGCTGAAGTAGACTGTAATGAAAACGAAGAGGAAATAAATATAAAATCTATACAAGTGGCATGTATACATATAAAAAAGTGGGATCTCTTCTTTGGTTTGCTGTGAAATAGGCATCTGATAGTCCTGCTGTTTTTATCAAGTTTGACACAAAGGACATGCCACTGCATGCTATTTTAGTTGTAGTTTGCACACCATGGTCAAGAGGCAACAGGCTGCAGTTGAAGTCACTGCCAAAAACTACAGCCTTTGGGATAAATTGAAATGGCTGTATTAAAAAAAAGTTTCTGTTCTGTCAGGTATTGACCGATGTGCAAAAAATGTTAATTAGCCTATAAAGAAAACCATAACATTTATTTAGTTATTTAGTTTTTGTTTACTGGGTAAGTGCACTAGACAAAAGCATTGCCTATTTTCAGGCAAGTCCAGGTAGAATTCCTATGTAACTCTGGCCCAAATTCTCACTCAGCTGGAAAGATTTCTTACAGCGATAAGACCACCCTGCTATGGTGGCCTGCACTTACTGACACCCAACAACAGAACTCCCAAGTGACCCCTCGATAACCTGACTCCTTTGAAGTGAGTCTACATCAGTGACTTCCCATTCAATCCTCTCCTGAAGTTGATAAAGTTTCATACTCGGATATTATGGAACCATGATCACCAGCTCCCCCTAGTAGCAATCATCCACAAGTAACTGCTACAGCTTGTGAGGAAGAAACTATGGACATTATCCCCCCACCCTTGACCCGTGACACAAATTGCCTGCAAACAGCAACCAGGAGAAGACAGGCTTGGAACCAACCTAAATATAAATAGCAAAAGACAGATTTGGTCTCATTATCTAACTGATAATGGGTCTGTAGATAATCTTTTTTGGGCATGGGTGACTGTGCCAGGGATAATTCAGGTCTCCCCTGAGGCCCCAAAGTCAAAGTCTCTGTGGCCAGCTGAGAGAGAAAGCTGCACCAGCAGCCAACTCTGTGTTATCCTTGTCCACCATATTCCTATCAAAAATATTTCCTTCTAAACTTTGTAATACCGAGGTCTGGGTAAGTTCCAAGTCTGATGGCATGGCAGTATTTGGAGGTGTAACTCCACCTGGACCTTTAAGCCAGCTTTAACTCACAGAGAGCTTTTTACATTGTCTTGGGTGACTTACCTTGTTGTTACATCTGGAGCAGGTCTTCTTTCCAGGCCACAGAGCTCATGTCTTGTAAGTTTGAACCTCACTTGCTCTTCTACAATAATCGCCATCAGGCAGTATTTTTTTTGTTTTGTTTTGAGTTTTTTTTCTAAATGCTGTGCCATTTATTTCTCCTCTGCCAGGGATTAGTCCGAGGAAAGTACAGGTGCCTCAGTTCCAGGTGCTTCAGGTAAAGGTAGAGGCTTCTTCATGCTTCTTCCAATCTGGCTGGGTTCATGCATACTGTCATTTACATTTGTACCAAGTCCTTCACTTTTACTTGCAAATACTGGCACAGTAGTCATGTAGGTAACTTCCTCATTACTCCTAGTGGGGAGGGAAGCAAACTCCTCCACCAGGCAGCCATGTCCATTTCCTCCACTCCAGGGTCCTCCATTTTGCAACAGGAAGTGCAGTACACCCCCGAAGAGTAGGTGAATTGATTATTGTAAACAGAAAACTTAACTTACAATATCATTCAGAAATTTGAAAAAAGTACTGTACAAATTCATAGCTAAAATTCAATCATCCAAGCACCAAATACCCCTCCCTAACAGAAAGTAATGCACACTAAAGAACACTAAGTTATAACAAAGGGAAAAAAGACAGAAAAAATAAAAAGGGGAAATAAAATATATACATGGTAATGTTAATGATGCTGTGTGGTACATTGCAAAGGCCTGTTTAACATGCAACATTACTGATCAATGTACAGTGCTTCCACAGTTGTGAACACTGGTGTGGTGGTAGAGTGCCCCTTTCATTCTGACATATTTTTGTTAATGCACTATTCACTACTGGAATTATTTCACCAGCCTTCACCAGTTTTTGATGTAATGTTAAGGCCCATGATGCTTGCCATAAATAGTATTTGCACATGGTAAAAATCTGGTGCAGTGTACTTTTGTGAAATTTCAACATCCCTCGGGGAAATAGTCCTAACATCAACATTTCATAGGTGATAAGATGGATGCAGTATCACCCCAGTCTAGAAGTAATGTATGCTATACTTCCATTGTGATGGGGCATGCTAAAAAGAAATACTCCTGTGTTTCTTATTCCATATGGCATGTTGGCCTAGGGCAGCTACGTTCCTCGACTGCCTTATGTTTTAAGGATCCCCTGACCCCTAATTTCCCTGGTAGACTAGCCAAATATTCCACATGTAAATGGGAATTCTCTTATCAAGTTAATTGATAAAAGGCTTCCTCTTCTAGACCTACTGGGCAAAAAGGGAGTTGCAGAGAGGGATTAAATCTGGAAGAAATTATTTACACATAAATCTGTTTCCTCACGTGAGACACATTTTGTGCAATTGACAGCTTCTCTATCCTAATTTACATATTGCCGACTGAATGCTCATGGGAATCTGCCCTGTACTGGATGTCCGTGACATTTTCAAGCATCTTTGTGTCCACTTGTCCCTCAGAGGAAGTAACTATTCAGCTACGAGAGGACCACATAATTTAAATTGTCCTTTTAATGCAGATCCAAAATTAAATACAAAGAACACACAGTGAAAGAACACTATGGGGTTAATCATATGGATTCCAACTCCACAATAATCCGGATATGTCAGTTCTCTTTTAAGGGGATTCAAGAAACTGCCCCATAGCCCTGGACAGAACACACTATAAATTTTAACTTTAGTGGCAGTAGAAAAATGTACACCATATGTAAAAAAATTTGTCAAAATTAATATTTGTAGCAAAAACACTCTTTAGCATTTTGATAGCAACTTATGTTTCCACTTATTAACTTTATGTGTTACAGTAGCTAATATGGATTCCCAGTTGTGAATGGCATAATTCTCTGTACCAAATGAATACCCAGGATTTTTAAAGGTTCTGCCAAAATAGGTATATTGGCTATGGATGGCAATCCACTCTCCGTGTTCCTTATGCCATTCCTCTACATCTAGGATAGTCTGATTTTGCTCTGGACACTTTCTCAAACATGGTTATCATTCTGACTACATCCTGTACAGAAGCTGCACACTGCAAACAGACAAATATCATCTGCATAAGCCAATATTTTTCTTTCACCCATGTCTGCATGAAAATAAATACCCTGTATTAAGAGCTTCTCCTGAATTTTTTTGACAAGAGTATCCAACATGAACACATATAGCAGAGGTATTAGTGGGCACGCTTGCCTTATCTCTTTGCATACCTGTATACGCTCTTCCATGCATCCATTTACAAAAGGGGTGATATTAGACATTTTATAAAACACCAAGATCCATGTTACAAAAGTGATTGGTATCCCATAGGCTGTCACCAATTTGGACATTTCATTTTTTTTTTCTTCATATATATATATATATATATATATATATATATTTACCGTACTTTTTGCCACCCTCCGCCATCCATCAAAGCTCCGCCCTGGTCACGGTGCCCCTGTGATACCGTTGCCTAATGAGCCACTCGCTCCCCCAGTCACTCCTGGCTTACCCCCCAGGAGGCGGGGCATGGCACCGTGGCAGCAACCTGTACCATGGAGCCATATCTAGTTGGGAAAGCCCTCGGCCAGGCAGCTGATTGAGTTTGGGGGCAAAGCATCATAGAGATGCCTGGCAGAGAGGGATTTTATCCCTATAGGCTGGGGTGGAGACATGCAATGACACCTGTGTCTGTCCCGCCCCAGCGCCCCTTGACTATGCTTCCACTAGGTGTTACACCTGCACCGAGCACAGGAACCCGCCACCCCCAGAGAAGGAGAGCACCCTAGGGACACTCAATCCTTCTCCACCCGGCCGGCCCTCCGACGACCCAGGCTCGTTCCCGAACCTGTTTCACTGGCATTGCAAGCAGAAATCCAACCGCTGGGCCGGTGGCCCAGCCCTTGGACATCTTATGACACACTCAGTCATAAGCTTTTTCCTGGTCAAGGGTCGTTAAGAAACCAGACACCTCATTCCGAAGACCTCTTTCTAAAAATTCCCTCAGATAAATCAAGTTGTCAGACATGACCAGTTCAGAATGGCACATGCCTGTGCTAGGGCTACTAAAACATCAGTCACTGTTGTTAGTTAATCTGCCAGAATCCTGGCTAAAAGCTTAAAGTCAGTAGTCAGGAGACTAATCAGTCTCCTACAATTTCATTATAAAGGAGAGCTATTGGGGGGTGTCCTAGATATTCACTAAATGCTTCATAAAATTTGGATGTGAGTCCATCCACCTAGGTGCAGTGTTAGCACTTCGGTTTTTAATAGCCTGTTGAACTTTGCATGCTGTAATGGGACATAGTAACCATGTCTTCAGGTTTGTCAGCTAGTGGTGGAATGTCTATATTGTCAATTAAAGATTGGTCCCTCCAGGACTTGGGGGGGGGGTGGCAAAATAATTTTCAACATACATAAGCACAATATTCATTTATCATCTGGGTCTGTATATTCTGGCCCATGGTCCATGGTAGTTAAATCTGTAATCTGCCTCTTTTCCATTCTGTCTTCACAGTCTTTAGAAATAGCTAGTCCAGACATGGACTCCGCCCTTACATCCTTCACAACAACCCTTCTCAGAATTTGGGATCTGTATGCCCCTCTCAAAAGACTGAGGCTACATCGAAAACATCTCCCTTGGGTCACCCAAAACTTAATCACCCCTTTCAAATCCAGAGACCAGGCTTGGCGTATTTTCAAATCCAACTAAAGCCAAGCTGACCTGCAAAACTACAGAGCACTACATAATGCCTGCACAAAGACCATACACTCTGTAAAGCTCACTTTTCCAAAAACAAACTAAATGACACTAGGACCTCACCTGCAGATTTCTGGAAGGCTCTTCACCACCTCCTAGGCTTTTCTTCCCCTTCCACTCCACCTTTCCCCAGCTCAGATGATTCAGACCCTTCCTCTGTGGCCTCCTCTGTCAATCTTTTTCCCACCTGTGCTGCTCCCCAGTCCCCCTCCCCATCCCCATCTCCTACCCACCCTCCCTCCTTTTCCTTCCACTGATGATTTCTCCTTCCCCATCACAATTACAGAGGTACTCTGGACCCTAAACCTAAATCCCTCCAAACAGAGCCCAGATGGCTTTCACCTGAATTTACTAAGGATCTCAGCTCCAGCAATCACTCTCTCCCTTGCCCACCTTCTCAACCTATCCATCACACAATGTGCTGTCCCCAAGGCATGGAAACTGGCTAAGGTCATTCTGCTGCACAAAGGACACAATCCCATTCTGCTGGGAAACTACAGACCAATCTCGCTCCTCCCCACTCTCTCCAAAATCCAGGAAGCACTCATGTTCAAATGGCTAAGCTCCTTCCTGGACACTTCTAATACTGTAAGCCCCTTCCAATCTGGTTTCAGGTGCATCTACTCCACCTCCTCCTCCATGCTGCACCTCACAAACTACATTCACTCCACCATGGACAAGGGTGACCTCACCTTGGTGATTTTTGTAGACCTCACTAAGGCATTTGATTCGGTCTCCCATAGCCTCTATCTGAACAAATTAACTTCCATAGGTCTCTCCCCCTCCTCTACAGACTGATTTAGATCATACCTCTCTGACAGCTACCAATTCGTGCATCTAGATCAATCCAAATACACCCCATCCCCATTCTTGCAGGTGTCCCTCAGGGGTAAATTCTGGGCCCCTCCCTTTTCTCTATTTTCATAAATGACCTTCCCTTCTCATGCTCACCAACACACATGCACATGTGCATTGATGACAGTAATTTATTCCTCTGGCCCCTCTTTCCCTGCAGTCCAGTCATCCCTGCAGGCAGCCTTTGAGAATGCCCACAATTGGTTTGAGGCAAGCCTCCTCAAGTGCAACACCAAAAAAAAACTGTTGCCATGGCTTTTGGCACTGCCCAAAGGCTGACCAAGCTCCCATCTCCCACATCTTTCTTTTCTTTGGATGGTGCAAAAATAGAAAATGTGCAGTCCATTAAATACCTGGGGGTCTGGTTGGATCCAAAGTTATATTTCTCCTAGTACATTGACTCCATCCATTCCAAACTTCAGCCCAAACTGGAAGCCCTGTATAGGATCAAGGACTGTCTCTCCCATCCCCACCCCATTAAGCGCTCATCTCCAAACTAATCCTCCCCATGATAGACTATGCTAATGTAGTCTACAGCTCACCACCCAATTGGCATTAGCTAAATTAGACCCCCTTTATAATGCCTTCTGTTGTTTTACATCAAACCTCCCTTTCCAAACCCATCATGATTCCCTATACTCTGCCCTACCTCTCCCTAGCTTGCAAACCATCACCTTGCTCACTGTGCTGCTTTCATCGGCAAGTTCTGCTTCATGGCAATCCACCCTATCTCTCCTCTCTCTTATCCCCATCATCTATGTTAGGCTACTGCCTCAGAACCCCTGACTCTCGCACTTTCACTCTCCCTTATCCTTGCTCTCAGTCAGGCAATGTTGTGTTCTCTTTCAGACTCCTTGATCTTTGGAAATATCTTCCCCACTCTATATACCTTGTGCCCACCCTAGCCATGCTGAAAAAGCAATTAAAGCTCCTACCTTATCCCCCTGTAACTGCTCCCTTCCTAGCACCCTTTGAGCCCTTCCCTCTACTCTTCCCCCTTCTCCACATCTTCCCTCTCCTCTTCCACCTATGCTCTTTCCTTCCCCAACCTCTCTTCCACCTGCAACTGCTCCCATCCTAGCCCCCTTGAACACCTCCCTGTAATCCTCCCTCCCTCCTCCCTATCCTCCTATCTTCTCCCCTCCCACTGCTGCTCTTCCCCCTTAACCTATCCCTCCCACCTGGCAAACAGTGCCCCGTTATCTTTACCCCCTGCACCTTCTCTTAGACCTCTCTACCTTCCTACCCAAATTTCATCTTTCCTCCTTCCCTATGATCCAATCCTCACTCCTTGCAAATGTATACCTGGCATGCCTTTATGTATATTTACTTTTCTGCCTATGTGTAATTCTCCACTGTAATGTACTACAAATTGCACCATGCACTTTGAAGCCTATTTCTACCTAAATTATGCACCTTGTATGTATACCTACCAATATGTAATCTTGATCTACTGCGTCCAACCTCATTGTTTGTGATGCTTTGCTACTCCACTAATGTGAATCCCATTACCCTCTCCCCGGGTCACACCTGGAAACGAGCCTCGGCTCAGTGTAGCTTTCCCAGTTAACACGTTTTAAATAAATAAATAAATCTAAGCCCTGTTTGTGATCTTGTGTGCCTAACGGGTGCTCCTGTTTTAAAGCCATGGCTCTAATATACTGGAAACTGAATATCTCAGCCAGTGTGTCCTGTATGTGCTGCTTCAAATTACATTTCTCCTCACATGCTCTACAGATGAGTCTTTGTAATTTAATTCATAGGATCATAGGAGGATACAAGTCTGTAAGCCATTGGCAGAGACCCATGTTTTTCTTAAATAGGAAATAACAAAAGTGTTTTCCTGGGCAACGAGAGGTGTTTTTCTGTCCCTAGGAACTTCCCTACACTATACCTTGTAACTTTTGTGGTTTTGTTGTATGGCCTACTATTTATTCACTAGAATGAGTGACTAAGCCCTGTTTAGGAAACAGGAACAGGGACTGTAGTTCCCTGTGCTCACATTGGGGACTACAATTCACATTGGATAACTGCAAATTGCATTTTCTCCATCTGGCCAGCCTATTTATGTATTTTGCCATGTATGAGTGGCTTATTGTTCTTTTTGGAACAGTTTTTAGAGAAATTGCTGGTAATTTCAGCCCGAGACCTCAACGAGCACTTCCGGGTCATGGACTGATACAAATTCAAGCCCTCTAGCAAGCACGAGTGTTAAAAGCATTTTCCTGGGTGACTGAGATTTTACTGTCCCCAGGAACTTCTCTACACTATACCTTGTAACATTTGTGGTTTTGTTGTTTGACCTACTATTTACTCACTAGAATGAGGGACTGAGCCCTGACAAGGGATTCATTATTAAAATAGCAAAATATATCCAAAACTTCATAGAAGATAACTTAATACAAGATACTAATATTATAAGTTGCTGGGGTGCTTTAAGGGTGACTATTTGAGGACAAATAATTTCAGAAACAACATGGAGAAAAAAACAAACTCAAAAAAACCAAAAAGAAGTGGAACAAAAGCTAAAATTATTAGAATTGGAAATTAAAAAGATAAATACAAACAGAAGGGCAGGTACAGCCTTCCTTTAATCAAGCTTACATTGCTTTAATTCCAAAACCTATGAAAGACCATCATAAAGAAGAAAATTACCATCCGATAGCTATATTAAATATAGACGTCAAGATGTACACAAAAATACTAAATCATAGACTGGTTAAACTATTAAGTTCCCTTATCCATGCTAATCAAGTGGGCTTTATTCTGGGAAGGTCTATCCAATCAGGGGTATACAGGATCCATTTCTGACCGAGTACTTACACAGTGTTCAAGAATTTGCTATTTTTCTTTCTTCCTATGCAATCAAACAATTTGATATGCTGGAATGGAATTACTTGTTCAACACTTTAAGGGGTTATAAAATTCCAGACAAATTCATTAATTACATAAGAACCCTGTACAGGTCACCTACAGCAAAAATAAAAATTAATAAAGCCTATACTGATTTTTTCAACTGAAAAGAGGAGTCAGACAAGGTTGCCCCCTCTCACCCACTTTATTTATATTGGCTTTAGAAATATTGTTAAATGAAATAAGAGAAAACTGTAATATAAAAGGCATACAAATTGCAGAAGAAATCATAAAAGTCAATGCATATGCTGATGATTTACTGCTCACAATGCAGAACCCAGTAAATAGTTTAAAAGAAATGAAAAAGGTGATCCATAAATTTTCTAAAACACAGTATCAGGATATAAAATTAATGAAACCAAATCCAAAATCATAATCTTTGGGAATCTTCCTAAGAATGGAATTAAAGAGAGCTTTAATGCTTCTATTAAGGATACTGGCATGAGATATTTGGGCATAGAAATCATGAATAAGATTCAAACTTACTATCCTGAAAACTTTGAAACACTCTATACTACCCTAAAAGATAAACTACAAGGATGGAGTAAAATTCCTATGTCCCTATGGGGCAAAATTCAGATGGTAAAAATGTTGGATATACCACTGCTTTCTTATAGATTACAAACTATAATAACCCCTATACCAAAGTAATTGTGTTTGCTCAAGGATGTAGGAGGGATGGCCTGTCCTGATGTATGGAAATATTTAGCATATATTATGCCATCGGTAGATTTAAAACTGAGCTAAAATGTATTTATTTAATTTAGCCTTTGCTGGTTATGGATGATCTGTTTTAATGTTTTTGTTTTTAATTTTATTTATATTCGATGTATTTGGTTTTATGTACAGCACCTTGGTTTTGAAAGGCGCTATAAAAATAAAGCTGATTTGATTTGATTTATGAAAATAGCAATTAACTAGTCTCAGATGGAATTACATCAAGTTAAAATAATTAATACATTAATTGGCCATATAAACAACACCCCCTATGATATAAGGGCACTATTGCATTCAGCAAATAAAGGGAAAAACCTTGAATGTAGTATAATTAAAAATATGGTGGGTATAATTAATAAACTAGAAGATAAAACAGGTTGGATTCTTCATTGATCCCCTAGGTCCAGGATATGGGAAAAACCCAATTACGCTCTATTGGGAAAAAGTTTAAAAAAGAATGTGAAAAGAAGGGAATTAATACCTAGCATACGTTAACAAACAGTAGCAAACTGATATCATGGGATGAGATTAAAAGGAGATATAATCTAAAGAAAGAGGGCAGATTATTCTATTGCCAAATATGTAGTCTATATAAAAAAAACTATTACAGATGGGAAAGAACCCTAACCTTAAGAAATTTGATAGGGAACTATATCAACTACTAGACAACAGCAAAAAAGAGAAACCAAAAACTTTTCAATGGATAATTAAACAATTAACAGATTCAATTCAAACACTGTACAATAATGTGACAAACAAATGGGAAATGGAGCTGAAGGTGACCTGTACAGAATTACAATGGTTATAAGCATGCAAATCCATACAGGACTACAATTTATCAAGAGATAAGTCCATTCAATTTAAGATTCTTAATAGAGCTTACTATATGCTATATAGACTCAATGAAATGAATATAATTATATCATCATCTTGTTGGTACTGTGGTTATCAAAATGCGGACATGCTACACATTTTTGGGGAATGCCAACTATGTAGAAGCAGGTGGTCACAGTCCTTCATGTTCCTAAATCAAATAGGTGCTGGAACAACAAATTACAATGATTATAATGTCACTGTATTAGAAATGTTTAGTGGCTTACATTTGGAAAGGCAACAAAAAATCTTAGTGAAAGCTAACCTTATGGCTATCAAAAGGCTTGTACTTAAAAATTAGAAAGAACAATCTTATACGCTGCCTTTCCCAAAATGGGAATGGAAACAACTTTTTTTAAATTACCTATATAATAACAAACATTTTACAAATTGGGAAAACGTTTGGATCCTATATGAAAAGGAAACTCAGGACTGGACCCCTGCAGATGTTTTACAACCTGAAGAGTAAGGGGCAGAAAAAAGGAAAAAAAAAAAAGAATATGGCTTGTAAGCTTTATAATATATTATAGTTACAATCTCTAGATACTATTGTAATGTCCTGTCTATTTAGGAATTTATAAGTCATATTTATACAAGTCATATTCATATTTGTATTTATAAGACCTATTTATATGTTATCTATTTAATCGCCCTACCACATACTCTCCTGTTGTCCACCAGATGTATTGAGACTTATGTATTTATATCACATCAAAAAAAATAATAAAGGTATTTTCAAAAAAAAAAAAGAATGAGTGACTGAGCCCTGTTCAGGAAACAGGAAGAGGGGCTGTAGTTCCCTGTGCTCACATTGGGAACTACAACTCACATTGGACAGCTGCAAATTGCATTTTCTTCATCTGGGCAGCCTATTTTATGTGTTTTGCCATGTATGAGTGGATTATTATTCTTTTTGGAACTTTTTTTTTAGAGAGATTGCTAGTAATTTTGGCCCATGACCTCAGTGAGCACTTCTGGGTCAAGGACTGATACTAAATCAAGCCCTCTAGTGAGTGGTGCGAGCTTGAGTGGGGCGTGCGTGCGGCATTATCCGGGGAGGCATGCACAGAGACATGCGTGTCATAGTGCATGTCAGCTGTGTCTGCTTGGGAGGCTGGGGAATGGGGAAATGGAAGTATATGCCACACACATAGTAAGTATAATTATCACTACCAATCTAGTGTGCTTATACTGCTTACTTTAGCATACTGCCATAGTGGATGGTCCTATTAAAGAATGTATCCACTGTCATATGTTTTACTCAGGGGAACCATTTTGTGAGTTTATCTGTGACAATTTTTTACTGGTTACTACTCTGCAAGATGAAACTGCTAGACTCCTTAATAAAGAAGCACTCAGTGATGAAATTGAGACACTGGAAAAGTATCTTGACAATATAGTCATGCAAATTGAAACCCCAATTACCCCCACTGACAATGCAGTGAATACGGGTATCCAGGCTGATCAACTCGACCTAAATCAACCCATCATAGAGGAATGGGCAATGGTAACTAAAACTAACAAAAAACACAGAAGGGGCCAAATTCATAATAGCATTCCACTAGTGCTGCATAATAAATTTGACCCACTATCAACTACAGAAGCTATCACAGATAATGATGATTCCCCCCAAGGCCAGCCCAACCATCATCTCAAAACTGTATAAGAAACTTCACAAAACCCATATACCCTCTTGTAAAACAAAAATGAATCCTCCCGCACCAATCACGTCAAAAACAAAATCAACTCCCACAAAGGCTACTCTTCAACATAAACCCTGTTCTCCAATAGTAACTAGCTCCCTTCCTTCAACAAGACAGATTTATGTACTGGGTGACTCTATCATTAAACATCTCGAAGGAGCCATCTGCAATCCAGACAAACTCAGCTATACTTGCTCTAGCTTTAGAGGGGCCAAAATAGCTGATATTACCACCATGATTAATAATATTTTGAACAATGCAGGAACCAACCCCTTTGTAATTATTCATGCTGGCACCAATGATATCAGGCGCACTAATCCTGATCAAATTAAACAGGATTACATGGCACTCAACAACTACCTTATTGAGGGGGGCTGTACAGTATGTTTCTAAGAAATATTACCTGTCCCTAGAGCCACAGAGTTCATTTCTCAGAGTATTAAACACATCAATGAATGGCTAAGGAAATGGTGTCTCAGACAGGGAAGCCCATGCATTACACAATGGGAACATTTTCTGGACAAAACCCCTTGTTTTGTTGGGATGGGCTACATCTCAGCAGAAGGGGCAGTACCTTGTTGGGCAAATTCTTTTCAGTTGTAATTAACAGCCATTTAAACTAAACAAAAAGGGGGAGAATGGGATCTTACCCAAGTCTCTTAAACCATTGCCACCCGCTTCCCCCATAAACTGTTGCAAAATCTTAACATTAAATGCTAGATCATTAAATCTAACAAAAATGGCAGAACTGGAGGTTAGAAGCAAGATACTCAACTTGGGCATTATAGCAGTTACCAAAACCTGGTGGGATTTTACTTCATCTTGGATTAAGGAGATGCAAGGTTACAAACTATATCATAAAGACAGAACCGGTAGACATGGTGGGGGGGGCTGTATTTATTTAAGAGATAATATTTCCTCACACAAAACCCTTTACCATACCAGTACTGAAAGCATCTGGGTTACTGTACAATTTAAGGGCCAACCACAAATCATAATAGGAAACTGCTATAGCCCTCCAGCATCAGAGGTATACAACTGAGCTGTGCCGTGACATCTCTAACCTATCTGAAAAGGGTAATGTAATCATGATAGGTGATTTCAACATGCCCAGTATCAACTGGACCTCACTAACAAGTAGTTGCCACTACAAAAAGCTATTTTTTTCTTCCCTTTCAGATAATAGTCTCATCCAACTTATCACTTTGCCTACTAGAGGCACAAACACCTTAGACCTTCTTGCTACTAATATAAGAGAAAATATCTCTAATATCCATATATGCGATGCCCCCGGGCAGTAGTGATCACTTCACCATTGTATTTGATGTAGCAGGGGAGCACCTTACTTTTAAAAAACAGACAACATTTAAGAATTATGACAAAGCTAATTTTGATGAAATAATTAATGCCCTAAATTCAACCCCATGGGAAAAGATTATGTTTCAGCTTTCAGCCAAGGATGCTTGGGTTAAATTTAAAAACATAATCCATAATTTAGAAAAATCCATGTGCCAATTAAAAATAAATATAATAAAAAAGGAAGAAGTCCTAGGTAGCTCAATAGAACAATAAAATCTCAAATAAAACTTAAGCAAAGGTTATTCAAAAAACTGAAAACCTACCTACCTGATGATAGGACCTCTGCCTATTCTAAATATAGAAAAGCCTTAATTACCTTTAAACACATGATTAGACAATCTAAACGTAACCTAGAATTTAAACTAGCACACACTAAGGACTGCCACAAATCCTTGTTTTCCTATTTAAACAACAAAAGGGGCAACACCAGGAAAATTGGCCCACTGACACATAATGGTATTAGTAACATTCTGACACCGACACTGCCAATCTGTTGAATACCTACTTCTGTTCAGTATTTTCAAAAAAATATCCCTATACACCCTCAAATCACTTAAATAGAATTTCTTTACATGCATATAATATCTCTGTATCAGAAATCCTCCCATTATTAAAATCCTTAAAATAAACACTAGCCCAGGTCCAGACAAAATTAATTCTAGATTCTTGATTGAAACTGCAAAAGCAATAGTTACCCCCTTACAAATCATATTCAACAAATCCCTACATGATTCACAAATTCCCCCAGACTGGCTAACTGCCTCAGTAACCCCAATATTCAAAAAGGGTGACAGATCCAATGTACAAAACTACCGTCCCATCAGTTAAACATCCATCATCTCCAAAATCATGGAAAAGGTTATTAAGGCATAATTGGAAAAAGAAATAAAGGAGCTACAACTCGCAGACAAATCAAAACATGGATTCAGATCTGGATACTCCTGCAACACAAACTTAATATAATTTTACAATAATATAAGTCAGGGTTTGGACAACAATTTACCAATGGACATCATACTATTGTATTACAGTAAAGCCTTTGACAAGGTCACGCATGGCAAACTTATCACCAAACCTGAATCCTTAGGCTTTTCATTTTGTCTAACAAACTGATTAAATCAATGGCTTACAAACAGGACACAGAGCGTTAACATCAATAATGAACTATCAAATTAAGGCTTAGTTACTAGTGGTCTGCCCCAGGGGTCTGTCCTGGGGCCAGTACTGTTTAATATTTACATAAGTGACATGCAAGTTGGATCATAAAATTGCCTTTCAAAATATGCTGATGATTCTAAATCAGGGGGAAAGTGGATACTCCACATAACTTGCATATCCTTATCTCAGACCTCAACTCTATTGAACAATGGGCACAGCTTAACAACATGGAATTTAATATAGAAAAAATGCATAGTTCTGCACCTTGGATCAAAAAATCCCCAAAACACCTATTACATAAATACAATTCCATTGAAGTCATCATGTAGAAAAAGGGATCTAGGCATACTGCTTAATAACAAGCTTTCATTCAGTGATCATTGTGGCAGAGTGGCTAACATAACTAATAAATTACATAGACAAATTAAATACTCATTTGTCACTAAAACCTAGTAAACCTAGTAAACCAGAAATTCAAGGTATAAAAAGAAATACAATGAAAACAAACACATTAAAAAAAGTTTAAAAAATTGCTCTTTTTTTGCAGAAACTAAATAAATACTTGCAGTAGTTGTTTAGGCTTAGTTGTTACCACAGAGATGGTCCGCAAGGAAGTGGCACCAGAACTCTCTGATTCACAAAACCTTTCAAGACCATAGCATAATGCTGCTTAATACAATGTAATATACTAGAAATGTGATTTCTATATAAGATCATTTTGAAGTATTTTATGAATCTAAATGTGAGAACAAGAAACAAAATTATATTTTGAATAAACAAAATAAATAACAAGAAATTCCAGAAAAATAAAAATAAAAATGATAAAATATGAAAAGAATTTCATGGGCCTCTAGCCATAGGCTGATGTGACTCATCCAACAATTACACCAAATATTCAAATTTCCTAGCACCCATGTACTTATCCAGTGCAGTTTTAAAGGTAAGTAAGGAGTTACTGTGGGCGATCTCTTTGGGTAATTTATTCCAAGTTGATACCTCTCTCTGATTTAACCATGCTCCCATTTTTGACATCCTAAAAGATTCCATTTTGGCTGAAGCCCATGGAACCTACTCTCCCTTTCAACTTCCCTAGTCTCCAGACCAAGGCATTCCCACTAATCACGATTGTGGAAGGCCTTATAGACTAAACAGAGATCCCCGTGTTCTCCTATATGAAAGGGAATATAGGTTCTGGACCTGCAGCCTATCAACATATGAACTTTTTGTGGGTACAGATGGATGAAGTCACTCAACTTCGCTACGTGGAGTATTTCATGTAGAACATGAATTTTACGAAATTCTCCACAATGTGAAGTAAATAACTTCACCTTTTGGGAGAATGTGAAGTTGCCATAGGATAATATGGACTTTGCATTACTTCACTTTTTTTTTTGCTCCTGAAGGCAAATTTTGCCATGATTCATGGGATGGCAGGCCACATGGGCTCTATACTGGCTTGTACAGCCTCAGTTCAGTGTAGTGTGTGCAGTGGAAAGTTGGAGTTAGTTTGCTCTCAGAGCTGTGAGATTAAAACCTTCAAAAACATTCAAAAAAGCATTTTTCATTTGAACTTTTGAGTACAAATTTAGTAATCTCCTCTTGTCTGCTTTCCCCCTTGCCCCAGTTGGGAACAATCTCCCCTTGGAACTATTACCCTCTGTTTTTCTCCAGCCTCAACTGCTGTCTTCTTGGCAACTACCTGTTCTCTTGGACTCCTAATATCCCCTCTTGCCGCTATACCCTCTTCTTCTCCCTCATACTACTAGCTGGCAACACTGAGAGCAACCCCAGCCCACCTAACTTTTGTATCACCTCCATCACTAGCACCTGAGCAAATGCTGTGGGACTGAAAATAGCTCACATCAATATCTGCAGCCTCCCCTCTAAGTTCTCTGACCTGGAAGCATGGGTATTACTCCACAAGTCCCATGTGTTGGGACTCACGGAGACCTGGTTAAAGCCCCACCTGTTAGAAACCTTGTACCAGCCACCTGGATACTTTTCCATCCATCTTGACAGGCCCAGGAAAAACAAAAGTGGAGGTGTAGCACTGTTCCTCAGAGAACCTCTCTCTCTCTCTGCCTCTAACATTCTCCACTCAGAAGCCACTTCCCCTAGTGAATGGCTCCTCTCCGAGTTAACCCTGGGCTCCACAAAGAAGCTATACATTGGCTGCTGCTACAACCTCTGACTGTAGAGACAAATGATTAGAAAACATCCTTAGCGGCTTCAGCTCACTCTCCCCCTGTAGAGACATCATTCTCCTCAGTGACTTCAACTTAAACTGGTTGAGTGCACACCAGTCAGACTATGTGAGCCTCTTAAAACAGCATAACCTTATCCAGACAATAATGTTACCCACCTGGCAAAGTCGACACACTGCCACTCAAACCCTTCTGGACTGGATCATTACTAACAGGTAGGACTGCGTATTGCAAGCCGGAATTATGGCTGATTCAATCAATGACCACTCCCCCACATTCATCCTCTGGTCAGCCAAGACTAAATATCCCCCCACTCCAAATACCTTTCCTTTTGAAACTTTCACATTGTTGACACCTCCCTCCTCCTTTGTGAACTATGGTCATTGGCCTGGTCCACAGTCTACTCGCTCACTGACGTGTCAGAAGCAGTTGCCTCTTTCACACAGACCTTGCTGGAACTGCAGGAAAGACACTTCCCTCTCACCACATGGAGGGTCAGAGGCAGTTGCACCCAGTGGCTCACTAAAGACTTACCCTCATGAAGAATTGAAATCGAGCCTGATCCTCTTTCAAGGCATCCCCCTCCCCTGCCCTCTGGGAAGCTTTCAGGCACTTGAGAAACCAGTGTAAACACATGGCTAAATCCCTGAAGCAGTGCTATTTCAGTAATCTTCAAAAGGACAGCCCTCGGTGACCCTAGGAAATTCTGGGAATCTATCGGCTCCATTCTAAACCCCCATACTGGAAAATCTGCCCTGCAGCTTCATTCTCCCTCAGGCTAGGTGACCAACCCTCTAGAAGTAGCCCGGGCTTTCAACAATAAATTCACAGACCTCTCTGTGATTCTCTCCAAGCTCCCAAGTGACCAGCCCAGTGGTTCGAATTCCAACACTAAAGCAGACTCCTCCCTCTTTAGCCCCCTTCCTCCATACCACCTTTTTATTTTAAGGCTGCCTCCCATCTTCAGACCACTAAACTCCTAAAATGCCTCCCCAACCAAGACTCCCCTGGGTCTGACAGCCTCTCTCTTATCTTCCTTAGGTTCCTCTCCCCTACTATTGTCGAATCCCTTACTTTCATTTTTAACCTTGCCCTATCCACCTCCACCATGCCCGACCTGTGGAAGACTGCAAAAGTTATGCCTATCTTTAAAGCTGGGGACCCCCACTCATCTGATAATTACCGGTCTATCTCCATCCTCTCCCACCTAAGTAAGCTCCTTGAGAATGTCATCCACCACAAGCTTACTGAACATATCCCAAAATATAACCTTCTGTGTAGTCAGCAACATGGTTTTCGCAAAAACCATAGCACCACCACCACACTTGCACTGCTGACAGACCACATCCTCATGAACATGAACAATGGGCAGCCCACCAGTGCAGTATTTATTGACCTCTCCAAGGCTTTCAGCTTAGAGAACCATGCCCTTCTCCTCTGAAAGCTCCATCTCCTTGGCTATTCCCACTTGGTAACAAATTGGTTCAGGAGCTACCTGCCCAATTGCTCCCAATATGTCTGCATAGGCCCTGCCTGCTCCCCCACCTTGCCTGTCTCCACCGGAGTCCTGCAGGGTTCCATTCTGGGCCCCCTGCTTTTCTTCTTATTTATAAACTCCCTTACCTCTGACAGTCTTACCTGACACTCCCTCCTCTATGCTGACGACCTTGTCCTTTTCTTCAGCGATAAATCCCTTTCCTGCATTTCCTCTATTTTCACCCAAAACTATAGCACTGCACACAACTGGTTCACAGCCAGCATCCTCCTGGTCAATGCCAAGAAAACCAAGTACATGCTGTTTGGGTCAAAACCCTTCCTAGCTAAACATAAATCTCCCTCTTCCTTCAACATAGTCTCCCCAGATGGCCAAGTTCTCGAAGATGTTGAGACCTTCAAGTATCTTGGTGTCTTGCTTGACCCCTCCTTCTCTTTCTCCTTCTCCTTCTCCGAGCACATCAACTCAGTTGTCCACAAGATACACCAAAAGCTGTGTGCAGCCTATAGATTATGACACTACCTCACTCTGGAGGCCTGGCAAACCATATCCCAGGATAACCTACTCGCCATCCTCGATTACTGTTCCCCCATCTACGCCAGGTCATCCTCCACCCTCATGGTAAAATTATGCTCTGCCTACAACAGTGACTGTCGCTTCACCCTACTGTTACCTTTGCCACCTACCTTTGTGCCCTTTATCAGTCATTGGGGTGGCTCCCCCTACAAGGTCGGTTCAATCGCTCCCTCTACAGCTTGACTGATATTGCCATTTGTACCGGCCAAGATTCCCCTCTAGCTGGGATCCTCACAGTCAAAGCCATGAGTCTCTGTTTATGCTCTAACACTATCCCCCCTACATGTTCCCAGATTATCCACCAACATGGGTACAAGAGCCCTGTCAGCAGCAGCCCCTTTACTATGGAATTGGCTGCCCACTGACCTCCGCATCCTGGACACCCACCGCCTGTTCAAATCTTGCCTCAAGGACTGGCTCCTATCAGAATCCAGCTGCCAGTGTTCCCCTGGGTAGTTTTCCCCCCGGTGGGGTATGCCTCCCTGAGACTTCAAATTTCTTTGAAATTACTTACTATGTATTCTATAGTGTACTCTTATTGTTTTCTTTTAAATTACTTACTATGTGTTATGCTTCTGTACCCTTTTATTGTAATTGACTGCTGTTGTATCCTTCTTTACACTCTTGACATCATTGTATAAACTGGCCTTACATGTTTTACGTTATATGTACAATGCTTTTCACTTTGCTCCTGTGCCATTGTCTTGACCTGGGTCATGCCTGAAAAAGGTCCCTGGGACCAGTGTACTTACTCAGTTATCAAAGTCGTAAATAAATAAATAGTGACATAAGCTCAACCAATGTCACTGGGTTCAGCTTCCTTGTAGTCTTCAGCTAATCATATGTAACTGGGTTCTGGAACTGCTAAGTCATTAAAAAGGAATATTAGGCAGAGAAAATATTGCAATAACATGGGGCCCTAGGTAATGAAAAAATAGGACTATTTCAGAACAAAAACACATAACTATACACTGAGGTGATTAAACAGACTTCACACAGGACCAAGTTTGCAATTATTAAGACAGGTAAACAACACTGTTCACATGTCCTCTAACAGCTTAGCATATAGCAGCCATTTTGAGTGTGACCAGAGTTTTTTTTTATTAATTTTTTTCTATGCCGGCTCCTCAAGCCCAGATGGGTTCGCGAGACTCTGGCAGCCACCCCCTCATACTCGGGCTTGCCCCCCCAAGTGGGGCCACCGATAGGTGAACTCTGGTGGCCAGAGGGGACGGCAATGAAGCACGGCTCATTAGTGAAGACTGGCATACCAGCATATTTTTGAAAGCTGTGAATCACACAGAGGTGGGGACGTGCAATGACGACCTGTGTCCGTCCCACCCCAGAATGTACAGGCGTCAACTGCAGCAGAACTCCCAGCCTCTGCCAGGGGTCTATCATGCATTGGACACTCAATCCCACCTCCCTCCAGAGTAGGACAGCAGTCCTCCGGATGCTCAATCCTACTCCCCCGGCCAGTCCACCAATTCCCAAGTCTGTTCCCAAACCTTGGTCATCGGCACCACAGACGGCGATCATGCCTCTGCGCTAACAGGTCTACCAGAGGTTGTTTTATTGTGATGGGGTCCTGTAGTAGGTGTATGTCACCAAATCCAGTAATTGCTTGTCCTCTTACAGTAACTATTTACTACTTTCAGCAAACTATCCCACTTAGGATACACTGATGATAGTTAAGAAGTGTTTTAGCAGTTTAGGGACAATTGTCTTTTGGGATCTTTTTTATTTATTTGTTTGTTTACTTATATCTGAGTGCTCCTTATTCCATTTGCTGAACCCTATAAATGTAGGATGGTGGATTTCAATTCTTGAGCTTGAAGTTCCTGTGTTTTAGTGGAATGAAGTGCCTAGTCTCATGTGTGCCTAATAAACACATCCTGGCAGCATTATAACTTGACAAGCTTCATTGAGCAAGCATAAAAAGTGTCTTTTCTTTAACATTTTTTTATTTACACTTTCAATGCATGGTAAGCAACTCCCATCATGCCCACCAGTTCCATTAAGACAGCCTAGGTACAGAAGTGGAGAGGGCTCTGGTAGTCCATTGCTGACTTCATCCCAACTCTCAACCTTGACTATTTTATTTCTATTCTTGGAGACACTAGAGCTGTGAAATCACTCCCATTTGTGATGCAGCATGCTTCCATCATACCAGTCTGCCACATCCTTGTGGAGATTGTCAGATGCATGCATCAAAGTCCTATATTTGCTCACCATAGGGGTTGTTATAGCAAGAGTATGGTGTCTTTTCCCTCTCCAGAACAGAGCAGGCTGCCTAAGGCAGCACTGCTGTCCCAGGGATGTCTGACATGTAGTAACCTTGGCTCATTCCTGAAGCCATTTGCTGCATAGTAGTGCACAGTTAATTTGATATGAACCTCCATTTGTGAACCCATGTTGATTCCTGTCCATAAAGTTGTTTTCCTCTAGGAAGCCAGCTATAGGTTTCCTTATAACTGACTCTGGCAGCTTGCCCACTACTGACATCAGATTCACTAGCCTTTAATTTCTCTGATTTTCCCTAACTGTACCGTTGTGCAGGGGACAATGGCACCATCATCCAGACAACTGGTACTTCTGCTTTTGCTGTTCACTAAAGAGATCTACCAAGTGGACTGCCAAGACATGTCCCAATTTTCCCAAGGACCCTCTAGGGCAGCACATCTGGCCCTGGGGACATTTTGATGTTCAGGTCCTGCAGACCCTTTGGAATTCTCTCCAAAGCTACAGTATATTTAGACTGTTGATTTTACTTTTGTATATAAATTCTGTACTATTTTGCTGAATGACTTTCCCTTGTACCCCTTCCACAGGACACCTCTGGAAATGAGCTACTATGTCTCAGTAGGCCTTTCCTGGTTAAACTCTTTTAATAAATAAAAAGTAATAAATAGTATATACCTTATTTCTAATCTGCAGCAATTAATACCCTTGTAGCTGTTCATGATTAGGAAATTCAGCCTATTTATTCCGCTGTGAACATAGCACTGAAGAACTTATTAAATATGTTTGACGTTTCTACATTTTCTTCGATGTTCATTCCCTCATTCCTTCTTGTTTCTATGCTATCCTTTGCCTGACATGTCTCCCTTAAGTACCTAAAGAACATTTTATCATTAGTTGTTGTTTACAGTTTGCCCCTGGCATTCAAATCAGATTATTTAAGTGATAAACTAATGACAAGACCTTGCTTCTATTAAGCTGTTTTGAATTATTCTTACTTAAAGCCGTTTGGGATTAACAAATGCAGTTGCCACAGTTCCTCAGTTCACCCACTTGAATTAAAAAAAAAGTTCTATTACTTTGTTCTTCAGCCTAGTCTGCAGAGTTTTCAAATACAGTAAATGCATTTATATTACTGAATTCTCAATAGGAGCAAATTTTCCTAGATTATATTAATGTCTTTGCATTCAATGTCTTCTAACACAGATTAGGGCATCTTCTTTGACAAATAATAATGAGATATGTCTCAAACAAATGCCATAACTGTCTGAAAGCAGGATTTTAACAGGACAGTCACATATGGTCTCCTTGTCGACCCACATATATTCACACCAGACGTCATCATAGCCTTCAACACAGAGCTTTGATGTGTGTTGACTAAGGAATTCAGTCTGACTAAAGGTCACACTTAGCAGGCTTAGAACGATCTCATTATGGCAGATACAAGCTAGTAGGAAGCTCAGTCTTGTACTAACTTAGAGAAATAATTAGCTCAACTGAGTGACACCCTTAAAAATGGTAGAGTTCATTTTCTATCAAATGTGGACATCAATGCAGTGCATCAGAAGTATTTTCATTATCTTTTACATTGTCAGTTTTACTCAATGACTTTACAGTAATTAAACACCATGACGCTCTAACAAAAACTACATTTTAACAAGATTTCATGGCAAAGAACTTGTAGATTCAATGTTCTCATTCTCCTGTTTTTTCACTAAATTATAATGACTTCAATCCAATAGTCACATGCTGAGAATAATATTATTTTAGAAAATAGGCACTATATTTTTTTTGTTTCAAAGAGCTGTTTGCTCCTCCATTACCACCTACACCTTGTCATTGAGCCCATGGCCTGCCAACTTCCAGCCCCATCTGCCACTCCCCCCATCATTGCACCAGTGGGAATCCACACAGATCAGGGCCCAAAGGCACCATGGACCATCACACATGGCAATGGAGAGACATAGAGTTTCCATGTTTTCTTCCCCAAACCCATGTCTGTGATGGCAAAGCAAGTGCATGTGTGTAGAGGCGTACATGCACTCCTGGAACCACAGCCTCCCTGCACCTTCCCAATGTAAAATCAGTGCCCCAGACCTCAGCTCTGACACCCAGCCTCTACCAGATGTCAGCCAATAACAAGGAAACATTCCTCCCCTGTCTGGGAGATGAAAGCAGCCTTGTGGCCACTCAGTCATCTCCCAACCTTCCCCCACCCATCCCTCTTGCAGACCCCGGCAACCCAAGCTCATTCATGAACCCAGGTCACTGGTATTACTCAAGGTGTTGTGTCCAGCACCTCAACCCTCAGCACCGCTGAGCCGGCTCTAAACATTTTTATAATTGATAGTTTATTAAACAGACTGTTGCATGGTTAATGGTAGAACATGAAGACAAATTTTCATTTATATAGTACTTTACATAGAGAATAATGTATGGGTAGGTGGTTATAATGAGAATTTTACACACACTCTTAGTGTGGGATGCCACATAAACCCCGAGGGTGAAGCCCAAGGGGTTTATTAAGGCATCCCACACTGAGGGTGTATGTAAAATTTTAGTTTATAATCACCTGCCCATAGTTTATTTTTTATAACTACAGAATTCCATTTTTTTGCCTCCACTCCCCAGGATTGTAAAACCTCTGACTGAGAGAACTGTAGTATGGTAATTCATTAAGCTTTTTACCACAGCAAAGACACAGCACAGTGGTGTTAATATTTTGTAAAATTCTTTTGTAAGGAAACAGTTTCAGTACATGTCTTATTTAAAAGTTTAAATATATTGAAACTTACAGTCATTTATGCAGTAACATTGTGGTGGTTGCCGCTTTTTTTGCCAGTTCTGAAAGTTTTTGATGAAACATTAAATGCAAAATGAATGTTTAATCAACAACATTTTTAAGTTTTTTAGGAATACTTTTAAAACATTTTAACTGTAAAGTCCAGTTTTCAGTTTAGTCTCAAGGGTTTCAGTTGCTCTGGTGTTGCTAAGGAGTGCCCCGGTTTCTATGGTGTTGCTAGGCAGTCCGCCACTGACTGATCTCGTGTTGCCTGAGGAGAAATTGACTTTTTCTCCTTTTTAATTCCAGTTCTGTTTCATTATTGTAGGAACCATCTGTTAAAGTTTTCAAGTTGAAACAGCAAGAGGAGGGATGGAGCTGACAAGAGAGACGTGGCTGAAAGAGCGTGAGTGAGTGAAAGCTGGTGCGTATTTGCCGTTATAACCAGCTCAGCTGTCAAATTATAATCGGCTTTCTCTATGGAAAAAAAATGGAAGTCAATAATTATATACACATTATATCCCAATGCGCTTTACTAGCAATGAGAGACTGGCAGTCAAGCGACTGTAAATGTGCATTGGAAGCAAATTTACACATCAGCATTGACTCACAACCTTATAAGGTTATTTAAACTGCAGGGAATTTGCTGCAGTGTCTGAGCCCAACAAAAAGCATGGGCAACATCATTTAGTTCACTTAGGGTAGGCAGGAGGGAACAGGAGAAAATCTCTGAGTATATCAAAACATCTAAAGCCTGAATACACTGGGGCACCACATCACAGACCCCTCCACCCAAAAGCTGGTGATGGGCTTTTGAGCAGAGGGCCTGAGTAGCTATCCTGCCTTGAAAAGGTAAGGTGGGCCTCAGGAGGAGAGAAAATGTATATGAGGGAAAAATAATTCTTAAGTGGAGTAAATACCTTTGACATTACTGGTATTGTTGAGAATAAGGGAAATGAACCTGAAGTGGTATAAAGTATTCAGAAGAGAATGGAATGGGAAAAAGAGGGGGAGGGGTAACATCATATGTTAAACAGGAATAAGGCGTTCAGGTATAGGAGGATATTAAAAGGACTCTGTCAACCTTTTTTGCATCATATTATTTCTAGGTATAACACCACATTTTATGATTGCTTACCTTTTCTAAAATTCATTGATATTGCTGGTTGTTTTATCTGCCTCCTTTCTTATCAGAACTGAAATGCATGGGAATGTATAGTTACACACAGCCTTGTTTCACTCCAAATTGTTTACCTAAGCTTACTGCACACTTCCTGAACATTAGAAACACCCTCAAACATTGCAGCCACTCATGATACAATAGTCTCATCTACTCCAACTGCATAATGAGTAGCTAGATAGTGTTGGGGGTGTTCCTGAGTTCAGGAAAAATACAGGTGTAGTTGGTCAAGAAATGTAAACAAACATATTTTTGTGTGGCAACACCAGTATGGCTGACACTCAGTTTTTTTTACTTTTTAAAAGGAAAAAGGAGTCTGAATCAAACAACCTGCTACATCAACAGTCTCTATAAAATGAGAACAATCATAAAATGAGTTTTTTTAAACTTGGACACTTTGAGGCCACATGGGGTTGACAGTGTCCCTTTAAGAGGTGGTAGGGGGAAACCAAATCCTTATAGATGGAGTCAGATCAGATAACCAGAAATAAAATATTACTGTGAGAATGACTGGACAGAGAGGGGAATTCACTCATAAATTACAGAATAAAATCAGAATGTCAGCCTCCGAGAGCATTGATAATTGATAGTGTTCTGGTAACTGTTAATTCTGATATTTTGTACTGCTGGTTTGTATACTGATTGTTCACCCAATCTTGTTGTTTTATTGTTATACTGCACTCATTGTATTTGTATGGTGTTTTATTGTTATACTGCACTCATTGTATTTATATGGTGTTTTATTGTTATACTTCACTCATTGTATTTGTGTGGTGTTTTATTGTTATACTGCACTCATTGTATTTGTATGGTGTTTTATTGTTATACTGCACTCATTGTATTTGTATGGTGTTTTATTGTTATACTGCACTCATTGTATTTGTATGGTGTTTTATTGTTATACTGCACTCATTGTATTTGTATGGCCTAATTCTTCTGGGTTGTGCCTGCCAGTTGGGGTTCAATTGTCTACAGCATCTACCTGGTCAAGAAAAACACTAACTAAATAAATACAGAGCCTAGTAGTAACTATATGAGATTTAATTTTCCTGAAAAACTTGGAAAGCTGTTCTACCAATGAAAAAGTTGAACAGGAATTCTTAAATGTAATGGTAGTGTGCTACGTTCTATTACAGTATGTGAAAGAGGGCACTAGAGGGGTGCAATTTTTGAATATAGTTCTCAGAAATAGGGGCTGACTGGTTTCTTAGGAGAGGACTGGAAAGTATCTGAGTTTCAGCAACAATAATATGGTAACCTTTACAATAATACAGGGCTAGGGCAGAAAGTAACAAAAAGTCTGAATTTTAAAGCAGCAGTGCAACAAAAAAATGTTTATCCAAAAAACTAGTTTCAGCTACAGTTAATAAAGAAACATATGTGTGCAGGAGACTGGGACTATGTGTGATGAGGTTTAGATGCTTAAGTCAGAACTAAACAGGTCACTGATGAGGCAGGGGACAGAATGGACTATGTCTGTAAGGCAACATCGGGAACAGGGGTAGGGGAGGGATCGTAGGGGAAGGGTAGGGAGACTAAACTGGCCACAAAGAGAACAGAGGGTAGGAATAAGTAGTTTGGAAAGGGGCAGAGGGGCCTAGAGGTGTGGAGTGGGGATAGTCAGATAGGGGGTCAGTGGGCTCCAGGGCTGTGGCTGTCTCTGCCAGAGAGGGAGAACTGGGCAAAGGAAGCAGACTGAAGAACAGGTGGTACAAGAAGTATGTGGAAGCAGGGCAACAAAGGGAACAGACACCCTGATAGAGTGCCTGTACAAAATACATACCTGTTACTTGAATCCTAGGAAGAAGGTATCCAAGCTAGCATGGATGGGGACACAGGGGACTAAGGCAGTATAGGGCATCAGAAAGATCATGTGGTAAGCCCTAAAGTGAGCAAGGAAATTGGTGCAGGGGTGGGAGATCAGGTGGAAAAACAAGAGGTGCAATAAGGGGAGAAGGCTGCAGGGAGAAACCCAAAGCTAATTAATGGAGGATGGCAAACTGATGGAGGGGGCCTGAGTGCAAGAGGGTTAGTATGGGAAGTGGGGAGCATATGGGGCAGGAATTGAGTAAGGGAGAAGATAATGGGGAATAGTGGATTGGGAGGGACAAATTGGAGTAGCTGGGGTAAAGGATACAAAGACAACGATATCTAGAGGGGATGCACAACAATTAAAGGAAATTAGCAGATTTCTGGTGATAGGGGACTCAACTATGAAGAGAGTTAGATGGCCACAGGGAAGAGGGGCCTATGCAGGAGTGTTGTGTGCCTCCCAGGTATGACAGCAAAGAGGATCATCCATATAATGAACACACTTGTGCAAGGAGGAGTGGGAAAGCTTAAGGTGATCTGCCCATAGATCCAATTGCTAGGAAAATGACCACATGGGCTAGGGTAGGCACTCTTGTCTCCAAATATACTTATTTTAATAAGCCACCTAATACTGGACATACACATGAATTCTGCAGATGTAATGGGGCCCTTCATGAGACCCTTTATTATATTATAATACAATTCCCCCTCTACAATACTGCTCATGATAAAATTCTCAAAACATTTTTGATAAAATATGCAAATTTGGATTATGATCTGTTATTTGTCCTACTTCATCCTAAAACTAAAGCTGATGCTGAGTTAATTGATAAGTTCTTTGGACTAGTAATTAAACCCAAAAGGAAGCATTTTCTCTCATTGCAAGCTTAGAGTTCTGAGATTTTTGTTAACTGGTATTTGCTGCTGTTTTGTGCATAATTCCCTAAAACAATTGTCCTACTGTACTGGTTAATGCACTTACTGTTTCCACCCTATGATATTTGTGTCTTAACCAGTATCATATGTACTGTATGTATGTATTGTTGTAATGTCAAACATTTTTTTTATGCTCTGGATGAACAATAAACTATGATGATGATCACTAATGTGATAGTCTACCTGTGCACAAATGACTTCGCAGGGTGTGATGTAGGGGAGGTGGTAGGTAAAGAATAGGTCTAGACAGCTTGGGATGAAAGTTAAGGAAGTGTCAAAGTCAGTGGAATTTTCAGAGGTGCTACCGGTTCCCAGGGCCATCTAAGTGAGAAAGCTCTAGATCTCCATGTTCCACTAGTGGCTAAGGAACTAGTGTAAGAAGGAGGACTTTGGTTGTGTAGGGGACTGGGGCAGAATCTGGGATGAAAAGTCCCTGTACTCATCAGGTTACACATCTGTGTGGGGAGGGCAGAATACTATGTGACAGGTTAGGGGAGTATATCAAGGACAGCCTGAATTTAAACTGAGTGGGAGGAGGACTACCTGGGAGCACAGAAGCCAGAGTTAACAACAGAAGGTGGCAGGAAGGCCTCCCCCCAAGCAGAGGGGACAATACAGTAAAAATGGAAAGGGGGAAGGTGTAGGGTGAACACAGTGGGAAAGGAAGCGATGAAAAAAGACACGAAGGGAGGAAGCTAGTAGGCCAACCAGAGGAAGAAGGGGGGGTGAACCAGGAAGGGAGGGGGAATGGGAAACATGGGATGTGGAGAATGATATCCACCAATGTCAAGAGTCTGGGGAACAAAATGGATGATCTCTAGACCATGATAATGCAGGACCAAGCAGATCTGGTGGTGGTCACTGAGACGTGGGCTACCTTACACCATGAGTCTGATCTGTCTGTTCCTGGATGTATCCTCTATAAGAAGAACAGCACAAAGGGTATGGGTGGAGGGGTGGAAATCTATCTTAGGGAGGGGATAAAGGTCACTAGGGAGGACATGGGGGGGTACCAAGATGCTATGGGTACAGCTGCAGTAAGGGGTGGGACAAAAATAAGGGTGGGGTAGTGTATTGTTCTGACTACCAAGTCAGGACCAAACCAAAGATAGGGAGCCAGGGAGATGAGCTAAGAAAGGCTGTGGAGGGGGAGAAGTGGTAATAGTGGGAGATTTTTACATGCCCCATGTGGATTGGAGCATCTAACATGCTAGCAGCAGGAGCCAAGTGATCCTAGATGGATTTCAGGATGGTTTTCTGACACAGAAGCTCATGGAGCTGACAAGGGATCAGGCCCTTGCTGACCTTATTCTGATGAATATCAATCACGTCAAAAGCATCAGGGTTGTTCAACCCTTGGGAATCAGTGACCACCAGTCTGTGTGGTTTCAGATGGACATGGGATGTGAAGTGCTGAGCATGAAAACCCATATTCTTGACTGCAAAGGGGTAGCTTTTGTAAGCATGGGGACAATGCTATGAGAAAGACTGAAAGAAATAAGGGAGGATATTGGTGTGAAAGACAGAAGGGTAGTAGGGAGGAGGTCCAGGCAGTCAATGCAACCTACCTTAAGCAGAAGCATAAAAGAGCAAGAGGAGGAAGCCACTGTGGCTTACAGAGTAGGTGGGCAGAGCAGCAGTGAAAGAAGAGGACTTCTTACAAGAAATACAAAAAAAAAACAGAAAGAAAAAGACAGGGCAGTATATGTAGGGCAACTGAAATCAACTTGTAGGTGGTAAGGCAAGCCAAGGCAGAGACCAAACTAAGAACAGCTGAGAGGGTCAAAGAGCATGAAAAAACCTTCTTCTGAAACATCTGGGAGAAAAGAACATAGGAAGAAATAGTGAAACTGGAAAAGACCGAATGGGTGGAAGAAACAAGGGAAAAGAGGAAGGTACTGAATGAATACATCTGCTCAGTCTTTAATAAGGATAAGGATGAGCCACTCCACAAGGGAAAATAAATATGGGGGTGGGGGTGGCTGTAGAGATGAAGGAGGAAGCAATAACAGAGAAGAGAGTCCTCAACGGGCTCAAGGCCCTCATGGTGGACAAGTCCCCAGGGCCGGTTGGCATGCACCCTTATCAGCCTCTTTGATTGAGTTACTAGAGTAGTAGAAAAGGGCCAAGCAGTGAACATGCTATGCCTGGACTTCAGGAAGGCGTTGGCTCAGTCCATTACAAAAGGTTGGTCAAAAAACTGTTGGATATGGGGACAGAGGAGAAACTAACCAGGTGGGAGGCAAACTGGCTAGGAGATAAATGGCAGCAAGACTTATCACAATGAAGTTAAAATGCTGAGCTTTAGTTCAAAATGAAGGGCTGGTGTGCAGACATTAGAGAGGTGATTATGTGAACAGAATTTTAATAAGGGAGATCTTTTGGATCTTCATGTTTAAGGCATGTGAATGGGCTGCCCTCAACAGGTTTTTTGAACTTGCCTCCTTTCATAGATAACGAAGATGTCATAAGGCAACAAGTATTTGTGTGAAACAAATGAAAAAAAACAAAGATGAATAAAAACCACTATGGTTCTCAAAAGAGGTGTCAGGGAAGGTTAAGGAGAAAAAGGCTGCATTCAAAAAGTATAAGGAATCACAGAAGGAGCACGACAGGGAACTGTATCAATTAAAGCAGAAAGAAGTGGGGGAGGCAGTCAGAAAAGCAAAGGCCCAAACCGAGGAAAAGATAGCCAACTCAGTTAAGAAGGGGGATAAAACCTTTTATAGGTACATTAGGGAGCATAGAAAGGTTAAGGTAGGGATAGTAAAGATTAATAAAGGAGAGGGGAGGTGGGCAGAGGGAGACAGTGAAAAGGCAGAGATACTGAATGAATACTTTTGCTCAGTATTCACAAAAGAAGAAGAGGAGGAGTTACCTAAACCAAACAATAGAAGCACTCTGGGTAGTGGGGTTGATGCCAGTCCATTTATAGAAGAAAGAGTCCTGAAAGAACTCCTAAAACTAAAAGTGGACAAAGCAATGGGGGCTGACAGGATTCATCCCAGAATTCTAAAAGAACTAAGGGGAGAACTAGTGACACCACTGACTACCCTTTTTAATAAATCATGGGAGGATGGTGTGGTACCTAAGGACTGGAGGAGGGTGGATGTGATTGCCCTTCACAAAAGTGGGAGCAAAGCAGAGGCAGGAAACTACACACCTGTTAGCTTGGCCTCAGTGATAGGGAAAATGATAGAATCACTTCTGAAAGAAAGAATTGTTGAGTACCTAGAGGCCAGCGAGGCACAGGACCCAAGGCAGCATGGATTCACAGCAGGAAGGTCATGTCAGATGAATCTAATATATTTATTTGACTGGGTGACTAAAGTAGTAGAGCAGGGAGGGGCTGTGGACATGGCCTACCTAGACTTTAGTAAGGCCTCTGACACAGTCCCACACAAAAGATTAATAAACAAATTAGCTTGCCCTTCAGTGGGTCCCAGGGTGGTAGCCTGGGTAAAAAATGATCTGGACAACAGAACACAGAGGGTAATGGTAAATGGAGTCCTCTCCAAAGATAGAGGGTTACTAGCAGGGTACCACAGGGTTCAGTACTGGGTCCGGTCCTTTTTAATGTCTTTGTAAGTGACATTGCAGAGGGACTGGAAGGAAAAGTATGCCCCTTTGCAGACAATACAAAGATCTGCAACAGGGTTGACACACAAGGGGATGTGGAAAGCATGAGAAGGGACTTGGCAAGGTTGGAGGAATGGTCAAAAGTATGGCAGCTTAGATTCATTGCAAAAAAGTACAAAGTAATACACTTGGGAAATAAAAACCCAGGGGAAGAGTACACAATGGGGGTGGAGAGGTATTAACAACAACAAAAATGGAAAGGGACCTGGGGGTAGTCATATCAGATGACCTAAAGGTAAGCAAGCAATGTGAAAAGGCAGTAAGGATGGCTGGGGAGATACTGGGATGTATAGGGAGAGGCATCACCAGTAGAAAACAGGAAGTTGTTATCCCTCTATACAGACAGTTGGTGAGACCCCATCTGGAGTATTGCATGCAGTTCTGGAGACCCCATTTCCACAAGAACATAGACAGGATGGATCCTGTCCAGAGGAGGGCAACTAAAATGGTGCAGGGTCTGCAACAGAAGATATATGAAGAGAGACTAAAGGAGCTTAATATGCATACCTTTGAGGAAAGGAGGGTGAGGGGGGACATGATACAAACATTCAAGTACCTCAAGGGAATCAACAAAGTTCAAGAGAGTAGCATCTTTCAGAAAAAGAGATGTGCAAAGACAAGGGGATACAATTTGAAGACAGAGGGGGGACAGCTCAGGGGCAATATGAGGAAGTATTTTTTCACAGAGAGGGTGGTGGATGTATGGAACGGCATGCCTGAGGAGGTTGTGGGGTCAAAAACAGTGGGGGAATTCAAGAATGCATGGGACAGACATAAGGCAATTCTGGTGGGGGGGTAGGAAGAAATACGCTGCTGGTTAACTAGGATCTGCAACTTATCCAATAGGTAGGGAAATGGGCAGACTAGGTTTGCCAAGCGGTCCTTATCTGCCATCAAAATCTATGTTTCAGTGTTTCTATGTATGTAACCAAACTTGTAATTACAAACATTTTCTAGATATGGATGACACAGAGATGTTTGAACCAGCAGAGTTCATCTCAGGGCAGATTCCCATGGGGTGGGAGCATTTGATGAAGGAAACATGGAAGGGGTAAAGGATGAAAGTGGGGAGGGGGAATGGAGGGAAGGAAGTGGGGTACATGGGGGGAGCAAGATCACCAACTCAGTCTGACTTTGGTATGTCACAGGTGTCTTTTGCATGGACTTGACACAGTTGTTCTGGTTACAGTTTTGTATGCAGGACAAGGCATCAGGAGGGGGACTAAACAGTAACATCTGCAAAAAGGCCCACTACAATGGTCAATTTAGGATCGGGGGGGTCCCTCATTTCACTGGCTAGTCATAATTCGCAGCACCCAGGGAGAAGGAGAGATCCCAGTCCTGCACATATGTTTATCAGCTACTAGCAGGAGGATGCTCTGTAATGCTCCATAGGCCCATCGATCTAAGATACCCCAACACTGTCTGCCTGTCTGACTGTTGCTGCCTAGGACTTGCTTCATATCAGCAACAAGGATAACCTCGGGGGGGAGGTGTGTATGTGCAGGGTGGGGCCTGTCTGAAAACCAGTAGAAGAAGGAGGTGGTAGAGGGAGTGAGGATAGAGGTGGGGTGAGGGCAGGGGAAGGAGGGAGGGGGAGAGAGAGATAGATAAGCATTCCAGGCACTGAGTCTAATGTATTCGCAATTGGGCCACAATCCCTGCCCAGGAGGTTTGTGTTCTTGTTCAAGCTTCTAGGTGTTGTAGCGGTCCCTGCATCACATATATTCCTGACCTGGACAGAAGGAAGCCTGTGTTAGCCAGGTGGGACAGCCAGCTCACATGTAATGTTATAGGGCAACCAGCTGTTGAGGTTGCATGTTCTGCATGCAAGGTTGCATGTTCCATAATGCAACTGTACAGCAGGAGATGAGGCTGTATAGTCAAACAAATGGTGAAGTTGGCTGAAAGGAGAGATCTATCACATAGTAAGCATTGTGGTTAAACATAAACTAAAAATTAAGAGAAAAGTCAGTAATGCAGGTCCAACCCAATGCCCTTTGCAACCAGAGAGAGGGTTTGTCCTACCACCCCTTCCATGTGGTGGGGTGTCCTGAAAGGAAGGATCCAGTGCTTCAATGTTATAAGCCTTGGGACTGATGAGGTGAGCTGCTGCCCAAGTTCTGCATGAGGAAAGTGTAACCAGCAACACAGCCTGAGCATGGAGTGGCGGCAGGGACTCTGTGGCTGGGGAAATGGGGTATCACAGAATCTGAAAGGGGAAACAATAATAGGGAGACTAGTAATCCACCTTACCATCCTGGAGTTAGCAGGGGCAGAACTATCATGCCACTGGTTGCATGTGGAGAACAATGAACATCAGTGTCAGCAGTGGTTGTGTCCCACCACCCTAAAAGACACTCAGAGCCACCATGATGCCCCTTCTGACTCATGTGGTGGGCAAGTTTGTGGTGATGGGACATTGTGATATTGTTCTTCTATGTCTTCCAGTGGGCAAGGAGGAATAACTTAGTGGCATGGAAAGGGAACCAGCAGAGGTACAGTCATAGGCAAAGAGGGGTGTCAGCACCTCCACATGAGACATACCTGCACTAAGCAGGAGACACCTCTTGATGGCTGTTGGTGCCAAAAGTGCCCAAGTCCAAGAGAGTCAGGGAAGGGAAGCTGTAACTCAGTCATTGACACCTGGGTCCCAATGTGCCAAAGGTAACAGAAAACAGAAAAAAGCCTCAGGTATCTGAAGCAAGCAAAAGGTCCGACTCACTAAGCATTAACTGGCACATGGATGAAGTACCAGTCTCAGGTGTGTAGGTGCGTGTGTGGAGGGGGTGATTTGTGCAACCAGCTAATCCCCAGAGCTAGGATAGGGACCAAAAGGGGGGGGTATAAGAGTCAACAGTACTTACATGAAGAGCATAAATTTCAGGGAGCATCACTCAGTTTCTTATGTGGTGAGTGCTGTGTCTAGGGCACCGTGTGGCAGGAGGGAGGGGTTGATAATTCAGAGCCTCTGCTGGGGGAGTTGCAGCTCTCTCTGTCCATGACCTGCCATCTAGGTCTGGTGGCAAGGCTGAGAAAGGCAACTTTTTGTTGTCAGGTCAGGCAGCAAGAGCAGTCACTGCAGTTGTACAGTTGGAGGCTTCAGGAGGTGCTTGGCATAGTGGGTCATATCTGATGGGGGGGTTTCAATGGGAGGACAGCTGGAGCAGCTCCTATCTGTTGGCTGTTGGTGGGGGGGTCAGTGGGAGGACAGCTGGAGCAGCTGGAAGAGGAGGACCCCTGGACCTATTTGCCAGCCAAAACATATCATTTAGAACATTTGCCTTATATCTTTTTCTCCCTCTGCCCCGACATTGCTGCAGCCACTGAGAGTAATCAGGGTTTGGCACTTGGGCTGCTTGAGGAAAGGAGTCTTCTGAAGGTGTAGTGTCCATTGCTTCTAACCGGGGCTGAGAGCTGCAACTGTCAAAGGGCGATCCAGGAAATCTTTTTGGGGGAGTCAAACTAGTAGGTCATCCCACTGTAGACAACTCACAACTGAGTAGGATAGCGCAATGAGGTATTTGCTCCAAGGTAATTCAGCTTCCACTTCACCTTGACATATGCTTTCTGGTGGATAGTTAAGTAGAGAAGTCCTGAAAGAATGAGATCTGATGACCTTCTCAGGACAGAGGGACCCTTTCCCTTGCCAGTTGAAGAATGTTTTCTTTAATGGGATAACACAGCAATGTGATCTGTACAGGTCTAGTGTGCTCTCCCTGCCAGGATCGGGGAACAGATATCAATGAGCCCTCTCAATCTGAAGTGGCGGACAATTAAGGCATTCAGGAGAGAAGGGGTCAGGAAGAAGAACAGGTCATTGCCTTCAGCACTCTCTGGTAAGCCCACCATTTGAAGGTTATTCTACCTCATCCAATTCTCCAGGTCATCTACCTTCGAGAGCAGGTATCTGATAGCCCTGTCCTGCTCTAGAACACAGCTTGTCATGTCTCTATCTTTGGTGTCCAGCTGCACAATGCAGTGCATCATACTCTTAACATGCTGACTGACGGCGGCTAAATCTATATTTGTTTGTTCTGCTGTGTCTTGAAGCACCATTTGAAGTAAAACTGTGATGTTAGTAAGATCATTTGCAAAGTCTGGAGCCTTAGCTATGGTACAGTGGTCTTTCTCATAGCATGGTACAGTCCAGCTGTCCGGGTGAAAGTCTTGTGGCAGCTGATTTCTTTTTCAGTAGCAGGTGGGAAATTGCTCAGCTAGAAAAAAAAATGTATTTCATGGCTCAGCAATGGCACAGTGATGGGCGAGAGTAGTATCCCCGAGTTAAGCATGACAGAGGCTTCACATTAGTGCCCTTTTTGAATCAGTATGCCTTATAGCAATGATGGATGTAGAGTGATTTCTTTTGCAGAATTAGGACCAATAAAATCATGATGCCATCTTACTGGTAGTCAGCTATACCCCCTCATACCTGTCAAATCTACTTTTCTAGGTACCTCCTTTGCAGCATCCATGATTTTTTTTTCTCCATCCTAACGCTTGCCAGGTCTATAATGCTATTTCTAAGCCATATGGGGTAGCCATCTTTTTCCTAGATGATTAAGACATTTATAAATTACTCATATTTTGGTGGAGCATTACAATTTTACCACCAAATAAATCAGGAAGGTGCCTAGAATCTTTTATAGTGAAAGAAGGAAAGGTTACATTTTTTGCCCATTTTGTTGCACTAGATTTTAATAAAATGAAAAGAGTTGTTTAAGAGAACGTGTATAAAGTGGACACTGAGAAAGTGGTGGAAGAGATATAGAACTCCTCCAAGGTAATTTGAAAAAAGTAATGAATCACTATGTACAAGAGATGTACAATATCCAGCTGCTACATGACACACAGGCTTTGCAGCAAAGTGCGGCAATTTTTCCTTTGCGAAGTGCACACTTCATGTAAAAAAGTCACAAAGTGCATACTTTGTGGGGAAAAAGTGCCAACCATAACCTCAAGACCCCCACTCTTATAGGCTGAGACACACTTCTTGAAGGAGACCTTTGCAAAACTTTGGTCAGAAGAGAGGGGGAAGAGAATCCAGC
This sequence comes from Neoceratodus forsteri, assembly GCA_016271365.2. NCBI lineage: Eukaryota > Metazoa > Chordata > Ceratodontiformes > Ceratodontidae > Neoceratodus > Neoceratodus forsteri. The sequence continues at coordinate 1,062,427,237 of CM057458.1, read as the reverse complement.
ACCAAGGTCAGTGCCAGAATCCCCCCTGGCATCAGCCATGGTGCCGCCAACCAAACCAGTGTCAGGCCCGACACCAGGAATGACCGTGGCACAAAGACTGGCACTGCATCTGGTGCTGGACTGGGGGGCAGCACCAGCCTTGGTGCCATGGTTGTTCCTGGTGTCGGGCCAAACACTGGTCCAATCCAGCACCGGAGACCATGTCAGTGTAGTCATTGATGCAGTGAATGACACCAGAAGACTCAGAGGAGGCCGTATCGCCAACGGTGCTGAGCAGAGGAACTGACCACACTGAAGGATCTGACCTTGGCATCCCTGGTGCAAATCTGTCCTCCGAAAGTTGGAGTGTCCCATCCCAACCTTGCCACACAGATGCACAGTGTGCAGATATACAGGCAGAAAGAGGCATTGTATCTATCCATATGATGCTGGGGACCCAGACAAGAAAAACAGTGGTCATGCCAGACAGTGCCGTTCATCAGCTTGCCACAGGGGCAAGTCTCACCTTAGATGATTTAGTAGGCTGTGAGCAGGATAGGACCATGACAGAAAAAAACAACAAAATGAAAGAAAAGCACTTAATGCCACACTGAGGAAAATGGAAAAAAAGAAAAGAAGGTTACCTGACCAACTAGCATGGCACCGAGCGAATTTCTGTGGCAAGCAGACTGTGACACAGTTAGAGATGCTGTGCTGCTCCAGAGGTGCTGCCTTGATGGTGAGAAGAGCAGAGCTGAGGTCTAGGGGGAGTCAGCACTGGTTACTAGCCAGTCTGTGAGCACCATGTAATATGTCATCCTGCATTAGAGCACTTACCCGTCTGTCGGCTCCCCCAGCTCAAAATTCTTAAAGATAATACTCCCATGAGGGTCTTGCACCTCTGGCTATGACCCACCAATTATGAAGGGTGAAGACTGACTCAGGTAAGATCATGGAATCCTGGAGGACAATAAAGTTGCTACATAGATAGTGCTAGGTTGGGTGAACAGCAGCATGAAATAGTTCCACACTTGTGGTAAGTATTAGTTCAGGCCGGACTTACTGCTAATTTATCCCTCACTACTAACATTTTCCTCCCCAAATAGGGCACAGGGACTACAATAATGTGAAGAACTGGGTACTGGGATTAAAAAATGTGGAAAACTGGGGAGCAGTCATGTTTTGAATGGGGTCCAGTAGAAAGAAATGTGCACATAACCAAAACTAAATGTGCATACAAGTAGGCAAAATAACACTGAGTAGAAAGGAAAAGGACTAAGACAAGGAAAATGTGCACACAAGTGGAATGTGTATACACCCAATGTGAATACACATGGAATGCACTGTACACAAAATAAAGAAACAGGATAGACAATTTGATCTGGTCTGGTTGCTCTCGGGGGAGAGATGAAAATTAAGTGGAGATACTGTATAACAGTCTTCAACTTGGTACAATGCATAACTCATTTTGATCAGCTACAGCTACAGAATATATAGGTAGGTGAATTACAAGTCAGTCTGTAGCTGAGCAGTTAAAAACAGTTATCTATTAAAACAAAAGGTTTAAACCACTGCATAGGTATGAACTGAATTTAACTTTTATGTTTTCTTGGTTTTTGTTTGGTTCCATTGTCAGGTAAATATTTTCAATTAAACTAGTAATTATTCCCATTATAAAAACACCTCTCCCTAACAGTCTTCAGAACCATTGTGTTTCTGACATCAGTCGATTGCTATGGTAAACTCTATGATTTTAAGTGCACTATCAAATGAAAAACTTGTTATACAGACTTCATGGATAAGTTGGCAAAATATAATCAAAGCATGGGATAGATAGAAAGGACATTAAAAAGAGATTTTCTATAGTAAATTATATTAGCTAAATACAGTATATTTATTAAAACATATAATGAAATGGACAGCTGCTGTAAGGAAGATTTAGAACAACGGTAGCAGATCTGTGAAACATACTTTTATCTTATGTAACATCTGCTGGAACCATCAAAGTCTTTAAATTAAATATAAATATGAACAAAGAGGAAAAAACAATAACTGGGTATGTGTCCGAGTTGATGAGGAAATCTGAATGGACCAAAGCTTGCTCTTTCCTGATATATGTACACATGTAGAAAGATAACTTACCTCGATTGTTTGTAAAATCATGGAGAGAGTTCTCAAAATCAAAATCGAACAGGAACTAGACCCTAAAGGATTAAGGATAATACTCAGCATGATTTTCTTAAAGGAAGGTCATGTACCACAAATCTTGTTACTTTTTATGAAAATATAAGCAACAGTATTGATACAAATATTTCTGCTATAATTTTTTTAGACTTCAGTAAAGCCTTTGACTGGGTGTCACACAATCGTTTAGTTGACAAAATGACCAAACTTGGTTTAAACATCTATACAGTCATATTGGTTGAAAGCTGGTTACTCAATAGAGCTCAAGAAGTTAAGTTCGCAGATACTCTATCTAATGAGACAGCAGTTACTAGTGTAGCACCCCAGGGCTCTGTCCTTGGGCCCACCCTATTTAGACTATTCATAAGCAACCTCCACCATGGTATAAACAGCCAAATTACAGTAGCAAGTTTGCTGACAAAACCAAGATCTCAACTGAAGTGGATATGGAGGCCCAAGTCAATCCAATAAAAGCGGATTTGTCGAAAATTGAACAATTGGCAAATAAGAACGAAATGAGCTTCAATGTGGACAAGTGTTCAGTCATTCATCTTCGATCAAAAAATCCAATTTCAAGTTATTCACTGAATAACAATACTACTAAACCGGTTAAATCAGAAAAGTATTTAGGTATCATGATCAAAAATCTCCTGGCCCCTAGTAAACATGGCAGAAAAGTTGCTCAATTGGGTAACCAAATCTTAGCCACCATTAAAAGGTCATTCTTCACAAGAAATGAACACTGTATTATCCCTCTCTACAAATCATTTATTTGACCCCATACTGACTATGTGGTTTCTTTTGGGGCTCCTTTGCTAAGCAAAGACCAACAGAATAATAGATAGGTTACAGTGAATTACAAGGCTTAATTCCATCAAGAGATTCTGGGGACATAGATAACCTCAAGATTGAAGCTCAAGAGGTTTCTATGTCCCCAGAACCTCGAGATGGAATTTCAGCAGAGTAATTTACTGTAACATATTTTTTATTTTTTGTAATATATGGATCTGATTCCGAAAATGTGCTGCTTTTTTAAATTCTGTGAACCGGGCTGGCCGCCTGTTGCACTGAAGATGTGCTCACTCTAGGCCGACCATCTGCAGTATTGAAGTCGTGCCTGACCCAGGTTTGTGATGAAAGCTTTTATTTTAATTTGGTAGTCCTATCCTTTACTTTCTTTCTTCGTTTGGCAGGTAATCCACTTTTCTTTTTGCTGAGGAAATAAAAGAGAAAAAACTAACTGGCCATAACTCGCGTTGGTCTCGCTAAGTGAGAGTAAACGTCTGCCATGTTTTTGCAGTTGGTTTGCCCACCTACGGAGAAAGTCTGCCAATGGCATTGCACGTTGTTACATTGGGTGCACAGACTGGAACGTGGCACCATGGCAACGTGTTTGTGTGGTAGGGAGGCTGGCACATGCACTGTGGGGTTTCAGTGATAATACTATCATTTGAAACTGAAACGATAGTATTATCAGCAGTGAACAATACCATTATCACTTGAGGAAGGGTAGTATTATGGGAAAGGGAGCAGTGTATTACAGGGATTTTTTTGTATGAGTTTTGATAGTATTATTTTACTTATCCATATATTACAAAACAATTGTAGAAAGCATGCAGAGGAGAATCACAAAACTAATCCCCAGGATCAAAAATTTGCCTTATAAAGACAGGCTAACCTCAATTGGCCTATATGATTTACAATTAAGGAAGGTAGAGGGGACTTACTTCTCCTGTTTAATATACTAAATGATCATCTACTTATGAATGAAAGTAACATCTTTATGGCAGGCAAACCAGAAAATCTAAGATGCCACAATAAACAAATTTGTATCCCTAGAGTACTAACAAATAAACATAAGCATTATTTCATGATTAGGGCTGCTACACTTTGGAAAACATTACAACATATTGTGGACATAAAATATTACAAGAAATTCAAGAGTGAGTTGGATAAATATCTATTAGGTCCGGATAGTTGATTAATTCACCCCCCAGGTGTAGGGAAGGTGGTTCTGATGGACCTAGAGCCTTGTTCCACCTTTCTAAAACCAAGTAACCAGAGTAACACCTACTGTTTAAGTTTTAGAACTTATTAGGAGTGGGTTGTAAAGTCTGGCAGGACAAATCATTCAGCAGCAAACTGGTATTCTGAATGCAATGCCAACTCAACTGCCTCCTCAGAGGATGCCTACAGAAGACTGAACATGACACTATGAATTGCTATATGCAGTGTCAACAAAAGGTGTTAATACTACATTGTAGTCATTTGTAGAATGTTGTGATGTCATCGAGGAACAAACTCTGCTTGACTTGGTGTAACTAGGCATGTTCTGTACATGTTCTAAAAATGGATGCAATGTAGTATTAATGTTGAACAGACTCAGCTTTTCACGGTCTTTCAAACTATGATGGTCACTGGGCATGAATGTGTCCCTTTAATTCAGTTTTTATAAAATATTATTAAAAGCTAAACATACTGGTTATAAAACCCTATGTTTTTGAATTGGAGCAGAAATCCATATTAATGGTCAAGGATTTATAGCTGTCTCAAACTGAGATGAAGATGGCAGGTAATCAGAAAAAATACTTAATACTAAAAACTCTTTCAACCAACAATGCCTCAGCTGTGATTTCTCTACACAACAAAATTAAAACTCTTGAAAAAATGTACACTAGTTGGGGTTTCGAACACATAAGAATAATTAACCAACCCTGCGGGACTTGCTAAAAGATCATTTTGTTTTTATTTTATTGCTACCTGCAGACAACTTACCTTTCATCACAAAGACATATAGGGTCCCAATGTGCAAAATGCAGGATTAATAGTGGTCCATACCACTGTGGGCACTGTCTCCAAAGTAGTCGATGTAGGCAGTGTCAAAGGAAATTACGGTAATGCTTCAATGATGTAGAGGAGCAATGGCATCAGTTTGTCTTTTTCTTATGCGTCAACAACATAGAAAAGTCTTTTTGGGTGGTTGACTATGAGCATGACCAGGAGAGAGGCCGCTTTTTCTTATGGTCTTTCTCACTGGATCCCGTTCTGCTGCAGGATCAAGATTTTAAAGAAGCCTTACCTGACATAATGGTAATCAACTCAAAGTAGGTTACAATAACAAAAAGATGAATAACATGTTGAAACTTTTGCTAACAAATCCAAATGAAGAAAAAAAAAGGTAACATGCAACAAACTAGACCATCATCTATTAGAAGAACAAGAGATTTTGGTCTCTGATAAGGTTGCCTATGAGCTAAGTTGTGGTTCTGGGGGCTCCTAGTACCTCCCATCTTGGACCAAAAAGTGTGGCTCTGTGGAGTTGACTGACTTCTAGAAGATCTACTGTCTACTTTTAACTAACCAGCAGGCACCAAACTTGACACTGTTTGTCATATTTGTATTATTATATGATTTAGCATTTCTTGCTTTGATGTGTAACTTGTACTACTGATGCAGAATGAATTTGTAAACAGTCTCATGCCCATCAGCCCAGCCCTGCTGAAACAGATAAAAATTCTAATTTAAGCTTGTTTCATTAGAGATCCAAGTATGAAAATCTCTGACAATCAACGTGGTTTCAGTTTGCTCTCAGACATTCTGATTTTATAGTTAAAGCCCCACTAGGAGTACAAAACAGTTATTAAAATCTCCTGTTTCACATTCACAGATTTACAGCCCAATCCACAATATTTATCATAATGACATAAAACCAATATTTGTTGACCACCATACTGACAATTATAACTACAGTATTACTACAGCAGTTTATCCTCTAATTTCAAAAGATGATACCATGCCCTTTTCCTTATTTTTACTAATCATGCTGTAGTTTCTTAAGTTTACCTTTTTGGTGGAAGAGGCCAAGGAGACCTAAATAAAGCTGTCAATATAAAACCCTGTCACACACTTGAAAGTGATGGCCCAGATGCCTTAGACTGCACATAAATCAATGTTGTTTGACACTACAGTGAAATCTCCTGAGAAGAAAGGGCAAATTAAAATAAAATGTGCCAACAGTACTGTTCATCAGCTGTCCAAGCTGTGACTTGACTTGGTTCAGTATCACAACTTTCTCAAACTGGAGTAATAGAAGAAATCAGACTTAAATAATTTATTTTTCTGAGTGTTCCAATGTTGTCACAGGGTTAATCATAACTGCCAAGTAATTACATCATACAATAAGGATACTGATGCACTCATAAAGCTGTGACATTACCACAGAACATACCTCTCAACCTCTTCAGCATTTAGATGCACAGCAATGGGTTTTCAAAATTCAGAGTAAATGGCCAGAATGTGTAGCACTTGTTTTTTAAAGACTAATTTGCCTAAGGATAGTGCTGCCTATATATTTAGTGTTAAGGAATGTTTATATCAGTTTAGTTCAATGCTGAAATAGTTTGTGTGTCCAGAAACAGCTCTAACATTATGAGGAATATTAGTAAACCTTCACTGAGCAAGGGTAAATTTGAGTTTAAAAATCATAGTGCTATGTGAAATTCATAGCAGTTGAGAGGTATGCCACAGAACCCTGCCTGCCCTAATATTACATGACAGATTGTTCAATTTGCTATATGGCCACACAGTGCAGGGAAGATATCCCATAATTAACATGATGCACTGTTAATGAAAAAATGAATCATACCTTAACATGGTTAAAAAAACAGGCACTGCCATCAAAAGCTATGCTATGCACCAGATCATCTGATCACTTCTTGCACCACTCAGCCTGATGATGTGCTCATATTAGGATGTAAATTTTGCTCCCATGTTTCATAAAAATATGTCATAGACCTCTCTCTATAGTCCATGGGCTATCACTTCCTCTCTCCCCCATAGGGAATTTTCAAGACATTGCTTTCTTAGAATCTTACACTGTAATAGTTTAGAACTTACCTGTTTGCTATCTGGCAGTGGTAGCTTTTGTTTGCTACAGACTAACATGTGTGACCACTGTATTATCAGAAAAGAAAAAACAAGAAAGATGGGGTAGATGTAGTTTCTGTTGATATAAGTCTATATATGCAAGTCAAATAATGACAAAATGGGTATAAATAAAAAGGTTACATACTCATCTATGACTTTATTATAATTAGAAAAGATTCAGCTCAATGGTAACATCAGTAATGATGTCATATTGACATATACAGTACATGAGTATTTTGCAATGCCATTGAAACTATGGAAATTGGTGGCATCAGAATATAGAGTTATAACAATACTTGTTGTATAAGTGTATGATTAAAATGTCACACTAACAGTAATAGCTTTGCCATTATAATTTAGTTGTCATCTTCATCCCTACTGTTTTCATCCTCAGCAACAAAGATCTTGTCTGCCATAAAGAATGCCATTGTTATCTTCCTTATCTGATTGATTCAGGGTCTCCTCCTGAGACAAAATGGACACCAGTTCCTGTGGTATAATGTCACTATCACACCAGTCATACTCCAGGATTCGTGTTTCCACCCATGTGTTACAGGACTTGGGATGTTAGGGTGTGATACATGGGCATTTTTCCAGACAAGGGCTTGGTAATTCACTCTCAGTACATGCATTCTCAATGTTGACCTACATGGAGGCAGTAGACTCAGATCAATGCCATCATAATTTGACAATAGTTGGCTGCTTCCTGTGTGAAATTTCTGCCTTGCAATGTCATAGCAAAGTTTGTTGATATCAGTACATGACAGCTGCCCGTATAAGCAGCAAACAAATCTTTCAAGGTCAGCATGGATGGCAACCAATACACGTTCTGTGTCACCAAGTGCTTGGAAGGTTGCCATATACTCCTTTTGTTTTCGCAGGATGTTGTGGGGTTTGATTTTCCCATTCCTAACAAATGCACTTGTACTGTCGCACCCTGAAAATGCATGCAGTGCAATCAGTGCACTACACATCTCAGCACCATGAATCTGGATTACAGATTTGATGTTCAAAAGCCAACATTTATTTGCCACTCCTGTGTCAAAGTAGATGTTCTTCTGTATTTGATCACCATAGTAAAGCAGCAGCAGAAATACATCTGTTTCTGGTGATCTGATGTCAGCTGAGGATGTTGATGCTGATGCATGAAAGTAGTGAAGCAATATTTGCGTATCCGCTTCTTCCTGAGATGAAGAAACAGGGCGGCTCTGTGTTGTGATTCTGTAAAGGCTTGTCAAAGAGATACAGCTTTCTTCACAGACAATAAAGATTTGATAACCCATTAGTCTTGGTGCATATGTTTCCTTTTGCCACTCACTGAGAAGAAGCTTGATCAAATTTGTCTTGTTATTGTTTGTGAGAAAGGTTTTCCAGTCTCTTGGCATCTTTGTTAATGGACCTTTCACCAAGTAAGAATCTAATGATCCTTGTCTTCTGCGTTCAGCTGACTTTATGGAATTATATTTGTAGGTGTCTGTTACAAAGTCCAACCTTTGTACCTTTGGTAATGCACTGAAGATATTTTCAGCTAGCTCTCCAAATGTCAGCGGTAGACCAAGCATTGACTGGAGAAGTGCACTGCCATCACAGATGTAAACTTTGTCTTCATCCCAATTTACTGTACTGAGTGCTGTCTCATCTTCAAGTATGTGAAGAAGGGTGGATTTCTCTGTCTTCACTGATATGCCATCTGAAGTTGCTAATGACCATGGCAGTGGACTCAATGGATATGAGAGAACCTACTCCATGCTAAGGTTGCTCTGTTCTGAAAGCACTGGCAGTTGCCCAAAGAGGTTTCTTTGTGCTGTCACCTGAACAATCTTCTTTTGTGAGGATTTAAGTTTCTGTGACTGCTGAAGAGAAGCAAATGTCTTTAGTGACTGCTTTTTCAAGGGTGCATGAAAGGGAACTGTTTTGTCAACAAGCCTTGTCTCAACAAACTGTTCAAAGGCATCTTTTCCCCGTTTTTCAGCACTGAGCAAGTAATTTTCAACATCTCCTGGGGCTCATGCACCTGATGAGAGACAGAATAGTGCCTTTTACTTCTATCTCAAAAGGATTGATGGAGGTTCTGAATGCATTGATCAGCTTCTGCCTCTGCAGGCCTAGCATATTTGTGAAAGGACTCCTCTGAGTCTTCCATTCCAGCAGTTTCAAGTGTGACAGTCACATAGTTTGCTCAGGCATGCCTTGTTACACACCACCGGTAATAGGCTGGATAATTCCTGCTGAATCCAACAATACCTCCATTAGACTTGGCATGTCAATTGTCTATTTAATGGTCAGATCAACAGCATTTCTTGATGCTGGCTCACTGGATCTACACACACTGAACCCACCACTCCACAGCAAAACATCAGCTCCAGGAGGAGTATGCTCTAGGTTCAGGAGTGTCAGAAAATAGAAAATACCTTGCGCAGGTTTGGTGATACAGGTTAAAAAATAGAGGGCAAAGTTGTTCAACACATGCTAGGTGCAGGTCAAAGTTCTTCTCCTTGATAGCACGCAGAAACCTAAGCACCAACCAGATTCTGCCCATGTACTGAATCCAAAACTGTGCTGTCTTCCCAAGTTTGCCATGCCTCACTTTCTCTTTAAACTTGAAGTACTTTTTGCAAAGCTGGTGACAAGAGTCACCGGCAACTGCCTCACGTAATGTGTCAGACCCTGGTCTTCCCACTAGCCTTTTCACCTCTTCTTTAACCTCTTCTACCAATGTCTGTACATCAGTGCTGTTTTGGAATGATTGAAAAAGAAAACATTCAAGTGCCTCAAGGGTAAGCTTATGTACCCATATGGCCCTGTTGTAGTGATTACCACTCACTATTTTTTCAATAGAACCACTGGCACACACCTCTGACTCAATTGATGATGTCGGCAAAGTCAGTACCATGTAGCAATTTCCCAAGGGCTCCTAAGTAAGAGCAAATTGTGTGAAAAACATCAAGTCGCACAATGACATCACTGAACTGGTGTGCATTCTGCCACACAATAGCATATGCCTTCTTTGCAATAACAAGATCAAAAGTAACAATCATGTACTCTTGACCAGCCTCTCTGGTGACATTTTGTGATACCTGCCATACATGTTGAACAGTGGTGTTCTTTGTAGCAGAAGAGTTGATTGGTGCTATGTAATCAACATTTTTTTGTCTTTGCACTGATCCTGACTGGTCCCCTGTGGAAGATACCCAGCCTGTCCACCCAAGAACAGATTGTGTTCCATCATACATCTGGCCTCTGCAGAAAAACTACATGAAATCTGATACACAAGCTTGGTTCACAATCTCTGGAACAGAGGTAACAGTCTGAACTACAGTCAGGTTTGGTTCAACATGTTGCTTAACAAAGCATGGTTCAAGCTCCTGAGGCTTGTATTTAACAGACCACTTTTTGCTTTTGGGCTGACTAGATCCCACTGATGTAGGTAGGCATTACTCTGCATTTTCCTGCATTACAATATCATGAGTTGAATGCATGGTGCCAGCACCAAAAGGGGTTTCTTCATTAAGATCAAAATTATCCCAGCAAAAATGCATCACAATATTTTTGTTGGCATCTATGGTTACAGGTAGAGTGCTGTCACTCTCAACAACGGTATCACACATAGCAGTTTCTAGCTCCAAAAGGGTTGAATAAGACACACAGTGTACGAAGCGATTGAGGATACTAACAATTTCAGCGCTACCAGTGATGTGTTTTACAATCATTCCTAGGAGGAGATGTTTTGGCATTTTCCATTAACAACTCACTGTATAGCAAATATTTTGACCAATTGAATTCACCAACCTCTCTCTTCTTCTTGAGGTGTTCATAGAATTAGATTGGCCAGAAATGAGGTGGGCCAGGAATTTTGCAAGCACATCTGGGGGTGAGATGGTGTTGGAGAGCAGTAAACCTGAAGAAGGTGGCCAGGGAAGCTCCTGTGATTCCCTGAAGGAATCTATGATGAGACGACACAAATGAGTCACTGCCTCTTCCAGTCTCCTGTCATCTGATGTAGCAGATTCAAATGCAATCTCCACAGCTTGACCAGTTGGGAGCTCATCAGAGTAAACAAGTTCACTTCTAAAGTTTGACTGCCAGAACCTTATCCTCTGACCAAAGTGTTTGATCAACTTGTTTTTCAACTTGTTTGTTTTGTAATTAGGATTATGGAATGCTGGGTAATGAACCTGCATAAGCAAACAGTACCTCTCATGTAACATTGTCATTCATTCAACTTGTGATCCTCTGATGATATACTTTTCATCATATTCGGTGATAATCAAATACCTTTTCATGGGCTCTGTTTGACACTTTCACCAGTTTGGTCCACTACTGTGTTTCTGTAATCTTTCCTTGTATTATCATGGTGACAAGAGTTGTGATAATGAGCCTCACTTGCAATTAAATCAACATCTTGAATGCTGCATAGTAGATTATCATCTTGTTTCGTCTCTGCTGCTTCTTTGATATCTTTGCATTTTATGTTACACACTGCATCAGTTTTTCCCTAGGTTTTTGTCTTCTTTTTTCCTCCAGAAATCCACTTATCTCTTTTTCCACATATAATACACTGGTTGGAAGGAAATAACACTTGAGAGGGTGTTTCAGCTCTGCTCCTTTAGGAGATTGACGGCTGTTGGTCCTCTGTGTCATCAACCTGCCACTTCATTTTCCTAAGGTTTCTGACATTTGTAAGTGACTGGTAGCACCATCTGTGATACCCATGACACATGTCATCAAGTTCAAAAGGTATGTTCTTGCATATGTCATCAAGTCTGATACTTGGGTCATCACACAATTGTCTCCTACATGCAACCTCTTCAATTTTGGACCGAATGGTCGATGTCAAAGGTCCAATTATTATGTCAGATTTGTTCTTGCTGTTGTGAATTACGCATATCTTCTCTACAGTACGGCAACTTGTCCACCTCAACTTAGGTGCTTTTAGTGCTACAGGATGCTCATCAACCATGCTGTCTCAAGTCCTGAAAAAAGAAATAAAATGTATTTATTTTGCTTTTTCCAGAATTATTTTCTACTAAAACAACCATTTCAATATTCACTGATGCAGTAATAATTTCATAGAAAATATCTTTATATATCCCCATCTACAGTCTATTTGATTTCCAAAAATATTATGTCAAAATTGTGACTTTATGATTATGTTACTAGTGACTTCATGAACCTCTAGATTATATTCATATGATAGAAAAATTGAAAACATTTTTATTGATACCCAATTTGATATTATTTTTAGTCACATAGCTAGATTTACTATATGAAAACCTATCCCTACCCCTTGGTCATTGCCCTTCAGGTCTTATAAAAATCGATGACACATATGACCCTCTACCAAACAGAAGCTACCATCAGCAAATGGCAAACAAGTAAATTCCAAATTGCTATGATACAAACTTTTCAAAAATCATAGTCTTGAAAATTCCCTGGGGGGGGGCACACTACCTAGCCCATAGGATAATAGCCAAGGAGATTATCTGAGTGAACAAGAGTATAACTGAAAGAGCTTGAATTCAAAAATAAAATTGTTATGAGTAAAAATCTTGAGTTTAAAATTGCTGGTAAAGCATTAACCTCAAGAGGTAAAACTTTCCATTGGGTCCAGTAACAATGAACCTACAGTAACAGAAAAAAAAGTGGTACAGTGAAGCCAGCCATGATGTAATGTAGTAACTTGAAGTAAATGACATGTCACAAAATACTGCAGTAAAAAAGGGCTTAATTGCCATTGAATTACATTGTTTCCTGTGGCATACAGTGGCATTTTGTGATATACTGCGGCATTACAGCATTGCATCCTGGCTGGCACTGCTGTAAATATGACTGAATTTCTTCATTCTGTTTTGCTTTATGTTGTCATTGGGTTAGTTGTCATAAGCAATGTGACATAAAGTACATTATACCATGTACATAAAGTAACAGCCAATCACATATGCAGACTGGCACCGTAGCATTTAAATCCCCATGATAATCACTGGCAAAGGTGCCAGTCTGCTGCATGTTTAAAAAAAAAACATCGGACCCCAAAATCACTGACCTCCAACTGCCACCTTGTTTCCCCACTAAGCGGGCATCACAAAACTACACCTCCACACATCGAAGTGAAGCAACATCAAACTCACACAGAGAACACACTGACTGTAGCAGCGAAACACCAATTAGCATTTTTTTAACTCACACCAATATATACTTAAAAACTGTCACCTGCCTCATGTCAGAAACAATGCTCCATTTCCAATATTAGCTACCCACTGCAGTGCCACGTCCAGACCACCTTCACAATGCCACTGACAAAACTCCACTTTCCCACTTAACAAAACAAAAAAATTCCACGTGTCACAAGGTTTTTTTTGTTTCTTACCAGAAGCTTGTACCCTGAGGCAGCAGTTCAAACACGGCAACTCTTAGTGTTAGCACTCCTGCGTGCATCACACAAACTGCCTGCTTCTACGTAATATCACGCTACCTGTCTCTATCACAAAGTGTAAGCAAAAAAACAAAACAGCACATGACAGCATACTACATGGCTTTGTGTGTACATGGGAGGGGGAGCCTGTGCTAGAAACTGAGCAGCGGCTGAAAGGCAGGGGAGACGGGGGGGTGAAGCTGCATAGAAGCTGCAAAGCACATCTTCTGCCTAGCAACAGGGCACTATTTACTATAGAGGAAGGATACCTCACATTAAAATCAATAAAAAAAACTTTTTTTTTTAACTTTTTAAATATCATTTTTTAATATTTTTTTAATCCGTTACTTCCTTCCCATGGTATAATCACAATAAGCCACTAGGGGGATGTGGGTTATCGGGAGATTTACCACTGCTAGCGAGGATTTACCCACTCAGCTGCACCTCATGGGCAAACCACACCAGCCGTGGTAAATCCTCCGATAATCCACACCCACTCATGTTTTATTGCTTTAATAACCTCATTGAGAGGGGAAGAATATTTTCCCTAATTTGTGTTACTTCACTATTTAAAGCCACTTACAGGGCTTTGCACCCTAAGCTGCATGTGCAGAACTCTGAATACCTACTCTGTAATGCTATATGAATGTATGCAAAGGATCACTTGCTTGTTTTGCACAACTCAGGTATGAAAAAATTACTCACCTTAGTAATTATGTTTCTTCTAATGGAGTCTTGCTGTATTCTGACATATTGCAGTGATTCCCAACCTTTGAACTGCCCCGGAGAACAAAGAGTTATCTTTCTATGCAGGGCATAGAATGCTGAGCTTGAGCTTGGTTGAAGTCTCTGTCTGGAGTGTTTCAAACTCAAATTGTCAGATTCTTACGAGCCCAACTAACTAAAAATTCTATGTGGAAATTGTAAATATTCCTACTAGCCAACTGGCAGAAAAAAGTTTTGGATTCCCAAGGAAGACTCAAGTCAGGAAACCCAAAAACCAAAAAACAATCAAATATAAATAACAGTAATAAATCAGCACCCAAACAAAAAGGAGGAGGGCGTAAACAAAAAACACCCTTGGGGTGCAACACTGCACCTGCCCACCCGCTTACCAAAAACAGGTTCTGAGAGGGAGGTAGGAGAGTCAGAATACAGCAAGACTCCATTAGAAGACACATAATTACTAAGGTGAGTAATTTTTTCTTCAAACAACATGGTCTTGCTGTATTCTGACATATTGCAGACTACCAAGCAGTACATCCATGGAGGAGGGACAGAACCTACTTTGGGAATAGACTCTGAAGTACTGCTGTGCCAAACCGAGCATCACTCCTAGCCTGGATATCCAGAGAGTAATACTTCATAAAGGTATGGACTGTTTTCCAGGTGGCTGCTTGACAAATTTCTAAGAGAGGGATATCCCTGGCAGCAGCCAGGGAAGCAGCTGTACCCCTTGTGGAATGAGCCCTCAGGCCTGAGGGTGGAGTTTTTCCCAGTTTTTCATAGCAGAACTGTATACAAGACACAATCCACCTGGCAACAGATCTCTTGGTGGCAGGTTTGCCCTTTCCCACTTCTTCATAAGTCAGGAACAACTGGAGGAAGTCAAACCAGTGACCCTTGGTACACTCTATGTAGTAACTAAGGGTTCTTTTAACATCTAAACTGTGTAGCCTCCTCTCTCCTGAAGAAGAATGATCAGTGAAGAAAACAGGAAGAGACACAGACTGGTTTAAATGGAAGTCTGAAACCACTTTGGACAAGAACCTTCTATTGGTTCTAAGGACCACTTTATCCCTGTGAAATGAGATAAAATCAGGTTCCACTGACAGGGCTAGCAATTCACTGATACGCCTGGCAGAGGTAATGGCTACCAAGAACACAGTTTTCCAAGTCAAGTACTTAAGCTCTGCTGAAGACATAGGCTCAAAAGCGGGTTGCATAAGTTGAGCAATGCAAACATTCAAATTCCAGGCAGGGGCAGGGTCTCTAAAAGGATGATTGGTGTGAAGCAATTCTTTAAAAAATTTACAGAACACAGGATGAGAAGATAGTGAGGAAGACTTCCCCACAGACAAAAACGCAGAAACATCTGACAAGTGTACCTTGAGAGTAGCTGGTCTGAGGCCTAGGCCATTAAGATGGACCATATAATCCAGAACCATAGGCAATCCAGCAGTGTCTGGAGAAATATGCTTCTTAGAATACCAAATGCTGAATCTCTTCCATTTGGAGTTATAAGTCTTTCTGGTGGAGGGCTTTTGAGAAGCCTTGAGGATATCCAGACCCCCTTGGGAAATATGCAGATCTGCAAACTCTAACTCTTCAAGAGCCATGCCTTGAGATTGAGAGACTGAAGACTGGGGTACCAAATCCTCCCGAGAGGATGTTAACAGGTTGTAATTCCTGGGAAGAGACAGGGGAAGATGGACTGCTAGGGACAACAACAGGGGGTACCAGGGCTGTCTGGCCCAATCTGGAGCAATCAGAATCACTTTGCAAGGTTGAGACCTTATTTTAACTAAAACTTTGAACAGGAGTGAGAAGGAGGGGCATACAGAAACTTCCCTTCCCAATTCAGAATCAGGGCATTCAGGGGGACTGAGCACAAGACTGGAGGTCAGCAACAAAAGAGAGGGAGTATGGTGATTGTCTGGGGCTGCAAAGAGATCTATCTCTGAAGTGCCCCACCTTGAAAAAATCACTTTCAACACCTGAGGGTCCAGGGACCATTCGTGATGGCCCTGTGAGATCCTGCTCAGTGCATCTGCTAGCACATTGTCCTTCCCTGGAAGGTGAATTGCTACCAGAGAGGTTTGCAGAGAATAAGCCAGGGACCACAACTTCATGGCTTCTGTGCACAATGCTGTGGACAGAGTGCCTCCCTGCTTGTTGACGTACCACATGGTGGTGGTGTTGTCCGTTCTGACCTGAACCACCTTGTTCTGTATTGACTGAGAGAAAGCTTTTAGGGCCAGAAAAACTGCCCTGAGCTCTAGGAGATTGATATGGAGAAGGTATTCTTGGGGGGACCACAGCCTCTGGGCAGTGAGGGACCCCAGATGTGCTCCCCAGCCCAGAAGAGAAGCGTCCATGGTAAGGACCACTGAATAAGGCTGAGTAACAAAAGGAACACCTTGTCTTAAATTGTCCTGATCCTGCCACCATTGGAGGGCTTGGATCAAGGTCAGAGTCACTGGGATCAGTTTGGTAAGGGAATCTTTCCTCTGAGACCAAAAAGTTCTCAGGTGGAACTGAATATCCCTCATCTGGAATCCTGCCCCTTGGACCACTGCTGCTGAAGCTGCCATGTGGCCCAAGAGCTGGAGGAAATGCCTTGCTGGTCGAGATACCCGAAGATTGAAAGAAGAGGCTAGTTCCATAAGAACCCTTGCCCTTTCTACTGGAAGAAAGGCTCTTGCTTTGAGTGTGTCCAGTTCTGCCCCTATAAAGGTAAGAAGCTGGACTGGTTCGAGAACTGACTTGGGAAGGTTGAGAAGAAATCCTAGAGAAGTGAGCACTTGTTGGGTCACTTGCAGGTGAGACTTGACTTGGTCTGGAGAGTGACCCACTATTAGCCAATCATCCAGATATGGAAAAATGGAAATATTTTGCCTTCTTAGAAAGGCAACTACTACTGCCAGGCACTTTGTGAAAACCCTTGGGGCTGAGGTTAGGCCAAATGGCATTGCTCTGAACTGATAGTGGCCTGAGGGCAACTCGAACCTGAGGTACTTTCTGTGGGAGCACCTGATGGGAATGTGAAAATAGGCATCTTTGAGGTCCTGGGAGGCTAGCCAGTCCCCTGGCCTTAGAGAGGGAAGGATTATTCCTAGAGTTACCATCTTGAACTTTGGTTTTAAAAGATTTTTGTTTAGATATCTTAGGTCTAGGATGGGTCACCACTCCCCTGTCTTTTTTGGGGTCAGAAAGTACCTGGAGTTCAGTCCTTTGTCCCAGTGTAGGGTAGGTACTCTCTCTATGGCCCTTAAGGCTAGAAGAGAAGAAACCTCTGCCTCTAGGGCAAGGGTTTCTGAGAGATTTACAGGTGGAAAAGATCTGGCTCTCATCTTTGGAAATTTTCTGAAGCTGAGAACCAGTCCCTGGCTCACTACTTCCAGGACCCACTTGTCTGATGTAATAGATATCCAGTCCTGGACAAAGTAAGCCAGCCTGCCCCCTACTGGAATAGGAGAGTCGACCTGGGCAGGCCCATCAGGGTATCTGCTTGACAGGGGCTTTAGGCTGAGGAGTGGATGCAGCCCTGCTCATCCCCTTTTGCCTCTCCCTCTGAAGAACCCCCTCTGAGAAAAGGAAGAAGAGGCCTGTGCTTGGTAAAAAGGCCTTTGAAAAGGCCTGCCCCTGCCCCTAGACTGCTGCCTTTGAGGAGTTGCCTGCCTCTTCTTGGCCTGAGCACTCCTGTAAGTGGTCCTGTACTCATCCATTTTCTTCATGTAATTCTCTGTCTGCTCCCCAAACAGAGAATTACCTACTACAGGAAAATCCATGGCCTTAGCCTGGGTGTTCTACGAGAGGCTAGTACATCTGAGCCAAGCCATCCTCCGAAAAGCCACAGATGTAGCCATGACTCTTGATGACACATCATTAGAGTCCACAGCAGCATGAAACTGAACCTCAGATGCCTCAGTCCCATATGCAGCCACCACCTCCAGCTCCTTGGCTAGCTGGGGGGAGGCTTGTTTAGCCAGTGCCAGTACAGTGACCCACCTGGACTTCTGGTACCTGGCCATATAGGCCATGTAATTCGCCTGCCTAGTCCCAAGGAAGATGCCATGTACTGTTTCTTTGCCATGGCATCAATCTTCCTGAAGTCTTTGTCTGGGGGGTGTGAAGCCAAGGGAATATTTGCCTTGTCACAGGCAGCAGCCTGCACTACCCCCAGATGGCTGCATTGCTGATATAAGAACTCCGTGTCTGAGCCTGAAAGTGTATACCTCTTGACCATTCTTCTATCCACAGGAGGTATAGTGTTAGGAGACTAGGATTTTTTGTGTCCATTTCCCAAAGGATTTGTGGAGGGGAATAGACAGTCTCCTGGACTCTGGGATGTCCATCATTTCTACATAATCAGGCTCCTCTTGATCTTCCACAGCCTCCTCCATAGGAAGCTGGAGGGTTTCAGCCACCTTTCTGTAGAACATAAAGTGAGAAGGGACTCAGAAAGCCTAGGAGGGGAAACACCTGAAGGTCTGTCTGGGGAGATGTCCGGTTTCACAGGCACATCCAGACCCTCACTTTCACTATCATCATCCTCAAATTCCCCTTCCTCTTCAAATTCAGGTTCATAAAAATCTTTGAGGGTATAATCTTGAACCGGGGGAACCAACCGAACCGAACCCCTGCCAGAAGGAGCCGGATCAGTAGGAACCGGACGGAGCGATTCCACAATCTGAATCACTCTGGCTATCTCTTCAGTGGTCGGAACATGAACCTCTGTATCCGAACCGGCTGACTTGTCTTTACATTTCCTTTTTGTCAGAACCGATCCCTCGGAATCAGCTCTCCTTTTGCTCAAAGAAGTATCGCCCTGGTCAGAGGGCACTCCTTCTGCTTCATCGGAACTGAACCGGGCTGGCCATCTGGGTCAGCGGACTTCTCAGCCTCTTTTTCCCTCAGTCTACCTAATCTCTTCTCAAGGGTAGATTTGGGAAAGTTTTTAAATATTTGGCAGTCTGAACTGAGGTGGTCAAACCCCAGACAATATACACAGGTGGTGTGGGGATCGGCCTTAGCAAAGACCTCCCCACACTCACTGCAGTGTTGAAACCCAGTGGGCCCATTTTTTGGGGGGGGTTTCTCAGACATGGCCAACCTAACCAACTTACCTTTTTTATGGCAACCGCCAGGCAAGACTCCCTTATCGGTTCCTAACCGTGTCACGAGTATTGGAAAAAAAGTACTAAACCACGTTTTTTAGAACCGATAAGAACCGGTAACCACACACTAAGTAAAAACACAAAACACAAGATTTCACTATCAAATGGCCAGTTCAGCCGAACCGAGATGCACTTTTACAAGTTCCACACAGAAAACAGAACAATTCCTGTCTAGTACTCACGGCACCACAGACAGAGACTGAACCGACTATGCGGATAACTTTTTCAGTTTAAAAAACTGACGAAAACTGAAACTTTAACTGACTTTCGAACCGAGCTGAAGGAGAAATCTCTGGAGCGACCGTTCAGTGAGGTGGAGTAAAGAATCTGACGGTTTGAGTTTGAAACACTCCAGACAGAGACTTCAACCGAGCTCAAGCTCAGCATTCTATGCCCTGCATAGAAAGTTAACTCTTTGTTCTCCGGGGCAGTTCAAAGGTTGGGAATCACTGCAATATGTCAGAATACAGTAAGACTTCATGTTGTTTGAAGGGGCCTCTCCTTTTTTGTCCAGGACACTGCCAGAGGCCTGGTTGAAAATGTTTTGCCAATGCTTGTGGTTTTATTTTGGTTGTTGTACAGGTATGTGCTATGCATGATCTGACCCATCTAGCCAAGGTGGCACTGGCAGCCTTCTGAAGTCCCCTTGCTGACCATTCAAAACAAATTATCTGACTGACAAAAGGGCTGTGTCATCACAAGTTACTGTACATTTTGAATGCTATTAAGAATGCCTTCATTATAAATAGAATAATGCCTGTGCAGGTGTGTGCTATGAGGATTTTTCACACACCTAAGTTGTGTGATGATTCATATACCTCTCAAGCTTCGCTCTCGGTGTTTATGAGATCATCATATACTGAGGGTGTGTGAAAAAATCCTCATAAAACAAACTTTGCACAGGCATTATTTTTATAATAACTGGTGCAAGGTTTCAACAGAGAGAAAAACTAAGCTGTATTTGTGTGAGCAACTGTGCCCCAAGCAGCTGCTGTACTCACACAAATACAGTGAAGTGAGAGTGTGAGGAGGCAAAACACCATAATAACCTGCTATTGAGTTATGGTATTCTGTGGGTTATTGCAATGTTTTAGCAGGAATGTTTTTCCAGCCATTATATGGGGTCACTAGGCATTATAAAGTTGTTTTTCCTTCTCAGTAAGAAGAAATTGACAGATAGATGGTACGCTAAGTTAACCTCCTTGTTAACATGAAAAGCTGTGGGAATCTTCAGAAGATAAGAGGGTACAGTGCAAAGAACAACCTTATCCGTATAGAAAATAAAATAGGAATTTTTGCAGGAAAGAACTGAAAGTTCACTGATTCTTCTCAGAAGAAATGGCTACTAGAAAGTCTTAATGGTTAGCAATTCTTCAGAGACCTGAACTAACACTTCACTGGCTTGCAAAGTGCACTGAGGACCAAATGAAGGTCCTATGGAGTCCCTGGAAGTCCTCCCTCCCCTCTCATAATACCTCTCAGTCTTCTCCCTCCACTATGTCATTCTTAAGTGTAGATCAAGACAAGTTACTGTACCACTTCTATTTTCAGTGATCTGGCTAAGACCTTTGATACTGTGGCTTTCAAATGTATGCAGATGACACTGTTCTACATGCTTCAGATCCTCTGCCCCTAAGATGCAACAGTCACTGAAGCTGTACTTTGACAATGTCCAATGTTGGTTCTTCTCAAACTTACTCTTTTTTAAAGCTAAGACTGTTTCCACTACTTTTAGGATTAAGAAGAGTTTAGTGAGACTCCTTTGAACCTCACTCTTTAAGACCACTGATGACACCCCAGTGAAGTTGTTCCCCACTTCAAGTATCTTGGTTTATGGCTGGATCAGTCCTTTGGCTCCTCAGTTCATATTGACACCAATCTACAAAAAACTTAAACTAAAGCTTGGAGCACAATATCATAAGCTCTGCCCTCCACTCCCAATTTGCTTTGAGTTCATTCTCAAAATGATTTCATTGGTGTTTGACTATGTGGATGTGCATGATCTGACCCATCTAGCCAAGGTGGTCCTGGTGTGCTTAGGGAGGGGATTCGACAGCAGGAGGAAGGAGGTAATACTGCCATTCTACAGGGGTAAGGCCCCATCTGGAGTACTGTGTCCAGTTTTGGAGTCCACATTTGAAAAAAGATATAAACAGGTTGGAGGCTATTCACAGAACAGCGACCAAAATGATCCAGGGCCTTCAAGGGCACTCGTACGAGAAGCATCTGGAAGCATTAAATATGTTCTCACTGGAGACAAGGAGGAAGAGTGGAGATATGATTGAAATAAGTTTCAGAGAGGAATAAATAAGGTGCCATCCTAGGACCTGTTCAACACAGTCTCTGACTCGAACTCTAGAGGGCAAAGTGGAAGTTTGGGGGGGCTTCAAGAGGGCACTTAGGAAACACTATTTTACAGAAAGAGTCATGGAGACATGGAATAAATTGCCAGCTGAGGTGGTGGAAGCAATGTCTGTGACATCATTCAAGCAGGAGTGGGACAAGGCTAACGCTGGGTCAAAAGCAACAGGAGCAGTAGGAGGCATTAGGCAGAAGGAGGGTTAGGTCCTGGGATCTGAGAAGGTCCAAGGAACACATGGGCAGTCTAGATGGACCCTTGGTCTCCTTCTGCCATCTTGTTTCTATGTGGTATGTTACACTGAACCTTAATCCACCCTAGCCAGACTGGATCCTCTTTTCCAAGTCTTACTGTTGCTTTGCCTTAGATAGCCCTCTTTTTGTCCATTACTGCTCACTTTATTCTAACATTTCTTTTCTTGCCAATGAGTTCCTTCAGCTCTACATGCTGGGCTCAGTCCTGGTTTATCTACTTCTTCCCTTATCTTTCCTCCCTCCTTTCTCCCTCAGCTTAATTCCTTTGCTCTCATTATCTTCTCATCCCTCACTGTAAATATAGTTTGACAGTCCTCCTTTGTAGTCCATCTGGTTAACCTCTGGAACCCCCTTCCCTATTTATTTCTCATCCATATAAACCACTCCTATCTCATTTCATGCATTCTTGCTGTTGTGTCAAACCACCCTTCAATTCTTTCTTCCTCTCCAGTGTCTTGTGCTCATCCTGTCCTCCTCTCTAGGACTCTGCATTTATAATTTGTAACATTTTGTGATGATGGCACCTTGTCATATTTGCATTTAAGCATGTACACAAATGTGCAGCTCTGATTTCTTGCACTGCCTGTTGCACTTTTTAGCATGTTGTATCGTTCTCTGCTTTGCACATCCTTTGTAAAGCCCTTTTCTGGGCTGCACATGTAAACGTACCTCTCCCTGTCAACACATTTTAAATAAATGGATAAATAAGTCTGGATCTGCTAACCACTTTACAGAATCTATGTACATCTGAGACTACACAGCAATTCCTTAAAAGATCCCCAAGACTGCAAACAAAGCAATCTTTCAACATACAGATTACTATCTGCTTACTTACTTAGACCATCACCTGACCTACAATATCCATATTACCAACTTCATCAATAAAATCCATATAAGGCTAGGTCTCTTACACCGAATCACAAAGTTCCTTATCTCCATCTCCAGACTACACCTTGCCAGCTCCAGACTACAACTCACCAGCTCCCTTCTCCTGCCCCTCCTTGATTATGGCTCTGTTGTGTACTCCCCCAACACTTTCCCCCTTTTCTCCAAACTCAGGACTACGTACAATAATATCGTATGCTTCATGACTGGCCTCCCCTGGATGACCCATCACTGTACCCTCTATGCCTCCCTCAACTAGCTTACCCTTGAAGGCAGGTTCCAACTAAAATGCTCTCTTTCCTATACAAAGTTCACCGTAATCTGCTGCTGAGCAGTGTTAACTCCCTTTTCCCTTTATCAGTTCCCAAGAGCAGTACAAGAGGGGCCACCTGTCATATCTTTGACACCCCTTTTTACTGAACTAAGCATGCCCAGAACTCCATCACATACAAGGGCCCTAAGTTTTACAATAAACTGCCACCTGAACTTCAGGCCTGTAGTTCAATTTGCTCATTTACCTCCTCCCTCAAGGACCACCTCCTCCAATCCACCACCTGTGACTGCCCTAGCAGGTATCCCCCCCGAATGTCCGCCAACCCTTGAGTTACCTTAGAGTTTATATATATCTGTATATTGGGTCTATTGTTGTGTGCTCTATTTTTTTTTTCTAATCTAGATGCTCCTGTCATGTAAACTGTTTCTATTGTAAATACTGTAACATTTTGCAAATATTGTTTTTAGCTTTTTCTCTATATCACGAAATTTCTGTACCACTGGACGTTTGTGAAAATGGGCATTTTTGCTCACATACTTTCCAGTATAAAAATAAAATTGAATTGAACTGATAGACCTCTTTCTACTTCTGCTTGAAGAAATTCTTAAATGTGCATCACCAATGCCTTTTTTAGTTAGAGCCCAGACTTCTGAGCCCACTGCCTGAAGTTTGCAGAAACTCTGTCATACGCAGGGACACTGGAAAACTGTACGCTCAGTTTCACTGAAAATCCACAATTTTCACCAATTTATTGAGGATCCATAATTTTCACCAATATGAGCAATTTCTTGCAGTTTTGGAGTTTTTCCAAAACTGTGTAAAACATATTACCATTTTCAAAGAAAAACTAAAATATAAGCTTTTCTTCCAATTCTATTTGAGCTCCTTCTTTGCTAGTAATGATGTACTCCTAATCAGCCCTTGTACAACCCCTCCAATCCGACACTACCGCAGGCCTACCTACTTTAAGGTTACGGTCCGAGGCATGCACCCCATAGCATGGCTCCTGGGGGGGGCACAGGATGAGAGATTGAAATCAATCTGTTAACCCCCACAGGTCATTCTGGGCACCATTTGGGCTGTGGATGAGGAGGCCCAGCATCATGCACTGCAATGAAGAGTGTTATGTGATCTTAGTTGCATTTCCCTGATAGTGTGGCCATGCAATGACAAATGGCATGCAGTGCATGCTTACGATGTCTGCAACATCAGCCAATTTCTGCTCTACTGAGGCTCTTTGGCTCACTGGCTCCATCACGAGGAGTCAGGCTGTCCCTGAGAGCTCTCACCCACCCCGCCTGGAGGGGGCAATTGTCCATCAGACACTCTATCCTCCTCCCCCGAATGACCCTCCTAATCCCGGGTTGTCGGCGCCGCAAGTGGTAGCACTAGTGCTGCATCAACTAACATGCAGACTTGGGTTTGGTCAAAACAAAACAGTGTGAAGTGAGGACAGCTTAGTTTGCTTTCAAAATCCTCTGGGAAGCAGCCTACTGTATCTAAGATGTCTCAGTTACTGAAACACAATAGTTGACATTAAAGGTACAAATTGTCCTATTCACTCTAATGGAGTGCTAACTAGTTTTTTCCTCGTGCACATTTTATTCTGGATGGATCTTCATTCAAACAGCTGAGGATTTAGGGTGGATCTACTGATTTTAAACTTGAATGTGCATCTGAGAATGTTAGAGACAGTGGTCCCTCCCTTGACAATAAGCCACTTACATGTTCATATGTAAGGGTTGCAATGAAAAACTTAACAAAAAACAATCTGTTAAAAGAGATGAAATCAGGGCTAGAAATAATTTTTTTTGAGTGCTTGTCTGAGAGACAGGTGGGGTGTAAATTTTGCCTGTTCGGCCAAAGTTTTACCTGTCTGCATTGTTGTGAGGCGAATTATGAAATAGGTGGCATAAAACAGACTGTAAAGAGGAAACAGAAAAAAACTGTTGCTTTTGGGGGGGTTATTTTTCAACTGTCTTTCTCACTAGAACACTCTGTGTAGTGTAGTTTAGTCTATTTCTGAATCAGAACTTGAATCTAGTCTGCAGCCATATGATCTCACATGAGGTCTTCTCTTTTGTTTTCCAGATCTGAACCATAGTGTTATGGCATCCTGCAGGTCAAATGTAGCAACACTAGCATCTGACAGCTTATACATAGATACATAGACAGTGTCGGCAGATAAGGTCCTATGGCCCACCCAGTCTGCCCATTTGAGCTTGTAAGTTCAGTTTGTTTTCCTAGAAGTCTGTTGCCCCTTACCCCTGACCTCCAGAATTCCTTTATGTCTATCCCATGCATTCTTAAATCCCGTGATTGTTTCAGCCCCCACCACTTCCTCTGGCAGGGTGTTCCACTTGTCCACCACCCGTTCTGTGAAGAAATTCTTTTCATGTTTCCTCTGAATCGTCCTCCCTCCAACTTCATCCCATGCCCTCTAGTCCTGGAACATCTTTTTCGCTTAAAAATAGTGTTTTCCTGCACCCTGTTCCTCCCTGTAAGATACTTGCATGTCTCTATCATAGCCCCTCTCTCCCTCCTCTCCTCCAGGGAGTACATGTTCAGTTTCTTCAACCTGTCTTCATAGGACTTGTGATGCAATCCATGCACCATCTTTGTTGCCCTCCTCTGAACCTTCTCTACCCTGTCTATGTCCTTACGTAGGTATGGTCTCCAGAACTGTACACTGTACTCCAGGTGGGGCCTCACTAGTGTCTTGTATAGCGGAATTATGACCTCCCTTTTCCTGCTGGTGATGCCCCTGCCTATACATCCCAGCATCCTATTTGCTTAACCTGCTGCCTTGTCACACTGTTTCCCTACCTTGAGGTCATCAGAGATGACAACCCCAAGATCCCTTTCCTGCTTGGTGCATGCTATATCCTCACCCCCCAACTGATATATTGTGCCAGGGTTTTTGTGCCCCATATGCATTATCTTGCACTTCTTTGCATTGAATTTCAACTGCCAAACCCCTGACCATTCTTCAAGTTTCTGCAGGTCCCTTCTCATTCTGTCTACACCCTCTGGTGTGTCTACTCTGTTACAGAGCTTTGTTTCATCAGCGAACAGTGAAATTCTGCCTTCTAGGTCCCATGCAATGTCACTGATGAAGATGTTGAATAGGACCGGTCCCAGCACTGATCCCTGTGGTACCCCACTGGTCACTCTTCCCTCTGTGGAGTGACAGCCATTTACCACCACCCTCTGTGTCCTGCCACCCAGCCAGTTACCTACCCACCACACTACTGTCCTGCCCACACCCATATTCCTCAGTTTGTGTAATAGTCTTCTATGTGGCACAGTGTCAAAGGCCTTGCTGAAGTCCAGATAGGCCATGTCCACTGCCCTCCCTGATCCACCTCCTAGTCACCCAGTCAAAATTCAACGAGGTTGGTCTGACATGACCCCCGTGGTGAAACCATGCTGCCTTTTGGGTCCCAGCACTGACAAACCAGATGTTCCACCAATCTCTCCTCAGTAGTGCTTCCATGATCTTCCCCACTACTGAGGTGAGGCTGACTGGTCTGTAGTTCCCTGCTTCCTCTTTGTTCCCACTTTTGTATAAGGGGACTACATCTGCTGTCCTCCAGTCTTTGGGTACCTCCCCTGTTTCCAGTGATCAGCCAAACAAGATAGCCAGAGGTTCAGCCACCACCTCTCTTAGTTCTTTAAGGACCCTGGGGTGCACCCCATCTGGCCCCATTGCTTTATCAACTCTTATTACTTCCAGTTCCTTCAGGACCCTTTCTCGTGTAAAGGGACTTGTGTCCATTTCTGCACCATTCTCACCCCTTGTACTCCCTTCAGACCCACTACCCTCCTCTTCCTCAGTAAAGACTGAGCAGAAATACCTGTTCAAAATGTCAGCTTTACTGTTGTCATCCTCCATGTGGCCCCCATCCTCCCCCTTCAGTCTCACTATCCCTCCCTTTGTCTTTCTTTTTTCACTTATGTACCTGTAAAAGGTTTTGTCCCCTCTACCCACTGATTTTGCAATGTGTTCTTCTGTCTGAGCTTTGGCTTCCCTTACTGACCTCCCTGCCTCCCTTTGCTTCTCCTGGTACTTCTCCCTATCCCTTCTACCTGTGTCTTTTGTATTGCCTGAATGCAATCTTTTGGCTTTCACTTTCTTTGCTACTCTTTGGAAAACCATAATGGTCTCCTCTTCCTTTTCCTCTTGCTAACCTGCTTAATGCATAATTCTGTTGTTCTTGTAATCCCCATTTTAAATACTGCCCACTGTTCCTCAACCCGATTCCTGTCCCATTCCCTAATGCCTCTTTCAAGTATCCCCCATTTTCCCAAAGTCTGCCCCCTAAAATCCAGGATATATGTTTTGTGTGGTTTGGTTCTGCTTTCTGTGATTTCAAACCACAATGACTGATGGTCACTGTTTCCCAGGTGCTCCCCACTGTTACCCCCATCACACTGTCCCTGTTTGTGAGCACAAGGTCCAGTATTGCCTTCTGCCAAGTTGGTTCCATGACCAGTTGCTTGAGAAAGGCACCCTGAAGGGAGTCCAGGATAAATCTGCTCCTAGTTGATGCTACTGCTGGGATGCTCCAGTCCACGTCTGGAATATTGAAGTCTCCAACCAGTACTACCTCATCTTTGTCTGCCATCCTTTGGATGGCTAGCATCAGCTCCCTGTTTCTTCCTCCTGGGCTGGTGGTCTATAGACCACACCTGTGTGGATGGCTGTCCCCATTTTCCTTTCCAGCTTAGCCCACAGTATATCTCCCCCATTTTGTTCCTCCTGGATCTCTGTGGCCCTTATGTCATTTTTCACATACAGTGCCACTCCCTCCTCCCTTCCTGCCTGCTCTGTCTCTTCTGAATATGTTGTAGCCAGGTATGGTCATCTCCCAGTCGTGGTTATCATTCACACCAGGTTTCAGTGATGGCCACAATGTCCAGGTCTGACTGTACCATGACAGCCTCCAGATCTTCCATCTTGTTGCTAAGGCTCCTGGCATTTGCACACATGGCTTTCCATGATTTGACCTCCCTAGACTGTTTCACTGTTCTACTCCAGCCCCTTCCTTGGTTGTCATTTATCCCTGGTTCTCCTTGCTGTCTGCCCTTCTGCTGAATTTTGCCCCTTTTCTGCTTATCCACCTCTTGGGCACTAATCTCCATCTTTTGCACACTGCTTTGCAGAGATAGCCACTCCTCTGGTTCACTGGTTCCACTGTTAGCTGTGGGGGGTGAGCAAGTAGGTACCCTCCTTGCTGGCCTGCCACCCCCCTTTGCTAGTTTAAATGCTTGTCAATGTAGCATTTAAACTTATCATTGAGTGCTTGATTCTCTCCAGGATGGATGCAGGCCGCCAGGCTTGAACAAACCTCCATCCCTCCAGGTGGGTCCCCAGTCACCAATGAATCCAACCCTTCCTCACAGCACCAGTTCTTCAACCATGAGTTAAAGTTCCTGGTGCATGCACTCCTATGCTCTCCTTGCCTCTCACAGGTAGTACTTCTGAGAAAGTGACAGAAATAGCTACTTGCTTGAGACCCTCCCCAGTTTCTAAACTCTTCCTGAACTTCCTTTGGCTCCCCATTTGCTGAGGTCATTAGTACCTAGGTGGATAATGACATCCAGCTCACCCTCCTGCCTTGCCTTCCCAGTGATCCCCAGGATCTTCCTTCCATCCTTCCATGCCGTGGCACCTGGTAGGCACCTCACCTCCTGTCCTCCCTCCTGTGTTCCTAGCTGGATCCCCTTATGATGGAGTCCCCCACCAGGATTCGCTTCCTCCTCCTCTGGGGTCCACTGCTTTCCCCGCTGAGGTCACCTCCTTGGCTAACCTCCACATCCTTTCCTTCCACTTCTCTGGGTACCTCTATTTGGTTGTCCTCATTTGCCAGTGTGGCATATGAGTTCTTGAGTGGAATAGGATCTGGGATGTGCCTCTGCCTAACTGCTCTAACCCTCCCTGAGCCAACTGTCATCCAAGTGCTCCTCGTTCTCGGCATCCTTTGAGGCAGTGGCATTGGACTGGGTGGTCCCTGGATAGGGGTGATGGTACTCCTGACCCAATTTACTTCTGCTCTGAGTCTGGCTACCTCATCCCGCAGTCCAGAGAGATGCATGCAGATAGGGCAGCACCTCAGTGTCCAGAAGGTCTGCCTGAATATGGCTGCTGCACAGCCACTGCATTGCACCACTCCCCACATTATACTGCAATTCCACTACTTGTCTGCTACTGAAGCTCTCCTAGTTCCCTTTTTATTAATTTGCTGTACTAAAAATCCTGCCACTGATCCTTAGATAATTTTTTTTTTAAAGAAAAAGAAACCAATAAATAAACAAATGAGTCAAAACACTTGTCGTGCTGAGGGTGGGCTTCTTCCCCCTTATGCCCCTCCTACTTCACACCCCTTACTATACCCTGTGTTTAGCTCCTGTCAATCAGATTTAACAGGGCATATAATTAAGAGTTGGGGGAAGGGGAGGGGGGAAAATTGCAGCAATTAAAGACAGCACAGAATTACACCACCACTATGTTTTAAATTTTCAACAGCCCCAAAACAATTATAAGTAAAGACAACAAAGAAAGTATAGTGTCACTAAAAGCCCACAATCTAAGTTTAAAAGAAAAATAGCAATTACCAGTTACTCTAAAGCACTGAATTGAATATGTTTCCTTCCTTCCCCTTCTGGCTTCTTCAGACACACATTAGTTCAGAAGTAGTCACAGGAGACAGACAGGACCTCCAGTTAGACTTCACTCTGCCCATCAAGCTGAATCCTCTCTCAATCACTGCACTCTGGGTGGGATCAGTATAGCTATAATGACTAAGATCAGTATGTTAGGGAATCGCTGCTCATGTGAATCATTATGGAGAATTTTTTGCCAGAAATCCAAATAGTGAAATTCTGAAGACTCATTCAGTGTTTTCCTCATAAGTGGTTTAAGCTCTAACCACTGAGCTTTAATCAAGTTTACGTCATGATTGTGTTTCTTGTGTAAGTATCTGTAGTGCTCCGTGAGGGTGCTGACCTCCTCATTGTTCATAAATGGCTAGCTGGTCACCGTTATCTGGCAGCTGTAATGGGTTAAATGTCCTGAATGCCCATAGGACTTTGTCTGTTTTAAAATTTGAAAATCATGAGTTAATATTTTCAATTGTTGATGAAAGAAGAGCTGTAACATCATGTAACATGGCCTGCTTGGATCTAGCTAAAGAATGTCTTCTTCCAAAGTTAAGAAAAATATCAGATCCACGGTATTGAACCTGAGTACTGGCTGAGCCTGTTAGAGTTGTGCTAGTGTCGCTGTCAGCTGTGTCAGGGAGCAAGAGC
Organism: Neoceratodus forsteri; assembly: GCA_016271365.2. Taxonomy (NCBI): domain Eukaryota; kingdom Metazoa; phylum Chordata; order Ceratodontiformes; family Ceratodontidae; genus Neoceratodus; species Neoceratodus forsteri. The sequence goes on along the minus strand of CM057458.1, from coordinate 1,062,396,753 downwards.
AATTTGTTACAGAATTTGTCAAGTTTATCCTGCACAGGGTAATTCTCTAGCCAGGGCACTGTGCTTTCAACTTTACAGACTATTGTTTCCTCTGTTGAGCTATCTCTCTGTAGAGTTAGACTGAAGGCCATCACGACAGAAAGGTATTCAGCCAGAAACTGAGTAAAGAGGACAAATCTCACAGTACTTATTGATTTGAACAGCCCACTGGCCTGATCTTTTGTTTGCCCTGCTGTAGAAGTAATATGCTGTAAATGTGCAACTAAGGCCTTGTAGCTAGACAGAATGACAAAGCTCTCTCTCTCTCTGTGCAACCCAACAGGTTCCTGACACATTAACTGTTTTGTGAATGGTGTAGCTCATATTACTAGCTAACTCTTTCAGACTGGCCCAGTTTTTGGGAGACTTATGGTATATTTTATAGATACCCATTAAGACTGCATCTGTTGTTTTCATGGTGGGAATAAATGTTGCTGATTGTTTTATAGCAAGCTCCAACTTATGAGCACTGCACTGAATCCCTAACAAATAAGGTATGTCTTTCAACATCCTGCCAAACACCCTAGTCACTTTGCCTAACATGACAGGTGCCCCATCAGATCAAAAAGCAACCATGTTTTCTTTCCAGCCTTTACAGTCCAAGATGAATTCTAAAGCATCACCTATTGATTTATAAATGCTTTCATCATTTGGAACAGAGACTGGCTGAAGGGAAACAAATTTGTTTACTGGATGGAAATTTTCCATTGTCCTAATATAGACTGCGTCCTCTTCTATACTGATGCATCAGTGCTTGAATAACAAAGGACCGAAATAAAGTTGTTACTATTAACCATTTTTGCTTCCTTTAACCTAATTGATTCTGAAATAAAATGTGTGAACGTACAGTAGCTGCCTGTTTGTCACTTTTGTAACTGACTCCAACATTTGCAGCATTTATATGTTGTAGTTCTAATATGCCTGGAAAATCTGTGAATGGGCATTCAGAATTAATGAAATAAAGAGTTGTTTTAAACAAATATTCCACTTGTGTTGCCTCATTTCTTTCCATTTGTATGATACCTCGTTCTATAGCTAAGTTGCAAGGGTCAGTGTTAGACGCAGTATTTTTTTCTGTAGCTAATTTATGAGGTTTGGATAGTTCATCGGCACGTACATATTCAAGTCTCATGCTCTTACAGCTGGTCATGAAAGTGTTTGTCTCTTTTAAGTATTTTTGGCAATAGGAGCAGGTCATCATGCCCACATCAGGCGCATGCAGTAGCCACTCCCTATTTTTCTTCCAGCTGTCTTGGAAGCCCCTTTTTCTTTTTGTCCCAGTTTCAGTAATGATTGGTGGAGATGTGGTAGCTGGTGGCATAGCAACGCTGGCAGTGGCACTACTACTTGTCACAGCCATGACACCAGTGACACCAGACTCAGTGTTGGGGTGTGCTGGTGTTACTGACACTACTGGAGTACACCTAGAGGAATCAGAACGTTCTACTCCCCCTTCATTTGAAGGCTTTACAAGTATTTTTTTAAATCCAAACGATAACAAAGAATTATTTTTTTACCCAATAGGTGGTTTGTGCTTAGCTAGGAGACGGAGTACTTAGTGTATACAGACAGACTTTTAGCCTCCCTAGTTCCTTCCCCTTCTGTATGTTTATTTTTTTACTAATTTATTTTTTTACTTCTGTAATGTGAAACACCGGAAAAGGGCTTTTTAGTAATATGTGTCCCCTCCTTGTTTAGGATTTATTTCACAATATCAGCACTATAAATGTTTTTATTTATTCAGTCCCCCTTAATTTTTTTATACCACTAAAAGCAGCCTGATAGGATAGTATTATATTGCTGTTTTTAATATTCTTTTTTCCCTTTCCAAATTCTACAAAAACATTGAAAAGGGCTGCTTTTCATTTATTTTTTCCTTGTTCAGGAGGATTTTCACAACTACTATAAAACACTGTACTCTGGAGCGCTGTCTCTGCCTGTGTTACTGTTTGTGTCTTTATGTCACTTCACTTTGTCTATAATTTTTTTTTATATATATTTCAGTCACCTGAGTCCATCCCTCCACTCTGCTTCACATGCAGAGAGGTCAGCCCACACTTCAGCTCTCAAGGCAATCCTCTCAACTTTTTTTTTTTATTCACTGAAAACAGCCTGCTATTGTACTTTTTTTTTAAGGGGGTTTATTATTTTATTTTCTCCACAAGACCCTTGTAAAGGGCTTTTTAAAATTTTTCCTCTTCCTTCTTTCCCTTGGTAAGACTTTCAGCAGTCTAACCTGTTCGACAGTGTCTGCCAGTCAATTTTTTTTCCAATTTCAATCAGTCTACACACATACATACACACACACACACTTGCAGACCAAAAGACAGAATCTGACTATGGGGCAGATGTTTTATTTATATATATATTTATTTAAGAAAGGCTTTTGCTTATAGTTAGACTTAGTACTAGGATGAGCAGTAGGGGGTAGCTGGTAAGTAGAGGTAGCGGTAGACAAACAAAGGCTTTCTGCCTCAAAAAACTATGGAGGTCCAGTTGTTGCTAAAGGGCAGGTAACAGACTACATATAATTTGATAGAGAGAGAATGAGAAAGTCAAAGAGAATGTATTCAGACCCCTCTCCTTGACAGTGCCTGTTTTGTGTTTCAGACAGCTAGACTTTTTAGTTCTTTTTTTTTGTTTTAATTATTCAGTCTCCACTTCCATGCACATAGAGAGAGACAGCCACTGCTGACAACACTACTCAAGGCTAGTTGCCTTGATTTTGCTACAGACAGTTAAGAGCACAGCAGCAGCTTGCCTGTGTTCTTCTTACTCTGTCTTCATAGGAGTTGATTACCTTTTTTTTGTACTGTTTTGTGCCCAAGTTAACAAATATTCCTCCTAGGATAGGCTTCTGCACAGCCACACACACAGCACTCTAAATGAAGGGAGAGAGGATTGATGCGTCACTTGCTTTATTTCTCAAAGAAACTGAAAAGACAATAGTTGCTTGCTGTTGCTGCCTACTGCTTTCTGTGTCCTCTCGCACTCCGAACCATGTGCAGTGATCCACACAGAGCCCTCAATGCAGCACTGTGTCTGCCTGCCTATCCCTGACTGAAGCCCCCAAACTTTTTTTTTATATTTTTTCCTCTCTCTCTTGGACTTTTATTGAAGTCCCAGACTCCTGTCCCACTCCTCTTCCTCTTCCTTAATTCTGAGCAGCCCTTGCTTTACACAAGCACCCACCAATCGCAAAAAGTATTTTTGTGTTTTTTTTTGATTGGGAAAACAAAGAAAGAGCCCTGAAAAGGGCTGTTGAATATAGTGGTGGACTGTCTGGTGGTAATCGATCGATGCCACCCAGACCTAGTAGACAGCGCTTGCTCTCCTCTGCTCCTCGATGTCCGATCACTTCAAAACATAGGGGGCCGGCTATTCAAAAGGGTTGCGCCATGCGCAATAGGGTTGCGCATGCACAAGAGTCGAAAGTCACGCCATTCTGCGATATTCAGCGAGGAGGCAGTTGCGCACCGAAAACAGGCTGAACAACAGCGCAATGCAAATGAAGGCATGCGCAACCAAAGGAGGTGGATCCATGCATAAAGAGCTCAATGCGATATTCAAAGACTTGCGCAATGCGCAAGAGCTGAACAGCCGGAAGTTGCGCCCTAGTGGAAATTAGCCAAAATAAAAAGGCTCAAGGAAGAGGCGCAAGAACGCGACAGGGAAGACACATGAGGCAGAGAGACAGAAAAGGCCAGAGTAACATACAGTGCAGGCCAGGATGCACAGGACAGAAGAGGGCAAGGGAAGGTGTATGGGGCCACAGGTGCAGAGGCCAGTAGGTGTACCAGGTGCAGTGGAGGTAGCAGTCAGGACAGGGGTAACAGAGCAACATCAGCCGGGGGTCACAGGCCAGGAGATGGACAGTGCCAGCTTCCACATGGAAGCTGTAATGAGGGGGTGAGAATGCAGCCTGCAGGGGACGTGGCCGGAAGGGCCTGTCGGAGCGCCCCCAACAGGCAGTACCGTGCCGCATCAGCTTTGAGCTGTACACAGATGTAGAGATCGTGGGCGGTACCGCCTGAACAGGGCAATACTGAGGCGGCTCTGTGAGCTGTGCAGTGATGTGATGCAGGCACCCTCACGGCGGAGTCACGCTCTGTCGGTGGAGACCAAGGTGACAGCCTCCAGTGTCTGCTCGCCACGGGCACCTTCCAGAGGCCGACAGGGACACCACAGGCATCACACAGTTGGCCACATCACGCATCCTCACCCAATTCCTCAGCGCACTGCTGCCACATGCTGCGGAGCATCCAGTTCCCCAGCACCCAGCGCAGAGCGTACAGCAAACATGCAGGAGTTCCACAAGGTAGCACGTATGCCTGGCGTGCATAGGGGCCATAGACTGCACCCATGTGGCCATACGCACACCACCTGGCCCCGATGGGGCTGCATATAGGAACAGGAAGGGCTATTCCAGTGTCAACTGCCAGGTGGTGTGTGATGCCACTGGGCGCATAATCAATGTCTGTGCCACACACCCTGGCGGAGCACATGATGCCTTTATATGGTATCAGTCCGCACTGTGCCATCAATTCGAGAGTGGGGACATCCCCACAGGCCATCTAGTGGGTGAGTATGCATGTAGGAATTGCAAACGTGGGGCAAGGGTGGGAATGCCACAGGTGCTATGGTAGTGGCACACAGGGATATTGGCAATATGGACCTGAACATGATACTCATCTCCACCATCTCCACACAGGTGACAGCTGATACCCACTCCGTCCCTGGCTGCTCACACCATACCGGCGCCCCATGACCCCATCGCATGCAACGCTATAACGAGGCGCATGCGCCACACGCACATCATCGAGCCGGTGTTTGGGCTGCTCAAGGCACGCCCGATGCCTAGACACCTGGGCGGTGCCCTACAGTACAGCCCCTCAAAGGCCTGTGGGATATTCCTGGCCTGTTGTATCCTGCACAACATGGCCAAAGACTGTGGGATAGCCATTCAGGTCGAGGAGGGGGACAGCGATGGGGACGCCAGCGGCGCCGGTGATGATCAGCCCCCCCATGGACGGCGGGACCCCCGACTGATCCGGCAGGCCCAGCTGCACCAGGACACCATCACGGAGGAGCATTATGCACGACACAGGTAAGTCAAGGGGCCATGTGCAACCAACACTGTCCTGGCGCAACCCACAGGCACACAGAGTAACACACCAGGGGTGCATGACGGCAAGGGGAGTGGAAGGGACCAGGCACACAAACACACCATCAGGGAGGGGCGAACAGTCATATGGACACACACACACACACACCAGGCACAAAGCATACATGGGCAGGTGCACAGCAGAGCAGGAACAGACATGGCAAACACACAGATCCACAGACCACACCCACCACCTGTACTGTCCAAGTACGTGTGTCAGATGCTGGGCACCCTTGCACCTTGGTGTACAGTACAATGCAGGCATCATCATGCACACGCACCTGTGGACAGCAGTTGGGATGGTGTGCAGGTGGTCTGTATGTCGGCGTGATGTGCAGGGCACCCACCAGTGCACTGCCCACCATGACACAGTGCACACAGGGCAGCACCAGACAGGGCCCGCACTGGGAGACAGGTCAGTCATGTTGCACTGCTCCACGGCCACCGGATGCGTGGGTGGCCCCGCCGCGACCCAACAGCACTGGCAGGCTGAGCAGGGCTCCATGGGGTGGCACCGATGGACCATCAGGGGTCCCACTGCGCGATCACGACCTTGTCCGCAGTGGGGTCTGTAGTATGCCAAACATAACCTGCACCAGGGTGATGGGGATGCCCTCGCAGAACCCGGGCGTCGACAGGCTTGGTGTCGCTCGCACGCCGGGAATGGGGAGTGGAGAGTGCAGTGGGGTGCGGCGGTACAGGAGCACCCTGCTTGTGTGCCCAATGCAGCCACGACAGCGACCAATGCCTGGGTCTGCCTGTCAATGGCGGCGGTCACATCCATCCGCATATGGACCATCTCTGCACGGTCCAGAGCACAGTCCCTGCTGTGCGCCCACAGCCACACACAGTGCCTCCGCGACGTTGCAACCCACCTTTGCTGCTGTACTGATTCCGCAGCAGGTGGGTGTGTCTTCAAATGGGTACTCTGCCACAACGGCATCCTGTCCCCAGGGTATGGAAGGTCCTGATGCTCAACATCCCTTGAGGGTGGCGCTGTTCACCAGGACCAGGAATGGGCATATCAAAGGAGGTGGGCATGTGCCACGCTGGACACTGTACCCCAGACCTGGTGGGTGACTGCTGCTGCTGCCCTCCAACCGCTGCCCAGGGACCACTCGTTCCACTGCTGTGGCGCAACAGTGCCAGACACCTGCACAGCCACCGGTGCTGCCCCACGGTGCTGACAGGCACAGCCTGGAACTGTGCCGACATGCTGGCACACCGCTTGGAACCAGCTAGGCCAGGGCACGTGCTGGCCTGCTGTGTGTCCGTCATGGGACACACACATGTCACTGCCCATTGCAGTCCTTGCATCATCAATGGTGCAGGCGTGCTACAGCCACAGTCACAGCGTGCTGGCATGCTTGCATGCCAGACTGCTGAGACACAGGCTGTGCACCCCCACCCGACTCACCCGACACCAGAGTTGGCAGCCGGCGTGCATGCTGGTGCAGTGCATGCTGGCTGGTGACAGAGGGTGGATGGACCCTCCTCCATGTCCAGCAGGTCTTCCTCACTGCCTGGACCAACCACCACCGCCCCTGAAGACGAACAGGATCTGTAACAGAAAGAGAGGACATGTGAGTGCATGTGAACAACCTCCCCCCCCCCACCACCATGTCATACCGTGCAGTGATGGGCTTCCACCTGTCTGGAATCCACCTCCTGGTACGCCCTCAATAGCACTCCGCTGTATTGATGCAGCCAGTCGGTCCTCAGCCGCGGTCAGCTCCACCACCGCTGGCTGGCCCCCGCCAGTGCCAGCACGTGCCGCCCTGAGGGCTGCCACCTTCTCCTTCACCCTCCTGCGGTCTGTCCCCATCTTCTTTTGCATTCCTGCGGGCGCTGGTGGCTTCGTGCAGGTTCACTGCCCGAACTACCTCCCATGCAGCCACACGGGCCTGAGGGTGCTCCGTCCACTCAGTAGTGGCTCCTCCTCCAGGTAGGCCTGGAAGAGGGCCTCTGTCTCTGCCGTGGTGAAGTTGGGCCTCCTCCGCCCACCATCCTCACCCTCACCTTGGCTCTGCTCGGTCATGGCGATCTGTATGGGTGGAAGTGGACACCTGTCACTGTGCAATCTACAGCGTTATCCCATGACCATTGTCCAGAACATCACACAGCATGCAACCCACCTCTCACTTGCAGTAACCGAATCTGGCCAGCGCAGCCCAATGTCGCACATTTATAGCGCAATGCATGCAAATTAGGAGTGAAGCAACTGTAATGAGATGCAAATCGCGCCACTGCACCTTTGAATGGCTGATCAGATGATTTGCATGTGTTGGCTGAATATCGCGCCGTTGCACTTTGCGCAATACGGTTGAGCCGGCTGAGCCAATGGCGCAGATCTGTGACTGTGTGGTACACTGCATTGCGCATGCCCAGGTAGCTTACGCAGGCGTCTGCCGCGCTGACGTGCTGTGCGCGATCAGCAATTCAGGCCATGGCCACCATTGTGCCAGTGGCGCTACAGCACTGGGCACCATATGGCGCTGTGGCACTACTGCGCAATAGTCCACTGTGGCACTGGCACGCAGGTGATCGGTCACACAAGATGCGTAGACGTCAGATGGCGCTATGCGGGCCTTGCGTCATAGACCCCTGACCTGGTGTCCGACCTTTACCCCCTGGTGCTGTTCGGCTGCCATGTGTACGGCTCTGTTGCGCTGTTTGGTGACAGCGCTATGTGAACTGACGGCGCTATACGAACAGCGCAATTGGAACCTATGGTGGTCTATTGCGCAACATTTCCACGTGGGGTTGCCGCGCTGCAGGGTGCCATATTGCCTGCTCTACTACAGTAATGACACGCAGGAGAGCTCCCCAGTGGAGTCAGGTGGAGGTGGCCAACCTGGTGGCAGTGGTTGAGCCCCACTTTGGGGCACTGTTTGGGGATCAGCCCCTCACCATGGCCCGCACCCATGTGTGGCTGCAGGTGGCCACTGAACTGGAGAGGGTCACAGGGCGGTGCCGGTCTGCTGACCAGTGCAGGCACAGATATAGTGACCTCCGCAGGAGGGAGCTGGACGTGCTGCAACGCCTCAGGTCACGTGCCAGGAGGGGCGTTGTGCCTAGGCCAGGTGGGTGTACCATCTATGCACCTATATTCTCCGTAAGGGTGTGACTGTGTTTTGGTGGCGGTGCATGGGGGATGGCTCTGCCATGGTTGGCTGTGTCTGTGTGTGCAGGTGTGAGATGCATGGGTCTGGCTGTGTGGCAGGCACACTCACTGGGGCAGGGGGCAGTCTGCTTTGGGGTTACACTGATGTTTTTCTCAACATTTGTCACCCACAGGCCTGGTGGAGAGGATGCAGGCCCAGGCTGAGGAGGGCCGTGGTGGGGCCCAGGTGGCAGCCGGAGGAAGCGTGATGGGTGGACCACAGCAGCAGCCACAGCTGCTTGATGAGTGTGAGTATCATTACATCATGGATGCTATTGCATGCTGGAAGGGGTGGGCATGACCACCAGCCATGGACAACACAACCATGCACGACACAGGAGACAGTCATCACTGTCCAGTGTCACTGCACGTCTGTGTGTGCGCCACTGGTGGTCCATGCATGCACTGGGCACATGGCTGTGGAACTGGCATCCCACCACATTGCCACGTCACTTGACAGCCTTGTTTGTGCTGTGATGGACATGGGCAGTGTTTGTGTGCAGTGGTGCACATAGCTGGTGCTGCCTGGTTGGGCGTGTCATGTGCATGGTCACTGTGGGTGGGTGCATACCATCACAGGTGCAGGGCACTAGGCTATATGCCTTGCAGGATGGGTGGTGTTCAGGGTTGTGGACAGTCACAGCCATTGACTGTGTTCCCTTTTCCTAGGTCTCAGCATCCTACGGCGGATGGACCGTGCCCTCCAGCGGCTGACACAGGTGTCAGTTGCTACACACGACCTCCTCACAGACATGCAGCGCCATGGGGTCAGGCGACGGCCGAAGAACTGGAAGATCAACCGGCAGCAGGGGACCAGCCTGCCGGTGCTGACTGCGCTTCCCTTCCCCTTCACCCAGCCCTCCCACCCTGCCTTTCCTCTCCCAGTTGTTCACCCTACCCTTACCCACCCCTACCTTGTACCCCTACCCCCTTGTCTTGTACATATATGTATATAGTTATGTTGTTGGTCTTGGTGTTGTACATATCTTTTCCAATATATATATATTTTGTTATGAATACTGTGGTGGTCTCTGATTTGCAGCTGGCTATGGTTGCTCAGTTGCAGTGGTGTGCATGGCATCTGGGGTGGTATGGTCCTGGGTATGTATGTGTGTGTGTGTGTGTGTGTGTGTGGTGTGTGTGTGCATGGGGAGGTGTCTCTGGTGTGGAGTGACTTTCAGTCGGTCTTGCCATCTGCTGCCACCCACTGCTGGGTGCCCAGGGTGGGTCTGGCTTGTATGGTTCTATGCTACACGAGGTTGACGTGTGCCGGGGATGCATGGTGTTTACTGCAGTGACAGTCACTGCACATGGGTGGTGTCTTGGGGTCACAGTGCAGGGTGTGCTGTGCAGAAGGGGGGGCTGATGTGCACTGTGGTTGTCGACCCCCTGTGTGTGGCAGTCTAAGCCTGCCAGTGGGTGTGCTGGGGCGACATGGCCCTGCTGTGCTTTGTTGGCTTGTCCCCATGGGCCAGTGGATCATCCATCCCTCCCCCAGTGATGCTGTGCTTGGGGTGTGCGGGTGTATTGTTAGTTCTGCAGTGTGTTCCTGTGCCCATGTGTGGCATGGCTGGTGGTGGGCCCCAGCCTGCCTCCCTGGTTGTGCAATTCCACTGCTCTGCTGGGGGGGCTCTGCTTGCGCTATGGCACCTCTGGATTGCTCAGCTGGGCTAGCCTTGTTGCGCTATGGCGCATCATTTCTGCTCAGCTTCCCCTTCCTGGTTGCGCTAACAAAGGCGCGGTTGTGCGATATTCAGGCGTTGACTGCTTCGCGCAGTTTGTCTTGCTCCATGTTTGAATATCACGTCTGTTGCTCATATGCGCAATTGACTTGTGCTTGCTCCTGCTGTTGCGCACTTTTTGGGCGCAGTTTGAATATCCGGCCCAGGATGAAAATGAGGAGCTCGAGCTAGTACACAGCAACCGCACATGTGCAATGACGATCTGCGCATTCACCGTTGCTGTAATTGGCCGTTACTGTGCCAGACTCTTCCCGTCTGCTGCCACTCATCTACTGTGCTGTGAATAGATCTACATAGGGAGGTCAGGTGACACACAGCTGCAGCAGTCACCTAACCAGACCCATGGACGAAAGGACAGAAAGAGCGGGTGGAGCTACACTTTGGGAGGGTGGAGCCGGGCTGAAAGCAGGACATCAGGATTCTGGGCAGAAGAAGTATTGCGCAGGGTCCTAATGCAGAACCACAAGCCTGCACAACATATTTAAAGGTACAGTGCTACAGCTCAGACTGCCTGTCCAAGGGACAGGCGAACTGACAAAAACAGCTGTCCCACGTGAAAATCATCTGTCCAGGATGGGCGGACACATGGTTATTGCGAGCCCTGGTTGAAATACATTTAAGTCTGTTCCTTCAAATAAGACAGAAATCATTATAGCCAAAGTAAAACAAAAAATGCATTACAAATCAGTGTACTGTATGATTCAATGAAAAGATGTATGCATACACACGACAATGTATGTAACAATTTAAGCTGGCCAATATGTGTTTCAGAAAAATATATATTGTAGCACACAGAATGTGTAGTATAACTTCTGTAATTTCCTTGCAATAGTTGCAGAAACCTGCATTTTTGGGAAAATTTTTCCAAGACTTTCCAGTGGCCCTCATCACACTTTATGGAAATTGTCTGTTTCCTATATGACAGCAATGTGTCCACTATCTGGAATATCCTAGCTTAAAGAGTCTCCTCCATTCAGAAGCCAAGTAGCCAACTGAAGCTGATCTGAATTTAAGTGGAACTCAAGTACTTGGGACAGAAGGTGTGGGGGGGGGGCACAACACAATGATCAAGATGCAGTCTTCAAATGAGAAAATATTTTCTTTCACTTCATACAGGCTGATAATCACCATTAACATTTCACCTATTAATTTATAGGCTACTTCAGGAGACTGCCAAGGTAGCGATCAAAATATACAAAATTAATAGCAATAAACTGACTGCAAAATTTCAACTTATTTAACTAGTATACACGATTAAGAAACAGTAGTCTGTACACTACTTACAGTTTTCTGTTAAGTATAAATATGTTGTTAGATAAGTTGATATGGATTTTGGACCACAAAAAATATCATAAATACCTAAAAACATATGTTGTACAAATTAGGTACCACCAAATGTACAAACTACTTATTACAATTCTAATATAATGAGGTACTCTGTGTATTAGAATTGTAATAAGCAATTTGTACATTTGGTAGTATCTAATTTGTACAACATACGTTTTCAGGCGTTTCTGAAATTTTTTGTGGTCCAAAATCCATATCAATGTATTTAAAACTTACCAAAAAAACTTTAGAGTGCAGGCCGCTGTTTTTTTAATCATACATACTGGTTTATTAAGTTGAAATTTTGAGGTCAATTTATTGCTATTAATTTTGTATATTCTGAGCAGCACCTTAGTCAATCTTCTGAGGAGTTCTAAAAATTAATAGGCAAAACATTGAGGGTGATTATCAGCCTGAATGAAGTGAAAGACTATGCCTGCTATTATTAAGCCTGCCTGGTCTAACTTTATAATTTTGGGGGGTCTGTTACTGTTTACTTGTTTGGCCAAGACAGCCATAAACAGTTTGTAGTCCATGTTAAACAGTGAGAGATGGAGTGCTAGGAGCTACAGTGGGATGGGTCAGTCCCCTTCTTTGGTATTACTGATATGGTGGCATAGTTCAAGGTAAGTGGCAGAGCCCCCCCACCTCATTAAGACTCACTTCAGCAGTGGGGATGTGTTCTCCCCAAGGCATTTAAAAATTCCCCACTGTACTTGTCCAGCTCGGGGGATTTACCTGTTCTGAGCTGCTTTATGGATTCCTGTACATCCTGGTCACTGAACAGGTGCAGCAGGTTGCACTTTGCTTTTGAGACAACTGGGGGACAAAGTAGTCTCAACCACCTACATCTGTGCCAGCTGTGACTAAAGTCAACTCCCTCTCATTCTTTCTTGGCCAGATCTGCAGGGCCCCACGCCTTCAGAGCTACATAGCTCTGTTTTCTCTTTTCCTTGTATTTGTTTGTATGTACACCTATTACTTTTATATCACTGCTGGCCACCCAACCAGCATGTGGGCTATGGTCCAGTCAGGGAAGGGGGTTTTGCTTCCTGCACAAAGAGAGAGAGCAATCAACAAGGGCATAGGAGCCCTAATGTGTCATCCATTCCCTCCTGCTGCTAGAAAAGCAGGGAGAGAGGAAGCTCAAACAAAGCAAATAAAACAGTGATTAAAAAAAAAGAAAAATATTTCTACCACAGGGTTTTGTCTCCCCTTCAGGGAGATTCCATTTTCATTAACAGCAGCCTCTGTGTAGGTTTTTACAGTTCCTAGCAGGCCTATTCATCTTTGGTGGTGGTGGATGTTGGGGGGCAGCTAAGTAGAACAGATAGCAAAAGGAAGAAGCAAAAGCAGAAATATCAACAAAGTTAACAGAGCAGGTAAAGCAAGGGGGGGGGCTACAGGTCTAAGATCAGCCAATTTTCATTCTGCAGTTAGAATGAATGGCTTAGAAAACAGGACAGTGTACAGGAAGGGATAGCAAAAACGGGACAGGACACTGACCCTGTCACGTAGGCACGATTACCTTGAGCAGCAAGCCTATGAAAAGATCCCCAACCACGACCTCTAGTGGGAGTAAAATACAGGGACTTAATAGGCCTTAGAGTGATTTAGAAGTCTGATGGTCACATATGATGTGTTCTACATCACAGCCAAACAATTAGGATCCTTTAGAGGAAGCATTCAAAACTGCCTGTTGTACATCAGTGGCAAAGCCAGCAACTTTGAGCCAAGAATATCTCCTCATGCAAATGCCAGAAGCTGCATCCCTGGCAGAAGCATCACAGACATCATAAGCTGAGCGCAACAAATGTTTGCCAACCTCAGCACCAGCAGATAATGTTTTAAGCGAATCAGTCATAGTAGAACCATCAGGCAATGCCAGAGCAGCAGTTCAAGAAGCTTTCCACAAGCTGTTCTGTTATCTGATCATGTGGGCCTGGTAGTTTGCAATCCTAAGGCCCAGAGACGCAGATGCATAAGTATACTTGCCCATTACATCCAGCCTCCAAGACTCCTTATCAGGAGGCAAAGTACTCATACAGTATGTCTAGGAGCTTTAGATCGATCATGAGCAGCCGTGATGATCACAAAGTCAGTTTCAAGCTGGGCAACATAATAAGGCTTAGCAGATGGTGCAGGATACTTTCTATGGACTGCAGGCAGTGAGTTTGGTCTGTACCATTCAGCAAAAATAGCATCCTCTAAGGTAGGATATATTGGTGGAATAAATATGGAAGGGGTGCAGGGCATCTCTAAAAATTCCATGAGATTCCTCTTAGTGGAATCTTCCTGTTCCACATCAAAGCCCATGGCAGACTGCTTTTGCTGCATCATGGCTTGAAAAGATGGGTCCTCAGGAGGAGACCTCAGGCTATAAACCAAGTCTTCACTACATGATGACAGGGTAGAATTAGAGTGAGGGTGACCCTCTACAAACTGTTCTTCACCCTCATATTCCTCTTCTAAACCTGCCTCTAATTCCATGAGTTCTGGGTTATATTCCATTTTGTCGTCATCATCACGAACAATGATGGGAGCAGCAGAAGGGGCCAGTGATGTCGACAGCTGAGAGGCAGGAATCTGTGGTGTGCAAGTGGAATCCGTAGATGGGAGTCAAGAACCAGAAGGCCCCATCATCAGAATAACTGTCTGCAATGGCAACCCTGGCAGAATGCATCAAATCATTTCAGAGAATGACATCAGCACAACCTGGGAGTTGATGATGCCCTGAAAAGGGTCCAGGACTACCTGCCTCGACAAGTCTGGGCCCGACGACCATGGCATACCATCCATGGTAAGTATGTAGCACCTATGCCAAGCCCCAACCTTGGTGTCTCAATCATGGTTGGGGAGGCTGTACACAATGCGGCCGGAGCAGGCGTTTATGAGGACATGCCTTTTCCCAATGACAACCGGGACCTTGCTGGTGAAATAGACTTGTCCTTGTTTCTGTGTTTGTACTTCTGGCCAGGATAAGCAGGAGGCCCAAGACAATGACCTTTCCTTGTCCTTATCCTTCAACTTCAACCACTGTTTCTTGGCTAATGATGAAGGAGAAGCAGATTTTGAGTCCTTTCCTTCTCCATGGCTTTTAGCGCTTTTAAGGCAAGGACATTTTCTAGATCTTTTTTACCGTGCTGCCTCGTAGCCTGCTTGAAGCTCTGGCAAATCTTACAAGTTCTCATGCTGTGAGACAGGCCCAAGCAGCACACAAAAAATGTGTGCACCTTCCTTGTAAATTTTATAGCTGCACTTACAATATCAGAAGAAAGGCTCTTTCAACTTTGGTGAAATACATTGACGACAACTGTAAACTAAATAAATTTAACAAACAGCAACAGACTGGTTGATAATGTTTCCTTCATCAGGTCTGACAAGAATGATCAATAGTGGGAGAAATAACTGAGCAGTGATGGGGTTGCCCATGTTATATATATGCGTGGATGCTGCATGTCATCGTGGGTGGTCCCTGGCTAACAAAATGTTTCCATGTGTTCCTGACACTGACCAATTACAATTCCAAAGGTGTTACCTAATGAAGGAGATATCTTTGAGGATGATGTTTCAGTTTTGTACTGGGGTCACTGTGTTCTTCAGGTGACCCACTGTCAGCCTAGTGCTTTTTGTAGGTGAGTCCATGCTAATTTAGTCAAGATCGATGTGCATTTGTTACTGGGAGTGACAGAGCCAAGGATTCAGGCAGCCATTGCCTAGATGACATCACTGGAAGTCTATAGCCAGGTTCAAGTTGGGCTAGGTAGGTTTAAGGAGCTAGAGGTGGTTTCTGAGAGAGGGATCATGGTCCAAGAGAGCAAGTGTCCACATGATGCTCCATCTAAAATACAAAAATGAGCCACATCACTCACTTGTAGTTAGGGCCTTTTAGGTGACTATATTGATCTCAGGTCTTTTTCTTCTGGTATCATTCTATGTTTCTATGCAAAAAATGGACAGTGCCATGTGATGACCATATGAGAAAAAACAGCAAACAGAAGAAATGGACAAGAAAAACAATGGAAGGTATCCCAAAACAGAGCAAACAAGCTTATTTATAGGAAAAGTACACCCAAAGACTCACATGAGTCTTTTCACATAAAAAAGGCAGAATCAAAGTTGATGGCAGACTGAGCACACAATGCTGAGGAAAGGTGCTTAGAGAGAAAAAGAATAAAATATGTCAGCTTATCTCAACCTCCAAGCTAGCAGACAGACCACAAACAGAAAATGCTTTTGTTATTTTCCAGATACTTATCTGACACCCTGAAATAGTAAGGCAGGCAGACTAGCAGAATGCCCAGTGCTCCAAAGTGTATAGTTAAATACAGCTGAGCTAATTAGAGAGGCAAGAACAGGCACAATTTAAATAAAAAAAAAAAAAAACTTTATTGTTAACAAAATGTCACTGCTATGAGTTAACAGATGAAAAAACAATAACATTTATACAGCAGTTCTTGGCTGAAGAGCCCAAAGATCTAGCTGATGCTACCTTCACTGACCCACTCAAACTGAACAATGTAACTGGCATGGAATATTAGGTTAGGCAGGGTTCCATGGTGATGTCACAGCTCTGTGAGAGCATCAGTCTCCCTAGCTGGATGGCATAATTACCAAGCAATTATGACTACCCTTGTGACAACACAGATTGGCACAAAATGCAGGTTTAAGGTACAAATAAGGCACATGTTCATGTATTTCCTCCTTGTTTGGCTACAATGAACAGTTAAATTAAAATCAACTTTTATCAAAGCAACTAACATGAAACAAAACAAAAAAGGGATCAATGTTGATTTATATTTTGTTTGTTTTTGGTATCCAGGTGAGTACTCTAGTAGTAATACATTGGCAGGAAAAAACTGCCTCAAAGGAATAATGAAGTTGGTAAATTTAGCTTAACAAGCTAAACCTGAAGTGACTAACTGACAATGAATCAAACCAGGTCAGGCAATTTATGTTCAGAAATACAGAAAAGCATGTTATTGTAATTCTTTGTATGCTTTTTTCCAGTTTTGAGCTTCAAGTAGTGATTAGCATAAGGACTGACCTGAGCTACAGTATTAGAAGGAAAGTTGCAGCTCAAAGACTTAACATCAGCCGATGGTTACATAACCTTTCTTTCCTCAGCATTTTCAATCCATAATGGTACTTATGTGACACTGTGTTGTGGCAAATCTATAAGGAAGACCATACTGTATGCCCACGATGTCATAAAAATTGGTAAATATTTTCTATCAGAAGGCAGTCTTCAGCTTTGTGTGGCACTTTGACATGTTGGGGATTCTTTTTTAGGATGAAAGTTGTCCCAGTATGTAGCATCCTCTGGTGTCATTGGAATGGCTGATGTCACAAGATCATAGAAGCCAAAAGTTGTGAATTGTGGGGTGCTCTCCTTCATGTTTTCTGATGACAGAACCTACAAAAAAAAGTACTAATGTATTACTGTAACGTATGTTTGCATTTTATTTCTGTATTATTGGGTTTGCACATCTAGAACTAGAATGCAGTTTTTTTTAATCAATAAGATTTTTATTGTAAACAAACAATACATTTACAGGTAATAAATATTATAAGTGTATCAGAAAACATTCCTCTAACAATAAACTCTGCATCAATTAACAGTTTTAAAGCAAAACTTATAATAAGTATCTAATTTCCTTTTTGTTTACATGGTATATATCTAACAGCTTTAACTTTCAGCTTCAACATTTCAATAACTCATTTTTGAAAATCTCCCCTTTTTGATTTCTATTTAAGGTAATAACAGTGAAGGAAGGAAAGAAACTCAAAACAAGATGTTGTGTAATTTAGACATTCTCAGGGTAGAGTTATAAAAAGTAGAGAAGTCTGTTGAAGACGAATGCACAGTTATACACTTTTTCATTTAATGACAACTATACGAGGAAATTCCTTCTATGCTTACCGCAGTTTCCTTTTCTTTTAGCTCCAGCACTGTCAGCGGGGAAAGGTAATGTATTTAGTATATATGGGTAATGTGCACCCCTACTAAGAGACAGTGGCATAGCCCAAGCTGAGCAGCATAAAATGCTAGGGGTATGAACATTCTGAAGATGACAGTTAGACCAGTCCACGTATGGTCAGGTAGTTCTAAATACATCTCGAACTATTAATGTCCATCTACCCAGGTAAACTCCCATGTGCATCACAGGATTAACAGATAAGAAATGCACAAGACATCCTTATCTCGGATGACAGGTTCACCAGGTTGGCCATTCACAATTCATTTTTTCAGGCCTGTTCTGGAGCTTCTTGAAAAACAGGAACATATAATATTTCTGTTAACAATTAAACTTGGCTCCAACAATTAGTGGAGGTGAGCCCATACATACCATTTCCCCCCAATAAGTACTGTACAAATAAAAGTTACGTACTTCCCATAACAGGCTGTCTTCCAGTACATCTTCTCCATGAAGTACCACTGTTGGTCTATGCCAGAGGTGCTAGAACCCCACAGGAGCACATTTTAGAGCCAGGTAGTCAACAAAGACAACTGGCTTAGAGCACCTGAATGACACCATATGGTGACAGGGAACAGACAAAAACCACTGCTGGCTTCCTCAATCATCTCAGTTCTGTTTGCCAGGAGAGTGAGAAACATAGGGGCAAGCTATGCTTATAGTATACAATAGATCAAGATGAGGGATAGGAAAAAGGATAGGAAATAACTGAATACAACCAGACTAGCAACCTATGGTGAAAAAGAAGACAGTCTATATACAGTACATAAAGTATTCATTTATATGGACATTAGTATATAAAGAGAATTAATGCTAGAAAAGGGTTGTGTACAAGGAAATAAGAGGGGGCTAATGGGCTCATGAAGTCACGAGTCCAAATGGCGAGTGGCCTTTAAAAAGCTCATTAGCCCTTGATATTTTATTTTATGGGTACACAGGTCTTTTCTAGCTTTTGTTTTATATAATGCACTAGGTTGAACATGGTTGGCTATATCTAATGTTTTGCTGTAGTGCAGGGCTTTTCCATAGTGTCAGAACTGCCTGTTTTGTCTCTTTACTGTTTTCATAGTACAGGGGCCTCCTATAAATGAGTCATGGCTCCTGTGGTCTTTCCTTTAGTGGACTGGGTGTGTGGTGATCTTTGGAGTGGTGTGCAGTCAGAAGAGTGGCAGTCTCATGAGCAGTGTGCAGTTGGCATGGTTGAGTGGAGCATGCAGGGTGTTTTGTGGTTGGGAGTAGGCTAGGAGATGCTCTTCAAATGGCTGAAGCAGCGTTTAGTAGCAGGGTGCAGTGAGAGCATTGCCAGCCAGTACTGTCTGGAATGGCAGCAGCATAGAGGACCTTGGAACAGTATATTTGAGGTGGTGCTCTGTGTAGGGTAGGCTTCTGCAGGTATGGGGGCAAAAGGTAGCTGCTGTATGTGCTATTAAGGAGCTTGTTACATGTGTCATTGAGAGGCTTGTTAGATGTATTAACGGCTTGCTATGAAATGGCTTGTTACACAGGTCATTAGGGGGCTTGTTAGCTGTGTTAATGGGCGTGTTATGGGTCACTGGGGTGGTTTGTAGTGAGCTTGGTATTAATGTGTTATTAAGGTGGCAATAACACATTAATACTGTGTAGCTGGCTAACTAAGGTCATAATACTCTAACTGGCCACCATGATATATGGGGAAATATATGATGGATTTCAATGGGGACAAAGGCCCAACCATGCATTATATCTTATGCATTAGATATATATTCTTTGCAAAAAACATTGTTAATGCACCAGTTAGGTTTAAAGCAACAAATGTAGGGAAATGTGGCATTCAAGTTTCCAACCCTAACACTCCACGCACCCACCCACCAGGCAGCAACAAGAAAAAAACATTACAGTTTCACTTCTCCTGCGTCTTCACTGATCAGTGATGGGATGTGCCTTGGAGTTGTCATCCCTAATGCTTACCCCATTCAATCATGAAAGAAGCTGAGATGTGTAGAGTATATGAGAATGGGGTAAGCATGAGAGCTGACAGCTACACATAGCTGGTTTCATGTATAAATGTAATAGACAGCAAGGTCCCAATTATTCATATAATAATGTAAATTAAAAAAATTCCAAGTTTGGTTTGAGATCATCAAACAATGTAGAATTTGATGTCCCTTTCAAAATAACCAATACTGGCCAATCCACTTTTCACCGATTCGGTCCTCAAATTTGGAATAGTATTCCAAAAAAATTTAAGGTAAAAAAATGATCAATTATTGTGGATTAAAATTAAGGAATGGTTTGGCTCACAAGCTTTCTTACCACAGACATGTTGTCAAGATCTTGGAATTGGTTGAATTATTTGCTGCTGTGTTGTATGGATTGCTTTACTGAGAAATGTAGATGCCTTTTTCTTTTAAATTTATGTATATAATTTTATATCACTAAGTTATATTAGAGGATATACATTTGCATTGTGATAATAATTATTAGTTTGTGTAATAAGCTATTGTATCTTCCTTCCCTTTAACCAGGATTATGCAAAAGGATATCTCTTGTAAATGAGTGTTAACTCACTGTGAATTGCTTTATTCATGTTGCTCGAATAAAAATATTACTGCTAATAATACTACTAATAGCCTCACTATTCTATTTATTTCAATTTACACCAGTCTGTTTTAGACCTGCACGAATGAAGATACGACTACACTATCAGAAAAAGAAGTGAAATTTATTGAAAAAACTATGTTAACACAGACATTAGTGCTGAAGAACACAAAACAGACAAAGTAGGGAAATGAAAAAGTGTTAGTTTTTGATCTCTGGAGTCTTGCATATCAGTGGTGGGGTCTTCCATGGTGTTGTCAACATAACGGCCACTCCCTCCCCTAAGCAAACAAGGTCAGACATGATCTTTTTTCTGCCCGCAGGGCCCTGTGTAAAGACTGCTATGACTGATTCTGCTGGCAACATGTGGCAAGTCACACTTTTCTATTTCCGAAATGTGTATTCCTCTGAGGCACGGGCTTGAAGTTGTACCTTGTGCTTCAGACAGGAGGCTGTTGTCTGGGGAGAGGGGTGGGTGTTAGGGTTGACAACCTCAAGAAAGACTCCAACACTGATTCATCAAGACTACGGAGACCCGTAACACTAATATATTTCAATGGCAGTAAGGACAGGGATGGGGCAAAAAAAGGATGTAAGGCCATTAAAAAATGGAGGGTAATGATTACCAATGCCCACAGTCTAGGTAACAAGCTCCCTGAACTGGTGGCCTTGATGGAAGAGGGATGCCGGAATATCATGGTAGTCGCAGAAACATGGCACACAGAGAACCATGACTGGGATGTCAACATACCACGGTACACAATCCACAGGAGGGATAGGGAGGGTAGAAGAGGAGGAGTATCTCTCTATCTAAGGGAGGGGATCAAAGCAATGGAACAAAAGGGTAAACAGGGAGGAAAGGAGGCACCGTTGGTCACCTTGGAGACTGGAAATGGCACCATAATCTGCACAAGGGTTGTATACAGACCCCCATCTCAGAGGGAGGAAATGGACAAGGAAATGATAGAAGGCATCCTTATGATGGCAGAGAAAGGGGAGATATTGTTGATGGGGGACCTGAATATGCCAGATGTTAACTGGAAAAAGGGAAACAAAATCGCCCAACAAGAATCATGATGCTAGCTCATGGTGAGGAGTCTGCCTCAATGCAAGGAGCCTGGGCAACAAGATCAGTGACCTCCAGGTTCTAGTGGCAGACACAAAGGCTGATCTGGCAGCTATTACCGAAAGCTGGGCCATGGACAACAAAGAATGGGACCTGACCATCCCAGGCAACACACTGTTTAGAAGGGGGGGAGAGGTGGGGGTGCCCGCTATGTGAGGGAGGGCATCATTGCAACTGAGAATGAAAGCACCAAGGCTGGAGAGGAGGGGACTTGAAGTCACTCTGGATCCACTTAGCCACCAATGCAGGAAAGAAATTGCACATGGAGGTGATAGACAGACCTCCGGGGCAGGGAGAGGGGAAAGATGAACAATTAGCTGAGGAGTTACAAAAGATGGCTGATAAATGTGACACAGTGGTGGTTTGGGACCTTAACCTGCCAGACATGGACTGGAATATCCCAGCAGTCAAGAGCTCCAGAAGTCAGGCTTTACTGGACCCATTCCAGGACTGCCTGCTGTCTCAGCTAGTGAAGGACCCAACCAGGGGGGGATGCCATCTTCGATCTGATCCTCACAAGCTCTGAAGAAATTAGATCCATGAGGGTGGAAGAACCCTTGGCAACTAGCGATCACAATACAGTCTGGTTTGAAATAACCACAGGTACTAGGGAGGGGAGGAACGCCTGGCAGGTTTAAAACAGCATTGTGCTACAAGGCTGCACTGGCTGCTTTCATTGAGTAACAACTGCCAACAGGTGAGAGCTGGAAAAAAGCAAGCAGAAGAACAGTGCTGTGCTGCTACTGAGGGACTGAATGACTGTATGGTATTTGTGCTTACTGAAGACATCTGAAAACCTGAACTGCTGCACTTTAAAACTTGCTGCTGCTTAATTCCCTGGTCTGTGAGCTATATGAAGTGAGGGGAGGAGTGCCTGGCAGGTTTAAAACAGCATCACGCTACAAGGCATGAGTGCCACTTGGTCACCGAAAGTTGTTTACTAGGTTTGGGGAATAAAGAAACTTGGATATTAGAAAGAAAAAAGAGAACAAAGGTAAATAAAGCAGCCGCTTTGCAAAAGGTAGTAGTCAGAAATAACTGGTGGGGATTGTGTAATTAGGAATTGTGTAAGGCATAGAAGTAGTAAAAGATGAAGGGGATGAAAGTTTTACAGTTATGTTTGCTTAGTCTGTTAGTAGTTTTACAGAAGTCTAGCCCTCACGAAAAGTTTGGTAAAGTAGGGTTAACTGCCATGTCATTAAGAACTATGTATAAATGGGATTATCATCAATCAGGGCCCTTAAGTAGAAATGGTAGAAACCAGTTTACTCAAAACTGGAATCAGTTTAGTGTCAAATTTAAAGCCTCTCTCTCCCTGTCTTTATGCCTACAAACTCCCTCTTTGAGACCGATAATGATTTTGCTTTTGGGTGGGGATGTAGAACTGAACCCGGGTCCCTGCTCACTGGATAAAATCAAAGTTATTCTTGATAATGCGAGAAGTTTAAAAACTAAAATGGATATTTTAAAATTATGGGTTGTAGATGAACTCCCTGACATTATAGCCATAACGGAATCATGGTTAACCCCACAGGTTCATTCAAATGAAACTGAAATAGAGGGTTTTTTTCTGCACAGGAGCAGAGAGGGAAACAGAGGTGGGGGGATGTTGTATACAAATTGGAATTTGGGTAGTTTTAGGGTAGTTTATTCAGGAACAAAAAATCAAATGGAAATATTGTTGGTTCAATTATTAAAGTGCAATCTTGTTATAGGTGTGATCTACTCTCCCCCAAAAGTGAGGGTAGAGGAATTTAGGCATTTGGCACAATATATACAGAAATTAACAATGGGTTATGATTTGCTTCTGTTGGGGGATTTCAATGCAGCCTGGGGTGGACTGAGGGGCAATGCATTGATGCAGAGTTTGAGTCCCCTTGGCCTGACCCAGGTTGTGATGACACCCACCAGAAAGACAGATTTGAATAGTAAAAGAAATGTATTAGATTTACGTTTTGTTACAGAATGTATAAAAGTTCAAAAGGTATGGGTAAATCAACCTGTTTTGGGAGATCACTGTTCAATTTGTATGTAATTGTGAATTAAAAATTGAAGGTATAGGAATAAAATCAGAAGTCCGAAGAAAAATAAGAAAGAGGTATTTTACAAATTACAGTAAAGAATTATTTTTACATACATTGGCAAGCCTATAGTGGTATATGATTTTCCTTATTCCTGATCTGGATTTAGCTGTGAAACAGTTTACAAAAATGTTTTTAGAGGCATGTAAAAGAGTTGCTCCTTTTAAAACAACCATAGCAAGGATAAAACAACCCTCATAGATGACAGAAAAGTTAAAAAAGAAATAAGGATAAAACATTGATTATGGAAGAAGGCTAATAAATCTTTAAGTAGAGCTGATTGGGAAAAATATAAAAAAATATCGTTAACAGAATGAGCACTAGGGTAAAGAACACAAAAACGCAATATTATAAAACAAAAACTGCTGATACAGTTGATCCATGGAAATACTGGTCCTTGAGACAATCCTGGGAAAAAACAGTTACAAGCAAACCCCCTGTACAAATTCAACAAAATGGTATATTACAGTGTAAAGTAAATTCTGCAGACATTCTGAATGCATATTTTACAGATTTACCTGGTATAGATATTCCAGAAATGGATGTGGCCTACCTCGATTTCAGTAAGGCCTTTGATACCGTTCCACATAGAAGACTTGTGAACAAGGTGGGCAGCCTGGGAGTTGGTTAGAAGGTGGTAAAGTGAGTTAGGAACTGGTTGAGTGATAGAAGACAGAGGGTCATGGTAAATGGTGCTCAATCTGAGGAAAGGAGGGTGACCAGCGGTGTGTCACAGAGATCAGTCCTGGGCCCAGTCCTGTTTAATGTCTTCATAAGTGACACTGCGGAGGGGCTGGAGGGGAAAGTGTGCCTCTTTGCAAATGACACTAAGATCTGCAACATGGTGGACACTGCGAGAGGGGTGAAAAAACTGAAGAGGGACCTGGGTAAACTGGAGGAATGGTCCAGTGTGTGGCAGCTAAGATTTAATGTGAAAAAGTGCAAAATTATGCATTTGGGGTGCAGGAACCCAGGGAAGGATTACATGATGGTGGGGGAGAAACTGAAGGTCACCAAACAGAAAAGAAATGTGGGGGTAATCATATCTGATGACCTAAAGGTGGCCAAACAATGTGCCAAGGATGTGGGGAAAGCCAGTGGGATGCTGGGGTGCACAGGGGAACGGTATCACCAGCAGAAAGAAGGAGGTGGGGATGCCACTGTACAGATCATTGGCAAGGCCTCATTTGGAATACGGTGTCCAGTTCAGTAGAGATGTGACAGAAACCTTCAAATATCTAAAAGGCATAACTAGGGTACCAGAAGATAGCATCTTTCAGAAAAGGAGATGTCCAGGAACATGGGGGCATGCCATGAGGTTGGAAGGGGGTAGACTAAGGGGTAGTGTGAGGAAGTATTTCTTTACAGAAAGGGTGGTGGATGCATGGAATAGATTCCCAGCAGAGGTGGTGGGGGGCAAACACAGTTCGGGGGATTCAAGCATGCATAGGGGAACCCTAGCAATAGAAATGAGGTAAAGTTGGAGATCAAGTAGGGTCTGTGGCTTTTACAGTAGACAGGTAAATGGGCAGACTAGATGGGCCTAACGGTCCCTATCTGCCATCAGTTTCTATGTTTCTACGCAACCTGAGGCACCAACCCTTCCCCCCCATGCTGTGCTGACTTTCATGACGACTGGACTCTAAAGGCCTTCCCTCTTCCTTACAGTAAAACAGTAATTCCTGGTAAGCCAGGGAGCTGTCTCCAGCTACTAGGACATATAAAAAGACTAAGGAGACATGTCCTCATACTCTCAGACTGATTTGTCCCAACGGGGGGTGGGGGGGATTGTTTAATCAGGAAAGGCACACTAAGCTGAAGCTTGTTTCCATAACTTGCTCAGAGTCACACAGTATGGAGGTAGGGGCTGTTGAAATCAAACCCAGGTCTCAAGGTTTGAAGCTCAGTGCTCTTAACCACTATACTATACTGCTTCCCAGAACAGGAGGTAAATGTTTGAGACTGAGAGGGGATGACAGCCCACACCATTTCTACTGCCTGCCCATAGAAGCCGGCACACAAACATCCTGTAAGTGGCAAGTGGTCCTCATTCAGGCACTATAGTCACTGCAATGAGAGTTATCAATAAGAGGTTAGCCAATTTAAAAGCCTCAGCTTGACAGACAAGAATTTAAAAATGTTTGCCACCTGTCACTAGATGTCCCCAACCTGACTCACAGTCACACAATTTTCACTATGCTGTTATCTCTGTGAATGGTACAGCAAGTCTGCTGTAACTCATCTTTGGAATATTCATGTCCCTAATGTCAAATAATGCAGGACCACTATTTCCTAGTTAGAGTGCACAATACGCATGTGTAATAAATACCTTTCCTCACTGGCAATGCTGAGTGATACAGAAACTGCTTTTATTAGAGACCTATTAATATAATCTAGTAATTCCAATTACCAGTAGTAAGGGGTCATGCACTTGCATGAATTAAAAAAAAAAAAAAACAAGCTTGCAAAATCACTTTCCCACATCCACAGTTTACATCTCTGGGACACGTAGACATTTTAAATTCATTGCTTTGTGACAGTTTTTTAAATCAAGAAATGCTCTGTTGTTCTTCAAGGCTGATGTCAACCCTTAGTGAAATAACAATGTAAAGAGTAGTCATATTCAATTTATTCACCACTCCAATGTATTTATAGACTTGATACAGAAACATGTAAAGACTACTGACTAGGGCTGTGCAGGGACCAAGTAGCAGTTCCCAAACAATAGGAATAGTAGGGCTCCAGAACATTCCAGAACCCTTCCAAATAGGGGACTATTTCTATTTGGGATCTACTATTTAGTCTCAATTGAGTAACAAAAAAAAAAAGAAAAAAAAATATATATATATATATAATAACACCCTTATCTCATTCTTGCTTAATTCTCTGTCCCATCCCAGCCATTAAACATTTATCCCCTGTCACCCCACCCATTGTCTGCACCTGATCCCACCATCTGCACAACCACCTACACAACACAGTTAAAATCACTATAATTAAATTTTTTTTCCACGGGTGAACGACTGGCACAACCCACCCACCTCCATGGCTAGCTGCAGTTTTGAGTAACAGAAAGCACTTGTTTTCACTATAGCTAGATAGATAGATAGACAGACAGACACAAACACACACATATATATATTATAGTGGCGCGGTAGCACCACTATAGTTAGGGTTGAGTCCTCAGTTTAATGTTAAAGCCCAGTTTATGCACCTTAGTAACTTCTCAATGGTTCAGTGGATTTGCATAAAGGTTTGCACGTACAATCCCATGGGGAAGGTCTCTTGGTGTGTCAAATTTTGTTTGAATCACTTGTGTGGTTTCTGAGATACAGAGTGTGAAAAATACAGACATCTCTGTCTTTTTTGCTGTTTCTTTGTCAACCTGTATCTCAGAAATAGTTTTAAACTGTAGTCTGAAATTTTCAGGGTAGAAATTCTTTTTCAAGCTGCCACCATTTTGTTTGACAGCAAGGGAAACACACACACACACACAAAAAAAACTAAAGAAAATGTTGAGTTTTATACAGAGCAAGACCTGTAGCTTGCTTACTGGGATCCCCTTGGCTAGATTTGTGTAGTTATGTGAGGTGGAAATAGCCTTTTTTTTCATTGTATATTACAGCTGGGGGTGTAGGGTGAGTCAGACGGCTGATAGAGATAAGGGGAGGGTGGTAGGCTGCAACAGCTGTGGGACAGCTATCTTTTTAGAGGTGGCATGGAGAGAACAAAGGGGTGCTTGGTGTGCAGGCAGTTTGAGCAGTTTAGGGATGAGATTAGTTGGTTAAGGACAGAGATAAGGAAAGAGATGGGGCAGTGTGGGGGAAGCATCCAGGACCTGGGGCACACAGGACTGCCCCAGAGGTTGGCAGATATACCAGACCTAAGGGGTGAGAAGAGGTGTGTAAAAATGGACCAATATTGTCACCTCCACAGGAATCTAGGGGTACAGAACCATGGGGCTAGAAGAGGATCAGGAATAGGCGTAGTAACGGTCCAAGAGCCAACAGCAAATGGAAGTCTCATAACAGTTTGCCAGGGGTAGCTCAAGGTAGAGTACAAATGTCAAACAATAGGTTCTCAGTGCTGGCTACAATGGAGGATTAGGAGAGTGAGGAACTTGTGGATGGGGCAGGAAGAATAGGGGGTACTGTCATCCCAGAGTTCAGCAGTATGGCAGATGGAGGGGAAAGGGGTATGATGGGAAATGGAAAGAGAGAAACAGTAAGGAGGGCAGGTGGGGGACTAAAGCAGTGGAGGGGAAAGGGAAGCAAAGGTTAAGTGGTGATGGGAAAGAAGGGGCTCAAGCGGGAGTGCTTTGGGGGAGTGGAGGTGGGTCAGCCAAGGGAAGCAGTGAGGGGAGACAGGATGAGGATAGGGGCTGGGAAGAGGCAGGTGGGGCAGGGGAGTCGGGGATATGCAGGATGGGGTAAAGATTCAGAACAGGGCCAGGAAAATGGGATGAGGCTGGGGCTACATCAGGGAAAAGGGGGTGAAGTCTTTGTACCAGGAGACTCAATATGAAAAGGGGTGAGATGGGGGAGTAAAGGGGAACAGCATAGTTGCATATGGGTGGAGTGCATACCAAAAATGACAGCAGGTGGGGGGGCAGTTTATTCTTAAGTGCACAAAGAGGGGGAGGTAGAAACATCATATCATGATGCACTTTGGGCACAAATGATCTGGAGGGGAACACAGTCAAGGAGGTATAGGGGAGATTCTTGGAGCTGGGGAAGTTGTGTGAGGAAGCAGGAAGCTCTGTGGCTTTCTCAGAGGTACTCCCAGTACCCAGAGCAAGTGCTGTGAGGAAACTGAGAATAGAGGAGTTCAACACTTGGCAGGGGGGACTGGTGTCAGACCAAACGGTATGGGCTGGTGGGGATGGGGAAGAACTTGGGATAGCAGCACCCTGTATGCCCAGCATAGGTTACACTTGAGCAAGGAGGGCTCGGGGGTATTAAAACAGACTTGGGGAGTATATAGCAACCAGAGTGGATTTAAACTAGGTGTGTGGGTGGCAGTTGGGTGGCATTCAAGCAAGGTCTCCAGATTGGGGAGCTAAGTGGGCTTACCCCCCATACAAGTAGGAATGGAATAAGGGATGGTACATACAGTGTTGATAATGATAGTATTCAAAGGGGGAAGGGCATATATTGGAGGGTAGTCGCCTTGAATGCAAGGAGCCTGGGGAACAAAACGGCCGAGTTGCAGGTTCTCATGGCAAAGGGGGAAGTGGACATAGCTGCCATCACCAAAACATGGGCCACCCAATACCAGGACTGGGACCTGGTGATCCTGAGGTACAGAATATACTGCAGGGATAGGGGAAAAAGGGAAAGGGGGCAGGGTGATGGTCTATGTGAGGAGGGGATAAGGTGTGCTAGGGAGGAAGGGGAGGAGGGTATAACAAAGGCACTATGGATATAATTCCAGGATTCAAGAAACAGGACCTTTAGGATGGGAGTGGTGTATAGGCCACCATCTCAGGCAGAGGACTTGGACAGAGAACTAGTGGAGAAGATCAGGAGGATCAGCGGGAAGGGTAACACCATGATCGTGGGGGACTTCAATCTGCCAGGGGTGGACTGGAGCACCCCAGCCACCTTGAGCACAAGGGAGCAAATCCTCCTTGAGTCTTTTCAGGACAGCTTCTCGACATAGATGGTAAATGAGCCGACCAGGTTAGGCAACACTCTGGACCTCGTGTTGTTTAACAGGGAGTTTGTCAGAGACCAGAGGGTGGAGGAACCGCTGGCAGGGAGTGACCACCACACAGTGTGGTTCTCACTCAGCATAGGCAAGGAGAGTATGGTAACAGGGACCAAGGTGTTGGGCTTCAGGTGAGCTGACTTTGAAAGGATGGGGGAAATAGTAGCTGGGCACCTAGCTGCAATCCAACCACACATGAATGCTGGCCAGAAATGGGAAGTCATCAAGCTAGGACTTGCAGAGGTGACTAGATCCTGTACCAAGACACAAAACAAAAAGGCTTGGGCCAAGAAAGCTTGTTGGCTAAGTGGGAAGGTGTTGGAAAATGTGAGGGCAAAAAGAGCAGCCTTCAGGAGATTCAAGAAATCCAGGCGGGGGAGAATAGACAAGAGTACCTGAAGAAATCTAGAGAGGTCACCAGAGCTGTCAGGGCAGCCAAAGCTTCTAGAGCGCTTAGGCTGGCACAGGGCATCACGGATGGGTAAAAGGACTTCTTCAGGTATATAAGAGAGATAAGGATCTGCAAAGACCAAATAGTAAGGATCAGGAAGGCTGGGGGTGGACAGAAAAAGGGGCAGAACAGGCAGAAGCATTAAATGAATGCTTCTGTATTCACTAAGAAAAAGGATGAGTCAATGCCTCGGGGATAGGGAGGGTAGACACAGGGGGGAGGGGATGACAGACGGGGAAGTAACAGTGGCCAGGGTACTAGAAGGTTTAAGGGCACTGAGGATGGATAAGGCACCAGGACCAGATGTCATACACCCCGGGTACTGAAGGAATTGGCAGAGGTCCTGGCAGAGCCATATGCAGACTAGTTCAATAACTCTCTAGAAACAGGGTGTGTACCCCTGGACTGGAGAGTGGCTCACATGATGCCACTCCACAAAAGTGGACCCAAAGATGAACCGGGCAACTATAGAACAGTAAGCCTCACATCCATTGTGGGAAAGTTAATGGAGACAATCCTTAAAGAGAGATTAGTAACCTTTCTAGAAGGTGATTGTCTCCAGGACAGGAAGCAACATGGGTTTGTCTCTGGCAGATCCTGCCAGACCAACCTGGTTGACTATTATGACTGGGAGACTAGGGAACTGGACAAGGGCCATGTGGTGGATTTCCTGTATCTGGATTTCAGCAAGGCATTCAATTTGGTGCCACATGGGAGGCTGATTAGCAAGCTGGGACACTAAAGAGCAGGGACAAAGATGGTGAATTGGATCAAGAACTGGCCGTAAGGAAGGCAACAGAGGGTAGTGGTGGGAGGTGAACTCTCAACTCCAAGGGCTGTAATGAGCGGGGTGCCACAGGGCACGGTACTGGGCTCAGTGTTATTTGGCATTTTCATAGCTGACATCTCGCATGGCATAAAGAACATGATTAGTCTTTTTGCGGGTGACACCAAGATCGGTGCATTGGTGTATGACACAGTTGGGTGGTAGGGGCTGCAGGATGATCTGACAAAACTTGGACTGGTCAGACACATGACAGCTGGGGTTCAATGCTAAGAAGTGCAAAATCATGCACTTGGGAGCAAGGAACCCAAGGAGGTGTTATCAGTTGGAAGGGGTGCAGATAGCTGCTACAGAGGAGGAGAAGGATCTTGGGGTGATAATAATGGGGCAAATGAATCACTCAGCACAGTGCAGGAAGGCAGCAGCTAAAGCCAACAAGATTCTAGGGTGAATAGCTAGAGGAATCACCTGCAGGAGGAGGGAGGTGATACACCCTCTGTACAGATTGCTGGTGAGGCCACACATGGAGTACTGTGTGCAGTATTGGTGCCCATACTTGAAGAAAGATGTTAGATTACTGGAGGAGGTCCAGTGCACAGCAACAAGGATGATCATGGGATTAGAAGACATATCCTATGAGGGGGAGGTTGAGGGAGCTTAACATATACCCCTGGAGGAGAGGAGGGATAGGGGAGATATTATTGAGACCTTTAAATACATGAAGGGTATAAACAAGACTGGTACAGAGGGGATCTTTAAGTTGAGGGGGGGACATGAGGGGGCATGGTCTGAGATTGGAGGGAGGAAGATTCAGGAGAGAAATGAGGAAGCACTTTTTCATGGAAAGGGTGGTGTCAATGTGGAACGTGCTGCCCGAAGAGGTGATGTACTGTAAGTCGGTAGACAGTTTTAAAAGGGGATGGTAAAAAGTGAGGGGGAGAGAGTGGCAGCTGCAGTATAAGGGATTGCTAGCTGCACACTCGAGTAGACTTGCTAGACCATATGGCCTGTATTTGCTGTTAGTTCTATGTTCATATATATATATATATATATATATATATATATATATATATACATATACATTTTCCATAGTGTAGCGGTCTCTCCCCCTCCCCGGTCACCGATCCCATATGTCAGTGGTCGCTTCCCCCTCCCCTGATGTCCGATCGCCATCTTCATAGGAACAAAAAATGAAGTTGTTAGTGTAGTGGTCCCTCTCTCCTCCCCCGATGTTCCACTGCCATCCCCATATGAAAAAAAAAGACTCTGGTAGTCTAGTGATCCCTCCCCACAATGTCTGATCACCATCCCAGTAAGGAAAAAAAAATCCCGGTAGTTTAGTGGTCCCTCACCCTTCCCCAAGACGTCCGATCGCCGTCCCCTGTAAGGAAAAAAAAATACCTGGTAGTCAAGTGGTCCCTCCCACCTCCCCAATGTCCAATCTCCATCTCCTTATAAAAAAAAAGATCCTGGTAGTCTAGTGGTCCTTCCCCCGATGTCCAATCATGGTCCCATAAGGAAACAAAAATCCTGGTAGTCTAGTTGGTCTACTCATACACGCAAGGAAAGGCGTACTTGCTGCCATAGAGATTCTTTCAGAAGTGCTGTAGTGCAAGCTAGGGGAGTCGTACTGGCACACGACCGCGATACCCGGACATTTCCAGGTATTTAATCTACCCTCAGAAGACCGATTAAAACGAACTATGCCACAGCTCATATTGAGAAAGAAATGGGGGATGTTGGAGAGATAACTGGACTTTGTTAGTTGGGAGGTGCTGCATACTGCTTAGCCGGGAACACCGGGAACGCTACATGAGATAGCAGGATTGGTAAAAGGCTATTTTTTGCTTATTACAGGTATACCACCATTGCCCTAGTAGTGGTTATATTTCTTTTTAGAAACTTTATGCATTCGATAGAACTACAGTCTGTGTTGACCACAATTTCAAAGTGAGCCAGGAGTGCTGCGGTGATGGAGCAGCCCTCTCCACCGGAGCGTGTGGTTGGTGTGTGGTGTTGGCGTTCGAACTACTATAAAACTCAGACTGCTGTTTTTTGGTTCTGTGTATTTCTGCTTCCGTGTATTTAGTCTGCTTTGTGCACTAAAGAACTTGGAGTCCGTCAAGTTATCTTATTTTGCTCTCTCTCTTAGGTTTTATGTTTTTACTTTTGTTTTTGTTTGTTGTGTTATTCTGTATTTTATATTTTACATTTACATTTGCGTTTTTAAAAATATTTTAGAACATTGAGCTCCTTTTACGAAAATATATGAAAGGGTTACTTTAAAAAAATAGAATAAACATTTTGCGTTCATAGATAATTAGTTTAATTATACCCTGTTAAAATTTTCAGGCTATTCAGCATATGGAGCTTAATTGGTTAGTTGATCAATAGCTAATCAGTACATTTTAGCTCCAACTTTTGTGCCAGGCCTTTACGGCTCTCTGATTTCTATTATAATTGTTTACAGATTGAGCCGCATGATTCAATTGGTTGGTTGACATTTAATTTAAACATTATAAAATAAGTTCAAAGTTATAGTTTTATAAATAGGTTATTGGGTTAAATTGTGGATAATTGGTGAATTGATTAATTAATTAAATCGAAGAACGAGTAAAGGAAGCACGAGAGAAACTGAGACTATTTAGAATTAAATTGGTGAGATAAACGTGCTATCTGATAAAGTGTTAATTAAGGGCTGGTTTAAAGCCCAGGTATTTGGTTCATTCATTCAGATCCTTGGAGAGCTCCGCTGTTTTAGGCAAATCGTGAAACCAAACACGCATATAGATTTTTAGAAGATGGGGGTTGCGTGGATATATTTGAAAAGACACGAAGCTTACTAATAGTGTCTTTAGTGACAAGATCCCGATTATTGCAAATATTGCAACTAGCGTGTTTACTGTCTACCGCCAAAATTCTAGTATCGGCGGATATCTCCTGAAAATTGGCGGAGCCGCCCTTGATAAACACACCGAGACTGCCTTGCAGCATAGTGGAATGGAGAACACCACCCCGATATATTATAGTGGTGTTGTGAACACTTTCTCTGCAAGTAAGTTTAAATAGTTTAATTCTTGCTCGTGCTTGATTTTCTCTTGTTTTGCTCCACTTTGCTTCCTGAAATTTATTTAAGAGTTTAAATATAGTTGGAATAGGACAGGATACAACATAGTTATATAATATAATACATTAAGCAATGGTATTTTAGGCTCCAGGATTTAAATTTATACAGCACAAAGTTTATTTTAAGATTTTAGTTGTTTAATAGCTCCATTATAACTCTAGATAAAGTAGAGTAATAAGTTGGTTTTATTTGTGTCCACTATTACGGCTTGGTCTTTTTCTTTACCCTAAACAGTGATTTACTGGAAACTCGTGGGTAAAACTCTGTGGAGAACATTGGTTCTGGAACTCACGGAGAAACTTGATGAAATAGACTATTGGACTACCAGATTATTGGACTATTTGGTTTTGGAATTGAATTTTTGGACTTTTCCTCAATTGGTTTGGGCATAAAAGCTTTTCCTTTGCTGGGCTGTGTTGGATTGTGCTGGATCTTAAAAGGGACCTTGAAGAGGAGGGATTTAAAAAATACAAATGAAGACAGGAAGATCTGAAGAACAAAGTCATGAACTTGTATATTCCTTTGTTGATATCAGGTATTTAAAACTACAATCAAAGAAAGTAAACTGAACTTTCATCAGGAAAATTTTTTTTTTTTTTAAATCATGGCTTGTTCTGGGATAATACAAGGTCTACTTAAGAAATTATTCTGGATTTTTTTTTCAAATTAAGCAGTTTATTATTGTACAGCCTATTAGGGTGAATATTTCATTGGTGTTTGGCCCTGGGTATTTATTTTTTCCTTGATCAAGCTGGATTTAACACCTTGCATTCTCGGTTATTTATAAGTATATCCCCTTATAATAAGATACTAGGTTTTTATTTTTTCTGTTTGTGAGGATATTTAATATTTATTATTCTTGATTGATTATTGTATTAACTGGAGACAATCATAGACCTATTGTATTATTTGACTATCCTGGGGGTGGGGGGTTATGAACACAATACATTGGTAACTGGTAATCGATAATATTGTGTAATAATATTTCTGTTTGATTAAGTATGGTTCTAACAAGAAGTGCCAAAATTAGTATTATAATGGATAAAGCAATTAAAGGGAAATGAGGGAAGCAATGTGGTGCAAAGAGGAATAAACAAATTGGTTCAATAATAGTAAGGTCAAGGGAAGAGAAGGTAACTAATGGATATAGGGACGTTACTAGTGAAGACCCCCTGCAAACTAAATTAACAGAAATGTGGCCTACCGTTAAGGGTGCTCCTAATAAAGAGGGAGACCCTAAGAACGGTCGATTAAAACAGACTGAGAACATTCTAAAAAGGAATGCGAAACAGGCCTCTAGGGAAAGAGTTAACATCGTGAATTTTAACTCCTTATCGGGGGTAAATACTTCAACTCCCTTAGGACCAACTGAGGGTATCACGATAGATACATATGAATGGAATACCTTTGCACCTCTTGCTTTTCCCTCGTTAGTCACAAGTTTAGATCAAATGACCCCACATGTTTCTAGTGGAAAGTCCTATGATTCTTATGAATCCTATAATAGTGATAGCAGAGATGATTATGAAGGGGTAAGTTTTTCTCCTGTATGTATTCATAGAAGAAGAAATGGTCAAATTTCAGAAAGATTGTCAGACAAAATGCTAGAAAATTAGATTATTTCAAATAAATGGGGATCCCATAGCAAGGGGAATAACGATAGAAATGAAACTGAAATTCAAAGTTTAAAAGAGACTCTTAGTGTTATAATTGCTGGTTTAAAACATTTAGACAAAACAAAAAGTAAATCACTAAATTCTGAAAACTTACAGTCTCCTCGAGACTATTTCAAGAGTAAAGGGCCAACAGATGAAGATACAAAGCAGTTGAGTACTAGGAGAGATTCCCTGGCCACTAGCAGCGAATTAACACAGGTGCAATTGCATTATCCATTACTATTGGCTATAACCAATCAGTTAACTGTAATTCAGAATGATATTATAGAACTTAAGTTAAAGCTCCAAAGCAATAGGACACCCAAGTATGGTGACCACTTTAAAGAAAGGCTGAGCCAAGGGAACCCCGGGCAAAGGGAAAACAAAGCTGTGCAGGTACATTTGCAGCCACCTTTTGACAAAAATCAGCCTTGCACCTGTCATTTTGAATCAATTATTCAAGAAGTGTTAAAGGAAACTAAGAATAAAAAAAAAAGAAATATTCAGCCAAAATCTAAAGGAGGAAAAATTAACCCCAAACAAAGGAATAAGGTGATTTTGGAAGAATTTATGCAAGGCTTATTAAAAAAAGATCAAAAGGGGAAAAGTAAATCACCTCCAAATAAAGACACAGATGAGAAAATACAGGACTTGCCTAGTGAAATTCATGAGGAGAAAAAGGATAAGCCTGATTGGACTACAACACAGAAAGGGAGAAAGTTAATGCACATAAAAAAGGGGAAATCACTTACAATTAAAGATACAATTGGAATAACACAGGATTTGAACCCTGAGATTAATAAAGGAAAAATGGACATGAATGATAGGTGTAAAGAACAGACAGAGGGGAAAGTGATGAATAATGAGGGGGAGGTCGAGACTGCCATGATGTCACCTAAGAAAGGGATCTTAGCAATAAAGAACAGATTTGTAGACTTAGAGGGATTAAACATGGAATATTTACTTGAAATATATGGAGCATCTAGATTAGTAATGGAAAATGGGGGGGAAATTGATGGATTGGATTGTTGAGGCTCTCCACCTTGATCCCTCTATTAAAGATGAAATCTATATGATGAGACCTCCTAATAAGTCATTTCAAGATTGTGTATTGATTTATACCCAAAAAGGACATATACTGGAGGACATCTGGAATCAAGCGAAAAAACTTAAATCAGAGGGCCACCATATTATGTCAATACAAATTGTTCCATTTATGGAGTCCCAAAATACCCCAGAAACCAAGAAATGGCCAGAAGTAACTAAGGTAGTCACATTAGAAAGAATTGAGACCAGTAAAATGAGAGAGGAAAACCTTGTCAGAATACTAGATACTATTAAAAAATTTTGACAAAAACAGGAAGAAAAATAGGAAAATAGGACTCTGACTGTTTTTGGATGGGGAATATTGGAAAAGGATACTATAGGACAAATGAAACAGGAAATGGCAATACTTTTTTCAAGAGTGGGTAGGGAGAATATAACTAAAAATTCAATAGAATATATTACACTACATAAAAATAAGGAATTAACATCACAAATAGATGTTACTTTTAAAAAAGCTGAGGTAGCTCAACAGTTGCTAAAAAAGGAATACTTGTTTAGGAAAATGGGACTCTATCTGATTTCTGGAGATGAGTGGCCAAAGGCAGCTAGAACCAAAATGATAGGAGACTCTAAGACAGAAATAGATAAAGGATCAAAAGAACAGAATGACAGTTGGAACCAACATAAGTGCTCCAATAGATATCAGGTCTTAGGTAATATGAAAGAAAAAGAAGATTGACAAAAAATTCAAAGGAATAATCAGGGAAGAAAGCAAGGTATTGACAAAGTTAAAATTTAAATTTTTTCTTGGAACATCGAAAGTACATACTTAAAAATTGCAGATCCAGAAATTGATTAGTTTCTTGCTAATTTTGATCTTATTTGTTTTCAAGAAACTTGGTGTAGCTCTGAGAACGCTCCCAAAATTTTGGGATACGTGAATATATCTAAATCTGCAACTAAAAGTAATAAATACGGGAGGCATAAAGGAGGAGTAGCTATATATCTGACAACTAAAAATAATTATAAGATCACTAGACAATATCCCACTCCGAAAGATATGTTAATGGTGAGAGTTGAGGAAGGAAATGACAAAGAAGGGAAAATTAAAATCATAGTTGTAAATATATATTTGTCTCCTATGATTAAAGATAAAGTTAAAATAATGAATAGAATCAAAGTAATATTTGATCAATTAACGGACGAAAAGTCGAATATTCCTGTCTATATAATTGGAGACTTTAATGCTAGGATTGGGAAAAACTTAGAGGGGCCAGGATTCCTAGAAATCATAACAGAATTAAACCCCAAAATAACCCAGATAAGAGCTTCAAAAGATAAAAGGCATAATATGAGAGGGGGAATCATTTACCCCTATCTTACTGAGGAAAATATGCTCCTAATTAATGGAAGAACAATGGGAGACAGGGATGGAGAGTTGACTTATAATGGTCCTAAAGGCTCCTCCATTATAGATCTTGTTTGGACCAATCTAGAGGGGAGGAAAATGATTAAGGATATGACTGTTGTTGATAGACCGGAGTCATCACACAACCCAACTGAACTTATAATTGAAACTAATCAATCTATAAGAGGAAATAATTGTAAGAACAACTTAAGTACTATAAAAGATATGGAAATAGTTAATTTAAAAAGGATAAGATGGGATTCTAAGGCAATCAAACAATTTGATACCCTATTCAAAGGATCAATAAATGATATAAGAATGTTGATAGTAGAAAATACAAATTACTACACGGTATTACAACACTGGGATGACTTAATGAGTCTGGTACGCCCTTATTGCATTTTTAGCAGGAAAGGGCTTCAAAAAGAGACCAGACATGGTAAGGCCTGGTTTAATAAAAATTGTAAAGAAGCAAAAAAAGAATTCAGTAAAGTTATTAGGCAATATAGGAAAATTAAGAAAACTAAAATAATCAAGAGTAAAAAAGTTAAAATAAATATCAATAAAGAGAGGAAGAAGTATAAACAAATCCTAGAAGTAGAGAAGTATCAATATTCCAGAATACTATGGGAAAAACTGAGGAAAATGTTGAAAGATAAAGACAATAAAAAGTTCTGGACATTGGTTAGTCAAGGATTTGATAAATATGCAAAGACAGTACATGCATATATTCATCCAGAAACTTGGGTCCTTCATTTTACTGAACTTTATTACTCCCAACAAGATGAAGTCCTATTATCAGAACTAGGAAGGACAGAAAGCTTAAAATATTTGCAAGCAATTCATCCAATTTCAATTTCAATAAACTTAGAAGAAATACAAATTGCAATTATCTAACTAAAATTCAATAAAGCACCTGGCCCAGACAATATAATAGGAGATATGTAGACTTTGACAGCAGATAAGGACCACTCGGCCCACCCAGTCTGCCCATTTCCCTACCTACTGGATAAGCTGCAGATTCTAGTTAACCAACAGCCTACTTCCTGCAACCCCCCACTATAATTGCCTTGTGTCTGTCCCATGCATGTTTGAATTCCCCCACTGTTTTAGACACAACGACCTCCTCAGGAAGGCTGTTCCATGTATCCACCACTCTCTCCGTGAAAAAATTTCCTCACATTACCCCTGAGCCGTCCCCCTCTATCTTTAAATTGTGCCCCCTTGTTCTTACACATCTCTTTTTCTGAAAGATGCTACCCTCCTGGACTTTGTTGATTCCCTTGAGGTACTTGAACGTTTCTATCATGTCCTCCGTCCCTCCTTTCATCAAGAGTATACATATTCAGCTCTCTCAGTCTCTCTTCATATGGTTTCTGCTGCAGACCCTGCACCCTTTTAGTTGCTCTCTGGACTGCTTCCATCATGTCTATGTCCTTGCATAGATGAGGTCTCCAAAACTGCACACAGTACTCCAGATGGGGTCTCACCAACTGTCTGTACAGAGGGATAACCACTTCCCTTTTTCTACTTGTGATGCCTCTTCCTATGCATCCCAGTATCCCCCTGACTCTCCTTATCGACTTTTCACATTGCTTACCCACCTTTAGGTCATCTGATATGACAACCCCCAGGTCCCTTTCCATTTTTGTCGTTAGTACCTCCCCTGCTATTGTGTACTCTTCTCCTGGGTTTTTGTTTCCCAGGTGCATTACTTTGCACTTCTTTGTATTGAATCTAAATTGCCATATGTCTGACCATTCCTCCAACCTTGCCAAGTCCCTTCTCATCTTTTCTACCCCCACCGTGTATCAACTCTGTTACAGATCTTTGTGTCATCTGCAAAGAGGCATACCTTTCCTTCCAGACCCTCTGCAATGTCACCTATAAAGATGTTAAAGAAGACTGGACCCAGTACTGAGCCCTGAGGTACTCCACTAGTAACCCCCCTTTCTTTGGAATGTGTTCCATTCACTATTACCTTCTGTGTCCTGTTGTGCAGCCAGTTTGCTACCCAGGCTACCACCCTGGGACCCACTCCCAGGCTGGCTAACTTGATTATTAATCCTTTGTGCGGGACTGTGTCAAATGCCATCCTAAAGTCTAGGTAGGCCACATCCACAGCCCCTTCCTGGTCTATTACTTTGGTCACCCAGTCAAAGAAATCAATTAGATTCGTCTGACATGACCTTCCCACTGTAAATCCATGCTGCTTTGGGTCCTGTGCCCCGCTGGCCTCTAGGTACTCAACAATTCTTTCTTTCAGAAGTGATTCCACCATTTTCCCTACCACTGAGGTCAAACTTACAGGTCTGTAGTTTCCTGCTTCTGCCTTGCTCCCACTTTTGTGAAGGGGAATCTCATCTGCCCTCCTCCAGTCCTCAGGTACCGCCCCATCCTGCCATGATCTGTTAAAAAACGTGGTCAGTGGTGTCACTAGGTCCTCCCTTAGTTCTTTTAGGATTCTGGGGTGAATCCCGTCAGGCCCCATTGCTTTGTCCACCTTGAGTTTTAGGAGTTCTTTCAGGACTCTTTCTTCTGTGAATGGACTGGTGTCAACCCCCCTACCCTGTCGAATGCGGACGTAAAATCCATAAAGCAACAGTAAAGTGGAGCATTTCTGATTTTTATATATTTCCAAATTAGATGTTTGAGTGTGTAACAGTGTTGTATTGTAGATCCATTCTTCCGGATTTCATTTTGAGTTGAGTTATTTAATATCATCTTGCAGGGACATGATTACCCCACGAGCTGGAATGGAAGCACAATATTTCCAATTTTCAAAAAAGGTGATCCTAAAATGTATTGTCCAATAAGTTTAATCGATATTTCACAAAAAGTTTTTACTAAAATTATTCTAAAAAGATTAGAAGCATGGGCAGAAGGTAATAATATTTTACATTAATCTCAAAATGGATTCCGGAAGAATAGATCTACAATACAACACTGTTACACACTCAAACATCTAATTTGGAAATATATAAAAATTAGAAATGCTCCACTTTACTGTTGCTTTGTGGACTTTACGTCCGCATTCGACAATATTAGCAGAATCATTTTATGGAATAAGCTTAAGAAATTAGAGTTAGACCCAGAACTCCTTAACATCCTTATAAGATTGCATTTAGATACTTGGGATGCAATAAGATATGATCATTATGGGAATATTTCCAGCCCTTTCAAGATGACACGAGGAGTTAGGCAAGGATGCATATTGGCACCTTTTCTATTTAATATATATATAAATGACATCTTGAAGGAACTGGAAAACCCACAATTCCATACCCCCAAAATAGGAGATATTCAGGTAGAATGCTTGGCATATGCCGATGATGTGGTTTTATTTTCAACCTCAATTTTAGGACTACAAAGGAAACAATTACTTTTCTGAGCTATGCAATGATCATAAGTTAAAAATAAACATGTCTAAAACAAAAATCTTGACATTTGGAAACAACAAAAAACATATCAAACCGTTGTGGTTAAAATCAGAAAAAATTGAACAAGTTTGTTATTATGACTATTTAGGAGTCAGATTTAGCCAATCACTAGGATGGAGAGATCATATATCACAGATCTTAGCGAAAACAAAGAGAACATTCAATGCCTTCAGGACATTTAATTCAAAGATGGGACAAACATCAGTTAAGGGTGTTCTAAGGGTATTTGAAGCTAAAATAAACTCTAGTATTCTTTATGCCGCCGAAATATGGGGAAGAGATGATTTGAAAAATTTGGAAATACTGTGTAACAAAATAACAAGGTATATCTTAAAAGTACCTCAATCTGTACCCGTTGAGTTAGTGAACTTGGAATTGGGTCAATTTTCCATTGCCACTTTAGTAATTGAAAGATTGATTCTTTCCTCCTTAAAGCTATTTTCATTAACTGAAACTAGACTGCCAAGGATGTGTCTAGAGGAAGAAATGAAATATATTAGGATGGGAAAAATTTTCCCAACCTTGGAAGTTCTAAAATATTTTGTTTTTCCAAATGGACTTGAAGACATTCTGTGGAGAATGTTTGTATATCCTTGGCAGACGATCGTTGAAGAAGTGAAGAACAGATTAAGGGACAAGGAAATAATTAAAGATCTGATAAAAATGAAACAATTGAAGTTACACAGGTGGTTTAAACAGATTAAGTTAATACATGGTCTTGAACCTTACCTAGAGAAATTGACCAATCCAAACGAGAAAAGAATTATGGTTAAATTTAGGCTTGAAATATACAAGCCAATTATGTATTACATAGACAAAAAAGGGGAAATATATCTAGCCCTTACTGCAAATGCGACAAGTCTTCTGAGGATGAATTAAAACATATACTGTTGTTATGCCCTTTATACAAGGGAATACGTATGAAAATGGCGAATCTCGACCTCCCCCCAATGATATGGTGAAATATTTCATGAATAATGAAAATTTATGTATACTGGAGAAAGTTGTTCGCTTTCTTCAGGCCACTCATTTATGAAAACATTTGCAAATTTAAGATAAATGTATTTAAATTTATCCAGTGATGTAATTTAATTGTATTCCTTATTGATCATTGACTGAATGTTATATCCACATGCTGATTATAAATGTTTTTGAATGGAGAGATTCAGAATGGATTTATTAACAAATTGTAAATAATATCTTAAAATTTACATGAAAGTATTTTATCTAAAGAAATTCTGGAACTTATGTTAACCTGTCTACTGAACTATTGTAACTTTAGAAATGTTATGTTGTAATAGTTTTTAACTGATCAACAATAAATAAACTTGACTTGATACTCATATGCCCAAATATTTATAACTGGTCACTACTTTAAGTGTGTCCCCCAGAAGTGCGGAAATGGTACGGATGCATCTATGGAGGGATTGGAGCACAGAGCCCGGGGGGGGGGGGTGTGTGCTCCTGCAGAAAAATAAGGATAGGTTATACTATCTAAAAAAGTAAGGAAATAATTGCATAAAACTTAGTTAATGCATCAGTTAGGGTTGTAGTGACAAAAGTAGGGAAATGTGACATTAGGATTTCCAACCCTAATGCCCACCCCCACCCTGCACACATGAACACACATCAGGGCTGCGCCTTGGGATCGTCAGCCCTTATGTTCACCCCATTCTCCTATACTGTACCCATCTCAGCTTATTTACTTATGGAATGGGGTGTTAGGGATGATGACCTCAAGGCACACCCCCCACGCCTATTTGTATGTGCAGGGTGGGGATGGAGCGTTACGGTTGGAAACCCTAACACCACATTTCCCTACTTTTGTCACTGCAGCCCTAAACTGATGCATTAATGATGTTTTTTGCAATTTATATATATCTATAGTTCCCCAGGCCTCGTTGCAGCCCCATACCCTTGCAGCACCCTTATATCACCCTCCTCAGCCTAGTACCCAAAACAGTTGTGCTCCAAGGTGACTGGCACAGCCTGCCCTTGTCCACAGCCAGCCACCATGTAATGAATGAACACACTCAGTCTGTCTCTAAAGACCCTTGAAGGCACTCTGCCGAGGAGCTTGGGGTTCTCACAATTGGTGAATTAAACAGATATTTATTCTGATAAATGTGCTTCCTTGTCGTCGTTGAGCGCTACTTATTTTGGAGATTGGTTGGAATCTTTACTAGGTTCACTATTTTAGTAGCGAACTCCTCCGTGTGTGAGCGCAGGTATCTTTCTTTGGAACTGTCTCTAAAGAAACCCTGCTGATCACATATTAATCAATGACTGCTGCAGCATCTGCTGCCACAATTCCAGATATGATCCAGGTGGACTGAAATGCATGTACTGTGTAAGCCGCTTAATGTGGACACATTTGTGA
Organism: Neoceratodus forsteri; assembly: GCA_016271365.2. Taxonomy (NCBI): domain Eukaryota; kingdom Metazoa; phylum Chordata; order Ceratodontiformes; family Ceratodontidae; genus Neoceratodus; species Neoceratodus forsteri. The sequence continues at coordinate 1,062,353,556 of CM057458.1, read as the reverse complement.
GCACTGGTAATGTCTGTGGTATGCAATGTTACTGGCAGATGGTGCTGTGTGATAAAATTAGCTGTTTCTGTTTGTGTACTGTGTGCTGCATACTGCATTGTGCTTTTCGGGGAGGGGTGGTTGGTAAAATACAAATCTTTATTTATTTTTCAGTGTTGCAGGAGGGGGGTTGGGTTAAAAGCAGGATCTGTATTGGTGTGCTTTTCAGTTCTGCTGACCTGCAGCCTTCATGAAAAAACTATCAATAGTCGACTGCTTAACAGCATTTTCAGCATACACACTGAAGTTATGCTTCGTGCCTTCCATCATCTGCCAGCCTGGTTTAACATCGATTCTTTGCTCCATTGCTCATCTTAAAGTTAGGAGTGCATCACGCACATCTTTGGCTGTCACTGGTGTTAACTCTGGCTCAGTGTCCTCAAGTTCGTCATCCACCTCACACTGGCTCTGGCTGTCAGGGGCTCTTACAATGTTTAGAAGCCGTGACATCTCGTCATTTGCCTGTGACTCTTTGTCAGCTTCTCCGAGTCGGCAAAGGTGGTCAAAGTCAACTTCTGTGAGCCCAGTTGGTGGAGGATAAGTTCCTGAACTGTTGTCACTGTGGTTAGGAGGGGCACATCTTCCAACTGCTTCATAAATCCAGCCTTTCTGAAGCAGTTAACAATTGTTTCTGGAGTAACTTTGTCCCAGGCTTTTTTTTAAAAAAACAGACTGCATCTAAAATGTTTATCCACTTTATACACTCTGTTGCCGTGAGCTCCCTTCCCTCGTCCATCTCCTCTATCACCCTGTTTCTCATCTCTCTCACACAGTGGTGTTTCAGAGAGTCAGTTATCCCTTGATCCATTAGCTGGATCAGCGAAGTAGTGTTGGGTGGTACAAAAATTAGGTGACTATTTCTTCAGAAGTTCAATCTCACATGACAGAGGGACTAGATGTGGTTTAGACATGTTAAAATTAAATGGAGCAGCAGCAGCAGCCAGGAATGGGACACAATCTCCACAGCACAGCACAGCTCAAACGAGGTGATAAGCTTGCGCGGAGGCAAAGGTCAATAAATAGACAGACTATCAACACCTAATTTAGCTTAATTGAGCTGAACTGGCATTTCCTTGCAACAGAATGTTACTAAATTAGGTTGGTTACCATTGCCAGGATCAGGACGCAACACCTAATTAGCAGCAAAAGTGCTTCACAAACTGTCCGTGTTTGCTGGTAAATAAGGTCTACATTAAGCAGTGATTTAACAACATATCACATTGAATTAGGTTTGGGAAATAGATTTTTGTCCATTTAAAATGATTGTCCGAATAAACAGTGTCCGTCTTCGGTGAAATGCACTGTATTTATTTCTCAAGTTCCACCAGGAAAGACATACTCAGCTTTTAATAGCTCATTTTCAGATGCGTCCTGGAACTATGAAAGGGGATATATTGTAAATATTTCAGATAGTTTCTCAATACCCCAGTGTCAGTGGCTCAGTAGGTGGCACACTCGCCTCTGAGGCCGGGAGATCAGAGGGCTGTGGGTTCAGTTCCCACATGTGGTACTTGGATTAATATTCCAGTACTGACACTGTAGTGCAGCATGAGAGGGGTGCTGCACTTCTGAGGTGCCATCTTTTGGATGAGACGTTAAACTGAGGTCCCATTTGCCTGGATTGGTGGTAGTTCAGGTGGATGTTAAAGATCCCACGGCACTTATTGAAAAGAGTAGGAGATTTTTTTATTGAAAGCATAACAAATTATATACAATTCAGAATTACATCATAATCAATCATTAAAAAAAAGGAAAAATCAAGAACATAAAGAAGTATTATTTCATACAGTAACCCCAAACATAAGGAAAATATTATAACCAACCCCCCCCACCCACGAAAAGAGTAGGGGAACTTCCCTGGTGTCCTGGCCAAATTTCCCCCATTCACTAAAAATACCACCAACAGCTTAATCTGGTTCAAGGTCAGTTGGCATTCATCTGTATCTCCTTCCCCCAGGTCGTGCCTGAAAATAGGCAGGATTTGTCTCATGCACTTACCCAGTCAACAAAAACTAAATAAATATCTAGAGGTGAATCTTTGACCTGAGGAGACAACTCAGCCTTATTTAAAAACTTACTTGGGGAAGCTGCCTTAACCCGGGATACCCAACAATACATGTCACTCCACCCTGTACTGAAGGTCAGCGACGGGGCTTTACTTGAGCACAGAAATTAGAGCTTCTTTGTTTTAAGAGCCAACTGTCTCTATTTAATTTGCAGCTGCACAGTGCTTATTTTCATTTATTTGGAAGTTGACCCAGTCAGGTTTCTTTTATGATTTTACCCTCTTTATTACCTCTCAGTGCTGATGGGGCCCTTGGACCAAGGTGGAGACTAGCACATTCACATGTAAACCCTTACCTCAGAAGGTTGCTGGCCAAGTCCATTAGGCTTCCCAATAGCAACTGCAACATGATGATCATCATCCAGCATAGTTTCCTAGGAATGAAAGAGATGTACAATAGTTGCTGAGGAGTGTGCTAATATTTAAACAATAATCACTGGTTAGCTATTTAATAACTGGGTTGGCAACACTTTCAAATGATATACTAACTGGCTTTTGCCATGATGCACAGCTGCCCTGTTGTCTTCTGCCAGGGATCTGCAAAATTTTTGTTTGGTGTACAATCAAAAATGTAGTTGGTGGGTACAGCCGATATGATGCAATTGACATGCTTGTTGGAGGCAAAAACTGCAATAATGCAGCAACCATTGCAAATGCCTTTAATGAACAATTCTCAGATATGTCAGCCTATACCTCTGTTTGCCACCGTAAATACTCAGCCCTTCATCCCCTTTGTTACCTTCTTGCCGGAGCTTCTGTCCCATCCCCCCTTTTATCTTAAAGCTGTCTCAGTGAGGGAGACTTATAAGCTACTAGCTGGCATTTCTCCTTTCACTAGCACTGGTCATGACAACTTGGAACCCAAACTCCTGAAGCTGGGGGCCCTCTTACTTGCACTACCAATCTCCCATATTCTCAATCTATCCCTCACTACTGGAGTGGTCCACTCAATATGGAAAGCAGCTCGGGTGGTACCCATTTTCAAGCAGGGGGATTGAAAATGTGTACTGAAAACTACCAGCCTATAGCTACTTTGTCAGCTGTCAGCAAACTATTGGAGAAGGTAGTAGAGGTACAGCTGTCAGAATATTTGTAAAAATATGATTTACTATCCCCAGAGCAATACAGTTTTCACAAGGGTCACAGTACCGGTACAGCCCTTGCAAAGGTCATGTCTGAAATTAGGACAGCAATGGATCATGGCATGTTGTCTGGAGAGATCTTCGTAGACCTCTCCAAGGCCTTTGATTTAGTAGATCATACCCTTCTGTGCGCAAAGGCTTCATGCTCTTGGCATGTCTGGTCCGGCCCTAACATTGTTCTCTACCTCGATGGCAGACAACAGCTTGTTAACTATAACAGTTTTTTCAGAACGTACTCCTGTTAACATTGGGGTTCCTCAGGGGTCTATCTTAGGCACTGTTTTATCCTCCTTATTTGTAAATGACTTGCCGCTGGTACCCACCCACAGCAATACCACCCTATATGCTGATGACCTGGTTCTCCTGTTCAGCTTGCATGATATCAGTGCCATAAATTTCCACTTACAAACTGATTCCATAAACTACAAACCTGGCTCCTGACAAATAGCTTGTTCTAAACCCAAGGAAAATTCAGAACATGCTCTTTGGCTCCTCCGTCAAGCTTAAGAGGTGTCCTGGCTCACTGAGGGTTATGAGTTATGATGGGTCTCTGTTGGGTACAACATTCTCCTTCAAATATCTGGAAGTCACTCTTAACCCTCAATTAGACCTCTCCCTGCATATTCGAAATGTGTGCAAGGCAACGAATATCAAACTGGGCCTAGCCTATAGGGCTCGGGGACCCTTACAGTAGCTGCACGTTTTGCCCTCGCAAAAGGTACACTACTTCCCACATTCACCTGTTGGCTTACAACCTTTTCCCTTGCCACAAAATCTAGCCTAGCTATGTGGGATGTGGCCACTTTGCCCTTGCTATCTCTCGGCTCACCCATCACTATGAGCTATATGATAAACTTCACTGGCTGTCTCTGTCCAGCTAACACTCCTTTGTCCTAGGCTGTTTTATTGGTACGACTGGTAAGTAGGAGCAAGACAGAGGCAGGAAACTACAGACCTGTCAGTTTGACCTCAGTGGTAGGGAAAATGATGGAATCACTTTTGAAGAAAAGAACTGTTGAGTACTTAGAGTTCAGTGAGGCACCAAGGCAGCATGGATTCACAGCAGGAAGGTCATGTCAGACAAATCTAATTGATTTCTTTGACTGGGTGACCAAAGTAGTAGACCAGGGAGGGGCTGTGGACATGGCCTACCTAGACTTTAGCAAGGCATTTGACAGTCCCGCACAAAAGATTAATAAACAAATTAGCCAGCCTGAGAGTGGGTCCCAGGGTGGTAGCCTGGATAAAACACTGCCTGGACAACAGGACACAGCGGGTAATAGTAAATGGAGTCCACAGCAAAGAAAGGGGGGGTTACTAGTGGGGTACTGCAGGGTTCAGTACTGGGGCCGATCCTTTTTAATGTCTTTATAAGTGACATTGCAGAGGGACTGGAAGGGAAAGTATGTCTCTTTGCAGATGACACAAAGATCTGCAACAGGGTTGATATGCAAGTGGGGTGGAAAGGATGAAAAAGGACTTGGCAAGGCTGGAGGAATGGTCAAATGTATGGCACCTTAGATTCAAAGCAAAGAAGTACAAAGTAATGCACCTGGGAAACAAAAACCCAGGGGAAGAGTACACAATGGGAGGTGAGATGCTGACAACAAAAATGGAAAGGGACCTGGAGGTAGTCATATCAGATGACCGAAAGGTGGGCCAGCAATGTGAGAAGACAGTAAGGAGGGCTGGGGGGATACTGGGATGCATAGGGGAGAGGCATCACCAGTAGATAACAGGAAGTTGTTGGCCCTCTGTACAGACAGTTGGTATGACCACATCTGGAGTACTGTGTACAGTTCTGGAGACCTCAAGTCGCTCATTGAAGTGACGTGCTACTGATGAACTTTCATCTTTTCATCTTATTTTAGTTTTATGCTCCAAAATATGTTTCTTGAGCTCTCTAGCAGTTTGTCCAATGTAAAAATGGTCACAGGGACACTGCAGCACATATACTGCCCTTGTGGAGTTGCAATCAATATGTTGTTTAACAGTGTAGTCCTTCCCTATGTAGGGGTGTTTTAAATGACTCCTTCCTGGATGTATTGCCACATGCAACACATCTGTTGCAGGGGAACATTCCATTTTTTAATGGTCCTAACAATAATTGGTCCTGCACTATTTCAGTTGCAGGGTTATTCTGTAAAATATGCCAATGTTTGGTGATAATCTTTCTCAACTGTGGCACCTCATGACAGTGTGTTGTATTAAAAGTCAATTTTCTCCCTGTAGTGGTTCTCTGTTCTGTTGTTTATATTCAAGAGTGGTTGTCCTAGGGATCAAAGAGACTCTAGTCTGTGCCTGTTTCAAAACAGTGTGTTTGTACCCTCTTTGTCTGAACCTATTCAGTGTTTTATCCTGTTCTTTAGAGAATTCAGTTTGTGTACTGCAGTTTCTTTTTGTCCTGAGAAGTTGCGAAAATGGAATACTATTTTTTAATCCTTTTGGATGAAAACTATTCCCATGCAGAGTGGTGTTATGATTCATTTCTTTACGGTCTAATGCCCTTTCTAGTTTATTGTCCTTCTTCATTATAGTGACGTCAAGAAAGTTCACCGTCATGGCTATGTGTGTTTGTAAATTTAAGGTTAGGATCACATATATCTATGCATTCTAAAAATCCTTCAAATTTATTGACCTCCCCTTGCCATATTAAAATAACATCATCAATAAATCTTTTCCAAAGTTTGATATTGTTTGCAGAATTGTTCCCCTGTTCTTTCATGTGCAAAACATGCTTAATTTCAAATTTGTGCATATACACATTTGCGTATCCAGGGGCCATTGTACGCCCCATGGCTGTTCCTTTTTTCTGACCATAAAAGGTCTCTTCAAATTTTAAATAAGTGTTATTTAGCACCAGATCCGCCATTTCCATGATGAGGTTAGCCTTAGGTCTCTGGTTCATTTGGTCTGTTTTTCAAAAGTTGGCCAAGTGCCTGTACCCCTTCCTTATGGGGAATCGAGGTATACAGGTCTTTGACGTCAATGGTAGCTGGTACAGTCTGATGATCTGTGTGTCCTTCTCTGTTAAACTGTTCTATCAGTTGTAAAATATGGGTTGTATCCCTGATATATGTTGAAGTTTGTTTAATAAGTGCCTGAATATGAAAATCAACATATTTGGAGACAGGCTCCAATATGGAGTCTATCTCCAAGACTATTGGTCTACCAGGTGCATCTTTTGGGTCCTTGTGGATTTTTGGCAATGAGTACAAAACTGGTATTCTAGGTGATGAGTTAACCAACAGGTCTACTTCCCATGTGTGTAGCCAACCTAACGCTTGAGTTTCTTCTAAAAAAGCTTGTATTTTACTTTGGATATCATATGTAGGATCATATGCAAGCTTCACATAGTTTTCTTCCACATTTAACTATTTATTTTAAGTGCATACTTCTGTAGTTATTTACATCCATAAGTACGATTGCGCCCCCTCTGTCAGCTGATTTAATAACCAGCTGAGCATCTCTCTAGATTTTCTGAAATCTCTTGTTGTTGTTTAGAGAGGTTTCTTCTACCTGTCTGTCTATTTGTACAGGTTTGAAGCATCCTATATATTTCTTTATGGCTGTGCTAATGTATGTTTCCACCATATGATTCGTGTCTACTGCTGGCATAAATTTAGATCGGCTACCCAGGGCAAGTTTTAAAGCAGTTTTGTCAGGATTTCTATCTTCTGTGTCTGCAAATTGGCCTGGTAGTACCTGCGCCAAGCTCCGACCTTGGTGTCATGCCGACGGGTCAGGGAGGCGAGCGGTGTCACTGCCAGAGTGGATGATGGCTCTGAGGAGGTCGTACCTGCAGAGTAAAGGGGTGACCTGGAATGCACCAGGGAGGTCTCCTCCTTGTCCTTATCCCAGTGACTGAGTTTGTGACTCCCTGACACCTGGTCCCAAGATTTGGACAACCTGGAGTTGGCTGATGGGGCCAGTAATGCTGCACTCTTCTGCTGCAGCTCTTGCTCCATTCTGGCTACTTTTTGCTCAAGGAGATGCTTCTCAAGGACCCCTTTACTGCATCTCCTAGTTGCAGAACTGAAACCCTGGCAGATATCGCAGGCTTTCAACTTTGTGGTCTGGGCCTAGGCAGCAGACACAGACAGCATGGGAGTCACTAGTGTAGATCTTGTCTCCACACTCATATCTAAATAGTTTTGATGGTTCTTTCAACGACATACAGGTTGTCGAAAATCACTGTAAACGTGATTACTTGTTAAACTTGGAAAATTAGAAAAACATCAGCAATTGCTGCACCGTTTTAGTCAGCGGTCCGATGAGTCTGATCAACGGCGGGAAAAGAACTGAGGAGAGGAAGGGCTGCCCAAGTTTATGTATACAGAGATGTCTGACATCATCGTGAGTGGCCCCTGGCAGACTGTTTACAAAAGTTTCTGTGTAGTCCTAGCTATAAATTCCACAGGTGTGCCCTGATGAAAGAGATATCCTAAAAGAAGTTTCTAAGTTCCAGGGCACAACGTACCTCTCAGAGATAATGTACAAGTTTGACTAGGTTGTTCTAGTTCATGTAGTTGGAAATCATAATACAATACTCTGATAAATGATGGAAAGTGTGTGGTATGGAAGAGGACCCTCACTACAAAGTAACAAGTATGTAGTATGGTGGGAAAATGTTGGGAGAAGCTGGCAGAGGATTATAAACAGTAGCCAGTTTTGGGAACTGATCTCATTTACCAGAGAATATTTTGCTAGGAGTCTTTCCAAAAGACAAGGGGCCAGAGTTTCAAACCCCAGAGACTGCTGCAAGCCCCAGGTGCGCCAATGAACTGGTGCGGGGCTTGTGGCAATCTAATAAGATTCTCCATGTCCTCGGCAACTGACAGAAGCCAGACCATCTTTTTGGGGTCTGCTTGTGTCAATCCAGTGAACCATTTTCACGGTGCTCGTGCCTGAGATTTGGCGCAAGCTGCAGTGAAGTGGGAAAACTGTCAAAACCGCACTCACGCTTTGAAAAATTGTGTGCAGTTGCAGCAAAGGGGTATGGCACACAGAAAAGGCTGGATGCAGAGCCTGATGCAAGCCCTGTGTCACCCTTTGAAAATCTGACCCCTACTGTCTAAAGTACACCTAAATATGGGGCTAGCAGTAGAGCCTAGAGGTTGGAGTAACAAGATGTGAATGAGCTTGGTACCTCCAGCAGAGCTGGGTTTGATTCTCACAACCTCCACTTGAATATTGTGTGACTCTGAGCAAGTCACCTAATCTTCCCAGTGCTTCTGGGCCGCTCCCGAAAACAGACACTTGTGCCTAGTGGGCTCTACCTTGCTACCAAAGAATAAAACACATAGAAATATAATTAAACAGTTCCCTCTTCTGGGCACTGGAACAAAAAATTGTATTATTTAGAAATTGGCTAAAAATGTTCCTTTAGTTAGGTAGGAATGGTGGGGTACAGTGAACAAGAATGATCAGATGGAGAAGCTGATATATTGTGAGACTACAGAAAAATACTACTGACAATAAATGGACACTGGATGTCATTGTTAGAAAGAGTTAAAGTAAGACTTTATACTCTGGTCGGGAGCAAAATAGCTTTTTTTTCCTTTTTTTTACATTATATTCTTTATGCGCTGCGGTCCCAGTTGGCCTTGCTCATGCCGACCCCAAGCCCCATCAATTGTAAAATAGGCAAGCAAGATATGCAAATAATTACAGTTATTTCACTACTGAGCTCTCTTATTGCTTGTGAAGTGCCCCAGGATACAATGTGTATGAAAAGGGCTATACTGATTTAAATTATACTTCTTAGCTTAAGACAAACTGTACAATAATAAATATTATATCTGATGAGAATACCAAAAAAAAGGGGAATTAGTGATAAAAGAATACTTCACATAAATATTTTAGAATTAAAGATTGAGAAGTTACATGCTCAGGCACAGTTTTTCTTCTTCTGGAGTAATACATTAAAATCATTAAACTTCAGGTCTTTCTCATTATGATGCTAGAAGCCTGCATTCTGCCTGAGGAAAATTCTCAGGAACAAATCTCTCACTTTCCTTTGAAAGCCAGGCTTTGAACAAAGCCCTGGACACAGCTGTACTCCCAAGAACTGCATTAAATTAATGAAGAAACCATGAGGCTCTTGCTCTTGGAGTTCTACTGATCAGAGCCCTACACAAGCAGAACTGGTACAGTAGCTTTTGTGGTTACTGGTAGAACTAACAGGAGTTGCAGCCTCCAATAAAACTGTAGCTGCCCTAGAAATGATCGATTGGGCCATCTGCCTAACCTTAGGCTATTTTCTATTTCCCTGCCCTTTCACCATCTCAGCAGCATCAACAAGGCGGAACCTGTCAGATGCTCACCAATCAACCCTCTAACATGACTTAGCTTTTGCTTTCCAGTTCTGCCTCCCTAGGAGGGCTAGGGGGGCAGGCAGAAAGCAGTGTTACTATCACCACCATCTCAAGAGATGACTGCGTCCTAGTAGGATGCTCATCCTTTACTGGCCCACTGTGACGCTCTCAGCTCAGAACATCAACTTGGCTAGAGGGTAAGACAAACGGCACTCTTGCAGCTGTGTTACAGCTGGATGGCATGCAATTTTCTTAACTGATTTTCCTTTCAGTCCGATAGAACTAAAAGGAATTAAAAATAATTTTATTAACAAAATATCAGTACAAAGTACACCTGCCTGACAAGATGGCAACTCATATTAATGCCCCCACCACATCTGATGGGCCATCACTCTGTATGGCCCCAACCTGTACAATCATCACTAGAAAGTTGGCTATGGTCTCCTTTTTGGGATTGCTGCCTACTGGCCTGGCCGACTCACATGAATTTCAAAGTGGTGATATCAGTGGGTTAAATGGGTAGTACAGTAGTGAGGTTTTTAGAATGGGTATAAGGGACCCGACAGCTGAGGGGGCTTCCTGGGGTGCTCCAAAGTGAGTAGGAAAAACTAAGACAAAAAGTACAGAATGTCAAATGATTAAAGTGTGCTCTATTCAACTTCTGACATCTTCCATATAATACTACAACTTTGTTTACACTGACTGGTGGCAGAATATCAGAATATGGGATAGCCTCACTGGGGAAATACAAGTTTGGTCTTTCGAAATTCGAAAGATTACTGAATACGCTCCTGGTAGTTCACTTAAAGGAATTTAAAAATTTAGGCAGAAGTGTCATGGTCCCAACTGTGTCAGACAATTGTGAGAGAAAAACTAAAATAAAATAAACTGTTCAAGGAATATGGAAATGCACTTGCTAACTGGCAGAGATAGACTTTCTGCTACTGCATTGATGAAGGAAGACCATTTCATACAGTATACTGCATATATACAAATATACGAAAAGCCAGCAGAAGGAATAAATTTGTTCCGTCGAGTCTGCTCGGTAATTGATGCAGGGTCCATAGCTTACTCAAATTATCCTGCCTACCCCCCCCCCGTGTCATCCCTTCCTTCCTTACTTACTTACTACCCCTCTGCTGTCCCATGGGTTCCTTCTGTGCTTGTCCCATGCCATCTTAAAGACCACTACAATCTTTATTGAGACAACCTCCTCTGGCAGTGCATTTTATGTGGTCACCACCCTTTCTGCAATAAAATGTTTCCTAACATCCCTCCTAACCACCCCACATGCATCAACTTCAAGCTGTGCCTCCTTGTGGTTCTGTTGTCACTCAATTTAAAGAGACCTCCTCATTCCAGTCTGTTAATTCCCTTCAAGTATTTGAAGGTCTTTATCATATCCTCCTATCTCTCCTCTCCTCCAGGGAGTACATCCTTAGGGCTACCAGTCTCTCTATTCGTATGACCTATTCTGCTGACCCATGATCATCTTGGTAGCTCTTCCTCGGACTCTCTCTATAGCAAGCTGATGTCTTTTTTGTGGTCTGGATGCCAATACTTAACCCCATATTCTAAATATGGCCTTATCATTAACCTGTACAAGGGCAAAATTATCTCACTCTGCCTGCTACTGAATCCCCTGGTGATGCACTCCAACATCCTGTTTGCCTTTGCCACTGCCTTCTTGCACTGTGTGGAGAGTTACAGCTCTCTAATAATCACCACCCCCAGATCCTTATCCTCTTCTGAAGCAGGTACTCTGACCCCCCCAAAATAATACTTTGTCCCAGGATTCTTGGCCCCGATGTGCATTACTTTGCACTTTTTGGCACTGAATCCAAGTTGCCAGATTTCTGACCATCTCTTGAGTTTACCGGGGTCCTGCTGCAGGTCCTGTATCCCTTTCTTTGTGTCTCCACCATCCCACAGAGTTTGGTGTCATCTGCAAACATATCATCTGCCTAACCTCAGGCCATTTTCTATTTCCCTGCCCTTTCACCACCCCAGCAGCATATTTGTTCTAGATCCTCAACCAATGACCCAACCCAAATTTCTGCCAAAAACAACATCTGCGCACTCCCCTTAATCTCATAAACTTTTACAGCCTCCTTCAGGCACATACTGCATAATTATAGTAAAACCTAATAACTGCATTATCAACTGGACAACGCAAATTAACTTAAGCAAAATGTAGCCCTCCATTCATAAATGGTCTACAGTTAAGTTAATTTTATAATATTAAAAAAAATTTGATTTAATACCTTCAGCATTTTCTGCAAAAAGAATTACAGCATTCCATATTTGAGGATCCTCACCAGACAGTAGAAGAGAGATTACAGGCAGTTAGTCTAGGTGCCTACTTTCCAAAATGAGATCCAAGTTCAGAGAAGAAAGGGTAATAACATAGTCTATGATTATCTGTTTTCTTATGGAAATAGTTACAGAGTTATATTTCAGTGGAATTTTGCTATACTGTATCTCACAACCAAAAATTCAAACTTTCGAAGTACAATGGCGTTGAACTTCAATATGGTAATGGCACTTCTTAACTGAGAGTTAGTAAGAGCAGAGAGGTAACTTTCCTACCGACTTCTTTTTTTTTGAGTGTGATTTGGATAATAAATTGTCTCCCCAGAATGTTTCAGCGCAGCCATATCCTCACGTCTACTAATATAAATTATTCTACATTTACACATTTCCCTCATAATCCCTTTCTCCATCTTTCCTGGGTTTTCTAAAGTAATCTAAACCCAATAGAATACAAGCAATCTACTGTGATTTCAGCCATAAGAAGCCTGTAGCTGAAAATTCGGACTGCACTGCTTCTGTGACACGTTGTCTAGGTAGGTTTCATAGGTAATACAAAGCTTTTAGACTTTCGGAGAATTTGGGGTTAGGGTTGAATGCCCCGTGGACCCCACGCCCACCCCAAGCGGCATCGGGGTGTGCGTTGAGTGAATCCCTACTCTTACCCATCACATATGTAAAGTAGCTGAGGTATAGGAGAATGGGATGAGAGTTAGGAATATGACCCCTAATGCCATTTGGGGTGGGTTGGGGGTCCAAGGGGGCTTTCAACCCTAACCTGAATTTCTAGCTTTTTTGCTGTGGAACACCCTAACTGATGCATTAAATGGAGTTTTTGCATCCAATTTCCTTCTTTTGAGAATGAGGATGATAAATAATGAAGAATGCAGTGGTGGCAGCTCGGGGCCCTTCAGGCCCCGCGTTCCCACCACGTGATGTCTTGTTACACAGTAACAGGAACTGCAAAGCAAACACAAGCGGCAACGGTAATACACATGGCAAAGCAAACGTTAATAGAAACACAAGTGTAAAGTGACACCGAAGCAAACAGTTACGTAAACGGAGACATCAAACAGAAGTGCATACAGAACGCAACTGGTAACACACACATTCACAGTACCACAATTGTAAACTCAAATGGTAACCGTAACCCCAACAATAACACCTAAGTAAACAGAAATGCAAGCAAGTACGAAAACGCAAGCCGTAATGCACACACTCACTGAACCACAATTGTAAATGCAAATGGTTATGGTAACAGCAACAATAAAGCCAATAAAAACAGAAACGCAAGCGCATACGAAAACGCAAACTGTTACACGTAAGGTCATGGTACCGCAATAGTAAATGTAAATGGTAACAGTAACAGTAACAGCAACAGTAAAGACAACAGAAACAGAAATGCAAGCGCATACGAAAAAGCAAACCGTTACGCACACAGTGGCGTAGATGAGAACGGTGATTCGAATGGTGACAGAAGCGCAACTGGAAACACTAACTGTTACTGTTACAGTAACAAAAGGGCACATCCTTCTTTTCCCCAAAAACTGCATTGAAAAAACAAATTGAAAACAAAGAATGTATGCATTATAATTGACTTTGGAGCAGAAAAGTACGACTTGGAATACTAAATTGCTTATATCTCAGGAACCGTATGATGTAGGAAAAACATTAAAATTTTGTATAAATTATTACTTTCCTGGCTAGTTTTGTGCTTAGCCCCCATTTGGGAGGCTAAGCATTTTTTTGACAAAAAGTCCCTATCTCGCACTGTTTCTGAGATACGGGTCCTGAAAGAAGCCATAATGTTATCCTATGGGAAAAACTGTCAAATTCAGAGTGTTGTCACTTTGCCATCCTGTAATATTTTTTCTCCAAACCACCAAAAGGCACATTTGTAGGATGTTGGCTTTCTTCCTTCCAAATTTCAGCCCAAAAGACCAAACCGTTATTTTCCAGCAGAGCGGCAAAGAATTCCTGTAACGTGGCGGACGACGTAATGTTATCCTATGGGAAAAAGTGCCAACTTTGTAGTGCTGTAACTTTGCCGCCCTGTAATATTTTTTGACCAATCCACTAAAAGGCATATCTGTGGGATGTTGCCTTTCTTCCCTCCAAATTTCAAGTAAAAAGACCAAACCATTTCTGAGATATTCAATGTAAAAGATTGGCAAAATTTCCCTATCTATTCCATTATGAAAAATCTGGCCATCTTGTCCCTCGCTCGTGATGCAAGATCACGATCAAAGAATTTGCAGCCTCATGATCAAAGAATTTGCAGGCTCATGAACAAAGAATAAAAAATGTAATAAATCAAAAAATAGAAGCAACTGTAGTAAACCACCACCATGGTTTGACAAAATGAAGCTCCCTGAGTAAAACCCACCCTCATTTAACTTCCTAGGGCACCCATGGGCTGAGAAAATTGATTATTAAATTCAGCCATCTCATCCCTCGCTCACGATGCAAGATCGCGATCAAAGAATCTCACGATCAAAGAATCTGCAGCCTCATGATCAAAGAATTTGCAGGCTCACGATCAAAGAACAAAAAATGGTGAAATGCAATTTATTCACCAACTTGAACCAAACCAATGGCATGGTTCAACAGAATGGACCCTCCTGAGCAAAACAAGCCCTCATTTGTGTCCCTAGCCCATCCCTGAGCCAAGATATTAGTGTTTTAGGTCACGATGCAAGATCACGATCAAAGAATTTACAGGCTTGCGATCAAAGATCGTTAGCGAGCCTCGAATCAAGATTTTAAAAGCTTATAACTCTATTTTTTGACCAATTTGGATGGAACCAAAGCCATGGCTTGATAGATCAGGGTTCACTGAGTAAAACCCATCGAAGTTTTACTTCAGAAGTGACCCCTGAGCCGAGATATTTGTGTTTGTGAGATTGGAAAACTGAAAACAAGATGGCTGACCTCGCGGTCAAAGAATTTTGAAAATTCCTCAGGAACAAAGATTCTTGAACTATGAGGCTGCAAATTCTTTCATCGCCAGGCAAGACCAGATGGCCAGAACCCCCATTCTTTGATCGCATGATATACATATAAATTTTCCCATTGACATAATGGGAAATTAAAAGTGCCATAACTTTTGAATGCCTTAATATTTTTTCACCAAACAAAAAGCGGCATGTTCGGCCACTAAAGCACTTTCAATCAAGTGATCTTGCAGAGCAGCACACCGCACAATGGCTGTGTAGGACCACATTAAGAATGCCAAAAGGTGCCTCCAAAAATCGATAATTTTGCATTTTTCAGCGCTTTCGTACACAAAGTCCAGCACTCTGACATAAATGCAATTTGGCAAATCAAGAGATCTAGTGTGCCCCAACGTGTGTATCAACTTTCAGGCAAATCCATTCAATGGGTCCAAAGTTATTAATGTCCAAACTTTTGACTTTAGTATGTAACTGACCGCTCAACCCTAACTATAGTGGCATGACCATGCCACTATAATATATATATAATATGTAATTTATATATTTCTTTAATTCGGGGGGGGCATCCATTTTGGAGTAATCCCTTTGAATATTTTGCTTTATAGGGAATGTGTTCACTTGTTTCAGACTGTACTTTGTTAATCAACAACTTCCACATCTCCTCCAGTGAACAGCTGTGAAACTCTGAAACCCAATCCCATCTTGCTAGACTTGTTCTCGCTGGGAAGTTAGCCCTACTGAAGATTGGGATTTCTGTAACCCCTGTGTGTTTTATGATGGATTCATTAATGTTGAAATACACAGTCTGGTAGTCACTGTTACCTAATGGTGCATCAATTTTGATGTTATGAATTGAATCACCCAGATTAGTTAAGATAATGTCGAGAATATTTTCACCTCTTGTACTATCTTTCACCATTTGAATCAGTCTTAATTGATCAAACAGGTCTAAGTAGACCCTGTCCTTATTTGATGCCCCAATATGTTGGTATATAATAGTCTGTCAGTCACCATATTAAGGATTTTGACCCAGTAATTTAAATTTTAAGCATTACTTGGGATCTAGGAGCAACAGGTCCAATTTAATGATAAACTACTAGGGTACCAGGAGGAACATTTAATAACGTCTGAGGAATTCATTTTGTATTTTTTCTAGATCCTCAACCAAAGACCCAACCCAGATTTCTGCCGAAAACAACACTGTGCACTCCCCTTCATCTCAAAAACTTTCGGAACCTCCTTCAGGCACATACTCCATAGAAAATAATGGATGGCAACTATGCACAACCAGTGTGTTGCGCCACTGGCTCGAGACGTCCATGGGAACCAGAACCAAAAGTTGGCACAACATACTGGCTGGGCATAGAGTTGGCCATCTACAGTACTATTTTTATAGTATATGGTGCCCCCTAAATAAAATAAATGTGGCTTTAAGACTTTTTTGTTTTTAAAATAAAAGAAACAAAATGTTCATAGCCATGTTGTATACTGGGAGTTAAGAGTTGGCTATTAGGGAGTGATGTGGGGTTGCTAGAGAGCAGATGTTCCTAAGTTTGTAGCACAGCCTTCTACTGGATGTAAATTGGGCGTGGGAGGAATAAAAAAATGGCAGCTGTATCTCTTGCTTAGTGAGAGAGTGTCTGCTGTAAAGGACAGAGTTTCATTCAGTGAGTTAATTAATATATCTGGTTGATCCCGCTTTTAATTTTTTTTTATTTACATGCGTATATCTGGTTGATCCTGCATTTTCTTATGTTATCTGGTTGATCTTGGTAGAGTCATGGAATTGGGTGATCATGCCACCGCCACTGTTTATCTGGTTGATCCTGCCATTTCTGTGGCTCATGTGTTTCTGCGTGGAAGCTCTAAGAGATTTTTGAAATATGTTGTACCACAGTAGGGTACAATCACATTCCATGACCTTTTGAATTGTGGTAAAAAGAACATTTTGAAACCCACCAATTTCCATATGCAACAAGCCCTCACCATACACTAAATAATTATAATAAAACCTAATAACTGCATTAGTAGATTGAAGGGAAACATTGTCAGTTTTTGTACAATGGAAGTTAGAGTATTTACCCCCCCCAAAAAAAATAAACTGACTTGACCCTCTGCACTGTATAATGGTTGACAGTATAGCCTAGAGGTTAGAGTAACAAGTTGTGAATGAGCTTGATACATCCACTAGACCTGGGTTTGATTCCCACAACTTCCACTTGCATACAGGGTGACTCTGAACAACTCACTTTTTATTTATTAGTAATTTTTGACCAGGAAAGGCACACTAAGTAATTACAGCTTGTTTCCAGGTGCATCCTGAGGGGTGGGTTGCATGAACCTGTTTTTCTGACAGGAGGAGTGTGTTGGCCATGACACGGTGATAAAATCCCCTTCTCTTCATCAATAAGTACCATGGAATCTTTTACTTCCATCAGCACATTGATCAGTGATGGGCAGAAAGGACCTTGGTTTAAGATCTCATCTGAACGACAACGCCTCGCTAGTGCAGCATCCCCCTCATACTGCACTACAGTGTCAGGATAGATACACTTAACCTCCCGAGTGTTTCCCGGTTGCCCCTGAAAACAGGCACTTGTGCCTAGTGGGCCTTATTCGGTTACCAAAGAATTAAAAAAAAATTATATTGACATTAAACTGACCCATCGGTTACTTTTACAAAAGGATTATTGTTTCATTAGTTTTTCATTTGAAGAGTCTTTCAAAATATTTGCTGCATCAGCATGCACTGAAAATGTATTCAAGGGGTGCATTCTGTTTTTAGTTGTTCAAAGTGGATTCAACTGTACAAAGACTTGCCAAACCACTCAGTACAAGACATACTGCATTATTTTCTTTCTATATAATTGTTAACTGTGGAGGTGATTTACAAAAGGCATTATAAAACTTTTTCTACAATTCTGAATATGTCTGCAAAACATCTGCTGCTCCTGCTAATGTTTGATAGGACAGGTTTAATTCTCCAGAATATGGGAACAACTTAACTGGAATGTAGCTTTACTAAGAAACAAAGACCTTAACACTTCACAGTATTTCCTCTCTGGAACTCTGAGTAATGTACATTAAAATGTCAAGGGCATGTCTGTAAAGAAGTGAGGACAAACAAATGAATTCTGCTACTGCTACTCAGTAAAAATAAAATCACAGACTGATGGTGGACAGTGACCTAAAAATAGTTAGTTAATATATAGGTAAATGGTGCCAGTGAGATGTGTCTTGGCTCATGAAGAGTGTTGTCTCGTGATTTCTTAGGGTTCGAGAACATCACAGCTGAGTGGTTAATTAGCCAATGAATGCGTCACTGCCACCATTCAGTTTTTATTATCTCATTTTTGTTAGCAACAACCCAGAAGAAATGGCAAATCCAGCAGCAATGTTGAAATAAATAGACACACACAAAATATATGGTAAAAGACATTGGCTCTACCACCTCCATACTCAATTCTGGGTAAAAGCAAAACATCCAAATTCAGTAGTAAAACAAATTAAATCAAGCCCTGCTTGTCTTCCATCCCTCACCCTTGTAATACACAAATTACAAAGGTGTAAGCAACTTAAAGTTTTGTGGTGGTGGTGGGGGTTGGGGGGTGCTAGATCAGATCAATGGCAACCATTTTACACATTGTTAAAAAAAAGCCTGAATTCAGGTACCTGTGTCATAAGTAGTGTTTCCTGCAAATGACATGCTATTTGGTTTTGTGGTTTGCTTTAAAATTTGTTCTGCCCTAGCCGGTCCGGTGGCGCTGAGGGCTGAGGTGCTGGACGCCACACCTCGCGCTGCGCCGGCAACGCCTGGGTTAGGAGCGAGACTCGGGTGGCTGGGGTGCGGCAGGGGAGGGAGGATCGGCGTCCCGAGAATGCTCTCCTCCCTCAGGGGTGGGAACCAGAGCATCCGCATTCTACATCACCTTCGTAGCGGTGGAAGCACCGACAATTGAAGGGATGGGCGGCTCCGTTCAACAGTCGGGAGGGGGACGCCACCGCGCATGAGTGGTCCAGCGCATGCTAGCATGCCACCACTCGGGACGTACGTCCTAGTGCTCGGTGTCCCAGAGGGTAGGGGAAAACGGGAGAAAAAGGAAAACACCTCTCGGTAAGCCCTAGATGATAGCCTCTCGGTACCACCAGGACCACCAGAAGAGGGACAGACCCCACTGTGCAGGGGGAGAAGGAGGCACTCTAGGGGCAGATCCCCCCGAGGTGGAAACGGAGGTTGAGAGGAAGGAAGGAGAGGGCTCCGAGAGCAGGAAGGTGGATAAAGAAATACAGTAAAAAAAAAAAAAAAATTTGTTCTGCCCTAACTGGAAACAGTCAGTCTGATTCTGTCTCTCTGACTGAGCTTTGGTGAATGATGACATCACACTGGACTAAGCTACAGCTTCAGCAGTGTAAGTACCTGCTTGACTAAAGACCTGTTAACTTCCTAATTAGAGCAATCTGTGATTTAATTGTTTGCTGTCCGGGGGTTTTTAATAACTCTGTCTCTGGTATTTGCTCAGATGAATTAGCTGAAAATCCACAGTTTGTTCTAAAAAGCTGATGATTTGTGTTTCCATGCTGAATTGAAGTGGTATGCATTTGAGAAATCAGCTTATCTTCATCACAGCTGCTGCCAGTTGTTTCTCATCAAAACTTAGTGTTTTTTTTCTAGCTAAATTTATTTATTTATTTTTATTTATTTAATTCATATATCGGATTTACAACCTTTGAGTCAGAGACTCATTTACAAAGGCACCTCGCCGCAGGGACGGGAACAATCTACTTGTGAGGCTAGACAGTGGAGAACAGTACAGGTGAAACACATGCAGCATACAATACGAATCATCACAGTGCCATCTAAACATTTGGGTTTCCAGAGAGCACAAAACAAAGTCACTGGGTTCCCAGAGGGTCATGTAGGATACAGCATTTGGTATACAGACTGAGGACAGGCTAAACAAGAGCACTGTTATATACTTAATCCTGTAGGAGCTGGTTAGTTTGAAAGGCACTCATGGTAGCCCCTAAGATAGGCACGCACATCTCCGTGAGCTAACGAGGTGTTTGTGAAGGGTGATTTTGAATTGGCCAATTTTAGAGGTGTTAGTGACGTGCGAGGGGAGGGAGTTGTGCCAGGCACCGCGGTGCTCTGTGATGAAAGGATCTTTGGGCGAGTGAGGTCCTGGCTCTAGGCACCTGGAAGGTGGCTCTGGTAGCCCTAAGGGTAGCGACCGAGTGGGAGGCCCGTGGAAGCAGTGCGGTGACACCTGGGGACAAAGCCCAAGTAGAGACTTTTTAGCTTGTATGCAGGTGTGATATTGCAGATGTTCTTCAAAACTGAGCATGTTAGCGGTGGAGTAGAGTTGGCAAGTGTGCGTTCTACTTGGGGCACCAGTCAGGAGCCTGCAGGCTTTGTTGATAGAGGTCTGGATTTTTGTGAGGGCAGTGGGGTCAGCGACAGCATAGGTGGGGAGTCCATAGTCAACCAATGACAGGATGGAGGAAGTGATTGCCAGCTGTAGGGCGAATTCAGGGAGGCAGTCTTTGTGGTGATAGAGGAGCCCAATCCGGGCATTCATGGCAGAGATAAGGCACAGATATGGGCATGGAAGGAGAACGCCGAGTGGAAGGTGATGCCCAGGTATTTGTACGTGGATACCTGTTCAAGGGGGTGAAGGGTACTGGGAAGGATGCAAAGGGGAACATTTTTGGAGTTACTTTGTCGGTGGGCAAGATCATAGCCTTTGTTTTCTTGAGGTTTCAGAACCAGGCGATGATGGGAACCATTTTTCAGCTTGGTTGAAGGAGAGTTGCAGGAGCTCTGGAGTGCAAGTGGGTCGGGTGGGAGGTGACTAGGACTGCATCGTCGGCATACAGTAGCAGCTTGCCTGAGCAAGAGCTGGGAAGGGTGTTTAGGAAGAGACTGAACAAAGTAGTGCCCAAGATGGAGCCTTGGGGTACTCCAGAGCATGCAGGCAGTGCAGTAGACAGGCTACCATTTAATTTGACACGTTGGGATCTATCACAGAGGTAGCTGGAGAACCAGGTCAATGGACCGGTTGAGAACACTGGGTTGTTTAATGGATATAAAACGGTTAAACAACTTAAAAAAAAAAGTCTAAAGTTTGTTAGTTCATGCAAGTAGTTTGTCTTTGATGTAGCCTCAATAAACAGGTTCATGTAAGAAAATGTTTTTCTTCTCAAATTGACAGACAGTTGTTCGCCACACTCTACTACTTCAGGCTCATGTACTATATGAACTCACACATTTCAGTTCTTTGATGGTATATAAGTGAAAATGCACCATGCATATGTATAACTAAAAACACTACATGGCATCCTGATGCCTCCCATCTTCTGCCTACTTTTGAGGCAGCAGCACTCTGCTGCCCCGTCACCTGCCCCACATGCCCCGTCTCCTGCCCCAAATTCAAGGCTGCTGCACCCTGCTGCCCATTCCCTTCTCCCATAGAGTGTGGGCTCCTGCCACCATAGCCAGAGCTGCTGCACCCTGTTCCTGTATACTCAGTCAGGGCTGCTGTACCCAGTTACACCCTACAGCCCAATGCCTCCACAACCCCATGTCTCCACAGTAAGGGTTGCTGCACCATGCTGCCCCCTGCCACTAAAGTCACATTTTTTGCTGCCCTGCCCAAAAGAAAAAACAGAAAAATACTTTCATCTTGTGTTATGGGGATGAAGGACAGAGGGCATTAGGGTGCAGAGGACCCAACTGTTTGGCCAGGAGACAACGGAGGCTTTAGGGTACAGCAGTCCAAACTGTGGAACAGGATGCAGTAGCCACACCTGGATGGAACTGACACAACTATGGGGGTTGAGGACAGGGGGCAGCATGCCCTAACTCTTATGGTAAGTGGCAACATGGTACACCAGCCCTAACTGTAGAGGCAAGGGGCTCTAGGGCACAGCAGGCCACAGCAGCTCTGCCAGAGTACTCAAGAGCAGGGTGCAGCAGCCCTGGCTGTGGTGGCAGGGGACTGTGGACAGAATGTTGCAGAAGCCTTGACTGTGGGGCAGGACACAGGGGGGCCTCAGGGTACAGCAGCCCTGACTATGGAATGTGGTGCTCATGGTGCAGCAGCCCTACTCATTTGGGACAGTGGATGTGGATAGCAGGGTGCAGCAAAAGCCCCACCTCTGGTGGCATGGAGCTGCACAGTGCAGCAGCCCCAAATGTAGAGGCAAGATATATGGGACCCTAGGATGTAGCAAAGCACAGCAGCTCTGACTGTGGAGACAGGAAAAAGGGGCAACAGGGTGCAATGTTCCCAACTGTGGGTTTGGGGGACAGTGGATAGCAGGGTGCAACAACCCCAACTGTTCAGGCATGGGGAGGCACGGCACAGCAGCCCTGACTGTTCAGGCTGATAGTGAACAACAGAGTGCAGCAACCCCAACTGTGTGGGAGAAGACAGTGGGCAGCAGGGTGCAGTAGCCTTGAATGTGTGGCAAGAGACATTGGGCTTATGGGGCACGGGACAGGGCATCACAGTGTAGCTGCCTCAACTATGGTGCAGGAGACAGGGGGCATCAGGATGCTATACTTTGTTTCTAGTTATACATTATGTATTTTCACACAGTTCATATTGTACATGTGCCTGAAATAGCAGGCACCTGTTTGTCAATCTGAGAGGAAAAAACATTGTTCTTACATGAACATATTAAGTATACATCAAACTACTTGTACAAATTAACAAACTTCAGATTTAGTTTATATCCATAAATAAACAATTCAGTGATATATAGCTAGGAAAAAAAACAGTTTTAATGAGAAAGAACTGTCAGCAGCTGTGATACAGATAAGCAGATTTCTCAAATGCACATCACTTCAATTCAGCACTGAACCTCAAATGATCAGCTCTTTCGAAGAACAAAATGTGGATTTTCAGCTAATTCATCTGAACAAACACTAGGAGACTGAGTTTGCAAAAACCCTGGACAGCAAACAATTACCTCACAGATTGTTCTAATTAGGAAGTTAACAGCTCTTCAGTCAAGAAGGGACTTACACTGCTGTAGCTTAGTCCAATATGATGTCATCACTCACCAAGGCTCAGCCAGAGGGACATAAACAGCCTGACTGTTTCCAGTTAGTGCAGAACAAGTTATTAAATGATGGTTTATGGAAAACCACAAAACCAAATAGCATGACATTTTCAAGAAACACTACTCATGATACAGGGACTTGAATTCAGGTGTTTAAAGGCTTTTTTAAACAATGTGTAAAATGTCTGCCATTGATCTTTAAGGTCCTTGTTTGTCCATTAAAAACTAAGCCAAAAAGGTAGGGGGTCTGGGGCTGCCTAGGTCCCTATAAACTATTTGGCTTCAGATGTGTTCTAGTACATTCTGGGGGTCATTTTATCCATGTCTGACTGCTTACAGTGGAATACTAAATGGGGGGGGGATGGTGGTACTGACAACCACCAATCAGGAAACAGACCTGGTGGTGATCATATCAGATGACCTAAAGGTGGCCAGGTAGTGCGACAAGGCAGTTGGAAGAGCGAGTGGGATGCTGGGGTGCAAAAGGAGAGGTATCACCAGCAGAAAGAGGGAGGTAGTGTTCCCTCTGTAAAGATCACTGATAAGATACCATCTAGAGCAGTGTGCCCAGTTCTGGAGACCACATCCCAGATAGGATACAGACAGAGTTGAAGCGGTCCAGAGGAAGGCAACTAAAATGTTGCAGGGTCTACATAAAAAGCCGTATGAGGAAAGATTAAAGGACATAAATACGTATGCCCTGGAAGAGAGGAGAGAGGAGGGATACGGCAGAGACCTTTAAATACCTCATGGGGATAAACAAGGTACAACAGGGAAGAATGTTTCAGAAAAAAAGGTGCTCATGTAAAAGTGGGCATGATAAGAAGTTGGGAGGGGGTAGATTCAAGAGAGATTTGAGGAAGTACTTCACAGAAAGAGTGGTGGATTCCTGGATCAGTCTTCCTCAGGAGGAAGTGGGGGTGAAAACAGTGGTGGGGTTCAACAATGCATGAGATAGGCATAAGAAGTCTTGGGGAAAGGGAAGGGGGTGAATGGGCTAGAGAACAAGTAGGATCTGTGGCGATACTATAGACAAGGAAAAATGGTCAGAGTAGGTAGGCCAAGCAGTCTTTATCACCCAGCAAATTCTATGTTTCTGTGTTGCAGTGCTGCACTCTACAGGTCCAAATTTCATTTTTTCTTTTGTATCATCATAGTTTATAATACCGTTACCAAGGATAGCCCAGCTGAGATGCAACCTCCCGTTTCCAGTGGTGTCCTGTTTTTACACCTTTCTGCTGCTGAGCGGACTGGAGCACTGGGAGGTTAAGTAACTTGGCTCAGTGTCACACAGTGAGTATTTGGCTCTACTGGGATTTGAACCTGTGTTCTCCTGCTTCCCATGCTAGTGCGATAACTACTAGACCACACTGCCACCTCACATAATAACAGTTGCTGTTTACGTTTGCCACCTTACCCATTTTTATTTATTTTTAACAGTTGTTTTTTTCTCCTCTTACATTTCTTTTTCAGTTTTATTCCTAGTTACCTCTCTTTCTTGGCCTACACAGTCAGCAAGCCCATGTTTTAGGGAAGTATAAATTGTTACAGCATGGTTTTATTATAAACCAACACCAGCTGTACTCCAACCTTCTAATTATTATTTTTCTTTTACTCACTACTGGGCTACTAATTTTAGACAGGAATGTCCAGAGACATTCACAAGGTGAATCTATGTATCAGTGTTGCAGTAAAGGTGATTAAATCCAGGATCAATGTGCTCTTCTTAACATGAAACAAAAAACTGAAAAATATTGTTAAAGGGGAACAGTCAGTACTAAGTGCTCCACACCCAAGTGTGGGATTGGTCTCAATTTGCAGTTTATTGCAGAAGAAAAAATTACCTACTATAGTAAAAACATTTTTTCCAAGGGATCTCCCAGTAGGATTAAACATATGCAGTCAGCTCAGAATCTCAGATTGCCCCAGAGCTGTAAAGCAAAGTGGAATGTATGCAAACCATGGAACTTAGAATGCTACATTTAAACTGCTGCCTCTACGTGGATTGTGTTCCCTCTAACTGCCAGATTCATTTTTGCAAATGAAAAAACACTAGACCATCTGAATTAAGTGTAACCTAAAAACAATAACAGTAATAGCCTCTTCTTGGTAAAGAGGACGGGTTACAAATAGTGTAAAGGAGAACACAAAAAGGAGAGCTAGATACCCTAATCATAGCTATGAGCATCAAAACATTAAGTTAAATCAATGATTAGTGGCAACATTAAGAACGCTCATGAAAGTATTGCTGAACCTGATTCAGGTAATGTAAGGAAGGTAGGGATGGGAGGTCTAATCCTACTGGGATATCCCTCGGAAGAAACAATATTACTATGGTAAGTAATTTTTTTCTTCAAACTCCAGGAATCTCCAAGCAGTATTACACATATGCAGACTATCAAGCAGTGCCTTGGGTGGTGGGTACAGAACCCACTTAAGGAAAAGGTTTTGCAATACTGGAGTGCCAAACCTAGCATTACTCCTGGGCTGAACATCCAAGCAACAGTGCTTTGTGAAGGTAAGGCAATTCTAGTGGGAGGCAGGAAGAAGTAGGCTGTTGGTAAAACTAAGATCTGCAGCTTATCTGATAGGTAGGGAAATGGGCAGACTGGGTTGGCCAAGTGGTCCTTATCTGTCATCAAAGTCTATGTTTCTAAGGTGTGGACTGTACTCCAGGTAGCCACTTTACATATTTCTAGCAAGGTAATGTCCCTTGCAGCAGCGGCAGAGGCAGCAGTTCCACGAGTGGAATGTGCCCTGAGACCCTGTGGAGGCTGTTTCTCAGCCTTACTGTAGCAGAATTGGATGCAGGATACTATCCAACTTGCAAATGACCTCTTTGAAGCAGGCCTGCCCTTTCCCACTTAACCACAGGTAATGAACAGTTGTGAGTGGGAATCCATGAGGTCCTTAGTACGAGTGATGTAACAGCTAAGAGACCTTTTTACATCCAAGCTATGAAGCTTCAATTCCCCTGAACTGGATTTGGCTTTGAAAAATATAGGAAGAGTGATGGACTGGTTCAAGTGAAACTCATATATCACCTTTGGAAGGAATTTCTTGTTAGTCCTAAGGACCACCTTGCCCTTTTGGAAGATAATGTAATTAGGATCAGTGCAAAGAGCGTTGAGCTCAAATACTCTTCTTGCTGAAGTAATTGCCACCAGGAAAAGTTTTCCATGAGACATATTTCAGATCAGCCATAGTCACTGGCTCAGAGGGAGGTTCCATGAGTTTGGTTATGCACAAATTCAGATCCCAAGGGGGACTGGTTCCTTAATAGGAGAAAATGTATGTGCCAAGTCTTTGAAAAAGTTCCTAAAAATAGGGTGTGAAGCTACTGTTCTCTGAGCACCTCCAGACAAATAAGCAGATACTGTTGCTAAGTGAACCGTAAGGGTTACAGGCCTCAGGCCTAAAGCCTGTAAGTGCACCAGATAATCAAATAATGTATATAAGCTTCCCTTAAGGGTGATTGATTTGTGTAGGCATGCATCAGATGGAAAATCTTTTCCAGTTTGAAGCATAAGTCTTTCTTGTAGAAGTTGTCCTGAAAACTTTCAGGACCTCTTCTGACAAGTTAAATTCAGAAAATTCTAAGGCATTCAGGTGAAGGCTCTTGAGGTTCAGAAAAACTATCTGACCTTGAACAGCTGTTAGGAGACTGAATCTCTGGGGAAGAAGAATGGGTTGCTTGGTGGACAGGATGAGCAACAGAGGGTACCATGGCTGCCTGGACCAGTCTAGAGCAACCAGCATCATGGTTGCAGACTGACTCCTCAGTTTGAGGACAACTCTCGATACCACTGGAAATGGAGAAGTATATATGAACTTTCCTGTCCAATCCAGGGCTAATACCTCCATGAGCACTGTGCCCAAGGAGGGGGGCCTGCAGCAATACAGAGGAAGCTAGTGGTTTTCTTTTGAGGCAAACAGATCTATTTCTGGGATGCCCCAACATCTGAAAACGGTGTCCAGCACTTGCTTGTTTAAAGCTCATTTGTGATGATCCTGACTGATTCTGCCAAGTGAATCTGCCAGCGTACTGTCCTTCACTGGGAGATGAATGGCAGACAGATGCACTGCCAGGGAATATGCAAAGGACCAAGTCTTCATGGCTTCTGTGCACAGCTTTGAGGATCTTGTACCCCCTTGCTTGTTCATATACCACATTGTGGTTGTGTTGTCTGTCCTGACCTGGACTGACATCTCAATTGAGGAGCGATGGTCTTTAGGGCAAGGAAGACTGCTCTCAGCTCTAACAGATTGATATGCAGACTGGACTCCTGAGTTGATCAAATTCCACTGATTTTTAGGTCACCTGTGTGTGCCCCCCCCACCCTAGGAGGGAGGAATCTGTTGTTAGAACCACAGTGTGGTGCAATTGCTGAAAAGGGATGCTCTGTCGGAGGTTGTCCCTTTCTTTCTACCACTGCAGAGCCAGTAGCAGAGTTCTTGTAACTGGCACAAGCTTTGAAATGGGATCCCTTCTTTGGGACCAATGGGATTCTCAGGTGATATTGAACATCCTTCATCTGAAACCTGGAGCCTGATACTACGGCGGTAGTTGAGGCCATGTGTCCTAGTAATGTTAGGAACTGTCTTGCAGTCCTGGGCTAACCCAAGCCAAAGGAGTTTGAATTTGTCACCCTCTTTTGTGGGAGAAAAGCTTTGTCCTGAACAGTATCCAGTTCTGCTCTAATGAATTCCAGTGACTGAACTGGCTCCATTTGAGACTTTTTAGTATTGATAAGGAAACCCAGGGACTCCAGGGTACTCTGTGTCACCATGATTGAGTCGTTTACCTGCTGATATGATTCCCCACGACTAGTTAGTCATCCAGGTAAGGGAATACAATGATTTCCTGCCTTCTGAGGTAAGCTGCCACCACTGACAGACACTTTGTGAATACCTGTGGGGTAGAGGTGAGCCCAAAGGGGAATGCTGAGAACTGGTAGTGACCTAATGGCAGAGAGAACCTTGGGTATTTTCTGTGGCAAGGTCTGATCAGAATGTGAAAGTAGGAATCTTTCAGATCCAGAGATGTCAACCAGTTTCCTTTCTTTAGAGAAGGAATAACTATGGCCAGTGTTACCATTTAGAAGCTGGGCTATGCCAAGTGTTTGTATAAGAACCTGAGATCCAGGATTGGCTGCCAATCTACATTTTTCTTTTTGGTTAGCTTGAAGTTTGAAGTTTAGTTTGAAGTTTGACGTTTATTGTTCTAGGAATTAATATCTTTGAGCCAAGGCTCTTTTACAAAGGTTCCATCTCATTAAGTACAAAAACATAGTAAACAGTGTTACAAACAATCAGTAAGCCGTTTAACAAGGCCACAACTTAAACAGTAACATTTATGTACAGAAAAGAAAAAGGAACTCAGAAGCAGTGTCAAGGGCAAGGAATAAGGATTGGAGAGCTTAAGAAGGAAGAGAGGGAGAAATAAGAAGTTTAGGAGCAGACAGAACCAGGTTAGTGGTACTCAGGTTGTCTTTGTCAAAGAGGAGACCATGGTGGTTGAGCAAAACAAATGTAAGTGCACTCAGTGGGATGAAACTTTAGTCAAAGCAGTCACAGGAGCTGGAGGCTGTGAGGTGAGTGTAAAGTATGGATTTGAAAGCTCCCAATGTCATGGAGGATAGGGAGGGCAGGTTAAAGGCATTGTACCAGGTAGGGGCACAGTATGTAAAAGATCTTTGTCCCTGAGCAGTCCGGCATCTAGGTTAAAAAGTATCTTGAGTACATGCCCTTTCCCCTTCAGGTAAGAGGGACTAGCTCTATTGCCCTGGCTTGCAGGAGCTTTTTTACTTCTAACTCCAGGAGCTGAAAGCTGGAAAACCCTGCAGCCCTGGAGTTTTGGAAACTGTCTGAACTGTAGACAGAGACCCTGACTCACTACCTCCAGGACCCAACTGTCCGTGGTAATGTTTCCCCAGAGTTGGAAGCAGTAAGCCAACCTGCCACCTACAGTAAGAGGGGTGGCAGCCTGTTTTGTGCAGTCAGGGATTCTGTCGGGACTGAGGTCTAGGAAGCTGGATCTAGACTAGCTTGCCTAGAAGACCTCCTGCTCCTGCCCCTTTAGTAACCTCTGAACTGTGTATACTCTACAGGCATAGAGAATGGGGCATAAGACCTGGGGTAGTAACCCTTACCCCTACCTCCCCTTTCTGTGTATCTGAAAGAAGTGGAGGCTCACTCTCTTGTGGGGTTACTCCTATAGATGGTTTTGTACTCTTCCAACTTTTTCATGTATGATTCAGTCTTGTGACCAAAAAAGGGAATTGTTTTCACAAGGAAAATCCATAGCCTTTAACTGAGTGTCGGGGTAAGACTGGTTGCTCTGAGCCAGGCGAACCTTCTTAGGGAGAGAGTCTCTCCTTTGTTTTAGTGTGGGAAAAAGAACAGCCCTGTTCAGGTTGCTTTGGTGACACTGAGGTGGGAGCAGAAGCCATTTCCTCTAATCTTTTTACTCTTTTCCACATGGGTTTAGAACAAGAAGTACTACACACTTCACAGAAAAAATATGACTGGGACCCAGGCACTCTAAGCACAAATCATGGCAATCAGCCTTAGCAATATTTGAAAACAATACAATTTTTAAACCTGTGGGTCCCGTCCTCTTTTTAGGTATTTCTGACATGCCAAATGTCAGTAGACCAATAGAAACTCCCAAATGGGAAAACAAAACAAAACAAAGCACAGCTGGTTCCCTGAAGGAAAAGGGAACCGCAATGTAACAAAACAGGCTATAAACAGCAACATTTAGCAAAATAAATTAGCAGTAGGAACTGCAACAAGCAGTTGTTAAATACTGAAAACTCGGTTCCTGGGAGCCATGAGGGAACCGGTAGGATCGAGTAAAATAACCCCAAATTGTTAAACTTTTATGAAAAACTACTAGAGGCAGAGTAATGAACACAATAGTGTGAAATAGCACTTTTCTGTCAGAAATAAACAATCTTGCAGTGAAGTTGCTGTGAGAAACTCTGCGGGGGGCCTTGTTATCTAAACAGAGAAAATGAATCTGGCAGCTGGATGGAATATAGTCCACCTAGAGGCAGCAGTTTGAATGTAGCATTCTAAGTCCCATGATTTGCATACATTCCACATTACACGACAGCTCTGGGGCAGTCAGAGATTCTGAGCTGACTGCATATGTCCAGTCCTTCTGGGAGATTCCTGGGGTTTAAATAGTAGATTATATCAGAGTTATTCTGCTGACTTCATTTTTTTAATTCACATTTTATGTCCCCTTCCTCTCCACGCTCATTCCTCTCATTCCTGGACTCCCTATGCAGCTGCAGAGCTCTGCCAGGCTTCCAGGAAGCATCAGTGGACCAACATTCATCCAGCCTCAGTTTGCCCCCGGGCAAGGAGGAGGGGGAGCCCGGGTTCTTCCCCTTTCAACTCACTGTTGCATGTTGGGTGGTTCACTGAGCCCCCTCTGAGCCCAGTCTGGCAATCATCGCTGGGGCCCATCATCAGGAGCGAGCAGGTTTTTTTTCACTTTTCGGCAGCCCCGATCCCTCGAGGATGGCGGCATACTGGGAGGTCCAAGGAGGTGCAGCACACTGAGACGTGTCACTGCTCCGGACTTCAGCCGATGTCCTCCCCGTACATGCAGCCCTGACTGCACTGCCATCTGTGGTCACCCAGGTGGTAGTATAGTAGCGGGTCTTGCAGCCCACCCTCCCAGAGGAGAGCAGCCCCATGGGTGCTCAATCCTCCTCCCCCGGCCAGCCCTCCAATGACCCAGGTACGCTTCCGAACTTGGGTCACCATCGTCGCAAGTGGTAGCGCTACCGCTGCACCGAATTCTGCCTACTTCTAAGCAGGGCTTGACAAATTTTAAAATTAGGTGCTTGGACAAGTGGTTTGTCCATGGACAAGTGGCTTGTCCAAAAGTAGTTGTCCCGGTGCTTGAGTTGGTAGTCCAGGTATAAAATGGCATATTTTAAATGGAAAGTATAAAAATACAGAAACCTAAACAGATTTTATTTAGTGTTGTAATAGACAATAAGGAGACTAATATGATTTAAAAAAAAATAATTTTGTCAGGATGGAGAGGATTGTTAAGAAATAGCAGCGAGCAGCAGCGAGTGTAGTTGCAGCAGTCTGAGAAGAACATCATGCAGCAGACATCAGGACAGGAAAAGTTTTAGGAAGCCAGCCTGAGCTGCATTGCTCCAGCCGGAGCATCATAATTCAGTGGTATCATCATCAACATCACTAGTGACAGCCTCAGGGACATTTTCATGTGAATCTAAATCAGCAGAACTAGCAGGTTAACTTGCATGACCATGAACGTGGCGTGTGCTAGGACCAGAGAGTAGCCAGTGGTCGATGGCTTGATCTGGATCAAAGTTGTCAAATGCAGGACCTTCCCCTGCTATATGCAAGCCAAACTTGTTATTTTTGTTTTTATAAGATCCTCAATGGAGAATACTCTCTCAGATTTAGCTGTAGACACACTCAGAGCCAGTAATATTTCTATTAGATCAAGGATGTGAGCAAGATGGGCTGGTCTTTCTCACAGTAGTCGTGAATACACTTACAGATATGGCTTATCAACTGCAGAGTTAAGCATTGCTTTGAACGCAAAATACTCCCTTTTCAAGCCTTCCAAGCCTGGGTTACTCAACACAACCCAGATGTCCTGTCCATTACCGAATCATGGCTTATACCCAGGACCCCAGACAATCAAGTTTTGCTCCACGGGTACACCCCCTTCCGTCTCGATAGGCTAGGTAAAAGAGGAGGGGGATGCATAATCTACATAAAAAAAAAAAATCACCTCCAGGGCAAAGCTCTTCCCCAATTACCAACACGGAATAACATTTAGATACTCTTGGTGAGGCTTACCCTATTCTCCCAGGGCAAGGGCCTTACACTTGTCTCAGTCTACATCCCCACCAGGGAGAAAGCCGGGGGTTTTACAGTCCTCCACGAACACCTCATCGACCTTCAGTCCAATAGTGAAGTCACTGTACTAGGGACTTCAACATCAATTGGTTATCACCAGACTCGGCCACCTTCAAGGACGCAATCTCTTCTATAAAATTCCATCAACTAGTCGACCAACTCACTTGAGCAAACTATAGAACTGGAACCAGCACCCTAATAGACTGGGTATTAACGAACCACCCTGAGCGGATCTCGGGCCTAAATGTGCTCCCGGACTCCCTCAGTGACCACTTGCCCATTACCTTCCACTGGTCAAATAAGGCCCCCAAACCACCAGCAAAGGTAATAATATCCCGAATGCTAAAAAAGGACCAGCAAAGTCCCTTTAAACAATACCTTTAACAGCAGAATTGGGCTCCTGTCCTAACCTGTAACAATGCTGACATGGTGCTGGACAAATTCATTAAAATTTTCAATGAAACCTGTGATATCTTTGTCCCCATTACTAAAGGAAGAGTCAGTGGTTCTCATAAAACATGGATTACCCCCCACCTCCTTGCTCTGATGCGCGCCAGAGACCTGCTCTGGTATAAGTATAATAGTACTTGTACAGCCAAAGACTTGCAGAGCTATAAGGCAGCATGAAATAACTGTACTCTTGCTATCCGCCAGGCCAAAGCCAGTTCCTTCAAGTCCGAGCTAAACTCCTCCTGGGGCAATGGACATAGATTCTGGAAAAATACCAATCAGATCACAGGGAAACGCAATACCTCTGAACCCTCAGTGCGGAATTTTGAAGGGTCCATTACACAAGACCCCAAAACCATCGCTGACATCTTTAACACAGCTTTTACTGACCTCAGTGCTGTGCTCCCCCCAACTTCCATAACCCTGTGAGTGAGTCTCTAATAAAACCACCTCAAACACATCCAACGAAGCATGCCCCCCACCTTTTCTACCTTAGGGTAATATCCAAAATTGAGGCAAAAAGATACCTCTCCAAAGTACTGGGGAAAACCAGGAATAGTGCAGAGGGCCTGGATATAAAACTAATATCCCTGGCGCTAGATGAATTGCTACCACCCCTCACCAGAATTATCAACCTATCCCTCACCACAGGAACATTCCTTAAATTATGAAAGGCTGCAGCTGTTACCCCTGTCTTCAAAGCTGGTTATAAGACAAGTCATACTAACTACCATCCTATCTCGATTCTTCCTCCGATCTCAAAAGCCCTAGAGCGTATAGTCTACGATCAGCTGGTAGACCACCTCGACAAATATCAGCTACAATGCCAACAGCAACGTGGCTTCCGTAAACTCCACAGTACTACAACAGCCCTTCTGGAGTTCACAGGGTTTATTCATGAAGCCTTTGATCATGGGCACTTGGTGGTGGCAAACATTTTAGACCTCACCAAGGCCTTTGACACCATCAACCATGATCTCCTCCTGGCCCAACTTGAGGCAACAGCGCTATCCCCCGATTCACTGCGCTGGTTCCAGAGTTACTTCACAGGGCGTGAGCAAGGGTTAAAAATATCTGGTACCCTCTCGGACTCCCTGCAAGTGTCCACCGGGGTTCCCCAAGGATCCATATAGGGCCTCTTGTTGTTTAGCCTTTTTCTTAATAACCTCCCACTAGCCTACATACACAAAGTCCTTCTCTACCCAGACAATGCAGTTATTTACTCCAGTCACACTGATCCTACCATCCTAGAACAATGTCTTCAACATGACTTTAACAATGTGGAGGACTGGTTTTATCATGCTAAGTTGGTTGTCAACCACAAAAAAAACAAGACTATGCTTTTTGCCCCTGCCCATAACAGCCACAAGACATCAACCATTAACATTCTAAGCAAGCAAAACATAGCCATAGAAATGGTCCAAAACTTCAAATACCTGGGGCTCACTCTAGACAGCTCCCTTACATTCTCTACACACGTAGACAGTGTTGCCTTATCTGCAAATGGGAAGCTAGATCTTCTATATAAACACCGTAACTGCCTTAATGATAAAGTCCTCCAGCTCGCCATCACCAGCTCAGTCTTCTCAATTATCGACTATGGTCTCTCCATCTACAGTGCAGCGCCTGACACTACCCTTAAACGGCTTGCCACTATGCTGAATAAAGCCTGCAGGCTTGCACTAGAGGCTCCGCACCTAACCCGTACCTGTAATCTCTACCAGCAAACAGGACGGCTAAATCTGGTTGAGAGAACCAGCTACCAAGTCTGTCTACTAGCCAAAAAAGCAACCCTAGGCCTATTACCACCAGGAAGCAGTTCCCTCCTTCACCTGACTGAGCCTACTAGAACTACCAGGGCATCCAACAATCTCTCCCTCAAGGTTCCCTTCTGGCGCACCTCTCAAGGGCAGAGATCCTTTGAATACAGAGCTCCACTCTGACTTAGCTTGCTCCCTCCTGAGCTAACTGCTCTCAGTGTAATCAGCCCGTTTAAATCATCGCTCAAATCCCACCTGTATAACAAACACATATGCACCTGCTTCCCCTAATCTCCACTCTGTGTCGCTGATAATGAATACACCCAACCCAGCACTTCTCTACCGCCTACCTGTTTCTCACCCCCCTTTTCCCTTCCCCCAGCTCCCCTTCCCACGCCTGCCCCTCCTTTCCATTTCACATGCTCCCCAACCCACCCA
Source organism: Neoceratodus forsteri (assembly GCA_016271365.2). Classification (NCBI taxonomy): domain Eukaryota; kingdom Metazoa; phylum Chordata; order Ceratodontiformes; family Ceratodontidae; genus Neoceratodus; species Neoceratodus forsteri. Next base: position 1,062,319,092 of record CM057458.1, on the reverse strand, counting down.
ACAAACTCCTCCACACCTTCTGCCTTATCTCCCCATCCCCCACCCCATTCGACAAGACAAATGACCCATAGCCCGAGGTTGCCACCACCCCACTCCACTCCACTACCTCTACCTATTCCAGGCCTACTGTGCTGCCTAATGAACCTTCAATCCTCTAATATTAATTATTGTATATTTTTGGTTTTAGTACAAACAGCTGCAACAATTGATCAAGACTATGTAAATATTTCCCTTCAGCGCTCTCTGTGTTTTGCATCTGTAACTTGTGCTGTGTATACCGTTTTCCTGTATGCTGATGTGGAACCTTTGTAAATGAGCTTGTAGCTCAAAGGTTGTAATCCTAGATTTCAATAAATAAAAAATAAATAAATATACATTTTTATACTGGTTACATGATCTTCAGAAAAAAAGTTGCGAAAGTAGTCCAACAAATTACTTAAATCAGTTGTGCCAAACTGTGCAAGTTCTTCTCGTGACAGATCGGAAATTTCTGAAATCTAAACAACTGAACCATTTTAGAGGTTCCTCTGAGAAATTCCAAAAATGCTGGTCAATGTAAGAAACTGCTGCATCCATTAAACTGTGCAGCCAAGTATCAGTTGTGAAATTTACTTCTGGACAGTTCCCGTTGAAAGTAAAAGGAACAATCTTGTCCTCAGTGCCACAATTTGAAATTAGATAGTTCATGCATTTCTCTGCAGGATTATATTGGTTTAGAAAAGATGTCATAAACTTTCCAGGTCTTATTTTTAGCTCCGTCAACTAGAGTAAGCATGTGTCGATGAGTTGGGGGACTTCTAATATTAGCAGGTCATCCTTTTGAAATTCCAGTGAGAGATTTTTTAATATTGGCAAAAAATCCTGAAGAATAAACAGTGAGTTTACAAACTGTACTGAGTGTGCTTCTCTCAGAAGGGCCTTTGCTTTGGCACCATCATCACCAGCAGAGTTTGCGACATGTTCGAGATGTTGAACTGCTTTGGGCAGGTTGACTTGAACAGCATGAAATGAACGGGACTTACCTGCAAGCCAATGCACTTGCTTTATTGCACTGAAATAAGCCAGTTCAGTGTGTATGACATCTGCTATTTCCTGTAGTTCCCTAAATGTCTTGTGGCTGCAGTGGTAAAATGTAAAAATTCCTTTCATGGTGTTTTCTACTTTTTTGAACAAAGGGATTTTTTTCATGACGTCGAGAACTGCTAACTCCAGTTTGTGGGCTACACAATGCATGGTTATTACAGTGGGGACATGTCTGATTGTTGCTATGGTGCCACCTGTATGGCTCATCACACTGGCACCATCAAAGTTGGCAGATACGAGAACAGGTCCAGGCTTGCTCACATTGTCAAGGTCTGCAAAAGAAAGATCAACAAACTCCAGTGCAGAGCTAATTGCTTTAAAAACTCCATCTGCATGAGAATGTTCTAGAGGAACAGCTTTAAACAACACAGCTGTGACTTTTTTCCTGTGCCATCAACAAAACAAAGGAAAACATTTTCCCACTCTACTATGCTTGCATCAGTACTGCCATCTGCAAGAACGGTAACACAATTTGTATTTTTGACAGCCTGGATCTGTGTTTTAGACATGACAGCCAATATTGCATTACAGAAATCTCTGGCCCGTTTACTATTTGTGTAATTGCTGCTGAGTTTAACCCCATTTTTTTCTTGCAATGTGCAAAGTCACTCCATATCTGAGAAAAGACAAAGTTTTAGCCAAGGAATATGCGGTGTTAAATAAACACCTCATTTTATTTTTGGTGGCTTCCTCCATCTGAGAAAATGCATGATATACTGCAGTTTCAGGTGCGTTAAAATTGACTGCACATTGACCAGTTTTGTGACTATGCTGGTTTGCACAAATTATATGTGGATTTGATTTCTCATGGGCTCTCACTGACTCAATTCTGAAACTATTTGAACCAGTGGCAAACACGTTAGGTTGTTTGCAATAGGCAGGGGTTGCAAGACTGGGATATTTCTCACAGACTGAGCAATACATGGTGCATTTTTGGTCATCATACCGTAACCAGGTAAACCAATTTAGCCAGTGATACTGAAACGTTCAAGCCCTTTTTTATACGTCATATTTTTTTTTATCTTTGCTTCTTTTCTCACTGTTTGTTGTTTCCTCGTCTAAAATCAAAGGTTGCTTTAGCTGTACTGAACCAGAATGTGACAATGGCATTAAACTGCTGCTGCTGTCATTCTCACTCATTTCAGAAATTGGTATGGTCAAGTCAGACTGATCACCTGTTATGTCTACAAACACAGACCCAGACTGAGACTGAGAACCATTATTTTGTTTTCCTGACTAGGGCTGGGGGGAATGGAGGGGGCTGGTTGGGGCTGGCTTTCAGACTGTAAAGAAGGCGGCAGCTCAGGCGCTTTACTTTTTGTTCCCGATGAAGAAGAAGACATGGGGGATTTTTTCCCAGTCCACAGGGAAAACAGAAGTAGCTTCCTTTGGCTCATTTCTTTTCATTTTATTTACTTCTATGCAATTGTGAAAATATTGAAATATTGTACACAATAAAATTTTATTTTATGATATCTTTGTGTGTGTTGTGTAATTTTTCACCTTAAGCTGTTGTGCTTATGCTAACAACACAACAAGAGGACCTTGGCAGGACAGAGTAGGTGGGAGTAGTATGGAGTGGGAGTCAAGTACTAGAACTCTGCAGTTCAACTTATTCCACAAGTTCCTCTATCCTCTCAGGGCAGTTTAGGTCACACACACACAGACACAGACACACACACACCTCCACCAAATGGTTTATTTTTTTTCCGAAGCACATCTTTTTTTTTAACCTTTGTATAGTTTATTTCTAATAAGTGTGTAGTTGTGTTGTTCCCAAAATTCCTCTAGCATCTCAGGGCAGGTTAGGTCTCACACTCTCACAGTCACACACACACACACACACACACACACACACACACACACACCCCTACCTCCACCAAAGAGGCTTTTTTTTCTGTAGCACAAAAAATGTTTTTCCCCTTTGTTAAGTTTATTTCTAATAAGTCCACAGTTGTTCCCCAGGTTCCTCTACCCTCTCAGGGCAGGTTAGGTCTCTCAGCCACACACACCTCTCTCAACAGCCCAAACTGTTAGACTTTGCTTCTGTTATTTTATTGTCCAGACTCTTCCTTATCAGCCAACTCTCTTTTTAGTCTTTCACACCCACACAAGCCAGCCGGCCATAGGACAATGGGCAGCAGGTGCAGGTCTCCCTGATCCCCCAGAGTCCAGACTCCACCCCTCAGTCACCTCTCTTTTGTAATCTGCTCTCTCCCAACAGTCAGCCCACACACTCACTAGACTTCCCTTGTTTTATTTTCTTCTTTACAATCTTTTTTTTTTCCCTAGCTTTCTTATTTTTTTTTTCTTTCTTTCTTTCACAAGTCCACAGCAGGACTGAGTGGACTTGTAGGCACTGGGCAACAAGTCACATCACCCCTTTCGGGCTTTTACTCCCTTACATACTCTCCTCTCTGAGTCAGCCCACAAACTGTTATTAGGTTCTGCTTCTCTATTATTTTTTTGTTTACTGTAAAAGGCTTTTCTCTCTTAATATTATCTGAATTTTTTTGCCTTTACAAGCCTGAAGCCAGCTGGCCACAGGACAATGGGCAGGCCAGGTCAGGACACCCCAGACCCCACCCCTTCACCACTCCTTTACACACAATCTGCTCTCTCCCAACAGTCAGCCCACCACATAGTCAGTTAGGCTTCCCTCATTTTATTTTCTTTAGTTTACAATCTTTTTTTTCTAGTTTTCTTATATTCCTTCCTTCCTTCTTTCTTTCTTTCACAAGTTCACCACAGGACTAAGTGGACTGGACACTGAGCAACAAGAGACCACACAAGTCAGTCAAGTCACCACTTTGGCTTTCACTCCTTTCCACACTACCCTCTCTCAGCCCACAGACTGTTATTTGGCTTCTCTATTTTTATTTTTTTTTTTTTACTGTAAAATACTTTTCCCTCTTAGTAGCTGACTTTTTTATTGGATGGTCTTTCTTTCTCACAAGCCTGAAGCCAGCTGGCCACAGGACAATGGGCAGGTCACTCCGTCCCACCCCTCACTTAGTTTCCACACAATCTGCTCTCTCCTCCCAACAAGCAGCAGCCCACACTCAGGATTTCCAATCAATCCCTTGTTTTATTTTCTTTACTATATTTTTCTTTTCACTTACTGCAGTATAATTTTTTTGGGGTGTCTTGTCCTTTAGCCAGCCAGCATAGGACAATGGGCAGGGCAGGTTACTGCCACGTCCTCCTTTCCACACTGTCCTCTCTCCTAACAACAGCCCCACACAAGTATGCTCTGACTGTGTCCTTTACTTTTTTTTTTACAATATGTTATTTTTATTTTTTTTTTACTAGCTAGTAGTAGTAGTCTTTTAAATTGTATTGCTTTGCTGCCCTTCCTGTTAAGCCAGTTAATGAGTCCCCATCATTTCTGAGTTTTTTTTTTATAAACTCCAGGTTGTGTTCCTCAGACTAGAGTCCCTACATTCTCTCCAACTGACTACCACTTTAAATTCACTCAGTCAGAACTTCGATCTCCAGCTGTTGTCCGAGTGACCAAGTCGGCAACCCATCCCCCACAACTGCGTGCAGTACTTATGTGACACAAAACTGTCTACTCTCCTCCAATCCATTTATTGTGTCCCCATGTTCATTTTTAATCAGCCTCTGCCACTCCAAAGTGTTTATTCTGAAGTACTATTTGTCTTTCTGTTAAGTAATGCTTCCTTTTCAATTACAGAAAGAACCCCCCCAAACTGCAAGACAGTAAGAAAACATGCAAGTGTCTCTCTCGAGTCCCGAGTCACCCCCTCTTTATTTTTTGTACAGCTGCACACTACTCTCCACTTCAGATTTAAATTTTTATATATATATTTGATGATTCTGCTGATGTAACTGATTGCGAGTGAAGCAAATATACAGGTTACTCACCTGTAACAGGAGTTCTAGGAATGGTATATGTTGTTCATCCACACTGTCTGGCAAGTTCCTTGACGCTTTAAATCTTGCCAGAAGGTCTTCAAGCTGGCTCCTCCCACCCACCCGGGTGGTAAAACTCTCGGCTCCGCCCCATGACGCCAGATCTAGTCCGCTGGAAGCCAGGTTGTGCGTCGAGAAGCTGGGAGGTCGGGTGGAACGTGGATGAACAACATGCCATTCCTAGAACTCCTGTTACAGGTGAGTAATCTGTATTCTAGGGACATGGATATGTTGTTCATCCACACTGTCTGGCAGACTCCTAGCAGTTCTCCGGGAGGAGGGAGGCAAGGCGCACACCCCCTACTTAGGGAATAAAGACTGGAGAACTGAGGACCCAAAACCAGCATCCCGGCATGACTCAAGGTCGATGTAGTAGTGGGTAATGAAGGTGTGTGCTGACTTCCAGGTAGCAGCCCTACAGATTTCCTGGATAGGGACATCCCTGGAAGCAAATACAAAGTCACACATGCCCCCACAATGCAAAGCATCATGGGCTGCATATGCAAATCACCACAGAATGTTATGCTGGTCCAACTTTAAGCAGAATTGCATGGTGCCGAAAGGCCTCTCACACGTTTGCAAAGGGTGGTAACAGAAGACATAGACACGTGTTTCGTCCTACCAGGACTCATCAGTATGCCTCGTCTGTTTAACACCCCAGTGCACTGGACCAGCTACCCCTAAGGCAGTGTGCCTGGGATATATAGTGGTGAACCCATTAAAATAAAAAACCATTTAAAAGACAAAGAACCTCTGTGCGTAAACACTGAGGCAAGGGTTACCCCAAAGGGCATTTGGCTGGGAAGCCAAGTTTCAAGAAAATACAAAGTCACACATGCCCCCACAATGCAAAGCATCATGGGCTGCATATGCAAATCACCACAGAATGTTATGCTGGTCCAACTTTAAGCAGAATTGCATGGTGCGGAAAGGCGTCTCACACAGTTTGCAAAGGGTGGTAACCATCCCTGGAAGCAGCCACCGATGCAGCGGTATGGCGGGTAGAATGAGATCTTATCCCTCTGGGAGGCTCCATGCCCGCCAACCTATAGCAGAGATCTATGCAGGAGGTGACCCACCTGCCTATCGTCTGCTTGGCTGCAGGTCTTCCAGGTGCGGCTTCAGTGCAGGTGACAAACAGCTGGCGAACCTCTCCCGAACTTCAGCTGTCGCTCCTTGTAATAAGCGAGTGCTCTTCTAGGGTCCAAAGTATGGAGCCTATATTCGGCCTCTGAGGTGTGACTGGGGTAGAACACCGGCAGAGTCAACACCTGGTTAAGGTGAAACTCCGACACCACCTTTGGAAGGAATTTTGGGTGGGGGCGCAGGACAACCTTATCCCTGTGGAAGACCAGATAAGGAGACTCGAAGGAACACGCCTGGAGCTCTCCCATCCTTCTGGAAGACGTGACAGCCACAAAGAAGGCGGTCTTCCACGACAGGTGAGAGATGTCACACCTGTGCATCGGTTCAAATGGCTTGCCCATGAGCTTAGCCAATACCAGCAGTAGATCCCACGGAGGTGGAGGTTCTCGCACCGGAGGGGATATGTGATCAAGGCCTTTGAAAAAGTGCCCGACCACCTTCTCCTGCACCACTGACTGCTTCCCGGCCCACGCCCGGTAAGCAGAGATGGCTGCCAGGTGCACCTTAAGGGTCGTCGACCGAAGCCCTTGCTGAGAAAGGGACCACAGGTAGTCCAGAATGCTTGCCAAGGAACAGGAGGAAGGGTCCAGGCCCTTACCCTGACACCAAATGGAGAATCTATTCCATTTGAAGGTGTAGCATTTTCTGGTCAACTCCTTACGGGATGCCTCAACGACGTTGAGGACCTCGTCGGAAAGACCCATGGCCTGGAACTCTAGCTGCTCAGGAACCAGGCCATCAGGTGCAGGGTTGAAGGTCCGGATGGAATACCTTCCCCTGATTGACTGAGATCAGGTCCGGGTGGGCTGGAAGCCGCCTCGGGAGCCTGGAGCTGAGACTGAGGAGATCTGGATACCAGAACTGGCGGGGCCAGTCTGGGGCTACCAGAATACCTGCCTTGTCCTCTCACCTTGAGAAGCACCTTGTGGATCAGGAAATGGGGGAAAGGTGTAGAAGAGGCCTGGGGTCCACGGCCTCAAGAAGGCATCCCCCTGCAGCGAGCCCTGCTGAGGGGGGCGGGCATGAAACAGTCTCAGCTTCACATTCTCCCTGGAGGCAAACAGGTCCGCCTGAGGTGTGCCCCAGTGGGAGAAGAGATCTTGTACTACCTCCAGCAGGAGAGACCACTCATGAGACTCAGCCCCTATCTGGCTTAGGGCATCGGCCAGGGTGTTGGAGGCTCCTGCCACATGAATGGCGAGGAGGTCCGCCTCCAGGCTGTGCACGAGTGACCAAATGCGGAGAGCTTCCCTGCACAGAGGCATGGAGCACGTCCTGCCCTGCCGGTTTAGGTAGTACATGGTCGTGGTATTGTCCATCTGGACCTGAACCACTTGACCCCATAGAAACGGAGCGAAGGCGGTGAGAGCTAGACGAACCGCTCGAAGCTCCAGCAGGTTGATATGGCATTGGGACTCCCGAGGGGACCAGAGGCCGTGCACTCTGTGCTCCCTCAGATGGGCACCCCAACCCATCAGAGAGGCATCGGGTCGATGAGTGAGACCGTCGGCTCGGGCGGACAAGCGGGATGCCCTGCTGCAGATGTTCGAGCGGTCCACCACTGGAGGCGTTCCACATCCCTGGGTCACTGTCACTAGCTGATCCAGCGGATCAAGTGTTGTGACCATTGGCTGGCCAGCCCCATTGGAGGGCGCATGTACTGCGAGCCCAATGGACCACGCTGGTGCAGGCCGCATGAGGCCCAGGGCGCAGGAAGTCCTGGACAGGACACGGTGCCCAACCTGAAATGATTGGGCAAAGGAGGGAAGAACCTCGGCCCTGTCCGCTGGGAGCTGTGCTCTGGCTCATAGAGAGTCGAGCTCTGCCCCGATGAATTGTATCACCTGCTTTGGCATGAGTTCCGACTTGGCCTCGTTGATAAGGAGGCCAACCTGAGAGCAAACCTGGAGGGCCAGATCTCTGGACCACTCCACCTCTGCTCTGCCAGTCGTCCAGGTAGGGGTACACCTGGACCCTTCGGCGCCGCAGGAATGCTGTCACCACTGCCATGCATTTGGTGAAGACCCTGGGAGCTAGGGAAAGGCCAAAGGGCATGGCCTGGAACTCGTAAAGGGATCCCTCTGCTCTGAAGCGGGGGAATCTCTGGTGAGACGGATGGATTGGGACATGAAAGAACGCGTCCTGAAGGTCCAGAGAACAGAACCACATGCCTCGTTCCAAGGATGGGATTATCTGAGCCAGAGTGACCATCCTGAAAGTCTGAGACCTTAGGAACCCGTTCAGGTCATGCAGGTCGAGAATGAGGCGCCAGCCCCCCATCCATTTTGGGACCAGGAAGTACCTGGACACAAACCCTGGGTCTGTAGGAGGATCCGCCACCTTCCTGATCACCTCTTTTTCGAGGAGCAGGGCAATATCGACTTGGCGAGCCGACAGAGAGGCTGTGGACCCCATAGCCCCCCGAGGGACAACGGCTCGGAAGGGTGCAGCCTGCTCGAACTCCAGAGGCAGGCCCTTGCCTACCACCTCCAACATCCACCGGTCCATGGTGATAGCGGACCAGGCGGAAAGGAAGTGGCGGAGCCGTCCCCCGCAGGGGAGCCAGAGGGAGTAGCGAGGCGGGGCGACACCCCCTCAACCCGTCACTGGGCAGGCTTGGAGGAGGGACCCGGCGAGGACTTCTTGGCCTTTACCTCCTGCTTCCTTTGAGGAAGCCGGCTTGGGTTTGGGATGCGAGCGAACCTGCTGGCCCCTGGTGCTGTTGGCCGGACGTGCAGAGCGGAAGGATGGATCAAGGTCTTATCCTGCTGCTGTCGGTGGCCTTTGTCCTTCTGGGCGGAGGTGACCGACTCCAGAGTGGCATTGGACTTTTCGATCCGCTGGAGGTGACCTTCCACTTCAGGGCCGAAGAGGTCGGTCCCCAAGAAGGGGACATCCGCCAATTTGTGCTGGGTATCTGCCGTGAAGGTGGATATCCTCAGCCATGCTCTGTGGCGCACGGCCACCATGGCCGCAACCGATCTGTCACAGGAGTCTCCTATGTCTAGAGCTGTTTGGAGCTGCTGCTTAGCCACTGCCCTACCCTGGTCCCACACCTGCCAGACCGTGGTCTGCAGGTCAGCCGGGAGACGAGGGATCACCTCATACAGGGAGCCCATGAGGGCGTGGGAGAAAGTGTGCCATCAGCACGGCCGAGGCTGGCCTGGGAGGGCCAAGGGAGGCCTGGCGTACACTATGCGCCAGTAGTAGTCCAGCTTTTGGACTCCTTGTCGGAGGCTTGTCCACGTCTCTAGCGTTCCCGGAATGCCGGAAAACGCTGTCAGTGACCAACCCCTCAGCAGAGGGGTGTTCCAAAAAACCGGGCAAAGAGCCAGTAGGGACTGCACACTTCCTGACCATCCTGGCTGAAGGTGCAGGACAGGAAGCAGGCCACTGCCAGAGCTCCAAGGCTGGGCCAACAATGGCTTCAGCCACCGGAAAGGCCTCTGTGGGTGAATCCCCTCGGTCCAGTATCTCTGTCAGGGGATACTTGGCCTGCTTGGATACGGGCTCGAGCTGCATCCCGGTGGACTCTGAGATGAGCCGAAGAAACCCATGAAGGATGATGGGCTTTCGTCCATCGACTGGCCCCCGGAGGACTCCAGGTCAATGGGCCTGGAGAACTTGAAGGAGTCGTTGTCGGACTCGGAGGAGTCCGCGAAGAGCTGCCTGGGGCCTGAGACACCATCCACCTGCCAAGGATGGTCGGGAGTGAGGGTGACCGACAACCTGTGAGGCAGGCCTTGACCCGACCGAAAGTCCTTGGTCAGCGCCCCCGATTTCGGTTGTGGAGGCGGAGGTTCCACCACAATCAGTGGGGCAGCTGGTTTTGGCCGAACAACCGGCCCAGGCTTGGGCACCTCGACTACAGCGAGGGGTTGTTTCGGCCGCTTGGGTGACAGCCACTTGATGGCCGGGGAAGGCGACGGCGTCGACTTGTTCCCGGACAGAAGTAACTGCTGCCACATCAGGTCCTCGTGGCGTCAATGCAATTTGCGAAGCCTCTCCTCTTCCGAGGAGGAAGACGAGATGGCAGCGGTTCTGCTTACCTCGGTGCAGGGCCGAGACCGCCGATGTCGTGAGGATCGGCTGGACCGAGACGATGTCCGAGACTGAGACCGAGATCCTCGGTGTTTCCGAGGACGGCTCTGGGAAAGAGAGGGGAACACCCACTCTTCCCTCGGCTCGGAAGCCTTAACCGGGGACTGCGGCACTGGGTGCACAGGCAGGTCCTCGGTCTCCTCCAGGGGAACCGGTGAAGAAGGGTTGTCGGCCTCATCAGTCGACAGCCCGTCCGACGGGTCGAGAAAAATCTCAACTGCGTCGACGGGTGTCTCGGCCGGCTGGCCTGATGGGGACGCCGTGAAGCCAGCAGCCGCAACCTCAACCGAAGTCGTCAGTCGGCTGTCCGGGGAAGGAGACCTCTCCTGCTCCCATGAACACCGATGATGGGACTTACCCTTTGAGTCCTTCTTTTTGGACTGAGAGGAATGCCCCGATGGCCCCTCTCCTTTCGTGGAAAGGGATTGGCAAAGCTCCTGGAACGAAGCTGAATACGAGGTACCCAGTGAGAGCGGGATAAATGCCGTGACCGAGGAAGAGGATGATGCGGCCTGGGCCGCCTCCTCTCGAGGCGATCATCTGCTTGAGTTGCTCAGCCGGGCCAGCCGCCCATGGTAACTGCCCAGCAGACCCTCCTTGACTTAACCGGCAGGTAGCGCTGCTCGTGGCGCCCAAGCTGTAATCGAGCAGCGCGGTCCTCCAGGATGCTGGCCGAAAAAGAACAGCATGACTCACAGGCGTGCGGGTTGTGTTCTAGGCCGAGGCAGTAGATGCATGTGGAGTGCGGGTCCGTCCTGGACATCTTCTGCCCACAAGGGCACCGCCAAAATCCGGGAGTCAATTTGTCCGTCGCAGCCGCGAGGGAGAAAGATGACCGAAGTCTTGAAAATTTTAAAATGAGTTTCGGGCGAACCGAAGAATTAGGATCCAGTCTATCACGCAGAGTGTTATGGAGGGAACCTGAGCTTCTAAGCGGTAAGGAAGATCTGGCGTCATGGGGCGGAGTAGAGAGCTTTACCATCCGGATGGGTGGGAGGAGCCAGCTTGAAGACCTTCCGGCAAGATTTAAAGCGGCAAGGAACCTGCTAGACAGTGTGGATGAACAACATATCCATGTCCCTAGAAATACAGGTTACTCACCTGTAACAGGAGTTCTAGGAGTGGTATATGCTGTTCATCCACATTGTCTGGCAGATACCTAGCCACTTTAAGATGTGCCGGAAAGTCTTCAAAATAGCTCCTTCCACCCACCTGGAAATCGATGAAACCCTTGGCTCTGCCCATGACACCACATCAACCCGCTGGAAGCCAGGTTATTCGTGGCCGGAAGTCGGGGTGTGGCCCATGTGGATGAACAACATATACCATTCATAGAACTCCTGTTACAGGTGAGTAACCTGTATTTCTAGGGGCGTGGATATGTTATTCTATCCACACTGTCTGGCAGACTCCTAGCAGTTCTCCGGGAGGAGGGAGGCAAGGCACACACCCTCTACTTAGGGAACAGGGACTGGAGAACTGAGGTTCCAAAACCAGCATCCCGGCATGACTCAAGGTCGATGTGGTAATGGGAAATGAAGGTGTGTGCTGACTTTCAGGTAGCAGCCCTGCAGATTTCCTGGATAGGGACATCCCTAGAAGCAGCCACCGACACAGCGGTATGGTGGGTGGAATGAGCCCTAAGCCCTATGGGAGGTTCCCTACCCACCAACCTATAGCAGAGATCAATGCAGTAAGTGATCCACCTGCCAATCTCTGCTTGGCTGCAGGTCTGCCAGGTGCAGCTTCAGCGTAGGTGACAAACAGCTGGTGAACCTCTCCCCAAACTTCTGCCGTACGCTCTTTGTAGTAGGCGAACACTCATCTCAGGTCCAAAGTATGGAGCCTGTACTCGGCCTCCGAGGAGTGATTGGGTAGAACACTGGCAGAGTCATTACCTGATTCACATAAAACTCCGATACCACCTTAGGAAGAAATTTCGGGTGGTGGAGCAAGACAACCTTGTCCCTGTGGAAAACCAGATAGGGAGATTCAATGGAAAGCACCTGGAGCTCCTCAATCCTTCTGGATGACATAATAGCCACCAAGAAGGTGGTCTTCCACGACAGGTGAGAGATGTCACACCTGTGCATCGGTTCAAATGGCTTGCCCATGAGCTTGGCCAATACCAGTAGTAAATCCCACGGCGGTGGTGGTTCATGCACTGGAGGGGATATATGATCTAGGCCCTTGAAAAAGCACCAGACCACCTTCTCCTGCACGACTGACTGTTTGCAGGCCTATGCCCGGTAAGCAGAGATGGCTGCCAGGTGCACCTTGAGAGTCGTCGACTGAAGCCCTTGCTGGGAAAGGGACCACAGGTAGTCCAGAATGCTAGCCAGTGGGCAGGACGAGGGGTCCAACTCCTTGCCCTGACACCAGATAGAGAATCTCTTCCATTTGAAGGCATAGCATTTTCTGGTTGACTCCTTGCGGGATGACTCAACGATGTTGAGGACCTCATCGGAAAGACCCAAGGCTTGGAACTCTAGCCGCTCAGGAACCACGCCGTCAGATGAAGGGACTGAAGGTCCGATTGAAATACCTTCCCCTTGTTGACAGACAGCAGGTCCGGGTGGGCTGGAAGCCACCGCAGGAGCCTGGAGCTGAGGCTGAGGAGATCTGGATACCAGAACTGGAGAGGCCAGTCTGGGGCTACCAGGATCACCTGTGCCTTGTCCCTCCTGACCTTGAGGAGCACTTTGTGGATCAAGGGCAGAGGAGGGAAGGCGTAGAAGAGGCCCGGTGTCCACAGCTTGGAGAAGGTATCCCCCTGCAGCGAGCCCTGCTGAGGGGGGGGGCGAGCATGGTACAGCCTCAGCTTGGCATTTTCCCTGGAGGCAAATAGGTCCACCTGAGGTGCTGAGGTGTGCCCCAGTGGGAAAACAGGTCTTGAACTACCTCCAGCAGGACAGACCACTTGTGAGATGCATCGCCTATCCAGCTGAGGGCATCGGCCAGACTGTTTGAGGCTCCTGCTACATGAATGGCTAGGAGATCCGCCTCCAGGCTGAGCATGAGAGACCAAACGCGAAGAACCTCCTTGTACAGAGGCAGAGAGTGCGTCCCGCCCTGTCTGTTGAGACGGTACATGGTCGCGGAGTTGTCCGCCTGGACTTGGACCACTTGACCCCGAACAAACGGAGCGACGGCGGTCAGAGCTAGCCAGACTGCTCAAAGCTCCAGCAGGTTGCTGTGGCATCGGGACTCCTGAAGGGACCAGAGTCCGTGGGCTCTGTGCTCCCCCCAGATGGGCACCCCGACCCATCAGAGAGGCGTTGGTTGTCAGGATGACCGTCGGCTCGGAGCGGACAAACAGGATTCCCTCCCACAGATGAGCTGGGATGAGCCACCACTTCAGGCCATCCCTAATCTCCTGGGTCACAGAGACTGGCTGGTCTAGATGACCTGAGTGCGGAGACCACTGGCGGGCCAGCCCCGACTGCAGGGGGCGCATATGCCAACGGGCCCAACAGACCACGCTGGTGCAGGCCACCATGAGTCCCAGAAGGCACAGGAAGTCCTGGGCAGGGTGCAACTGCCCAACCAGAAATGACTGGGCAAAAGAGGAAAGGACCTCGGCCCTGTCCACCGGGAGCCGGGCTCTGGCTCTGAGAGAGTCGAGCTCCGCCCCTGATGAACTGAATCACCTGTGAGGGCACGAGTTCCGACTTGGCCTCGTTGATGAGGAGGCTGAGTTGAGAGCAAGCCTGGAGGGCCAGATCTCTGGACTGCTCCACCTCCAACCTGGAGGGACCTGCTATCAGCCAGACATCCAGGTAAGGGTAGATCTGGACCCCTCGGGGCTGCAGGAATGCTGCCACCACTGCGATGCATTTGGTGAAGATCCTGGGAGCTGATGAGAGGCCGAAGGGCAAGGCCCGGAACTTGTAGAGGGTTCCCTCTGCCCGAAAGCAGAGGAACCGCTGATGAGACGGATGGATTGGGATGTGAAAGAACGCATCCTGGAGGTCCAGGGAGCAGAACCACATGTCCTGCTCAAGGGAAGGTATTATGTGAGCCAGTGTTACCATGCGAAAGTGCGCGGCATTAGGAACTTGTTCAGGTCATGCAGATCGAGAATGGGGCGCCAGCTCCCCGTCCGTTTTTGCAACCTGGAAGTACCTGGAAACATACCCTGGGCACAGAGGAGGATCTGCCACCTTGCTGACTACACCCTTGCGGAGGAGCTGGTCAATGTCATCTCGGACAGCTGACTGGGAAGCTGCGGACCCAGTAGCCTCCCGCGGCGTGCGGGCTCGAAAGGGAGGGACCTGCTCGAACTCCAGAGGCAGGCACCTGCCGACCACTTCCAGCACTCCGTGGTGATAGTGGACCAGACAGAAAAGAAATGGCTGAGCCAGTCCCCCACGGTGGGACCCGGGGGGGTAAGATGAGGCTGGGGGTGGCACTCCGCAACCCGTCACTGGACAGGCTTGGAGGAGGAGGAGGAGGAGGGATTGGCTGAGGAGCCTCCGGGGCTTCTTGACCGAGGAAGTGACGGACTTGTCTCTAGGGCACCAAGTTTGAGCCTGCTGGCCCTGCTGCTGGGCAGGTCTTGCCGCAGGAGCGGAGGGGCAAAAGGGCTTATGCTGCTGATGGTGGCCTTTGTCCTTCTGTGCAGATGTGACTGAATCTAGGGTCACACTGGATTTTTCAATGCACTGGAGGTGGCCCTCCACACCAGGCCTGAACAGGACATTGCCCAGAAAGGGAACATCTGCGAGCTTGTGTTCAGTGTCTGCCGTGAAGGTCGAGATCTGCAACCAAGCCCTGCGGCGCATGGCCACTACGGCCGCTACCGAACGGGCACAAGAGTCTCCAATGTCCAGAGCCATCTGGAGCTGCTGCTGTGCCACCGCCTTTCCATGATCCTGAACCTGCTTGACCGTGGTCTGGAGGTCGGCTGGGAGATGAGGGAGCACCTAATCCATAGAGTCCAACAGGGCATGAGAGAACTGTGCCATCAGAAGAGCCGAGCTGACCTGGCGAAGGCCCAAAGAGGCGGCAGCATAAACCTTTCTCCCTGAGTAGTCCAATTTCTTGAAATCCTTATCTGGGGGCTTGTCCACATCCCTTGTTGTGTTGCCTGAGTGCCTGAAAACAGAATCTGGCACCCACCCCTTGGCCGAGGGGTGCTCCGAGAAGCCAGAGAGAGAAACAGAGCAAGTAGGGACCGTGTACTTGTGGGTCATCCTGGCCGATGGCACTGGGCAGGAGGCTGGGCGCTGCTAGTGTTCTAACATCGGGCCCATAATGGCCTCGGCTACAGGGAACAGGGTGGGGTTCTCATCCACAGAAAGACCCCCCAAGGATTCCAGGTCGACTAAATGGGAATGCAACGATGAGTCTTCAGACTCCGAAGAGTCCACATACAGCTGGTGACCACCTGAGCCACTTTCCACTTGCCGAGGGTGATCGGGGGTGACAGTGGCCGACAACCGATGGGGCAAACCTGGAGCCGGCTAAGAATCCTTGGTTGGTGCCCCATTCTTTGGCTGGGGAGGCGGTGGTTTCACCACAATGGGCATGGAAGCTGGTTTTGGCCGAGTCATCGGTGCCAGTACAAGATCCTCGACCAGGAAACTAGCGGCGGGAGTCGGCTTCGACCACTCGGGCGACAGCCACTTACTCGCCGGTGTGGAAGCTGGCGTTGGCTTGCTGCTGGCCAAAAGGAGCTATTGCCACATTAGATCCTCTTAGCACTGACGCAACTTGCGCCGGAGCTTCTCCTCAGACAAGGAGGATAAGGAAGAAGACCAGCAGCATCACTTTCCACGATGTCGGGACAGAGACCACCAACATCGTTGGGATTTCCCCTGAGGCAGAGGAGGACCGAGACCGAGACCGTCGGCAGGCCGAGGAAGGAGCGGGGGGAAACCTGCTGCCCCTCCAGTTCAGGGTCCAGAGACGGGGACTTCGGCTCAACAGTCTGAGGCAAGTCCTTGAAAGGCACCAGAAGCACTGGTGTCTGAGAGAGAGAGTTGTCTGCCTCCTCGGTCAACAACCTGTTGGTGGGCTTGAGAAAAAGCTCGGCCGCGTCGACAGGCGTCTCGGCTGACTGGTTTGACAGTGACACTGTGAAATCAGTGGCCCGGGCTGCAACATCCACCGAAGTCGAGAGCCGAAGGTCCGGAGAATGAGATCTCTCCCACTCCCAAGAGCGTGGACGGTGGGTCTTACCTTTTTTTGGATCCTTCCTCTGGAACCAAGGGATGTGAGACCCAGAAGGACCTTCCCCTTTAATCGAGAGGGACTGGCACAGCTCCCGAAAGGAAGCCATGTAAGAAGAGCCTAGTTGAAGCGGAATAAAGGTCGAAGTCGAAGAGGAGCTTGCCGCGGCCTGGGCTGCCTCCTCCTCGAGGGCCGTGAGCTGTTCAAGCTGTTCCAGTTGTTCTGCAGAGCCCGCTGCCGCAGACACCACCCAATGGGCCTCCTTTGATCTGACCAGTGGGCACCGTTTCTCCGGTCACCCCAGCTGGAGCACGGCATCGTAGTCTTAAAGCACCAACAGAGAAAAGGACAGATGCATCTCGCAAGCCTGTGGATTGTGGTTGTGCCCGAGGCAATAAGCGCATGAGGCATGGGGAATAGGTGCGCTGAGCATCTTCATACCAGAGGGCAATCAAGGAACCGGGGAATGGTCTTGTCCTCCATTGCAGCCATTTAGGAAGAGGATGAAGACTGAACTCGAATGAGTTTCAAAGTAAGTTTAGAAAAATCCAAAGTTTTAGAGCAAGGGCCTGCAAACACGAAGGCTAAGTAGGGAACCTGATGCTTCCAAGCGGTAAGGAACATCTGGTGTCATGGGGTGAAGCCGAGGGTTTTATCACCCGGGTGGGTGGGAGGAGCCAGCTTGAAGACTTTCAGGCCCATCTTAAAGCAGCAAGGTATCTGCCAGACAGTGTAGATAGAACAACATATCCACGCCCCTAGAATAGATGTTGCTCCATCCAATGCCAAGGTTAAAGTGACACTCAACAGACTGACACACAGTCTCCTGCTTCTGTGCCTGCCATGCCACCTCCCGCTCATACCACTGCTTGTGCTAATTACCAGGACTGATGGGGTACTCTCCTTTTCAACTGGTTTACTCAGCTGTCAGTTCTGGTTTCTTGAGCTGTTCTGGACCAGTCATGATGGGTGAGCAGGGTAAGGGTTCCAGAGGGAGGGTCCATCCATCAGATCACTACCGTGCAGTACGTGCTCCCGCTCTTACTCCCTGTGTCTAGTCAGTCAGTGTACCACATGATTACACTCACTGATTGGCATGTGTCTGCTTGCAAAATGTTATGGGCAGCACCTACAGGACAACAGTGCAAATTACAGCAGGTAGGAGGAAAATTAAAAAAAACTCCACAAAATGAGTTTTTAATTGGTTGTCCAGTGGAAAACTGACTACAGAATGCTTGTCCACCTGAAATTTCTTGTAGCCCGGGACGTCGGGCTATGGGATTTGGCAAGTCTTGCTTCTAAGCTGATATTTTCTGTAACTACAAATCCCAGAATCCACCGTGGCTGACACTGGAGGAGGGCAACAGCAACAGAAAATTCAATATTCTGCAGTGCATGTTAGAACTTTTATAAGATCAAATCAGATGTTATCCCCTGGAGAGCAGAAGGACCAGCAAAGTACTGTCCAAGGACAGCAGGACCATCAACCGAAAGCTCAGCTCCCCTCTAATGTTAGGCCCCCCTTTATGCTTAGTCATGGCCACAAAAGTTTCTAAGATTCCCAAGAAGTCCAAGTGCCTGCCAGTCCAGGACCTCACTGTGGTGCTCTATGGATCCAGATATCCTTAAATAATGAGTTTTTATTGCATTACTATTTCATTAAACAGCTCCTGCTTTAATACATTCCTTGGCCTGCAGGCCTCATGATATTCACTAGCAGTCTGCTTTTACTGAACAATAAACTCCTTAAAAAATGTAATTCTTACTATGGTATATGAAAATGTTTTACACTTTTTAAATATCACTTGTTTACTGTTCGACAGTCATATAATCGTTAGACCTGCTGGTTCACTGCAACACTTATTGCACATGATCTGTAAAACCTAAGGAACATCCTTTATATCTTGCAAGACAACTTTGATATCCACGGTATGTTTGTGTTATCAATCAGTTTATTCACCTGTTAAATAGTATCCTCAAAACTGTAGCTAAGCCTCTGAATAAATTTGATCTGAAAATAAATGTACTGCTCTGGTACCTAAGAGCACCCTTGAGATTGAGACCTCTTTATGTTTGATGTGTCATTAAATATTGGTTTACCACTGAGTTAAAAACATTTTTGGATAATGTTTTTCTCACAAACACACACACCCACACACATACAAACACTCTCTCTTGCTCTCTCTCACTCACTATATTTGCAACATATTTTGGTATGCTTCTTGAGAAGGCTCAATGATAGGTTGACTAACCTAGCTTGTTAAGATAATTTAATTTAAGGTAATTTACATAAAAACTGTAATTACATATGCACTTTAACCAGATGTTTTTTACAATACAAATTTTTCTCTAAAGACACGTACATTATAATAACAAAAAAATATGATTTTTACTTCAATTGGATTTAATATCAGATTATACCATATATCATACAGTACATGCTACTGAAAGCTTATGAGCCATGTGTTAGTTATATGAAGAAGACATGCACAAGGAAACCATCCTATAAATATTCCTCTGCAGATATGCATGCAGATCTTGGCATTTTTTGTACGATGAAAATTCTTATGTTTCAGTTTTTCAGTTTATGTCTGCTTGACATATATATATATTGTAAATCTTTACCTAATTTCAAAGTTTGGGTACGAGTCTAGAGGTCAGTGACCTGTTAGGACTCTCAATACATAAATACATAACTAAATCCTGTCTGCAGAGGGTAAACTAGGATGTTATCATTTCTGGTAGTGTGAAGAACAAGCTAGTATAATATTCTTACCTCAAACTCCCACCCTTCTTCCTCTTCTCCATCCAAAAACATAGTTGTCTCTTTACAGACGAGGCCTGCCTTTAATTGCAAAGGTGACACATGAAACTCAATTCTCTGTAAGTTAAATTCAATTCCAACTCCAATTGCTTTTATAAAGCTTTCCTTCAGTGCCTAAGGAAAAGAATAAACAAAGAAAGTTGCACTTTACAGTGTAACACAATAGTCCTTCTTGAGACAAGGTAAAGATTTAATTAACTACAATGAAAGTTAGCGTTATTTACTTAAATGTGTTTATAAAGAATAGTTACCATAAATATAGACTTTTGAGAGAATCTCTTCCATTGAGCTACATCATGGAACTGTAAGCTGTCAGCGTGAGGACCACCTGGAAAATTCCACTGGCTGGGGCTGTCCATGTGCATCGTCTCCACATGGGCATCCCCATCATGCCTGAGTTCCCTGCCAGAGACAAGCTTGAGGTTCATCAGACTAAAAGGGACCAAAGCAAACCCAGATGAACCCAGGCACATAGAAGAGGATATGGAAATCTGAGTAACATAATGCTAAAATAGGGTATAAGAGAACCAGCTTGCCAAAGCAGGCAGGATAACCACCCGCCATCCGAAGACAGGGAAAGGAGGAAGGGAGAGAAGTGGCTCTTGAAGATCTACTATTAGGGTAAAGTAAGCATTCTATCTTCCTTGAGAATATTTCCCTTCATTGAGTCACATTGTGGAACAATTCCCAAGCAGCACCAAAGCACTGAGGGAGGGAGGAAGGAAGGATCTAAATACCCTGAGTAAGGAGGCCTTGCAGGATATTAAGGCCAAATCTGGCACATCTATGAGAGGCGATGTCCAGACTGTAATGTTTAGTGAATCTATGAACAATACTCCAATTGGCAGTGGCACATACATTTGGAAACTCTGTAAAACAAGCCACTGAAGTAGCCACTCCACAGGTGGAGTGAGTACAGACAGGATCAGGAAGCTGCTTACTGCGCTTATGGTAACAGAAATTAATGCAGCAGGCCAACTATTTGCTTAGAAATAAGGGAGGCCATCATCCTAGGGGCGAAAGCCACAAATAGCTGAGGGGATTGTCTACAACCCTTAGCACGATGAAGGTACCAATGCAATATCCAATGGAGGTCAAGCGTGTGTAGATGACATTCCCCACTACCTGTGGGAGTCAGAAAGTAAACCAGAAGGTCAACAGTCTGATTTAGTGTTCACTCACAAATGACCTGTTGCAGAAAACAAGGATTGGTAAGCAAGGTAAACCAATCCTTGTGGAAAACAAGATACGGAGGCTCCGCAACCAGAGCCTGCAATTCAGAAAAACATCTAGCAGATGTCATAGCCACAAGGAAAACTGTCTTCCGTGAGAGGAAGCACAGCTTACAAGAAGCAGCAGGTTTCAAGGGAGGTGCAGTAAGAGTCCCCAACACCATTTTATAGTCCCACACTAGAATCTATATCGGACTGGGGGTGCAGAAGTACAATATTCCTAAGGAACTTGCTAGAAACCTCAAGCTGGGCCACTGTTTTGCCATCGGTGAGGGCATGAAAAGCTGACACCCCAGCCAAGTGAACCGTTATCAATGAATACCCAGTCTGCATCTGTATGGGACAGGATGTAATCTATAACTTAAGTGACTGGACATGTATCGGGATAGTACATCAAATCATAAAATGCTTCCATTTTTGTAAGTAGGTGTATCTAGTAGATGACTTATGAGTTCCCAGCAGAAAAGCTGCAACTACTGAGGGTACCCCAAAGCAGGAGAGTTCTATGTCCTCAGGAGTCAGGTGAGAAGGTGGAGGGATCGAAGATCTGGATGTACCAGATAGACCTCCTCATAGAAGGAATTGGACAGGGGGTTTCAATTTCATTTGCAGAAGCAGCGGAAACACGATTTGTCTGTGCTAGTACAGAGCCACCAGAAGCAGTGTCCAGTCTTAACCCACAACTTGTCCAGAACCCTCTGTATCAGATGGAATGAGGTAAATTTTGCATTGTACAGAGATGCAAAGAGGTTGTTGTGTGGTGACCCACTTTACAAAGCCGTCACTAACGATGGAGTCCATCAACTCCAATTCATGATACAGCACCTAGAACCTGCTGAAATGATACATTAGGGTGTTGAGGGTACCAGACAGAAAGTCAGCCGACAGGAAAATGTTGTGTTCCACGGCTCAGTGCAAGACTGTTTTTACCTCTCTGCACAGTGGATATGAGCAGACTCTGCCTTGCAGGTGATGCAGTACATCACCAAACTTTGTATGGATCACCAGCTGGTGATCCTGAAGGAGGGTAGCAAAGACCTGCAGACCAAGCAAAACAGCCTTCATCTCCAAAGTCTTGCACTGTAGAACCATGTCTAAAGAGGACCACTGACCCTGAGTTCAAAAAGGGGTCCAGATAGGTGACTCACTCGGAACCAGAGTCTGCTATCATCACTAGAAGGAGAGACTGATGAAGAAAAGAGGACTGCGTCTCTAGGCTGCAGCAGTCCAACTGCCAGAGCAGAGAGCGGCAAAACAGAAGAGTCACCTGTTTGAGACACTCCAGTTTGTCAGAATGTGAGCCTACTGAGCATGGAAGAACCACTGTGGAATTCTCATATAGAGGGAGCCAGCAGGACAGTGAGAATAGCGGCAGCCATGAGACTAGCCATAAGCCCTATCAGTCAGAGGAGATATCTGGCTGAGACTTAGTCACTGAAACATATAATCTGAGCCTGGTCTGAGGGAAGAAATGCCTGGCCCACCTTTGTCTGGAAATGCTCCTGTATAATGGAGACTCCGGCACTGAGTGATCACCGACTTCAGCACGTTCACCAGAATGCCCAACTGCTCGAAGAGTTGTCATGTACAGAATAACGTATAAATAATGCTTTCCTGTGATGGGACCGTCAGAAGACAATTGTTGAGGTATGGGAAAATGTACAGGCTCTTTCCTGCGGAGTACTGCTGCTTCTGCTGCAAAGGATTTGGTAAAGACCTGCAATAGAGATGATAAGCCAAAGGGCAACACATAAAACTGACAGTGAGGGCCCTGGAGCATACACTGCAGGTACTTCTGTAGGACTTGTGGATCTTGATTTGGACAGAAATGTCTTTCATATCCACAGCACACAACAAATTCCCTGGTAACAGCAAGGGGAGGAGGGACTAGAGAGAGACCATGCAGAACCTTCTGTATTCTAGCAACAGGTTGAGGCCCCAAAGGTCCGGTATGGGCTGAAGATCTTCTGTCCACTTTAGTAAGAGGAAGTACAGGGAACAGTAGCCCTGATTCATTTCTGCAATCAGGATGTGCCCTATGGCCCTTTTGCGGATGAGGGACTGAGCATCCTCCAGTAGGAGGACGAGATGTCCTGGAGGGTAACTGTTTGGTAAAGAAGGCTGTACAGAAGGAACAGAGAAGAGTTGTAGGATGTGTCCTTATTGAACCAACTCCAGCATCCAAGCATCTGATCTGAGCTGCCTCCATTTTGGAAGGAAGAGGGAGAGGCAGCCTTCCACAAGGATGCCCTGATCTGCAGGGGCTGGAAGGGAGTCAGAAAGCTCTGGGGAGGCTTCTGCACTGCCCAAACCTGCACCTTTGGTGACCATGGCATAGGCACCAGGAGGAAAAGGGGCCTGAGGGGTGGCCTGAGTCCACTGGGAGTCATGGCCAGGTCCCCTGTAATAGCCTCTATGAGAGTGGGTACAGGGCCTACAGAAGGAACGTGTGCCCGGACCCTGAGGCTTCAGATTAAGAGTAGGAAGGGACCTCAAGGTCATTTTAGAGGATAACAGATCCTTCAAAGCAGACTCAACATTAGGAGCAAAAACCTGCTCACATCTAAAGGGTGCATTAAAGATAGATTGCTGGACATCAGTAGCAAAGCCAGCCACACATAACCATGAGTTGTGGTGTAGGCAAATGCCAGAAGTAGCCACACAAGTTGCAGCATCAGAGGCATCATAAGCCAACCTTAAGAGATGCTCACCAGCATCAAGAACATGGGCAACAGTTTGTTGGACTTCAATTTTGTAGTTAGCTTTTGGCAGACAGCAATCTTGCTATCAGAGAAAGGCCAAGGAAGCAGCTGACTAATGAGCTAGAACACTTCTGACTAGGGGGTGAGCAGACAGATACTTTAGTAGAAGTGTAGGGCCTGCAAGGCAAATTGGGACCTTCAATTACTAATGATACAGCAAAAGAGTCAGAGCCTGTTACACGATGGTACTGCCTTCCCACCTTTAGCCGGTTCCATTTTACAGGCACTTGATTTGACTGAAAACAGGAACTTCCTGTTTGGGTGCAGGAAGGGAGGGATCACCAAGATACATAAGACTTGCCATCCTTGAAGGAATAGAGTCAGTCTCCCTCTCCCCCTAGCTGCTGGAGGTCTGACTGTGAGCAAGGAAGAAGGGGACTACCGAAGAATACAGGAGCTTCCTGTCCTAGAACAGGAAAGGTGGGAGCTGAAAGAACACAAAGGCAGTAGGGAGGAAAAGAAAAAAAAACAGAGGGAGAAGAGAGTAAGCATACAAAGTGACAGGAGAGGGGCAATAAATAAGATATGATGGGAGTGATGCAACGCAGTGGCTGAGGGGCGGCAGTCCTCAGGGAGATGTTCTGAAGGATGCAGTGCTGTCCCATCTGCAGGTACCTCTTTGGCCTGAGGGAGGAGGTTGAGCGTCTCCAGGCCGAGTTGGCCAGGATTTGAGGGACCTCCTCCTTCATCCAGGGACCAACGCGTCTGCCCCCGCTGGCTCAAACGTTGCCTAGGCAGAAAAGCAGCTGGACTACGGTGGGCTCAGGAAGGGTGAGGGAGGTGGGGCAGAGGCACATCCCTCCTACAGTTCCACTCCACAACTCCTATGCTGCACTGGCAGACAGGACTGTCCCAAGGAGGCACCTGCAGTGAAGGCCAAGGAAAGTGTGGGGTCCTCCATGGTGGAGATGCCAGTGGAGAGGCAGAGGATACCTGAGGAGGAGGAAGCAACTCCTGGTGGGGGATTCCATTGTTAGGGGGTAGACTTGGGGGCAGCTGGAGTGGGAGAAAGGATGGGTAAGTGCCTACCTGGGGCCACAGCTTAGAGGGATGGAAAGCACATTCAGAAGGTCACTGGGATAGCAGGACTGGACGGAGAGCTAGACATTATTGTCCACTTGGGGACCAATGATCTGGCTGGTGATGAGGTTAGGGTAGTGCAGGAGGACTTCAGGGAGCTGGGAAGGGGGGTCTTAGACAAGTGGTACACGCTGTAACTTTTTCAGAGGTGCTACCAGTCACCGACAAGGGGGAGGACAGGGTGCTCCGCACCATGAGATTCAATGAATAGTTGAAAGACTGGTGCAGAGCAGAGGGTTTCGACTTAATTGGGAACAGGGGTCCCACCTGGAGGAATGCAGGCCTATACAAGCAGGATGGACTGCATCTATCCGGGGGGCGTCCAAGATTCTCAGTGAGAGGTTTAAATGCTTCATTGGCAAGCATTTAAACTAGCCAAGGGGGAAGGCAAAAGTAGGCAGGAAGAAGCTAACTGCCCCCCCCCCCCACAGGATGAAGCAGTCAGTAGGGAGGACCCTGAGGTTGGGAAATCAACACTAAAACCTAACACCGAGATAGGTAGAATGGCAGAGATAAGGAAGAATGGGAGTAAAAACAGGAGCGGAAGGGAGGAAAGACATGGGGATAGAAGGGGAGCTACTAGAAGGGGAGGTTGCAAAACATGGAAAGCCATGTGCACGAATGTCCACAATCTGGGAAATAAAATCCCAGACCTAGTGGCCTTGATGATAAAGGAGGACCTGGACATTGTCGCTGTTACCAAGACACCATGAAAGGGATATAGCCATACTAGGTTAGTATTATACTATTTAGAAAAAACAGGGTGGAAAAAAGGATGGTGAGGTGACTATGTTAGGGAGGGTATTAAAGCAACTGAAGTTCAGGGAATGCAGGAGGGAGTGGAAGCACTGTGGGTCATGCTGAAGACAGGAAATGGCACCGCCATTTGCACTGGCATGATCTACAGACCTCCAGCACAAGGGGAGGAAATGGACAGGGTACTAGTGGAAGCCATCCACAAATTGATAGCCAAAGTTGAAGTGCTGCTGGTGGGAGACTTCAATTTACCTTATGTGAATTGGAGCACCCAGGCTGCAACCGCAGCCGGGAGCAGAGGCAATCCTGGATGCCCTGCAGGGGGCATGCCTCAAGCAGCTAGTAGTGGAACCCACCAGAGAAGGAGCAATACTGGATCTGGTAATCACCAATGGGGACAAAGACATTGATGTAAAAGTGAGTAGCCATCTGGGGTCCAGTAATCATTGTACGGTGTGGTTCAATGTGAGAACAGTGGAGGAGTCAAACCAATCGAAAGTAAGGGTCCTGGATTTCAGATGGGTGGACTTTGCAAAAATGGGAGAATGTCTCAAGGAAGCCCTGGCAGGGGAAGAAGAAGTGGGATGTAGAGAAAAGTACAGTTATGTAAGAACTTACTGTAACAGTAGATGTTCAAGAGGAGTTCTTGCAGCAGGCAACACCGGTAGGACTAATGCCGCCAGGCACCAGGACCACACAGAAAATGTCTAGCTAGCAGTCTATCGTAGGGGACCACCCCCCACCAATTTCAGCATGCTAAAGTCCGTCTATCCTATAAAGGGGGTAGTCCCGCAGCCCTACCTCAGTTCTCCGCTGGAGACCCAAGCACAGAAAGTTAAAATTGGAGAACCGAAGTGATTCCTCAGAGCTGAGGAAGAGCAGAATAACTGCGAAGGAGAAGAAGCAATCAGGGGGAAGGAAGGAAAGCAGCACGTGCTGCAAGAGTTCGTCTTGGAGATTTACTGTTTCGGTAAGTTCTTACATAATTGTACTATCTAACTTTGAGGGGGCTCTTGCAGCAGGCAACATTGGTAGGACTGAGTCCCAAGCTGTACCAGAACTGACCGCAAGTCAGCCGGGAGGAGGTAACATAAAAAGGCAACATCAGGCTACTTAAGAAAGAAGGCCCTGAAGTACAGCTATAGTCTGAAATTGGCCCTGCGTCTGGAGGCAGTGCCTGAGCTGTAGTGATGGATAAACATGTGAACAGAGCTCCAAGTGGCAGCTGCACAGATATCCACAGCAGACACATTCCTGAAACAGGTGGTAGAGGCGGCCATAGCCCCGGTGGAGTGACCCCTAACCATCCCGAGCAAGGGCATATACTTACGGTAACAGTACACTATGCAATTTGCCAACCATTTCGACAAACACTGTTTTGAAACAGGTGCCCCTTCTCTTTTGGGGGAAAATGAAACAACTGATCAGTCTTTCTAACTGGTTGGGTGCAATTCGTATAATAAAGAAGCACCCTATGAACATCCAAACTGTGCAGTAAGGCCTCCCCCTGATTAGAATATTCAGGGAAATAAACAGGCAGGTGGATGGATTGTTTCAATGTGAACTCAGACACCACCTTAGGCTAAAACTTAGGGTTAGTACACAAAGACACCCTGTCTTTGTATAAAACAAAATAAGGCTCTTTACACATAAGAGCCGGAAGCTCGAAAATCCTCCTAGCAGAAGTAACAGCAACCAAAAAAAATGCTTTCCATGACAGAAAGCATGGCTCACAACTCCCAGCTGGCTAAAAGGGTGGCAGAGTGAGCTTTTCCGATACGAAAAGAAGATCCCATGGTGGGACAAGGGTCCCGAATGGGAGGTTTCAAGTGCAGAATACCCCACAAGAATGTGCGGCAGATTTCTATTTGGGTAACAGTCTTGCCCTCAATAGGTGCATGGTTTGCAGAGATGGTGGAAAGGTGTACCTTAAGTGAAGAGTACCCCAGGCCAGAGTCCAAAAGGGAGAGGAGGTATTCCAGAACCAGATTCACTGGGCAGGTGAAGGGATCCAAGTGGCGAGTGGTGGCCCATAGGGAGCAGCACTTCCACTTCATAGCACAGGTGGCCCCTGTGGAAGGTTTCCTGGCAGCTACCAGGACATCGGCAACCCTGGAAGAAACCCCAAAGCAGGCAATAGCTAAGTCTGCAGGAGTGATGCATGGAGCTGCAGAGACTTGAGATCTGGATAGACCAGGGTACTCTGTTCCTGGAAGAGAACAGGGACAAGGGAACAGGAGGTTCCACTGCCAGCTGCTGTAACAGAGGGAACCACATCTGACATGGCCAGTAGGGAGCTATGAGAATCATCTCTGCCCCTCTGACTGAAGCTTGAGGAGAACCCTCTGCAGGAATGGTAAGGGAGAAAGACGCATAGGAATTTCCCTTTCCAGGAGAGGGACGTGTCACACTAGAAAACTCCAGGCCCTGGATCGAGTGACCAGAAAAGCGGCAGTTTTGCATTGAGTGGGGACGCAAAAAGGTCCAACTCTGGACAGCCCCACCTGTCGAATAGGTCTTCAACCATGGAAGACAGGATCTCTTACTCACGCATCCTCGACTTGGACAGGCTTACACTATTGGCCAGGGTGTTTTGGGCGCCTGGAACATGGACAGCTGAGTGTTCCAGGCAGTGCTCAACAGCCTCGTACCAGACTCTCATGGCCTTCCCACAAAGGAGGTAGGAGTGAGTGCCCCCATTTGTTGATGCAGTATACTACAGACATTTGCACATACCCCAATAATGCAAAGCATCATGGGAAACATATGTAAATCCCAATGAGAGAATCTAGACTAGCTCTACTTTAATGTGCAATTCTGTTTCCTTTAAAACTTGGTTGTATGGCCAATATCCTCCGGGATAACCCATGCCTCAGGGCATTTGTTCTGGGGTTCGTTTGTAATACTACAGACATGTTGTCCATCTGCACCAACAACGGGCTGGGAAGAATGTAGGTCTGGAAGGCCTGTCGAACATAAAGAACTGCCTGCATCTCCAGCACACTGATATGGAGATGCTGCTCTGACTTGGACCAAATCCTCTGGGTCCGGTGGTCTGCTAAGTGAGCACTCCAGCCCAGGTCTAAGGTTTCCATAGTAAGAATCTGCTGTGGGGACACAGCATGGAGGAGAACCCTTTCAGGAGACTGGCAGGGTTCTGTCACCACTCCAAGGTCTGCCTCACCGTGTCAGAAACTAGCACTGGCTGATCCAGGTCATCGGTGCACTGATCCCATTGGACCCGAACAGTCCACTGGGTAACCCTCATATGCAGGCAGGCTAGGGGAATCATGGCTATAGCCACTGCCATGTGTCTTAACAAATGAAGGAACGCTCTGGCTGGTACCTAATAACTGGAGAATACTAGCCAGGCCTGAGTTATCAAGCACTCTGCTCTGTCCCCTGGTAGGAAGGTCCTGCCCTGGGACAAGTCCAGAACCGCTCTTATGTACTGAAGGTGTTGGCTTAGGGAAAGACAAAACTTTAGTAGGTTAATTGTGATCTCTAGAATCTGAAAGAGCCAAAAGGTGCCCTCATGGTCTGCAGCAAGAGATCCCTGGAGGGGCTGTCAGCAGCCAACTGTCCAGGTAAGAGAACACATAAATGCCCTGTCTCCACAGAACTGCAGCTGCAGTACCACTGCCTGGCACTTGGTAAAGACCCAAGGTGCCAAAGAAAAGCCAAAAGGGCCCGAAACATAAAGTGATCCCCCTGGAAGCAGAAGCAGATGAAGCGGTGGTGGGCTGGGAAAACCAGAATATGGAACTAGGCATCCTGCACATCCAGGGGACAGAGCCAGTCCCCCTGATGAAGGAGGGACAACAGCCCCTGAAGAGTAATCATTCTGAAACGCTTGTATGCTATGTAAAGATTCAACTGGCTGAGGTCCAAGATCAGCCTCAGGTCCCCTGTTTTCTTGGGGATGAGGAAGAAGTGGGAGTAGAACTCCTTTCCTCTTTGAGTTGGGGGAATGGGCTCTATGGCCATTCTGCCCAAGAGCACCTGAATCTCTTCCTGGATGAGGGGGATGTGGGCCTGAGGGTAATGGGACAGTGAGGGAGGGTCTTCTGGAGGTAGCTCCTAGAAACTCAAGGGTGTGACTCCATTCAATGAACTGTAGCACCCACTGATCTGAGGTTACTGTGCTCCACCCATCTAGGTATAGGGAGAATTGACCCCCAACCACCTCCCCCAAGGCCTCTGCTGGGGGGGTCGGGCAAGGAGTCAGACTGTGGAACTGGTGGTGGGCAGACTTTCCTTGGGTGCTCTGGGGGCCTTGGGGTGGCTGCTCTGGCTGGTGTGGTGGTTGCCTTATGGCTGAAGGGTCCTTTCAATTGCTGGCCCTTGGAAGGCTGGTGAGGGGACTGTTGAAAGGGCTTATGTTGGAAAGAACGTGGTTGGGAGCGGTACATGGAATGTACCGACCTCAGGGCCTGACATGACTCCTGAAGGCGGAAGATGAAATCCTGGGCATCTCCCCCAAACAAGATTGAGCCCCAGAAAGAGCATCCATTATCTTGACCTGAACATCGGGTGCAAAACCAGACACCATGGGTCATGAATGGGGGTGAATGCAGATCTCTGCTGCCACCCCATGCCTGGAAGCAACTACAATGTTGTAAGCTCCCCTCAGCACATGGGTGCCCACATCTGAACCGGAATTTAGGAGCTGAGCCTACGGCGTTTTAATGGAATATTCACAGAGGGTCTGAACAAGATCCCTTGCCTGATCTCAGAGAGCATTCTGGTACTGCACCATATGGACCAGATAGCTCTGGGCCCAAATGGCCAGTGTAGCAGAGGAATACATCTGCTTGCCCAATTGGTCCAGCTGGCAAGATTCCTTGTCCGGAGGGTGGATGCTAAGATGTTTAGGCTTCTTAGTGCGGTCATGAGCAGCGTTCATGACCACTGAGTCTGCCATGGGGTGTTCGCCAAAGAAAGGTCTGCCCACTGGCACATGATAAAGGCGATCCTCCTTCTTTGCCAAGGCCAGGGTGGATGAAGGGTGAGTCTACACCACCTTAGTAACATCGTCATATGAATCAATTAGAGGAGGGACCACCAAAGGGAGGGTCTCCTTCTTCTGGAGGTAAATAGCCAGGTGATGGCGCTCCAGGTCAAGCTCCTCTGTCTCCCGTTCCATAAGGGACTGGATATGGCATGTCACATCTAGGAAAAGGGGATCATCAGGGGGAGATTTGGGAGTCTTCTTGGAAGGCTCCTGACCATCAGAGGAGCCCCTCGAATCCTCCAACAACTCACAGAAGGAAGAGGAGGAATCATCCCAAGTGATCGCTGTCTGGGACCGGCGTCTGAGGGTGACAGTTATCCACATATTGGTCTAAAGTCCCCTTGTGACCACCAGAAGCCCCTGAGTTGTGGAGGTTGATAGGTCCTGCCCAATCTGGGTCCCGAGGAGGGGGTCCCGGGGAGGAGGAGAAGAAGGCTGCCTGGGTACATCCCTGTCCTTCATGAAGGCCCACCAGGCTGTGAACAAAGCATTATAATCCACTGGTGGAGGAGGGTTGTATGGTGGATAAGGATATTGAGGAGGAGGGTACTGGTACGTCGGTGGAGGAGCTGGTGTAGGGTACCCTGGCGTAGGTCCAGCAGGCACCTGCTGGGGGCCCCTGGGAGGGCCAGCGGGAGATGGTTGTGGCGCAGGCTGGAGCTGAGGTGATGACAGTGGAGGTGTCATCGATGTAGGTTTCGGCGTAACTGACACTAGCCTGACAAGCGAAGGTTGGCTTCTGTCTGGCGAAGCAGCCAACGTAGACCCCAGAGGCGAGACTGGCACCTGAGGGGGACAGCTCCCCAGAGGAAGGGGCAGAGGAGTTGCCTGCATTAAAGAAGAGGTGAGTGCGTGCTCCGGGCGATGACTGGAAGTGCTAGTGCTGGCTCCAGAGTCGGGGCCCGACAAAAGCAATGCCTTGACCGAGGTGCATGACAGATGAGGACTCACCGCCAGAGGTGCCAACCCCAGTCGAGCCACCTGGCTAAGGACCCATGGGGACTAAGGGCCTGAATGTCAGGGACTGGGAGGTAGTGGACAGAGTATGCTGCCCAAGGAGCTGTCACTCATGATAGAGAGGAGGGCGGGTGGTTGAACCAACAGTAACCCGGAGAGAGTGAGGGCCACCAAGGAAGGAGGGGCCGACCCCCATGGGAGGAAGACCCTGAGGTAGAAGCCAGTCTATGCGGTAATTGTGAGCAACAGGCTGACCGAGGACGGTCCTGGTGCTTATGCTTCCTGCTGAACTTCTTCTCCTTCTAGGAAGAAGAAGAAGAAGAGGAGGCCCCAGAGGCCAGGGAGGTGGAAGAGCTCTAAACCTGAAGCTCCTTCTCCATCGCGGCTAATTTCTGTTGAAGCAGGTGGCTTTGAAGGGTCTTCAAGCAGCATCTCCGTGTGGCCTGGCTGAAGTCCAGGCAGTGTTGGCAGGCTTCAGTGTCATGGTTGGGGCCTAAGCAGAATGGGCAGGAAGAGTGACCCTCTTTGGTGGGCATCTGCTTGCAGCAGAAACACTTGGTAGACCAGTCAGAAGACGAGGCTGGAGAAGAAGACATAAACGAGATGGAGAAAACACCAAAAATTGATGTTAATATTACTGGAGAAAAAGAAAATTAATTGTGGGTAAACGCAAGAAAAATGGCAATCAACTGAAGCAGGCATCCGTGGTGGTCCGACATGTGCAGGTCGATGGCAGGAAAAGAAGTGAGGTAAATCTGGGGTGCTGCCACCTTTATAAGACAGGCGAACGTCAGTGTACTGACGTCAGCGTGGGCAGTCCCCCGTGATAGACTGCTAACTAGAAGTTTTCCATGTGGTCATGACACCTTGTGACTTCAGTCGTACCGGTGTTGCCTCCTGCAAAAGCCCCCTCAAAGTAAGATCAATGGGTTAACCTAAAAGGATCCACAGCAGAGGCAACAAGCTTTTGTATCAGGCAACTAAGCAAAACAAACAGAAAGAAAAAAACACTATGGTTCTCAAAGGATGTGGCTGGGAAGGTGAGAGAGAAAAGGCTAGCTTTCAGGAAGTACAAGGAAACATAAGAGGGGGGAAGACAGGGAACTGGATCTGGAAAAGCAGACGGAGGTGGGGAAATCAGTCAGGAGTGCAAAGGCACAAACAGAGGAAAAAAATAGCGGAGGTGACTAAGAAAGGAGACAATACCTTTTTCAGGTACATTAGTGAAAGAGAGAGGACCAGGGGTGGGATTGTGAGGTTAAAAAGGGAGGAAGGATGTGTGTGTGGAGGGAACCGAGAAAAGGCAACAATCCTGAACAAATATTTTTGTTCAGTATTCAAAGAAAAAGGGGAAGGAGAAGGACTACTATTGGGCGATAGAAGCACAAATGGGATGGAGGTGGGCACCAGCCCATTTATGGAGGAAAGAGTCCTAAAGGAGTTCGAGAATCTGAAAGGGGGACAAGGCTATGGGGCCAGATGTGATATATCCAATAATATTAAAAGAACAGCCCTATTCAACAAATTGATAGAGACAGGGGTGGTTCCAGGGGACTTGAGGATGGTGAATGTAGTTCCTCTCCACAAAAGTGGGAACAGGAAGGGTGCTGGCAACTACAGGTCAGTCAGCCTGACCTCAGTAGTGCAGAAACTAATGGAGTCGCTGCTACAGGAAAGAATTGTGATATTTCTTGAATCCAGCGGAGCACAGATCTGAGGCAGTATTAATTCACAACGGAAAGGTCTTGTCAAACAAATATGATAGATTTCTTTGACTAGGTGACCAGGGGAGGTAGATCAGGGAAGGGTGGTGGATGTGGTCTAACTAGATTTCAGCAAGACCTTCGACACTGTCCCACAAAGGAGGTTGATAAATAAGTTGGGTAGCCTGGGAGTGGGCCCCAAGGTGGTAAACTGGGTCAGAAACTGGTCGAGGGACAGCACACTGAGGGTGGTGGCAAATGGTGTTCAATCCGAAAGGGGGATGACCAGCAGGGTGCCACAGGGATCTGTGCTGGGGCCAGTCCTCTTTAATGTCTTCATAAGTGACACTGCAGAGGAGCTGGAGGGGAAGGTATGCCTCTTTGCCGATGACACTAAGATCTGCAACATGGTCGACACTCTTGGGGGGAGGGATGAGAAGGGGCCTAAACATGCCTGAGGAGTGGTCGAGAGTGCAGCAGCTAAGATTCAATGCAAAGAAGTGCAAAATCATTGCATCTGTGGCACTAAAATCCAGGGGAGGAGTACAAGATGGGGGAGAGGTACCGACGGCCACCAATCAAGAAAGAGACCTGGGGGTAATCATATCTGCATACCTAAAGGTAACCAAACAAAGTGAGAAGGCTGTGGGGAGAACCAGTGGGATGATAGGGTGCACAGAGTGAGGTATCACTCGCAGAAAAAAGGAGGTGGTTATGCCACTGAACAGATCACTAGTGAGACCTCATCTGGAGTACTGTGACCAGTTCTGGAGGTTGCATCTCCGGAAGGGCATAGACAAAATAGAAGCAGTTCAGAGAAGGACAACAAAAATGGTGCAAGGACTGCATCAAAAGTCATATGAGGAAAGACTAGAGGACCTCAATATGTATTTCCTGGAGGAGAGAAGAGAGAGAGGGGATATGATAGAGACCTTCAAATACCTCAGGGATATAAACAAGGTGCAGGAGGGTAGTATCTTTCAGAAAAGAAGGTGTACAAGAACAAGGGGGCATGAAATGAGGCTAGAGGGAGTAGGCTCAGGGGCAATGTAAGGAAGTACAGAGAGAGTAGTGGATGCTTGGAACAGCCTCCATATGGAGGTGGTGGGGGCAAAAACAGTAGGGGAATTCAAGAATGCATGGGATAGACATACGAGTAGTCTCGCAATAGGGAACAGAGGGTAAGTCGCATATCAACTAGGGTCTGCAGTATTGCATTAGGTAGTTAAAAGTGGCACAGTCCTTATCTGCCATCGCCTTCTATGTTTTAAGTTTTGTCTAGGCAGTCAGGCAGCTTAGTGGCCATGGCAGTGACAGACTACCACAGGCTAGTCTGATATTTATTCAAATA
Organism: Neoceratodus forsteri; assembly: GCA_016271365.2. Taxonomy (NCBI): domain Eukaryota; kingdom Metazoa; phylum Chordata; order Ceratodontiformes; family Ceratodontidae; genus Neoceratodus; species Neoceratodus forsteri. Next base: position 1,062,284,973 of record CM057458.1, on the reverse strand, counting down.
AACCTGGTAGCTGGCATTCCTGAGACCAAGGGAGCATAGGCATATGTCCTCTTGCCCCTAACATCCAACTTCCTCAAGTCTTTATCACAAGGAAGAGAACTCATGTGTTTTGGAGCTTTAGAGCAGTCATGTGCAGCCATAATAACTACAGAATTCAGAAAAGAAAGAAAAACGGAACACTTGCCACTGGAAAAAGCAGCTGCAGTCGATTGCCAAGCTGTGCAATTCCTTTACTGAAACAGCAGGGGGTCAACTTTAGCGGTGGCCCGAAGCCACTAAAAATAGACTTGGGCCACTGTGTTATCACTAGGTGCTGGCCTGATTGGCCAGCAGACTTTTTCCTCCATTTCGTGACTGTGTCTTTAAGACTGGCACAGTGGCTCACTGAGACATGCGTGCTTGAGCGTCTGCTTGTGCACATCACATGGGGGAAGAGAGCACGGTGGCATGCTAGCTGCAAGTGGGAGCCATGCAGGACTTGACACTAAAACCATGTGATTGTTCAAGGACCCCACTTGCATGATCACATAGTGACATGATGGGAAGGTGGCAACAGTCGCTGCGCGAACGGCAGAAGCCAATCAGCAGGCACATTTCGGATGGTGGGACAGCCAATCGGGAGTAACTGACTGAGAACCGCAAGTACAGTCCATTCTTCCCATTGCCTTCGAATCTGTGCCATGGTTCTTGTGAGGAGAGGTTCCGACTGATCGTCGGAAAGCCGCAGCGTGTTGGGCATACTTTTGACAAACTTTTGGTCTGTCTGACTGATCTGATCACAGTTACTACAAAAAAAACAAAAAACAAAAATAAAACAGCACTCCCATTTTGTACTTTTAACTGTCTGAAATTCAACTGTAACTGGACTACTAGTTATAATTAGCAGCTTAGGCAGACCTCGTGGAGGGAAGGGGCTGAAGCACCGATTGCTGCTTCTGTAGTCAGAGGTAGTACTTATTGCAAAGCTTACTAAAAATAAATAAAACCCTTCTGAGTTACTGAACTGCTGCCTACATAATACATCATTTTTGCAGTCTGAGTGAAAAAAAAACTGAAAGCTCTGTGGTGAAGTTTGAACTTGAGTCAGGGGCTTGCATTTTGCTTGGCTGCAGCTTTTACAGACACACTGACTTGCTGTTGAAAATAGTCTAGAGAAGCATCAACTAAACTGACTGGTGTTATAAAAATCAAAGTCAGTACAGTCTTAAAGTAATAAGTCTGTGGTGAATGTGGCAGGGGCAAATTACAGCTTTTGCTGTATCTTTGTTAAAAAAAAAACCTTCAATAATAGCTGAACAGACTACTCTGATATTTCTAGACAAAATCAGAATCTGTGGTTGACCTGGGTGGGGGCTAAAGACTGACAATCTACTTGATGAGGTGTTAGTTTGTGCAGCCTGCTCTCTTCTGTGTGGAAAAAAAAAAACAACCACCAAAACAATTACTGTAAGTTTCCTTCACTTTTCTATCTGAAGTCAGTAGTAGTGAGTGAGTCTGTATCAATTCTGTGGTGCTTGTGGGAACAGGGAATAGACAATTAGCTAATAACTTTTGCAGCTATTGTTGGACATGGTGAAATAAAAAAAGCATACAATTAACAAAGACCCTTCACATTTTTAATAAGTCCTTTCTAATTTCTACCATTGTACTGTCTGGACAGTGTCAGCAGTCTCTGCGGAAAGTCGGGGGCTGGCACACAGCTCAGGGGGCTTTGCAGCAGTCTAACCTTTGGAAAAACAAAATAAAACTAAGTCCTTATTTCTCATTTCTACCGTCATACTCCAGTGTAGTAGTCTGTGGTCAAAGTCGGGGGCTGGCACACATTTAGGGACCTTGCAGCTATACAACTTTTGTGAAAAAAAATAAAGTCTGTATTTCCTAATTTCTACTGTCGTACTCTCTGGTCTTTAGTGTAGCAGTCTGTGGTCGAGGGCTGGCACACATTTAGGGACCATGACGCTATACAACCTTTTGTGAAAAAGAAAATAGTCTGTATTTCCTAATTTCTACTGTCATACCCTCTGGTCTCTAGTGTAGCAGTCTGTGGTCATAGTCGGGGACTGGCACACATGTAGGGACATTGCAGCTATCCAACCTTTGTGGAAAAAAAAAATCTATTTCCTAATTTCTACTGTCGTACTCTCTGGTTACTACTGTCTAGCAGTCTGTGGTCAAAGTCAGGAGCTGGCACACATTTAAGGGGCCTTGCATCTATTCAACCTTTGTGAAAACATTTTTTTTCAAAGTCTATTTCCTAGGCCGGCCCAGTGAGGGTTGAGGTGCTGGACACCACACCTCATGCGATACCAGCAACCCGGGTCGGGAGCGACCTCAGGTATTGGGAAGATAAGGATCGAAGCTTCCAGAGGATTGCTCTCTATCTGGGGGTGGGTGGGAGGGCGACCACAACATTACCTGGCTCCCTAGTGGTGGCTGGGCGAAGGTGCATTGCACGGTCCCACTTGTGGCGCCGACATAGGCTGATGCCAGACTCGCTGGGTGCGGACGCGGGCACGGAGAGTCCTTGGCATCACTGCATGCCTGCGCCGTGGATGAAAATCCAGGAAAAAGCATTGCCAGTTTCCCGAGTGTGATGAAGGCAGGATCTGGCGCCACTGCATCAGACACACACCCACAGCAGCTCCCCTGGTGTGCTTGCCTCCTGGTCTTTCTGCAGCGTGAGGGGTGCATTCCACGATGTGGCTAGGGAGGGGCGGGACATAAGGGTTAGAGCTCCTGGCTGCAGTTGGGGCAGCGGCCACAGAAATGGCTGAACGATGGGGGGGGGAACCATAGGTGCAGCCCCCCAGCCGAGGAACTGGCATGTAAAAAGTATATAACAAAAAAAAAAAAAAGTATGTCATAATTTCTACTGTTGTACTCTCTGGTCAATAATGTCTAGCAGTCTGTGGTCATAGTCGGGGGCTAGCACACATTTAGGGACCTTGCAGCTTCCAACCTTTGTGAAAAAAAAAAAAAGATTAATCTGTATTTCCTAATTTCTACTGTTGTACTCTCTGGTCACTAGTGTCTAGCAGTCTGTGGTCAAAGTCGGGGGCTGGCACACATTTAGGGACCTTGCAGCTATCTAACCTTTGGAAAAAAAAAAGGAAATTTGTATTTCCTAATTTCTACTGTCGTACTCTTGTCACTAGTGTCTAGCAGTCTGTGGTCATTATAGTCAGGAGCTGGCAAACATTTAGGCACCTTGCAGCTATTTGTGAAAAAAAGTCCATATTTATGAATTTATACTGCTGTACTCTTCTGTGGTGTGTTTAACAGTCTGTAGTGATAGTCGGGGGTGGCACACATTTAAGGGCCTTTGCAGCTATCCACTTTGTGAAAAAAAAATAAAGTCCTACCCTAATTTCTGTCACTCTCTGTTCATCTATCAAACCTTTGTGAAAAAAAAAATAAAAACATAATCGACATTGAAAATAACAAAACACAGAGCGAGTTTGCTTTGAAAAAGGTTTTATTGCACACTGAATACATCATGTGGTGTTTTCTTTCAAATGTTGAGTCTCCTCCTGCAAAAAAAAATAAAATAAAACAAATGAAAAAGAGTTGGAAAGTGATCAAGCTTATGAAAAAAATGTCAGGTGTAGGACATTTAAGACAGCTTGGCAAACTAACTTTCCATGGGTTAGGTATGATGCAGAGAAAAAACGTATGTTCTGTACCATGTGTCAAGGTATGATGCTGCAGAAAAAGATTCCCCTTTTGTACACGGTTGTGGAACACTTAAAAGTGTACTCTTTAAAATCGCACCATACGAGCAGGGGACATGAGAGAGTTGCAAGCAAACTTAAAGCTGCAACTACAGATCCCTCCTGCAGTGAGGCTGGTACAGAGTTTAAACAATGCTCAGATTAATAGACTTAGTATTCTAATGAAGAACAATCATGCAATTGCCAAGCAGTCTCGTCCATTCACAGTTTGTTTGGATGAGTAAATTGGACCAAATGAAGGGTCTGGAGATAAGAAGCACCTATGTCGATGACAAGTACTGCAGGAGATTTTGTGCTGCCATTGCAGAATATAAACGACTTAAAATTATGAATGAAGCCAAGAATTCATCATTCTGTTCTGTTCTATGTAATGAAGCAACTGATACCTCCATTGCAGAACAACTTATAATTTATATCCATCATGCGTACAAAGGCGTTATAAAAACAGCATTTCTAAGTATGGTTAGACTTGAGAAGCCAAATGCTGAAAATATATACGAAAGTCTTGTAAGCGAGTGCTCTGCAGTACTTGAAATAACTCATGAAGAGTTTCTTACAAAACTAGTCAGCTTTACAGCAGATGGGGCAGCGGTCCTGCAGGGCGGCAGAACAGGATTCGCAGCACGTCTTTGTGAAGTACAGCCTTTGATAGCTGTTATTCACTGTATTCTTCATTGGCTGGAATTGACCTTTAAAAAAGCTGTAAAATCAATGCCCTGTTACAGTAAGGTAGAGGACGAGATGCTGCAGATTTACTTATTCTAGCACAACAGCCCTTTGAACAGAACAGAACTGAGGAATTCTTGCCAGGCAACAGGGGTCCGATGTTTAGTCCCAACTAGGGTAGGAGACACCAGATGGGTCCCACATCTAAAATATGCCTTTGAAAAATTTTTGGGAGATTTATCCTGAAATTATTTCACATCTTGAAAATACTGTTACATCACGAAACTCAATGGTCAGTGCTAGAGCTCAGGGATTTTTGAAAAAGCTCACATCAGAACACTTTGTACAGAGTGCCTTGGAGCTTAATGACATTATTGTTTTTTTTTTTTAACTCTATTTCGCTTTGGTCATGGCTCGTGGAACCTTCTCTCAGGCATCAAATCCTTTATCCTGCCCGCTTGTGGATTGCTCAGTCTGTGCCTCCTCTCCACCCTCCCTCTGTAGCCAGCACGCCCAGTTTCACCCGCCTGGGGAGGGTCGTCCTCACCTCTTGGGCTCACTTGTAAGTCAGACTCCGGCTGCAGGTGGGACCCGGAGGGAGGAACTGGAAGGCCAGCCGAGGAGAATCCGGCGGTGGGCATGGGGGATAGGTGCCGTCGCCTGTCCCACAAAGCCGGTATTTTCCTTGTTCTGCACTGGATCCACCACCCTGCATGGGCACGCCCCGACGCTCTGGCGCACGGCATCTCTGCTGGCATTGGCCACGCTGTTCTCGTGCTGCCTTGCTTGCTGCAACATCCCCTGGTCTCCACTGGGGGGTGTCGGCACGCCGAGCCATCCCAACCCATTCTCCTGGGGAGGAGAGCACCAGAAGGGCACTCTGTCCTCAACCCGCCCCTGACGACCCACAAACGCCTGAGCTCACTCCCAAACCCGGGTCGCCGACACAGCGTGAGGTGTGGCGTCCAATGCCTCAACCCTCAGCACCACCGGGCCAGCCCAATGATGTTATTGTTGTAATAACAAGATTTTCCCTGTTGCTGCAGGAAGAACAGGTCAATATTAGCAAAGCGATGGAGGGATTGACAGTTATTCGTCATGCCTCAGAAAAGTTGAAAACTAAATCAGGACCAATGGCCTGAATGTTCACAAAGGAGACATTTAAGGGTATTCCCTTAAAGGAAATAACTAGAGAAAAAAAGGATAACAACTCCTTTACAAGATTTATAGAAACTCTTTTAATGGAGGTTAACAGCAGGTTTCCAGACAATGACCTGTCTGTTATAAGGAAAGCTGGTGTGACACTTTTAAACCCCAAAATGTGGCCCAATTTGACAAACACCACTGATTTTGGTGATAGTGAAATTTAAGAACTAATGAATATAGAGATGTACTTCACAAAAATGGTGCAAAACTGGAAGAAGTGGAGATCGAGTGGGCCTCTTTAAAAAAATCCCTGAGCTCTTGTACCTCAAGTGTCACTACATGGGAAGAAATAAATAAAAGGTTTTTAGATGGACACCAGAATATTTTGTCCCTTGTTGACTTCCTCTTATCCTTGCCAAGCACTTCAGTGGAGTGTGAACGTGAATTTTCACATACGAAATCTGTGAAGTCAAATTGGAGAAGTAAACTCAGATGCGATACACTCACTGATCTGTTACGAATTAAACTTCACTCACCGGTGATTGAGAATTTTGATGCAACAGGTGTTATCAATTTGTGGCTAACCTCTGGGCAGCGAGTTAGAAGACCATGCAGTGGATCTCATAGGAGAAGAACAGATGCAGCTGCTACTGAAACTATAGACAGCTCTGATTCAAGCATGGACTCCGAAGACAGTGTGATAGCCTTGAGGATGTTGAAGTGTGCCAAGACACTGAATCTGATAGACTGACCAGAAATGTGTCACCCTGACCCCACTCTGCTCTGATTTTGTACTTAACCACAACCCTTTGCAGTGTCTCTCCAACCAGTTTCTTGCCCATCTAACGGTGTCTTTCTTGTTATAGATAGGTTCATTTTGAAAAAATGAGCACTTGAACAGAATTCACCACTCGCATGACGCTGACCTCTTGTGTCCCGCTTTAAAGTTTCAAAATAAGTTGCGGGCCACCATTAAGTACTGTGGGCCACCAAATTATTGGAAGTCTCTGGCCCAATGGCCAGTAGTTTTTTTCCCCTAAAGTCAACCCCTGAACAGTGTCTCCAAATAACAAAAAATTAAAACCAGGCTCCACGAGACAATCATTGCCTAGGCACTGCTGGCAGTCCAGGATGCAAATAAGCTCCTGGCAAGGTGTAGTAACCTGCATGGGGTGTCGATAAAGACAGCAGCGGCAGACCTGGTGGCAACGATGGGAGCCAGTGGCAGAAGCCATTTAAGTAGCTCAGACATAGTCTGAAACAGCAATTGCATGTTGGCAGGCCCCAAAAGGGTCGTAGAAGACTGATACAGTACGTTGACAGAATAGGGTCAGATGACAGAATCAACTGTAAATCCCCCAGCAGGAGATAACAGCCAGTGTTAGACCTTGACTTTGGTATCTAAGAGACAGTGGGGGGGAGGGGCAGAACCCAAGGATTTAGCCTGGGATCTGTCTTTGTCAGTGAACTTGCCTTTGAAAAGGAGAGTGAGATGTGGCAGGAGAAGCATCTTATTCAAGATGTTGCTGCTTATCTTTATTAGCACAGTGCTATTTGTCCACCAATTTAGCAGCTTTTTCCTTCTAAACTTTCTTTGACAATTCTACAGGGGGCACTGCCAACCATGTGGAGTGGTGGGTCGACAGCAAGCTGGGGGAGAAGGTAGCACATGATGATGTCAATGCAGCTCGCAATACATGCTGTTTATCCTCCACTGCCGTAAGTTTTCAGTAAACTCCCAGGTTTTCTTTTGGCATCTCTGAGTAGCCTGGTTAAAATCCTGGCAAATACTGCAAGTCTTCCAGTTATGAGATAGGCGTAGGTAGTGGATACACACATCATGGGCGTCATCTAAATATTGACTTGACCGCAATGACAACAGTGGAACAGCAGTTCCATTTGTTTTTTTGTCGATGGCATAAACATTAACTAAATTAAAACAAAAGAACAAAGAAGAAGAAGTGTTAGTGATACTTGTAAAGTTTGATGTTGTTCAGCACTGGTGGTCAGACAAGTAGTTGATGGTGATAGAAAGAACTGAGGCATGATGGGGCCACCTACATTATATAGCCTGTGATGATGCACGTCAAAGTTGGCAGCCTCGGATAGCAAACGTTTCTGTGTGGTCCCCACGCTGACGGCCTACAGTTTGATGGTGTGGGTCAACGGATGGAGATACCTTTGAAGATCTTTTTGCCAAAATTAAGTACATAGCTTTCTCTCATGAATACCTTCATCTGGAATCAAGGAGCACAGTTATATGGAGATTTAAAAAACAAATACTCAGCTCTATAATTTCTAATGAGTAGTATTGTAAGTTTACCCAGTGTCTGTGAAACATGTCCAGCTGAGCCCATTCACTTCCCACTGACTTGATAACTTTCCACTCATGCTCTGTGAACTGTCGGGTCATAATTCTGAAGAACTCTGGTACAGACCTACTGCCTGCAAAATTAAAAAAAAGACTTTCACAAGACTGAAACTGCACATCCAATTTGAGGGCGATGTTCACACTTTTTTTTTGTACTGATGATAAAAAAAATATCAAGAATATTTTAGTCTGGTCGCCACCACTTTATGTTGTACTGTGTTATGAAAAAAGAATCAGTAAGCAAATCTAATTCAAAATTTAAGTTCACCAAGATTTTGTTTTCCTATAATGTACAGGTATCACAGAATCAGTTTTGACAAATCAAACACCAGAATCTTGGCTGGAAACGAAGAAAGCCAAGATCTATACCCCCAAATACAGTAACTGTTCTTAACAGTCTAACCAGCCCTTGAACTAAACTGACAGGTAAAAAACGAGCTCACATGAAACTAGGAGGGTGAGTGACACAGAGAGGAAAAATAAACCCTGAATCTTACCTGTGAAACAAACAGACATCCTTATTAGCACTACAGATCTGAATACAGTGAGGCATTCCATTCTCCTCCTGCACTTTTGACCTCCTGCCACTGGATAACGGAGGTCTGTGGTGTAGCTCTGCTCTCACAGGTTGCCTGTTTCCTGGCTACTGGGCAGCAGGAGGCTAACAACACAAAGAAAGTCAGTGCACCAATTAATGAAATAAATCACCCTTGTCTGCTTCTACTGACTATGGCATGTGGCAATCCCAGCATGGGCCCCCAACAAAGCTCCACTTTGGGCTGTTATTCTCCACATTTCTCCCCTCTCAAACAGATAATTACAACTACTGTTACTACAAGATGCACAAATTACGTGATTTGCTACCTTTTATTGGACCAACAGAGATTATAGAAAGACCTTAAGCTTTCAAACTCAGAGTTCTTCCTCAGCTTAAGGCCTTTCTGTAATCTCTGTTGGTCTACAAAAGGTATCAAATCACCTAATTTGTGCATCTTGTTGTGCAAGGACCAATACGGCAACAAACATTTTTTTTGACACTATTGGTACTATGACAAAAGAGGTAGAAATAAGCCTAGTGGCTCTTCTAGTCTACAGTGAATGTTATAAAGATTTCTTTTGCATCAATGTGTATGTCCAGAGGTCTGCTGAACTTCTCGATGTCAGATGTGTTGACAACCTCTTTGTGTAAAGATTCCCTTTTATTGGTTTTATACTGCACTCTTTTTAACTGTCTATTGTGCCCACTAGTATAATGCTGTTCTTTTTTGTATTCCAGGCTCAAATTAGCAGCCAGTAAATGAACCACAACAACTTATATAGCAAAATCATCCCCCTGACTTGACTCCTTTCAAGGTTACGTAGGCCTAATGTCTTCAATCTCTTCTCATACTCCATGGCCCTCGTCTCATCTCATACTTAGTTTTAGTAATTTTTTTTCTTCATACCTTTTCTAAATTACTGATTTCATCCAATGTTCCAGATAACATGAGAACCAGCCTATTTTACTCACCAGTTTTAAGAAAATAGTACTCATCCCAAGACCTGAAAATGCTCTATACCCAGCAAATGAGTGTTTTGTAACACTATTATTGCTTCAAAAGGAGCATTTTCTTTCAGGTTTGATGAATTGTACTCACCAACATTTCATTTTATTTGCCTAATTAAAAAATGGGGAGTAAATTACTCTTAACTGCCAAAATTATCTGGAGCACTAATTTCTCCCCTTTGGTATGATGAACAAAACTGAGAACCGTAATCTAGATGTGGTCTCTCTAGTGATTGGTATAGTGGGATTATGTTTTTACTTACAAAATTGCTACCCAAAATCCTTAAAGCCTTCATACTTGCCAACTCTGTTACTTTTGAATTTGAGATCCGACTGAATTATAATACCCAGGTCCCTTTCTTCACTGGCATCCTTTAGTGTTACACCCCCTAGGTTGTATGACCTACTGTACGTTTATTGTTATTACCTACAGTAGGTATAGTATGATTCATTTTTCTGTACTGTACTCCATACCCCAATTTACAACCCACTAATTTTACTTGTCTAAGCCCTTTTGTATTTTGTCCACATCCTCTGTGCATAATGCTGATCCTCCCATTGTTGTGTCATCCACAAACTGTTAGAGGTCTTTACGGGGCCACTGGCAGACCTGTTCAATACCTCCCTGGACACAGGATGTGTACCACAGGACTGGAGGATGGCCCATGTGGTGCCCATCCATAAAAGTGGGCCAAAGGATGAACCAGGGAACTACAGGCCAGTGAGCCTCACCTCGATCGTGGGCAAACTCGTGGAGACCATCCTAAAGGAGAGTCTCATGAGCTTCTTGGAGGCAAATGGTATCCAGGATGACCAGCAACACGGGTCTGTCGCGGGCAGATCGTGCCAAACAAGGCTGGTAGAATTCTATGACTGGGTGACACAGGAACTGGACAAGGGTCATGCTGTGGACATCCTGTACTTGGACTTCAGTAAGGCCTTTGATTCAGTGCCAAATGGGAGATTGAAGGGAAAGCTGAAGTATGTGGGGGCACGGCCAAAAATGGTGACCTGGATCAGGAACTGGCTGAGGGGGAGACAACAAAGGGTGGTGGTGGGGAGAGGACTCTCATCACTGGGAGCAGTGATGAGCAGGGTACCACAGGGATCCATGCTGGGCCAGTACTGTTCGGGATTTTCATTGCAGATATCTCGAATGGGATCCGGAGCAAAATCAGTCTGTTTGCAGACAATACCAAGATGGAAGCTGTGGTAGATAACATTGAGGGGAGGGGTTGCAGGATGACCTGAATAAGCTGCAGGAGTGGGTAGACAAATGGCAGCTGGGGTTCAACACCAAGAAGTGCAAGGTTCTGCACTTTGAAGCCTGGAACCAGGGGAGGGATTATCACTTAAATGGGGTTCAGTTGGGTTTGCTCCACAAAACAGAAGGACCTAGGGGTGATCATAACAGGGAGCATAAACAACTCTGTTAAATGCAGAAGGGCGACAGCAAAAGCCAACAAAATGCTGGGGTGTACAGCTAGAGGGATCTCCTCCAGAAGTAGGGAGGTTATCCTGCCCCTGTATAGGTCACTGGTCAAGCCCCACCTGGTGTACTGTGTGCAATACTGGTGCCGTTCCTGAAGAAGGACATCAGATTGTTGGAAGGGGTACAGCATAGAGCTACACAGATGATCCAGGGATTGGAGGGCAAGCCATACGAGGAAAGGCTGGGGAGTTGAATATGTACTCTCTGGAAGAGAGGAGGGAGAAGGGAGATACGACTGAGACCTTTAAGTACTTGAAGGGAATAAACAAGACTAATACAAAGAGGATTTTCCAGAGGAGAAAGGAGAGGGACATGAGAGGACACCAAATGAGACTGGAGGGGGGTAGATTCAGGAGTGAGATAAGGAGACATTTTTTCATAGAAAGAGTGGTGGACAAGTGGAACTCCTTGCCTGGTGAGGTAGTTGCTTGTAAGACAGTAGACAGCTTCAAGAGGGGTTGGAATAGGGGAAAGGGAAGGGGTAATAGAATGGGGGAAAGGAGGGGCAGTAGGATTATAAAATACTAGCTACGCACTCGAGCAGACTCGATAGACCGTGAGGCCTGTTTCTGCTGGTATTTTCATATATTATATATTAATTCATTTATTCATTCATTCACAAATGCATGTCTTTCAAAATATAGTGAGAAAAGAATCTGTCCCAATACAGATCCCTGAGGTATTTCACTACTTACTGCAATATCCCGATAGTGAATCTTTAATTCTCATACACTGATGCCTGCTTTTGAGCCAGTAATGTATCCAGTTGCTTAAACTTTTGTCAAAACCCATATTACTGATTTTGTTTTGTATTAATTTTCCATGTGACACCTTATCAACATTTTACTGAAGTCTAAATATACAACATAATTTGGTATGTTGTGGTTTAACATTTCATTGACTAGTTTGTAAAAGGTTTTTAAGTGAGTGATGCATGAACATTTTTTAAGCTTTTTTTTTTTTTGCAGTTTTTCTTTTTTTTTTTTATAGTTAAGCACTGTATTGAAGAGCTTTCACCAAACATAACAAGACATTATAAATACAATATAATGGATGTGCCCAAGGGTATAAATAGAGACGTGTACAAGTATGACAGAAGTAGGTTCATAAGGAATAATCTGCAAAGTTGGCACATACTGTACCTGTATACATTTCAAGATGTCACATCAGAAAAAAGTTACGGATACTGTAACCTGTGACACAGAAGAGCATTCGGAACTACAGTATGTATTATTTAAAACTACAGCTAATAAATAGCAAACCAGGAACAAAAGCTAAAGAACTTCAAACAAAAAGCAAAGGCATTCCTTAACCACCACAGCTCATCTATTGTAACACACGTAGTTTTACTAAACTGAGTAACCAGGCGGACAGCATCAGTAGATTTGGGGGGGGCAGCCTCAAAATCATCACCTGGAATGCTAGGTTAACAAACAACTAAAGGGTGGGAGAGTTTATATAAGCTTATGTAATATGCCCTCCTAGTCTGCCTTTTTAATCAGGTAGTCTTTATTGTCTCTATGATCTTTCCCACTATTAATGTAGGCTTGATTAGCCTGTAACTGGAGAACCAAATGCTTTGCTCCCATTTTAAATATAGGGTTAATAATGGTTTGCTTCCAGTCCTAGGGTACTTCACTAGTTAAAAAAGAAGTTTTGAATGTCATGTATGGGCTTGGCCAAAGTATCTGCCAAATTCTTAAGATGGAATGGATATTATATGCACCAGGTGCCTTTAACATGTCCAATTTTAACAGATCTTTTAGTCCACTCTCTGCTTTAAAAAGAAGATTTTTCAAGTCCCACATGAGGGATGTCTTGTTACTGGTGGTTCTCCATGGTCATCTTTACTACTAAAAACTGAGCAGAAGTATTTGTTAAAACTCTGTGCCATATTTCCTGGCATGTCAACTGTTTTTTCATCAACTACTACAGGTCCAACACCAGTCTCTCGTCACTTTAGGGAATTTATATATCCAAAGAATTCTTTTGGAGTCTTGTTACAGTTGTTTGCTAGATTCAGTCTGTATTTCCTTTTACATATGGTGTATCTGTACTCCCTAAGGTCACTTACATAAGAGGTCTTATTTACCTTGCTTGCTTACTGTTTTAATGCTGCACAAGATTCTTTTTTTTGTTTATTGGTCTGCACATTTTATTACCCATTTTGGCTTGATCCCCGTGCTATTATTTCTTTTAGTGACCCATTGTTTTGCAGACTAAGTGGTGTATTTTTAATAGTACTCCATTTTTCATTTGCTGTTTTATTAGTTGTTTCTTTTTTTCAATCCCAGTGGCTCACTTTTTTAACATTTCCTTAATGTTGGCCTCTCTGTTGTTTTAAATCTTTATCTTATTTGTTGATTTTTGTCACACTGCTAGTTAGCTCAGCTTCTATCTGTACATGTTTTAGTCTTGTCTTTAATGTGGGTGAGCACCAGATCTATCACACAATGATTGCTTGGCTCTAGGGGTTTCTTAACTGAACACTTTAAATTCTGGTCTTTAATGCTGGTAAGCACCAGGTCTAATATATTAATAACACTTATGGGTGTCAACACTAACTCAGAGCCAGCTCTGACTTTTTATTTTTTGCACCAATATTTATACCAAAATATCTGTGTTTTGCTCTACAGGACAGCAGGACCTATTTTAAACTCTATTTAGTAGTGCCAAACAAAATTAAAAATCGCCATTAAAAATAAAATCTGTTTTGGCTCCAGTGGCAAGTGGCAGAGCAAGCCCTGCTAACTGCTCTAGATCATACTGTTTTATTAGATCTATAAGATTCAGTCTGGTGCTACATGTTGCAGTCAGTGTGTTCCAGTCTATATTAATACTGAACTCACCTAAAATTATAACATCCTTTCCACTATCATAGTTGTTCATGATGATTTTGAACAGCCCCTTTGTGTATTCCTGTCTGCTATCTGGTAATCTATAACATGCTTCCATTGATACCAGGAGGTCCCATTGTACCCATAGTAAACGCACAAGCTTTCAATCCCTGACATGGCTCCACAGTCAGATGGTGATTTCTGCAGAGTCCTCTTCCAGGGCATGGGTGGTCTTTTATCCCACTTCTGATCTGCCTGCAGAGCCAGTGGTTCTTATTGATGTACTTCCTGAGGCCATGAGGTCCTCTAGTTTGGCAGCTACTCAGGGTACCTTAGCTGCTTACAGGTCTTGGAGGTGAAAGGGAAGGTAACATTTTTTTATCTCTTTAATGTGGGGGGCATGTCGTTTTCCTTCCCTTTCTGGAATTTCTGACTGAATATGTCTTAAAAATGATAATACAGTGCACTCTTTTGTTGGCTCTTACAGCACGTCACAGTATATTGATGATGAGTGTTTTTTTTTGTGTTGTACTCTTTGTTATATAGAATAGGAATGGTGCCTTGGGGTACGTTATGGCATGTTGATGATGACTGTCTTTCACATTAAATTCCTTGATGTTTGGAAATGTAGCTCTGAAGATAAAAAGTAAGCCTGTTTGTAGGGACATTAGACTTCAACAGTATATGGTCCATTATAAATATAGCCTATCGCAGGATGTTAACTCTTTATGCTTATTTGTCTCTCCAGGCCCCTTAATAGTTATTTAATATTGAAGAAATTTGAAAACAAAAAATATACATATTAACAATAACAAAAAAAAAATCTGCCACAGGACTTTGAATTATATCCTTCATGGCTCAGCTTGTCCTATACAGTATTTGCAAATGGATGAACTAAGAAAAATCTCAAGGTCTAGATAGTATCTACCCAAGGGGTATAGTGGAGTTCAAAGGGGTTCTAAGCTTAGCCCCTCTGATATCTTTCAGGGAGCCTTATAGACAGGAAAAGTGCCAAAGGACAGGAAACACCAATGCCCCCCTCATTCAAGAAAGGGGTGTAGTCAGACACAGGTAACTGCAGACCTGTGGGTGCTTGACAAAGTGTTTGAATCAATCAGAGGATGTGGTAGTTCACCATATGGGAGCGAATGGGCTGTTCCCTCATACACAAGTTGATTACAAGAAATGTAGTTCCTGCCAAACCCACCAGATTGTCTTCTTTGAGAAGGTACTATAACTATGATGGTACAGTAAAAAGGGACCAAGAGGTAGTTGAGGTCCATCTGGACTTGAGCAAGGCTGTTGACACCACTGGAGAAAGTACTACAAATGGAGTACACAAAGTATACAGGAAGTGCATTTCAAATTGCCAGACAGGAAACAGAGAGGGGTGGTGGAAAATCAATATTCAGAATGGAGGGATTTCCCGAGTGCAGTACCCCAGGGGTTGATGCTGTGTCCACTTCACTTTACTAATGACCTACAATACAGTGAGTCGGTAGCACGCTGCTGTAGTTTGCTTAGTATAATACAGTGGCAAGAAGAGGGGACATGGGGGGGGTGTTACTCAAGGATGACACACATTAGAGCCATGGGCTAACAAATTTGGGTTTATATTTAATATTGGGAAGTGCAAAGTACTACTGTACACCTGGGGCAGAGAATCTGAGTCACACATGCACTGTGTGTGATACAACCGTAAAAAGCAGTACAAAAGAAAAAGATCTAAGTGGAACTGTGAACAGTAAGCTGAAGGCAGGCAGGAAATGTACGGCTACATTATGTTAAAACAGCAAATGTAGTGTTGACATGCATTAGGATGCTTTCTGTTACCATTACAATTTCAATACAAGAAACTCAATTTAAAAAGCAGCCATGCTGCCAGCACAGTGGTAGCGCTACCACTTGCAACTCTGATGACCTGGGTTTGAGAAAAAGCCCAAAGCCTCAGAGGGCCAGCTGGGGGGGAGGTAGGATAGTGTCCACTGGACTGCTCTCCACCTCTGGTGGGGGAGCTGCAGCCCTCTAATGGAGTCTAGGAGTACAGCAACCAGGGCCTACAAGATTCGGGAAGGAGGTGACAGTAGACGTAGGCACACTGCGCATGGGAGCACACACACCAGTGCCTGAACACACTGTATGTTCACATCTCCTTGGGGGAAACAAACCAAAACACCTTCTGGAGATTGAGTGTTAGGACAGCAAGGACCTGCAGCCTCCACAACTTGAATGACATCTGGCACACAACTCAGATAAGAAAAAAGCTTGAGCTAAGTTTCTCCCCTAGTGAAGCCCCGCCATGAGGGATAAGTTATATGCCTTTCTCATCCAGACTGTCGGGGGCAGGGGGTTGCCAGGTGGGAGACAGGCTTGCCAGAGCCTATGGACTGATTAAGAGGTACATCCCCACTGGTGCCCGAGTGCACAAAAAACAAACCAAAAAAAGAACACAGCAGTACGATTCCAGTAAATATTTTGACCTGTACCTTTTTTGACAAATAACTTTTTATTCTATTTTTGCATACCCCCATCATTTCTTTTGTACAGTACCCTTCCCCCATTTTGAATCTGCCTTAGCACTTTTTTTATGCATTTGAAATAATAAAAGGAGTGCTCATTTTAATATGGGTTTGACCATTTTTTTTATCAGTATTCTCTGCAGTTTTTGAACAGCAATTGTTTAACATCACTTTTCTTGTCACTGAAATAAACTAGCATGTAGCAGACCTTGCCATCTGACCTTTTGGGACAAAAGGTTTACAAAAACAGCTGAAAATTCGGATGAAACCATGATGTAAGCCATATTAAAAGGAGTGCTCCATTTATTATTTCAAAAGTAAAGTAAGAATAGAACTAAAGACACTAAATAAGGTCTGGACGAAATAATAATGTGGCCAAAAAGAAGGCTGACAGGCTTCCTTTGCCAATGAAAAGGGAAATGGCTTGGGGGATGGGGGGTATGACACAGCAACAATCAACTGTAGTGAGAAAGAAAAAAACGATTCTGTTCTGGGGCTTGAACCCTGGCCCCCTACCCTCTACTGCTCGGCAGGCTGTAGCTCCACTACTGTACTATGCTACCTAGTCAGGAAATGAATGCTGTGGCAAAGGACATCCAAAAAGGAGTGCACTCCTCCAGACACACAGTTGCAGTTAATTTTCTTAATGAACAGTCTGTCAATCTGAAGTAATGTTTCTCAAGTTGCATTTAAACCTCAAAGTCTGAGCAGAAACTTTTCAAGTTATCAGCAATATAGAACGTCAAAGTCTGTCATTAAAATCAGAAATGGTGGAGCGGAGCCATCAGTCACTGTGAACAGATTTGTTTTTCATGAGCTCCTGAAGCTGGCCTGTGAAATGGACTTTAAAAGTATTATTTTCACTCTTTTAAACTGACCAAAGTCCTACTCTCATTCGGAGGTACAATCCGGACACAAGAGACTGCAAACTGGCCTGAAATTAGAATTTTATATCAAGAAATGGCCCTACCAAAGGGAACAGTGCCATCAGAGACAGGGGAAAATGAAGGCGGCAGAGATTAAGACACCGGAGATGGCGGTGGGAACACTGAAACATAGATTTTGACGGCAGATAAGGACCACTTGGCCCACCCAGTCTGCCCATTTCCCTACCTACTGGATAAGCTGCAGATTCTAGTTAACCAACAGCCTACTTCCTGCCACCCCACACTACAATTGCCTTGTGTCCGTCCCATGCATGTTTGCATTCCCCCACTGTTTTAGCCCCAACAACCTCCCCAGGAAGGCAGTTCCACGCATCCACCACTCTCTCTGTGAAAAAAGATTTCCTCACATTACCCTTGAGCCGTCCCCCCTCTATCTTTAAATTGTGTCCCCTTGTTCTTACACATCTCTTTTTCTGAAAGATGCTACCCTCCTGGACTTTGTTGATTCCCTTGAGGTACTTGAACGTTCTATCATGTCCCTCGTCCTCCTTCATCAAGGTATACATATTAAGCCTTCAGTCCTCTTCACATGATTTCTGATGCAGACCCTGCACCATTTTAGTTGCCTCCTCTGGACTGCTTCCATCCTGTCTATGTCCTTGCATAGATGAGGTCTCCAAACTGCACACAGTACTCAGATGGGGTCTCACCAACTGTCTGTACAGAGGGATAACCACTTCCTTTTTCTACTTGTGATGCCCCTTCCTATGCATCCCAGTATGCCCCTGCTCTCCTTACTGACTTCTCACATTACTTACCCACCTTTAGATCATCCGGATATGACTACCCCCAAGTCCTGCTCCATTTCTGTTGTTGTTAGTACCTCCCTGCTATTGTGTACTCTTCTCCTAGGTTTTTGTTTCCCAGGTGCATTACTTTGCACTTCTTTGCATTGAATCTAAGTTGCCATATGTCTGACCATTCCTCCAACCTTGCAAAGTCCCTTCTCATCCTTTCTACCCCACCTTGTGTATCAACTTTGTTACAGATCTTTGTATCATCTGCAAAGAGGCATACCTTTCCCTCCAGACCCTCTGCAATGTCACCTATAAAGATGTTAAAGAGGACTGGACCCAGTACTGAGCCCTGAGGTACTCCACTAGTGACCCCCCTTCTTCGGAATGTGTGCCACTCACTATTACCTTCTGTGTCCTGTTGTGCAGCCAGTTTGCAACCCAGGCTACCACCCTGGGACCCACTCCCAAGCTGGATAACTTGATTATTAATCTTTTGTGTGGGACTGTGTCAAATGCCTTGCTAAAGTCTAGGTAGGCCATATCCACAGCCCCTCCCTGGTCTATTACTTTGGTCACCCAGTCAAAGAAATCTATTAGATTCGTCTGACATGACCTTCCTGCTGTAAATCCATGCTGCTTTGGGTCCTGTGCCCCGCTGGCCAATAGGTACTCAACAATTCTTTCTTTCAGAAGTGATTCCATAATTTTCCCTACCACTGAGGTCAAACTTACAGGTCTGTAGTTTCCTGCTTCTGCCTTGCTCCCACTTTTGTGAAGGGGAATCACATTTGCCCTCCTCCAGTCCTCAGGTACCACCCCATCCTCCCATGATTTGTTAAAAAGTGTGGTCAGTGGTGTCACTAGGTCCTCCTTTAGTTCTTTTAGGATTCTGGGGTGAATCACCAGGCCCCATTGCTTTGTCCATCTTGAGTTTTAGGAGTTCTTTCAGACTCTTTCTTCTGTAAATGGACTGGTGTCAACCCCCACCCAGAATGCTTCTATTGTCTGGTTTAGGTAACTCCTCCTCATCTTCTTCTGTGAATACTGAGCAAAAGTATTCATTCAGTATCTCTGCCTTTTCACTGTCTCCTCTGCCCACCTCCCTCCCTTATTAATCTTCACTATTCCTCCCTTAACCTTTCTATGTCCTAATATACCTATAAAGGTTTTATCCCCCTTCTTAACTGACTTGGCTGTTTTTTCCTCAGTTTGGGCTTTTGCTATTCTGACTGCCTTCCCCACTTCTTTCTGCTTTAATTGATACAGTTCCCTGTCGTGCTCCTTCTGTGATGCCTTATACTTTTTGAATGCAGCCTTTTTCTCCTTAACCTTGCCTGCCACCTCTTTTGAGAACCATAGTGGTTTTTTACTCCGCTTTGTTTTCTTTATCTGTTTCACACAAAGGCTTGTTGCCTCTATGATGGCAGTTTTGATTTTTCTCTGTTGTTCTTCCACCCCTCCTTTTTGCCCATTTGCTAGTGTATTCCTCAGGTATTCACCCATTTTGCCAAAGTCAGCCCTTCTAAAGTCCAGTATGCTTGTTTTTGTATGGCTGGTCTCCATGGTTGTGCTTATTGTGAAGCACACTGTGCAGTAGTCGCTTGTTCCCAGATGTCTACCGACTTCTAAATTTGTGATCCTCTCTCCATTTGAGAGTACCAGGTCTAGTACTGCTCTCCCGAGTGGGTTCCAATACTAGCTGTCTAAGGCTTACCCCCCTTCAGGGCATCGAGAATGACCCTGCTCTTGGATATGGCTGCAGTACATGTCATCCAGTTAACATCTGGCATATTCAGGTCCCCCATTAACAGTAGCTTCCCTTTTTCAGCCAATTTGAGAATGTCCTTTATCATTTTCTTGTCCATTTCTTCCCCTTGAGATGGGGGTCTGTATACAACCCCTGTGCGGATTGTGATGCCATTCCCTGTCTCCAAGGTGACCCAGAGTGCCTCTTGTCCTCCCCCTTTACTTTTTAGTTCTGTAGCTTTGATCCCTTCCCTTATGTATAGAGCTACTCCACCTCCTCTTTTCCCCTCCCTGTCCCTTCTGTAGACTGTGTACCCCGGTATGTTGACATCCCAGCCATGGTTCCCCGTGTATCATATTTCTGTGACTGCCACAGTATCCAAGTGTTCATCTTCCATCAAGGCTACTAACTCAGGAAGCTTGTTTCCCAGACTACGGGCATTGGTACTCATTGCCCTCCATTTAATGTTGGCTTTATCCTTTTTCCCCCCATGCCTGCTCTTTTTGCCCTTGTCTATTTTTCCATTTACCCCTGTCCTGCCCTCTGTTGAGCACTGTACCTCAGTGTTTACCTTACTACCCGTCATGTTTTGTGGGGGGAGGCTTGAAATTTCCTGCCTCTTATTAGCACCTCCCCCATGGCTAGTTTAAAAGCTTGCCAAGGAAGCATTTAAACCTGTCACTTAGGATTTTGGTTTCCTTCATGGACAGATGCAGACCATCGTGCCAGTGTAAACCTTCATCTCTCCAGGTGTACCCCCAGTCCCCAATGAAGCCAAAACCCTGTGCTCTGCACCAGTTTTGCAATCATACATTAAACTGCATGGTGTGTAGTACCCTAGCCTCACCCCTAACATGGACTGGCAGCACCTCTGAGAAGGTAACTATGCTTGTTACCTCTCTGAGGCCCCTCCCCAACTCCACAATTTCATCCTGCACTGCACTGATCCCATGCCTAGCTAGATCATTTGTCCCAAGGTGGACAATGATATCTAGTTCCCTCTCCTGTGATGCTGCTTCTGCAATCCTGAGGATTCGCTTCTTGTCCCTCCAAGCCACGGCACCAGGCAGGCACCTTACTTCCCTCTCCTCTCCCTTCCCCAGGTCTACCCCTCTAACAACTGAGTCCCCTATCAGAAGCTGTTTCCTTCCCCTGTGGTGTCCCTTGCCACCCTTCTGTGGGTCTCCCTTGTGGGTGTCCTCAGCATTCTTCTTGGTCTCCACTGAGGGTGCCATCATAGAGGAACCTTGCTCTGGCAGACTGGCATATGGTTTGTGTAGAGGTACAACTAGGGGGCTTTGCCTCTGTTCCACCACCCGTACCCTCCCAGAACCCACTGTGGTCCACCTGCTCTGCATACTTGGCAGCCTCTGTGGCAGTGGTGCTCTCTGGGTGGGGGAGGGCTCCTGAGTCCTTGACAGTTCAGCCTGGAGGTGGGCTACCTCCTCCCTCAGAGTTGACAGCTGCCTGCAAATAGGACAGCAACGCAGTTTCCAGAATGTCTCCCAGAAAACTGCTGCCCCACAGCCAGTGCATTGCACCACTCCCCAAATGTCCCTCTCCCTTATAATATACAATATACAATATGTAATATATATATATATTTTTTTTTTTCTTCCTTTGTGTGGTGTGTTCTTACCCTTTATGCACTGTGCTGGGTTATTAAGAATATGACAGTTCTGCCCCAAGACCTGTTGAGGAAGTGATGTCAGAACCTTGGCTGGAGTTACTGCCAGTACAGGAGAACTCACATGGCAGTTCTAAATTCCATCTGGGTGATAAACCTGCAACTTCAAACAATGGAACAAAAGCTAGCTGCATTCAATACAAGGGTGAGCACCCCAGAAAATCGAGTGGATTGCAATGCAAAAGGTGACAACCAAAATTGGAAAGGCGGTGACAGCAACCACATTGCTTATCAGGAAAAGTAAATGCTTTCAACTGAGGCTGGAGCAAATGGAGAACATGATATGAGCTGGGAACATGAGACTGGTTGGTCTGCCTGAAGAGTTTGAGGGGCAAGATGTGGTTACTACTAAGAAATCCTTTATTACAAACACTCTTCAGCTCGATTATCTTATACTACTGCTAAAGGCATAATGGATCACCCTGAGGCGTCAGCAGGCTCTGGCCTTGGGCATCAACAGGCTTCGACCTCAGGTCCAAGAACTATGCTCCTGGTAACAGAGAATTCAGTGGAATGAGACCGCATTTTGCAAGCAGTAAAATCCCATGACCAAATTCAGTTACCATCTGAAGATAAACTGCTTTTTTCCCCCATTTGAGCTTTGCTACCAGGGAGAGATGGGAAGAATTTGATGCTGTTAAGACTGGCTTTCAGGTTGCAGGCCCGGTGGCACTGAGGGCTGAGGCATCCGCCTTACCTTGCGCCACGCTGGTGACCCAGGTACAAGAATGAACCCGGGAAGCCAGGGGTCAGTTGGGGAGGACAGGATTGAGCATCCGATGGGCTGCTCTCCTCTCCAGGAAGGGGGGGAGGTCCACATCCAGTGATGCTAGTGGTGCCCAGTGGAGACTGGGTGCACTGCAGTCGGGGACTCTACAGGGGGATGATGTCAGGCAGCCAACCTGTGGACGTGGGCTGGTGCGTGCACATCATGCGCTGGATGGCACTGCACATCCTGTGTAGGGGGAGCCACCGAAACAAGAGTAAAATCCCTGGTGCTGGGGAGGTGACGGTGGACACACAGTGGCCGAGCCCACACACCCAGTGCAGGTCCCGACCCGACTTGACTCTCTGTGGTCCCCTGCTTCCTTTCACGGGTCGTCAGGAGAGCGGGGGACCCAGCTTACCAGATTCCTTGGTTGGGGAAGGCGTTCAGGCGGGCGTTGCAGGCAAGGCTGAATGTGTCCACCAGACAGATGCCTCAGCATCGGTGCACAGGAGGGGTAACTAAAGTTAACAAAAAGGAAAAAAAAAGACTGGCTTTCAGGAGTTGAGCATCACCCATACACATCAGATGCCTGTAAAATGGAGAGTGCTCTACCCCGGGAAAATCTTCTTGTTCAACAAACCACAAGATGCAGGGGACCAGAGTTTGGTTCCAGGGGAGACAAAGGCTCATATTTAGAAATGGACACCGGAACACATGTATTGTGAAATGTAATGTTTCCTAATTCATTATTTGCTTATGGCTGCAACTCTCGGGACTCATGTTTAGAGACTGTTGTACATCTGGGAACTATATTTGTTTGGGGTAGGTGGTGAGTAATCTTATATAATACTGTGCTACAGTGAGTAATCCTATATAATACTGTGCTACTAATGAGAGCAAATAATAAGATGGGGTCCACCACGAGATACCCTCTCTCCTTCGAGACACAATGTCTGGAAAAGTACAATGTTAATGCTATCTCACACTTTTCATGCCCTGGAGTCCGTCAACTTTATTCCATTTAGTAATTTTGATGTATAAGGTTCATATATTGCAGTAAGAGTTTGTACCTGTTGTTATGGGAGGGAGGGACTTTTTCTTTTTTTTTTTTTAAACTCAGGTTTATTCGGCAGAGTGTAAACATTGCATTACATGTACTCAGTGGTGGCAACATTTGGTCCATCATGCAGTTAATTTTACTTTACAGTCTCAATCAATCTATTTTCACTGTACTTTAAAACTTTAATTTAATATTCTTCCTAATACATATTTAATTTTTTTTTCTTATTCAGTTTATCTCCTCCCTAACTCCTCTGCATCTTGCTCTCAGTGGCTCTCTATGTCTTATATCCCTCCTCTATCCACTTTACTGGCACCGTCATACCCCAAAACTACTCCTCTTCTAGGCGCCCTCTTCCAAGCAAAACTAAACTACTCTGTAGGTGGGCCAAATACTTAACCTTCCTGCTGCTAATCTGTGCAGGTCATGTTGAACTAAATCCCAGTCCATCGCAGTCGCTAGCCGCTCCCACTGACTTCACAACCACCAAAGGCCTGAAATGCCTGCATCTTAATGTATGCAGTCTACTGAAACAATTACACTTTATCTAGGCATGGATCTCCCACACAGACCCGGATACTTTGGTACTAACAGAAACTTGGCTGAAAAAAAACATTCCTGACACCACTATATCTTTTGCACCCTACAACCTCTTCTGTCGTGACAGAGAAACCAGGGAAGGGGGCGTGGCAATTTACATCAAGGATAAGTTTACAGTCTCTGACTATGCTACTGCCAGTACACCAAAGGAATTCGAAGTTCTGACTTTAAACCTTTCTCTATCACCCACTTGAAACCCTGCCAATAATAGGTTGCTACAGGCCACCCTCTGCGGGCCTTCAGCTCCTAAGTTAGTTACAAGATGTTGCCGACAAAAGGCAGAATGAGATTATCATATTTAGCGATTTAGATCTCGACTGGCAAAAAACTTGCAACAAAAGCTCTTAACTTAAAAGAATTCTGTGACGATGCCGGCTGCACCCAACTGGTAACCGATATCACTCGACCACTTCATAAATTCTCCTCCAATGGGTCACTGATTGACCTAATCCTAACTAACAGACCCCATAAAATCACTCATGCTGCTGTTTTTTACAACGACGCTAGTGATCATCACGCCGTGGTCTGTGTTAGAGGACGACCCATGCTCAAGTCAGCCAATAGGTTTTGAAAGAGTCTTCGTAAGTTCAATCTCTCTAACTACCTGTCAGACCTCAGGTTCATTAATTGGACTGATTTCTACCTGGCTTCCAACATCAATAATGTGGTTTCATTCTTCAACAACATCCTAAATGCCATCATCGACAGACATGCCCCTATGGTAAAATGCAGAGTACGGAAATTCTCCTGCCCCTGGTTCACAGTCAAGCTAAGGGCCTTGCTAAATGGGAGGGATCGCCTATGGGCTACAGCCAGGCGGATCAACCTACCTTGTGACTGGGCAGCTTTTAGAGCCTGTCGTAACAATTGCACCAAAAGAATAAAGGACACAAAGGCAAATATTTACCTGTCAGCCTTTGGCACTGCTAAGGGTAACACCAGTATGTTATGGCGTATCATTAAGTCTGCTGAAGGCAATAAACAGTCATCTTCATTACCCGGGATGATCTCCTACAAGGACACTACTCTCTCGGATAAATCCGATATTCTACTCTGCCTTAATGAGCACTTCTCTATCGCGGGTCTCATGTTCGACTCCTCCAATGCTGCCTCCCTTGTCCCCAATGCTCCCACAAATTCCCCAAAGCCTCCCAGCTCAGTCTTTGCCTACTCCCCATTCCAGTACAAAGAGGTGGAAGACCTTCTTCTCCATCTAAAGGTTAACAAAAGTGCTGGTTCCAATGGTTTAGAACCATACTTCCTCAAACTCAGCGTCCAGTACCTCATGGCCCCCATCCTACACTTATTTAACCTCTCCATTAACTCCAGCACTGTCCCTGGGGCTTGGAAAATAGCTCAGGTACTTCCGCTATTTAAGTCAGGTGACCCTACTGACCCAAATAACTACTGACCTATTTCCATTCTGCCTCTGCTTTCTAAGCTCCTTGAGAAGTTGGTAAATGCACAAATTAGAAATTACTTTGAGACAGAAAACCTTATAGACCCAGCCCAATCAGGATTTCGTCCTTCCCATAGCACCACCTCAGCTCTAGCCTCAGTTACAAATGACTGGCTTCTTGCAATGGACAGGAAACAAGTCACGGGGCAGTCTTGCTGGACCTCAGCAAAGCATTCGACATAGTCGATCATGCTCTACTCCTCAATTCATTGAAGTGGCATGGAATCTCTGGCACTGCGCTGTCATGGTCCAACAGTTATTTGTCAGCTAGACCTCAACAGGTGAAGGCTGATGGCTCCCTATCCCTGCTCCTTCCACTCAGCAGAGGGGTACCCCAAGGTTTGATCCTTGGACCACTTCTATTTATGATATACATCAACCTCATCGGAAATGGCATCAGCAAAGCAAAACTACACCTTTTCGCAGACGATACAGTGATATACATATCCAGTCCCTCAGTAGACGAAGCCCGCAAAAAATTACGGGCAGAATTCAATCTCCTCCAGCACAATCTTGTACGTTCCAAACTGCTGTTAAATGCTAAAAATACAAAAGTGATGTTCTTCTATTCCAACCACTTGCCCTCCATCCCTATCTCACTTGCTTCCTTGCCCCCCATCAGGACTCTCCATGGTGATGATCTCGAGTTAGTCGACAATTTTAAATACCTAGTCTGTGAACTAGATCGACACCTAACTTTTTCAGCTTACATCAACTCCCTTGCAAAGAAATTACGCCAAAGAATTGGCTTCTTTTATAGTAATAAATCTCTATTCGATCCCAACTCCAGACTGTGCCTGGTCCAAACAACCTTTCTACCACTTGTCGACTATGTCGATATTCTATATGCCAGATGATCTGATGCCCTGTTACGTCAACTGGACACACTCTATCACAGAGCAATACGCTTCATTTCCAACGCTCACCGTCAAACTCATCGTTGTGACCTGTATGCCTCCCTTGGCTGGACTTCCTTAGCAACCAGGCATCTTTTCCACTGTCACCTGGCTCTACAAAGCCCTGCTGGCAAAACTACCCCCCTAGATTTCCAACCTCTTCCAATGAATTACCTGCCCCTACCCCCTACGCAGTAACTCCATTATGCTGGATGTTCCAACCTCCCGTTCCCGGTTTGGAAACATGGCTATAAGCTGTGCCCTCCCAGCTGCCTGGAATAAAACCCAATCCAGGCTCAAACTGCAAAGCCTGATCCCACTGAATAGCTTCAAAAGACTTGTTTATGACAACCTACGGGACTTCGGTGACTGCGGTTGATATAGTGCCTTCTCCCTGCCTGGTCTATTGCAGTAACCGCTTTATCCTCTTGCCTACCCCCCTCCCTCACCACCTCCCTCACCACTAAGTGACTTGCCATTATACTTCCATTCCCTTTCCTCTCTCCATGTTACACTACCATCACCACATGATCTACCCCTAGTCTGTATCCCACACTATCGTCACTCAACAGTCCCTGCCCTTATCTACAGCTGTCCTTTCTTTCCCTTCTATCTCTACCTCCTCTCCCCACCACCTCCATAGTGCCCTTGCCCCAGCCAACATAGCCACCCTGTTATATTCACTTTTCCCACCCATCCACCTTGTTGTCTGCCCCTCCTACCTCCGTCCTATCATCCTCTGTCCCCTCCTTCCCTCTGACCTTATCCCACCCTGCCTGTGCCACTATCTTTACTTTCCTTGCTGGCCTTGTAATTCTACTTCCCTCACGTGGCACTATCTTGTTACCCAGTGCTAACCATTTATTTATAAAATGGCAAGAAAAACTCTAGAAATCTCATTGACCAAGAGACATCAGCTGACTGTACATTAAATCTCCATACACGCACAGTCATCCTAGTCCTAAACCACATCACACAATGAGCAAATCAGTTCTCATACAACCAGAACTATCTTCCATCAGTCCGCCTTCAACCAGAACTGATCTTCCATTATAAACATGGCTGCTACCTTTACACTGTAAAAAAAACCTTCAACTGGGCCCTAAAAATAAAACTACCTTAAATGAAAAAATAAAATAAATTCATTAAATGTTGTTTCCCTGATCACACTCCCCTTATACATATAAACAAATTAGAAACATTAAGTATTGTTTATAGTTTTCATTACAACTGTTTGTTTACTAACAGTGAAAAATCCCCCTTCTGTCTTTACCTGCTCATCAGTGAAATCTCTCATGCTTGCCCTGACAGTGAGATAATTGAGTCTGTGGCCCTAAAACAGGCCTTTGTTGTCTGTGTGTACAGAATGTCAGGAGAGTAACATTCTACAAGCGGAACAGAGAATAATTTTGAATCCCTGTATTCCATGGTAAACATTCCATGATAAACATTCTATGTCTTGAAAGTGGGGAAAAACAGAAAACAGGGTGAAGAAAGTAGGCAATACAGTAATACTTTATAAACAAAAAGAAAAGGTGGGTAAACACAGTTAAATAGGCAGAGGCAGACCCAAAGTGCCCCAAAACATTGCTAATGTTAATAAAAGCACGTACATTTGAATCTTATACAAGAGTGTTCAGGCAAAATCTACCCTCATTGCCCACCAAAAAAAAGACAACCTGGCAGGTTCAAAGTTTTTTTTTCTTACTAACCTTTCACCTCAATCCTATAGCAGTTTTCTGTTTATGTACTAGGCCACATCACGTAAGTAAAAAAAAAAAAAAGAGAAGGTTGCCTTCAATGAGACTATATAGCTACAATGTAATGAAAATTAAGTTTTAAACACTGCTTATGTCTTACAAATTTACAGATGTTACAGTGCATTTATATGATAACATTTACATGTGACAGAGAAAGTATTTATTTTCAACCAACTCTATTAAATACTTTTATTGCAAAGTACTGTACTAGTTAACCTATTGCTGACATATCATACTAACATACTAAAATGCCAGCAGAATAAGCTTAATGGTCTTTCATGTCTGCTCATTTGGTCAGCCCCCACCCTGGGAGCTGACCTTGATTCCCCCCTCGCCCTCTCTGGCTTCTCCCTTCCCAGTCCCGGATATTCTCGCTGCACTGGACTTTGCTTCCAGAACCCTTCCCCTATACCTGTCCCACCCCTCTTGAACCCCTCCGCCGTCTCTGCCTCCACCAGCCCCCTGGGCAGCACATTCCATGGCTCCACCACCCTCTCAGTGAAGTAGCACCTCCTCCTTTCTCCCCTGAATCTCTTTGCCATTAACTTTTTATTGAAAAAAAGAATAATATGAACAGAGGCGATACTCCACATAAACAGCAAATCACAAGGCTCATGATACAACACAGTTTCGGTAATTATGAATACAAGAAAATAAATGAGCACCCCCAAGTTAAGTCGCCTCCCAACCCCCGCCTCCCCAATCCCCCGCCCTCTGGGACCTCTCGACACCCGCCCCCCCTGGACACGGAAAGTCCAACAGCAATAGCAGACAGAACATATATAAACAAAAGAGTTGATGAAATACTAATCATAAATAAGCACAGACAAGTGGAGACCAGATTTTCTCAAACCTAGGAGCTGATCATTTAAAATTGCAATCTGTCTCTATCCTAAGTAGAGCTAACAAGACAGATAGCCATTCAGAATAATAGATTCTATTGGTTTCCTTCAATGCCTAAGCACGAGCTTTTTAACTGAAATAGAGATCAAGGAAATGTGAAACTTTCTCTGCGGCACACAAACCTCAGGCATATACCCTAATATGCAAATCTCTGGCTTAAACAGTTCATCGAGGGCCCAAGAGTGGATTCACCCTCTCCTTAATGTCTGACCACAGTGGGGTTATCTTAATGCAATACAAAATATATGCAGTAAGTCTCCTCCTTCCGACCCACACCTAAAAGCAGCGAGAACCGGTAGCAATTTTAGTTCAACTAACTTCTGGGAAGAATAATAGATATTATGTAAAATCTTGAACTGAGTTAACCTAAGAGGGTCCTGTTTCAAATATCTATGACAATTAGCCCATATCTGAGCCCAATCAAATTCTAAATTGGGAAAAACACCGCTCCATACTGATGGAGGAGTAAAACCATCTGGAAAAGCCCAGTTCAAAAGAATTGCATATATTTTGGATATTGAATGCGGGGTACCCACTAAAGGCCTAATAGTATCCCAAAAGTCTATCCTAGAAGGTTTAAAGCCCTTCAATCCCGGATTCTGAAGTATGAGATGACGTATCTGATACACCTTAAAACACTCTACTACCGTAAGCTCAACTCTAGCAAGAATTTGGGGGTCGTAAAGTTTGCCGCTCACATCAAATAGACGCCCAGCGTAATCCCTTCCAAGCCTGGCAACCATCTACACCAATCGCCTCCCTCCAATCAGCCAAGAGGGGCTGCCTACAAGTGGTTGAAGCCCATTCTAGCTTATACTCATACTTCAAAAATTACAAAGTTGGTCGTGAGTCTTGAGGGAAACCCAAATGGGAGAGTTCCGTGAGATGGAAATTAATCTGGGGGGAGAAAACAACAAAGCCTCATGATTAAGACCCAATCTCCTAATAATAGAAAATTCAAAATCAAACCAGAGAGGTGTATATTCGGTATGCCCTTCTGAAGCAGAGGAGCCCAGCCACCTGTTTCTCCCCTGAATCCCCCCCCCCCAGCTTTCACCCATGTCTTCTAGTTGCCCCCCCCTCCTTCGGAGTACCCTGACTGCTCCTCCCCATTTACCCCTTCATGTACCTGAAGACCTCTATCATGTCCCCCGGTCCCTTCTCTCTTTCAATGTGTACATATTTAGCTCTTGAGCCTCTCCCATAGGTCCTGTCCCCCATGCCCCAAATAATTTTGGTTGCCCTCCTCTGGACCATCTCCAGGAGTTCAATGTCCCTCTTTAAGTGTGGCCTCCAAAACTGCACGCAGTACTTGAGGTGCGGCCTCACCAAGCAGTTATACAGAGGGAGTATCACTGCCCTCCTTCTGGAGGTGATCCTCCTAGCGATGCATCCCAGCATCCTGTTGGCCTTGGCCGCTGCCCTCCTGCAAGTCTCCGAGTTGTTCATCTTGAAATCCACCACCACCCCCAGGTCCCTCTCAGCCATCGAGACTTGTAGCATTTCCTCCCCCAGGGTGTACACTTGGCCCGAGTTTCTGGCTCCCAGGTGCAGTACCTTGCATTTCCCTGCACTGAACCTCAGCTTCCACTTTCTAGACCACCTTTCCAGAGCCTCCAGGTCCCCCTGCAGGGCCACCTTCCCCTCCTCCCCATCCACCACCGCCCCCAGTCTTGAGTCATCTGCAAAGAGACTCATCTCACTCCTTGATACCCTTCCTTATGTCACAGATGTAGGCGTTGAACAGGAGGGGCCCAACGACTGATCCCTGAGGGACCCCACTAATGACCCTCCTTGGGGATGAGACTATCCCGCCAACCACGACACTATGGGTCCGGTCCTCGAGCCAACTGCCTATCCATCTGATCATCTGCTTCCCAACCCCCATTTCTCCCACCTTATCCAACAGGGCCCCATGAGTAACAGAGTCAAATGCCTTGCTGAAGTCAAGAAAGAGGACATCCACCGGTCTACCCAGGTCCAAGACACTCGTCACCCAGTCATAGAACTCCACAAGGTTTGTCAGACACGATTTCCCAGGGACGAATCCATGCTGTCTATTGTCCAGGCATCCCGACTTTTCCAGATCCCCCCCAGCCTCTCCTTGACAATGTCCTCCATCACCTTGCCCACCACCAATGTCAGGCTGATGGGCCTGCAGTTCCCTGCCACCTCCCTTGATCCCCCCTTGTGAACAGGCACTATATGCGCCACATTTCAGTCCTGGGGCACCCACCCTGTCCTCAGAGAGACGCTGAAAAGCTCTGCCAGGGGTTTCGCCAGGACATCTGCCAGTTCCTTCAGCACTCTGGGATGTAATTTATCCGGCCTCGGTGCTTTCTCCGTCTTAAGGGACCTGAGGGCTTCCCTCACTCTCTCTGCCATGATTTCCACGTCTGCTACCTCGTCCCTCTGCTTTGTCTTCCCCCCTTCCTGCCAGTGATGTCCCCCTCTCCCCAGACCTGCCGATCGGTAAGGGTCCCCCCTTCCTCAGTTTCACTGTCTCCTCCCATGTATGATGCAGTCCCCCCATTTTCCTTGGTGAAAACTGAGGCGAAGTACTCATTTAGTACCTCAGCCTGCTCCCCCAGGTCTTGTGCCCATCTCTCCCTTGTTTTAATCCTGCTAATCTGCCCCTTCACCCTTCGGTTTTCCCCAATGTATGTAAAGAACCCCTTGTTCCATCTCCTAATTTCCCCGGCCAGGTTCTGCACCTTCCTTGCTTTAGCCACCCTCACCACCCTAGTGGCCCTTCTGGCCATCAGTTCGTACTCCCCTCAATCCCTTTCATTCCTTGAGCACTTGAAATGCCTATAGGCCGCCTTCTTTCCCCTCACCATCTCCTAAACCTCCCTGGTCCACCAGCAGGGTTTTCGGGCCCTACCACATTTTCATCTTACTCTTGCACAGGTGCTGGTAGCATCCTGCACCCCCCTCCTAATGATTTCCCACCTACTGTCAGCGTCCATGTCTGGCCCAATCCCATCCAAATGCTCCTTAAGGATCCTTCCCATTTCCTTGAAATCCGCCCCCCTGAAGTCAATTACCTCCGTATTTGTGCAGCCTTCTACCCGTCCTAGGTCCAGGCAGAACCAGACCGTGGCATGGTCACTCCCCGCCAATGGGTCCCTTACCTCCAGGCCCCCAATCTTGTCACTGTCTGCCATGCCCACATCCAGTATCCGTGCCTCCCTGGTCAGTTCCCCCACCTGCTGAGTTAGGAATGCGTCCTGAAAGACATCCAACAACCTCTATTCCCTGGCCACCGAGGATGTCATTCCCTATTTTATGCATTGATAGGGACCACTTTTTTCAGTTTTTACATGTTTTAGAGGTAATGTATTGTACACTCTTCTGAAAATAGTAAATAAGTTTTAGTCCCTACCAGAGTACATCAAACTAATTCTTTTATGATGGTGGCCCATTTTATAAGTGTGATAAGCCACTCCAGGGTGTGCATTAAAGGATTTTTTTTTTTGTTGTATATTTTCTTATCTCCTCTGCGGCTGGGGGGGTGTTACTGATGGTTCCCCCCCAATCCGGCCTGACCAACATCCCCCAGTCCGCCCCCCATCCCAAGCTCAGCCCCCTTACCTTCCAACTAACACAGTGATCTGTTTGCCGTGGTGGGCATGCGACCACCGC
Source organism: Neoceratodus forsteri (assembly GCA_016271365.2). Taxonomy (NCBI): domain Eukaryota; kingdom Metazoa; phylum Chordata; order Ceratodontiformes; family Ceratodontidae; genus Neoceratodus; species Neoceratodus forsteri. Next base: position 1,062,252,515 of record CM057458.1, on the reverse strand, counting down.
CACAGGATCCGAGGGAGTTTTCCCAGTGCAGGGGAGCATCCAGGCAGAAACCAGCGGGGGCTGCTCGTCCAGCCATCATGTGGCCACAAAGTTTTCTCTGTTTTCCCTCCCATCGTCTGTATGGCAATGGCAAGGGACGAACCTGGCCGCGCTACGCCGCGGCGCCCCCTCCAGCGTCTGCCACAGCCGTCCCTCACGTTCTGCCCCTGACCTGCCATAGCTCCCAGCCACCGCTAGGAGCCGGCAAGACAGTGAGGCTTTCCCACTCCCACCCCCGGAGAAGGAGAGCAGTCTAACGGACGCTCGATCCTTCTCCAGCATTAAAGGATTTTAATGCACTTCCCAGGGGCATAAGGACACTCGGCTTTCAGCCTCGTGCCTTAGAACACCCTTGGGGCATGCATTAAAATCCTTTAATGCACACCCTGTCGTGGCTTATTACTTACTTAACTCCTAGCCTTAGTGTGCCTAGGTATACATGATGTAAATATAATTGTCCTATTTTCTTCTCATGGATTATCCATGTGTTAAATGCATATAACTTTGCATATGCTTATATAATGTCCCTGTTGTTAATCAGGACCTCCTTGTATATGAGCCTGCTCAACTGAGTTTTTTTTCCTGTCAATAAACTTGAACTATCTGTTTGTTGTTCTGAGATCTTACTTCTTTGTTTCCTGACTGTTCCTTTATTCTTGAGACAGCTTCTAATCTGCTGTAACCTTTTTTTAACACAGGGTCTTAAGCCTTGGACCTTAACTTTTAACTGTTACAAAGCTCATTTGTTGGTTGTGTGTTTAGCTAGTACTGTATTCTTATTTGGTTTCATTGTACTTCTTTAGTGGATCTGCTTCTATCCTTGCAAATGGGTTATTTTAATAACTCTTCTCAATAAGGTCTATATATAAGAGTTGCCTTTGTAGGTCTAGATACATTCTTTGTGAGGAAATCACCCTGGTATGCCCACCCTGATTTGTGTAGGCAGATCTATCTATGGGTCTGTTATTTATGATGCCGTTCCCACTTCTGGTATTCCAGGATCCCTAAGTGATATGGTGTCTCAACTAGAGCTCACTCTCAGTTTTCTGTGTATCTGCTTATCTTACCAACCATGCATTCCAGACACTCCAGATTTCATTGTGTCTGTCCTTCTAGTACATTTAGTTTTGCCATAAGCTGTTCCATATCTTGTATTTCTGCAATCCTCCCTAGCCATTCTTCCTTACTGGGTACTGCTGCACTCAGCCAATGTGCTGTAATGCATTTCAGTATCGCGACCATACATATCGGTATTATTTTCCTATTCCTTGCCTGCATTCTTGCTAGGCTCGGTAGTCCTAGCACCCATTCTATGAATTCTAAAGGTATGTCAATACTGGTAATTTCTCGTGTTGTTTCTTGTACCTGTTCCCAAAATGATGCTATCTTGGGGCACTGCCAGAACGTGCCAGTGGTCACCAACCACTCCACAGCCTCTCCAGCACCTGTCTGTGTTACTCATTTTATAGTGTTTTGTAATAGTAGGTGTTCAGAAGAACCTGACCAGGATTCACCAGTAGAACTCTCTCCCGAGAGAAGAACTCGTGACCTTCCAGTTTTTTTTAAATCTATTCTCCCAGTCTTTAACGAGTATTGTTATTCCCACTTCTGTTTCCCATGCTTGTTTTATGTACAGCAGTAGATGTTCCTGGTCATTCTGTAGTAAATTATATATGCCTGAGATATATCTTTGAGGGTCTTTTAGTTTCACCACCCAGTATATGTACTCTTCCCAACTTTGATAGTGGTCTGTTTAATTTTTTTATGGTCCCTGGAGTATTAATGAAATGTCTAACTTGAATATACCTGAGAAATTCCATGTTGTCCCACTTAAAGTTTTCTTTTGCTTTGCTGAAGGTAATATATTTTCCATGTTCTAGGCACTATGCAAATCTGGTCACTCCACTCCTCTCCTATCTTGCATATCCCTTGTCTAACCAGGGAGGAATAAAGTTCATGTCATATCTAAGTAATGCTAAAGGTCCTGTTCCCTGGGGTGTATTTGTTATTCTATGCATTTTATGTAAGATTTTCTATGTATGTCTCACCAACCTGTTCCTTATAGAGGAAACTACCTCTGGAGCTATTTGTGTTAGGACCAGTGTGAACAAGGGTTGTCCCCCTACTGCTTCGTTTTCCATATTGTACCACCCTGAATCTGTTCGCTGCCTCACCCATGTACAGACTGCTGATAGCTGTGCTCCCATATAGTATTTCTGGAAGTCAGGCATTGCCATGCTTCCCTACTCCCTTGGCAACTGCATTATCTGTTTGGATATTTAAGGGCACCTATCATTCCATACAAATTTTTATATAGCAGTGTTTAGTTTATTTCAGAATGCCCTTGGTATAGGTATGGGAAGTGTCTGAAATAAAAACAAAAATTTCGGTATGACGTTCATCTTCATGGAGGCTACTCTACCAATTGTGCTATTGTGGAGAGAGGTAGCACCCACCATCTAGCTAGATCTTTCTCTACCGCTTCCCATAATGTCTCATAGTTCAACTGGAACAGTCTATGTATGTGGCTTGTGATTTTTATACCCAGGTAACGAATCTCTCCCCTTGTTGCCCAGCTAAATGGGAAGGTCGCACCAAATCCCCTTGGTTTGTTTCCACTGATGATTATCGTCTCTGATTTCATGTGGTTGATTTTGTATCCTGAAATCTCTCCAAACTGTTTTAGGCAGGTGACCAACCTAGGAACTGACTGTGTTGGCTCACTTAAGAAGAAAACAGAGTCGGCCGCATATAGAGCTACTTTTTGTTCTTGTCCCCCTACTGTTATTCCTTGCATTGTAATGTCCTGTCTAACCTTTGCTGCTAGGAGTTCCAGACATATGGCAAATAGTAAGGGTGATAGAGGGCATCCTTGGCGTGCGCCCCTAGATAGTGAAAAGAATGTGGAGTTGATCCCATTGACCCTAACTAGTGCTTCTGGGTTGGCATATAATTGTTTAATGGTATCTATGAATTTAGTGCCAAATTTCATCTTCTCCATGGTTTTTGTAAGAAAATACAGGTTACTCACCTGTAACAGGAGTTCTAGGAATGGTATATGTTGTTCATCCACACTTATTGGCAGGTTTCCTGACGCTTTAAATCTTGCCGGAAGGTCTTCAAGCTGGCTCCTCCCACCCACCCAGGTGGTAAAACTCTCCTCGTCACTTCCATGACGCCAGATCTGCCTGGCTGGAAGCCAGGTTAAAGGCCAGAGCTGAGGTTGGTCAGGGATGAAAACAATATATACCATTCCTAGAACTCCTGTTACAGGTGAGTAACCTGTATTTATAGGGACATGGATATGTTGTTCATCCACACTTATTGGCAGACTCCTAGCAGTTCTCCGGGAGGAGGGAGGCAAGGCGCACACCCCCTACTTAGGTATAAAGACTGGAGAACCGAGGCCCCGACCAACATCCCAACGTGACCCAAGGTTGATGTGGAAGGGGGAATCGGTATATGCCTGCTTCCAGGTAGGAGCCCTGCGGATATCCTGGACAGGGGTATCCTCGGAAGCAGCCACCGATGCAGCGGAAGGGTGGGTAAAATGAGCACTTATCCCTCTGGGAGGCTCCATGCCCGCCCACCTATAGCGGAGATCAATGCAGGAGGTGACCCACCCACTCATTGTCTGCTTGGCTGCAGGTCTGCCAGGTGCGGCTTCAGCGTAGATGACAAAAAGCTGGCGAACTTCTCCCGAATTTCAGCCCTATGCTCCCTGGGAAGGCGAGCGTTAAACAGGGTCCTAATGGATCCTATATACAGCCTCCGAGGTGTGAATAGGGTTGAACCCCAGCAGAGACAATACCCGGTTAGGGAAAAAGGATTCCGCCACCGCCTACGGAAGGAACTTCGGGTGGGGCGCAGGACAACCTTGTCCTTGTGGAAGACCAGATAGGGAGATTCAAAGGAGCGCCTGGAACTCTCCCGTCCTTCTGGTTGGCACGGAAGCCCCAAGAAGGTGTTCTTCCACAACAGGTGGGGAAACTCACACCTGTGCAAAGGTTCGAATGGCTTGCCCATGAGCTAAGCCCATACCAGCGTAAGATCCCACCAAAATGAGGATACTCTCCCCAGAAGGGAGGTGTGATCAAGGCCTTGGAAAGCGCCAGACCACCTTTCCTGCGCCACCGACTACCTTCCGGCCCGCGCCCGGAAGACAGGAGTGGCTAACAGAAGCACCTAGAGGGTCGTCGACTGAAGCCCTTGTTCAAGAAGAACGGACTGCAGATAGTTCGGAATGCTCACCGAGGAACGGGAGAGGGGACCAGGCCCTATCCCGACACCAAATGGAGGAATCTTCCATTTGAAGGCGAGCTTATCTGGTCGACTCCTGGCAGGATGCCTCAAAAACGTCGAGGACCTTGCCGGAAGGCCCAAGGCCTGGCCACTAGCCGCACAGGGACAAGGGCGTCAGGTGTAGGGATTGAAGGTCCGGATGGAGTACCTTCCCCTAAAAATAGAGAACAGGACCGGCCGGGCTGGAAGCTGCCTCGGGAGCCTGGGGCTGAGACTGAGGAGAGCTGGATATCAGAGCTGGCAAAACCAGTCTGGGGCTACCAGAATCACCTGCGCCTAGTCCCTCCTCGCCTTGCCTGAGGGTCAAAGGAAATGGGAGAGAGGCGTAGAAGATGCCCGGGGTCCATGGCCTCAAAGGCATCCCCTACAGCGAGCCGTGCTGAGGGGGCGGGCATGAGACAGTCTCGGCCTCGAGTTCTCCCTGGAGGGAAAAACAAAGGTCCACCTGAGGTGTGACCTAGAGGGAGAAGATCTTGTGCTACCTCCGGCAGGGAAACCACTCGTGAGGCGCAGCCCTTATCCGGCTTAGGGCATCGGCCAGGGTGATGGAGGTTCCTGCCATTGAAATGGCTAGGAACCGCCTCCCGGCTGCGCGAAACACCCAATGCAGAGAACCTCCTTACGCAGAGGCAAGGGGCTCATCCGATCCTGGCGGGATAGGTAGCACATGATTGTGGTGTTGTGCGCCTGGACCTAAACCACTAGACCCCACACAGACGGAGCGAGCGGTGCTAGCTAAGCGGACCGCCTGGAGCTCCAGCAGGTAGGAAAGACATCGGGACTCCCGAGAGGACCAGAGGTGGTGCACTCTGTATTCCCCTTGATGGGCACCCCCACCCATCCGAGATGCATCGGTCGGAGAAGACCGTCGATTCAGGGCGGACGAACGGGATGTTCTCCTGCAAATGAGCTGGAACGGTCCGGAGGAGAGCGTTCCCTAACCCCTAGGCTGTTGTCACGGACTGGTCCAAAGGAACGCAGCGCCAGGACCGCTGGCTGGCCAGCCCCCATTAGGGGACGATGAACCGGGCGGATCCAAACAGACCACGCAGGTGCAGGCCGCCGCAAGGCCCAGGAGGTGCAGGAAGTCCCGGGCAGGGCGCAATTTCCTAGTCAGACCTGACTAGGTAAGAGAGGAAGAACCTCGGCCCTGTCCATCAGGAGCCGAGCTCGGACTTCCAACAGTCGAGCCTCGTCCCGAAGAAGGATCACCCGCTAAGACACGAGTTCCAACGTGGCTCCAATAAAAAGGAGACCAGTCTGACAGCAACCTAGAGGGCCAGAACTCTGGACTGTCCCCTTGGAGGGGTTGCAGTCAGGCCGCCATTCGGGTGGGGTTACGCCCGGACCCCTCAGTGCCGCAGGAATGCTGAGCAGAGACCAAAGGGCCTGGCCTGGAACTCGTAAAGAGATCCCCCAATTAAGAAATGGAGGAGTCTCCCAAGAAACGGACGGAACGAAGTGTAAGTACGCCCTGGAGGTCCAGGGAAAGAGCCAACCGCCTCGTTCTAAGGATGGGATATCCGAGACAGAGAGACCATCCCGACGTGTGGATCAAGAATGGGGCACAAGCCCCCCATCCGTTAGGGACCAGGAATACCTGGACACGAACCCAGGGTCTGGAGGAGGATCCGCAACCTTCCTGAACACCTCTATTTCAAGGGGCCAGGCAAGTCGGCTCGGTGAGCCGACAACGAGGCTGCGGACCCCAAGACCCCCGTGGGGCAACGGCTCGAAAGGGTGGGGCCTGCTCGCAATCCCGAGGCAGGACCTTCCCCTAGCACCTCCTACACCCAGAGGTCCGGGAAAGCGGACCAGGCGGAGGGGGGCAGAGCCGTCTCCCCACGGGGGAACCCGGGTAGGGGTGACGGGGCAGGGGACAGTGCCCCGCAGCCCGTCACTGAGCAGACTTGGAGGAGGAACTGGCCGAGGGAGCTCCTGGGCCTTTATCTCCCTGCTTCCCTTTAGGGGAAGCCGCTGGCTTGGGGCCAGGACGCCCAGCAGAAGCCTGCTGGCCCTCATGCTGGAGATGATGGGCCGATCGAGTGGCAAGGGCCGAGGGGCCAAGGGGCTTACGCAAAGGCTGCTGGCGGCCCTTGTCCCTCCGGGTGGGGGTGACCGAGTCCAGAGTAGCAACGGACTTTTCGGACCCCTGGAGGTGTCCCCCCACTCCAGGGCCGGAGAGGTCAGTCCCCAAGAAGGGGATGTCTGCCAACTTGTGCTGGGTTTCCGTTGAGAAAGAGGATAACCTCAACCACGCCCTGCGGTGCATGGCCACTGCAGCCGCCACCGACCTGGCACAGGAATCACCTAAGTCCAGAGCAGTCTGAAGCTGCTGCTTCGCCACCGCCCTACCCTGGTCCCGCACCCGCTGGACCGTGGTCCGCAGGTCGGCCGGGAGATGAGGGAGCACCTCGTCCAGGGAGCCCAAAAGGGCGTGGGAGAAATGTGCCATCAGTGCAGCCGAGCTGGCCTGTCGGAGGCCTAGGGAGGACGCAGCGTAAACCTTACGCCCGACACAGTCCATCCTTTTGGACTCTCTGTCGGGGGGCCTATCCACATCCCGAGCGTTCCCAGAACACTGGAAAACATTATCGGTAACTAACCCCTCAGCCGAGAGGTGCTCCGAGAAACCGGGCAAAGAACCGACAGGGACAGAGTACTTCCTGGCCATCCTGGCCGAGGGCGCAGGACAGGAAGTAGGCCGCCGCCAGAACTCCAAGGCCGGGCTACAATGGCCTCGGCCACCGGGAAGACCTCTGAGGGTGAACCCCCTCAGTCTAAAATCTCCGTCAGGGGATAAGAGATCCGTTTGGACATGGGTTCAAGCTGCATCCCGGTGAACTCCGAGATGAGCTGAAGCAGACCCATAAAGGACGATGGGCTGTCGTCCACAGAGCATTCCGGAGAGGACCCCGGGTCCTCCCGACTGGGGAACATGGAGGAGTTGACGTCAGACTGCGAAGGGTCTGCAAAGAGCTGCCTCAGGCCTGAGTCACTCTTCGCCTGCCAAGAGCGGGTGGGAGTGAGGGGAACAGACAACCTTCGGGACAGGTCGTGACCTGACCGAGGTTCCACCGAAGACGGTGGGCCAGCAAGGTTCGGACGAACAACCGCCCTGGAGTGGGCACCTCGACTGCAGCGAGCGGTTCTGTCGGCCGATCGGGCGGCAGCTGCTTGCTGGACGGGGAATGAATCGGTGTCGATTGATTCCCGGACAATAACAACTGCTGCCACATGAACTCCTCATAACGTCGACGCCATCTGCATCGAAGCCACTCCTCATCCGAGGGGGGAGACGAGGAAGAACAGTAATGCCACTTAACTCGGTGCCCCGACCGAGATCGCCGGAGTCGGCGGGAGCGGCTTGACCGAGAAGAGGACCGAGACCCAAACTCGGGGAACCGAGGGTGGGCCTGAAGGGAGGGATCGCCCGCTTCTTCCCTCGCTCGACGAAGGACCGAGGCCTGTCGCTCAAGGTACAAGAGAACTCGCCTCACGCCGGGGAACCGGGCGGCGGATAGCGGCTCCAGCAGAAGACAGCCCAGATGACAGGTCGAGAGCTCGACAATGTCGATGGGAGTCCTGGCCGGCTGACCTGACGGGGACACCATGAAGCCAGCGGCCTGAGCTGACTCGACCAAGGTCAAAAGCCCGACAGGGGAAGGGGAGATCTCCCGCCTCCCACTAGCTGACGATGGACTTAGCCCACGACCTTTGACTCCTGGGCCGAGAGGCAAGTCCCAAAGTTCCTCCTTCGAGGAAAAGGACTGGCTAAGCTCCCTTGAATGAAGCTGAATGAGGAGAACTCAAGGAGAGCGGGATAAGCGCCGTGACCGAGGAGGAGGGGGGAACAGACTTGGTCGCCGCCCCCTCCAAGGGGGAAAAGAGATCGAGCTGCTCAGCCGAGACAGCCGACGCAGACACTGCCCGACGAGTCTCCAAGGATTTTTCCGGAGCGGAAAAAGTTTCAGGTCGCCCGAGCCCCAAATGGGCCGCACGATCTTCCAGGGCGCTGGTCGAAAGGGCACAGCAAAAATCGCAAACTTGTGGATCATGGTCCAAGTCGAGGCAGTAAACGCACATGGAGTGCGGGTCTTTTCTGGAGGAATTAACCAGGCGCCCCCGGGAGCCAGAAAACGAGTGATCCATCGCAGTAGCGAGGGAGAAGATCGAAGTTTAGAAAACTTCCAACTAAATTCGGAGAGACCGAAAAAAATCAGGAACCAGTCGAAAACGCAGAGCTCTAAGGAGGGAACCTGAGCTTCCAAGCGGTAAGGAAGATCTGGAGTCATGGGTCGGAGCCGAGATTTTTACCACCTGGGTGGGTGGGAGGAGCCAGCTTGAAGACCTTCCGGCAAGATTTAAAGTGGCAAGGAACCTGCCAATAAGTGTGGATGAACAACATATCCATGTCCCTAGAACTGCCAATTTACCCTACCAAATGTTTTTTCTGCATCCATGGAGATTGCTATTTGAAACTTGTCCTGTTCACCCTGTTCCATTAGTATATTTAGGAGCCGTCTAATATCGTCTTGCAGGTATCTCCCCATGATGAAACCTGTTTGGTCCCTATGTACCACTGATGCAATTACTTTCTGCATTCTGGCCGCCAATATACCCGTAAACAGTTTTAAATCTGTGTTCAACAGCGATATTGGTCTATATGAGTCAGTCTCTGTGGGGTCCTTACCTGGTTTCAGCAAGATATTATTAGTGCTAGCTGCCAAGAGTCTGGGGTGCCCCCCCCACTGTATTTCTTTATATGTCTTCTGCAGAAATGGAGCAATCCGTGTTGCAAAAATGTTGTAGAGTTCCACCGGTATGCCATTTAAACCTTGTGATTTCCCATTTTTTTAGCAGTTTTATTGTGTCTAGAATTTCGTGTATTCCTATCCCATGTTCTAATTGTTCTATTTCTTGTTTATCTAATCCAGGTATCCCTAGCCCTTCAAAGAACTGCGTTATCTTTTGTTCTGACCCTTCAACTGGCTTTTGTTTATATAGTGTTTGGTAGTAATTTTTAAATATTTGGACCATTTCTCCTGGTTTTCCCGTTATCTGGTCACCTTGTTGTGGGTTTTTAAGTCTTAAAATTGCTCTGTTGTTTTTTTAAGGTGTAAGCTAGGAGGTGTCCTGTACTATCCCCCCCCCATAGTATTTTTGTTGCACCCTTCTACAGGTCCCCTCTATCTGTAGTGTTAGTAGTGTACTTAGTGTTCTCATTTTCTTGTTTAGCTGTTCCTTCACTTGGTTATTTAGTGTAATCTTGTGGAACTCCAGTTCTTTAATTTCCTGTCCTAGTGCCTGTCTTTTTGCTTCTCTTTTTTTCTTTTCTCTGGATGAATACTCTGTAATTACCCCCCAAGACTGCTTTTAGGGCATCCCATCTAACTGCATCTGTCATGTCCCCTTCTGGGTTGTTCTGTTTGTATTGTTTTATAGTATCTCCTATCAGTTCTTTGAACTCTTCCGAGTTCAGAAGTCCTACAGTATATTTAATCTCCAGTTTGAGTTACGTATTGAAGGTGCCACTTTCACCTTTAAGTTAACTGGTGCATGGTTTGAAATCGTAGTGTGTGAATACGGTGCATTCTGTTACCTCCCCTGCCCACTCTGTGTATATAAATAACATATCTAGTCTACAGTAGGCTGCATGGTGGTCTGAATAGTGTGTATAATCTCTCTTTTTTCCCTGTATATACCTTCATATTTCTGTGAGGCCTAACTCTATAGATAGTTTCTTTAGTAGTTTGCTTGATCTACTATCTGCCCTGTTCGTCCCCCCTTTTCTGTCTTGTTTGTTAGACATTACCATGTTAAAATCCTCTCCTATTATATATAGTCTATCAGAGCTAGTGACGGTTTCCAGAAGTACTTTCTTGAGGAAGTTAAAGCAGTCGACTTCCTCATTTGGGGCATAAAGATTCAGAAAAGTGCATTCTGTGTCCCTATATAGCCCATACAATCTTATGTAGCGGCCTTCAGGATCTATTTCTTTTTCCAATATTTGTATTGGACTATCTTTTCTAATTAATATGGCCGTGCCTCTCCTATGTGGGTGTTCTTCCCAAGTGGAGGCATAGACTTCTCCTACCCATTTGCATTTCAACTTTTCATGCTCCTATGATGTGAGGTGCTTTTCCTGCAGGAAGGCTACTACCACCCCTGTTCTGCCTATTTCCTGCAGCACCCATGCTCGTTTAATGGGGCTATTAAGTCCCCTAACATTATACATTATTAACTGTAGATCCGCCATAATTCTGGATTGCATGGGTCTTTATGTTTCACATTCCTTTCAATGCACCTCTCTGCTTCTCCCCATTGCCCCCTTCCAGCACATTCCTTTCGCACCCACATTCATCCATTTGTGGTAGAGTTATCCAGCTATACATAACCTTTTTTAACACTTTCGTATAATTTTGAAAACTATTTCTTTCCTTTCTCCTTCCTCCTGATGTCATTATTTCCAAAACAAAACATACATGATAACATAACTTTAACTTATAACTGATTGGGTGTCGAACAGTCCATTTTCCTGATCTCATCTCCTTCCCTCCTCCCTTCCAATAGTGGCACTTAACTCCTGTCACTCTTTATGTCTCTGTTGGTGACAGGTTATATAGTACTTCTCATACTATATTTTCCCGCTGCAACTAGGGTGTTTCCGTAACAGCAGTAAGTGCTAGTGTCTTCTTGGCATGCATTGAGCAGAATGTTTCACTCCCAGACCTCTTGCCCCAAATCTTCAGTATTTGAGGCTCTCTAATACCAAATTCGTATTCCTCACTCTGTCTTTGAGCCTCTTTTACCTTGTCCACATCCTAATAGGGATGTGTACCCATCCTTATTCAAACCGCGTTTTGGGCTTCTGTATCTCAGCAATTTTTAAGGGAAAAAAAAACACCCTTCACTTTACTTGATATTTTATAGCATTCCTACCCCCTCCCGAGTGTCCTTAAATTCTGACTGCTAAATTTTGAAAAACACTCTTCATTTCCATCTCCTTTCTTCAGTTCTATTATTTCTCCCCCAGTAGAGCTGCTTTCATTTCTGCTCCCTTCCCCCTCTTAGTTTCTTTCCCCTTATTTCCTTTATTCTATGATTTGATTCCTTTATTGAACTCACCGACTAGTGGTATTCACAGAAGCCCTCCTCCCTTACTTGCAACTCTCCTGTTCGAGCAGTGTTAGTCCTGATTACAGTTCATCTTTCTCATTCAGCGATCTGTTCTCTGCATGGGCCCGGGTGGAGTCTTCTCGACCTGTTGAGTCATTTCCTTTTCGCGGTGTCCCTCTGGTTTCTGTATTCACCAACTCTGCATATCTGTTCTGATGTATGGCCGCCATCTTAGCCCATGATGACGCGTCCTGTGGTTTCTCTACTATTGGTGTAACTCCCTTCTTCCATTGTCCTCGCGACCACCATCTTCTCTTCTCCAGTTCTCTCTGCGTTTGCATTCCCTCTAGGACTTCTGCATTCAGCCCCAAAGTTAGTAGATATTGTTTTGCTTCTTGTATGGAGTCGAACAACTAAGAACCAGCATCTGACGTGATTCGCAGCTTAGCTGGGTATTCCACCCGATCTTTTAGTCCTTTAGCCCTTAGTTCTTTTACGATGGGGAACAACTGCTTATGTCTGTCCATTGTGAGTGGGGCACAATCCTGTTCAAAGTACAATTTCTTGTCTCCGAAAATTATTTCTTTTTTCTCCTACACGTTTCTCAGTACTGTTTCTTTAACTCTGTAGTCTAAAAAGGCAATTATTATTGAGCTCGGCCTCGTTCTTGGGTCTACCGATGCTGTAGATAGGGCTCTGTGTGGCCTAATTATATCCAGTGAGATGTCGCTGTCTAACTGCAGTATTTCTTTTAGAAATCCCTCCATAAATTCTGTCATCGGCCCCGTTTCTGTTTTTTCTAGTAAGCCGTGCACCCGTAAATTTACCCTTCTAGATCTGTTTTCCAGATCCTCAAGCTTCTGATATAGCAAAGATTCCCTGTCGTGTAGTCGCAAGATTGTCCCATTATGGAGGTCTGATGTCTCCGACAACTGAGACATATGTGTGTCTATTTCTTTCATTTGGGCATCTTGTTATTTTATTTTCTTTTTGTTGTCGCTGACCTCATTCTGTATTTTGTCCATTGTCTCCCCAATGTGCCGCAGATCTGTGTATAGGCGCTGGGAGGTTATAGTAAATTGCTCATCCATGTCTTCAGACTCACTCTCCATACTTCGGTCCGAGGATTCAGGCCGCCGCGTGTAGAGCTGCTCCTACTGCTTGTTCTGGTTGGTTTTGTTTCTTCTTTGTTCTTTTCTCTCTCTTTCCCTGCTGTACACACTTTTAATTTTTGGCGAGTCGTCATCTCTATAGCTGCTACTGTCTCCACAGGTAGTTTTCTTTTTTGTTTTTGGTGAAATTGGGTAATTTTTTTTCTTTATTTGATGAGGTCTTGTGGAGCTCTGTCATCCTATGCCTGCATGGCTAAGTGACGTCACTGGAAGTTGGGAGGGACTTTTTCTAACTGCTAAATGTTTTTATTTATTTATTTTTGTTGACCAGGTAAGTGCACTACACAAATTCTGCTTATTGTCAGGCACGACCCGGGGAGGGGGATACAGATGAATGCCAACTGACTTTGAACCAGATTAAGCTGTTGGTGGTATTTTTAGTGAATGGGGAGAGTTTGGCCAAGGCACCAGGAAATTCTACTCTTTGAGGGGAACCTTTGGCTGTCGGACGCAAGATGGCCACTTCTGCTCAGCTTCGGAGGAGATGGATGTGGAAGGGACAGGGAGTGGGCCTCCTCCCTGCTCCTGTGGTACTAGAGGCTACAGTGTTATGAATTCTGAGTTTTTGGACACTGCTATACCTGGGGAGTTTTTGAAACCTCTGAGGAGTCTGTTTCACTGCTGATTTGTCTACACCTGTTACTGTCTTGGAGGAAGGTACTGTACTTACTCTTGGCAAAGAACATTTGTTGGCTTCTATTGTGTCGAGGAGGAGTGCTATGCGCGATCGGAAGTCCCAGATACTTTCCAAATTGCTGCACTGCGCTCGGCTCCTCCTGTTTCTTCCCCTACTGCTTATCGTACTTCTGGGTCGCCTCCTGATGACGCGCATGATGCTTTCCTGGATTGTGAGTCTGTGAAACTGCAATCTCCTAGGGTGGCTGGCAGTTCTGACCGTCTTACCGACGGGTGCCAAAAGCCATTTCCCCTTGCTCCTGCTCCTGGACTCGGTTCGGTAGCTTCAACGATTACTTCTAAATGCTTGGGGCTGCACGGTAATGTATTACACCGGAGTACAATATCTAAGGAGGCTGGTTTTCTTTCCTGCGAAAAGGCAGAGGGGGTGGGTGATACAAGACCTGTCTCTCAGACTGTTTCTGGCTTACCTCCCGTTGAGCTTGGTTCCCCTTCGCCCTCTCCTTCCCAACTTCGTTCGGCATGGTCCCCTGACAGATCGATTCAGGAAGCAGGGTGGTTGAAACACTCGAATGGCAGTTGGATCCCTGATCCTAATGACGAAGTGGTGAAGCGTTATAATTCCCCCCCCCCCCGGTCCTTCTGCTTTGTGTCTTTTATCTACAGATACCACAATACCTCCTGAGCCTGATGTACCTTACATGATTGTATTGCTGATGGGGCTACTACTCCTGCTGTTCCTTTTACCTGGCTTACATTTGGGACCTGCTGTTGTTGACCCTAAACCTTCACGGCCTACTGGGGCCCCCCAACAATTTAAACTGTCTGATTTATTTGCCAATAAAGGTGAACCTGCTCCCCGCAGAAATGCGGTTCGTTTGATTTATAAAGGTGGACTAGAAGACCATCCGGATAGACTTTATATAGCTAAGACTTTACTTAAAGGCTCTTTGAAATTTGTTTCCTCTGACATTTATGCTCTCATTCATATTGGTAACTCTAATTATGATGTGAGCTTTAAAACTGTTTCTGGTTTAGAGCAATTTTGGACCTCGTATCACACTGTTAAGAATTCTCCTCTTTGGGTCCCTTTTTAGGCTGTTCCCTTAACAAAACCTGCTGTTAAATTAATTACCATCATGTTTCATAATGAAGGTACATATAGAGGATATCTTTTTTGGTTATGTAAACGATGTGATGTTTTGGATAGGCCTGTTCCGATCCTTGATAGTGAGAGGATTTGGAATGGTGGTTGGAAATTGCGTGTTAAGCTTTTTTCTATCAACTGTGGGCCTCAGTATCTCCCCAATAGTTTTTTTCTGGGGAAGGACAGAGGCAGTTTATTTTACTTTGGTCAGCCTAAATCATGTTTTAAGTGTGGCTCCCGGACACATCTTAATACAGCTTGTGATACCCCTAGATGTTCCCATTGTTTTGAATTTGGTTACCAGGCTGTTTCTTGCCTGAATTTATTTAAATGTAATTTGTGCGAACAAACTGGACATGGTTATGCAAAATGTCCATGGGCATCCCACAATAGGGAAGATTGCCCTGCTCAGGAAGGCCTGATTGTAGTAGCTCAGCATAGTGACTCTCTAAATATGGTTGCTGTCACTGGTGCAGTTGAATCTCTTGTCCCTCCTCCTGATAAATCTCATTCCTTGGATGTTCCTCCTGTTTGCCATGTTGATCATGTTTCCCTGATCGTACATGACCTTGCTGTACCCCCTGCTACTGTTGTTGCTTCCCTGCTCCCTCTATGCCCCCACCTCTGCTCTCCTTTACAGGAGATATCAATGGAATCTGGGATGCCTCCAAAATCTGCCTTTTAAAATTGTTACTGCTAAAAATGCAATAGATCTGAAGGCTATTCTTTCTCATCCTTCCCCTTTGGTCTTACCTGGCAGTGGAAGTACTGATTCCTGGAAAGAGGGTAATCACTTTGCTGCATTGGTTACTGGGGACGAGTCTGAGGGTGAAGATTCAGACCTTTCTTCCAGGGCTTCTACTGTTACTGATGTTCTTTCGGAAGGGGATGACGGAGATGTTAGACCAGTAGAGGTCTCTCTTCGACGGTCCTAGTGTAGAAGGGTTGCTAAGGCTCCTTAACTGATTGGTGTTTATCTTTGTTTGTTTCCTTTCCTTTTTTTCCTTCACCTTAATGGCTTCCTTAACTATTACATCCCTTAATGTTAATAGTATTAAAAGTCATAAGAAGATGGTTACCACTTTGTCTTGTTTACAACAATGCCACAGTGATATTGTATGTCTACAGGATACTAGATTGAAAACTACTGTTGAAATTCAACGCGCTCGTAACCTATGGTCAAAGGGTGCCACCTTTTGGTCTATTGGGGACTCCCTCTGTGATGGTGTTGGGGTATTATTCACTAATTCAGCTTTGAAAGTTTCTAAATTGGTTGATATTTGCCCTGACAGGGCCTTATTACTGGATATTAACTTTCGGGGTGTACGCTTTCGACTGATTAATATTTATGCCCCAGAGACCAAGGCTCAGCGCGTTGCTCTTTTTTTGGACATTCAGCCTTATCTCCATACTTCACGTTTCCTTATTTGGGCAGGTGACTTTAATTGTGCTCTGTGTGCCTCTGATAGGGGGTTGAAAACCTCAAAATTGTTTTGTGACTCTAATAAACTTTTACACATTCTTGATATTGCTCAGCTTCAGGATGCTTATCGCTGTATATATCCCTCTGGTGGTAATACTTTTTTTAAGTCCTCTCAGTCTACTAGGCTTGATTTAATTTTTCTCTCTGCTATATTGCAAGTCTCCTCGGTTGTTTTACATGCTTGGGAATTTTCTGACCATAAGTCCCTTACTGTTTGCCTGACATGGGCAGGAGCACCTAGATGTAAGAAAAATCTATGGCACCTGAACAATTCCCTGTTGGATGATAAGACTGTTTTGAAAGCATGGAAAATGGAATTTATTGCCCGGCTTTCTGTTTTTGATATGTATGACGATGTGGCCTCTTGGTGGGAAGATTCCAAGACTGACTGGAAGTCCTTTTTTCAAGCTCGCTCTCATGCCAGGGTTACCTCACAGTATTTTGAATATTTACGTCTCCGGACACAATTACAGAGGTTATATTCCTTGGCAGAGACTGAGAAGATTGATTATGGGGAACAAATTAGGGCTGTTAAAACACAGATGTTTGCCTATCAGTATGATAGAGCTAAGTCCTTAGTTCATGAACTTAGGTTTGGTTTAAAATTACACAAGGGTGCTTTGGATCCCTTTCAGGATTGTAAAGATCGTGTGAACCATCGTATAATTACACAGTTAACCTCTATGACTGATGATTTGGTTACTTCACCGGCTGATTTGGTTGATGTTGGTCATTATTTGGGGTCTTTATATAAAAAAGATGTTACTGTTAAGTATGATTTGTTTAATTTTGACTCTTTAAATTTACCACAGTTGTCTGCTATTGACTGTCAGAAGCTATCACAGGATATTTCTGAAACTGAAGTACGTCAGGCTATTTTTTCTTTACGTTCTGATTCTGCTCCTGGCACTGATGGTCTGGGGACGATTTTTTACCAGACATTTCAGGAAGACCTTGTCCCGGTCTTGGTCCAGGTATATAATCAGATGTTGTCTGCTTCCTCTTTAGCATCCTCTATGAATTTGGCTTTAGTTGTTTTACTACATAAAAAGGGCCCTAAGGAAGATTTACGGAATTGGAGGACATTGAGTTTATTGAATACTGATTTAAAATTTTGAGTAAAATTTTATTACTTAGGTTGTCACAGGTGGTTGATGCACTGATTTGTCCATACCAAACGTGTTCTATTCCTGGTAGAACGCAATACGATAATTTATTGATCTTACGGGAAATCTTTACTGCTGCTCAGTCTGGTCGTTTGAATGGGTATGTTCTAAGTTTGGATCAGGAGAAAGCCTTTGATCAGGTCTCCCATGATTTCTTGTTCTCTGTTTTACACGCTTATGGTTTACCGGATGGCTTTATTTCCTGGATTCGTATTATGTATGGTTCTGCTTTACTACTTCCTAATGTTAATGGTTGGATTGGTAGACCGATTAAACTGTGTCGCGGTGTTCATCAGGGTTGTCCTCTGAGTCCTATTTTGTATGTATTTTTTATTGATGTTTTACTTCGCTTAATTTGTACTCACACGGGTCTTGCGGGGTTGAGTATTGCTGTTGGTGTTCCTCCAGTCAAAATTTTAGCTTATGCTGATGACCTGGTCCTTTGTGTTTCTGATGTTCAGGAAGGACCTGTCATCAGTGATGTTTTGTCTCTCTTTTCCAGTTGTTCTGGTTCAAAGATCAACTATGTTAAAAGTAGGGGTTTTCCTTTGGGTGATTCTCCTATTCCTGTTTCAGGTACACTCTCTGGTATCCTGATTTCTAGAGACCCTGTGACTATTTTGGGGGTTGAATTTGGTGCTGGTGATATGGCTCTTGCAAATTGGTCCCACAAACTTGATAAGGCTCAATTACTTGTTTCCAGATGGAAGGGGAAACAAATTGCTAAACGTAAGAGGGTTTTGCTTATTAAATCTTTGGTGGTTCCTATATTTTTGTTTATTAGTTACGTATTCCCTCCTCCGGTGCATTTGTTTACTTCATTATTTTCTGTTTTTTTTCCAAGCCTTTTGGGGGAGTAGACTGAACTCCATCAAACGTGGATATACTTATCGAAGTATCAGACAAGGAGGAGTAGCTATGGTTCATCCAGTGGCTTTTTTTGTTAGTATTTTTGTTTCGTATAATTTAAGTTCATTACTTAGACCTGGTTGGAAGTTTTGGTATCCATATGTTCGTACTTGGTTTTTCAAGGGATTGCCTCTTTGGAAACTGGGGAAACCCTCTCCATTTGCGAAGATCCCCTTTTTTCCTAAATATGGTTTGGAACTCTTTAGACAATTGTTAAAATGGAGTGTCTCCATCCCTCAATTAGAAACCATGACTAGAAAACAACTGTATGCTTATATTGTTCCACAGACTTTACTGATGCTTTGATCGTTCCGGATTGTCCTTCTGACTCTGTGGATACAGTTCTTTTGACCCTCTCTAGTAGGAGGTTGCCCGATTTCATTTGGGATAGTGTTTGGTTGAGTTCGTATGGAAGATTACAAGTTGGTAATTCCAATAAGCATAAACAAATTAGTGACAGGTACTGTAATCGTGCTTCTTGTGTTTCCCAGTTGGAAACTCAGGAACATCTTTTTTTGATGCGTCCATACGTTCAAGCTTTTTGGTCCTTTTTAGCTATCAAATGGCATGAGCCTTTATTTTTATCTCTTTCTTATTGTACACTGATGTATGGAGTACATAAGGGTGAATGGTCCAAGTATCCTGCTGGCACATTAATGTTAGTTTTTTCTGTTCTTCGCTTTTACATCTGGCAATCTAGATGTTTTTGGATTTCACAGCAGCCCACTGTATTGTTCGATGAACTCCTTTCTAATGTAACTCTCACTCTACGAAACATTTATGCTGCTGATTTTCATTTACAAGGTCAGGTTAAAGGTACATTTTTATGGGTGAATTGTGATACTTGGGTATTCTGATTATGCTTTTTTATCTTGTTTTTTGATGCTTTGTTTATATATGTTATTGTTTATTTTGTACCTCTGTTTTATTTGTTTTGTTCTGGAGTCCTCTTTTTCAATAAAAATTCCCCTACTCTTTGGGTAGGAGGAGCTGCTGAACCATGGCTGCTGTCCCAGGAACTGATCACTTTGCTGGTGAACCTGTATAACAGCAGATCTCCCTCCCTACAGGTCCAGGTCTGGAGATTAATGTGGAGTTTGAACAGGGGAATTCAGGAGAAAACTCAAATATAGCAACAAGTAATGCACTTACTTTGCAGCAGACGGAAGAAGTATGGCTGAGAAAGCTGGTAAAACAAAACAGAGAACTTGTGCTGTCAGCGTTATAAATGGAAGAAACAGCAATGGGAGAAACTGCTTTAAGTCACAATTGGGATATACTAGAAACGAGAAGCCAGAATGTACTGCAAGGAAATGGTTTACAAGTACAGGAACTGTCGGAAATTCAGAATGCAGACAGTGATATTGACACCTGCCAAAAAGAGACTGACAAGCGGGCGGATGACGTAGTAGCATCAAAGGCTGCAGCCCAGAATGACTCAGTGTCTCCAGCTGCTCAAATGCCAAACAAAGCCTCCGCTTCTATTCCTACAGGTGAAACACCTACTGAACTAAATGTAAAAGTAAGTACAGATGTCCCTCGTACCGTGGATAATACTAACATAGGGAAGTGTTTCGGGTTACAGAAAGGGAGAACCGAAAGTGTTCAGCTACCTCCCATAACTGCAGAAAAAAACTCCCCGCACGTTAGAGCAAACATTGAGAGAAGCAGGATGAAAAAAAATAAATTCAGGACAATGGGTCCCTGACCCTGCACATAGCCCCATTCCGGGACAGCAACACAACCAAAATACACCTGGAGAAGAAAATAATTTAAAAGAACAAAGCTCTCAACAGATTTTGAACTTTGCAACTGAATCTGACCTAGACTTACATGCTGATGATATGCATATTTCACCACAAGAATCGGATAATGCACATAATGACACAAGTTCTACATCAGCAGATGAAGGCCGAGTAATAAACAAAGGACTTAGGGTGAGTAAATGGAAAGTGAAACTGACCCGCCCCAACCCAACTGAACAGGCCAAAACTACCTGGGAAGAGTTTAGAAAAAAGGACCGTTTTTTTCAGCAACCTCCTCCTACACAAAGAAGAAATGCAGTGAGACTACAATATTTGGGAGGACTTGAAACTCCACCAGACAGAATATATGTGGGGAGAAATTTAATTAAAGAGATAGTTTATTTGATATAAGCTTCAAAACACTAAAAGGGTTAAATAGATTTTGGGCTAAATACGATCGTCTGAGATATTCTGATATTTGGTTACCTTTTAGGGCCATTCCTTTAACCAAACCAACGGTTAAAATGGTTACCATTTTATTCAGAAATGAATCTGTATCAGTACAAGATATCACCCATTGGTTACAGCAAAGATATGAGATTGCAGCTTCCCCACAACCAATATTTGATGAAGAACATTTATGGAAGGGGGGGTGGGATATAAAGTGAGACTAAGAAATAACAGCCTGGGTCCAGTGCACTTACCAAATAGTTTATTTTTGGGAAGGGAAAGTGGACACTGTTTCTACTTTGGGCGACTTAAGACATGTTTCAAATGCGGTTCATACCAACATTTAAGTTCAGCATGTGATAGATTAAAATGCAATTTATGTTTGTCTTATGGGCATGCCAGTCAAGATTGTCAAAATGAGTTAAAATGTAATCTTTGTGATGAGGTAGGCCATGCTTATAGATTCTGCCCTTGGGCCTCTCATAATCGAACAGATTGCTCAAACTAAGATTCTATACTCTACTAAGGCCCAAAAGAAAGACACTGCAAGCAGAAAGAAGGCCCTCCCCCAATGAGAAGGAAAATGAATCACAAGCCCTTTAGTTTCAGAACAAACTTCCATGAACCCACAGGATGAGCAGCAAACACCAAATGAAACCCCTCTAGAAACTCTTGAAACCCTTGAACCAGAAGTTATAATAACTGAAAATGTCAATTCAACAAAGGAAATTCAGGAACAGGGTGTCATGCCTCCCCCTAGTATGACTTTGGTGTCTAAGACAACAGCCATACAACAAGAGAGGTCTAAATCCAAAATAGCCAAGGCCTCTCCTCCTGTACATAACATTCTCTTACAAACTAGATATGATATACTGGCTGGAGGATCTCACGAATCTGAACAGGGAGAGAATTCTAAAACATCTTCACAACCACAACAATCATCAGACTCAGGCCCTGTCCACACTACACTGGATCCACCCCTCTGTAACGTTACAGGGGGTCCAAACCGTTACCGCAACGGTTTGTGTTTAGACCTGTAACATTACAGGAGGCATTTCCGTAACCGGTGTCGAAACCACTCGTGAGGTGGTTTCAACAATGGTTACGGAACTGAATCCGCCACTGTACTGTTACCAGCTGTAGTGTGGACGCCTGAGTGCATTCCCCAGCAGTGCCTGTAGTGCAGCATGAGCTGCATTGTGGGATCGGGTGGCGACCGTAATGGTCACCAGCACCTGCAGTGTAGACCAGCAGTAATGGACCCATAACCGAACACTGCCGCAGAGTGGACACACTGTACTACTTACCGGCTGTAACAGTTTGTAACCGTTACCAGGTCACAGCGGTGTAGTGTGGACAGGGCCTCAGAGGGTGAGGTTCAGGATCAAAAGGTTGTTAAAGAAAGAACAAAAGATTAGGGATAAGACCCAGAAGAAGTACTAGGTTAACTACCTCTAACAAGTAATAATGTAACCCCACCCCTTGCCTCTATGTCTCCCTTAAGTATTGAAACACTTAATACAAATAGTGTAAAAAATGCAAGAAGACGTCTAGTCACCTTTTCAGACTTGAGAGATTTGGATGCAGACCTATATTTCCTTCAAGACACTATTTAAGCACAAATGCTGTAATGCATGAGGCTCAAAAACTTTGGAGCTAGGGTCCATTGTTTTTCTCTTTTGGGGTAGACACTTGTGATAGGGTGGGGATACTATTTAAAGGGGATTCTTTTAAAATATCAAAGATTATCGATCTGATCCCAGGGAGAGCATTACTAATTGATTTTGAGTTTGCATGAACCTTATGGAGAGCTATCAACAAATATGCACCAACAAGGAAAACAGAGTGGAATTGTTTAATTTTCTTAAACCTTACTTATTTACCACACAACACATATTGTGGGGAGGTGACTTTAATTGTGTTGTATTGAAACAAGATAGAGGCGCTAACACAGATAAGGACTTTTGTGATTCAAATTGTTTAAAGCAAATCCTGAAAACAGCTAGTTTGAAAGATACCTATAGGATATACCACCCCCAAGGAGGGTTTACCTTTTGCAAATGCTGTCTTTCTACAAGGATCGATTTTATTTTTGCTTCTAGCCTTATACATATATACAAAGCAAAAACAATTCCTACAGAGACTTCTGACCATGTTATATTACAAGCTGCAGTAGGGATACAAGCGAATATTTCACATGGCAAAGGTTACTGGAAACTGAATAATTCTATGGCATTAGCAGAGGAAAAAAATATTTATCAGATTCAAGAATTATTAAAAGCCCAAATGTCAGTAACAAATTTATATGATAACCTAAGCATGGGGTGGGTAGAAACAAAGAATGAGTTAAAAATAAATTATCTCAAATTTCGATTTCTAAACATACTCTTTTCCAGAAGTGCCATGGGATCTTTAACATCCACCTGAACTAACACCAGAACAGGCAGATGGGACCTCGGTTTGATGGCTCATCCAAAAGATGGCACCTCAGGAGTGCAGCACCCTCCTCATGCTGCACTGCAGTGTCAGTATTGGGAAATTAACCCAAGTGCCTGGTGTGGGGCTAGAACCCAAAGAGTTCTGATCTCCCGGCCTCAGAAGCAAGTGTGCTATCTGCTGAGCCACTGACACTGCATGATTCACTGTCTAAAGTCTTAGAAGAAATGGTTAGTTTATTAAGAACATTAGATATGTGTGTGGAATGCTCTTTTATTGATTACAAAAGAGACAAGTGTTTGGTTTGCAAGTTTATTTCACAGGATTACCATTGCGGCTTTGACTACTCAGACCTGTAAAAGGAAAGACTGATTATTGGGGCTATAGCTCTGACCATGCTACATATTTTCCATATACTGTATTTAGGACTTTGAATATTACAGCCCTAGTTGACTTGAGGCAACTAACGCTTCCTGATTACTGTTAGAGGGATGTACCAGTTTTTATGCTAATTTATGTCTGGAATACCCCTCCTGTGTAACTGCTATGAATGTGTTCTATCCTACCATGATATGTTTGGTTGATGTGGGTCTGAAACCATCCTGTCTTATGCTATTGAATTTTGTAAAATTGTATTATTTAAAAAAAATGCAATAAATAAAATATACAAAAAAAAAACCCAGAAATTATATCTACTGTAACAATTTGTCTCATAATACAAATACTGTAGTGAGAAAGAAAAAAGATACATTCTGGGGGCCATACCCAGGCCCTCTACAATCTACTGCTTGGTAGCATGTAGTGCTACCACTACACTAAGTTTCCTTAGAAGATGCATACTATGGCAAAGGACATTCAGCACTGACTGGTGACATTCCCCCCACCCAAAGTTGCAGTGACGTTTTGTAATGAACAGTTTATTTGAAGCGATGTTTCCTAAGTTACAGTTAAACCTCAAAGTCTGAGCTGGAACTTTTCAAGTTATCAACAATACAGAATGTCAAATCTTGCTTAAAGTCCATCACTAACATCAGCAATAACATCTAACAATTTTGCTCACACTACAAAAATTGTGGTGAGAAAGAAATAATGTTCCACTCTGGGGGTTGAACCCAGGCCCCAACTCTCTACCGCCTGGTAGCCTGTAGCTGTACCGGTATACTAAGTTTCCTATACAGGAAAAGCATGCTGTGGTAAAGGACATCCTGCAGTGAGTGCACCCCCTCCTACACAGCTGCTGTGGAGGTTCATAATTAACAGTCTGTCTAATTAAAGTAGTGTTTCCCAAGCTGCATTTAAACCTTAAAGTCTGAGCTGAAACATTTCAAGTTAGCACTAGAGAACTTAAAATCTTTCTGAGTCTATCACTATAATCAGCAATGGCATCTTAACACTTTCTCTCATACTATGTAAGTTATCGTGAGAAAGGAAAATAAAAGTTCCACTCTGGGGATTGAACCCATGCCCCCTACCTTCTACTGCTTGATAACCTGTAGCTTTACCACTGTACTAAGCTTCGTATGCAGGAGAAGCATGCTGTGACAAAGAACATTAAGCAGCAAGTGCAGACACCAGACACCTCCTACACAGCTGCAGTGGATGTTTGTAATTAGCAGACTGTCTATCTGAAGTAGTGTTTACCAAGTTGCATTTAAATATCAATGTCTGAGCTGGAACTATTCATGTTATCAGCAACATAAAACTTCAAACCTTGCTGAAAGTCTATCATTTGCAGTGACATCTAGGAATTTCTCTCATACTACATAATTGCTGTGAGAAACAAAACAAAATGTGCCACTCTGGGGATTGAACCCAGGCCCCCTTCCCTCTACTGCTTGTTAGCCTGTTGTTTTACTGCTGTACTAAGCTTCCTACTGTATACATGAGATGCATGCTACAGCAAAAGACATTCAGCAGTGAGTGAAAACTCCCCCACTCTTACACTGTTGCAGTGGATGATTGTAATTAACAGTCTATTTAAAACAGTGTTTCCCAAGTTACATTTAAACCTCAAAGTCTGAGCTGAACTTTTCAAGTTATCCGCAATATAGAACTTTAAACACTGCTGAAGAATATGGCTACTATTAGCAATGTCATCTAGCAATTTCTCTCATATTAAGTAAACTGTAGTGAGAAAAAAAAAATGTTCCACTTTGGGGCTCAAACCCAGGACCCCAACCTCTGCTGCCTGGTAGTTTGTAGCTCCACCACTGTAGTAAGCTTTCTATACAGCAGATGCATACTGGGACATCCAGCATATTAATACTATGATTAAATCAGTTCACCAAAGATTGGGTTCTCCCTATAGACTTGCCTCTGATAGATTATGGTTTGTTGTTGTATCACTCTGCAGATTTGGGGCTACTGAATAAGGCTAAGACCCTAATAGAAACATAGACTTTGACAGCAGATAAGGACCACTTGGCCCACCTAGTCTGCCCATTTCCTACCTATTGGATAAGCTGCAGATTCCAGTTACCCAACACCCTACTTCCTCTTACCCCTCACTAAAATTGCCTTCTGTCTGTCCCATGCATTCTTGAATTCCCCCACTGTTTTAGACCCCACAACTTCCTCAGGAAGGTGGTTCCATTCGTCCACCACCTCTGTGAAAAAGTACTTCCTCAGGTTGCCCCTGCGCCGACCCCCCTCTATCTTCAAATTGTGCCCCCTTGTTCTTGTACATCTCTTTTTCTTAAGGATGCTCCCGTCTTGTTCTTTGTTGACTGCCTTGAGGTACTTGAAGTACTCTATCATGTCTCCTGTCTCGGTCCTTTCCTCATGGGTATACATCTTAAGCACTTTTAGTCTCTCTTCGAACGGCTTCTGTTGTAGACCTTGCACCATTTTAGTTGCTCTCCTCTGGACTGCCTCCATCCTATGTTCCTACAGAGATGGGGTCTCCAGAACTGTGTGCAGTACTCCAGATGTGGTCTCACCAACTGTCTGTACAGAGGGATAACAACTTCCTGTTTTCTACTGGTGATGCCTCTCCCTATACATCCTAGCATCCCCCCAGACCTCCTTACTGCCTTCTCACATTGCTTACCTACCTTAAGGTCATCTGATACGACTACCCCCAGGTCCATTTCCATTTGTGTTGTTGTTAGTACCTCCCCCCCCATTGTGTACTCTTCCCCTGGGTTTTTGTTTCCTAGGTGTATTACTTTGCACTTTTTCCATTGAATCTAAGCTGCCATATTTTTGACCATTCCTCCCATCTTGCCAAGCCCCTTCTCATCCTTTGCACCCCTTCTTGTGTATCAACCCTGTTGCAGATCTTTGTGTCATCTGCAAAGAGGCATACTTTGCCTTCTAGCCCCCTTGCAATGTCACCTATTGTCACAAACCCCCTCAGCAGGTCAGCCCTCTACTCCCAAAGTGCCAACCTCCAAGCGCAGTCTTGTGAACAGTTAACAGAACAAGGTAACCCTCTTGTCTGTTTTTGTGGATTCGAATCAAACTTTGGTCTCAAGTCTTGGAGGGATTCAAACTGTGAACCTCTTGCTAGCGTCCCAATGCACAGGCTCAGATAATTCTGTCTTCGGGGGGCCAGATATCTTTGCCTATGGGCACCTAACCAGGTGTACAGAAATGAACCCTTAAAAACTGTAATAAAAGACTTCAGATTTAAAACGTTTACCTTTTTCCAGTTTGGTATCGCCAACTCAAGCTTATGTACAGTGTCTGCTTTAAACATATGTACTCTACTTGTAAAGGAAAGGAATCAAAGACAGACCAAGTAAGCTCTAAAAATAGAGTTTTACTATAATAGATAAAAAATATGTAACACATAAAATACAGAACTATTATATCACAAGACATACAAATCTCTTAAACAAAACAGGTTTTAACAGTGCAATTCCTACTACAGTACTTAGATTTGTCTCTCTCTCTAAATACCTGCTTAAAGTGCTCACAGATGTTTCTTTGTCAGAGTCTAGATAGAAGTGTCTCTGAAGGAAAATGGCATAATGTTTAAAAGCTGGTTTTCCCCACCTATTTGCATGAGGTCACCTGGCTCCTCCGTCAGAATATATAAAAAAAATATATCTATATAAAAACAGGATGTCTTTTCCAAGTATTAAATTCTGCAACCTCAGCAAAACTCATGTTCTTCAAATGACTCTCTTTGATCTTATAATAAGCTTCCCCCTTCCAGGACATGAAAGCATCTTTTATGACTTCGCACTAAACGTCACAACCTGCTCTTCTTCCTTTAAGTGTTATCAAAGTTTATGATTTTCCCTCTTCACAACTACAGCTATAATTAACTTAGTTAAAGTCTGTAATTGGCTTCGGGCCTTCCAGGTAACACCTTGTATCTAAAACCTGTGTGTGTGTGTCATACTCACATGCTGTTTCAGCATTTCTCAAGAGAGACCCATTTTTATATTACAAAAATGATACAGTGATCAGAACCAGCTGTCCAAGTATCACAATCCTCCCCACCTAGACTGAATTTGGGGGTTCTATCCCCTGCATGGGATGAGCTTCCCAAATCAGTTCACTCCTCATAGACCCTAGACAGCCATCTGAGTTCTGATTTTTGGCTCCAGCCCTATGTAATATTGTTATGTCATACTCTTGCAAAGCAAGACTCCATCTTAGTAATCTACCATTGTTCTTTCCCATCTGTGTCAGCCAAACCAGGGGGCTGTCATCAGTCTGCACCACAAAATGCTACCCATATAAGTATGGCTTTAATTTCTTTAGGGCCTACACTATGGTAAGACACTTCTTTTCCACCATGGAGTATGCTTGCTCCCTGGGAAGTAACTTCCTACTCAGGTATACTACTGGGTGATCTGTTCCTTGGCTGGATGTCTGACTCAGTACTGCCCCAATACCCACGTCTGAGGTGTCAGTCTGAACTATAAAGGTTTTGCTATAGTCAGGACTTGTCAAAACAGAAGCACTGCATAGTGCCTCCTTTAATCTGGAAAAGGCTTCCTCACAGGCTGGGCCCCAGGTAATTTTCTTGGGCATCCTTTTCTTTGTCAGGTCAGATAGGGGAGCAGCCAGGGTACTGTAACTGGATGCAAATTTTCTGTAGTACCCTGCTGTCCCTAGAAAACTCCTGATCTGCTTCTGGGTTTCTGGTCTGGGCCATGCCTAGATTACCTCTATCTTTATTTGGTTAGGGCGGAGCTGTTCCCGGCCTACCACATGCCCGAGGTATGCCACTTCTCCCATGGCCACCTGGCACTTCTCGGCTTTGACAGTGAGCCGGGCCTGCTGTATCCTGCCCAGCACTTCCCTAAGGTGGGACTGGTGTTCCTTCCAGGTAGTACTAAAGATGGCACAAAGTATCCAGGACGCCACGAAGCGCACTCCTCAGCACCATTTAACACCTGGTTCACCAACCTTGAAAGTGGCTGGCGTTCTCATTCCGAAAGGCATTACTTTAAACTCAAAAAAGCCTATCGGAGTGATGAATGCCGACCTCTCCCTAGCTCTGTCTGTCAACTCTACCTGCCAATACCCCTTTGTCAGGTCAATCGTCATAAGGTAGGTCGCCCCCCCCCCCAACTTGTCCAGGAGTTCATCCGTCCGGAGCATCGGGTGGGCGTCTGACTTCATGACTGCATTCAGTCCACGATAGTCCACACAGAAACGAGTAGAGCCATCTGGCTTAGGTACAAGGACTACAGGTGAGGCCCAGGGGCTGTGGGATCTCTGGATTACCCCTAAATCCAGCATCTCCTCCACTTCCCTCCTAATGTCCTTTTGGACAGCCTCTGATACCCGATATGCTGTCCACTGTGTGGGCATCTGTGTCCCTGTCTCCACATCGTGTGTCGCTAAGGGGGTTAGTCCAGGCTTGGCGCTAAACAACGGGGCAAAGTCTGCTAAAACCTCCCTTACTTTCTGGATTTGGTCCGGGGCCAGCTGGGGAGACAATTTAACTGCCTCCACAGAGGACTCCCGCTTACTTTCTTCCAGAAAATCCAGAAGGGGGTCTCCTTCGTCCGTCCCCTCCCCATGACTACACACTGCAAACACCATGTCAGCTCTATTTGCATATGGCTTCATCATGTTGACATGGTACATCCTTTCGGTCTGTCTTCAGTCAGGTAACTCCACAATGTAGTTCACGTTATTTACCTTCCTAACCACTCTGTACGGTCCTGCCCACTCAGCCTGCAGCTTGTCTTTCTGGACCGGAATAAGGACCACAGCCTTTCCCTAAACCTAAGGAAGTAATCCACAATGGGTGTTCCTTGGGTGACGTGCTGCCTTCCCAGTCCTCCCGGATCAAGTCTAGGGGCCCACGTACCCGGCGTCCATATAAGAGTTCGAAGGGGGAAAATCCTGTCGACTCTTGGGGCACCTCCCTGTATGCAAACAACAGGTAGGGAAGGTATTTCTCCCAGTCCCTCCCATGCTGTTCAGCAAACGCCTGGAGCATTGACTTTAGGGTACCATTGAATTGTTCCACAAGTCCATTGGCTTGTGGGTGATATGGTGTTGTGCATCTCTGCACCACCCCACACTTCTCCCATAAACATTTCATCAGGTCCGACATGAAGGAACCCCCTCGATCTGTGATTATCTCCTGCAGAAACCCAACACAAGAGAAAATCCCAAGTAAGACATCTGCCACTTTGCCTGTCCTCAGTGAGGATAGGGTGACTACCTCTGGGTACCGGGTGGCATAATCCACCACAATCAGGATGAATCTCTTCCCTGAGGAGCTGGGGGTATTTAAAGGCCCCACAATATCTATTCCCACCCTCTGGAATGGCTCCTCCACTATGGGCAATGGACTCAGGGTGGCTTGGGTTTTCTTGCCTGCCTTCCATATTTCTTGGCACCGGTGACAAGACCTGCAATACTCCTTCATCTGTTGGGTGAAGTTAGGCCAGTAGAAATCCTGGGCTAACCGCTGCATAGTGTGCGTGATTCCCAGATGACCACACAAGGGAATATCATGTGCAATTTTGAGCAACTGCTCACGATACCCCTGGGGAACGACAAGCTGCCTGCCTAGCATCCCTCCCTCTGTCTGTACTGCCTGAGTATACATAAGTCCACTTTCCCAATAAACCTTATATCTGCCGTCACCTCCTTGTACTCTGTCAGAGTCTGCCCAAGCCCTCAGCTTCTCTAAACTAGGGTCACTCCTCTGAGCAGCTGCAAACCCCTCACACAGTCCCAAGGCATGGGACAGGTACCCTTCAGTCGCTAAACCAGGGTCCCTAGCACTAGCGTCAGGGCACTCAGGATCACTGTCAATCCCTACCCCCTGACAATGGGTCACCCTCCCTCTTCGGAGTAACCCTCTGTATGTGTGTGGTTACTTGCTACTGGGGAAATTTCTAACCCCTTTTCATTAGTCTCCCCATCTGGAGACACAGGCTGGGGAACCAGCCTCTCGGTGGTTTCCACAATGGCTTCTGTGGGGTTCAGGGAACTACAATTTTCCCTTGCCACTTGGCTACAGGTAACTGTACATACCATCCCTTGTTTGAGATTGTTGCCCAGGATCACATCCACTGCTAAGGTTTTGGCTACAGCCACCTGTTGCACAGTTCCCCATGTTTCACCCCAGTCTAGGAGAACACTAGCGAGGGGCAATGTTTTCGCCTCACCACTGAAGTCCTGTGCAGTGACGTATTTATTGGGTATAAGCTGACCAGGCTCTACCAGATCCCCCTTTACCAAGGTCAGGGATGCCCCGTGTCCCTTAACCCCTGTGTCTGTACACCATTCACCATGACTGGGTGCATGTGTTCCCTCATGTTCAATGGCATGCTTCCAGGGACACACAAACAACCCACTACTTTTCTAGCACCACCCTGAATATTATTGCTCACCTTTTTGGGACACTGTCTGGCAATATGCCCAGTTTCTTTACATAACCAACATTCACTTCTCTTTTCAGAGAAATCTTTTCTCTGAAACCTGGGGCTAACTGGTTTCGGTGGAGGCAGTGAGGGTTTTAGCTGCCCTGAAGGTGCGCTTTTCTCTTTCTGTGCTGCCACGTCCGCCCCATTTACTCTCAGAGCAGGTCTGCTCTTCGCATAGCAGTCCGAGAGTTCAGCAACCTCTAGCACTGTTTTGGGATCTCGGTCCTCCAGCCAGGTTTTCAGCTCTGCTGGGCACACCCTGAAAAACTGTTCTAATAAAATCACATTTTCAATTTTATCAACAGAGTTTGCTTCAATTCCTTCCCACCAATGTTTTAAAAACTGACGTCGTTTCATGGCTAGCTCCTCGTAGCTCATATCAGGGCTTCTCCTGAGCTTACGGAATTTAGTTCTGTATGATTCAGCAGTTAATTCAAACTTTTTTAACAGTGCAGCTTTTAGCTTGCTGTAATCATTACTGTCCTCATTATCCATTTGACCCAATACATCCCGAGCTTTCCCGGTAAGTAGCGGGGACAGCTGGAAGCTCCAGGACTCTCTAGGAATTTTAGCCTGAATACAAACTTTTTCAAAAGAATTTAAAAAGGCATCCATATCCTCCCCCTCTTTAAAATCTGCTATTAATTTGGAATTCAATTTGTAACCCAGCCCTGCAGTCCCAGTTAAACCCAAGCCACTTACCTGCTCTGGTGCCGCTGGTTGGAGTCGTAACTTCTCAAGTTCGTGTTGCCTCTGGCGCTCCTCTCTCTTCTCCTCTGCAGCTCACTGGTGCTCACGCTCCTCACGGTCTGCCTCCCGCTGTTCCTGCTCTGCCTCTCGTCTCTCTCGTTCTCTCTTCTCCTGGAACTCCAACTCCATCCTGCACAACTCAATTTGCAGCCTGAGTACTTCTGGATCCAGGATACTGGTGACCTTCCCCTGCTGCTGTGGCCCTTCACTGACAGGGGCCCTGTTATCCTCCTCATCGGATCTGGATGCTGCACTGGCCGCTAGCCCTGCCACACTTGAAGTTTGGTCCTTTTCAGTCACGGTTCGTGACTCGCTGCTCTGCGTATCTGCTACCATCAGGGCATCTATGAGGTTCTGTTTGTTAGCTTTCACCTCAAACGGGACTCCTCTGTCCCCGTACAACTGCTTTAAGGAGTCTACCATGTGCCTGCTGTAGTCGGAAGTCATCTTCCCTCACTACTACTACTCTGACTTGCACTTTAGAAAAAAAAAATAAAATGGGTAGGAACTTGACTGTACGCCAAGTGATATAGTTCTTTCCTTTTTAAAAAATAAATCACTGCATTTTTCTTTCTTTGCAAGTGAGCTTATGGTCTCAGCTGACACATTGAACAATACAAGCTTGTAATACCAAAATTATCCGCACCGCTGCCAACCAATCTGTCACAAACCCACTCAGCAGGTCAGCCCTCTACTCCCAAAGTGCCAACCTCCGAGCGCAGTCTTGTGAACAATTAACAGAACAAGGTAACCCTCTTGTCTGTTTTTGTGGATTCGAATCAAACTTTGGTCTCAAGTCTTGGAGGGATTCAAACTGTGAACCTCTTGCTAGCGTACCCAATGCACAGGCTCAGATAATTCTGTCTTCGGGGGCCAGATATCTTTGCCTATGGGCACCTAACCAGGTGTACAGAAATGAACCCTTAAAAACTGTAATTAAAGACTTCAGATTTAAAACGCTTACCTTTTTCCAGTTTGGTACCACCGATTCAAGCTTATGTACAGTGTCTGCTTTAACCATATATACTCTACTTGTAAAGGAAAGGAATCAAAGACAGACCAAGTAAGCTCTAAAAATAGAGTTTTACTATAATAGATAAAAAATATGTAACATAAAATACAGAACTATTATATCACAAGACATACAAATCTCTTAAACAAAACAGGTTTTAACAGTGCAATTCCTACTACAGTACTTAGATTTGTCTCTCTCTCTAAATACCTGCTTAAAGTGCTCACAGACGTTTCATTGTCAGTCTAGATAGAAGTGTCTCTGAAGGAAAACATAATAATGTTTAAAAGCTGGTTTCCCCCACCTATTTGCATGAGGTCACATAGCTCCTCCCTGTCAGAATATATAAAAAAAAATCTATATAAAAACAGGATGTCTTTTCCAAGTATTAAATTCTGCAACCTCAGCATAACTTATGTTCTTCAAACGACTCTCTTTGATCTTATGATAAGCTTCCCCCTTCCAGGATATGAAAGCATCTTTTATGTCTTTGCACTAAAACGTCACAACCTGCTCTTCTTCCTCTAATCGTTATCAAAGTTTATGATTTTCCCTCTTAGCAACTACAGCTATAATTAACTTAGTTAAAGTCTGTAATTAGCTTCGGGCCTTCCGGGTAACACCTCTTATCTAAAACCTGTGTGTGTGTGTGTGTGTGTGTGTTATACTCGCATGCTGTTTCAGCATTTCTCAAGAGAGACAGTCCATAACCCATTTTTATATTACAAAAAATGATACAGTGATCAGAACCAGCTGTCCAAGTGTCACACCTATAAAGACATTAAAGAGGACCGATCCCAATACTGAATCCTGTGGTACCCCACTAGCAACCCCCCTTTCTTCAGAGTGTACTCCGTTTACTATTACCCTATGGGTCCTGTTGTCCACCCAGCTTGCTACCCAGGCTACCACCCTGGGACCCACTAATGAATCAGATCACAATATTTGCCTCACAGTTACCATAGTCAACACATCACTGTAATTTAGATGGGCCTTGCGGTCCTTATCTGCTGTCAACTTCTATGTTTCTATGTAACATTTGGGTTGGTTGCAGTTAGGTCAGAGGTATTAGCTTCAACTTGGTATTTTGGCCAGGAAAGTTACACTTGATATGGTACCTTGTTCTTTTCACAAACTTTTTAAAAAACATATTTTCATAGCCCAAACTCTATCTACTCAGTGCACCTGATTTACAGTTCTATGATGAAAACTCCTACTGGACAGAGATCATTGTTATATTCACTACCTACAGTTTACAGTGCCTCACCATCATTTATAACCGGTGCACCCCTTCACGCCGACATTGGATGGCGAACATTTGCAAAGACCATTTCAGCGACAATCGCTGTAACGGTCCTTTTTTTCATGTTTCGCTTTCCCCCAGTGTTCTGCCCCCTCCCCAGACCAACTCTGACCTGGAGTTGATAATCCTAAAGTCTGGGTGGTGCAGGGGGCACAGCTCCCCACAGAAAACACTTGTTTAATGGGCGGCACAAAACCTGCATTGGTACTGTGCTGTCGCTGTGTGGGAGGTTGGCATTTTCACTGTTGACCTTCCTTGGTGCTTCCATTTATAACTAGTGCCAGTAATACCTTATTTGCCTTTAGATCAATTTTAAAGGAACATATTTTCGCTAGTAATAATTATATTTTTTTTAACTGTTTGTTAATTTAATTTCTGTAGCACTCCACATTGTCAATGGGTAATCATTACAACTGGATGTAGTGAACCCCTAGCAGGGGAATGGCAGAGCCCAAGCTTTAGAATGTTGGGCACATGAGGATTCCGTGCACTAGCAGCAACTCTCAAGTTAAGCAGTGCCATTCAAAGGGGACAGAGCTACTTTTTTCTTCTCTGAAGATTTTAAGATTCAAGACTTCAGTTTGAGGCTAAAATTCTGCTCTGCAGGTTGGGGCTATCTGTTCCAAGGAGCACCCCTAAATTAAAATTGTGCCTGTTAAGCTGCGGCTTTCAAATTGAATAACCTGCCTTTTTTTTTCATTCCCTGTGTGGACTGGGTGCCATATCTGCCTTGCTAGGTGTTTTTTCTGGTATCCTGTTGAAAAATTTTAAACGGAGACAAAAAGGTGCCACAGGTAGGTACAGATTTAATTTAGTGAGAGATTAGGGTCTCTGGAGGTCACTCATCTTTGGCATTGGTCCATTGCACCTCCCTCCCCCCAGATTGAGGTTTTGGATGTCTTTCTACTGTTACAGGCAAATTGGTGACTTTGGGACACTTTGGAGGGTTTTTGGTGATTTTTCATTGCTCTTTCTTTTTGACTGTGCAGCCACCATTAGGGTTGGTCACGTGCTTCTTAATTTCCCCAGCTTTTCTCCAATGTCCCAAGCGTGCACACATGTGTAGGCACAGAACAGGTGTGCACACTCGTGCATGCGCACTAGCGCTTCTATGAGCCCAGGAGCTTTTTGAAGCTCCTGAATCACATTTTCAGTTGTGAGAAAGAACAATTATAGAATCAGATAGTCTGTTTGTCTGTTTTTTTTTTCATGTCACTTTTTTCTGCTGTGGGAAAAAAGATTCCCAATTCCACAGTTACACTGTTTTTTTTCCTGTCACATTTTTCTGTTATTGGCACCATGGCTTACAGGAGATAATTTATTATTAAAAGATATAAGACCTGCAGAAGAGTGATGAGGCCCTCTCCTGTGGGTACATATTGTCCTCACTGTGCTGCCCAACATAATATTTCTCGCACGGTTCCCCCCAGCCAGTTTGTCGAGCTGGGGGGGGGGCACCTGGTGTGTCGCTTGGCAGTGGCAAAGCAGAATTGTGTAAAAATCTCTGGTTGCTCCTTGGTGAGCTTTTGAGCCCCGATGTCCTGCAGGGTATCCCAGCAGATACACCCGACCCCAAACCAGGCCCCTCAGGTTGGGGGGGGGGCCCACACAGGCACGACCAGGTGTGACGCAGCAGGAGCAGGCTACGGAATCAGATGTGCAGGCAGATCCTGACCCTGACACATTGGAAGGCCAGGATGATGATTACGGAGATTTTGGGGAAATGCCAGACCTTAACAAATTACTTTCAGACGAGGAGGATGTCCCCTCTGAGAAGGTAGAGGAAGGAGAGTGGACGGAGCCCAATTCCAGGATCCCAGTTTCACCCCCTCTTTATAGTAAGTCTTGTCCTGTTTGATAGCTGAGGCATGCAGATCACTACAGCTGAAGGAACAGCAGTCCGCTGAGACGGTAGATGTCAATCCGATTCTGTCTGCGTCCTCCTCTAATCCAAAATGTTTTCCAGGTTTTATTAATTGTGAACAAATTACTAAGCAAGAATGGGCTGGTGTGGATCAGAGAAACAATCTTCCCAACCAAAAACTATAGTCACAGCTAAAGACATGGTCAGATATTTCCTGAAATTTCTGTTATATTTCTAGAAAAATCTACTGCTTGTAGGAATAATCCTTTCTTAGGGGAAAGGTCTTGCAAGTGAAAATCTCCCCCTCCAGCAGACAAGGTGGTTTAAAATTCTATAAACACAACACCCTTCCAATTGAGGGTGCTGTGGCATTGTCAGAGTCACATGACAAGTGGACGGATACCTTATGCAGGATAGCCTTCATCTCAACAGGCACGAATATTCATACCTCATATGCCTCTCTTATTGTTGCCAGAGCCTTAAACATTTGGGTCTCTACGCTGTCTGACTTCTTTCCCCCTGATTCGGAAGATGTGAACATTTTGCAGCTTGTGTCCATGGCTTCCTCCTTCCTCTGCGATTCCACTGTGGACAACTTAAGCTTGTAAGCCTGCTCGGCCTACCACATTGCATCGGCCACGAGGTCCGTGTGGTTCAGACACTGGTCTGCTGATCAAGCTTCGAAGTCGAAGCTGTTCAGCCTTCCCTTTGAGGGAAGTTTGCTATTTGGCTTGGGCCTGAATTCTATCCTGCAGAAGGTGCAGGATAAGAAGGGCCACCTCCTGTATAGAAACAGCAATGCAAGACCACAGCTCCTCAATGGGGTCAGGGTGATGGTTGGCACAGGCAGTCCCAAGGGGGTACTGGCCCTTTCAGCACTTTGGAACCCAAAGAAACAGAGGTGCATATTCAAGCAATAGAGGATACAGCAACATAGGCTCCTTTCCTAGGTGCCATGGAGGAGGACCAGCACAAAGATCTGGTACCTCACAATGATGGTACATGGACCCATGACTGCCCCATCCCCTTGGTGGAAGACAACAGGAATTTATTGCAAGATGGGCCCAAACAACGCCAGACACCAGGGTTCTGGAAATCCTTCACCTGGGCTATGCCATAGAATTCTTAAGGGTTCCCTCAAGGGGACGTTTTCTGCTGTTGGTTTCTAAGCAAGTGGCAAAATGCCAGGTGGTGTCAGACACTCTGGCCCATCTCATTCAAATTGGGGCCGTCATTCCGGTTCCCCCAAGTGAGCAGGGTCAAGGGTTCTACTCCCTCTATTTAGTAACTCCCAAGAAGTCCAGGGGTTCAGGCCCATTTTGGATCTGAAGCATCTGAACAAGTCTGTGAGCCACAAGACATTCAAGATGGAGTCTCTGAGATCATTAATCTGGGTTGTTCAACTGAAGAACTTCTTAGCCTCAGTAGGTCTGATGGATGCTTACTGCCACATCCCCA
Organism: Neoceratodus forsteri; assembly: GCA_016271365.2. Classification (NCBI taxonomy): domain Eukaryota; kingdom Metazoa; phylum Chordata; order Ceratodontiformes; family Ceratodontidae; genus Neoceratodus; species Neoceratodus forsteri. Next base: position 1,062,215,671 of record CM057458.1, on the reverse strand, counting down.
TCTGTCAGTCCCACCAGAAGTGCCTCAGGTTCTTGATACTGGGCCAGCATTCCCAGTACAAGGCACTTCTGTTTGGCCTTGCAACAGCCCCTCAAGTTTTCTCAAAGTTATTGATTGTTCTGGTGGCTCAACTACGTCAGTATGGTCACAATATCTACCCTTATCTGGATGACCTGCTCATCTGAGCACCGACAATGCTTCTTGTGAAGAGGTCAGTGTCCAGGACTCTGGAGATCCTGGAATCACATGGCTAGACAGTGAACAGGGAGAACAGCTCCTCTGTGCCATCTCAGTCCTTAGAGCACTTGGGGGTGATCTTTGACACGAACGTGGGAAGGGTGTTCTTATCATCCTCCAGGGAGAAGACGTTGCTGTCGGAGATAAGGTGGCTCAGGATTCAGTCATCAGCATCGGCCCACACTCTGCTGCGGATTCTAGACCTCATGGCGGCAGCGATAGACTTAGTTCCCTGGGCCCACTTCCACATGTGGGCCCTTCAGGTGGGGCTGCTGACGGCCTGGGACCCCTCATCAGAGATCTACCAAGCCAGGATCCTCCTCACCCATTAGCTTAATCACTCCCTGAGTTGGTGGCTGAATGTGCAGAATCTCAACAAGGGGGTTCCATTGGAACTACCACTAGAGGTGATTCTCACAATTGATGCAAGCCTGTATGGGTGGGGAGCAGTCTTGGACCAAGTTCCCACTCAGGGGATTTAGTCACTACAAGAGCAGCGTCTCCACATAAATGTCCTGGAGATGCGAGGGTTCACTTAGCTCTACTTCAATTTCAGTTCAGACTGAGGAACACCGCAGTGAAAGTGCGGTCGGACAATGCCATCACAGTGGCATACATAAACAATCAGGGAGGCACAAAAAGGGGGGATGTGGCTTGGATGCGTTAGAAGATGGCCGCTTAAATTGCCAACTCTGCTCTCAGCTCAGCATAAAAGTAATTTCTGTGGTAGTTAAAAGTTACAGTTGTGTCCCTAGGAGGTAATGGGGTGCTGCTGTATAGACACTCGAGCAGATGCTCTGAACAAACCTCTCACAAAAACCAAATGGGACCAGCATCGCAGCATAACTGAATAGGGTCCTCTACATGAGGGTTGGGGGGCTGTAAAAGCCAAACATTTTCCTAATTAATATACGGACAAAACATGAAAAACAGTGAACAATAGAGAGAGAGAGAGACAGACAGACAGACAGATATACTGTCAGCGGCAGCACAGTCATTTGTATTCATAGCAGAGAGTTGCAGACTAGTGACCATTGAATCTGAACTGAGGAGCAAGTAAAATAATTCAAAAGTACCTATGTTACCCATATGGTCCTCTGCATGGATGGATTCAGCAGGCAGTGGTCAGGGCTCAATGGTCCTGGTACTGGAGAAGCAGCTGAGTGATCAACTGGGCTACATAATGCACATGCTAGAAACGCTTGTCATGGACATGGCTAAAGTCAAGACGGCCCTTGCGGGTACCACAGAAGAGGTTAGAGTGCTCCAGAACAAAGTCAATGTGGTGGAGCAAAGATCCAACATGCTGGAGACATACCAGCATAAAATACTGGCTAAGCTGGAGGACCACAAGGCCTGACTGCAAAAGTTGGGAGCGGACTGAGGATCAAGAGAATCGGGGATGCCACAACAATGTGAAGATCGTTCCTGAACGACATTCTGCCCAGGCTGCTGGGCAAACGGTGGAAGGCCTTGATGAAAACTAAGAGGGTACACAGGACACGTGGTCAAAGGGCCACCCCAGGTAACACTTCTTGGCCCATCATCACCTATTTTGTTAGATATTCAACTAAAGAGCATGTCCTGAGGGCTGCCAGAGACTTAGGAGATTTAAATTTCAGGGGGCCAAGAATATTGCTCTTCCAGGACTTTTCCCACGAGGTAGCCATGCGTCGCAAGGCCTTTGGACAGCTGAAAAAAGAACTGAGTTTAGGGGGCTGAATGGACTATGGGTATCAAAGGATGGCAAAGAGATGGTGGGGAACATCCCACAGGACATTACCTGGTGGATCACAAAAACTTGACCAAACACCCGACTTGGGACCACAAGTCCCAGAAAGGTCTGGTACCCATGTGATCAGAGTGACATGCACCATAACCAAAGAGCTGGTAGCCGGGAAGCAGGGAACAGTATACACCAGGAGACTGGCACAGCTAAAATGGCGGCACCCAGAGCAGCAACTGCAATGGCGGAGAACAGCTCACAGTTCATTGAAACACAGCCCCCATATCCAGCACATCTCCCTTACAAGGCACCGGAGGATCACAAGAACACTCCCAGGCCACAACCTCAAAGTCCAGACCTCGTTCTCGGAGAAGAACAGGGAGAGGAAGAGGATCACCCAGCCCTAAAGTGTCTCCTCCAGCCAAGTACATGCGTGATGATTCCAGTAGTGAAGATGAAACCAGAGACGGTCGGAACAGGGAACCCACAGAACAGCAGCAGGGAGCGACTAGGACTGACTGGACGGATGTGACAGAAGAAATTCCAGTGGAATACGTGGACAATGTGGAAATACTGCAGGAGGTGATCAGGCCAGGGTCATGAACATTTGCAGAGGTGGCAGCATCGGGACACGGCTAAAGAACAGGAAAACTGCTTGAACCTGTTACTCACTAAGAGGAAGTCGCTGAGGTGATAGCAAGCTGTTGAATGCCACAGATCATTGGATAGCACTATGATATGTGCTCTAAGTGTAATCAGATTAACTTGGGCCAAGAGATGGGTGATCCACAGTTAAGGCCATGTTTAATAATTCAAAGGCTATAATGTTTAGTTAAAAATACAAAGGGCTGTTGCTGTGTTTGACAGTTTATCTTTCTCTACAGGGTGTAAAGTTACAAGCTGGGGAAAGTAGCTGGGGGGGACAAAAAGTAGGAGTGAGGCAACAAGCTTTAGAAAGCAGCAAATGAAGAAATAAAAAGGAAGGGTTGAAACAGGGTTAAAGATCTGCTGCTCAGAATGAGGGGTGGTTTGCAGGATGGGCAATGCAATGGGGTAAACGCTTACGTGGCAGATTGGGGACTAGGGGATACAGGGGACTGGAGCCACACACCCCCACCACCACCCAGACATACTCTAAACACCCTCAGAAAGTAGAGGGGAGTAGATGAGAACGAGGTCCTCTAGTGGGCAACAGGACAGCAACACCCAACAGGTGGGACAACAAGAGGGTCAGCCCAAGAAACACCTCCGCCACCCAATACATATTCAGAGAGAACCCCCCACATACATCAGTATTCGGTGAAGGAGGTGATGGGGTAGAGCAACCAACCGGATGATGAGGAGTAAAGACTGGGAATGAGACAGAACATGAGAGACCACAGGAGCTATGAGGGGAAACCAAAAGGAGGGCAGGGAACTCAAAATGGGGGAGGGAGACGACAGAGGAAGGAAAGCAATGCTTTAGGGACTAGGAAGAGTGGAAAAAGGACCCCATCTGGACAAAGGGCAGAAGGCACAAATATTGGTAGGGACACGGAGACAGGAAGGGTCCAACCCATCTCTCCTCCCTCCCCAACCAAGCTCAGTTTACCACAGGCCCAGACTAAAGAGAGGGCAGTGACAGATAGGATCTAGTTCACCCAGGACTACAATCCCATAATGGAAAATCACTCCCCCCCCAAATACCATCCACAGAGTAACCAGCAAAGATAGGATGGGAGGATCTGATGGCACGTCAGAGAGAGAGAGGCCCCAAACTAACCCAGAGGCAGAAGGCAAAAATAAGACAAACCTGTAAAAACTACAGAAAAGTTCCTGTCTGATAACAGACACACCAAGTGGGGACGGTTAAGGTTTCATAGAATCTGCACCACTCATCTGTATCTGGGTGATGAAGCCGGGGCATAGGGCTCTCACTGACCCCTTTCCTATACACTCATGGCACCTTAGTGAATACACAAAACTACTTCCCTCATAGTAGGACAAACCGGTGGTATTCCTCTATTACTAACTCACGACATCCCTGCAAACACCCTGACAGATAAAGTCATGAAAAGGGCTAAGGGTAAGCAGAGAGGGAAAGGGACTGTATGTGATAACATTACCAAAATAAAGCAGGCTACTCAGAGATATACTGCAGTTATAAAGTTGTTTTTTTTAAAGCTTGCCAGTGTAACTTGTGTGGGCTACTGCTGTTGGGCTGTGTTTTTGTATCTTTTCAGGTCACCTACTTTATAGAAGCTGAAGGGCCAGAGCTCGGACCTCCTGGACTGCAGAGTGCTTCGCTTCCAGGAAGAGGGAAGCAGGACTATCCCAGGACCTGAGGCCAGGGAAGAACAACTATAGAGGTAAGTGGTATGAGACTACAGTGCACAACCACGACATCCATGGACAGGGAGAAGCTGTTGAGGTATGTCTTATAGAATATCAAGGTCTTGAATCACCTGGCAAAATAAACTAAAGTCCTCCAGCACCTCATATTCCTGAAAGCTAATGTTGCACTATTGTAGGAAACACATCTCACAACCAGGATGGTCCTGTGGCTACAGAAGTCATGGGTAGGGAAGGTGTTGCATAGCTGTGCCACAACCAAATCAAAGGGTGTGGCGGTGCTAGTGAATAAAGCATGCCAATGGATGGCAGAATGGAGCAAGACGGACAAGCAGGGGAGGTGGATTGCAGTCCATTTTGCATTTCCCAGGAGGAAATTGATTATGGCCAATGTATACGCCTCTAACCAGGATGAACCAGACTTCTTGCAGGTTAGTCAAGCTATAGCAGAAGCCAAGGGAGAAGAGAAGGATATGCCAATCATGGTGGGGGGGGGGGGAGACTATAACTTGGTCCAGGATGTATTCCTGGACAAATCGCACCCTTCCCCGGACTCACACAAGAGATCCAGAGAAGCTCTGAACCTCCTACAGGAAGAATGGGGCATGAGAGACCCATGGCGGGGAAATAATCCCACTGGGTGGGATTATAACTACTACTCCGCAGCCCATGGCATGTACAGCAGGACTGACTATTGGATGACAAACAAGGAGGCATCACAGGGAACACAAGAAGGGGTTGTACAGCCAGTGGTCATTTCGGACCATGCCCCAGTCAGCCTGCTTTTCACCCTCCAGGGGCACAACCAACCTCTACAAGATGGCGGTACAACCCTCTTCTATTAAAAGACCCAGAGTTTGGCAAGTGGATCAAAGTGCAAGCCAAGACGTACTTTGAAATGAATGCTAACAGGGAAGTGGGAGCAGGCACAGTGTGGGAGGCCTTTAAGGTTTATCTTTTGTGCCACTTTTGTTGCCTGGATTGTGCCTGAAAATGGTCCCTTGGATCAGTGCACCTACCCGGTAACCAAAGACATAAATAAATAAATAAAATCTGAGGGGCTGCTTAATTGTGTACACTGCCGCCCAGAATAGGAAGCGTAGGGAGGAAATGGAACACCCGCAAAGCAGCTGGCAGAGTTGGAGGCTCATTTCAGAACAATCCCGTCATCTGCTGGAGAACTGGTGGCTCAGATCACCAGGATAAAATACAAAATCAACATTATCATGCATCGGAAGGTGGAGTGGCAACTCATCAGATTCAAGCATAGATTCTGGGAGGCCGGAGACAAAGGGGGCAAGTTGATGGCCTATCAACTACATAAATAAAAAGCCAACTCCCAAATACATGCACTAAGGGCCCAGAATGGTGAGACGGTTACCAAACCAAGGGACATTAATGAAGTAATGCAAAAATACTGTCAGGCCCTCTATTTCTCTGCCAAGTCCTCGATGACTGGGGACCCTGACGCAGGGACAGTGGCTTTTGTAGACTCCCTTCAATTCCCACAACTATCTCAGGAGTATCAGGGACCTACAGCGGCCTATCTCTGAACAAGATGTACGCTCCGCCTTGGACAAACTGGCAAGGGAGAAAGCTACAGGCCCTGACGGCATGTCAGCAGACCTCTATCAGCTAATAGCTGCAGAAATCACCCCAGCTGTGTGGGACACCCTGAAAGGGGCAGGGGATAAGCAAATGCTACCTCCTACCGTGAGAGAGGCCATCATAATGCTGCTGCCCAAGAAATCGGTACATCCCTTAGATTGTGTAAACTCCCGCCCCATCTCCCTAATATCAGTGGATACAAAGGTACTAGCCAAAGTACTTGCCACCAGGCTGAAGAAGGTCCTGCCTTCCATAATACACCCTCCCAGATGGGCTTTACCAAGGGCAAGATGAGGGCGGGCAATATCCGCACTGTCCTAAACCTCAAATGTGGGCACTGAACTCCACCATGCCCATGGCAGCGCTTGCAGTCGACTTCTGCAAAGCATTTGATTCAGTAGAGTGGGGTTACCTACACACCACATTGGGGGCCTACGGATTCGGCAAATACTTTAAGAACTGGATTATAACTCTGTACAACATGCTGACAGCCACAGTGCTAACCAATCAAAATATCTCTCAGAAATTCCCACTGCAAAAAGGGATGAGGCAGGGCTGTCTGCTACTCCCCCTGCTCTTCCTGATTGCTATCGATCCACTGGCCAGGAAGTTACTCCACATGAAGGATGTTAAGGGCATGGAGGTGGGGGCAAAGCAGTATCTGCTAAACTCATATGCAGATGACATCCTGCTGACGGTGGAAGACCCAAAAGTAACACTTCCCCATGTACTCCAGATATTGCAGGAGTATGTATGTATCTCAGGGTTAATGGTGAATGAAAAAAAGGCCACCCTGCCACCCCTCAACCTCCAATGCACAGGACTAGACCCCAGGGACATACAAGTAGCATGGGCCCCAGGGGCTTCACATACTTAGGTATAAGGATACGAACATAAGAAATTGCCAGCAGAAACAGGCCTCAGGGTCTATCGAGTCTGCTCGAGTGTGCAGCTAGCACCACATCTCGCAGCTGCCCCTCCTGCCCCCCCTTCCCAGTATCCTTTCCCTTTACCCTGTCCCAACCCCTCTTGAAACCGCCTACTGTTTTACCGGACAATAGCTCATCTGGTAAGGTGTTCCATTTGTACACCACTCTTTCCGTGAAAAAATGTTTCTTCATCTCCCTCTTGAATCTTCCCCCTCCAGTCTAAGTCCATGCCCTCTCGTGTCCCTACCCCTTCTCATCTGAAAAAATCCCTTCTGTGTTGGTTTTGTTTATTCCCTTCAGATACTTAAAGGTCTCGATCTTATCCCCCCTATCCCTCCTCTCCTCCAGTGAATACATATTCAGCTCTCCCAGCCAGTCCTCATAGGGCTTGCTCTCCAATCCCCGGATCATCATTGTGGCTCTTCGCTGCACCCCCTCCAACAATCTGATGTCCTTCTTCAGGAATGGGTGCCAGCACTGCACACAGTACTCCAGGTGGGGCCTGACCAATAACCTATACAGGGACAGGATGACCTCCCTCCTTCTGGAGGAGATCCCTCTCGCAATACACCCCAGCATTTTATTGGCTTTTGCTGCTGCCTTCCTGCACTAAGCAGAGTTGTTCATGCTTCCCATAATGATCACTCCTAGGTCCTTCTCGTCTATGGAGCTCCCCAACTGTACTCCATTCAAGTTATAATCCCTCCCCTGGTTCCTGGCTCTGAAGTGCAGAACCTTGCACTTCTTGGCACTGAACCCCAACTGCCATGTTTCCACCACACTTGCAGCTTAGTCAGGTCCTCCTGCAACCCCTTCCACCCCTCCGCATCATCAACCACAGCTCCCATCTTGGTATCGTTCTGCGAACAGATTGATCTTGCTCTGGATCCAGTGTGAGATATCTGGAATAAAAATCCCAAACAGCACCGGTCCCAGTACCGAGCCCTGTGGTACTTTGCTCATCACCGCTCTCGGTGACGAGAGGTCCCCCACAACCACCACCCTTTGCTGCCTTTCCTTTAGCCAGTTTGTGATCCACTTCACCACTTTTGTCCCCCCTCCCCCCTCCACTGTGGCACTGAATCAAAGCCCTTGCTGAAGTCCAAATACAAGACTTCCACTGCATGGCCCTTATCCAGTTCCCACGTCAGTCAATCGTAGTACTGTACAAGGTTTGTCTGGCAGGATCCGCCTGCTGTATATCCATGCTGTTGACCATCCTGGAGACCGTTTTCCCCCAAGAAGCTCACTAGCCTATCTTTTAGTATGGTTTCCATGAACTTTCCCACAATCGATATGAGGCTTACCGGTCTATAGTTTCCTGGTTCATCCTTTGGGCCAGTTTTGTGGATGGGCACCACATGGGCTATTTTCCAGTCCTGTGGTGCACATCCTGTGTCCAGGGAGGTATTGAACAGGTCGGCCAGCAGCCCCGCCAGGACCTCTGCCAATTCCCTTAGAACCCTAGGGTGAATGCCATCAGGTCCAGGTGCTTTGTCCACACTTAATGCCCTCAACCCATCTAGTACCCTGCTCTCTGTAATACCTACATCTGTTGTCCCTACCCACCCACCCCTCACCTGGGGTATCTGCCCCCCTTCTCCTGCCGTGAATAAAAGAGCAGAAGTATTCATTCAGTGCCTCTGCCTGCTCCACCCCTTTCTCCACTCAACCCCCATCCTTCTTAATCTTCACCAGCTGATCCTTGCTCTTTCTCCTCTCTCTAATGTAGCAGAAGAAGTCTTTATCTTCACTTTTGATTCCCTGTGCCAGTCTCAACTCCCTGGACACCTTGGCTGCCCTGACCAGTCTGATAACCTCCCTGGACTTCCCCTTGTACATATCCTTATCTTCAGCCCTCCCTGATTTTCTGTACTTTCAAAACCCTGCCCTCTTGGCCCTCACCCTTTCCATAAACTTCTGTGTCAGCCAACTGGGTTTCTTTGCCCTTCCCTTCTTGCTTTTCTTCCTAGTGCAAGACTCTGTTGCCTCCGCCAGCCCTTCCTTTATGATGTCCCATTTCTGATCTGCATCCATGTGTGGTTGCGTTCCTGCCAAGTGCCTGCCCAAAATGTCACCCATCTTCTTAACGTCCACCCCCCAAAACTCAATCACCCTTGTACCCATGCCCCCTGTTTCCCTCCCCATGTTGAGCATAAATCACACCAAACAGTGGTCACTCCCAGACAGTGGTTCCTCCACTTCCAGATTCCTTCCAGCTTCCACGTTATCCATTACAAGGTCCAGAGTCCTTTCTAACTAAGTTGGTCCCTAGACCAACTGTGTCAGAAAGCTGTTTTGAAATGCCTCTAGCAGGACCCACTCCCTTGCACTCATGGTGGATGGGGTGCCCCACTCCAGCCCTGGTAGGTTGAACTCCCCCACCACTACTGTGCTCCCCTTCCTGGAGACCCTCCTAATTTGTTCAGCTATTTCCCTGACCAGGTCAATCCCCTGAGCCGGTGGTCTGTAAACCACACCCATCTTCAGTGTCCTATTCTTTGCATCTTGGAACTGCATCCATAGTGCTTCTGTCCTCCCCTTCCTCCCTTATGCACGTTATCCCCTCGCTTACATAGATCGTCACTCCCCCCCATTCCCCTTAGCCCTATCTTTTCTGAATAACCTGAACCCCAGGATCATCATATCCCAGTCCTGGTACTGGGTGGCTCACATTTCCATGATGGCCGCAATGTCCAACCCCTCCACTGCCAAGAAAGCCTGTAACTCCGATATTCTATTCCTTAGGCTTCTTGCATTCAGTGAGGCCACCCTCTATCCTGTCTCCTCCCCTTCCCTATTCTTCCCCCCTTTATCCCTCCCTGTGCTGCTTACCCACTGCCTTTACCATTAACTAGGGGGTGAGCTCACTAGGCTCCCCTTTCTGGACCCTTTCTCTCTCAGCAGTCCCTCATGCAACCCCCAAGTTTAAATCTGCCTTTGTTGATATATACCACTCTATTCCCCATTTCAGTACTTCCTTCCCTGCTCAAATGTAATCTGTCCCCTGCGTATAGGTCACTATTGCCCCCAGTCCTGCCCCAGTATGACACTAATCCATACTCCCTGGTATGGCACCAATCCCTCAGCCACTCACTGAACTCCTCTATCCTTTTTTTCCTCACTGTACTCGCACATGTACCAGGAGTACCTCAGAGAATGCCACTGACCCCCCCCACCTCCTCACACTGCCTACGCAACTCCTCGAACCTCCCCTTTACCACCTCTATCATCTCCCCCGCCAAGTCATTTGTACCCACGTGCATCACTATGTGAGGTTTCTCCCTCTCCCTCTGTGCACACTTGAGAAGTGCCTGCCCTGCCCTCGGTCAACCCCAGAATAGCGTCAACCCAGATACGATTGTGCTTTTCTCCCCTTCCGACACATCTGACCCCTTTCAGTATAGAATCCCCCAGCACTAGTACCCCCCCCCCATCTTCTTGTCCTGTACCCCCCTCCAGCCTGTTGGCATTGACTTGTAGAGGAAAACTATGGTCTGGTCATGGGCACCATTGAAATGGACCTGAGGAGGTATCAAAAGCTACAACTCTCCCTTAAAGGCAAAACAGAAGCACTCAGGATGTTTACATTCTTAAAGGTGACACATCTTTTGCAATTTACCTGTGGAAACACCTCCTAGGTTATTCCATACCATGGATAAACTGGTGATGTCGCTGTTACGGGAAGGCAAACCCCCTAGGTTTAGCACAGCAAAGCTGAGGGCACACCATACAAAGGGAGGACTGGGTCTTCCCTGGTTCTGTGGCTACCTAACATCATACAGAATGGCACAAGCCACAAGATGGTTTCTGCCAGACCAGGGCAGGGAATCTACATGGGTCCAGCTGGAGAGGGATCTAATAAGTAACCAACGGCAGGGTCCCTACTGGGAGGAAAAAGAAACCTGGAGGGCATGACATCCCCTGTGATATGTGAAACCTGTAGAGCATGGCAGAAAGGAATGGCAATGGCTAAGACCCCTGAGAAAGGCCGGGGGCCACCACTGGGATATACATGCCTTTGGGGCAACCCAGCCATACAGCTACATGGTCACAGTATCCACTGGACGGAATGGATGGTGAAAGGGATAAACACCATCACTGACCTCTGGGAAGAGAACTCAGATGTACTAATAACCTTCCAACAGCTGCAAGTAAAGTATCAACTCCCCAGGACCAACTTTTGGAGGTACTTACAGGTCAGGGAGGTGATCAGAGCCTGCAAGAGCACCAAGGCCCCAGGAAGAGCATGGGAGTGGCTGGAGAAGCTGCATAAGACAGGGGCACGGAAGGGAGTGGCAGGCAAGATATACAAAGTGCTCAGAGATAGCCAGCCCAAACCCACAGAGACAAATGCAGATCGCAATGGGAACAGGACTTGCAAATAAACGTCATGCAACACGTGTGAGACAAGTGTGTAAATGTCGCTCATCTAACGTACTCAGATGCAAGAAGCCAGGTAATTCAGTTAAAGATGCTGTTGCGATGGTACCGCACCTGTGCAGTTTTGTACCGCATGGGGGTGCTCCCCCACTCAAACTGCTGGAGATGTGGAATGGCAAATGCTAACTTGATGCATGTCCTCTGGAAGTGTCCCATGTTAACAGCTTTCTGGCAAGGGGTCACAGAAGACTGCTCCAAGGTGCTGAGTACATCTATCCCTGAGGCAGCGTCTCTTATAATTCTGGGAGATACCTTGATCCTGCAGCCAAACCAAAGATGAGCAAAAAGATGGTTGCTGGCAGTGCTACTAGAAGCCAAGAGAGCGATCCTAATGAAATACTGTCAAACAACCCCAACCCCCCATCCACTGCTGGCATGGCACATGGCAGTGGCCAGGCTAGCAGTTTTTCGAAAGGCTATCCTTTCCCGCAAGAACCAGCTTGGAATATTTCATAAGTACTGGGAACCCTACTTAAATTCACATCTATGTACAGTACCCTTACCTACACCGTGCAACCCTACTCTGTAAGCAAACTATACCCATGTCCCACAAATTCCTCTCCTTTTTGTGATGTGACAGGTCTGGCACAAGTCCAGCAAGGCACATGGAAAGGAAGAATATCAGTTACAAAAGTAACATAATGCGAAAAGGCGTGTTTGAAGTGTTTCTATAACAGAAGTGATATGTTACTATATTTATTTATGCAACAGGGGTCAGGATAAAAACTGTAGAATAAAACCATTTATCTTCGCTACTATGGTAATAAATTTATTTATCCACATAGTAACTACATCATCACCCATTTATTCACACAGTAACTACATCACTAGCTCATTTATTTACACAGTTCTCTTCAGAATTCATTTAGAATGTTCGGCCACAGAAGCAGTACTAACCATATTTAAATGTCAATAACTTAAAAACGAAAAAGATAACCTGGTACTGTGAGCACGAAAATTGTTCAGCACAAAATTATCTACAAAATGAATACTGTTTCATTTATATAAACCCTGTATATTGTATATGATTAGCAAGAAAACAGAAGAAAATGTAATTTTTGTTCACTTTTGACAAACAAATATAAATAACTTTAAAACAAAAATGATAGCATGGTACTATGAGCACGAAAATGTTCAGCTCAAAAATATCTACAAAATGAGTGGTGTTTCATTTATAGATACCATTTTGTTTTTTATAATTCTAAAAACAGCATAAAATTCAATTTTCTTTTCCTTTTGACAAATTATTTACACCTACCAAAATCAAAATGTTCACACAACATCTAAACCTGTTGCATAAATGGAATATGCAGCAGTTCAGTGTGTGATAATGCATTTTATTTTATACAGTTTCAGTGACCTCTCGTAACTCTCCACTGTGCCTTGGCACTCGTGAGGTTACTTGAGGTCACTGGAAACTGTACAAGATAAATGCATTATCACACACTGAACCGCTGCATATCCCTTATGTATTTGCCTTTGGTAACCGGGTAGGTGCACTGATCTCAGGGACCATTTTCAGGCACGACCTGAGCCACTTAATGTGGCAAGAGCAAGTTACATAACAATATACAATAGCTAGGTACACAGTTAAGTCATATATATTACCAATACAATCTTACAATTACTCTTCTTTTTTAAGAACTATACTGCCGAATAGAATGTCAATGTATTAGCCCCGCACAATGTTTTTCATCTGTTGGGAAGGTACATATGCTGTTTTGAAACTGTTATAAAATGGAAATATCAATAAAAATCTTCTATGATAAAAAAAGGAGGCACAAAAAGCAGAGCAATGCTTCGGAAGGCCTTTGAACTACTGAGCTGGGCAGAGGATAATCTCTCTCTGTCAGGAGTACATCTGGTGGGGGAATTGAACATTCAGGCGGACTGGCTAAGTCACAAAAATATTCACCTCAGAGAGAGGCAGCTGAACCTGGAGGTGTTCATGCTGCTAAGCAATCAGTTCAGGCAACCGCAGATAGATATGTTTGTTTCAAGCCACACTGCTCAGACCCACAGATTCTTCAGTTGGTATTGATGTCCTCAGGCAGAGACAGTGGACACTCTGACTCAGGTGTGGTCCTTATGCCTTTCCGCCACTGCCTCTCCTCCGGAAAGTCTTAAAGAAAATAAGACACTCGAGCAGAAACTTTCTTTTGATAGCCCTGGAGTGATCAAGAAGGCCGTGGTTCTCAGATCTAGTGAACCTGACCCAGCCAGTTCCTTTCCACCTTCCGGAATGAAAGGTCCTCCTGCTGCGAGGCCCCTTCTCCACCCGAATCCAGGCACAATGGAACTCGTGGCCTGGCTCACGAAAGAAGGAGACTGTTAAGATTAGGTCCCCCCAGTGTAGTTGAAACCTTGCTGGCAACATGAAAAATCTCTACTTTGGCTGCTTACGCTCGAGTCTGGACTATATTTTCTTCTTGGGCCAGAGAGAAAGGCATTAAATCTTCAAAGGCCTCCATTGCTCTGATCCTGGAATTTCTTCAGGATGCTGTAGATAAAGGGCTGGGACTGAGTATGCTGAGAGGGCATGTTTCCACTCTCGGAGCTTCCTTGGGGTTCTCCATAGGAACAAATAGAAAGGTTGTTCGTTCTTTGTGTGCGGTTGGCAGGAGCTGACCACTGTTTTGATGCCTGGTGTGGCGACTTGCCCGGCTGCTAGCCCTCAGTTGCAGATATAATTCTATTGCATGTATATATATATATATATATATATATATATATATATATATACACACACACACACACATATGTATTTTTTTTTTAATGTATTTCTGTGTATATGTACATGCCAAGACATGCCAGTGTCAGCACAAAGGCACCTATAGAAAAGACTAGAGTTTTAAAAAGGGTTTGACCTTCTTTTAACCTGCAGGCCAGCCTTGCTTACCAGGAAAATGAGAAGTTATTGTCAAAAAGCTTGTGGATAGCTGATCAAAGAGTCTTCCTCTAGGTTAACTACCCAAGGGAAACAAAAGTAATAAAATGTCAGGAGACAACCGTGTTCATTTCAAGAAAAACAGAATGCTTTGATCCCAGGAAACTTAAATAGTACCCTTCATTCTGTGAGGTAATAGGAAAGAACACATCCTTCTAGTATACTTGCATGAAATTTCACTTACAGGAGCTCTGATTGTAAAACCTGGGTTAACTATGGGAATCTGACCCATCAAAGGTTATCAGGAAAATAAAGATTTTGGGGAAGAGCAAGAGTGCCATCTACTGGCCTAAATGTTGTGGGATTTTCACTCACTATTTCAAGGGGAAACCAGAGGTATAAATAGTCCCAAATCAGGGCATTTTGACATACATTTTCATTTGGACACTCTGCTTGACACACACCAAGAGCCAAATTGCTGAAACCCCATGTGGCTGTCAAGGACTAAAGAAACTGAAAACTTCCCTCTACTTTTTCTGAACTTCAAATCACTACAATTTTTAAGGTATAGATTAGCGAACAGTTCTAGTGTGTTTTATTCTATATATCTATTTTTATTTGTTTTATGCTGTAATCAAAACTTTTCTAATACCCTTTTAGCTGTACCTGTATGATTTATTATTTAAGTATTTTAGTAAAAAACTTTTGTTTTTCTAAAGTCATTCTGCTGCGTGAGAGTTCTATATTTGTGTGTGACAGTAGAAGGTTTATTAATAATCTGAGACAACTGTTAATTGCTTAGAGGGCCACCATAAGCAACCAAATTGAGAAAAGGGTCTGTAAGGGATCTGGAAAGATAGGGAGAATACCAAAGTCTCAGGGACAAGTCTGCAGGGATTTTGAACCAGGCTGCTGCATGTCCTGTAGGAAGAAGGCCAAATCAGGCTTACACTGTTACTCAGAAGAGTGTGTGATGCCCGAGTCTTCCACCTTTGTGTAATAGCCAAGAAAAGGGTTCATATTTGGCCACAAGACCCGAGATTGGTATTGTCACTTATCCAGAGCTACAGTAAGATCCTGGATCCTCGTGGCAGAGGTGGAGTCGTGAATTCGGTGAACATTCAAATAGGATGAGGAGGGTATTCCTGTTCCCTCCGTCATGGACTGCACTTAAGGTGGGCACTGTGAGTTCAGTGGGCCTGACCCCAAGGAGTGGGTTCATGACAGATCTGGTGTGCAGTGTTGGGATCCGAGAGATCTGGTTGCATAGTGTTGTGGTCCAAGAGATATTGGTGGCAGAGGTATAACAGTTGGATTTGAGCCCAGTGTATCAGACTGATAAACTATAAACAGTCCACACACAATTAAGACAGAGATTTAAAAAATATATACATAATTTGGTTACGGTATAAAGTTTCCTACCTGTTTTTGTTATTTTCTCAGGTGCAAGCTAGCGTAGCAGTAGTTAGGGAAGAAGATGGCTTCCACCTTCAGTGAATACACTGCAGACCACCTGAAGCAGCTGTGTCAGGAAAGAGGAGTCCAGTGCGAGGGGCAAAACAAAAAACACCCCGTGAAGGCTCTTGTGGCAGCCGATGAGCAAGCGACTGCCCAGGACCTCGAGTCACTGCTGGTGACTGAAAGGGACCAGACCTTGGGTGTGGGGGTGCCAAGGGACGTTGCAGAGTCCAGTCTCAGGGAGGAGGACAGGGACACCAGAGAAGACCCAGAGCCACAGCACCAGGGGAAGGTCACCAAAATGCTGGAGCTGGAAGGGATCAAGCTGTAGCTAGAGTGGAGGAGATTGGAGCTGGAATTTGAGCAGAGGAATTTCCAGATGGAGCTGGAGAGGCAGGAAAAGGAAAACCAGCATTGGAGAGAGGCGAAGAAAAAGAAAGGCAGCTTCAGAGAGAGGCTGAGAGAGAAAAAAAAGAGCGCCAGATGGAATTTGAACTGGCGAAGCTAGGACTCCAATGGCCAGCACCAGAGTAGGTAAGTGGCAGGGGTGAACCTGGAACTCCATTAAATTCTAAATTAACAGCTGAATTTAAAGAGGGGGAGGATATGGAAGCATTTTTGAATTTGTTTGAAAAGGTCTGCATCCAGGCTAAAATACCCAGGCGGTCCTGGAGCTTTCAGTTATCCCCACTGCTTACTGAGAAAAGGTGTGAGACACTAGGCCAAATGGACAATCAGGGCAGTAGTAATTATGAGAAACTTAAAGCTGCAGTGCTTAAAAAGTAGGAATTAATGCCTGAAGCATACAGGGTTAAGTTCTGTAAGCTCTGGAGAAGCCCTGAGATGAGCTATGAGGAATTCGCAGCAAAGAAACGTCAGTTTTTGAAACATTGGTGGGAGTGAGTGGAAGCAACCTCTGTAGAGAAAATTAAGGAAGCTGTACTTTTGGAGCAATTCTTTTGGGCTTGCCCAGCAGAGCTAAAAACCTGGTTAGAGGACCAAGACCCCAAAACAGCGCAGGAGGCTGCTGAGCTCTCGAATCGCTATGCTAGGAACAGGTCTGCTCTAAAACGGAGTGGGGCAGGTGTGGCAGTGTAGAAGGGGAAAAGTGTACCTTCAGCGCAGCTAAAATCCTCACTACCGCCACAGAAAGGGGGAAGCTCCAGGTCACAAAAAAAGGATTCATTGAATAAAAGAAATGATTGTTGGTTTTGCAAACAGCCAGGGCATCTTACTAGACAGTGTCCTAAAAAGGCACAGAGTTGGCAAGGCAGTTCTCAAACAGAGTTGGGTGCACTGTGTATCCCTGAAAGCATGCCTATAAACATTTGGGAGCACATACACCCAGGTTACTGTAAATGGGGTGCACACCCACTGGTTAAGAGACACGGGGGCATCTCTTACCTTAGTAAAAGGGGATTTGGTTGGGCCTGAACAGCTTATTCCTAATAAGTCTGTGACAGTAAGGGGATTCACTGGGGAGGAAAAAACTCTGCCACTAGCTAGTGTACTCCTGGACTGGAGTGAGACAGGAGAGAGAGGGTGCAAAAAGTGGCTGTGGCAGACAACCTTGCCCTGGATTGTGATTCTAGGGAACAATCTCCAGAACGGGGTGGTGTGTGCAGTTACCCACAGTCAGACAGCAAAGGCGGATTGTAGTTCCCTAGACCCCATAAAAGCCACTGTGGAAAACAATGGTTCCCCAGCCTGTGTCTCCTGAAATGGAGAGCAGTGAAAGAGAGGCAGGACGTCCCCACATATCAGTTCACAAAACAACTACAGAAGGTTACTCTGAGGAGGGAGGGGTAATCAATGGTCAGAAGGTTAGGGATGGCAGTAACCCTGAATGCCCTGATGCTAGAGCTATGGACCCCAGTTTAGGGACTGAAAGGAACATGTCCCATGGCCTGGGGAAAATGTGAAGAATTTGCAGCTGCTCAGAACACTGATCCTAGTTTGGAGAGGCTGAGGGCTTGTGCAGAATCTGATGGGACACAGGGAGGTGACGGGAGGCACAGAGTATATTGGGACAATGGACTGTTGTATACACAGGACGCAAGGACAGAGGGAGGGGTGATGGGCAGGCAGCTTGTCATTCCCCAGGGATACCATGAGTGGTTGCTCAAGATTGCTCATGATATCCCCATTTACGGACATCTGGGAATCGCACGCGCCATGCAGCAATTGGCCCAGAATTTCTATTGGCCCAACTTTACCCAGCAGGTGAAGGAATATTGCAGATCTGGTTACCGGTGCCAACAAATAAGAGAGGCAGGAAGTAAAACCAAAGCCACCCTAATTCCCTTGACCATTGTGGAGGAGCCATTTGAGAGGGTAGGAATGGATACTGTGGGACCCCTGAGTACCCTAAGCTCCTCCAGAAAGAGGTTTATCCTGACAGTGGTAGATTATGCCACCCAATACCCAGAGACGGTCACCCTTTCCTCACTTAGGAGAGACAAAGTGGCAGACGCCTTGCTAGGGATTTTCTCCCATGTCGGGTTTCTACAGGAGGTTATCACTGATCAAGGGAGTACCTTCCTGTCGGATCTGATGAAGTGTTTGTGGGAGAAGTGTAGGGTGGTGCAGAGATGCACAGCACCTTATCACCCGCAAGCCAATGGGCTTGTGGAAAGGTTTAATGGTACCCTAAAATCGATGCTCCAAGCCTTTACTGAACAGTATGGGAGGGACTGGGAGAAACATCTTCTCCACCTGTTGTTCTCATATAGGGAGGTACCTTAAGAGTCAACAGGGTTCTCCCCCTTCAAGCTCTTATAGGGACACAGGGTGCATGGGTCCCTAGACTTGATCTGGGAAGACTGGGAAGGCAAGTATGCCACCCAGAGAACTCCTATAGTGGAGCATATCCTAAAGTCTAAGGAAAAGCTGAAGGAGCTTATGGGAGCAGCCCAGAGCAACCTGTCATCTGACCAGCAAAAGCAAAAGTTCTGGTACAACCACAGAGCCAGAGTTTGCTTGTATAGTGTGGGTCAGGAAGTCATGATCCTAATTATGGTCTGGAAGGACAAGCTGCAGGCCAAGTGGGAGGAACCATACAAGGTAGTCCGACAGGTAAATGACATGAACTATATTGTAGAACTGCCCGACAGGAAACATACCCATTGAATGTACCATCTTAACATGATGATGCCATATGCAAAAAGGGTAGACATGGTATTTGCAGTGTGTAGTCCTGGGGAGGTGACTGATGAAGAAGACTCCCTACTGGACTTGCTGGAGGAAAGCAAGTGGGAGTCCTCTGTGGAGGCAATCAAACTGTCGCCCCAGTTGACTCCGGAACAGACCCAGGAAGTGAGGGGGATTTTAGTGGACTTTGTCCCTTTGTTTACAGCCAAGCCTGGACTAACCCCTTTAGCGACACATGATGTAGACAGGGGGACGCAAGCGCCCATATGGTGGACAGCCTACTAGGTGTCTGAGGCTGTCCTAAAGGACATTAGGAGAGAGGTGGAAGAGATGCAGGATTTAGGGGCAATCCAGAAATCCCACAGCCTCTTGGCCTCACCTGTAGTTCTTGTTCCCAAGCCAGATGGCTCTACTCGCTTTTGTGTGGACTATCGTGGACTCAACACGGTCATAAAATCTAACATTCACCCAATTCCACAGATGGACAAACTACTGGACAAGCTAGGAAGGGCGACATACCTCAGCACAATTTACCTCACAAACAGGTATTGGCAGGTGGAGTTAACTGCCAGAGCTAGGGAGTGGTTGGCCGTCATCACTCCAATAGGATTATCTGAGTTCAAGATAATGCCTTTTAGAATGTAGAATGCCCCTGCCACCTTCCAAAGGTTGGTCAACCAAGTGTTATATGGTACTGAAGAGTACGCAGTAGCATATCTGGATGATACTACCATGTTCAGTACCAGTTGGAAGGAACACCTATCCCACCTTAAGGAAGTGTTGGGCAGGGCTCACTGTCAAGGCTGAAAAGTGCCAGGTGGCCATGGCAGAGGTGGCATACCTAGGACATGTAGTAGGGCAGGGGCAGCTCCGTCTCAATCAAGCCAAGATTGAGGTGATAGAGGTGTGGCCCAGGCCTGAAATCCAGAAGCAGGTTCAGAGTTTCCTACGGACCACCGGGTACTATTGCAAGTTTGTACTGAATTAAAGTACCCTGGCAGCTCCTCTGTCTGGCCTGCTAAAGAAAAGAATACCCAAAAAGGTAAAATGGGAGCCAGCCTGTGAACGAGCCTTCGCACAGCTAAAGGAGGCACTGTGCAGTGCCCCTGTGTTGGCCTGTCCAGACTACAGTAAGCCATCTGTAGTCCAGACAGATTCCTCAGATGTGGGGATTGGAACAGTCCTCAGTCAGCCCTCTAACCAAGGGAAAGATCACCCCATAGCGTACCTTTGAAAAAAGCTGCTTCCCCAGGAGCAGTCCTATTCCACAGTTGAAAAGGAATGCCTTGCGCTAGTATGGGCCCTGAAGAAATTAGAACCATACCTCTATGGGAGGCACTCTGAGGTACAGACTGAGCATAACCCCCTGGTCTGGCTAACACAGATGGGGAAAACGAATGGTCGTCTCTTAAGGTGGAATACAGCCTTACAGGGCTATAGTATGACCATTAGCCACAGGGCTGGATCGGCCAATGCCAACAAAGACAGGCTATCTTGCCAGTTAGAGCAATCAGCATAATTTGTGAAACTCGTACCATGCCTAGGGATGGATTCCCACAAATTTAGTCTAGGAGGAAGGGGTGTTGCGAGCTGCCTGGCTGCTAGCCCTTAGTTGTAGAAATAATTCTGTTGTATATATTTTTGCTGCAATTCTGTGCATATGCCAAGACATGCCAGTGTCTGCACAAAGGCATCTAGGGAAAAGACTAGAGTTTTAAAAAGGGTTTGAACTTTTAACCTGCAGGCCAGCCTTGCTTGCCAGGAAAACGACAAGTTATTGTCAAAAAACTTGTGGATAGCTGATCAAAGTGTCTTCCTCTAAGTTAACTACCCAAGGGAAACAGAAGTAATAAAATGTCAGGAGATCGCCCTTTTCCCTTCAAGAAAGACAGAATGCTTTGATCCCAGGAAAATGTAAATAGTGCCCTTCATTTTGTAGGGTAATAGGAAAGAACACGTCCTTCTAGCATACAT
Source organism: Neoceratodus forsteri (assembly GCA_016271365.2). Classification (NCBI taxonomy): domain Eukaryota; kingdom Metazoa; phylum Chordata; order Ceratodontiformes; family Ceratodontidae; genus Neoceratodus; species Neoceratodus forsteri. Next base: position 1,062,194,928 of record CM057458.1, on the reverse strand, counting down.
GTGTGAAATTCCACTTACAGGAGTTATGATTGTAAAACCTGGGCTAACTATGGGAATCTGACACATCAAAGGTCATCAGGAAAATAAGATTTTGGGGAAGAGCAAGAGTGCCATCTACTGGCCTAAATGTTGTGGGATTTTCACTCACTGTTTCAAGGAGAACCAGAGGTATAAATAGCTTCAAATCAGCCCCAAATCAGGGCATTTTTACACACATTTTCATCTGGACATACTGCTTGACACACACCAAGAGCCAAACTGCTGAAACTCAGTGTGGCTGCCAAGGATTAAAAAAACTAAAAACTTTCCTCTATTTTTTCTGGACTTCAAATCACTACAATTTTTAAGGTATAGATTAGCTAACAGTTCTAGTGTGTTTTATTCTATAAATCCATTTTCATTTGTTTTATGTTGTAACCAAAACTTTTCTAACACCCTTTTAGTTGTAACTGTATGATTTATTAAGTATTTTAGTAAAAACATTTGTTTTTTTTTTAAAGTAATTTTGCATGCGTGAGATTTCTATAATTGTGTGTGACTGTAGAAGGTTTATTAATAATCTGTGACATTTGTTAATTGCTTAGAGGGCCACCATAAGCAACCAAATTGAGAAAAGGGTCTGTAAGGGAACTGGAAGGATAGGGAGAATACCAAAGTCTCAGGGACGAGTCTGCAGGGATTGTGAACCAGGCTGTTGCATGTCCTGTAAGGAGAAGGCCACATCAGGCTTACACTGCTACCCCAAAAAGAGTGTGATGCCTGGATCTTCCTCCTTTGTGTAGTAGCCAATGAAAGGGTTTATATTTGGCCACAAGACTCGAGACTGGTATTGTGCCCTTATCCAGAGTTACGGATTGCACTTAAGGGTGGGCACTGTGCGCTCAGTGGGCCTGACCCATAGGAGTGGGTTTGTGACACCCGTTTCCCCCGTGGGCTCTTAACTTGGTTCTGAATGCTCTCTATGTTGAGCCTTTTGAACCACTGTCACCAGTGCCACTGGATGTGTTGTCCTACAAGGTCTGTGTTTTTAGAGGTCATGTGTTCAGCCAGAAGAGCGGGTGAACTCCAGGCCTTATCTCATAAGAAGCCTTACCTTATCATGCATAAGGACAAGGTGGTACTTAGGACAGTCTCATCTTTCATCCCTAAAGTGCCTTCGGCCTTTCATGTGAACCAAGAGATTTGCCTTCCATCCTTCTGTCTACATCCTTCTCACCCCAAGGAGAAGGAGTTGCATAAACTGGACCTGAGGCGGGCAGTTAGGATCTACTCTAAACATATGTATGAATTTTGTAAATCAGATAGTCTGTTTGTGTCTTCCAGGGCAGTCAAATAATGACAAAAGTCCTCTAAACCCACCCTAGGTAGGTGGGTACGGGTATGTGTTGCTAAGACCTACGTGCTGAAAAAGAAGAAGCCTCTGGTTCTTATCAAGGCTTACTCCACCACGGCGATGGGAACTTCCTGGGTGGAAAAGGGCGACGCCACAGTTTTAGAACTATGCACGGCAGCTACATGGACCTCAGTCCTCAGATTCACAAACCATTACAAATTGGATGTTCAGAGTTGTGCTGATGCAGCTTTTGGTCACAGAGTGTTGCAGGCAGCAGTTCACAAGTAATTCTGAAGCATCTGGCATATGGGATAGCATTCTCCCCCTCCCGGTTTTTTGTCTGGGTACTGCTTCTTAGAACCCATTTGTAATGATTACCCATTGACAATGTAGAGCATTATAGAAAGAAGAAATTAACTTCATACTTACCGTAGTTTCCTTTTCTGTTAGCTGCAACACTGTCAATAGGACCTGCCCAGGAGCGTGGCTCCTTTGGGAGAATCTTATCCTGCATGCTAGGAGAGAGGTCTGTTTTTCAGTAAAATCCCTCTAGTCTCTCTCTGTTCTGCTGCACTGTACTCTGATGTGTATATTTAAATTCTGATTTATCAAATTATCTGCGACTGCAGGTTAACAGGTTTCATTATTTAACTGAGGTGTGTTTCCTGTTGCAGTTTAGTTCTCTGCCTTTATAAAAAAATTATGAAAAGGAGCACATGTCTCATTGTATATTAGCTTCAATTCACAGATGGATGTCTCCTGTGAAACGTGTTGCACCTGTGAAGCATCTTACGGTTGCATAATTTCTTTACAAGAAGATCTGAATACTTCAGGCATCCTTTTTGGCTCCATGAAATGCATCTCTTCCACGAATGTCAGATAGGAAGGTAAAACTGTTTTTTATTATTGTGAATATGTAATGGTTTTTTGATTGTATATAGGTGTAGCACTTATGGCACTACAAGGCAAGTAGTAACTGGGGAGTTGCTGCTAGTGCATAGAATCCTCATGTGCCCAGTATTCTAAAGTTTGTGCTGTGCCATTCCCCTGGTAGGGGTGCACTACACCCAGTTGTAATGATTACCCATTGACAATGTTGGAGCTAACAGAAAAGGAAATTCCGGTAAGTATGAAGTTAATTTCTTCTTTTGGTTCTATATATTATATCTTTGTGATTGTTTGTTTATGTATTTTATATATTCTGTTTTTTGTTCTGGTTGCCAATGTAAACGAGTCTTTGGCCCATGGACTTTTCTAGATTTTAAATTAACAAAAAAAAACATCCAACAGTAAGTGCAGACCTCCCCTAAACAGCTGCAGTGAATGTTTATAACTGAAGTAGTGTTTCCCAAGTTGCATTTATTTGCTTTGGTTAACCTGGTAAGTGCACTAGATAAAAACTTGCCTATTTTCAGGCATGACCTGGGAGAGTACATTACAAGCAACAAGAACGTTAATGTAAACAGGATTTTGTACAAAGAAGAGAGTTACAGTGTAAGGGATTAAGTGCAGTAGAGCAGCAACAGTAATTACAGTAGATAGATTAACAGAGGTATAACTTTGGTTCAGTATATACAGTTGTGGTATATAAAACCAGTGCAGGCAAAGATTAAGACAATAGCACCACAATAAACTATGCAACAGGTAATCAGAAATAACGAAGTTTGGACTATAATACAATACATGCAGTTACAGTAATTGCAAAAACAGTGGTGGCTAAGATCAGGACAATAGTGTAAAAGTACATTAGTTTCAACCGCCAACAGGGGCACTTTTTTTTTCTCAATTTAGTAAACTTTATTGAGTTTTTCCAACAAACAAGCAAATAGCCATATCAACAACAGCAACCCTTCCGTATCCCTGTGCAGACAAAGAGTACACAGCAGCATAAGGGGGAGCTGCAACATTAATACAGGAGATGACATAACTATACCTTACAGCAGTATAACCATAATACAAAACAGCGATCCCATCTTAAGCCTACTACCCCCACCCATTCCACCCACCCTCCTTCCCTCGAGCACCACAAAGCCTAAATTGTAGGGGGGACTCAGCAACTGGAAGGAGGAGACCCTCATCCCTGCTGTCCGGTCATTGTACGGTGGGCACGTCTGAGCTGCTAGTAATGGGGCACTCTGCCCGGGGCCTTATAAGAGATCTGACTTTCTAGTTGCTCCTTAAACTTAATTAGGATTCATGGGTTTTGCAAAAGAGGTAAGAGGGCCACCAAAGAGCCCCATCTGTTCATAAATGCCTCTAGACTGTCATTCTGTTTAGCAATTTGTTGCTCCATTTCTAAAACCTGGAGAATTTCACAATGCCATTCTTTTAGTGAGGGGCAGGATTGATCCACCCAATGTCTGACAATATTAAGCATGGCCACGCTTGAAATCAGAGACATGTGGGCTTTAGAACAGTTTAACATCTCCCGGGGAAAATGGCCCACCAGGCAAATCTGAGGGGTAAAATGAGAACCTAACTCAAGTGAGGGGTCTAAGGTGGATTTAATCATTTGCCAAAAGGGGGCTATCACAGGACAATAGCATAAGATGTGTGTCAATGAACCTACCTGTAGGCCACATCTATTACAGAGTGGTGAATCTGCTCTACCCTTCTTAAACAGTAAAGATTATGCAGTACACAAAACTGCAAGAAGCAGAGATGGTCCTGCTTTAGGAATTTGTAAAGGTATTGCCATACATGTTGCCACTCTTTAACACTCAGGTTTAAATCTAGCTCTTGCTGCCAGTAATAACACACTCCCTGAAGACTGTTAGGGTCATGTATCTGTAATAAAGAATAAAACCTAAACATCAGGTGAGATATATGGCCATTTCTGCAAGGGTCGGTAATATTGAGTCAGCCTTGTCAACCCAAGGAAGGGGGCCCATAAACGAAGTGATTTCCCTTGTTAGTCGGAGGTGTGTGAAAGGGTGATACATCGGAAAGGGTGATACGCCGGAATGGAGAAAGCCTCCTGAACGTCTCGTGCAGAACAAAGTCTCCCTTGGTTAATTAAAGAGGAGATTGGGACTTCGGTCAGAGCTGCACAAAAACTCGATGGAACAGTGCGGTTGGCTATCTTGAAGTGTGGGTTCTCAACTACTGGTTGGGAAAAATCCTTGTGCAAGACCAGACCCAGAAATGCACAAATCTGGCGGAATGCTTTGAGGGACCACCATATTGGTGAGTTGCAGAGAGGTTTAGGTAGGTCAGAGGGCCTAACAAAAATGAGGCTCGCTGGATCGACACCCTGGGCCTGACACAAGATGTCTCTCAATGAGGATCCATAACGGTGTATAAAAGTCTCCCGAGGGGTCAATGGGTCCCGGTTTCCACCTGAAGATTCTGCAACAATGAATGGCACAGTAATATAAGAAGAGGTTAGGAAGTTTCAACCCCCCCCCAACTCTTTCCTATAAGACAGCTGGAGTACGCTCTGCAAGTTGCTTTGCCCAGTCAAAGTAAATTAAAAAAAAGAAGAATGGAGATGGGTAAACCAGGCTTTAGGAAGAAAAGGACTGACCATGTTCAGTGGGTACAACAGCCTGGGAAGGATGTTCATTTTAATTATATTGGCCCTGCCCCACAAAGAGAGAGGGAGAAATCTCCATCTCTGCAAGTTGGCCGCAATCGTTCAAGCTATGGAAAGGAGGTTGAGTTTGGCTAAGGCTGAGACATGTCTGGATACCTTGATGCCCAAATAAGAAAGTTTCTTGGGTTCCCAAGCTAGGCCCAAGTCTGTAATCTCATGTGCTTGAACGTAAAAGATTAAGGTCATAACCGTGGATTTGTCCATGTTCAGTTTATATCCAACTACCCAGGAAAATGTGTTAATAACATTCAAAACTGCAGTTAAGGAGGCCCTGGGGTTTTCTAAGTGTAAAAGCAGATCAACTGCATAGGCTGAGATGCTATACCTGGAATTACCGACCTAAATGCCCTGTACTTCAGGGTGATTCTGGAGAGAATGAATCAGAAGTTCCAGGTAGAGATTAAATAAAAAAGGGGATAATGGACAGCCTTGCCTGGTATCACGCTGTAGGGGGAATGGATCAGAAAAGACCCCACTGCATCTGATCCTTGCCAATGGTTGTGAGTATATCACTCTCAGCCATTCGCCAAATTGATGAGGAAAACCAAATGTCCACAGCATGGCAAATAAGAAAGGCCAGGAGACTTGGTCAAATGCCTTTTCCATGTCAAGGGAGACCAGAATAGCTGGAATTTTTCTATCTCCTGCTAACCTAATAAGATGAAGAACCTTTCACATATGGTCAGAGCAGAGATGCCCTGATACAAACCCCACCTGTGAGGGATTGATGAGGCCATGCCAGGTCTTGTGGAGATGACTGGCCAGGACTTTGGCCAAAATTTTGAGATCAGAGTTCAGAAGAGATATTGTCCAATAGTTTCCAGGTAAAAGAGGCACTTTCCCTGGTATGGCAATAACCGAAATCCATGCCTGGGTGAACGTGGAATCTGAGAGGCCGGAGTTCTGCAGGTAGTTAAATAATTTTGTAAGGACAGGGGCAAGGATATTTATAAAGGTAGCATAAAACTGGTTGTGAAATCCGTCTGGTCCAGGGGCCTTGTCTTTGGGTAGTTGCCCAATAACCTGCCGCACCTCAGTTTGAGAAATTGGGGCTTTTAATATGTCTTGTTGTGAGTTTGCAAGCTTGGGAAGAGGAACAGATTCCAAATAATCGTCAATGTGGGACAAGTCAGAATCCTGGACCGGGTCTGCGCTATACAGGTTCTTGTAAAATAAAAGGAAGGCATTAGCAATGTCATGTGGATTAGTAAGGATTTCACCACTTGGAAGGGGTTGGAGACTATGTATCGTCTGCTGCAATTCTATTTGTTTTAGCCTCAAAGCCAGCAGTCCGCCCACCCTTTCTCCTGACTCCAAGTATCTGAATTGGATCCTCTGGAGAGAAAGGTCCGCCTGTTCTACAAGCATGCTGAAGTACTGTGCCCTACAAGTATGGAGCCTGGCCCAAGTGGCCTGCTCATCAGAAGCAGATACACTATGTTTCAGAGAACGGATTTTAGACAGTAAACCTTTAGTCTTTTCTTCTCTCTGTTTCTTAGCCTTTGAGGCTAGACGAATGCACTCCCCGCTGATGGCGAATTTAGCTGCTCTCCACAGTGAGTCTATGCCATCTATGGTCCCTTCATTTAGCTCAAAAAAGGTGCCCATGTACTCCTCAAGAGACTTCATAAACTGCTGATCTTTAAGAAGAATTGTGTTCAACCGCCAAGCCCTGTCACGCTCTTCAAAACCCTTCAGCGAGTGTTTCATGCACACTGGGGTGTGGTCAGAGATCACAGTGGGCAGAATCTTTCAAGTTAGAAGACCTCAGAGGATGGAAAGGGTAATTAAGCAACAGTCAATACAGGAGTAGGACCTATGGGGAGGAGAGAAAAAGGTGCATTGCCGATCATTGGGATGTAGAATACGCCATGGGTCTGCCAGCCCAATCAATTCCATGAAACCCCTGATCCCATGCTGGGCCAGTGAGAGACCCCTCCGGCGAATGCCAGATCTATCTAAATCAACAGAAGAATCTGCGCTGGGGCCATACACTCCTCCTATCACCAACTCTGTTAAACCCAAGCGGCCGTGAAGAAACAAAAAAACAACCTTCTATGTCCTTACATTCAGTAATCAGGTGGAAGGGGTTCCCCCTCCAAATAAGAATGCCTATCCCTCCCTTTTTATTGTTGAGCCCCACATCATAAACTTGACCCATCCAGGCCCTCTGAAAGTAATGTATGTCCTCTTGCCTGAGGTGCGTTTCCTGCAAGAAAATTATAACTGGATGGAGCTTCTTAAGATGTCCTAAAATCATTTATCTCTTTCATTTCTCATTTGCCCCCTTTACATGCCAGGATACAAACTTAAAGAAAGTACTCATCATGATCTCCTATCCCCTTTATACGATTGCCCCTCGGTAACTTGACGTTGTACAGGTAAAGTGTTCCAGCTATCCCTCCCTTCCCCCAAAAGTCCTCACCCTCCCAGTGCGATCCCCAAAGAAATACCTTCCGAAACAATCCAACACCCCAAGGACAACAATCAACCCCGGCCTTATGGGTCGCAACTCCAGAAACATTTTGCCCATGATGTACCAAAACATCTTGCAGGTCTCCAGCCCCCCAATCCCTCAAGAGCAAGTGCAATAAAACGAATGCTAAATCCCAAAAGTACCCTGTATCATTCTAATCTACTCCTAATCTTAAATGTGAAGTCCTCTCCCAGTTGCCCCAGAAACATCTCTTACGGTAATTTTAGCAATGGAAACTATCAGTTCCCCAGCCTGAAGGCAATTACAGGTGTTGGGAACCCCTCGATATTAGAAAGCAAAGCCCTTGCCTCTAAGAATGTCATTCCAGTCAGTTTTCCAGGAGTTTATAGACACAGGCTCTTATCTCCTGTCCCTCCGCCATCCCAAGGAAGCTCTGTGGTCGTCATTACCATGATGCCAAAGGAGGCCCCCAGTCATGAACGCCTACACTCCAGCCCACCCCAGGGACTCCAACAGGACACAGGAAACCATTAAACCCAGCAGCAATCAAGTCAGAAAGAAGAGGACCAAAGACACATAAGCGGGAAGGGCTCCAGCCAACACCCCAATTGCAATTGATATGCAGTCATGGGTTTTGGCTGCCAGTCTCAGACTGAAAACTCATTTAACTACAGCTGGAAAATCGCCCCTGGTACTACTGTAAACTGTCTGCCATTTCTGATCGTGGGAGTTAGAAGAACCATCTCTCCACTGTGCCCCCAGTTGAATGCAGAATGCAGTTTACTGTGTTCTGCCATCAGGGCCATGAAGAGAACCCTCCTCTCCCACCCACATGCTGTATGTGGTCTTTAATGTTGAACCCTCTAGCAGTCAAGGGGAACTCCTTTAAAGACTGTGCTCACTGCCACCATAAAAAACAGCATCCTGGGAGTCCCACCAAGATAGGCCGAGCAGTGCTCTCACACCCCGTGATGGCCCCCCAAGTACCTGCCGAGCAAACCCACAGCCCTACCTGAGCCACCAGTGGCAGGAGACAAGGCCATACATCTCTCCCAGAAAACTGGTGCATCTTGGTCTCACTGCATTCAAGACCACAACCCAGAGGCCCAACATTGCAATCACCAAGTGGCTTCTAGCCCAAAGGATCCAAGGAAAATCCCTGATCACGGGGCCACAAGACTGGAAAAATCCAAAAATGCTAAGCTAGCTATGACATGGTCTGTTTTAGGAAGGGAACATCACAACAAAGTTTGGGCTGAAGTTCTAGATCATAGTATACTTAAAATCCTGAGCACTGCAGCATGTCCGCAACAGAAATAGATTTTAGCACAAGTCCCAGAGAATCTGAGATGTAGAACCAAAGTCTCTCAGTCACTTAGGGGCTTGAAACAGGTCTGGGAAAAGAGTGGGGAGCTCGTGTTTGGCTTGGCTTTGAAATTCAAAGGTTTTCATCATGCCCTGGTGGGTCACCTGCAGCCTAGTAGGGTACATCATCTTAAAACGAATCCCAGCAGCAAGAAACTTGGATATTAGTGGGTTGCATTCTGCTCTCTTCAGCCGCACAGAGCGAGGGAGGTCCTGTGTAATCCGCAACTTGTTACTCTCCCAGAGAAGCTCTTTCGTGTCCCACAATTTGGTGAGAATATGAGTCTTGTCCAGAAAATGTAGCAGTTTAAAAATCGGGGGTCTAATAGGGCTATTCGGAGGAGGAGTAGGCCGTAAAGCTCTGTGGGCCCTTTCAATTATGTAACCAGGACCATTAGGAGATGGGGCTCGCAATTTTCTCACAGAACTTCTGAAGAAATAGAATGGGATTTTGGTCCTCTGATCCTTCTGGTAGCCCCATTAGTAATAAGTTATTCTGAGGAACATGGCCCTCCAGGTCTTCCATCTTGTCTTCCAACTTGGCAACTCTCCTGCGGAGGGCCGTAGACTTGGAATCCTGATATCATCTCCAGTTTTTGATAGAGGTAGTTCTGGATTCCACATCACCCATGCGACATGAAAGGGTCTCCGATGCTGACTGCAAAGAGACCAGTCGCTCCGTGATACCAAGCAAGGCACCCCTTACTGGCGAGAGCTCCTGAAGAAACCTTTCTTCAGTGAGTGGCGTCATGGCCGAGCTAGCTTTTGCATGCATCTCTGGCAAGGTTTTAGCCTTTTTAGGGGCCTTGGCCTTTTCTGGAGTGAGCGGTGGGGTGTGCGTTGGACTGACTGGCCGCATCTCTGTTTCCATCGATAAGATGGCTTGTGGTCTGCTTGGCAATCTGGAATTCAGACAGGCAGGACCAGAGCAGTTTAGCCAACTGTATGTGGAGGAAAAACAATTCAAGTGGCCCAAAAACTTATATTTGTCAGCTGTGTAGACGGGTCGGGAAGCGGAGCCGAGGTAAGTGTGACTCACCGGCTCTGACGCATCACGTGACCTCTCAACGGGGCAAGTTTGAACAAAACAGATATGGGCTAGATTAAGTTCAAGTGTAGTACAAAAAAGCCTGGGACAGGCTGAGAGAAAACAGAAAGTCAAGGAAACCTACGAAGGGGTAGGATAGAAAGAGTAGGGAGAGTAGGTAGAAATGCCACAGGAACAGCTTTGTGTTAGAGCAGAAATAGTTATAAGGAAACAGTGTATAACAGCAGGAGAAACAGAACAAAGATGAAAAGGATAGGCTAAAGGTCAGGAGCAGGAGCAGGAGCAAATGTCTAAGGCTTTCAGGTATAAAAATAGGACACTCTTAAATAAATTGTGGGATTTAGAGACCCTAAGGTGATATGGTAGGATGTTCCAGGTTTTAGGGGCAAAGGGGGTAAATGCTTGTTCTCCCATCTTGGCTGTGCAACTGGGACTTGCAAGGAGGGCCTGGGTAGAGGACCAATGTTGGTGAGAATGTTCAGCAGAGGCAAACACTGAGGCCAGTGAGACTGGCTGAGAGGACCTAATAATATTATTAGTTAGGCATCCGGGGATATAAATTTGATGGGAGGAGGGAGATAGCCAATGTAAAGCAGAGTAAAGCATGCAGTGATGGGTAAGGCAAGGGGTGGACAAAGCAAACCTGCAGACATTGCTGTATGCAACATCCCATTTCTGAAGGATTCTGGCATTGGCCTAAGAGAAAACAGGGAGTGCACAACATAGCCCTGGAAGTAATACACACTGGGCAATTGTGACTCTGGCTGCTGGGGTGAGGGCATGGCGGACACGATAAGCTAACAGATTTGCAGATATCATTTATGTTGAAAGAAAAAATCCAGGACTGGGTCGAGTGTGACACCAAGGTATCTGATAGATGGGGTTACAGAGACCCGAGAACCATCAAGGCATTGGATGTGTAATTCTTGAGATGGGGAGCGGGCCTTTTTTTTTTGTTTGTTTCTTTTTTCTCCCCAGGTCCCACTGGCCACCTCTGACATTTCCCTCCCTCGCTGTCCCCTAGAATTAGGACCCCCTCCCTTGTTTCCCCCACAACTTACCCTTAATTGTAATATATTCATGGAATCTGGTTTTAATATTGCAAAGCACCTTGTCATTTGAAAGGCGCTCAACAAATAAAGTTTATTATTATTATTATTATTCGTGGCAGGGGGTGGGGAGAGTGATTCAACCCACCAACACGGATCCAGCTGGGAGGTGTCCTCTCGGGGGCAGTTCTTGGGGGGAACCATCGTTACCCTGCACATTGGGACCACAGTTTCTGATTTTCTTTCTTGCGGCAGGGAGCGTGCAATGCCACCGGTGATGCATCACTCGTGCTTCTGGACGCCGTATGTCAGGCGACTGTTCCACCTCCGCCCCCATGTTATGGGACCAGGCTTGTCGGCCCCCAGCCACTGCTAGGGTCAGGCAAGTACCGGTCCGAGTCGCCACCCTCCCCCGGGACAGGAGAGCTGTCCTCCAGACGCTCGATCCTCTGCTACCATAGCTGACCCCCGGCGACCCGCTTGCACCGCGAACATGGGTCACAGGCATGGCAGGAGGTAAGGCATCACTGCCACAGCCCTCCACACCACTGGGCCAGCTACAGAGCATGACTTTTTGATGGACCCGAAAAGCATAGCTTTCGGTCTTGACGATATTTAGGACTGGGCGCTTTGAAGTGAGACAGGTTTGGATGCTTTGAAGGTGTGAGGTGAGCTGAGAGGTAATAATATTCATGGACCTAGAGGCACTATAGAGTACAAGGTTGTCGGCATACAGAAGGGTCCAGCAGCAGGAAGGAGAGGTTGGTATTTTGTTGATAAAAATAGAAAAGAGTAGGGTTCCGAGTATGGAGCCTTAGGGAATTCCTAGTGTTATTGAGGCAGTAGTAGAGGACCTTACTGAAAGAGACTGACTGACTGCAGTTGTGGAGGTAACTCGAGAACCAAGATAAGGTTGACTGGGATACCCCTAGGTTTTCTAGCTTATGTAAGAGGAGGGAGTGATTGACCCAAGTTGAAAGCTTTTATAAAGTCAATAAAGACAGCCCCTGTAAGACGACCTTTTTCCATGTTGGATTTAACCTCACTAGTGAACTGTCCAAAGGCTCTAGTAGTACTGTGTGCAGTCCTGAACCCATGTTGAGCTGGGGACTGAAGATTAAATTTGAGCAAAAAGTCAGAGACCTGGTGGTGAACATGTTTTTTCAAGAAGTTTTCTGAGGGGTAGGTAATAAAGTTATCGAGTGGTAGATAGTGATCTGTTTGGGACCTTCTTCTATAAAAACCGAAATGATCCTCGCATTCTTCCATAGTTCGTGCATTGTAGAAGAGCGTATGGATCAGTGAAATAATCGCATAACTGGGGTAGTGAGGGAGAGAGGTGGACATTTTGAGTATTTTGTGTTCAATCCCATCTGGACCCGTGCTAGCGTAAGAGGAAATGGTGTTGAGGAGTCGCAATATCTCTCTGTGAGACAGTGAGAGACAGAGGTAGGGATCAGACAGGGATAAGTCATAGGAGAAGAAGCAGATGGGGGAAGAGAAATGTAGCTGGACTCGAGAAACTCAAAGCTAGGAAGAGCTGAGAAGAGAGAACTGAAGGCATTAATCATGGTGGCAGGATTGTCATAATTGGTGTGATTGATTTCCATTTCCCAGGGTATTTGGCCTATGTGTTTACCCAGGATACTTTTTATTTGAGACCAGATGTTTTTAGGATCACTGGATGTGGCAGTGAGTAGGTCCCTATAAAATGTACTTTTAGCTGCTTGAATTTCCATCTTACAGGTGTTCTGCATGGAACGATAAGGTCTGAGAGCAAAGAGCAGGATTTGAACTTGGCCCATAAACTGTCAAGCATTTTAATTATTTTGAAAATGGGTCGTTTTAACCATTTAGTAGGTGTCCCTCTGACCCTACGCCTGGTAGTAGGAACATGTTTGTTTCACAGAGAGACAATGGCATGAGTTTAAACCTCAAAGTCTGAGCTGGAACTTTTCAAGTTATCAGCAATATAGAACTTCAAACCTTGCTTAAAGTATATCACTCACACCAGCAATAACATCTAGCAATTTCCGTCTTACTGCATAAATTGTAGAAAGAAAAACAAAATGTTCCACACTGGTGAAGAACCCAGGCTTGTGGATACTTAAAATCCTATACCAAGACCTAAAAGCCCTATCACTGACATCCTTATGACATCATGCAGCCAAATCACTCAAAATACAGGTACTTGAACTCTACTAAATGCAAAAAAGAGTATTATGGCCATAATAGACGCCTAAAGCTACGCTGCTGGTGCCGAAGAAACTACCAAAACAGACTCACTATGGGATAAAATGGGTATCATACAAAAGAGGAGAAAAGTGGCAATGTAAAACAAAGAAAAAATATAGGACAACATTTTTAACATGCATTGTTGATTTAAACTAAAGTAAGTTTAAAACATATAGCAAATCAAGGCACTGAAATTAAATGCAAATTTTATTATGTGTAAATTTTATAAATACAGTCAGCTAAGTTGCTGGTGCACTACGTGCAGTGGTGTGTCATTACACAACTCATAGTACATCTAAATAAAGAAATCTTGAACATTCCCTCTGGACCCCTGATCATTCCAGGATGATGCAAAGAATCATACAGTACTCTAAACATAGCTAACTAATGCTTGGCACAAGACTACAGTAGCATCTGATCCTAACCTCTTGTCTTGTTCTCAGTTCCCTACTGACTGCATCCCAGCATCCTGCTGTCTTTCTTAATTGCTGCACTGTGTAGACTATTTTAGTGTTTTCCTTTTGTCTCCTTCCCTCTTTTGTATACTGCACTATTATGTAATTACCATCTCAATCATTCATATCTAACTGTTCATCTGCATCCCTTCTGGGAACCACTTTCAGGACTTCTGTTTAAACAACTCTCTCTGTCTCGCTCTCTTTTTCAGCTCAAAACATTGTATTCATTTTATTATCTTTTGCTATTCTGTATTGATAACTTAAAGAATAAACTCTATCATACAAGTTTTGCAGTAGGGTATCAATGTATCCATTTGGATATAGTAGGTAATAGTGTGTATGTGGCTGGGAGAGAGAAACACAAAAAAACAGACACTAATTCATGTTTTATCACAATTAGCTTCCAGATCCTGTTTCCATTCTAATGCTATAATGCCCTTCTCTTTCAATGTGTACTCACTCTTTATTCACTCCTCCTAAATGCATCATCTTGCATTTGTCCATAATAAACGCATCTGCCACTACATGCCTATTTATTGTCACCAGTCATACCCTGCACCTGGCCAATTTTTAATCCATCAAAACACCTTTCCCAATATGATGTTTTCTGCTTTTGTGTAGCAGTGGTGTAGCTAGGAAAATAACATTTGTAAATCAGAACCCTTGGTGACACTTTGCTACCACCCCCCTTTAGGACCTGCATAAAAACAGCAAAATCATGGCAGTATTTAATTTTAAACAGCTAGCAGAACCAAAAACAGCAGACAGAAAAATGTTACAAACTTTAAGAACTAGTCAGTTGTAACTTTTTATTTCTGAAATATTTTTCTTTTCCCATTTGCTCATTAGATCATTTTCTATGTGCCAGCTGGCTCACTGATGTGGAAGGCTGCTGTGCCATGTGTCTCAACTCCTGCCATGACGGTGATCAGAGTTCGGAAATAGACACAGGTTGCTCAGGGACTGGCTAGGTGAGGGAGGTTTGAGCATTTGTAGGACTGCTTTCCTCCCTTGGAGAGGGGGGGCTGCTGTGGTTTGCTGTCTGTCACCCACCCACAGCTGAGTGGCAGCACGATGTTACCAGGAGAGGGAAAGGATCCTATGTTCAGGACACTGGGAGTATCTCCACAGAGGTGGAGCTTGCATACTGTACCCAATGCATGTCCTGTGGGCCCGAAGAAAACTGGCAGAAAACAACCTCAGTTGCAGGATGACGACTGACCCCTAGCAGGCCCCGCACCAACAACTGGACACCACTACAGTTCTGTGGCAGAGGATGACAGCAAAAAGGTTAGTCCCAGAGAAGCCTGGTAAAGGGGCAGTGGGGTTGATAGGATGGGGAAGCCGAGGCAGCTCAGGGCATAAACAGAGTATGGAAAAAATACATTTTTTTACATGATCGCGTTATGCTGGATGTGTGATGTGTGGAATAGCACTCTGGCTAGCAGCTGACATATCAAATTTTATTCCTCCCACTACATCATCAGCACTCTGAGCTCAATGACAGTGACATCACTGGTGACTGACCTGTCAGCTGCTGAGTGGCTTATCCTGAGTGACTATGATATCACAGTCAGCGAGGGCACAACACTGATAATATAATGGGAGTCACAGAGTTAAATATGTCAGCTGCCAGACAGAGTGCTGTTCCACACATCACACCAACTAACATCTGGTAAAAAAAAAATCTTCTAATTAACCAATGGGGAAAAGAACAAGTTCTAGCTACAGCCAATACTGCTGTGAAGAGCTACCAAATGACTAAAGGTGTTTTCTTGTTGGTTCCACATAGTGCTGTTTAGTCACAATCATCAAAAAGTGGCATGCTGGTAACTCAGTCCTCCTAAATTTATTTAGTCAGAGTACATGGTGGTGGTGTGTGTGTGTATATATGCGTGCGTGTGTGTGCACGTGTGGCCACGGGGCGCAGAAGACTGTAGAAGGTGAGCGTGCCCAAGATAAGAAGGGCACTTGTTGCTTTATAAAGGGCACTTTTTCAAAACCAGGTTTTTATATACAGTAAATGCACATTTATGATGACAATAGTAATTTTTAAAATATCTTTATACCATATCAGAATATTTAATATGTAATATTAAGGGTTCAGCTCATGTATAACAGTTCCAACTTGTTTTTCAAAGTTAAAGTGAGCCACACAGATACGTTATCCTATTAGACCGCAATAAAATTGTATGTCTCCATGAACCTAAGAATTGTAAATTAGAACACAGATGCATTGTACCAACAATGTAAGTTCTTGAAAATCATACTGTTCTCAAATGGTCAATGCCAGCAGTGCATGAATCAGAAACACTCACTGAATTTACCAAAAGGCCAGTTAAGATTAAGCAGTAACAAAATGAGAACTGGTATTTTGAAAAATAACATCTACTTCTACAAAAATACATGTTTGCTGATTCAAGGCAGTTCTCCTTTGAGATATTAACAGCCCAGTCTAAATTGTTCACTATCTGTGTGGTTGGCAGTATATCCTAGTGGTTAGAGTAATGAGTTGTAAATGAGCATTGTATATCCAGCATTCAGACATGGGTTTGATTCCCACAACCTCAACTTGCCTACTATGTTACTCTGAGCAAGTCACTTAGCCTCCTCAGTGCTCCTGGGTAGCCTCAGAAAACAGGCACCTATGCCTAGTGGGCCATACCCTGTTACCAAAGTATAATAATAAAAAAAAAATGCTTACATTCTTTTATCTTTAAAAGGACACAGTTTAAATGTTAGAGGTTGGTGTATACTGTTTACAGCCTCAAATCAGGAAGAGACATAAATACTACTGCTTTAAGCAACAAACCCAAAAAAGAAACCAACCCTGAGAAATGAAGGACTTTTAGAAGGGACTCCATTACAAATGAGCTTGAATCAGTGAACTGACAGGGCTGTAAAGAGCTACCAAATGACCAGTTATTTTCTGACGTGTGTGTGTGTGCGTGCTTGCATGCAACTTGTCCTGCCCATAGGAATAGGACAGCTTACAGTACCAGATACAAAGTCTGTAATCTGACACTGTAGTCTAACTTTTGTTATGATGACATTCCAAATGATAGTGAGTTAACACAGTTTAAATATTAGAGGTTGGTGTACGCTGCTTATAGCCTTAAATCATGAACAGGCATAAATACTGCTGCTTTAAGCAACAAACCCAAAAAAGAAACCCACCCTGAGAAATGCAAGACTTTTAGAAGGGACTCCATTACAAATGAGCTTGAATCAGTGAACTAACAGGGCTGTGAAGAGCTACCAAATGACCAGTTATTTTCTTACATGTGTGCGTGTGTGCGTGCTTGCTTGCATGCAACCTGTCCTGCCCATAGGAATAGGACAGCTTACAGTTCCAGATGCAAAGTCTATAATCTGACACTGTAGTCTAATTTTTGCTATCAGGACATTCCACAAGATAATGATGTAACCCCTAGGCTGCTAAAAGAAATAGAATAACTCTATTAGACTGAGCTGGACAGATGATAGAAACAGCAGTTTAAAAAGTGTTTTTTTGTTAATATTCTGAGAAGTTCTGAGGTACAGTACAGTAGCATCCCCACTCCCTTCAGATGTCTTTAACATAGAGCAACAAATAGCAAAAATCAGAGGGGGAGTGCACTATTTTACAGCTGTGGAGGTGGAGGAATACATGCACAAGACTAAACTGTAAGTTCTAAGATCAGCCATTTTTAGAGCTATAGTCTGATCGATGACAGAAGGGCTGTAGGTTCCACCCACAGCCCTAAAAAGTACCCCTTACTGATGGGGAAAAGAAAATGTACCTCATATATAAAGGTAATAGTGGACTTCTTTTAAAAACTAATATTAGTTTTAAGTAGTACACTAGTCAATTCAAACAAAGCTCAATATTCATATTATAACACCAGCAGTAACCAAAATCAATAGTTAGGGCCCAAAATGCTGCCCCTTCTTCAATCAACTTGTAAGCCATAGATTGCTTAGCATGTGCCTGCCTACACCCACTGCCATATAGTAGCCCATGTATGGTATCTTGTCAAATGCCTTGCCAAAATTAAGATGCTATCCATAACATTTTATAAATGTGCTTAATTAGCCCCTCTAAAAACTATACTATATTAACCCAATTGGATCCTAATTGTTATGAACCTGTGCTAGTTAATCAACCCATGAGTTTATTTATAGCAGTGTCATGATCCTTTCTTTGATCAAAGTATAATCTCCCATAATTATGTTAAATTGACTGGCATATAGTTTCTAAGATATCCTTCTGCCCCCAGTAAAAATAAATTCTATTCAGAGCCGATATGGCTGCTCACAGCTGTGTGGAGTGGCGGCTGAAAGACCGGCAACGGAGTATGCCATCCGTAAGATGGCGGCAACGACAGACCTGTGCATGTGTTATACTTGCGTATGCACAGACTTGAGTTGGGCCACCATCTTGTGTTCCATGGCCACTGTTACTTCCGCAATTTGCGAAACAAAGAGAAAGAAGTGCGCCTGGGGGGAGGCAGTGCTCCGCAGAGGGGAGGCCACTAGCGACCACAGCCATGTGAACAGAACACAGCATCACTGTAGGAGAAGACGGGGATCCTTTCTGCTCATACTCCCTTCTCTCTCCTGCAGTGATGTGATCCCAAAACACCTGCAGGGCTCTACCCATGTAGCCGTAAAAATTGGAGCACGACTGACTAACTGAACATGGGACAACAGGGCTGTGTGAGGTGATACTGTGATTTTGGTTGAATTGTTTAATGTTTTACCTGACAGAATGGCCCCACATGATCCCAGCTGTCATATGTATCAGCCTGTTACCAAATCACAGGAGAAGAAATTGCAGAAACCTACGGAAAGAATGGGTCAAGCAACATGCTAAGCACACTCAAGCAAGCTGCAGATGTCTGCCTCACAATGACAGTGCTAAAATGCACCTGCGCAGAAGGAGACCAAGAAAAAGTAGACATCTTAAATGGGTACTTCTGCTCCATCTTCACAGCAGAAGTAGAGGGGAAGGGCCACCAGGGAAAAGCAGGAATGGGGGGGGGCACAAGTCCATTTTCAGAGGAGAGAGTCCTGTGAGGACTTGCAGCCCTGAAAGTCCATAAGTGGATAAGGCTACTGGACTGGACAGGATACACTCCAGGGTACTAAAAGAACTCAGAAAGGTGCCAGCTGCATTACTGACTGTTTTCAACAGTTCACAAGAAACAGGTGTGGTTCTGGAGGACTGGAGCAGGGCTGATGTGGTCCCTCTACATAACAGCAGCAGCAGCAGCAGGAAGAGGTAAACAACTATAGGCTGGCAAATCTTACTTCAGTGGTAGAGAAATTAATGGAAATCCCACTGAAAGAAAGACTGGCTGCGCATCTAGAATCCAAAGGGTTTTAGGACCATAGGAAGCACAGATTTATGGGTGACAGGTCATGCAAACAAAACTGATAAGATTTCTTTGGTTGGGTGACCAGTGAAATAGATCAGAAGAGGGAAGTGGACATGGCCAATCTAGATTTAGCAATGCCTTTGACACAGTGGCACACAGGAGGCTAACTGGGAAGTTGACCAGCTTACGAGTGAGACCCAGAGTGGTAAATTAGGTTAGAAATTGGTTACTGGATAGGAGACAGTAGGTTAATGGTACTCACTCTAAGGATGGAACAGTGACCAGTGGGGTACCACAGGGCTCAGTGCTGGCAGTAGTTCTCTTCAATGTCTTCTTTGGAGACATCACAGAAGAACTGAAGGGGAAGATATGCTTTTTTGCAGACAACACTAAAATCTGCAATAGGGTGGACACTCAGGAGGTAGAGGAGAAATTTTGAAAGAGTGGTCCAAGACATGGCAGTTGGGCTTGCATGTCAAAAAGTGCAAAATCATGTACTGTACCTAGGGCATAGGGACAATGATGCTAAGTATGGAGAGAAGGAGTTTTGACTGCCACTAAGCAGGACAAGGACCTTGGTGTTATCCGAAGACCTAAGGTGGCAGGGCACTGTGATAAGGCAGTGGGCAGGGCTAGTGTGATGCTGGGGTGCATAGGCATGGGCATGTCTAGCAGGAGAAGGAAGGGTGTGTTGCTACTATATTGCTCCCTGGTGTGCCTCCACCTCGAGTACTGTGTCCCATTTTAAAGAATGCATCTCAAAAAGGACATAAACAGGGTGGAGGCGGTCCAGTGGAGGGGAACTAAAATGGTACAGGGATTGCACAGGAAGGCCTACGAGGACAGACTGAGTGATCTTAGCATGTACACCCTGGAAGAAAGAAGACTGAGAGAGAGGGACCTGATCGAAGCCTACAGGTACCTTACAGAAGTGAAGAGGATCCATATAGGGAGTCTCTTTCATGTGAGGATGAGCACCAGAACAAGGAAGCATGCAATGAAGCTGGAGGGTTTGGGAAGTTCAAGAGAGATGTGAGAAATATTTCTTCACTGAAAGGATGGGAGATGCCTGGAACATACTGGCAGCGGAAGGGGTGGAGGCTATAATGGTTGGGGGATTCAAGCATGAGTGAGATATACATAGGGGTGTATTAGAAAAGAGGCAGGTGGTGGGGAGGGTCACCGGAGAACAGACAGAGTCTCCCGAGAAAGAATAAGCAGGGAACACTTAGGCAGACTAGGTGGGCCAAGTGATCCTTTTCTGCCAACAAATCCTATGCTTCTACAAACCAATAGGGCTAAAGCTCCAAACTGCTGCCTAAATATGACCCCTAATCCACATGCCAGCGAGTCCATGGTAATGCACCTGCTCATAATAATATCTAAAGGAAGGGCAAGTGAACTGCAAAATACTTTTTCCAACAGTTTTAGCTACACTGCAGTAGAAATGTGTGATTTCAATTAATTTCTGACCCTGTAGGATCCTAATTCGATTCTCATTTTCTATACCAGGATTTACAATTTGACCCAGGTTTTAAACTTCAGCACTGTCACTGTCTCTAAGTCTCGACCCTGAGGTTGCAAAATTGTCATCTATGAGGAAGCAGCACTGCAACATCCACACTGCACAGTTCCCAAATAGCAAATGGGCTGGCAGTATAGCCTAGAGGTTAGAGGAACGAGGTGTGAACAAGCTTGATACATCCAGCAGACCAGACCTGAGTTTGATTCTCACAACCTCCATTTGCATACTATGTGACTCTGTGCAAGTCACTTAACTGCTCAGTGCTCCCAGGTCGCCCGCGAAAACAGGCACTTGTAACTAGTGGGCGTTACCTGGTTACCAAAGACTAAAATAAAAATAAAAAAAAAAGGAATAGCACAGGCAATGCTAAAGACAGAGAGAGAGAGTGAGCGAGCACATGTGCATGATAAAGGAAATTGAGGCAATAAAAATAAAATTAAAGAACTGTGAAATAAGCTGCAGTGGGGTATGAGTTTAGTGCATGCCCTAGTGCAAAGAAAATGCAACAAGACACAAATCTGAGAGTACTGGAGTATCCAACTACTTCTGGAGATTTATTGGTGGAGATCAAGGCAATGTCTCAAGATGTCTTTGAATTTACCATATCGCCTCCACCAGAAAAAGATTTTTTGATTTTGTCCATCTGTTAATTCTTTAGGAGATAATGAAATATTAGAGGTAGAGTGACTTACACAGCATTACCACTGATTATAGTGACTATTCAATATAGTAAAGATCAAAACCACTGCTCTGTCTGTAGCGAAGAGGAGAAAGAGTGGCTAAGTGGAGGAGTCACCTATATGAGACACTTCAGTTTGTCCGAATGATGAACCCACTGGGCATGGAAGAACCATTGTGGAATCCTCATATGCAGACATGCCAGTGGCATAGCAAGAATAGCAGCAGACATGAAGGTTATTACTCGTAGAAGACATCTAGCTGAGACACAGTCACTGGAAGAGACCAGCTGAGCCTGGGCAACCAAAGCCGTAGCATGATCTGAGGGAAGAAAAGCATTATCCAGTCTTGTGCCCATAACCACTCTTATGTACTGGAAATGCCAACACAGAATGTGCACTAACATCGGCATTCACCAGAATGCCCAACTGCTTGAAGAGCCATCTGGTGTGGAACAGTGTGTAGATACTCACCTTAATGGGGCCTTTAGAAGCCAATAGTTGAAGTACAGAAAAATATAAAGATCCCCACCTCTGAAGGTGGCTGCAACCTCTGCAAAGTCTTTGGTAAATACACAGAGTGTAGAGCACAAGCCAAAGGGCATTAAACAAAACTGACAGTGACAGCCCTGGAGCATAAACTGCAGGTACTGTCTGTAGAACTTGTGGATTCTGATATGTAGGCAAGTGCCCTTCATACCTAGGGTACAGAGCCAGTCCCCATGCAGCAGCATAGTGGCAGAAAACGTAGAGAGACCATGTGTAACCTTCTGCAGTCTATAAACAGGCTGAGGCAGCAAAGGTCCAGATGGGAGGTAAATTTCCTGTCCATGTTGGTATAAGGAAGTACTGAGAACCATAGCCCTGATCCATTTGTGGAATTGAGACGGACTCTATGGCCATCTTGTGAAGGAGGGATTCAACCTCTCCCAACAGGATGACAAGATGTCCTGGTGTGTAATGGTTTGACAAGGGAGGATGTACAGGAGGGACAGAGGGGAGGTCTTGGGCATGTCCTCACTGAACTACCTCTACCCCCATGCAACTGTCATGATCTCCCTCCACTTTGGAAGGAACAGGGAGACGCAACCTTTCACACGAACACCTGGGGGGCAGAAGAGAGTGAGGCAGTTCCCGCCAGGCATGGGCACGTTGCCAAGATCCACCTTTGGTGAGCCTGGCATGGGTACCAGGATGTCAGGGGGCTTGAAGGAAGGCCTGAAACTACTGGAAGCCTTGGCTGGGTCCCTTGGAATTGCATCTACCAGAGAAGAAACATAGCCTACAAAGGGAACTCTGGCACTGAACCAAAGGCCTAGGATTATGGGTGTAAAAGGACCTCAAGGTCATTTTAGACATCTGCAGGTCCCTCAAAGTAGACTCAACATAACTACCCCTACAGCCCAGCTTTTCAACTTATCAATTGCAAGTTGTTAAACTGCAATACTATGGAAAACTGCTCATACAATAGAGCTGTTTAAATCGGGAGATAAAGCTTCTTTAAGTAAGTATCGGTATATCTCTATTCTATTGCTTGAAAAACTGATAAATAAGCAGATTAGAGAATACCTCAAAATACTTAACATTGCCCCTATGCAATCAGGCTTTCTAGCTAAACACAGTACAACTGTGCTAGTTAAGGTTACAAATGACTGGTTCACTTTGCTCGACCAAAAACTTACTAATGTGGCAATATTCTTAGACCTCGGCAAAGCTTTCAATACTGTGGACCACAACTTTCTATCGAATAAACTCAGGAATGCTGGCATAGGTCCTGATGCTGTCACCTTGTTCAGGAAATACCTTACCGGGAGATGCCAGCAATTAAAGGTGGAAGCATTGTCATCCTCTTGTGCCCAAATTTGCAAAAGAGTGCCACAAGGGTCCATATTGGGACCTTTGTTATTTATGATTTATGCTATGACTTGGGTAATAACATTGTAAATACAAAGCTGCATTTTTATACAGATGTTACTGTTCTCTGTGCTGCAAGTCCTACACTTGAGATGGCTATGAATATTCTTTAAGAGGCATTTGATCAACTCTTAAGTTAATTTATGTGTTTCAAAGCGTCTTATAAATGCTTCAAAATCTAAGTACATGGTATTCTCTTCCAAATCCTTCTTGCCCACCCCCACATTAAGCATTAAAACTCTGACAGGTGAATGGCTGGACATTGTAGACTCTTTCAAGTATCTGGGCATGCGGTTGGATATGTTATCCTTCCTTGTGTACACTGAAAATCTCTGTAAAACATTATGCCAGAGACTAGGGTTTTATTATAGAAATAAAATATGTTTCAGTCTTGAAGCAAAGAAAAAACTTGTTCAGGCAACCTTTCTACCCGCATTAGACTATGGCGATATTATATACAGAAGCACCACTATTTCTAATCTGGCTAAACTAGATGTGATCTACCATAGAGCACTCTAGTTCATTACTGATTTACAGGCCAAAATCTATCACTGTCTCCTCTATATGGGAGTGGAATGGTCTTCACTTGAGACCAGAAGGCTCAGGAATCTATATTCCAGGTCCTTTAAAGGATGCAGAATTCTTTGCCAACATAAATATGAAGTCTTCTTTGGTAATCTACAGGATTGTGCAACCTAAGAAAGCTCAGTGCTATTCTGCTTGATGTCCCAAGGTACATTTCAAAATATAATAAGAAGGCCTATAGCTGGGCTACCCCAACAGCTTGGAACACCCTGCAGGAATTGCTTAAACTGAATTCGCTAGTCAGACCCTTTTATTTTAAAGTTTTCCTTGGTCAGTTTTGTGTTGACAAATGTGTATGCCATTAAAACAGTATATAAACTATGTGTTACTATTTAAGAAACACTGGATTTTGTTATAGTTTCCCTGCTGCAAAACCTATATTTATTTGCTTCTACTGATGCTAGTCTTTATATTACATAATACCTGCTGACCTGTGTTATGAGCTCATTTTAACCTCTGTATTATGTGCTTTATATTATATATAGTGTCAGTTCACCATTTGTATTGTTACCTGTCCTAACCAGGACCTCTTGTAAATGAACATTGCTCAATGGATCTTTTTTCCTGGTAAAATAAATAAATACAAATACAAAATGCAGCCAAGAAGCTGCTTACCTCTAAAGGAAGAATTACTGTCTGCTGGACATCAGTGTCAAAGTCATCCACATATAACCACAAGTAGTGGTAGAGGCAAATGCCAGAAGTAGCCACACGAGCAGCAGCAGCATCACAGGAATCATAACCTGAGCTTAAGGGGCACTTACCAGCATCCAGACTATGGGCAACAGTCTGCTGGACTTCAGTTTAATCTGATCCATCAAACAGCTTGTTAGCCATGGTAGCCATAGACTTCCACAGGCTATTCTGACATCTGATCATGTAAGTCTGGTAGCTGGCAATCCTGAGGTCAATGGATGCTGAAGCCTATGTCCTCTTACCCATCACATCCAGCCTCTCCAGTTCCTTGTCAGAAGGAAGAGAGCTCATGTGTTTAGAACCTTTCGATCTATCAAATGCAGCCATAATAACCACAGAATCCATTTCAGGTTGTGTGGAATAGGGCTTATCAGAAGGGTCAGGATATTGTTTACCTGCCTTACGAGACATGGCAGGCAACATGCTGTGCAGAATAACAGTCTGTACAGGCAAGCCATGGCAGAATGTATCATATCATCTCCAAAAATGTGGCCAGCGCAACTTGATTGTTGATGACGCCCTGGACAGGGCCCGTTATTATATTCATCGGAGATGGATCTTGACCCAATGATGATGGCGGTGTACCATCCATAGTAGGTACGGTAGCATCTGAGCCAAGCCCCGACCTTGGTGTCTCATCGATAGTCGGGGGGCTGTTGTCAATGCTGCTGGAGCATGCAATGATGCAATAGTGCTACCTGCAAGGCACAATGGGGACCATGACCTCACCAGTGGAGAAGACCCTTCTTTGTCCCTATGTTCATATTTGTGTCCTGATGACGAGGAGGGCCATGATGACCACCGCTCCTTAACCTGATCTCCAGATTTTAGCTGCCATTTTTCTGTTGACAATGTAGGTGACTCTGATTTTGGTCCTTTCTCCTTCTCCATGGCCTTTAAGGTTTTAAGGAACAGAAACTTTTTTAAAGCTTTCTTGCAGTGTCACCTTTTAGCCTGATTAAAACTCTGGCAGATCTCACAGGTTCTAACATTGTGAGAAAGGCTCAAACAGTACATGCAGATGGCATGTGAATCCTCTTTTTAAATGTTATCTCTGCAGTCACAATACTGAAAAAAGGCTCTTTTGGTTTTGGCAGCATGCAGAGATGATGATATAAACTTTGTAACAAATGAAAATAAGAAACAACAGCAGCTAGTTGATGATGTTTCCTTCAGCAGGTCTGATGAGGATGATCAATGGTGGGAAAAGAACTGAAGAGTGGTGTGGCCACTGACGTTTATGTAGACACTGAAGCATTACATAGTCGTGGGCAACTCCCCATTATCAGAAGTCTCCATGTGGTCCTAGTGCCTAGTGGCTATAGTTACAAAGATATTGCCTAATGGAGGAGATCTCCTCGAAGAAGATCTTAACTTTACCATAACAACTGTAGTGACAATGGTTCCTTGTCTTTCATCTGCGGCATAAACAATTGCCATACTTAAAACCAAAAAAAAGGAGCAAGAAGCAGTAGCATTAATGATACCTGTGAATTTCAACGGCGTTCATCAGTAGCGGTGGACCCACAAGTGGTTGACAGTGGGAGAAAGAACTGAGGTATGATGGCATTGCCTGCATTACATAGGCGGCAACAACGCATGTCGACGTGGGCAGTCCCAGCTAGCAAGAAATTTCTGGGTGGTCCTGATGCAGACAGCTAACAGTTCTATGATGTGGCTCAATGGGCAGAGATATCCTCAAAGAAGATCAATGGTTACCTACTATAAAGTAGGTAAAAACAAAATCAATTATCTTGCCATTAAACACAATGGGAGTGCTGGGAACCACAACACTATATGACAATTTGTTTTGCTCAAACAGTACAGGTTGCAAAGAAAACAGAAAACAAAAAGAACATACTAGCATAATCAATATACTTGGAGAGCACTGCAGTGTGAAATGCTGGAGGGAGCGCAAAACAGAGAATACACAAATAAAGGAAAAATACCTAACTAACCTGACAAAATTCCTCTGCAAGAAGGACTCCTTACTCACCTGAGGCACCAGACTAAAAACTTTGACAGACCTAGCAAATGAAAAAAGAAAGACACCCAAGCAAGTAGTCCTCATTCAAGGACAGTAGGCACTGTAAGGAGAGTTAACATTAGCAGGTTAGTCAATTTGAAAGCCTCAGTTAACAGGCACAGACTTCTAAACTTTGGGTTGCCACCTGTAACCAGGCAGCCCCAACCTTATTTAGAATCAGACTACTTTAGTAAAAATTTTAAACAGGTGAAGAAAAATCTAATAACTTCCCTAAAGCTCTCTCTGTGCTGCTATCCCACCGAGTGGTACAGCAAATCTGGAGTTAACTACTGTCTTCAGCATGTTCATGTCCCTACGGTTCTATGCTGAGGTAACAGCTTCGTACTGTACTGTGCACAGTTTATGTACTAAATTCCTTTTCCCAACTGACAAGGTAAAGCTATACGGAAAATTAATTATTCAAAGCTGTGCCATCGTGCTGGAATAATGCAGGATCATATGTTCACATCTGACCAATGACATTTTGATTTCTCTTACCCATTTTATAATGTGGTTTAAGGGGCATGATTCTTGGCCATATAATTTATAGTGTTTTAAATAGTTTATAATGTCCTTGTCACGCTTTAGTAAAGCCTTGTTAATAATCTCTATGCACTATTCATATGCACCACTTATGCATAGCATGTGGGCTTGGCTATAGTGCAACTGCTACATAAAGGGAGGCCAGAGAGGCTCTGCAGCATGCTCAACCCTCCCCTGGGAGGATCTCCATGTGCCTTCAATCCAGAATCCCAATCATGCCATGAAACAATGCAAATGACCAAGCTGAGAGTATGCCAGGGGAGTAGCCTCTTAACAAGGTATGCAGGACATCAGATATGTGTGCTTAAGGACAGCAGGGCTTGACAAATTTTAAAATTAGGTGCTTGTCCATGGACAAGTGGCTTGTCCAAAAGTAGTTGTCCTGGTGCTTGACTTGGTAGTCCAGGTATAAAACTGCATATTTTAAATGGAAAGTATAAAAATACAGAAACCTAAATGGATTTATTGTAGTTTCAGTTATTTAGTGTGGTAATAGACAATCAGGAGACTAATATGATGTATTTTTTAATTATTTTTTTGTCAGGATGGAGAGGATTGTTAAGAAATATCAGCAGTGAGTGTAGCTGCAGCAGTCCGAGAAGAACATCATGCAGCAGACAGTACAGCATCAGCAGACATCAGGATAGGAAAAGTGTTAGGAAACCATCCTGAGCTGCACTGCTCCAGCCGGAGCATCATAATTCAGTGGTATCCCCATCAACATCACTAGCGACAGCCTCAGGGACATTTTCATGTGAATCTAAATCAGTAGAACTAGCATGACCATGAACGTGGCGTGTGCCAGGACCAGAGAGTAGCCAGTGGTCGATGGCTTGATCTGGATCAAAACTGTCTAACACAGGACCTTCCCCTGTTATATGCAGAAGTGACTGGAGTGCATCATCAGCCAAACTTGTTCTTATTTTAGCTGTAGACACACTCATAGCCAGTAACATTTCTGTTAGATCAAGGATACGAAAAGTCAATGTCTTTTCTCGCATGTAGTCGAATACACTTACAGATATAGCTTATCTACTGTAGACTTAAGTACTGCTTTGAATGCAGAATACTCCCTTTTTATACTGGTTACGTGATTTTTAGAAAAAAAAGTTGTGAAAGTAATCTAACAAATTACTTACATCAGTTGTGCTAAACTGCGCAGGCTCTTCTTGTGACAGATCGAACATTTTGAAATCTAAACAACTGAACCATTTTAGAGGTTCCTCTGAGAAATTCTGAAAACGCTGGTCAATGTAAGATACTGCTGCATCCATTAAGCTATGCAGTTGAGTATCAGTCATGAAATTTACTTCAGGACAGTTTCCTTTGAAGACAAAAGGAACAATCTTGTCTTCCGTGCCACGTTTTGAAATTAGATAGTTTATGCATTTTTCTGCAGGATTATATTGGTTTACAAATGATGTCATAAACTTTCCAGGTCTTTTTAGCTCCATCAACTGGAGTAAGCATGTCTCGATGAGTTGGGAGACTTCTAATTTTAGCATGTCATCCTTTTGAAATTCCAGTGAGAGATTTTTCAATATTGGCAAAAAATCCTGAAGAATAAACAGTGATTTGACAAACTATACTGAGTTTGCATCTCTTAGAAGGGCCTTTGGTTTGGCACCATCATCACCATCAGAGTTTGCGACAAGTTCGAGATGTTGAACTACTGTGGGCAGGTTGATGTGAACAGCATGAACTGAACGGGTCTTACTTGCAAGCCAATGCACTTGCTTTATTGCACTGAAATGAGCCAGTTCAGTGTACGTGACGTGTTATTTCCTGTAGTTCCCCAAGTTTCTTGGGGCTGTAGTAGTAACATTTAAAAATTCCTTTCAGGGTGTTTCTACTTTTTGAACAAAGGAATTTTTTTCATGATGTTGAGAACTGCTAACACCAGTTTGTGGGCTACACAATGCATAGGTATTACAGTGGGGACATGTTGTCTGATTTTTGCTATGGTGCCACCTGTATGCCCCATCATCACATTGGCACCATCAAAGTTGGCAGATACGAGAACCGGTCCAGGCTTGTTCACATCGTTAAGGTCTGCAAAAGAAAGATCAACAGACTCCAGCGCAGAGCTAATTGCTGTAAAAACTCCATCTGCGTGAGAATGTTCTGCAGGAACAGCTTTAATTAACACAGCTGTGACCTTTTTTCAGTGCCATCAACAAAACAAAGAAAAACATTTCCTCACTCTACTGTGCTTGCACCTGTACTGCTATCTGCAAGAACGGTAACAACATTTGTATTTCTGACAGTCTGGATCTGTGTTTTAGACATGACAGCCGATACTGCGTTACAGAAATCTCTGACCCGTTTACTATTTGCGTAATTGCTGCTGAGTTTAACCCCATTTTTTCTTGCAATTTGCAAAACCACTCCATATCTGAGAAAGGCTGTAAAGTTTTCAGCCAAGGAATATGTGGTGTTAAATAAACACCTCATTTTATTTTGGGTGGCTTCCTCCATCTGAGAAAATACATGGTATACTGCAGTTTCAGATATGTTAACATTGACTGCATGTTGACCAGTTTCATGACTATGCTGGTTTGCGCAAATCATATGTGGATTTGATTTCTCATGGGCTCTCACTGACTCAATTCTGAAATTATTTGAACTAGTGGCAAACACGTTAAGTTGTTTGGAATAAGCAGGAGTTGCAAGACTGGGATATTTCTCACAGACTGAGCAATACATGGTGCATTTTTGGTCATCATACCATAACCAGGTAAAATGATTTAGCCAGTGATACTGAAACATTCAAGCCCTTTTTTATACGTCATATTTTTTATCTTTGCTTCTTTTTTCTGTGTTTGTTGTTTCCTCATATAATATCAAAGGTTGCTTTAGCTGCACTGAACCAGAACGTGACAATGGCACTAAACTTCTACTGCAGTCATTCTCACTCGTTTCAGAAATTGGTATGGTCAAGTCAGACTGATCACCTGTTATGTCTACAAACACAGACCCAGGCTGAGAACCGAGAACCATTATTTTGATTGTTTTTCTGACTAGGGCCGGGGGGGGGGCTGGCTTTCAGACTGTAAAGAAGGTGGCAGCTCAGGCTCTTTAGTTTTTGTTCCTGATGAAGAAGATGACATGGGGAATTTTTTCCCAGTCCATAGGGAAAATGAAGTAGTTTGCTTTGGCTTATTTCTTTGCATTTTATCAACTTCTATGTAATTGTGAAAATACTGAAATACTGTACATAATAAAATTTTATTTTATGATATCTTTGTGTCTGTTGTGTAATTTTTTACCTTATGCTGTTGTACTTATGCTAATGAGACAACAAGAGGACCTTGGTAGGACAGAGTAGGTGGGAGTAGTAGGGAGCAGGAGCCAAGTACCAGTACTCTGCAGTTCAACTTGTTCCACAAGTTCCTCTATCCTCTCAGGGCAGATTAGGTCTCACACACTCACAGCCTCACGCACACACCTCCACCAAAGAGTTTATTTTTTTCTGTAGCACAAAAAATGTTTTTCCCCTTTGTTAAGTTTATTTCTAATAAGTCCGCAGTTGTTCCCCAAGTTCCTCTACCCTCTCAGGGCAGGTTAGGTCTCTCAGACACTAAGCCACACACACCTCTCTCAACAGCCCAAACTGTTAGGCTTTGCTCCTGTTATTTTATTTATTGTCCAGACTTTTCCTTATCAGCCAACTTTCTTTTTGGTCTTTCACACCCACACAAGCCAGCCGGCCACAGGACAATGGGAAGTAGATGCAGGTCCCCCTGATCCCCCAGAGTCCACATCCCACCCATCAGTCACCATTATTTTATAATCTGCTCTCTCCCAACAGTCAGCCCACACACTCACTAGTTTTCTTATTTGTTTTTCTTTCTTGCTTTCACAAGTCCACCGCAGGACTGAGTGGACTGGACACTGAACAACAAGAGACCACACAAGTCAATCAAGTCACCCCTTTGGCTTTTACTCCTTTCCACACCATCCTCTCTCAGCCCACAGATGGTTATTTGGCTTCTCTAATTTTTTTTTTTTTTTTTACTGTAAAATACTTTTCTTTCTTATTAGTTGATTTTTTTTATTGGATGGTCTTTCTTTCTTTCACACAAGCCTGAAGCCAGCTGGTCACAGGACAATGGGCAGGTCACTCCGTCCCACCCCTCACTTAGTTTCCAGACAATCTGCTCTCTCCTCCCAACAGGCAGCAGCCCACACTCAGGCTTCCCAATCAATCCCTTGTTTTATTTTCTTTACTATCTTTTTCTTTTCACTGACTGCAGTATAATTTTTTGGGGGTGTCTTGTCCTTTAGCCAGCCAGCATAGGACAATGGGCAGGGCAGGTCACTGTCTCCTTCTCCTTTCCACACTGTCCCCTCTCCTAACGACAGCCCCACACAAGTATGCTCTGTGTCCTATATTTGTTTTTACAATATGTTATTTTTTTTTACTAGCTAGCAGTAGTAGTCTTTTAAATTGTATTGCTTTGCAGCCCTTCCTGTTAAGCCAGTTAATGAGTCCCTATCATTTCTGAGTTTGTTTTTTTTTAACTAAACTCCAGGCTGTGTTCCTCAGACTAGAGTCTCGACATTCTCTCCAACTGACTACCACTTCAAATTCACTCAGTCAGAACTTCATCTACAACCCCTCCCCCACAACTGCGTGCAGAACCTATGTGACACAAAACTGTCTACTCTCCTCCAATCCACCGTTTATTGTGTCCCCCTTGTTCGTTTTAATCAGGCTCCGCCACTCCAAAGTGTTAATTTTGAAGTACTATTTGTCTTTCTGTTAAGTAATGCTTCCGTTTCAATTACAGAAAGAACACCCCAAACTGCAAGAGACAGTAACAAAACACGCAAGTGTCTCTCGCAAGTCCCGAGCCACCCCCTCTTTATTTTTGTACAGTTGTACACTAATCTCCACTTCAGATTTCAATTTTATATATCTATATATATATCTATATATATCTATATATATATATATATATATATATATATATATATATATATAGATATATATATATATATATTTATTTGACGATTCTGCTGATAAAACTCTAATAAAAGTAACTGATTGTGAGTGAAGCAAAATAGATGATGTTCCGTCTAATGCCAAGGTTGAAATGGCACTCAACAGTCTGACACTCAGTCTCCTGCTTCTGTGCCTGCCATGTCATCTCTCACCCTTACCACTGCTTGCGCCAATTACCAGGACTGATGGGGTCTTTCTTTAACTGGTGGACTCACCTGTCAGTTCTGGTTCCTTGAGCAGTTCTGGACAAATCAGGATGGGTGGGCAGGGTAAGGGTTCTGGAGGGAGGGTCCGTCCATCAGATTGCTACCACGCAGGGCATGCTACTGCTCTTACTACCCAATTCTAGTCAGTCAGTGCACCACATGATTACACTGACTGACTGGCATGTGACTGCTTGCAAAAATGTTATGGGCAGCGGGCCAGCGGCATCTACAGGACAACCGCACACACTACAGCAGGTAGGAGGAAAATTTAAAAAAATTCCACAAAATGAGTTTTTAGCTGGTTGTCCAGTGGAAAACTGACTATTTAAAGAATGCTCATCCACGTGAAATTTCTTGTAGCCCGGGACACTGGGCTATAGGATTTGGCAATCCCTGCAGGACAGCCAGCGGGGGTGCGGATGATACTCAAGAACAACCTTGCTGTAGGGGCCTTGGAAGCCCTGCCTCCACTTCTGGCATTGTTACAGCCACTGATGAGTAATGCTGGTTTATGTCACACTTTTCTCTTTGTCACAGGAACAGAGCAAATGCCCGCTACTAAGACCTTTTTGGTATTTTTTTACTTAATTCCTGTTTCAGTGGGGATATGGCAGTCCCCTCTATGGCATGCCATGTCCCAGGATCCCCTGCATGTGTGGAGCATGGGATCCACTATGTGGATGGACCAGGCTTATAATTGCTGTCTGGCCTACTCTCCCCAGGCCACCCCTTTCCCCTTCCCTATATGCTCAAGGAGAGAGGCTTCTGGTGTAATGAATGATGACCCCAAGCATTGCTGAGAGCCCAGGTGTGTGGCCCATAACTGCATGGCTTGATACCCACCTTTATTGGAGCATACCAATCCCTTTTGTTCATAGGGAACAGTTAGTAAATTTCAGTCTGGTTAAATTTAGAGTATTATGCAACTGGGATTGCCAGGATGGAAGTCATTGTATGATATATAGATATATATGTTTTTGTAAATATGCATATATTCTTTGCAAAAAAATTTGTTAATGCACCAGTTAGGAAAACCTAATGCCACAAAAGTAGGGAAATGTGGCGTTATGGTTTCCAGCCCTAACTCCCCACCCTCTAAGCAGCAAAAGGAATGTACAGTTACATAAGAACTTACCGTAACAATAGATCTTCGAGACAAGCTCTTGCAGCAGGTAAACACATATAGGACTGATGCCGGCCTGCAGCAGGACCCCATGGCAAACTTCTTTCTAGCAGTACCTAATGGGGACCGTCCCTTGCTGATGTCGGCTCTGCCCCCGATGTCCTGCCCAGTATATAAGAGGAGGCGGTCCCAGCTTGCTCCAGTTCTTGTACCGCCGGAAAACACCGGCAGTTTGCACAAAAGATGCAGATGAACAAATGGCGCTTCCTCATCCAGCAAGCAACCTAGAGTCCTGTCTCATGCAGAAAGAAGTAGACCTCCCGGGGGAAGGGGAGGGGGGGAATATACCTGCTGCAAGAGCTTCTCTCGAAGGTCTACTGTTGTGGTAAATTCTTATGTAACTGTACTATCTTACTTCGAGAGGAAGCTCTTGCAGCAGGTAAACACATACAGGAC
The DNA here is from genome assembly GCA_016271365.2 of Neoceratodus forsteri. Taxonomy (NCBI): domain Eukaryota; kingdom Metazoa; phylum Chordata; order Ceratodontiformes; family Ceratodontidae; genus Neoceratodus; species Neoceratodus forsteri. The sequence continues at coordinate 1,062,161,289 of CM057458.1, read as the reverse complement.
TGATTCCCAAGCAGTATAAACTAAATACAACCACCTGGGGAGGTAGGAGAGGACGAGGAATGAGACAGAAAGAGACCCCTCAGGAGATCAGGCCCTGCAGGACCGCAAGGCCAAAGCCCGCTCTGTGCCAAGAGGCAATATCCAGGCTACAGTGCTTAACGAAGGTATGGACAGAATGCCATGTTGCCGCTGCACAAATATCTGAGGCAGAAACCCCCTTGAGAGGGGCAAAGGATGTAGCAACAGCCCTTGTAGAGTGCCCCTTGATTGGGCCTGAAAGGGGTCTGCCACGTTTCTGACAGCAGAAGGTGATGCAGTGCACCAACCACCGCAAAAGAGTTTACATGGAAACTGGGCATCCTAAGGAATATGCAGCAAAGGAAAGGAACAACTGATCGGACTTCCTGATTCCCTTGGCCCTAGACAGATAAAAATGCAAAGTGCGATGAACATCCAATGTGTGGAGCAGCGCCTCCCCTTTGTTAACATAATTGGGGTAGTACAGAGGGAGATGAACTTCATGGTTTAGTGTCATTTTTGACACTACCTTAGGGAGAAACTTAGGATTATTACGCAAAGACACCCTGTCTTTGTGAAAAACCAACTAAGGCTCCTTACACACGAGAGCCTGAAACATGGAAATTCTCTTGGTTGAGGTGACGGTAACTAAAAATAACATTTTCCAAGAGACAAAACACAGCTCACAATTCATGGCGGGTTCAAAAGGAGGGAGGGTAAGCTTTTCCAACACAAACAAAAGGTCCCAAGGGGGAACAGGATCCTGAATGGGGTGCCTCATATGACGAATGTCCCTGAGGAAAGATTTGGACACCTCCAATTAAGCTACCGTCCTGCCCTGGACAGGGAAAATATAGGCAGAAAGGGCAGCCAGGTGTACCTTGATGGAAGAGTACCTGAGGCCTGACTCTGATAAAGGAAGCAGGTATTCTAGCAATGTGTTGACTGGACAGACCAGCAGATCTAGTTGTCTTGCTGCGGCCCAGAGACAGAACTGTTTCCACTTCATAGGATTGGTTGCTCTTGTGAAGGGCTTTCTGGCCTCCACCAGGACTTTAGCCACCTTGTCTGAGACTCTAAACCTAAGTTTAACTAAGTCCTGAGGAGCCAGGCATGAAGGTGAAGGGAAAGCAGATTCGGATGAACCAGGCACCCCTTGTCCTGACAGAGAAGATGGGTTGAGAGTGGCAGTGATATGGGCGGCGCCACCGCTAGCTGTTGAAGCAATGGAAACCAATTTTTTTTTTTGAAATTTAACTTTATTGGGTTTTTCCAACAAAATCATTCAAAATAAAACAATACTCAAAACAATAATGTGCCACACAACAATAAAAGGTGACAAGACATACAATTAACCATACAAAAATATCTCCCCCCTCCCAGGCATCACCCATAACAGTGCTCTATGGAGAATGGGGTGCTATAAGCTGTATAAAGTGTGCATGGACTCCCACCTATTCTTATACTGATTCATGCAGTTACGTAGACTCGCTACCATTTTTTCTGTTCACAAGTTGGATAACAGTTCCTGATGCCACTCTGTGTAGGAAATTGCATGGGAATCCTTCCAGTGTTGGAGTACCATGGCATTAAGGGAAAGTGCAATCATTGACATAAGAAATATACATTGTTTGATTCTGACACCGGTAAAGTCACCCAGAAGGCAGACTTCTGGGGAAAATAGAGTCTCTAAACCCAAGAGGGGATCTACCCTTTGTCTGATGGTCTCCCAAAGTGCAGCGACAGGGGGACATTCCCAGAAAATATGATACAAGCTGCCGTCCGCTTGGTTGCAATGACTACAAGTTGGGAAGGGGAGCTTGCCCATTCTGTGCAGCTTTACCAGTGTCAGATACATGTTCTGGAGGATCGAGAATTGCATAATATGCTGCCTGTCTTGCGTAATATATAAGTGGCAAGACCTCCATATCTTATCCCAATTAAGGCATCTTTGAGGGAATCTATCTGTCCAATGGGGAGAGGATCCATCTGTAAGAGGGAAAACCAGGTTGTATAGAAAAGCATATATAAGGGAGACCGAATGAGGCTGTTGGGCAAGGACAGCTAAGGGCAAGATAATCTCGTCTTTCCCTCTGTTTACTCCCGGTGACACCTGTTTCGATAGCAGGAGATGTCGGATATGACAAAATGTGACAAAAACTCCCAGACCCAATGGGAACTTCAACATCATGTCTTTTACGGAAAGGTAGGAGTCTCCAGTTGCTAAGTCCTGAGGGTTCTTCCTCATAAGTGAGGGGAGCCACGTCTTTGTCAGAAGGGTACCACCTATGCGAAGGTTAGGATTCCGCAGAATTGGTTGTGCTGGACCCTTCAGGGGGTTATATTTTAAAGTAGTGCATAACTGAAAATGTACCCTCACCGAGGTGGCAATAGGAGAATTGGTCAATGAACTGGGGAGATCTTTAACCAGAGTATGCAAGATGGCATCCCGTGAAATGCCACATGCATCAATTAATTCTTGTTCTATGGAAAGCCAGGATGGGACATACGGGAATGAGTGCAGGGTCTCCACTGGTCACAGCCACCTGAGGCTTAAATGGTTGGCCCAATAATACAAGCCAAAGGGGGGAGCTAAAGTCCCCCTTCTCCTTCGGGGCAGCCAGTTTGTGGTATGCACGTCGAAAAGGTTTACTTTACCAGAGGAAACCCGACACCACCCCATGCAGATTTTTAAACCAGGTGAGAGGCAGCCACAAATATAGCATAATCAGAGGATAAAACAAGTGGGGCAAAATATTCATTTTAATCAAACTTATCCTCCCCCAAAGAGACAGAAGCATATCTTTCCAGCGGGATAAATCCTGCTGCACTTTAGACATCAGAGAGTCTAAATTAAGTGACTTCAATTTGGCGTTACTTCTTGCCAGGTTTATACCTATATACTTGAGACTATTTTGGGACCACTGTAGGCTGAAATGATGCAACAATGTGCCGTGAGTTCTATTTTTCAGGGGGAAGACCCTGAACTTGTCCAGGTTGATTTTGTAGTTTGAAACTATGCTATAGTCTGAGACAGTTTCCATAATGGCTTTGATAGAGGGAGAGGGTTGGGTAAGGTACAGCAATATATCATCTGCATAGGCCGATACCTTTAGAACATGATAGCCTATCTTGATGCCATGGATGTTGGGGTTATTCCTGAGTCTCCACAATAAGGGCTCTAAGTATAGATTAAATAAGAGCGGTGACAGAGGGCACCCCTGTCGGCTACCCGATTTTAAGAGGAAGGGGGAGGATATCACCCCATTGCAATATATTTTGGCACTGGGGTCAGAATACAAAGTTCTAATCCAATGACTATATTGTTCTGGGATGCCAAACTTGGCCAAAACTTCGAACATAAACTCCCAGTACACCCTGTCAAATTCCTTCTCTGCATCCAGGGAGACCAACACCACCTGGTGTTCGGAGTGCCTGGATGCGGAGAAAATGTGAACCAGTTGGGACATTCTGCCTACCATGAAGCCCACCTGTTCCGGCTCAATCAAGACAGGAAGCACCCTACTCAATATATTTGCTAACAACTTGGCTAATATCTTAATATCAATATTAATAAGAGAAATGGGCCTATAACTCATGATGCAGTCTTCTGGCTTGCCTGACTTGTGAAGCACTACAATAAGGGCCTCAAATAAGCGAGGATCAGAAGAGCTTCCTGATAAGATGAAGGAAAAAAAATCTGTGTAACCATGGGGCTCTCTGGTCCAGAAACTTCTTGTGGAAGTTTGGGCTAAAGCCATCCGGACCCGGGGCCTTATCTAGAGGGAGCTCACTGATTGTTGCTCTAATTTCTGCTTTTATAATAGGAGCTAATAGAACACTTTCCTCTTCATCTCCCAGGGAGGGCAGGGGAAGAGAATCAATATATGCCTCTGTCTCATGGGGGGAGGGGGAGCTGGCCTGGATCCATACAGATCTCTGTAATACAGCTCAAATTTGGAGACTATCTCCCTAGGAATAATTTTAATGGACCCGTCGGTGCGTGATTTAATGGCCTTGACTAATCTTGCTGTCTCCTGTTGTTTTATCCTCAGAGCCAGTAAATGACCCGCCTTCTCACCCTGATCTCTGTAGAGCGAACAGGACTTCACAATTGCATATTCTGCCTTTTCTCTTAGTAGTTCACTATATGCTTCCCATAATTTTAGAAGGGTAGTTTTGGTGTTCTTATCGTCCGACAGGGGGAGCATGCTTTCTAATTGTCGAATTTGTACCAATAAATTAGAGGTTTGTTCCTCCCTCTTTCTCTTTCTTTGAGAGGCTATATTGATAAACTCACCTCTGCGATAACATTTCAACGCGGCCCACTCTATATCTGGCTTATCAGTTGTATGCAAATTATCCTTCATGTAGTGATCAATAGATTGGGCTAACCTTTTAACTACTTCAGGGTCTTTCAGAAGCTGACTATTGAGCTTCCACATAGTATCATTCTGGTGGTGAGGAGCCAGTGACACCAGACAGGGGACTGATCAGAAATAACCCTGACTCCTATCCCACACTCTCTAACACCTTGGCAAGGAACTCTTACTCAGTAAAAAATAATCGATTCTAGATGAAGAGCCGTGTACTGAGGAATGGAAAGTGTACTCCCTAGAAGACAGATTAAGGGTCCTCCAGGGGTCACACAGTTCCAACTGGTCCACTAGGTCCCTTATGGCCCTTTGAGCTGGTGACAGCCCTTGAGACCTGTGGTATGTTTTATCCAAATCAGGTGTGAAGCGGAGATTCCAGTTCCCACCCAGAAAAACTGGAAGGTTAGAAAAGGGGGATGAAATTTGGAGGAGCTTGGAAAAAGAATGAGGTGAGTCCACATTGGGGCCATAGAGACTGCCAATTATGAGTTCAACCACGTTAAGACAACCTCTGATTATCAAGTAACGGCCATTAGGGTCAGAAATTAACTGTAGACAGGTAAAAGACAGCCGGAGAGCCATAATGATAGCTATGCTCCTGCTCTGCGTACAGGACCCTAGTGTAAAGGCCTGGCCGAAATTCTGTCTCTGAAGGAGACCGGACTCGGGAGTCTAATAAATGGTCTCTTGCAAGCAAATAACGTCAGCCTTAAGATGACCTAAATGCTTTAGAATTTGGTAGCGTTTTGTTTTATTCCAGGCCCCCCCCTCACATTCCAGGGTTTTAAATAAGCTGCTAAAATTGATTAGCAGTTTTGCGTGTTAAAGTGCTAATCAGCTGTGAAAATGCAGAGCACTTTCCTCAATTTGATTAGCAAAATAAAAAATGCTAAAAATGTACTTTTTTAAAACCTGAAATAATAAAATCCTTAATTAAAATTAGCATTGTCTTTGCTTTATCTGTTTCAGTACCCTGACATGCACGTACACACACGCACACACACTGACAACTCCCATCCTAATGCAACCCCCACCAATCTCAGTGTCACCACCCTAGTCACCACTTATGGCCCCCTGCCCTCTAAAATACAATGTAGGACTTAACTTGTCGTGCCTTGAATAATGACTAAACCACTCATCAAAATATCTCCATGCAGTAAGTCTGGTATACACACGCGCGCGAGCACACACACACACACACACACACACACACACATATAGTCAATATACAAACATTACTTTCATTTATATTTCCTTCTTCGTGTGTCACATAGCCCCCCTCTCCAACACAACAAACAGTCCTGTCAGATCAGAACTGCACACCCTTGTGCCTATTTCTTAACTGCACTCTCAGCATGAATGAATAAAACTTCAGAAGAGAACAAGTTACAAGACAGAAGGCTGAGTTTTTGTTCAAGAGTTGCATCATGGGGGTGGGAGGACACTCTATAGAATGACCTATAAAATACAATGGCACATACACTGGAGTAAATTCCAAGAAAAGTGCACCCACTGTCAATTTAGGTTCCTTTAAAACCTTGGCTTTCCTTTCTTCTCTTTATTTAATCCCATTTGCTTTTCAGAATGTTAATATTCCAAGGATGGAGATTAGTGACTGCACCAAACTAACAGTCACTCAGAGCAGGTACTTTCCTCAATATGTCTCTAAACCCTTGCAAACACAATTCTGACAGCCAACCTGTACAAGAGACCAGCAGCAGACTCTGCTCTCTGGACTGCACTATTAACAGTATCCAAGCTCCAGCACAAGAAAGGATGACAAAAAGTAGTCAAACTGCTCTCTCTCAGACTGAGTTGTAGCGGCCAACCTACCGTGTCTGTAATTGCACAACTTACTCATTCACCTTACAGAGTGGATGACCTCTGCTGGACATGCTCCATTGCTACAGAACATCCCAACAGTCCCGGTCAGACCTGATCAAACTCTAGCTCCTGTTGCTCCACTCCACCAGAGTCCTTGTCCGGCAACTGTTGATGGCAGGTATAAAATTTAATTGCTGCCTGCTGCTATTCTGACGCAATCTAGGCGCTAGGCTGCTAGCCGCAAATTAATCATAGCGCCAGAACTGCCCGTACTGCTGGGCACACAAATCATTGCTCTTCAGCTCCTCTTCACCCATCATGGGTCCTCTGGCTTCTCTTCAACCACTGCTACCCCCAGATAATGCACAGTCACTTAAGGCAATGCTTGAATATGTGAAAAAAAAAAAAACCATCAATGCCGAATTCAGACACAGCAAACACAGCACATCCATTTCGACACACGATATCGGCAGCAGTGCACCTAAACAAAAAACTCTGCATTTTTTCTCTTTAGGCATGTTAGCACAGTCACTGGGCAGCACTCTTAAATGCATCGTACTTTTTGCGATGGAAAAGTAAAAATGGACAGCACAAACTGCCGGTTCGCATCGCAAAGTGCGATGCGATACGGACTATTTTAAACCCTGCATTCCACGAGAAAAATCTTATCTAACCAGCCATGTATCTATATCAGCTTTAATGTGTATGTACCCAATCGGTATTACCCCTTTGTGACCCTGACTGCGTCTCATCACAGGTGATGCCTTACGCCCTCCACCCCTCAAAACACCCCCCGGTTCCCCATCCCAATCCTGCAGACCCACCCCTCCCACAAATAAACCAAAACAGTACAATAAAATTCGGAACACTATCCTTCCCTCCCTCCCCACTCCCTGTAATAACCCACCAGAAAACTTACTGAAACCTCCAGAAAACAGGAAGTGATACCCCCTCCCACCCCTAAACTCCCCATGATAATTATTCCGACCGTGATGTACAGGCAGACTAAGCCACTGTCTTTCTCGCTCCTGCCCTTTAGTTTCCAGAACTCTGTAAGCTACCCTAACGACTACCTGATGACACACATTTCTCTTAAAACTGTAGAGATGCACAATAAACATATTTACATGGTGAAACAACCAACAAAATTAACAGAAAAAAGGGGGATGAGCTACTCCCTTCTACTGACCAATTAATGTATTGCAACGCTGCGCCTCTGTTGCTAACTGATGGCTAAAGAACTCCCGGATTGTTGAAATAATTGAGAAACTGTGCGGACTTGATCCTTGCTAAATAAGTAGACCGAGCAATACTAATCATCCTGTCGGAAGCATCGAGGCGAAGTGACCTGGTTTGGGAAAAAGATAACAACTACCAGGCTTAACTAAAACAGTTGAAGAGTGCTGTTAGTGCACAGCACGCCAAAATAAAATTTTGTCAAACAGGGAGAGGTGTCCCTTTTCCACATTGCCTTCTGACCTGGAAAATAAAGGATGAAGCCATTGTCCAAGGTGTTCTGTCAGGGGGACATTAATCTTGACAGAAAAACAATGCTGGCGCTCGACTAAAATAGTGCCTTGTGACCGATTATAATCCGAGAGGGTAAGGCGCTGAGCCCATTCAGGGATCCAACAACTTCCAAAACATAGACCTCTCGGCAAAGTGACCCATTAAAGGGAAACTGACACAACAGTAAGTGCAAACAATACTAGTGTTCTAATATAGTCCAGGCGTGCATTAATCTACATGGGCTCCATAACAAGACATAGTTTGAATAGGCGATCACAATACCATCATGCAGACACAAACTGATTCCCAGGCGTTGCGCTCCAGGTGTCCAACGCTGCTTAAAAAGATCAGGAAGGGCTACTTTAAGTTCACTCTCTGCCGTGGCTGGGTCCTCGAAGCTCTTCTATTGACCTTGCAGGTTAATTTGCAGTTTAGCAGGATACAACATTCTAAATTTCACCCCAGCTGGAATTAGCTTGGACACTATCGAGTGAAATGCTGTGTGCCTTTGACGTACTGTAGCAGGTAAATCCCAAGCTACACAAATCTTGTGCTCTCCCCATTTCACCTCCTGCTGTTCTTTAATCTTCACTAGGAAATGCTGCCGTTCCTGAAAGTTTAGGAACTTGAAAATTAGGGGGTGAGGTGGCACTTCAGGTGGAGGCATCGGCCTTAAAGTTCTGTGGGCCCTTTCGATGGAGTACACAGGGCCAAATGGAGAAGGACCCACCAGTTTCTGCCCTAACTTCTGCACAAAAATAATGGTATTTGCCCTTCCTCTTTTCTGGCAAGCCAATCAGTATGGCGTTATTGCGCTGGTTACATCCCTCAAGGTCTTCTACCTTAGCCTCTAAATGCACAGTCCTCTGTCTTGTAGTGGCAAATTCAGGATCCACCTGGTCTGCCTTGTTTTCCAGCGATTTAATGAGCACCTCATTGTCTCCAGTATGCCTAGAAATATCTTCCAGTGCGGCGGCCATGGTTCGCACTTCTGAGGTAAGGGACTATACCTCATCTCTAAAAGGTTGAAATTCTTCTAAAAAGCGTTCCACTGTCAGGAGATTCGAATCTGAAGTAGCACTGGGAGCTTTACCAGAGGCTGAGGCTTGTGGCCTGGATTTTTTGCTTTGCTCCTCCAGCATTGTAGGGGGTGTATGTTTTGGGAGTGTTGAGCACATCTCAGCCTCCATTATCTCTCAATAAGCTTGAAAAATCGGGTCACTGGTAGCTGACTAGAAGTCTGATATCTTTTGTTGAAGAGAAATAAAGATGAAAGTCGCTCTAATAGGTAATTTGATTCAGACTTGGCAGGAGCTCTGCAAGAAGGCTGCTACTCAGACGACCTCATCACGTGACCCCAATGGAAACCAAATTTGGTGTGGCCATAGTGGAGCAACCAGTATCAGTGTGGTCCCATCGGATTGCACCTTGAGGAGGACTGTCTGGATCAATGGAAATGGGGGGAAGGCATACAGAAACCTCCCCCTTCAAGAGAGGGACGTGTCTTGTCAAAACGCACCAGGCTTAGGATCTAGCGAATAGAAACTGGGCAGTTTTGCGTTTGTTTTGGGATGTGAAAAGGTCCAGCTCTGGTGTCTCCCAGCTGATGAACAGGTCGTTGACTATGGACTGAAGGAGGGACCATTCATGAGCCTGAGACCTTGATATGCTGAGACCATCTGCAAGATCGTTCTGGACCCCTGGAATGTGAACTGCGGAGATGGTCATCCAATGGGCTATGACTCATTCTCACACTCTCATGGCCTCTCGGCATGGAGGGTAACAGTGAGTGCCCCCCTGTTTTCTGAGGTAGAAGACCACTGCCGTGTTGTCCATCTGGACAAGAAGGTGACCTGGTAAGATCACCGAGTCCAGCGCTTGTAGAGCATACAGAATGGCTCTCAATTCCAGGACACTGATGTGCAGAGACTGTTCTACCAGAGTCCAAGATCCTTGAGTCTTGTGACTTCCTAAGTGTGCTCTGCATCCCGTATTGGAAACATCCGTGAATAGGGTCTGGCTGGGAACGTCTGTCTGAAAAGGAGTGCCCTTCAGTAAAGTCAGAGAGGACAGCCACCAGAGTAGTTCACGGCGAACTGGTTCCATAATGGCAATGGGCGCATCCAAGTTGTCCCAACCTTGGTCCCACTGAACCCGGTGGGTCCACTGGATGGTCCGCATTCGCAGCCTGGTGAATGGGATGGAGACAATGGCAGCTGCCATGTGGCCCAACAGGTGAAGCAGAAGCCTGGTGGGTGCTGAGGAGGCTGAATAGAGTTGTCTGACTAGAGCCTGTATGTGTTCTGCATGATCCTGAGGCAAGAAGGCTCTTCCCAGGACAGTGTTCAGCAGCGCCCCTATAAACTGCAGTCTGTGTGGGAATGAGGGATGACTTGGAGGGATTGATCATCACCACCAGGTGGCTGCAAAGAGTGCAGGGATCCTGGAGACGATCCCTGGAGGCAGCAAGAAGGAGACAGTTGTCCAGGTAAAGAAACACGAAATGACCCCTCCTGTGAAGTGCTGCGCCACCACTGCCAGGCACTTTCGTAAAGACTCTTGGGGAAGAAGAGAGGCCGAAGGGAAGAATTCTGAATTGAAAATGTTCTCCCTGAAAAGTGAACCTCGGGTATCTCCAGTGACGCTTGGCAATCTGGATGTGGAGATAAGCGTCCTGCATATCCAAGGACACTAACCAGTCTCCTGGGCTGACCATGAGGAGAAGATTTTGAAGGGTGACCATCTTGAAGTGTCTGTAAATGACCCAGAGGTTTAAGTCGCTGAGGTCGAGAATTAGCCTTCAATCTCTAGACTTCTTCAGGACCAGAAAGAAGTGAGAATAGAACCCGGAGCCCATCTTGGTGGGTGGAACTGGTTCTATGGCCCTTTTGGACAGCAAAGCCTGGATCTCCTGAAGAATGAGGTCTCTTGTCCCCTTAGATAACAGAATGGGGGTGGTGGTCTGTCTGGAGGAAGATCCATGAACTCAATAGAGTGCCCATGGTCTATGAGTTTGAGAACCCATTAGTTGGAGGTGACTTGTCTCCAGGCTTCTGGATATACAGGGAAGCAACCTCCCACCTCCTATCCCGATGAGCCATCATGGAGAGGTGGGTTGCCTGGATAGTTAGGCGTTAGGAATGGGAGGGAAGGCACCTTGGGCTGGCTTAGCCTGTCGGGGGGCAGAGGCCGAGAAACCCCTGGCTCTGCCTCGCCGACCAAAGCCTCCCCACTAAGGCTGGTTCTGAAAGCGGGGTTCCTGAGGCTGATGACCCCCTTGGCCATGAGAACGGGACCTACAAAACTGTCCCTGCTTCAAGCGGTACATTGATTGCACGTTACCAACAGCCTTACCAGAGTCTTGAAGCCTAGAGATGATCTTCTCCGACTCTTCACCGAAGAGGACGGAGCCTTTAAAGGGCACATCCAGAAGGTTGGATTGCACATCTGGCATGCACCTAGAGACCCGGAGCCAGCAGTGGCACCGGAGGCAAATGCTCATAGCAGCTGCCCTTGCTGATGTGTCTGCAGAGCCGTATGCAGAGTGAAGCACGTGTGTGCCCATATCTGATCCGGTCTGGAGTAATTTAGCAAGTTCTGCCTTCTCAGAGTAGTCAGGCATAGCTTACAGTATGTCCAGTCCTGTTCCCAAAGGGCATTCTGAAACTGGACCATGTGAGTCAGGAAGTTCAGGCTCCTGATGCTGCAAATGGCAGACGCGTACACCTTTCTGCCCCACTGAATCCAGCTGCATGGACTCCCTTTCCTGAGGCTGGGTGCTCAGGTGTTTGGGCCTCTGCAAATGACCATGAGCCACTGAGATGACCACTGAATCCATGGTGGGTTGCTCAGCAAGAAAGGGATGTTTCTTAGGAGCCCGGTATTAGTGATTAGCCTTTTTGGGGACCAATGAGGAAGAGTGAGGGTGCTGCCAGGTGGCTTGAGTCACATCAGCAAAAATGTCCTCCAAAGGCATAATGACCATGGGCTTGGGATCCTTTTGCCAGAGATATCTGGCAAGCCTTGAGAACTCTGTGTTGAGGGCCTTCGTGTCCCAGCCCATGTCTGACTGGATATGCTACATGACCTCCATAAACAAGGGTTCGTCAGGAGGTGATTTCGGCTGGTCTTCAGGCTCTCCCGAAGGTGGATCCTCCACCGAGGAGGAAGAGAAAGAATCTGTTGGGACACAGGAGTCTGACGAAGAAGAAGAGGGAGAGTGAAGTCTCCCCTTTTTGCACCACTGCCTGTCACGAGAACTAGAGAGGCTATAGCTGCGAGATCTGCTGTGGCTCCTTTTTTCCCTCTTCTTTCTGGGAGATGAATGTAGCTTGACCCTATCTTCATCGGAAGGGGGAGGCGGGATCTCGTCCCCTGCGGGTGCGGGTTCGGCCTCGCCATCCGGATTCGGGGTAGATTCAGGCTGAGGAGCAGCCGGAGTAGGTTTGGCAGGCAAAAGGTCAGGCTTTATTGTCTCGCACCAATGGGAAAAGAGATCCTTCACCTGGCTCAAATTGAGCCTTGGCGAGCCTGGAGTCAGTGGAGCGGGATCTGGCATCGGTGGGTGACCGGTGGCACTGGTACCGGCGTCAGATGGATCCAGCATCAGGGTAGGATGTACGGATGATGATGGAATGTCCTGGCCCTGGAGGCCATCGTCGGTCTCAGAAGAAGGCCTACGAACCGGCGTCTGTTCCAAGGACGACAGATCGCCCCCCCCCCCGTGTCATCGGGTCTGGCCAGCGGCAGCAGAGTCCTGGCCAGGGGCAGCACTGTAGCACCAGAGGAGAAAGATCCGTCGGCGGACTTGCGATGGTCCGAAGGAGGTGTCTGACGGTGTTTGTCTTTTTCACAAGACTTGGCCTGTTTAGGCTGAAGAGATGAGGCCCTGCCTGCCAACAGACTACAAGACTTAGATCTCTCCAGGGAGTCAGCACCGGAGACGGAGGCTGGCCGGGAGGAAGGATGGGCCTTACCTGGATCCGAGGATCTCCCGGAAGCAGCAGAAGAAGGCCAAATCTTCAGCGGCTGAAGGGCCGGAGATTGCCTGGAGGACATCTGGAGAGAGGTTGCCCCACCAGAGGTCGGGGCAGGCTTCAGGGCCATGAGGCGGGAGTCCTGGTCGGAGGTACCCAACCTGGAGGCCATGTGGGACCCAGAGGACTGGGACCTGGAATGGGATCTCTCCCTTTCTCAATGACTCTCTCTCTGTGCTTTTCCTTTGATTTGGAGGAATTGTGCTTCTTGGAAGAAGAATGATCAGGAGATTCTCCAGAGGATGATTCCCTCTGCATGGCGGCAAGTTGTTTCTGGGCGAGGAAGGCCTGGAGAGACTTTTGGTGCTGAATTCTAGTCCTGCTGTTTAAGGCCTGGCAGTGGGAGCAGGTGGTGGTGTCGTGGTCTTGGCACAGGCAGAATAAACAGGCCGGGTGGCTGTCCTTCGCAGGGATCTGATGTCCGCAGGTGCACTTGTTAGTGTGCCCCAAAGGTGTAGTAGAAATGCAGGAAATACGATTAATAATGGAGAAAAAACAGTTGGAGCAGTCAGTACTGGTGACAGAAGCGGCCAGAGAAACAACAATTGCGTGCGATGGTGGGAAAAGAACTGGAGCACGCTGAGACCGCCTCCTCTTATATACTGGGCGGGACGTCAGGGACAGAGCTGATGTCAGCAAGGGGTGGTTACTACTAGAAAGAAGTTTGCTATGGGGTCCTACTGCCGGCCGGTGTCAGTCCTATATGTGTTTACTTGCTGCAAGAGCTTCCTCTCGAAGTAAGATCAAACATTAGGGTTTTGGGTTTCTGGAGTCTTGGTGAATCAGTTGTGGGGTCTTCCTGGCAGTTGTCAACCCTAATGCTCATCCCGTTCCCTGAGCAAACAACATCACATGTGATGTCCTTGCTTCACGCAGGGCCATAACAAATTGTGTTGCCAACATGTGGCAAGATATACTTCTCTACCTTTGAAGAGTGTATCACTATGAAGCACTGGCTTTGAGCTGTACCTTGTGCTTCGGACAGGAAGCTATGGGCTGGAGGGTGGGGGTGGGCATTAGGGATGACAACCCCAAGGAAGACCTTACCACTGATCTGCCAAATCTCTGCAGACTCCAAATCCTAAAGTTTGTTCCTTTTGCTGCTTGGGGGATTGGGAGTTAGAGCTGGAAACCCTAACACAACATTTCCCTACTTTTGTGGCGTTACGATACCCTAACTAGTGCATTAACAAAATTTTTTGCAAAGAATTTCCTTTTTTTTTTGATAGTGGGATCATATCCTCATTCATGCTGATCCCAAAGGGACCTGCATGAACAGATGCAGAAGTCCTGTGCCAAGGGAAGACTCCATCTGCCTAGAGAAGTGTAGGGCTGTTGCCAGCTCTGCACTTCTATGCAGCGACAGATGTGAAAAATTCATGGGGCTGTCTGGTGGGTTGCAGAAGTGCAGGGTCCTGTGGTCTCTGCACTTCCATTTAGCTGTAGATACAGGTGCCGGGGGGAAAGAGTGCATCTGTCAGACAATGCACAGGGCCCTCAGAGAAGAGGACAGCTGTCTTCACTATATGGTGCCCAGGCCCATGCGGATAACCCTGCATGTTTCATTCTCTGGTGTGGGAGAGTGTCGCATAACAGTTCCATTCCCTCACCCTTGCCCTATCCAGTTGGGTCACTGTGCTCATTCCCAAACTCAGCTCACCAGCAGGGATCACAAAGCATGCCTGCTGAGGTCAAGACTGGCACTACAAACAGAGTTTGTTAACAATTGTAATTTGTTTTTATTCTGATCCCAAATTTTCAAGATACTCGTTCTGTGATTCATCTTGTAAAACATGACATGAACCATTTATAGAATGTTAGCCAAGATATCATTTAACACCAGAAATGTGAAAACACACCTCATCCAGGATTTAAAAAATGACACGTCATGTTTATGAGGGAGTGTGAAAAAATGGCTATGTTGAAAGTTTGAAGTCAAAATACTGACAATGAGCAGTTACGAGTGAGCGTTGAAATACTGCAACGTTCAGTCATAAGCTGGGCATTTTGCTATATTTGTACATCAAATTTTCAGCACAGCCTTCTTATTACCCCACCTCATGAATCCGGTAGGTGAAAATGTTCAAATCCCTGCCTAAACATCATTCCGTGCCACTAAAACATAATTCTAAACTAAACTAAAAAATCTAAACTAAAAAATAATTCTGTGCCACAGGTGTGAAAACAAATTTTGGCCAGGATTTGAAAAATAACAGCTGTCATGTTCATGAGGTGGTGTGGAAAATGGCTTTGTGGAAAATTTGGAGTCAAAATATTCAAAATTATCAAGGTTACAAGTGAGTGCAGAAAAATTTCAATGTACGTGCACAACTTTGCCATTTTTACATATTTTACCCCAAATTTTTCAACATAGCTTTCTTATGACCCCACCTCATCAACAAGGGTGGTGAAAATGTTCAAATCCCGTCTGACAGGTGATTTCGCCAAGCGACCACAAAATCACCTTCCGGGCCTGAGTTGCATAATTCTGCTGCTACTGATCATTAGGAGGGGGTCCCAAAAAAAGGCCATGTTAAAAATCTGGGTTAAAAATATGTAAAAATGACAAAGTTAGGCCTTAAAGTTCAAAACCCGATTTTAATACCTTTAACCTTAGATTCTCATATTGCAGTTGCCAGTTCCAGCAGCAAGACGTCTCTTCCACTGGAGAATGGATCTTCACTGTGGCACATGTTCAGGTGAGTGTGTATGTGTGTGTGTGTGTGTGAGGGTGTGGGGTGGGGTGGTAGGTAGGTCATGGAGGGTGGGTCAGATCGGCAAGGGACTGTTTTCTCAATTGCAGGTAAAAGAAAAATCAGTTAGGGATGGTTTTCTTTTTAGGGGATAGTGGGCTAATGTTCGGTGGTATTGGGGGTAGGCACCCTGGTGCTGCCATGTATACACTGGGAACAGGGGGGGATCGGTGGCAGTGGTACCAAGGATGGCAAGCAGCCCACAGCACAACTTCCGGCTGTGGCTGCAGAAGTCAGGAAAGTCCTACTGTTCTCATACAGAGAACGCAGGTAAATGGCTCCTCTGGGTCAGCCACTGTGAGCTTTTTCTATAAGCTCTATTATAAGCCATAAGCTTTACTCTTATTTACTTATTTTTGTTTTATTTCTCTCAGTTTTTCAGTTAACTTGTATTGTTGTTTGGTGCTTTTTGCCTTGTTGACACTTTGCTGATATTCGTTATAGTTTTTTGCAGCGGCTTTGTAAAAGTTTTTGCCGCTGCCTGTTGCAGCCCACTCTCTCGGTCCATTTTCTTGGTGTATTTTGGTGTATTTTTAACGACTGCAGAGCTCTCGAATGGCCCTGTGGATGGTGATTGAAGTTTACGGCACATTTTTAAAATGATTAAAGTAACTGAGATTGACTGAAGAGGAAATGCGCTGTTGTGTGCGATTCGGGCTTTGATCTAAATGGAGTGATTGCTGTAATCGAAATTGGACTCAACGTTCGGCTCAGTAGCGTTTTTTCTGCTGCTCGAGGGATTGTATGGATACTGTGGACAGTCTGTGAGCAACCCGATTTTTGGCTTGAGTTGAAGTTGCAGTAAACACTCGGCTCAGTAGCAATTTTATCCTGCTGTTTGAGGGATTATGTGGGGACTGATGACAGTTCACGAGTAAGCTGAACTTTTTGTTTGGGAAGAAGAAATTTTGGAGTAGTCGGAGTTGCTTTATATTTGGCTACTTTTCTTTAACTGCTGGAACTGTCTTGGTGATTTGTTTCCTGACCAGGCCCAGAAGATTTGGATTGAGTGGGGCTGGATTAATTCCGACTTTTATTTTGGAGCTGCTGATTTAAAACTGAATTTGTGAAGGCATTTTGGTCAGTGAGTAATATATGAAATTCCAGTTGAATTTATACTGGAGTGAAGACTTGAATGGGACTTGTGTTTAGTTTGTTAACCTGTTGAACTGAATTGTTTAATTGATATAATTAGAGTATTTTAATGAAATGATGGGGTTTATTATAGGATAAGATGCTGGGGTGGTGTTGTTGTTTGTTTGTTGTCCTTGCTGGGTTTAGGACAGCTGGTACTGGTCCTGGCCTAACGTAGGGTTGGCTGGGAAGCGGTACCCCCTGGGCTTGCTAGTGGGGCCCACTGGTGAGTGGTCCCCTTCACGGGGCCGTAGTCCTATTCTCGGTGGGACAATAAGTTTGTTTGCTTTTCCTTACTGGGATTGGGATGGGTGGTATTGATTACGGTCTACTGGAGGGTGGACATTGAGAAGCAGTGCCTCCCAGGATAGCTAGTGGGGTCCATCAGTGAGTGGTCCTTTCTGGGATCCGCAGTCCTATTCTCGGTAGGGATTAAGTTTGTGTGTTTTCCTTGCTGGAATTGGGACGGATGGTATTGTTTCCGGTTTACTGGAGGGTGGACACGGAGAAGCAGTGCCCCTAGGATTGCTAGTGGGGTCCACTGGTGAATGGTCCTTTCTGGGATCTGTAGTCCTGTTCACGGTTGGGGTAAAAAGCTTTCCCTATTAGTTTGGCAGCTATTTTTCCCTTTGAACCTCTATTAATGCCTGAAGAGTTGTAAACTCATTAAATTGTCTTGCTTATTAGATTCTTTAGATTTTAGTGAGAGTAAAATCTGAATGTAAATGTTGGATTGGGGAAGTGAGAGGCCTTAATCTTTTTCAAGACCTTAACATCAAAATTTGAGTGTTATAGCTACTCCAGGATTTCTGGGTTGCGATTTTTGTTTTGTGATAATTTATTGAGTTAAATTGTTTATTGTGATTGTTGAATTGTTTATTTGGATTTCAGATAAATTATTGTTTATTAAAATGTGCTGGGAAGGCATTAAGACGGTCAGGAGCTATTCTCCCACTTTGCTCTGTGACCTTCGTCCTTTTCACTGTTCCCCTTTGGCACCTGAAGTTTATAACAGATGTTGTTCATTGGGGATAGTGAGAAGGCATTCAAGGGGTATATGGTCTGGGCAAAGTGGGAGAATGGAAAGAGGCTGATCGATTGAGGTAGTGGGGACTAGGAGACACCCTGGGGCGAAATTGGTTCAGGAGAGGGGTTTTCCCTGCCTGATTCCCATACCCAAGGTTCTGCAAATTGTGGACTGGTACTGCGCTCCTCCTCGAAAACCCATCCAACCGGGGCGGTGTTATGTAATGCCAGGTCAATTAGAAACAAGACTGCTATTATAGCGGATCTTATTGTAACATCTGATCTGGCATGCATCACCGAGACCTGGTTGGATGAGAATGCAGGCCCTATACTGGCTTCTGCTGTTCCATCCGGGTTCTCAGTGATACACCACCCGAGTCTGGATCGTAGGGACGGGGGTGTAGCCATCTTTTTTAGAACAGAGCTGGGTCCTGTGGATGTGCCAGTGGGTGTCACTAGATCCTTTGAGTGTATCCTGGGAGCAGGTGCAGGTGCAGGGTTCAGGGTTCTTCTCATTTACTGACCACCTGGTGATGGTGGAAAATTCCTGAAGGAGTTTGTGGACTTCATTGTTGATGTAGCGCTGGAGTGGCCCAGATGGTAAATACTGGGTGACTTCAATGCTTGGGTCAACGATGAACTCTCACCTTTTGGGAAAAATCTCCTCCAACTGATGATAATGTTGGGCCTTACACAGGTGGTTACCTCTGCTACCCATGTAGGGGGTCACTCAATGGACCTGGTGTTCCTACTGGAGTTGGAGGTCACGAATTTGGGGGTGGAACTAAATGTGTGGACAGACCATCACAGCATAAGATTCAGCTTCAGAGCACCGTTAAAGAGACCTGCTTCTATGGAGATGGTACAATATCGCCATTTAAGAGGAGTTACCCCAAAAGGCCTTTCGGCTGTTTTGGACCTATCGGGTATTTCGAGTGAGTGCATGGATCCGGGGGTCTCGTACTTGCCTATAATAAGGCTGTGGGCGATGCCCTGTATTAAACTGCACCTGTTTGTGTTCGTCCACTCACCCAGCGTTCAAGATCGTCATGGTTTGATGATTCATTGAAGGAGCTGAGGAGAGTAGGGCGAAGGTTAGAGAGAGCTTGGCGAAAGTCCGGCCTAGATGCCGACGGACTTAGATTGATGGACCATTTTAAGGTCTATCAATCAGCAATCACCTATAAGGAGGCAGAATTCCTGTCCAGGGAGATTGCTGCTGCGCAGGATCGACCAGCCAAACTCTTTCAGACTGTCGACAGATTGTGCAATCCACTCTGTCTGCAGTCTGGAAGAAATTTTTCACAAATGAAGTGTGATGAGCTTGCTCGATTCTTCACAGATAAGATTACTGGCATCAGATCGGGCATCCGTTCTGCTCTCTCTACAGGGAGTTGTGATGGTCGGTGAGAGGAAGCAATCCCTTGTGTCTCCTGGTCTGACTTTAGTAGGCCAGCATTCATGGATGTTGTGAGGATTATCCAGACTGTACGACCAACCAGTTGTAGTTTGGATCCGGGCCTTACACCACTGTTATTAAGTTGGGGAGATTCTATCTGCCCGATCCTTGCTGAAATTTTCTGGAAATCTTTGTAGCAAGGGGTTTACCCTGCCCCCTTAAAGGAGGCTGTCGTTCGACCACTCCTTAAAAACCTTCTTTGAACCCAGACGTCCCAGCTAACTAAAGACCTATCTCTAACCTGCCCTTTGTGGGTAAGGTTATTGAAAAGGTGGTTGTGATACAGTTGGATGACCATCTTATGAATCACAACATCTATGAAGCTCTCCAGTCGGGGTTTAGGAAAAGGCATAGCACCGAGACTGCTCTTGTCCGGATTTTAAATGATCTCCTAATTGTGAGAGATGGAAAGGCTTGTACTATTCTAGTCCTTCTTGATCTCTCTGCAGCTTTTGATACTGTGGATCATGGAGTGCTGCTGGAGCGCCTGCGATTTCTTTCTGGACTGTCTGTATAGTCTTACATTGGTTTCAATCTTTCCTCACGGGGCAGACTCAGAGGATTACAATGGGGATATGTTCCTCTGATACCATCTCTCTGTCCTGTGGGGCACCGTAGGGCTCCATTTTGGCGCCCATGTTATTCGTAGTTTATATGCTGCCATTAGGAGACACTATTAGGCGCTACAGTCTGGGTTTTCACTGCTATGCAGATGATACCCAGCTGTATCTGTCCTTTATTCCTGGTCAGGATGATGCATTCTCTGTGCTTGATAGCTGTCTAGCCGAAATCAATCACTGGATGAGCGCTAGCTGGCTGAGGTTAAACCCGGATAAGACTGAAGTGCTGGTTGTGGACCCAGGTCGCCTTGAGGCGGGTCACAGGGCTGAAGTACCATCAGGCCTTTGGCTTGGTGATGCCCAGCTCTTGACCTCAGGCCAGGTGCAGAACCTGGGTGTTATTTTTGACAGCGGTTTGACCCTGAAATCTCAGGCATCCGCCGTTAAGTCCTCTTTTTTCCATCTGAGGAATATCGCCCGGGTAAAACACCTGGTTCCTCCGGCTGACTTTCCTACTCTGGTCCACGCCTTTGTGACCACTCGCCTTGATTGCTGCAATTCCCTTTACCTGGGGCTATCGGGGGTTGAAATTAGTCGCCTGCAACTAGTGCAGAACGTAGCAGCCAGGCTTCTGACTGGAACATGTAGGTATAGTCATATTATGCCTGTTTTGCGCGGGCTGCACTGGCTGCCGGTACAATGGCGAATCACCTTCAAGGTCGGGTTACTGACTTATAAAGCCTTACACGAACAGAGACCGTAGTATCTGAAAGATCTCCTAACTCCCTACTGCTCCTCTCGCTCACTCCGATCCTCCGACGAGGGATTGCTAGAGATTCCCAGGGTTCGTCTGAAAACATCAGGAGCTTGTACATTTTCATATGCAGCTCCGACCCTGTGGAATTCTCTAACTTGTCGGATACGAAGCTGCCTGACCGTCGAGAGTTTTAAAGTAGAGTTGAAAACTTTCTTATTCTCTAAAGCTTATGGCTTGTGATTTTATGATTTTATATTATTAATACTGTATTGTCTGTTTACTGTTTGTAAAGCACTTTGATAACTGGAAAAGCATTTTTAAATACATTTTACTTTACTTTACTCTCATTAAGCTGGGCACCCTGAATTTTGGAGTGCTCAGCAAAGGATTTCTGGCAAGATCTTCAAAAAACAAACACCAGAGTCTAGCTAAACAGGTCTCATTAAGCTAGGTTCAGATGTTTGTTTCTTGAAAATGTATCATTTTTATGTATTTTGAATGTTTGTGAGTTTAAAAGACAACACAAGATAGCAGACAGCAAGGTCAGTATTTTTTCCATACGATTGGTATTTTTTTCAGCATAATAAAATACAAAATCACACATGCCCCCACAATGCAAAGCATCATGGGCTGCATATGCAAATCACCACAGAATGTTATGCTGGTCCAACTTTAAGCAGAATTGCATGGTGCCAAAAGGCCTCTCACACAGTTTGCAAAGGGTGCTAACAGAAGCATGACAGCATGACAGGTTAATTATGAAAATAAGCACACACTCTCTTTTTTTTTTTTTTTTTTTAATTGTTCATATCAGGACGTTAACTTAGAATCACTGTAACTGTGGAACCGTGTAATATTTTTTCATGAAACCACCCAAAGGCACACCCTTGGCATGGAACCCTTCAACACTAAAAATCTTATGAAAAAAATTCCACTCCATCTAAAGTGCAGGTGAAAGCAAAAAATACACAATGTTAAGTATGGGAAAACCAAACTGTGTTTGTTTTTTTCCCCGCCGAGTATCTCAGAAACCAAACAACATGCCACCACAAAACTGTTCACATTTTGAGACTCTGCAAGCTTGACCTCGCATGCCATTTTGTTTTATTAAGGTGCAAAAATTGGGGTTTTACATTAAACAGCCTATTCAGCCCTAACTATAGCGGCACTACCACACCTCTGTAATGGTATATGCAACGGGTGGGGTGGAAATCATTTATCTTTATGAGTGATGGGGCAGGACCACAACTCAGAGACGAAGCCATGAGTGAGTTATGAAAGTCCCCCCTCATGAATGGAAGGATGTACAAAAAGAGCATTGGAGAGATTTCAGTTTATGCTGGAAGTAAAGACAGGCATTCGTCCTGGATTCGGTCTCAGCAGAAGTGCTTTTTCTTGCTTTCTGGAGTTTTTTGTTTGTTTGTGGTTGTTTAATCAGCAAAGCTAGAAAAGTAACAAATTAATATTTTTTTTTGAGAAGCTAGGTGAAGTGCTGTCCAGGACTAGAGTGCTGTTTTGTGTCATGACTGTTTGTGATATGTACGGCCATGAGACTCTCAGGCAACATATTCAGGATCTCTCAGGAATTAGGGATAGAGATTGGAACCTGTCGATTCAAACGGAGATGGATTAATCCAGTAACCTTAAACGGGGCCTTTCCCTTGGACAGCGCGGTCTTCATGAATTAATGGGCAGGTTGGGTCTGGTGGATCCTTGGTGTCTCCTTCACCCAATGGACAGGCAATATACTTTCCAGGCTCTTTCTCTCATAATACTTTTTCCAGAATTAATTATTTTTTGATTAATCAGGAGAGTCTTCCTAATTTATTTTCCACTGAAATCCAGTCGATGATTTCAGACCACGCATCCATTCATATGAGGCATGCTGTCTGTGGGGTGGGGGAGAAGGGCAAAGTGTGGCGTCTTAACTCTGAGCTGCTCTAGGATTCAGATAGCTTGACAACTATTAAGGAGTTTATCATGGACTTTTTTGATCATAATGAAGGGTCTGTGGATTCTCTTGAAACAAGTTGGGGAGCAGCAAAATGTGCTATCACGGGGAGTGTATTTGGATCACCACCAATCGAAATAGATCTCAAAATGTTAGACTTGAGCAACTACTATGGGAAAAGGCTTATATCCAATACTCAGGAAGTTGATTTGCATATGTTAAATTCTCTATGGGCTAAATATGCAAGCCTTCTTGGAGAAAAAGCAGAATTGGCTCTCCTGCGTTCCAAAATGCATTACCTGGAATCTGGGGAGTGAGCTGGAAAATTATTGTACCGCTGGCTCCAACACCTTGAGGCTTCCAAAATTATAAAAGGCTTACTATCTGGGCCCCGTGAGTATACTGTAACTAAATGGCACAACATAGTAGAAGTTTTCAAATTTATTATTGCTCTCTATTCAGTTGACCAGAATGATCCTTCCTTGCTAGAGAAAATCTCTTCTTACCTAAACCAGGTAGAGCTTCCTTCCTTAATCACACAGCAACAAGATTTGCTTAACAGCCCAATTTCTCTGCCAGAGGTAGCTCAAGTCATACAACAGCTTCCTCCTGACAAGGCACCGGGGCTGGATGGATTTTTGAATGATTTTTATAAAGCATATTCTTCTGAGCGTGCCCCTCTTTTGACCAGGCTGTTCAATTACCTATTCATTTTTGGTTTCTCTGATTCATCCCTTCTGGAAGCCTGGTTCACTTTGCTCCCTAATGTGGATGAAGATGCCCTCCTGGCAGGCAGCTATCATGCCATCTCCTTGACAAACTTAGATTTTAAAATACTGGCTAACGTGCTTGCCAATCAACTTCTTCAAGTTTAGGATGGCTTGATAGGGGCAGAACAACTAGGCTTTATGTGGGTTGGGTGTCTGCCAATCACCTTCGCAAACTTCACTATCTGATTTCCGTGGCCAGGGAGGGCAGGGCTCCTGCAGCCCTGGTCTCCCTGGATGCAAACAAAGCTTTTGATCATATTTCATAGCCTTATCTTTTCACTGTCCTTCAAAAATGTGGGTTCCCTAATGAAGTTGTTACATGGGATAAGGTCCTATACCACCACCCCACAGCCCGGATTTGGTGTAACAGGGTGTTATCAGATAAAATTTGTTTTCAGCATGTGGGGGCAAGAAAGAAGTGCCCCGGTTCTCTTTTCTGCTTCAATTTCTACTTGGAAGCCTGATATGCAGCCTAAACAGTAATCCATCCATAAAAGGGATCGCAGTGGGGGGCTAGTATATAAAGTCTCTGCTTGTGCCGACAACCTCCTGCTGCATGTGGTGGACCACATTGCTTTGATCCCTGCTGCCTTGTAGGAAATCCAGAAGTTCTTGATGATCTCAGCTTATAAACTTAATTTTGATAATACTAAAGTGCTGCTCCTCAACAATTTACTTAGCAAGTGGGAAGTATCAGACACGAGGTTGGTTTGGGAACATTTTTATACTCACCTATTTAGGAATAAAGATTTCCAGATAACCAGCTGAACTTCCCAAAAATAATTTGGTGCTCCTTCTCCATATCATAAAATTGGATTTACAGTGTTGGTCGGCCCTCCCCTTATTCCTCTGGGGGCATGTTACCATCATTAAAATGAACCCGCTTCCCTGCATTTTATATCCCTTAGGTATACTGTCTCTTTTCCTTCCCAAAGCCTAGTTTGATAGGCTTCAACACCTTATTAATTACTTTCTCTGGCAGGGAAAAACAGCTAGGTGGGTCCATTTCAAATTGACCATTGTGAAGATGCTGAGAAGCCTCTGACACCCTAACTTCTTCCTTTATTATGGTGCTCTCCATTAAAGTAAATATTTCCAGTGGAGGCCTGTCACTGACGGTGGGTCTCAGACCGGGTACACTCTTTTCTGGCACCACACTGAACAGGGCCTGTGTAGCTTGTTAGGACTCCATCTTCACAGCCTCCTCTTCATTAAACCTTCCCATTTGCCAGCATCACTTAAAACGACCCCAGTTTTTTGGTTTTTAAAGCCCACTCTCAGTTGGTTTCCTGTTTTGGTCTTAACTGGTTTAAGACTCATACCCAATCCCTTTTTGGTAATTCTAACATTCGAACAGGACACCACTCCATTCCCTCTTCTTTTTGCCCTTATTCAATGTACTCCACCGTGGATGCCCTTTTAGAGGAGGACAATCTTATTATGTTCACTTCTTTCAGGAGTGGATCAATCTCCACCAATCTTTTTCATTCAAATTCTTCCAATTGACCTGAGCTATTGTATCCCATTTTGGCCCCTATCCCTGGCTGAAAAGTATGGGAGACAGTCTGGATACTCTGATTTCCATGGCTGAAAACCCCCACCCTATATTGGGTCTATACAGTGCTTTCCAGAATAAGGATTCCACTAATCCTATGGGATCTGTTATTATTGGCAACAGGCCTTAGGTTTACAGTGGGATCAAAAAACTTGGCATACTATTTGGCAAAATCTTTACATGTGCATTAAGCAGAATAGGTATCGATTGGTTCACTATAAAATCCACCAAAATCTTTATTATACCCCTCAAAAAATATATAGGATGGGTAAATCAGCTTCCCCAATGTGCTCCAGATGTAGTCTTGCCAAGGGCAATCTTAAACCCATTTTATGAGACTGTCCTATGGTGATTCCCTTCTGAACTGCCAACAGAAATTTCCTGAACCCAATTCTGGGATTGGAGGATTTTTTTTGTTCCAGAGATTTAATTGGCTCTTATCCACCACAACTTTTTGGTCTCCTTAAAGGCCATACGGTCTTAATTGTAGCTGAAGAGAAAACAGTCATTCTTCAACACTGAATTGATGATGTGATTCCCTCCCTGAAAGAATGGCATCAAGAGATCTTACAAGCTCTCAATGTAGAAAAGCAAATTGCCTCTCTCTGTCATCGTCCTGATAGTTTCAGTTTCAGAATCACTTTATGCTGTACGATCGTCTGTATCAGTTAGTGTTTAAGGTGTTGAGTCCAATTTCTTTCTTGATAATGGTTTATTCTTTAGTGTGACCCTCTCTTTTTGTACTTCTTCTAGTTTAGCTTCCATTAGTCTTCCTTTTTTATGGATCCCACACTCCAGGGAGGAGGGGTTGTGTTTTGAACGTCTGTGCCCATAGTTGTTTGTTACAATTTGTATAGTTTGCTGTTTTTGTTGTGTGTTTTTTTTTGTGCTTTTATGGTACCTTTTCTCAATAAAGTATACTAAATAAAAAAAGAATTCAGGATTGCAAGGGAAAGAAGAAATATTTTTTAAAAGTGTATATGTATAAAGAGTAACTCACTGTGAGTGGTTACATGTGAAGGTATTATGCGAGGTAGGCTGGAGTAGGATGATGCGGTGAAAACAATGGCAACAATTTTTTTCCACTGATTTGAAGGAGTGCTATTGCCAGTAGGAGATTTGCAACTAAAGCTGCCAATTAAAATGACACTGCTACGTGAAAATAAATGATATTTTATATGTTAAATGTTGTTTATTTTCACCTAGTGGTGTAGAGGGGAAATAAATTATTTAGGGTGTATTAATTACACATACTGTACATTGCATAAATAAGAATATTTCATTTGCTCAATGGTTATTTTCTGCATATTATATATATTTTTAATATTATTCTTTGGTAACTGAGTAAGGCCCACTAGGCACAACCGCCTGTTTTCAGGGGTGACCTGGAAGCAATGGGGTGGTTAAGTGACTTGCTCAGAGTCACACATTATGCAAACAGAGGTTATGGGAATCAAGGCAGAAGGAAGCAAGGTGTTTGCATTTAAAAACTGACCTAGACAGCTTTTGGCAGAGAGCAGCAAGAGGAAGGAACTGCAGTTAGAACTTTACTACTCTACTGGACTAAAGGACTAGAACTCTACTACAGGGAATTTCGATTTAGGGTAAAAAAAAACAACAAAAAACAAACAGAGTCACTGTGTTTGTCTGTGTTGGGTGAAGGAAATGATACCTGTGCAGTTAGCTAGCTGAAGAAAGTAACTGTGAATTATGGGGAGTGGCTTAGGCAGAAGGAAGACAGGTGTTTGCATTTGCATTTCAAAACTGACCTAGATAGCTTTTGGCAGAGAACAATAAGAGGAAGGGGCTGCTGTTAGAACTTTGCTGGGACTATATTGCTCCCCATCCTCCCCCACTCTTAACTGGTTCCACTTTTATAGGCACAGAATTTGACTGACAGCAGGAACTTCCTGTTTGGGAGCAGGAAGGGAGTGATCACAGAGGCACAAAGACTCTCCATCCAAGAAGGAAAGAATAGCTTCCATCCCCCCAGCTGCTGGAGGTCTGATTCTGAGCAAGTAAGAAGGAGACTACTGAGTAATATAGGAACTTCCTGTACCAGAACAGGAAGATCAGGAGCTTTAAGGGCACGAAGGCAGTAGAAAAGTAGGGGGAAAAAAAAAAACAATATAAAAAAAAATGAATAAACAGAAAGAAGAAAGAGTAAGTATACAAAACAACAGTTAAGGGGCCACAAATAAGACATGATGGGAGTGATGCATTGCAGTGGCTGTGGAACAGCAGTCTTCCGGGAAACATTCTGGAGGATGTGGTGTTGTCCCATCTGCAGGCACCTCTCTGGACTGAGGGAGGAGGTTGCTCATCTCCAGGCTGAGTTGGCCAGGATTCGGGGGAACTCCTTTCCCATCCAGGGACCACCACTGCCTCAGAGGTTGCCAAGAAAGGGGAGCGGATGGACTAGAGTGGGCTCAGGGAGGGTAAGGGTGGTGGAAAAGAGGAGCATCCCTCCAGTTGTACCTCTCCACAATTCATATGCCATTCTGGCAGAGTGTGGTTCCTCTATGGAGGCACCCACGGTGGAGAACAAAGAGGATGCTGGGAACCTCCACAAAGGAGACCCACATGACGGTGGTATGGGACCCCACAGGGGAAGGAAGCAACTTCTGGTGGGGGACTCCACTGTTAGGAGGGTAGAACGGGGGGAGGGAGGGGAGACGGAGGTAAGATGCCTGCCTGGCACCATGGCTTGGAGGGACAGGGAGTTAATCCTCAGGATTGCGGAAGCAGCTGCACGGGGGAGGGAGCTGGATGTCACTGTCCACCTAGGGGCAAATGACCTGGCTGGGAAAGGGATCAGAGCAGTGCAGGAGGATTTTGTGGAGTTGGGGAAGGGTCTTAGACAAGTAGCACACACGGTAACCTTCTCAGAGGTGCTGCCAGTCTATGGCATGGGTGAGGCTAGGGTGCTCCACACCATGGGATTCAATTAGTGGTTGACAAACTGGTGCAGAGCTCAGGGTTTTGGCTTCATTGGGGACTGGGGGTCCTCCTGGAGGGATGCAGGCCTATATTGGCATGGTGGTCTGCATCTGTCCTGGCACCATGCCAATGGGGAGGTATAATTGCTTTGTCATATTAACTGCTTTCCCTTCCCCTTCTACTCCTGGCTTTATCTATGCTTACGCTCCACTGCTACTCTATCAAATCACTCCCCCCCCAAATCAGTTGTAGTCTGTTGTTTGTTCTAGGTGCCAAAATATATGTATTGCACACACCAGTCATCATGTTTTATTTATCAGTGTGCAACCTATAAGTCGCTTCCCTGTCTCATATTAATGTTTACCACCTGCGGTCACCCTATGTGCTACCCTTGTATGTATAGCCAGCCTGTATCATGTAACGTGCATTTCATGTATATACTGTTATTACCTATCTATGTTTGTACTTTAAGTGTTTATGTCTCAGGACCTCCTTGTGAATGAGCTTGCTCAATGGAGTTTTCCTGCAATAAACTTGAAACTTGAAAACTTGAAACTGTCCAGGAGGGGAACCAGGATCCTAGGTGATAGGTTTGAATGCTTCATTGGCAAACTTTTAAACTAGCCGTGTGTGTGTGTGTGGAACTGAAAAGGAGAAGGGAAATCCTTCCCCCCAAAAAAATCAGGGTAGTTAGTGAGGTAAACACCAAGACAGAGAAATCAATAGGGAGAAGGGCAGAGGTAAATGGAGAAAAACACAAAGGCATTAAAGACAGGGATGGGGCAAAAAGGGGTAAGGCCATCAAAAAAATTGAGGGTAATGAGTACCAATGCCCGTAGTCTAGGTAACAAGCTCCCTGAACCAGTGGCCTTGATGGAAGAGGGATGCCTGGATATTGTGGCAGTCACAGAAACATGGTACACAGAGAACCATGACTGGGATATCAACATACCAGGGTACACAACCTACAGGAGGAACAGGGAGGGTGGAAGAGGAGGAGGAGGAGTAACTTGCTATGTAAGGGAAGGGATCAAAGCAATGGAACTAAGGGGTAAACAGGGAGGAGAGGAGGCACTGTGGTTCACCCTGGAGACTGGAAATGGCACCACAATCTGCACAGGGATTGTATACAGATCCCCGTCTCGGGGGAGGAAATGGACAAGGAAATGATAGAAGGCATCCTTAGAATGGCAGGGAAAGGGGAGATATTGTTGATGGGGGCCTGAATATGCCAGATGTTAACTGGAGCACCTCTGCTGCAGGCACATCAAAGAGCAGGGCCATTCTTGATGCCCTATGGGGGGCATGCCTCAAACAGCTAGTGTTGGAACCCAGTCAGGAGGAAGCAGTCTTAGACCTGGTACTCTCAAATGGGGATGGAGAGAGGATCTCAGATCTACAAGTGGGTAGCCATCTGGGAACAAGTGACCACCAAACAGTGTGGTTCACGACAAACTCAGCTGTAGAGTCAAGCCATACAAAAGTGAAGGTACTGGACTTCAGAAGGGCTGATTTTGTCAAAATGGGAGAGTGCCTCAGAAAAGCACTAGCAAACAGGCAAGGTGGAGGGCTGGAGCAACAATGGGAAAAACATCAAAACTGCCATCACAGAGGCAACAAGCTTTTGTGTGAAGCAAATAAACAAATCAAAATGAAAGAAAAAAACACTATGGTTCTCAAAAGAGGTGGCGGGGAAGGTTAGTGAGAAAAAGACAGCATTCAGGAAGTATAAGGAAACATAGAAGTAGCAGGACAGAGAACTGTACCAGATAAAGCAGAAGAAAGTAGGGAAGGCAGTCAGAATAGCAAAGGCCCAAACTGAGGAACGAGAAAGTCAACTCAGTTAAGAAAGGGATAAACCTTTATAGGTACATTATGGAGCTAAGAAAGACAAAGGGAGGGATACTGAGGCTAAATAAAGAGGAGGGTGGGTGGGCAGAGAGGGACAGTGAAAAAGCAGGATACTGAATGAATACTTCTGCTTAGTATTCACAAAAGAAGAGGAGGGAGGTACCTAATCCAGTCAATAGAAGCACTCTGGATAGGGGGGTCGATATCAGTCCTTTCACAGAAGAAATGGTTCTGAAAGAACACCTAAAACTGAAGGTTGACAAAGCAATAAGGCCTGATGGGATTCACCCCAGAGTTCTAAAAGAACTAAGGGGAGAACTAGAAACACCACTGACTACCCTTTTTAACAAATCATGGGAGGATGATGTGGTACCTGAGGATTGGAGGAGGGTGGATGTGATTCCCCTTCACAAAAGTGGGAGCAAGACAGAGGCAGGAAACTACAGACCTGTCAGTTTGACCTCAGTGGTATGGAAAATGATGGACTCACTTTTGAAGAAAAGAGTACCTAGAGGCCAGAGGGGCACAGGACCCAAGGCAGCATGGATTCACAGCAGGAAAGTCATGTCAGACAAATCTAATAGATTTCTTTGACTGGGTGACCAAAGTAGTGCATCAGGGAGGGGCTGTGGACATGGCCTACCTATACTTTAGCAAAGCATTTGACACAGTCCCACACAAAAGATTAATAAACAAATTAGCCAGCCTGGGAGTGGGTCCCAGTGTGGTAGCCTGGGTAAAACATTAGCTGGGGAACAGGATGCAGAGGGTAATAGTAAACGGAGTCCACAGTGAAGAAAGGGGGGTGGGTTACTAGTGGGTTACCGCAGGGTTCAATACTGGGGCGGTCCTTTTTAATGTCTTTATAAGTGGCACTGCAGAGGGACCAGAAGGAAAAGTATGTATCTTTGCAGATGACACAAAGATCTGTAACAGGGCTGATACACAAGGTGGGGTGGAAAGGATGAGAAGTGACTTGGCAAGATTGGAGGAATGGTCAAATGTATGGCAGCTTAGATTCAATGCAAAGAAGTGCAAAGTAATCCACCTGGGAAACAAAAACCGTGGGAAAGAGCACACAATATGGGTGAGATACTGAGAACAACAAAAATGGAAAGGGACCTGGGTGTAGTTATATCAGATGATCTAAAGGTGGGCAAGCAATGTGAGAAGGCAGTAAGGAGGGCTGGGGGGATACTGACATGCACAGGGAGAGGCCTCACCAGCAGAAAACAGGAACATGTTATCCCTCTGTACAGACAGTTGGTGAGACCCCATCTGGAGTACAGCAAGCAGTTTTGAAGACCCCATCTCCGCAAAGACATAGACAGGGTGGAGGCTGTCCAGAGGAGGGCAACCAAAATGGTGTAGGGTCTGCACCAGAAGACATATGAAGAGAGACTAAAAGAGCTTAATATGTATACCCTTGAGGAAAGGAGGGAGAGGGGAGACATGACAGAAACTTTCAAGTGCCTCAAGAGAATTAAAAAAAAGTCCAAGAGGGTAGCATCTTTCAGAAAAAGAGATGTGCAAGAACAAGCGGGCACAATTTGAAGACAGAGGGGGGACAGTTCAGAGATAATGTGAGGAAGTATTTTTTCACAGACAGGGTTGTGGATGCATGGAACAGTCTCCCTGAGGAGGTTGTGGAGTCAAAAACAGTGGGGGAATTCAAGAATGCATGGGGCAGACATAAGGCAATTCTATTGAGGGGGAGGAGGAAGTAGGCTGTTGGTTAACTAGGACCTGCAGCTTATCCATTAGGTAGGGAAATGGGCAGACTAGGTGGGCCAAGCGGTCCTTATCTGCCATCAAATTCTATGTTTCTAAACTGTCAGTGTCAGTGGCTCAGCAGGTAGCACACCCACCTCTGAGGCCGGGAGATCAGAAGGCTGTGAGTTATATCCTCACACCAGGCATTTGGGTTAAATCCCAATACTGAAGCATAAGGGGGGTGCTGCACTCCTGAGATGCCATCTTTCGGATGAGATGTCAAACTGAGGTTCCAGCTGCCTGTTCTAGTGGTAGTTCAGGTGAACGTTAAAGATCCCATGGCACTTCTCGAAAAGAGCAAGGGAATTTCTTCCCCAGTGTTCTGGCCAAATGTACCCCCATTCACTAAAAATACCACCAACAACTTAATCTAGTTCAAGGTCAGCTGGCATTCATCTGTATCCCCCTACCCCGGGTCATGCCTGAAAATAGGCAGAATTTGTGTAGTGCACTTACCCGGTCAACAAAAACTAAATAAAATAAATAAAACTGCATCCATCTGGGATGGGAACTGCAGTCCTCAGTGGACTATTTAAATGTTATTTTGATGAACATTTAAACTAGCCAAGTAGGTTGGCAGGAAAAATCAGGGAGGCAGAAACTGCCCCCCCCCCCCACATGCCGATGTAGACAGTAGGAAGAACCCGAGGGGAAACTAATCCCCCAGGCTGCAAGTTGAAAAAGAAGCAAGATGGTAGAGACAAAGGGGGAAGCAAACAGAAGCACTAAAAAGAGAGGAGGGAGGGCAAAAAAGAACAAGCATTTGTCAATGCCGAATGTTGCTTGCTTGTATGTGCTGTTTAGGTATTTGGAAGTGATAGTTCCATGCCTTCCTCCCAAGACATCCACTGTGTCTTTCCGTTCAGTATTCAGAGAAGAGTGGGAGGGGCAAGGGTCACAGCAGTTACCAAGGAGGTGAAGAGGTGGACAATAGTCCATTCAAAGGCAAAAGAGTCCTGCAGGAGCTCACTAAATTGAAGGTGGACAAAACGATGGAACCAGATGGCATACGCCCAAGGATATTAACAGAACTGCGAAGGGAGATAGCAGTACCTCTGGCAGCCATGTTCACTGAGTCATTCAACATGAGTGAATTGGAGGACGGCACATGTGGTCCCTCTACACAAGTCCGCAGCAGGGAGGAGGCAGGATAATAGACCGTCTCAGCCTCACCTCAGTAGTGGGGAAGATCATGGAGACATTGCTTAAAGAAAGGATAGTGGGGCATCTAGATGCCATCGAGCTCAGAACCATAGACAACATGGATTCACAGTGGGGACATCATGTCAGATAAATCTGGTTGATTTCTTTGACTGGGTGACAAAGGAAGTGAATCAGGGTGGGGAGCGATGGACAACCACCTGATTTCAGCAAAGCCTTTGACACTATCCTATATAGGAGGCTGATAAACTAGCTGGGTAGGCTGGGCATGGGGAAAGGGTGGTAAACTGGGTTAGAAACTGGCTAACAGACAGGAGGCAGAGAGTGGTGGTAAATGGTGTGCAGTCTAGGGAGAGGAGGGCGACCAGTGGGGTGCTGCAGGGATTGGTCCTGGGGCCTGCTCTGTTCAATGTCTTCATTAGTAATATTGCAGAATGGCTGAAGGGAATTTTTTCACCAGATTTTCAACATAGCCATTTTAAGATCTCTGCTCATGAACAGTGTCACTGTGATTTTCTTAATCTGTCCCAAACACTGATTGCACACACCGAATGCGCCATTGTGCACTACATGCATGGAGACACATTTTGGGCGACATGTGAAAAATGACAGCTGTACTGCTCATAAGGAGGTGTGGTAAAATGGCAATGTTCAAAATCTGGAGTGCAAATATTAAAAATTTGCGAACTTACAAGCGTGCGTAGGAACGGCGCAACACACGCTTGTAAAACAGTCATTTTTAGGAATTTTTTCACCAAATTTTCAACACAGCCATTTTAAGACCTCTGCTCATGAACAGTGTCACTGTGATTTTCTTAATGTGTCCCATACATTGATTTCGCACACCGACTGCGCCATTGTGAGCTACATGGGCAGAAACATGTTTTGGTGAGTATGAAAAATGACAGCTGTACTGCTCAAAAGAGGTCGCATAAATGGTAATGTTGAAAATCTGGGTGAAAATATTGAAAATTCGCGAACTTATGAGGCGATGTAGGAACTGCGCAATCACTGACATCAGAAACAATCACTTTAGGAATTTTTCACCAATTTTCTGGACATAGACTTTTTGAGAGACCACCTTATGAACAATGGCAGTGTCCTTTTGTTACTTGGTCCCGAAAGGTGATTTCACACAGTGACCGCGAAATCACCCTTCAGGCCCGATTAACGCCACGACAGTGCAAGAATTCATCAGGAGGGGTCCCAAAAACCCCATGTTGAAAATTTGGGCCCAAAATTCCCAAAAATGCCTGAGATATGCAACAAAGTTGAAAAAACCCTATCTATTCCATTATACAGCTTACCGACATTTCCTCAGTTTGCAGTCGGCTTTGAAGAGTGCAGACGTGTTCCCGTCCACCAAGATCGTCGTGCAAAGCTTCTGGAGGTGTATGGGGTGAGGGGGTGTGGGGAGGCAGGGTGCGCAGTGGGTGGGTGCGGGTTGAGTGGGGGGGCAGGGAGAAGCGCCGAGGGACAGTTTTTGTATTTACAGGTTTTTTTTTTTTAGAAGACGATGAGGGACATTTGCCACGCTGGGGTGGGCTCCTAGTGTGGCAGCTGGAAGGTTGTTGGGGGGGCTGGAGCCGACGGGAGACTGGGCACCCCCGTCGGCCATAACATCATTTTGCCATGCTGGCGTGGGCTCCCAGCGTGACACCTGGATGCCTTGGGGGGGCGTGCAGCCGACAGGGATTGGGCATCCCCGTCGGCCATAAAACATTGCCACCATGCTGGCGTGGGCTCCCAGCGTGGCACCTGGATGCTTTGGGAGGCGTGGAGCGCCGACGGGGATTGGGCACCCGTCGGCTGTACAGTGTGGGGGGGGTGGAAGGCGCGCAGGCAGTGTCACGTGCATGCGTGCATGTGTGTGGAGGGGAGCTCTGTCTCACTGAAGTGGAGCTCTCCCTTGCAACTGTATGACCACTGCATTTTCAACTGCTGTCATAGACAGCTGCAGCAGTGATTGGGGAACTGGGGCCGTGCCTGCAAACACACTGACTTTATTGGAAGACGGGTGCCACACCTCCGAAAACCCAGATGATGGCACTATGTTTCTTGCACATGTGTGCAAGCAACATAAAAACGGAGTAGCAAGCAGAGTGGGAATAAAATCTGGCAGGCCATGTGTGCTATTGCTTGAAATCTAGGAAATAAGATTCCGGACCTAGAGACAGTCTTGGCAGAGCCCAACCTGGATACAGACATTCTATAACATAATAATTCTGAAATTAAACAGAAAAAAAGAAATATATAAATAATACTAGCTGGTAAAATTGATGCTAAAAATACACAGTCCAAAGACTCTAAAAAGTTAACATATTATCTGCCGTTGCACTGTACTTCAGACCTTAGTAATCTTTTCAAAGATGTTTTAAAATTGTGACTGCTCTGTATATTATGTAGATAAACTGGCATGCTGTTCCAAGTTTTACCTGCTAATTGTTTGAAAGCTCTTTGTTTTCTGGTAGTTTTAGGCCACATCTACTGTTTCACCCTGATCTAATTAATTTGTCACCCAGTTAAAGAATGTATTAGATTTGTTTGACATGTCCTCCCCCTCCTCCCATGAACCAATGCTACCTCAGGTCTTATAACCCATCGGATTCAAGATATTCCCCAATCTTTTCCTTCAGCAGTGATTCCATTAACTTTCCCACCACAGATGTGAGGCTGACTGGCCTATAATTGCCCTGGTCGGTTGGTATTCTCTCTTTGTGTTAAATTGATCGTTTTTGGTTGACTGTTCATTTCTTGTGTACCCTCTAGTATCTTGTATTATTGTATACTACTTGCTAACTTGACGCTTTGTACTAAGTTGATGTTTTGTGCTTTGACGAGGAGCCTTTGTAAATGAGCCTTTGACTCAAAGTTTGTATATCCGATTTACTCAATAAATAAATAATATAATTTTGCTTAAATTGTTATATATGCATCTGATGTTGTATTGTATGTCTTGTTATACCTATCAGGGTCAAACTTTTAAATGGACCATGTGGCCCAGTGCTTTTTCACCCAGTTAACAAAATTTTAAATAAATAAACAAACATAGATTTTAGTAAGGCTTTTGACACCATTCCAAATAGGCGACGAGTAAGCAAGCTAGGTAGCTTAGGAGTGGGTCCAAAGGTGGTAATGTGGCTAAGAAATTGGTTTGGGGATAGGTGACAGGGATCAGTGCTGGGACTGGTCCTCTTTAACGTTTTTATAAATGACATTGCAGAGGAGCTGGAAGTTAATTTCTGCCTCTTTTTGAATGACACCAAAATTTGCAGTAGGTTGGACTCTCCGTGGGTATTGCGGAAAGGATAAGCAGAGATCTGAGAAAACCAGAGGAGTAGTCTAGGGTATGGCAGCTGGGTTTCAATTCAAAAAAGTGCAAAATAATGCACTTAGGGCACAGAAAACTAGGAGCAGAGTACAAAATGGGTAGAGTGATATTGACGACTACCAAGCAGGAAAGAGACCCGGAAGAAATCATAACAGATGATCTAAAAGTGGTCAGGCAGAGCAACAAGGCAGTCAGGAGCGCTAATGGGATGCTGGAGTGCAGAGGGAGGGTATGACCAGCAGAAAGAGGGAGGTGTTATTGTCTCTGTATAGATCACTGGTAAGACCCCCAACTAAAGTACTGTATTCAGTTCTGGAGACAATATCTCCACAACTACATAGACAGAGCACAGGAGGTCCATAGGAGGACAACTAAAATGGTGCAGGGTCTGCATCAAAGGTCCTACAAGGAGAGACTAAAGGCCTCAATTTGTACACCCCAGTAGGGTTGCCACCTTTTAAGATGCCCAAAGTGGGACATTTCTTACCTAAGCATGATTTTTTGCAGGACAGTACGTAACCTCGATCAATGCAACAGACTTGTTTTCTGTATATAATCAGAATTAAGGCTCAATATTGTAGTTTCTTAGTTGTTTCTATTGTTTCTTATCATTTTAATGTATTTTGGTTAGGGTATTATAGTTTTCTGCAATATTCAGTGGAAAGTTAGAAAATATTTTGTCTGCTATAAAGTCAGGACATGCAGTATTTTACATGTTTTTTTTCAGGACACAGCTGCCCAAATCAGAACTATCCTGCGAAAATCAGGAAAGGTGGTAACCCTACACCCCAGAAGACAGGAGGGAGAAGGGGGGGAAGGCTAGAGACCTTTAAATATCTCATGAGGGTAAATAAGGTATAGCATGGAAATATTTTTCACAAAAATAGGTGTTAACGAGCAAGGGAACATGCTATGAAGCTGGAGGGGGTAGATTGAGGAGAGATGTGAAGAAGTACTTTTACACAGAAAGAGTGGTGGATTCCTGGACAAGCCTTCCAGTGGAGGTGGTGGGGGCAAAAACAGCAGTGGGGTTCAAGAATGCATGGGACAGGCACAAGGGAATCATAGTGGAAAGGAAGCGGGGGAAGAGAGAAAGAGCTGTTGATCAAGTATGTCTGCAATGATAATGTGGGTTGAGAAAATTGGGCAGACTGGGTAGGCTTAGGGGTCCTTATCTGCTGTCAGATTCTATGTTTCTTTGTAGACCCAGGTCTGCTGGCTGTACCAAGCTCATTCACAGTTCGTTACTCTAATCTCTGAGATATACTGCCAGCCTCAGAGCCACATAAATGAACAGGTTTTCTCTTCAGCTTTGGGTTCAGGACTGTAGAGCTTTGCCTCTCCCCCACAACACAAATGAGACAAGAGATGTTGAAGATGGGGGAAAAAAAAACAAATAACATTAATATTAGAATTTTGGGTCATTGGTATTATTTTTATTTTATCATGTAGAATCAGCGTGTTGCTGGCATGTAGTCACAAAGTATTTTTAAAAACCTAATAAAATATATAATTATATATGCAGAACTGCACAATGCCGTGTCCCCTATGCCTTTCCTATTTAATGTACGAATCCCTCACATACATTTAACAAAGTTTTATTAGTCTAACGGCATATTTACTGATATCCCTCAGTAACAGCTCTTTCTGATTTGAACCACTGTAGCAACAGAGCTCACAGTTGTCTGGATTATGAGAACCACTGTATTTTATATCATCTTTATCAACGCTTCCAGATACACATGCACCATTTTAATGGCTTAGAGTCAATGACTTGCTGTTATCAGACAAATACATTATTAGTTTTTTGTAAGGCACCAACTGGATGATATAATTTATCATTGCACAAGCTTAAACCAGCTCTGGAAAGATCTTATTCAAACACTAAGCACAGACTGAGGTACTAAGTCATGCAATGTTAAAACATTTTCCTAACATCAATTATCACAGTTTGCTTTCATGACAGATTTACTCAAACAATTTTTTTTCACAAATGTATGGAAATTTAAAAACATATTGTTTGGAGTCGTGTTTGTACACTGATAAAATGTTATCTCACACACGAGTATTGGGTTTTTACAGAGCTGTTTTTCAGTGGCTTTAAAAAATGTCATTCTGTTGCCTATATTTACAAAACACTAAGTATTTGTTTATGCAGGGTATCAAATTCGCACAACAAAAGTGTGTGCCTCAGTGTCATGTCATCCTTAAAAATGCAAGAAGATGGCGCTACAGTACATGCCCAATACAAAGAATTGATGGTTCTTAAAAGGGCCTTTTTTTTAAATGGCGACACCATCCCTAAGCAAATCTACCCTCTCCTGCAAATGCATAACTTTCATAGCAGGCTGCAGCTACACATGTGGCTAAAACCTGATGATGAGCTATTTATTTGCAAAATGCTAACCTGAAAGGCATACTGAGCCAAGGCTCATTTCTAGGCGCAACGGGGACAGGAAATGGAAATAAAAAAAAAATACACAGTATTAATGATTAGTACAAAGTGAAGTGCAGAGTACAATTAAACAAATTACAACTGTACATAAAAAAATGGAGCTAAACAAAGGTACAATGAATGGCTTTGATACACAAATAGACAAATGCGGGTGGAATAAATGTCAGTATATGTAGAAAGCAAAGGAGCCTTATACAGGCTGAATTAGAACCAAGGAGGAGAAGGAACAACAGGGGTGGTAGAGGCTCGAACAGCAGAGAAATCAGAAAGGAGAAAAACAAGAGCAAGTGGGTGTGGGAAGTAAGCAATAAGACATGACGGGGTGTGCATTATGGTGTGATAACCGCACTCCTAGGGGGTGTAGTTAGGCATGAGGCTGAAGGCCGAGTGCCAGTCGTCCCTAGTAGTGCAGTTATCACGCCGTAATGCACAACCCCGGAGTGTCTTATTGCGCTTATAAAATGGCCTTTTATTTTTAGAAGCAGTTTATTTATTTTGAAACACATTTTTAAATAAATAAAAATGTAAGTGAATCTGTGCTTAACATAAAATAGTCCTTCCGCCAATTGGTACTAGATTAAAGTAGTGTTATACAGTGTGTGCCTCCCTGCCCACTTAAGCTTCATACTCCCCTGCCAGCCACAACAATTCGCAAATGCTGTTTTCCTCATTCTAAGTATGGCACATAGCCCCCTAACTTTATTTCATTCCCCTCACTTTGTAGACAAAACTAAAAGGAAGCTATAACAGAGGATTCTCAGTTCCCCGATGCTGCAAGCATGAGTGTGGTTCAAAACTGCCACACTCACTGACAGCATCATGGACTGCTCACTCTGTCTGAAAAGATAAACAGCAGGGTGAGTCATTTACCACCTTTTCCCTTTGTTTATATAGTATTATTTCTTACTTTCTTCATTCTGTTTTTTTTTTCCCTCTGTTTCCCCACATTAAAGAAATGGAATGTTTAGCATGGAATAAAGGGATTCAAAATTTTGCTCAGTTCTGCTAGCAGAATGTTTCTCTACTAACATACTGTACACACACAACAAAGGCCTGCTTTAGAGCCAGAGACTCAGTTATCTCACTGTCAGGGCAAGCAAAAGAGATATCCCTGATGAGCAGGTAAAGATAGAAGGGGGATTTTTCACTGTTAGCAAATAAAGAGTTGTAATGAAAACTATAAACAATACTTAATGTTTCTAATTTGTTTATGTGTGTAAGGAGAGTGTGATGATCTGGTAAACAACATTTAATTAATTAGTTTTATTTTATATTTAAGGTAGTTTTATTTTTAGGACCCAGTTGAAGGTTTCTACAGTGTAAAGGCAGCAGCCATGTTTGTGGTGGAAGATCAGTTCTGGTTGTAGGGAGATTGATGGAAGATAGTTCTGGTTATAGGGGAACTGATTTGCTCATTGTGTGATGTGGTTTAGGACCAGGATGACTGTGCATATACAGAGACTTAATGTACGGTAAGCTGACCTCTCTTGGCCAATGAGATTTCTAGCTTTTTTCTTGCCATTTTATAAGCAAGCAATAAGACACGACGAGGTGTGGGTTATGGTCTGATAAGAGCACGCCCCAGGTGCGTTATGAGGAACGAGGCGCTTGCACTGAGTGCCTTTAGCACCTGGGAAGTGCTATTATCAGGCCATAACCCGCACCTCTGAGTGTCTTATTGCGCTTATAAAATGGGCTTCCCAAGTAACTACTTGAGAAAAGAAATAAGAAACATGCCAAAGAAATTGTTTTAAAATCTGAGGCTTCAGTAGTTGAAGCAAGAAAAATAGTCCCCATGTAAGGTGGTTTGAGGAAGTGTTTCATTAGCTGTACAGGGCTTCCCTATATCACTTTACTTTTTCTAACATTACATCCCCTTATATTTATTTATTTTTTGTGCTCTGTTCGCTATGTATAAATGTTGACAGGGTCCGTTTGCTGGAGAGCAATGATCCGCTCTTACTTGACAATGAGCATGTCCCATTGTCAGCACCATAGTTAGTGCTTGTCAGCGCTTAAATTGTCATTGCCCAGTTCAGGCTTTGAGCCCTAATTTAAATAAATGTTTTATTTATTTTATGAGCTGTACATAGAAATACTGCCGGAGGACTGGGTATGAGTTCTATTTTAAATGTGCGGTTTCATTCGCTGCATCGCTGACGCTAAGGAGGTGTGCTCGTGGATCTGAACGGCAATTTAAAAACAGTGACGTGGTTCACTTTCATTACTGCAGTCTGTGCTTTTATTGGTTCAGGTTAGCCTTAAAAAATAAAATATCTGTTTATTTGTCTTTTGCTGAGATACTGTGTGTCTGTGGTAGTGGTGGGGAGGAGAATGTCAGTCTGCATCGGTAACGGAGCAGTGCCGGTGGATCTGTGGCGCAATTTTTTTCAAAGGTATGACATGTTGTTCACTCTCTGGGTCGGCTTTCATACAGATGACAGAAATAAATATATTTCAAATTGTCTTTTATGGAGATAACAGTTTGTGTTTGATGTCTGTGTGTGTGTGTTTGTGTGTGTGTTGGGGGGCTGTTGTGCAGCTTGTCTACGTTATGTTGGCACCACGAGTTTGCTTCAGAAATGAGTGCCTTTTGAAGAGCCGCGCTGTCTCTCTTGCTTTGCGATTATGCGAATGCTGTGGAAAGAAATTTTGACAGTGCAGGCTCACTGATTTGTGTGTGTGCTATGGCTATTGGTTGACATATAGTGCAGGTTGCCATGATATGTGTCTATAAGGACATGGCTCTGGCAACCTCTGCACCAATCAAGATCCTCCAAATGTTTTGCCCATTTTATAAGAAGTTTTAGCTGGACCCTAAGGTACATGGGGAAGGGGGAGAGACGGAGAAAGGAGGGGAGCAGGTTCCAGAGGGAGAAGGCAATAGGAGGAGGCTGATTGCCCAGCAGAGGAGCAAGGGTAGGAAAGGAATAAAGTGCGAGGATCCCTGGAATGGACAGAGTAAAAGGCAAAGGGACTGGGAGAAAGGGATGACAGGTAAGATGACAGTGACCCAAACCAGAATTTAGAGATGAAGGAAAAGCAGTCCGACTGGTGACATAAGGGTAGAGAGGAGTACAGGGAGCATTGGAGATTATGAAAAGGAGAGTTGGTAGCAAAGCAACAAAAGGTGTTATAGAGGATGTCCAGTCTTGCAAGGGTAGAGGAGGGGGTGGTGCCATAGACCACATCTGCATAGTCAAAAATCAGAAGCTCCAGTTTGGTAACAAGCTCACAGCAGGGACTGGGAGACAAGCAGTGTTCATTACAGTACAAGGCACAGAGTTTAGGGTGGAGCTTGGAGTGGGTGGCATCAATGTGGGCAGAGAAGTCAAGCTTACTATCTACCCACAGACAGAGATCCTTGAAGGAAGAAACCACTGCGAGAGGAGAGCCATCCAGGGTGGAGAAAACAGGGAGGGGGAGAGCATGGCCAATTTCTGGCTGATACCAAAGGTCAAGGACACCGTTTTCTTTGTGCTGACCTGGAGTGTGCTGTAGAGGAACCAGCACAGGACATTGTGGAAGTCTTGTGGGAACAAGCCCTTCCATAGCTATGGTGAAAGGAACAGAGATGTAGATAATTGTGTCATCGGCATACATGTGAATAGGACAGGCAGAGAGTAAGTCATTCCAGAAAATGGAGAAGAGGATGGGATCCAGGATGGAGCTCTGTGGGACCCCAGCCTGGATGGGTAGTGGAGGTGACAGGATATCTCCCATCTGTACTGCCTGTTGATGACCCATAAGGTAGGAATGGAACCATTCAACAGAAGAAGCTGAGAGGCCAGCAGAGCTCAGTCAGTCCAGGAAGAGAGGATGGACCACTGAGTCAAAGGTTTTGGCCAGACTAATGAAATGGCAGCCTGATGTGCCCCGATCCATCCCAGTGAGGATTACGTCAGTGACACACAGAAGGGAGGAAACAGTACAGCGGTGCTTCTGAAAACCAGACTGGAAAGGGGAGAAGAAGTTGGAAGAATAGAGAAAGTCAGCAAGCCTAGAGTAAACACTTGTGGTGGGGGCACCCACTTTTGCCATCAAAGGGACTATGGTTCATTCTCGTTCACTCAGACCTGATGGTTGTCTGACTTGCAAGGAGAGGCAGGCGTGACTTCAGATGCAAACAGAAGTTTTTTTATTCTAGAGAGGTACAAATTCAAGGATGTCAGACTGTGACTTCATGAAATGCTGAAACTCTATGATATTGCAAAGATTCTATGGCTCTAATGGCAACAACAAACATTTCTGTAACTGTAACCCTGGCCAGAGATTACCCAAAGTATTAGTCTGGTTAATTTTCAATGCAGCTTTAAAGGATGACCTGTTGGTGGACTTTTTAAAAACAATACGGTGCACGCAAGAAGGGATTCCAAGGGAACAAATGCATTAGAGTAAGATGAAAAAAAGAACTTCTAGGAGGAACAAGGGACACTTTACTCTTTCAACATAGGGACCAACTCATAGAAACATAGAAACACAGAATTTGATGGCAGATAAGGACCGCTTGGCCCACCCAGTCTGCCCATTTCCCTACCTAATGGATAAGCTGCAGATCCTAGTTAACCAGCAGCCTACTTCTTTCTACCCCAACCCCCTAGAATTGCCTTATGGCTGTCCCATGCATGCTTGAATTCAACCACTGTTTTTGACTCCACAACCTCCTCCGGAAGGCCGTTCCATGCATCCACAACCCTCTCTGTGAAAAAATACTTCCTTACATTACCTCTGAGCCGCCCCACCTCTATCTTCAAATTGTGTCCCCTTGTTCTTGCACACCTCTTTTTTTGAAAGATGCTACCCTCTTGGACTTTGTTGATTCCCTTGAGGTACTTGAACATTTCTATCATGTTCTCCCTCAACCTCCTTTCCTCGAGGCTATACATATTAAGCTCCTTTAGTCTCTCTTCATATGTCTTCCGGTGCAGACCCTGCACCATTTTAGTTGCCCTCCTCTGGAAAGCTTCCATCTTGTCTATGTCCTTGCAGAGACTGGGTCTCCAGAACTGCACACAGTACTCCAGATGGGGTCTCACCAGCTGTCTGTACAGAGGGATAACAACTTCCTGCTTCCTACTGGTGATGCCTCTCCCTACGCATCCCAGTATCCCCCAGCCTCCTTACTGCCCTATCACATTGCTTGCCCACCTGTCGCCTGATATGACTACCCCCAGGTCCCTTTCCATTTTTGTTGTTGTTAGTATCTTCCCCCATTGTGTACTCTTCCCTGGGTTTTGTTTCCCAGGTGCATTACCTTGCACCTCTTAGCATTAAATCTAAGCTGCCATACATTTGACCATTCCTCTAACCTTGCCAAGTCCCTCTCATCCTTTCCACCCCACCTTGTGCATCGACTCTGTTGCAGATCTTTGTGTCATCTGCAAAGAGACATACTTTTCCTTCCAGTCCCTCTGCAATGTCGCTTACAAAGACACTGAAGAGGACCGGTCCTAATACTGAACCCTGCGGCACCCCACTAGTAACCCCCCTTTCTTCAGAGTGGACTCCATTTACTATTACCCTCTGTGTCCTATTCTCCAGCCAATTCTTAACCCAGGCTATCACCTTGGGACCCACTCCCAGGCTGGCTAACTTGTATATTAATCTTTTGTGTGGGACTGAGTCAAATGCCTTGCTAAAGTCTAGGTAAGCCATGTCCACAGCCCCTCACTGATCTACTATTTTGGTCACCCAGTCAAAGAAATCTATTAGATTTGTCTGGCATGACCTTCCTGCTGTGAATCCATGCTGCCTTGGGTCCTGTGCCTCTCTGGCCTCTAAGTACTCGACAATTCTTTCCTTCAGAAGTGATTCCATCATTTTCCCTATCACTAAGGTTAAACTAACTGGTCTGTAGTTTCCCACTTCTGCCCTGCTCCCACTTTTGTGAAGGGGAATCACATCTGCCCTCCTCCAGTCCTCAGGTACCACCCCATCCTCCCATGATTTGTTAAAGAGGGTAGTCAGTGGTGTCACTAGTTCTACCCTTAGTTCTTTTAGAATTCTGGGATGAATCCCATCAGGCCCCATTGCTTTGTCCACCTTCAGTTTTAAGAGTTCTTTCAGAACCCTTTCTTCTGTAAATGGGCTGGTATCAACTTCTGTATCCACAGTGTTTCTATTGTTTGTTTTAGGTACCTCCCCCTCTTCATTTGTAAATACTGAGCAAAAATATTTGTTTAGTATCTCTGCCTTTTCACAGTCACCCTCTGCCCACCCCTTCCCCTTTATTAAGCCTCACTATCCCTCCCTTAGTCTTCCTTCGCCCCTGATGTACCTAAAAAGGTTTTATCTCCTCCTTAACTGAGTTGGCTATCTTTTCTCAGTTCGGCCTTTGCTGTTCTGACTGCCTTCTCAGCTTCCTTTGCTTTAACTGATACATTTCTCTGTCCTGCTCCTTCTATGATTCCTTGTACTTTC
Organism: Neoceratodus forsteri; assembly: GCA_016271365.2. Classification (NCBI taxonomy): domain Eukaryota; kingdom Metazoa; phylum Chordata; order Ceratodontiformes; family Ceratodontidae; genus Neoceratodus; species Neoceratodus forsteri. The sequence goes on along the minus strand of CM057458.1, from coordinate 1,062,116,630 downwards.
TGAATGCTTTATTTTTCTCTTGAACCTTCACTGCCACCTCCTTTGAGAACCATAGTGGTTTCTTACATCGTTTTGTTTATTTGCTTCACACAAAGGCTTGTTACCTCTGTGATGGCAGTTTTTATTATTCCCCATTGTTCTTCCACCCCTCCTTCCTGCCCATTTGCTAGTGCATTCCTTAGGCACTCACTCATTTTGGCAAAGTCAGCCCTCCTGAAGTCCAGTACTTTTGCCTTTGTATGGTTTGACTCTATTGCTGTGTTTATTGTGAACCATACTGTTCGATGGTCGCTAGTTCCCAGATGGCTACCCACTTCTACATCTGTGATCCTCTCTCCATCTCCATTTGAGAGGACCAGGTCTAAGACTGCTCCCTCTCGAGTGGGTTCCAATACTAGTTGACTAAGGCATGCCCCCTAGGGCATCTAGAATAACCCCTCTTAGAAGTGGCTGCTGCAATTGCACTCCAGTTAACATCTGGCATATTCAGATCACCCATCAGCAATATCTCCCATTATCTGCCACTCTAAGTATACTTTCTATCATTTCTTGTCCATTTCCTCCCCCTGAGAAGGGGGTCTGTATACAACCCCTGTGCGGATTGTGGTGCCATTGCCTGCCTCCAAATTGACCCACAGTGCTTCTTCTCTTCCCTGTTTACCCTTTTGTTCTGTTGCTTTGATTCCTTCTCTTATGTAGAGAGCTACTCCTCCTCCTCCTCTTTTACCCTCCCTGTCCCTCCTGTAGATAGTGTATCCTGGAATGTTTACATTCCAGTCATGGTTCTGTGCGTACCATGTTTCTGTGACTGCCACAATATCCAGATGTTCCTCCTCCATCAAGGCCACTAATTCAAGAAGTTTGTTACCCAGACTACGGGCATTGGTACTCACTGCTCTCCATTTTTTGATGGCTTTACCTTCTGTAGCAGCATCCCCCACTGACCTTTCTACCTTGGTCTTTTTCTCATTTAGTACCCTGTTTTGTAGGGGGAGGCTGGGATTTTCCTGCTGCTTATCAGTGCCTCCGTCCTTGACTAGTTTAAAAGCTTGCCAATGAAGCATTTAAACTGATTGCCCAAAAGACTTGTTCCCTTCCTGGACAGATGCAGACCATCCTGCCAGTATAGGCTGGTGTCCCTCTAGGTGGAACCCCAGTCCCTAATGAAGCCAAACCCCGTGCTCCGCACCATTTTTTCAACCATTCATTAAACTTCATGGTGCAAAGTACCCTCGCCTTACCCATGCCACTGACAGGCAGCGCCTCTGAGAAGGTTACTGTGTGTGCTACTTATCTTAAGCCCCTCCCCAACTCTACAAAGTCCTTCTGCACTGCTCTAATCTCATGATGAGCCAAGTAATTTGTCCCTAGGTGGACAATGACGTCCAGTTCAGACTCCCGTGCAACTGTTCTCGTGATCCTAAGGATGCACTTCCTGTCCCTCCAAGCCATGGCACCAGGCAGGCACCTTACTTCAGTTTTCCCTGCAACCCCCAGTTGTATCCCCCTAATAATTGAGTCCCCCACCAGGAGCTGCTTCCTTTCCCTGTGGTGCCCTCTGCCTCCTTCCTGAGGGCCTCCCTTGTGACAGTTGTCTGCACCCTCCTTAGTCTCCTCTGTGGGTGCATCCATAGGGAAACTATGCCCCCAGAAGGGTGTATGGATTGTGGAGGGAACAACTGACTGGGGGTGCCTCTGTTCCACCACCCTTACCCTCCCTGAGCCCACTGTGGTCCAACTGCTGTGCTTTCTTCGCAACCTCTGAGGTAGTGGTGGTGGCTCTGGTGCTCCATGGATGGGAGAGGTTCCCTTGCTACTGTCCAGTGCAGCCTGAAGATGGGCAACTTCCTCCCTCAGGGCAGATAGTTGTCTGCAAACAGGGCAGCATCTCAGCCTCCATAAAGACTCCCGGAAGACTGCTGCCCCACAGCCATTACATTGTATTACTCCCCACATAACTGTCTACCTTGTTTAGTAGTTTTTTTGTGTGTGTGATTGGTGTGTTATATAGAAATATATGTATTTATATAATGTGTATGCTTATACTGTCAGTGCAGTGTGCTAGAGTGGATATGACAGTGATATGCACCTCGCCCTCTTGAGGAAATGATGTCAGAACCCCAGGTATAAATGAACTATTTCTAGGGGTGGGTGGGTGAGGGGTGGGAAGGGTTTGGGCCTAAACTGTGCCCTCACGAAACAATCAGCTAAAAGCTCTGACCTACTGCTGCGATGAGTGCCTTCCTGTCAGCAAGATGTCATACACGACAATTTGACAGAGAAAATACCCTGCTAATCAAACAGAGAAAAATCCAAACATCCAAGTCAGACACAGGTAAACCTCCCCAGTGCCAAAACAGCCAGGTGACTTGTGCTCTGAAAGCAGTCAGCCCCAAAACACGTCAGCTGTACAGAAGAGCAGACACAGAAAACAGTATTCAGCCTCTGTGGGTTTAAACTCTTCCTGCACTGAAAATCTTAACAATTGTAACAAAAGTAAAGCAAGCTCCACCTCCCTCTGTTGACTGAAAGACTGCCTTTTCTGATAATTCTAAGTTCCTTATTTCACCCTTCAGTTAGAAGTATCCTCCGCCTGAAGAATATTAACTTTCCTAAGGAATCTGCTTCAAACCAAAGACAATTGTAAATTGTAAGGTTCACCTCCCTCTGTTGTGAGCACAACTCACTTTCTTGCAAATCTTAAGTCCAGTGTTGCAGCTTCCAGCCAGAGGTAGCTTCACCTGAAGAACTCAGGATGCTCTTCGTCCCCTGAATTGAGGATTTAGATGTCTTGTAAAGGCTGTAACCACCAGTCCAGATGCATGCATGCCAAGATTCTTATATCAGTAGAAGGTCATGACAGATCGCTGATCAATCAATAACAAAGGGGCTTCTCTTTTCATCAGACCCTCAGGGCGTTGGTAAGGAGGTCATGGCAGATCACGGACCATGACTGCACTGATCATGCACAAAGATTTGTTAATTCATGTTTCTTGAGCTTTTGCGCTCCTAGTTTTGCCACTTTCATTGCCCTGTCTTGCCGCTTTTGTCATTTCCAGTTTTGCTGCTTTCATCGTTCCTTTCTTGCCCCTTTTGTCATTCACAGTTTTGCTGCTTTCATCGTTCCCAGTCTTGCTGCTTTCACAGTCCCTGAAACAAGACAGTTCCCACCCCACTGCACCTTGGAGCCCTTAACTACTGAACCAGGGTAGCACCTAAACTTACTTCACTTCCTTAACAGGGTAGTGATGCAGCAAAGATGAGCAACTGGAGGGGCCTGTCCTGACTATCCCCTAACTCTAGCTGGGTCGATGCCTACATTGTAATCCACAAGGCAGAAGGTGAAGGAGTTCCTTTACTGTTAGGCACAACACAAGCCTGACAGTTTGCTTTGTGACACAACATAGTTTGGGCAGTTTGTTATGCAATTTGGGGCACCACGTAAAGTTTATCAGTTTGCCTTGGTGGCAAAATTCAGCTTCTGCAGTTCATCTGCAGTTGCAACACAACACAGAATGGAAGTTCAGTTGCAACAGAGCAATGCACAACATTGGCAGTTCAGTTACAATAGGGCAAAACACAGTATTGGCAGTCCTGTTGCAACAGGGTCACAACACAGTATTGCAGTTCAGTGGCCACTGATTTTACAATTTATTCTGATGACCAGCTCTGCTGAAATGGCCACAGGGGTCCTGCATATCCCACCATATGGGCAGTCTAACTTAGGGCCCTACTGGGTCCAATCTGATGGCTCGGCCACTCTGCTAGGCACCACTTAGCATGATTAGTTAAAATGCTGATGAACAATAAAAAAAAATGGAGTCGCTAATAGGGTACTCCACACGATTCTCCGTGCTCTGGGAGGTCCCTAGATCAACAGCCTGGCCCACAACTTGCAGTCTCTGATGGCTGCCCCTGCGCTAACTGGCACACTTTTAAACTTTTCTTTTGTTGTTAAAAGAAAATCTTCTGGCTGTCAGTACCTGTTCTAAGGTGCTGCCGCTGACTCACTGCGCAAACCAGCGGTGAGGTGCTGAACAGCAGGGTCCATTGGAGGCTGACATTGTTGATTAAGGAAGGACAGAGGTGGGCAATGCCAACACCGGACCTCTGCTGTTCCGTCCCAACACTCTTTCACACTGACGCAGCCTTGCTGTAGGCGCTGATGAGGGAATGCTCAACCTTTACTTAAATAATAAAACAAACAAAAAAAAATGGGCTAGACAGAGCCTACACCTCGGCCATTGACCTTCTGCTGTACACGTACCACCGCACTGACCTGACGACTCATTGTCACGAAAGGACTGGACCAGAGCAGAAGCACCAGGCACACACAACGGGACCAGTCAAAGCCAGAGGTAAGCCTTTTCTTCCCTGGTCTTCATCACTCTCTGTGCCTTCTCCATTGTCGGTCTTCCCACCAATGTCATGCTGCCCTTTCTCTAATGCTTAGGGTTCCAAGGCGTGTACCCCAAGACTGAGTTACAACGGCACTCATGCAGAATTATTTCTCAGAGTCCAAATATCTTTCAAAGATTTATTGTGGCATTTGGGACTATCCATGATGTTCATACTTGAAGGAATAAACTTAATGATTGAACTGATATCTAATATGGCGGATATGAATACAGTGCAGGGCTTCAAACAGGCATGGGATAGGCATAAGGGAGCAATACAGATGAGTATTACTAGATAGGCCATTGATAGTGTAAAGGCCTATGGCACATTCATAAGGTAGAAAAAAATGGGCAGACTGGGTGGGCCTTGTGGTCCTTATCTGCCACCAACTTCTATGTTTCTATGGTCATTGTTGTTGTTTTTTTTCTTTCTAACCATCAGCAACAATTCATTTTCTAGAGGTTAATTTTATTGGGTCTGGAACTAGGATATTAAATTCCATTGACAGATAAGAAATGAAGGTTATCATGCCTCACCGGGTATGATGAGTTTCTCCATTCACAGCCTCTTGCGAGCAAAAAAAAATTATAATGTAAAATGAAACTATAATAGGGACTTATAATAGTGTTGCTGTTAATACATTTCAAATATCTTATGTACTTTGTGTTTATCCTTTGTTTTCTTTAATATTATTTTTTCATTGTGCACTGTAACTTTGTATATAAATATTAATGAATTTTGGACCCACCTTTAACTGAGTTAAGGCAAGTCACATGTGGATAAAATCACTTAATGGGGCCTGGTATATAAGGTATGCTCACCTAACAGGAATCGGATCTGCCTCCTGACAAAGACCCAGATTAGGGTCGAAGCGTCTGGGCTTGATACTGGTCGGAACATGCCCAAATCCCAAATAAATCTTTGAAAGATATTTAGACTCTAAGAAATTATTCTGCACAAGTGCTGTGCACGGTTCTATTGTGTGTATTGGGTTAACTGCCCTTCACAGCACCACCCAGTTCCAGAAAGTGTGACTTCACCCCAGTTGAGCTACAATGGCCCCTAATTTGAATCAAGCCCATGCGCTGGGTAGGGACAGCAGTCCCAGGGCTTGGCTTACCTGTCCACACGCTGCCTGCGGGGGTCCCTAGACATTGGCAGGCACCAAGGAGGAGAAAACAGAAACAAATGTGTTAGCCCAGGTTTGGGCATGATGGGGAACTGCTAGCTGATCTGAGTCACTGTTTTGTGGGTTGGGGGGAGACATCAGCTGTAGATGTTGCTGAAAGGGAACACTAAAGTGGCAGTGTGCCCAAACCAGACACATGTTTTTCTTTCCTGGGGCCCAGGGCACAAACTGGATACCCACACTCTTTTCTGTCTCAGGGCCCCACATACCTATTCCTGGGGACACATGCCATACAAACCTCTCACAACTGCCTTTGGAAGGCTGCTACATTAATTGTACTGTAGGGCACCAACTCTACGGCATTACACAAGGTTCTCGTGTAGCTTTGCAAGACAGTGGAGGAGAAAGATGGGACAGAAGCTGACAGGGAAGTAGAGGTCAGCCCCTTTATGAAGAGGGAGAACTTCAGGAATCTTCCATGACTCAGAAACAGCACAGAGGCAGAAGGAGAGGTAGAGGAGGTGAGTAAGAGGGGAGGAGATGGCAGGAGCTGAGAGGTGGAGAAGTTTAGGATTCAACTCATCAGGGCTAGATTTAGACAGGTTAAGTGAGTAAAGAGCTAGCATGGTTTCCTCAGTACTAACAGGGGGACTAAAAACCCAGGAGGGTGGAGCAGGGTACAGAGGAGTGGAAAAAGGAGGCAGGGGAGAGGAGGGCAGAAACAGTGAAAAATTAATTGAAGTGAGCAGATAGAGAGGGAAAGGTGAACTATTGACCATAAGGACTAAGGAATCAGACTGGGCAGGGGAGTCAAAAAGGCAGTGAATCACTTTCCAGAATTTGGTTGGGGAGTTAAGGCTGTTCTGGAAGTTGGCCTTAAAACAGAGGGATTTGCCAGCATGGACAGCATTTGTACAAGAATATCTAAGTGTCCTATATGAGAGAAGGTCAGACTGGGAGTGGGATAATATGAAACAGACCCAAGAAGACTCATAGGACTTACACTGATCAATGAGAACAAGGAGAGGGCAACACCATCAGGGGCGGAGAGGATTTCTGTCCAGTCAGATACTGCAAGGTCACTCAGGAGAACAGTAATACTGTACTAAGTGACTGAAGGACCTAGACAAGATGTACTTGGAGAAGGAGGGAAGATGCTGGATTTTGCTGACACCAAATGTCACACAATGGTCACTGAAAACACCTGGCAGAATACCTGCTGCAACAATGGGGGTGAGAGGAGATAACCCACTCTAACAGGGTGTGATTAGATGAGTGTGGATTGAGCCGGGTGGGATCAGTAATGAGTTGGGAAAGATTAAGGGACTCAATCCTGAGGGAGGTCAGTCTGCAAGCTGAGGACAGCCAATAATTGTTGACGTCCTCAAGAAGAATGAGTTCACCTAAGGAGTGTGAAGTAATGGCAAAGACAGAGTCCATCAAAGTGGAGGGTGAAATTTTAGGTGAAGCATAAAACCCCTCCAATAAAGATGGGTACAGTAGAGGGAAAGGAAAGCTTGTTAAGGAGAAACTCATGGGGGGAGGTTATAGACCCCCTGTGAGCAATTATGCAGGAGAGTTTCTAGTGGACATAGAGGCCCATTCCCCCACCATGCTTTTTTTTAATTTCTTTAAAAGAGATTTACCAAGAAAGACATACTGAGCCATAAAGCTAATTTCCAGATGTGTCCTGGGGGTGGGGGTGGGGGATAAGTACATAATAACAAGTAAAAAGCACAGCAATATGATTAAGCAATAAGGCACAGTAATACACAGTATTATATTGGCATAATTAATAACAAAATAAATTGATTACATCAGGAGTCTGGGGTAACCAGGCACTCACAGGCTGTAACTTAACAGGACAGGGTAGGAAGTGGTCATAAATCAGGAGGGAGCAACAGGGAAGAGCAACTGGAGAGGAATATGAGAGAGGAAAGAAAGGAGGGAGGGTAGAGAGATAGGAAAAGGGGGAAGGGAAGAAAGGAGAAGAAGACAGGTGGGGGATAGAAGAGAAGGGAGAGATGGATTAGGGTTGGGAATAACAAGTATAGCGATGTAGAGGGGACAAAGTGATGGGGATAGGATAAGGAGAAGGAGGAGAGTGGAGAAGGTAGCAGGGAAGGAAGAAGTGGATGCCGGAAGAATGGAAATAGTGTTAAGATAGTAGTGGAGGGGAGTGAGGAGGGGGTGGAGACAGAACGGGAGAGGGCTGGAGGGAGGGAAGGATGGTAGTGGTAGGAGAGGGAGCAAAAAGATGGGGTTGAGATGGGGAAAGGAGGAGTGTACAGGTTGGAATACTTTAGTAGTGGAAAAATGGGAGGTGCAGAGAGGTGTAGGAGCTTGGGGACAGGTAGTGAATAGGGAAGGAGAAGAAAAAATTACTCACCATAGTAATGTTGATTCTTCTAATGGAGTCTTGCTGTATTCTGACAATATGCAGTTAGCCCTAGCACTTGAACTGCCCCAGAGAGGAAAGAGTTAACTCTATGCAGAAGTATAGAATGTTGAGCTTGAGCTCGGTTTTCAAACCTCTGTCTCTGGTACTTAACAGAGTAACCGTCAGATTCTTACGAGTAAACTAAGTACTAAATATGGAAACTGTTTAACTGTACAGCTGAAAGGCAACAACCTGGGTCCAACAGACTCAAGTCGAGAACTCAAAAAAAAAAAAAAAAAAAAAAAAAAAAAGGTAGTGACTATATATATATATACTAAACATAAAACATAAAAAAAAAAACAATAAAACAGCTACTCCACCCTTAAGAGGGGGGTACAAGGTACACCCCTGAGGTGCAACACTGTACCTGCCAGCCCACTTCCCAAAAACTGGGTTCTGAGAGGGGAGGCAGGGAAGGAGGTCAGAATACAGCAAGACTCCATTAGAAAAAACAACATTACTATGGTGAGTAATTTTTTCTTCAAATAACATGAAGTCTTGCTGTATTCTGACAATATGCAGACTACCAAGCAGTTCCCCCAAGAGGAGGGAATGCAGAACCTACTTTGGGAACAGGCTCTGCAGCACTGCTATACCAAACCTAGCATCACTCCTAGCCTGGACGTCCAGAGAGCAATGCTTGGTGAATGCATGGACTGTTTTCCAGGTGGCTGCTTTACAGATTTCTAGCACGGGTATATCTCTGGCAGCAGTTAGAGAAGCAGCTGTACCCCTAGTCGAGTGAGCCCTCAGGCCTGAAGGGGGTGCTTTGCTCAATTTGTCACAGCAGAATTGTATACAAGAGACAATCCACCTGGCAATAGTTCTTTAAGTAGCAGGCTTACCTTTCCCCAACTCACCATTAGTGAGGAACAGTTGGGAAGAGCCGGATCTAAAATCCTTAGTACGTTCCAAGTAGTAGCTAAGGGCTCTTTTAACGTCCAGGCTATGCAATCTCCGTTCCCCTGAAGAGGAATGATCAGTGAAAAAGACAGGAAGGGACATGGACTGGTTCAGATGAAAATCTGACTCCACTTTGGGTAAGCACCTCCTATTGGTTCGAAGGACCACCTTATCTCTATGGAATGAAATGAAGTCAGGCTCCACTGACAGAGCTTGCAGTTCACTGATCCGTCTGGCAGAGGTAATAGCTACCAAAAAGACAGCTTTCCAAGTCATGTACTTAAGGTTTGTAGAGGCCGAAGGCTCAAAGGGTGGTTGTATAAGTTGAGCAATGCAAACATTGATATCCCAAGCAGGAACAGGTTCCTTAAAGGGAGGATTAGTATGAAGTAGCCCTTTAAAAAATTTACAGAACACAGGATGAGAAGCTAGAGAAGAAGGCTTACCCACTGATACAAATGCAGAAACAGTAGATAGATGCACCTTGAGGGTAGCTGGTCTGAGGCCTAGGCTATTGAGATGAACCATACAGTCCAGAACTGCCAACAAGTAAGCAGAGTCTGGTGATATCTGTTTACTAGAACACCAAATACCAAACCTTTTCCATTTGGAGTTGTAGGTTTTTCTAGTGGCAGGTTTATGAGAAGCCTTGAGGATGTCCAGAACCCACTGAGACAGATTCATTTTTGCATATTCTAGCTCTTCAAGAGCCAAGCTTTGTGATTGAGAGACTGAATATTGGGATACCAAATTCTCCCTTGAGAGGAAGTTAACAGATTGTGATTTCTAGGGACAGCCAATGGAAGATGGCCCGCCAGAGACAGCAAGAGAGAATACCAAGGCTGCCTGGCCCAATCTGGAGTAATCAGAATCACTTTGCAAGATTGTGACCTTATCTTGACCAGAACTCTGAACAATAGAGGGAAAGAGGGAAGGCATACAGAAATGTCCCCAACCAATCCAACAGCAGAGCATCCAGGGGGACTGAGCCCAATACTGGGGGTCTGCAACAAAAGAGAGAAAGTTGGTGATTGTCTGGGGCTGCAAAGAGGTCTATCTGAGGAGTGCCCCATCTTAGAAATATCACTTTTAGCACTAGAAGATCCAGGGACCATTCATGATAGCCTTGAGAAATCTTGCTCAAAGCATCTGCCAAAACATTGTCCTTCCCTGGAAGGTGGAATGCTACCAGGGATGTCTGTAGAGAATAGGCCAGGGACCAGACTTTCATGGCTTCCATGCACAAGGCCATTGACTGGGTGCCTCCCTGCTTGCTGATGTACCACATGGTGGTGGTGTTGTCTGTCCTCACCTGAACCACCTTTTTTTGTACTGAATTCGCGAAAGCCTCTAAGGCTAAGTATATTGCCCTGAGTTCTAGAAGGTTGATATGGAGAAGAGACTCCTGAGGGGACCATACTTGTGCTGTGAGGGTTCCCAAATGAGTCCCCTATCCCAGGAAAGAAGCATCTGTGGTCAGAACCACAGAATGCGTCTGAGAGATGAATGGGACTCCTTGTCTGAGGTTGTCCTGATCCAACCACCACTGGAGAGCATGGATCAAGGTCTGAGTCACTGGAATCAGTTTGGTGAGAGGGTCTTTCTTCTGGGACCAAAAAGCCCTCAAGTGAAACTGGATGTCCCTCATCTGAAACCTGGCCCCTGGAACCACTGCAGTGGCAGATGCCACGTGGCCCTGAAGTTGGAGAAAATGCCTTGCTGGGTGAGAAATCAGGAGATGAAATGAGGAAGCTAGATCTGTAAGGGCCCTTACCCTTGACAAGGGAATAACAGTCTTTGCCTGGACAGTGTCTAACTCCACCCCTATAAAGGTGAGGAGCTGCACTGGTTCGAGAACTGACTTTGGAAGACTGAGGAGGAATCCCAGGTAAGTGAGCACTTGCTGGATCACTTGTAGATTTGACTTGACTTGGTCTGGAGACTGCCCAACAATGAGCCAGTCATCAAGATATGGGAAGATAGAGACATTTTGCCTCCTCAAAAAGGCTACTACTACTGCTAGGCATTTTGTAAAGACCCTTGGTGCTGATGTTAGCCTGAAAGGCATTGCCCTGAATTGATAATGGCCTGAGGGCAGTTTGAATCTGAGATACTTTCTGTGTGAGCACCTGATGGGAATGTGAAAGTAGGCATCCTTGAGATCCTGGGACACTAACCAATACCCTGGCCTTAGAGAGGGAAGAATTATTCCCAGAGTCACCATTTTGAACTTTGGCTTTAGTAGATGCTTGTTTAAGTATCTTAGGTCTAAGATGAGCCGCCACTCCTCTGTCTTTTTTGGGGTAAGGAAGTATCTGGAGTACAGACCCTTGCCCCTGAGGGATGTAGGAACTCTCTCTATGGCTCTGAGAGCCAACAGAGAGGAAACCTCTGCCTCTAGGGCAATGGTTTTGAAGATGTTTGCAGATGGAAAAGACGTGACCCTCAGCTTTGGAAATTTTTTGAAACTGATGGCCAGTCCCTGGCTTACTACCTCCAGGACCCAAACTTTTTCAATGAGTCTGTCCCTGAAGTCCTTGCCCGTGATGGACTGGATCTCTGATTTGAGGTCAGCCAGAGAGGACTTTTGGTAAGAAACAATGTGGGCCAAGTAATTGAGGGATACTGTGGCCACACTGATCCATCTGCTTGGACTCTTTGTCCGGAGGAAAGGCACTAAGATGTTTGGGTTTTGCCTATCTATCATGGGCGACTGTGATCATGACTGAGTCAGCCTTAGGCTGCTTCGTGAGATGGGTACCCCCCTCCGGGGGATGATATGTCCTTTTGCCCTTCTTAGAAACTGCAGGAATAGATGAAAGTTAGTGCAATATGGTGGACGTCAGGTCCTCATGTGGACCTGTCCACAGTGGAATCGGTAAAGGATCCAAATCGACCATATCCAAGTGTTCCATGAGCCTCTTCCATTTGGGATCAAGTTCTTGGGTAGCCCATCCACAAACCGCCTCAATGGTCCTGAGGAGCTCAGCAAGGGACGGGTCCTGGGGGTTTATCCAAAACCTTCTCCGTGGCCCTGTTGCCAGAGAGGGCCCTGGCCGGGTGCCTGGAGGAGTCCCTATCGGATGACCAGGGGTCGACTGGGGAAACACTCTTAGGCATTGTCCTAGGGGCTGGTATTGAGTCTGTAGGTGGCCAAGGGTGGCCCAGCTCTAAAAGTAGCTGGGATCTGGCATCCTTCCACCAGGACGGAATGGCCCCCTGAGAGTTGGCCAATGACCCATCCAAAGCCTGAGGCTAGAGAGAAGGAGGCAGAGGGGGCAGAGGTGGAGGAAGAGGCTGGAAACCTGGATATCCTGAAGGAGGATAAGAGGGGTAGCCAGGAGCTTGGCACAAAAAGAGGTAACCTTGGGAGCTGCACCCCTGATACGTCTGGCCCGGTGCCAGATATCCTGGATTATAGGCAGTCGCTGGATAACCCATCGAAGGGTACCCTGGCATCAGGTGCAATGGATACTGCGGCAGGTAACTCAGGACTGAGTCCCAAGGACCAGGAGGCGGCGTGGCCGTTGGTCCAGGAGGTGCCGAGGGACCACTGGGTGTGTGAGGGTCTGTCGGCAGGCCATGGGGACCTAGAGTGATGCCAGATGGAGCGTTTGATGGGCCTGGCAGAAGGTCAAGCAATGGAATTCGAGGAGTTGGAAGAAGAATGCCCGGGGAGCGTCCCGAAGGCGGGGAGTGGACAAGAACACCGGCCATCACCAGGTCTAAATCAGCATCGACCAGTGAGGGTCACTGGAAAGAAGATTCTGAGGAAGAGCCAACAAAAGGTTATTGGACATCAGGGGCACAATAGCGCCTGATGCTGGGTCTTAAGTATGTGGGGGGGGAGCCAGGCAGAAACCCCCAACGGCAGGCCCGCAGATGCCACAGGAGACCCAAGGACAATCAGACTCGAAGGGGTAGATACCCCCAAAGGAACAACACTGGTCTCCTGCTGAAGATCACTGTAGAACGAGGGGTTGGGTTGAGTTAGAGGCAAGGAGGAGTTCCAGGAGGGAGATCCCTCGAGGGAAGGAGGCAGGTCCTGTGGCTGGCTCTGCCCACCATTGGGGAGGTCGTAAGAGTCCGACGGGACCTCCCAGATGGGAGAGCCTCTGCCAGGTGGCCATCAGATGAACCGGCAACCGACTGATCAGCCATGACCGGGCGGGCACTGGGAGACCCAACGTCCAGCTTATCAGTCGAGGTCCAGCAGACAACAGCGGAGCTGCAGTATGGCTCATCGACTAGGGTTGAGCGCTCTTGGGTAGAACCAGAGGGTGACTGACTGGCCTGGAGGCTAACAACAGGCCCAAAAATAGAAGTGGGCCGTAGGACCGCAGAGGAAGCCCCTTCCTCTAAATAGTCCCCCGACCGCCGTCTGACCACGGTGGGTGGAGAAACCGGTGACTGATCCACCGGTGCAGATGGAGAGCGTGCAGAAGGAGAGCTTACCGAGGAAGAGGCCCCTCCCGAGGCCGCGTCACCAGGCAAGTGACACTGGACAGATGGGGACCGGTCCCCATGCTTTTCCTTCTCTTTCTTCTTCTTTCTGCGCTCTGCTGTGAGGAAGGAGGAATGTTCCTGCAGCTTCTGCAGTTCTTGTTCCTTTGAAGCCAGGTGCTTCTTCATCAGGTGGGCTTCGAGGGCTTTCTGGCACAGGACTCATGCGGCCCTGGTGAAAGATTGGCAGGCCTCACAGTCTTCGACCCGATGCTTCGGGGCTAGGCATAGGACACAGCAGGAGTGATCATCCCCGTGCGGGGTTTGGGTACGGCACTTGTCGCACTTCTTCTTCAGATGGCGCGATGGAGAAGACATGCGATAAGAAAATAAAACAGAAATACTGAGAAAAGGAAAAGAAAATACTCATCTAAAGATGGCGGTCGACTGGTAGCAGCGTTTACCGCGAGTTCCAACATGCACAGGTTGATGGCGGGAAAGAACTGGACGGCAGGCATGGGGACCACCCCTTATACAGTGTCACGTTGACATCCCACCATGTGACGTCGGGGTGGTCCCCCGCCAGGTACTGAGAGCTAAAGGTTTGCTGTGCAGTCCTGATGCCAGGGGGCACAGTCCTACATGAAATAACCTACTGCAGGAACCGTCTCGAGGTAAGATCAACTGATCCTGGACACAGTCCAGGACTGGCTTCTGATTCAGTGGATGACTGAACTTACATGAGAGAAAGCAGGGAACATGTCAAAGACAACAAGGTAGAGAAGCCCTTGGAGAACGATAGCCACTGAACTGTGTGGTTCTGAGTTAATACTGGGAAGGACACATCAAGCAGTAAGATGGAAGTAATGGATTTCAGGAAGGCAGACTATAGTAAGATGGGTGAGATATGGAGGACAAAGAGTCGGGACTGTGTCACTTAGCAATATTTTTATTTTATCAATTGCCTGATATATGATATCGCAACATTTCTTAACAAGCAATTACTTTTTCTGGACTGAGACATACAGTACATCTGTATAATTCATTTAATACATCAAAGTTACTATCAGCCAATTCTATACATATGTGCATATTATTTATAAACAGAATGAACTTATAAGTGGATCAAACTTGCAGTTCTCTCCAATAGTAAGTGTTTTCTGAGTTAATCATGCAAAATTACTACCTGCTAAATTAAACCAAAATCATTTTGATAACTAACATATTGCTTTTTGATAGAATATTTAAGCAATCTATATTTACAATCAAAATATGATATCCGAGACACCAGATTACCCCTGACATATATAGCAATGTTCACGCGGGGGGGGCACCTACAATTTCTTTAAACTCCAAGTACAGTAATTATTTAATGCAGCTGTGATATTGGGGGAAACTGCAATTTAGTTAAAAAAGCATTTTCACTGAAAGTACCTTATTGGTGGCAATACACAGTCTTTATGTATATGCATATGTGTTTTAATACTTGTATGGCAAAATTGCACCCATCAAGACTTACAGTATGTCTTATTTTCACACTTATTAGGTAATTTATCTTAACACTAATCTGTCTTTCATACTTCAGTGACTGGCACATACCTTCCTCTTACCTCTAAAGCCAGCTGCCAAATGACAGCTTACACTTGACTGCATGCTGTAACAGTTATTTCCTTATGTGGAGGATTGGTAAACTGTCAGTAACTGAACAGAGAGTGGAAGATGGCTGTCAGGCTGGCTGGACCATCAGGAGTGCTCTTGTTTATCTGAGCATTCTTTTTTTTTTAACTCTATTTATGCTCCTCTCTCTGACTTCCCGGACTCTCTCCAGTGGGTTACTCAGCTCGAAATGTTCCCGCCTGCCTAAAGTCCCCTAGATTACCTCCAGTTGCCTGATCTCCACCGCAACCCAATCGCTCAACCCCTTGGCTCTGAGTCCCTCGAGGTGGGACCATCAACTCCATGGTGCGCTACCTAGAATCTTATAGAGCAACGTGGCACAGAGGAGAACCGGAGGCTGACTGGAGGGACCCGGCATTGAGCGTGGGGGCTGTCTCCTGAACCCACTTTTGCCTACTGGGAGCCAGGGAAGTTTTTCCTTGTTCTGCCCTCTGGTGCGGAAGTGTAATGGTGTCAGCGTGTGGAGGGAGCACTCTTGTTCCCTCCCGTAGACGCCCACCGACACCAGTCCCCATTGGCAGTCCCCTGCCTAAGGTGTTGCACCTCCCAGCCACTACCAGATGGGGAAATCCCCGGAATCCCCCCAGAAGAGGAAAGCAGTTCTTGGGATGCTCGATCTTCTCCTTTCTCTGTCTTCCCCCGACGCTCTGAGTCCACTGCTGAACTTCGATCACCGTTGTGGTGCGAGGTGTGGCGTCCAGTGCTTCAACCCTCAGAACCACTGGGCGCCTTAAAAAATGCTCGGTGTTTAGCTGAAATATTTTCTTATCACTCACTCCAAATAGACTTGTATCTAAATTTACAAAGCTTACTAACCTCCTATAGAATGAGAAATTGCTCCTTGCACTCCAGCGTTTTATTTGCCTTCTCTTTTACTATAAACATAAAGCATTTTGCCTTTTATTCTATGGGTAAAGCTTATGCCTTCTAAATTTAAACACTTATTTCCTCTTTAAATATACCACTTACAACTCCTCATTATGTTTCAAAACTGCTGCACCTGTGTGATGCTAACCTGTGTATTTGTTTTTTATTCACTTACTGTTTTTCAAGCAATGACGCTTGTTGCAATCCCCATTCTATTCTCTCTATCAAAAAACACATACTATGTAATTCAGCACTCAACTCTTATCAATGCCAGTTTCTTTAGAAAATGTAGGAATGTTACTTACAGTGAAGTAGTCTGTGGAGTGTCTTTGGTGGGAGTAACATACGGGGCCATTTGCTGCCATTTTTATAGGAGAAGCCCCACCTCTGAATCTAGCTAATTACAAAAACATCATAGGCAGGCTGATGATGCATGCTTGGGTGCCAGACCCGCCTACCTACGGCACCTAGAGCCATAATTCTAGGTGTAAAAGGTGCTGTTATTTTATCATTTACATACTGCATCAATGTTTACTCTTAAAAAGACTTGGGAAATTATTAAAAATGAAATTGTTCTTGTAATGTGTTGCGAGAAGGGTTCCCTCCACAAGGAAACTGTCAGCGCTCCAAGAAGAAGAGAATGACCGTGGTGCTGAAATGGTTACTGACACCATTGTGTATTCACAGCTCTTTTTTATCTTCTTTCTATAATATTACCTGCCACTCTATTATTTCATTAAAATCAAATCTCGGATTATTTGTTTGAAAGTAACTGATAAAAATTGCTTCCCCGAGGAACAACTTGTTATTGTAATTACCTCCTCTATTGTTCTTATAGACCTTTTCAATTTCAAAATACTGTAAAGTTGGTATTTGGTGACCTTGTTCAATAAAATGCCTGGCTATGGGGGAAATTAAATCCCTGTTTCTAATATACCCCTTATGTTCCCCAATTCTCTGTTTTTTGGGGTCTCTTCATTTTCCCTATGTACATTAGATCGCATGGGAATTTTATCCCATAGATCACTCCCTCTGTTTGACAATTAATGAAGTCTTTAATCAAAAAATCTTCATTCTTATTCTGGTTTCTTACACTCTTAATTTTATAGGTGTTGTGGCAGTGAACACATCTGTCACGACTATAATTACCTCTTAGTTCCTCTTTTGTAAATAAACTTAGTGGTTTTAATTCTGGGATTTTATGTTGTGAATGTGTTAGCCGATCTGATAGTGATTTTACTTTTTTGGCAACCACTAGTACTCCTTTAATGAATGCCTTTCCCCCTATACTTGTTGATTGCAAAACATGCCGATGTTTACTAACTACACTTATGATATTATTGAAAATATCACCATATTTTACTGTCAAAATTATTTTGCCTCCTTTCATATCTGCTTTTTCAGCCTCACTTTTGTTGGTCAGAAGTTCCTTTCTATCCTTATTTAATGCCTTAGTTTTATCTTTTTCCAATATTTTATTTGGATAACCCCTGTCCCTAAATCTATCCAACATTTCTTCAGTGTATGTAATCATGTCTGAATCCTCAGAACAATTCCTTTTCACTCTCAAAAACTGACTAAAAGGTATCGATTCCACAAGTTTCCTAGGGTGGAAACTGTCAGCTCTCAATACTGTGTTTCTATCTGTCTCCTTCATAAACATTTTAGTACTTAACTTGTTTGCTTTTTTAAAAATCAAAAGATCCAAAAAGGAAGTTTCCTCTGTGTCTTGATTTAATGTAAATCTCAGAAAATGTATTCTACTATCTAAGAAATCATGGAATTCCCTTAATTCTAGCTCTGTGCCCTCCCAGATGACAAATATGTCATCTATAAAACGGTTCCACTGCAAAATGTTTCTCACAAACGGATTATTAGTGTATACAAAACTTTCTTCAAACCAATTCATAAATAAATTGTCATAATATGGGGCCATACTTGACCCCATTGCCGTGCCCTTTATTTGTGTATAAAACATTTTTTCAAATCTAAAATAATTTTGTGTGAGTACTAGATTTGCTAGCTGTACCAAGAATTCATTGGGAGGTTTCGTCTCTGTTCTGTGTTTCTCTAAAGTCATTTTTAATGCCTTACACCCTTAATGGTGTGGGATGGAAGTATATAGGACCTTTACATTCAAAGTAGCTAGGATAACAGACTTGCCCTCTCGGGGCATCTTTGGTTAAAGTCTTCTAACAAATTTATCTTATGTGTACTGTCTTTCAGTTAAGCTTTTGTTAGTTCCACTAAATTCTTAATGTAAAAATCCACATAAACTGACAGGGGTTCTAGAATCAAACCTATGCCTGCCACTATGGGTCTCCCTGGGGGGTGTAGGCAGTCCTTGTGAATTTTAGGGACAGTGTAAAACACTGGTATCAAAGGGAATGTTTTGAACAGTGCATTCTGATCCCACTCGTTAATCCAACTGCTATCATAAGTTCTATTAAAAATTTATTTTATCAAGGTGGCTATATTCTGTGTGGGGTCCTCCATTAACTTGAGATAGTTATCTCTGACTTCTAACATTTTTATACACTAGTTCCTATAGATTGTATAGCCTTCTATAACTATGCCCCCCTCCCTTGTCCACTTTCTTAATAATTATTCTAGGATCATTTTCCAGGCTCCTCAGTGCCCCAAATTCTTTTGATGTTAAATTAAACTTGGAACGTCTATCTTTATTAGTTTCTTGTTTCAAAAGTTTTTCCACATCCTTACTCACTAAAGTGATATACGTTTCAATAATATGTGGAATGGGGCCTGGTGGAAGGAACTGTGACTTAAGTTGTAATTTAAGACTTAATTTAATCTTGTTATTTTTACTTTCCTGGTCAACTTGTTCCTGTTGATTGTTGTCAAAGAAATACTTCAATCTTAATTTTCTAAAAAATCTGTTAAGATCTAATTTAATTTCAAAATCACTCACTTTCTCGTGGGGACAGAAAGTCAAACCTTTATTTAACAATCTCACTTCTTCTTGTGTAATTTCCCTGCTTGATAAGTTAAAGACTGCTACTTCGTCTGAGATCTGGTTACTACTTACAGTTGTACTTCTTTTTGCTTTTCTTTCCTTTTTCCTTCTTGTCCTATATATGTTTCTATCCTTCCTACACCTGAACCTCCTTCTTCTGGATCTGATGCCTGATATTGATCTCTTTTGTAAACAGATATCCCTGTGTCTGTCTCCCCCATTGTCGTCTGCCTCTCCTTCTGAAACCTCTTCTTCCTCAAAAACGTTCTCCCCTTCCTCCTCTCCCTGGTTCCAAATCAGTATCACTGCTAGATGTATACATGTTGGCATCCAAGTCAGGATTATATACATAATGCATTCTGTTTTTTGTATTTTTATTTTTAAACCATTAATACACCTTTTCATCTCAATAATCATTTAAATCTCGTTTAGATTTTGTAATTTTAATTGATCTTATTTCATTGTCATAATCATCAATCTGTTTATTCACTCTATGTAAAAAGTTATTTAGTTCTTCTATTGCAAACAGTTTTTTCACTTCCTATTCTAAGAGGACTATTTCTTTGTTATTTTTTTCTAATTCTTTTGTTAATGCCTCTACCAGAATAAGCATGAAGTCTTTCGAGCATCTATTCCTTGCTCCGTCCCATTTTTCCATGAGTTCTTCCGTAGAAAAGCCAAGATTTTGTTCCACTAGAATCCTTAATCCTCTGGGTATCGTTTTCTGTTTCAAATACTCTGTGAGCATTAAAGCATGCCAATCCCACCTAGGTTTTTTGGTCTACTAAATTCAGTCATGTAAGACAGTTTTAGAAGGCATAGGGCCTATAAACTGTCTTTTTGATTTAAATTTGTCTAGGATAGCATGCTCTTCAGATGCTGCGATTACTCTAGGTAGAGACCTCTTATCTGTAATCGTTCCTATTTCCTCAAAATTACTCATTATTTCTAAGAGATAATGATAAACAACTATGAATAAAAAATATTTACAAATGTCCCAATGCTTCCTGGACAGTGTTCTCTTCTCAGTGTCAGCTCTCTCCTTGGTGGACGAAACCCCCAATGCAGTCTTCTTCAATACTAAGACTCAGTCCATATAGTGTCCAGACAACTTTAAATTTCCCACAGTAAGTCTCAGACCTTGAATAGATTTTATTCTTGTAATGACTTTGCTTTTCAATAGGTAAAATGGATTTCTTCCTTTATATCCTGGCAAGGCCCCCGGTATCCAGCACTTAAGCGTCGTGCTGAAAATTCTTCAGAAAATAAATCTCTCCAATACAGCCATAGCCTCAAATAAACAAATGTAAATTAGTATTCTGTTCTTGGGAGAGGCTTAAGTCCAGTACAAGCTTACGCTAAATACAAACAAATTATACTGGTATGCTAGCCCACTCACCCCCCAAAAATAGAGAAACCTTTAGGTACCACTACTTTTAAAAGTTTTTTATTGAGTTACATCTAGTGTCACTTCTACATTTCGGGAAATATCCCTTCATCAGGAAACTGGTTACCTCTGATAAAACAAATTAATTAAATCAGATTTATTTCATTTTATCCATCATCTATTGTAATATATACAAACTTATGCAAAAATAAGGACATTTATTCAGGCCCTTACAAGGTTGTAATCATCAATCTCTTATCTTCTAAACATTTCTGTGTATAATGTTTGACTACCACCACTTTCTCCACCTGAACTTGAACAAGGCAGAACACCTTAAAAAATGTTCAGTGTTTAGCTGAAATCTTTTCTTATCACTCACTCCAAATAGACTTGTATCTAAATTTACAAAGTTTACTAACCTCCTAAAGAATGAGAAATTGCTCCTTGCACTCCAGCATTTTATTTGCTTTCTCTTTTACTATAAACATAAAACATTTTGCCTTTTATTCTATGGGTAAAGCTTATGCCTTCTAAACTTAAACACTTATTTCCTCTTTAAATATACCACTTATAACAACTCCTCATTATGTTTCAAAACTGCTGCACCTGTGTAATGCTAACCTGTGTATTTGTTTTTCTCACTTCCTGTTTTTCAAGCGATGCCGCTTGTTGCATTCCCCGTTCTATTCTCTCTGTCGAAAAACACATTGGCCCAGATATTCAAACTGCGCCAGGCTGTGGCGCAAGCCTGGGCGCAGCGCAACTTGTCTGCGCAGGGGCGTTGACTGGGCGATATTCAACAAAGCTGCGCCATGGCACAGCATTGTTGAATATCGCACCCTGGCCACCCGCAGTGCACATGGCACAGTTGCACTGTGCCAGCGCAAGTGGCCATAGTGGAGCAGGGGGATACACTAGTGCAAGTTCTGTTGCACCTTGAGCAGCAACCGCGATATTCAAAAGTGTACATGCAAATGGAGCCATAATGTATGCAAGGCGCAAATGGGGCCATTTGCATGTCATTATGGCCCCATTTGCATGCAGGTGCGCCGATCCCTGGTGACTTGCGCGTGGCGCCCTGCCAGGCAGCAGCCGTCAGGGACTGATGCCCCCTGCACAGCGCGGCAATGTGCCCCACAGCCCGATCGCAGGCTTCAGTAAATATAAAATATTGTCCTATATCCCTGGTGGTCCAGTGGACTGTTCTCAGCCCGATCAGGGGCATGTGTAACAATAAAGATATTCCAATATCCCTGGTGGTCCAGTGGACCGCTCTCAGCCCGATCGCGGGCATGTGTAACAATACAGATATTCCAATATCCCTGGTGGTCCAGTGGACCGCTCTCAGCTCGATCACGGGTATGAGTATAAAAAAAGTATGTCCACTATATCTGGTGGTCCAGCGGACGCCCTTCCCCACCTGTCCACTGATCCCCACCGCCCAACCCCCCCCCGGTCAGCGGCGGGTGGCAGCACTCACTCGCCTGACACCATAGGTGGGCTGAACGCCATTGTCCTGCAGCGTGAGCTGGCGGCAGCTCGCATTATATTACATTCCAGATATGTGAATGGATTCATTCACATATCTGGAATGTGTAGTACGGTCACGGGCTGCACGCCCAACGGCTCACGCTGGACCAACTGGCATACAGCCCCACCTACGGTGTCAGTCGGCGGCAGCAGGCGGTTGATGCTGCCACCGCCACTGACCGGGGAGCGGGGGGGAGCAATGGACAGGTGGGAGAGGGTCCGCTGGCCCACCAGGATAGTGGACGTATTTTTTTTATACACATGCCTGCGATCGGCTGAGAGCGTCCACTGACCACCAGGGATATTGGAATATCTTTATTTTTACACATGCCCACAAACAGGAGTGGGGGCGGCAGCCGAGTTGGTGGCCACCACAGGTGGCAGCTGCCGTGTTGCACCCTGCAATATGGCAGCTCACCTGTAGGTGGCCAGCCGTTGTTCCTTTTTTTTTTGGATCAACTCTGTGCGGCACAAGTAGGGGTTGCGCATGCATGGACTCAGCACATCCCGGGATGAATATTGGGATTTGCAGATGCATGGGCACGCCCACCTCGCGCTGCATACATTACTGATACGCCCGGCGCATCGAGATTTGTGCCAGGCACACTTCCTGTTTGAATATCGCACCTGGCGTGATGCGGTTATGCATGGCTTAACCTTTTGAATATCTGGGCCATACTTGTAATTACACGCCATTTTGTCAATGCCAGTTTCTTTGAAAATGTATGAATACGTTAGTGAAGCAGTTCTGGAGTGTCTTTGGTGGGCAACATGGGGCCATTTCGTTTTTTTTATAGGAGAAGCTCACACTGAATCTGGCCAATGACAAAAACATTGCATACAGGCTGATGATGCCTGCTTTGGCTCAGACCCGCCAACATGTGTACCTAGAGACATAATTCTCAGGTGTCGACGGAGTCGTTTTATCTTTACATACTGCATCAATGTTTACTCTTATACAGACTTGAAAATTAATGCTCATTAATTGTTCTATGTAATGTACCAAGGAGGGCTCCTCCACAAGAAACTACCAAGCGCTCAAGAAGAAGAAGAATGACAGTGGTGCTGAAATGGTTCACTGACACCACTGTGTAGTCACAGCTCTTTTCCATCTTCTTTCTATAATATTGGCTGCCACTCTATTATTTCTTTAAGACCAGATCTCCGATTATTTGTTTGAAAGTAATTACAAAAATTGCTTCCCTGAGGAGCAACTTATTGTTACTCATTATCCTCTTCTCCTTTTTCAATTCCAAAATACTATTAAGTTGGTATTTGGTGACCTTACGAACATAAGGGGTATATTCGAAATAGGGATTTAACTTCCCCCATAGCCAAGTATTTTATTTAACGAGGTCACCAAATACCAACTTTACGGTATTTTGTAATTGAAAAGGTCCATAACAACAATAGAGGAGGTAGTTATAATGACAAGTTGTTCCTCAGGGAAGCAATTTTTATCAATTTCTTTCAAACAAATAATCCAAGATTTGGTCTTATTGAAATAATAGAGTGACAGCCAATATTATAGAAAGAAGATAGAAAAGAGGTGTAAATACACAATGGTGTCAGTAACCATTTCAGCACCACGGTCATCCTCTTCTTCTTCTAGGAGTGCTGGCAATTTCCTTGTGGAGGGAACCCTCCTCGCAACACATTACGAGAACAATTTAATAATTTCCTAAGTCTGTTTAAGAGCAAACATTGATGCAATATGTAAAAGATAAAACAACAGCACCTCTGACACCTAGAATTATGGCTCTAGGTGCCGCAAGTAGGTGGGCCTGGTGTCCAAGCAGGCATCATCAGCCTGCGTATGACGTTTTTGTCATTAGCCAGATTCAGAGGTGGGGCTTCTCCTGTAAAAACGGCAGCAAATGGCACTGCGTGTTACTCCCACCAAAGAAACTCCACAGACTACTTCACTGTAAGTAACATTAATACATTTTCTAAAGAAACTGGCACTGATAAGAGTTACATGCTTAATTACATAGTATGCGTTTTTCGACAGAGAGAACAGAACGGGGAATGCAACAAGTGGCATCGCTTGAAAAACAGGAAGTGAAAAAACAAATACACAGGTTAGTATTACACAGGTCACCAGTTTTGAAACATAATGAGGAGTTGTTATAAGTGGTATATTTAAAGAGGAAATAAGTGTTTAAGTTTAGAAGGCAAAAGCTTTACCCATAGAATAAAAGGCAAAATGTTTTATGTTTATAGTAAAAGAGAAGGCAAATAAAATGCTGGTGTGCAAGGAGCAATTTCTCATTCTTTAGGAGGTTAGTAAACTTTGTAAATATAGATATAAGTCTATTTGGAGTGAGTGATATAGAGGTTACTCACCTGTAACAGGAGTTCTAGGAATGGTATATGTTGTTCATCCACACTGTCTGGCAGGTTCCTTGCCGCTTTAAATCTTGCCGGAAGGTCTTCAAGCTGGGTCCTCTCACCCACCCGGGTGGTAAAACTCTCGGCTCGGCCCCATGACGCCAGATCTAGCCCGCTGGAAGCCAGGTTGTGCGTTGAAGCCGGGGAGGTCGGGTGGGTCATGTGATTGGGGTAGAACACCGGCAGAGAAAACACCTGGTTAAGGTGAAACTCCGACACCACCTTCGGAAGGAATTTCAGGTGGGGGCGCAGGACAACCTTGTCCCTGTGGAAGACCAGATAGGGAGACTCGATGGAAAGCGCCTGGAGCTCTCCCATCCTTCTGATTGACGTGATAGCCACCAAGAAGGCGGTCTTCCACGACAGGTGAGATATGTCACACCTGTGCATCGGTTCGAATGGCCTGCCCATGAGCTTAGCCAATACCAGCAGTAGATCCCACAGAGGTGGAGGTTCTCGCATCGGAGGGGATATGTGATCAAGACCTTTGAAAAAGTGCCCTACCACCTTCTCCTGCGCCACTGTCTGCTTCCCGGCCCGTGCCTGGTAAGCAGAGATGGCTGCCAGGTGCACCTTAAGGGTCGTCGACCGAAGCCCTAGCTGAGAAAGGGACCACAGTTAGTCCAGAATGCTTGCCAAGGAACAGGAGGAAGGGTCCAGGCCCTTGCTCTGACACCAAATGGAGAATCTCTTCCATTTGAAGGCGTAGCATTTTCTGGTCGACTCCTTACGGGACGCCTCAACGACGTTGAGGACCTCGTCGGAAAGACCCAAGGCCTCTAGCCACTCAGGAACCAGGCCGTCAGGTGCAGGGATTGAAGGTCCGGATGGAATACCTTCCCCTGATTGACTGAGATCAAGTCTGGGCGGGCTGAAAGCCGCTTCGGGAGCCTGGAGCTGAGACTGAGGAGATCTGGATACCAGAACTGGCGGGGCCAGTCTGGGGCTATCAGAATTACCTGCGCCTTGTCCCTCCTGGCCTTGAGAAGCACCTTGTGGATCAAGGGAAATGGGGGAAAGGCGTAGAAGAGGCCCGGGGTCCACGGCCTCGAGAAGGCATCCCCCTGCAGCGAGCCCTGCTCAGGGGGGTGGGCATGAAACAGTCTCAGCTTCGCATTCTCCCTGGAGGCAAACAGGTCTGCCTGAGACGTGCCCCAGTGGGAGAAGAGATCTTGTACTACCTCCGGCAGGAGAGACCACTTGTGAGACGCAGCCCCAATCCGGCTTAGGGCATCGGCCAGGGTGTTGGAGGCTCCTGCCACGTGAATGGCGAGGAGATCCGCCTCCAGGCTGCGCACGAGAGACCAAATGCGGAGAGCTTCCCTGCACAAGGGCATGGAGTGCGTCTCGCCCTGGCGGTTTAGGTAGTACATGGTCGTGGTGTTGTCCGTCTGGACCTGAACCACTTGACCCCGTAGAAATGGAGCGAAGACGGCGAGGGCTAGACGAACCGCTCGAAGCTCCAGCAGGTTGATGTGGCATCGGGACTCCCGAGGGGACCAGAGGCCATGCGCTCTGTGCTCCCCCAGATGGGCACCCCAACCCATCAGAGATGCGTCAGTCGATAGAGAGACCATCGGCTCGGGGCGGACAAACGGGATGCCCTCCTGCAGATGTGCTGGAACGGATCACCACCGGAGAGTGTTCCACATCCCCTGGGTCACTGTCACTAGCTGATCCAGCGGATCGAAGTGCTGTGACCATTGGCTGGCCTGTCCCCATTGAAGGGGGCGCATGTACCAGCAGGCCCAACGGACCACGCTGGTGCAGGCCGCCATGAGGCCCAGGAGGCGCAGGAAGTCCCGGGCAGGGCGCGATTGCCCAACCTGAAATGATTGGGCAAAGGAGGAAAGAACCTCGGCCCTGTCTGCCGGGAGCCATGCTCTGGCTCGAAGAGAGTCGAGCTCTGCCCCGAAGAAATGTATCACCTGCTTTGGCACGAGTTCCGACTTGGCCTTGTTGATGAGGAGGCCAATCTGAGAGCAAACCTGGAGGGCCAGATCTCTGGACCGCTCCACTTCTGCTCTGAAGGGGGCTGCAATCAGCCAGTCGTCCAGGTAGGGGTACATCTGGACCCTTTGGCGCTGCAGGAATGCTGTCACCACTGCCATGCATTTGGTGAAGACCCTGGGAGATAGGGAGAGGCCGAAGAGCATGGCCCAGAACTCGTAAAGGGATCCCCTCTGCTCTGAAGCGGAGGAATCTCCGATAGCACGGACGGATTGGGACGTGAAAGAACGCATCCTGAAGGTCCAGGGAACAGAATCACATGCCTCGTTCCAAGGATGGGATTATCTGAGCCAGAGTGACCATCCTGAAGGTCCGAGACCTTAGAAACCTGTTCAGGTCATGCAGGTCGAGAATGGGGCGCCAGCCCCCCATCTGTTTTGGGACCAGGAAATACCTGGACACAAACACCGGGTCTGGAGGAGGATCCACCACCATCCTGATCACCTCTTTTTTGAAGGGCAGGGCAATATCGGCTCGGCGGGCCAACAGCGAGGCTGCGGACCCCGTGGCCCCCCGAGGGGCAACAGCTCGAAAGGGTGGGGCCTGCTTGAACTCCAGAGGCAGGCCCTTTCCTACCACCTCCAACACCCAGCGGTCCATGGTGATAGCAGACCAGGCAGAAAGGAAGTGGCGGAGCCGGTCCCATGGAAAGAATCTTGGGGAGTGACGAGGCTGGGGCGACACCCCTCAACCCGTCACTGGGCAGGCTTGGAGGAGGGACCGGCCGAGGGACCTCCTGGGCCTTTACCTCCCTGCTTCCTACTAGAGGAAGCTGCGGGCTTGGGTTTGGGATGTCAAGCGCAAGCCTGCTGGTCCTGGTGCTGGTGCTGTTGGGCCGGACGTGCCGCAGGCGCATAAGGACGAAAGGGCTTGTGCTGCTGCTGTCGGCGGCCTTTGTCCTTCTGGGTGGAGGTGACCGAGTCCAGAGTGGCATTGGACTTCTCGATCCGCTGGAGGTGACCTTCCACTCCAGGGCCGAAGAGGTCGGTCCCCAAGAAGGGGACGTCCGCCAATTTGTGCTGGGTATCTGACGTGAAGGTGGATATCCTCAGCCATGCTCTGTGGGGCATGGCCACCGCAGCCGCAACCGATCTGGCACAGGAGTCCCCTATGTCCAGAGCTGTTTGGAGCTGCTGCTTCGCCACCGCCCTAACCTGGTCCCGAACCTGTCGGACCGTGGTCTGCAGGTCTGCCGGGAGATGAGGGATCACCTCATCCAGGGAGCCCATGAGGGTGTGGGAGAAGTGTGCCATCAGCACGGCCGAGCTGGCCTGACGGAGGCCAAGGGAGGACGCAGCATACACCTTGCACCCAGTGTAGTCCAGCTTTTTGGACTCCTTGTCGGGGGGCTTGTCCACGTCCCTAGCGTTTCCGGAACGCCGGATAACGCTGTCGGTGACCAACCCCTCAGCAGAGGGGTGTTCCGAAAACCCAGGCAAAGAGCCGGTAGGGACCGCATACTTCCTGGCCATCCTGGCCGAGGGCGCAGGACAGGAAGCAGGCCGCTGCCAAAGCTCCAAGGCTGGGCCTACAATGGCCTCAGCCACAGGAAAGGCCTCCTTGGGTGAATCCCCTCGGTCCAGTATCTCCGTCAGGGGATACTTGGCCCGTTTGGATACGGGCTTGAGTTGCATCTCGGTGGACTCTGAGTTGAGCCGAAGCAAACCCATGAAGGACGATGGGCTTTCGTCCAATGACTGGCCCCCGGAGGACTCCAGGTCAACCGGCCTGGAGAACATGGAAGAGTCGTCGCTGGACTCCGAGGAGTCCGCAAAGAGCTGCCTAGGGCCTGAGCCACCCTCCACCTGCAAGAGGACGGTCGGGAGTGAGGATGACCGACAACCTGTGGGGCAGGCCTTGACCCGACCGAGAGTCCTTGGTCGGCGCCTCCAATTTTGGTTGTGGAGGTGGAGGTTCCACCACAATCGGTGGGGCAGCAGGTTTCGGCCGAACAACTGGCCCAGGTTTGGGCATCTTGACTGCAGCGAGGGGTTGTTTCGGCCGCTCGGGTGACAGCCACTTGATGGCCGGGGAAGGCGTCGGCGTCGACTTGCTCCCGGACAAAAGTAACTGCTGCTACCTCAGGTCCTCGTAGCGTCGACGCAATTTGTGCCGAAGCCTCTCCTCTTCTGAGGAGGAAGACGAGGACGAGCAGTGGCGCCACTTACCTCGGTGCCGAGACCGAGACCGCCGATGTTGGCAGGATCGGCTGGACCGAGAAGAAGTCCGAGACCGAGACTGAGATCCTTGGTGTTTCCGAGGACGGGCCTGGGAAGGAGCAGGGGACACCCGCTCTTCTCTCGGCTCGGACACCTTAACCGGGGACTGCTGCACCGGGGGCGCAGGCAGATCCTCAGTCTCCACCGGGGGAACCGGCGAAGAACGGTTGTCGGCTTCACCAGTCGACAGTCCGTCCGATGGGTCGAGAAAAATCTTGACCACGTCGACGCCGTGAAGCCAGCGGCCTTAGCCGCAACCTCGACCGAAGTTGACAGTCGGCTGTCCGGGGAAGGGGACCTCTCCCACTCCCACGAACGCCGACGATGGGACTTACCCTTAGAATCCTTCTTTTTGGACTGAGAGGAATGTCCCGATGGCCCCTCTCCCTTCGTGGAAATGGATTGGCAAAGCTCCTTGAACGAAGCTGAATACGAGGTACCCAAAGAGAGCGGGATAAATGCCGCGACCGAGAAGGAGGAAGATGCGGCCTGGGCCGCCTCCTCCTTGAGGGCGATCATCTGCTCGAGCTGCTCAGCCGAGCCAGCCACCGCGGTAACCGCCCAACGGGCCTCTTTCGACTTTACTGGCAGGTAGCGCTTCTCGGGGTGCCCTAGCTTTAACCGGGCAGTGCGGTCCTCCAGGACGTTGGCCGAGAACGAACAGCATGACTCGCAGGCCTGAGGGTTGTGTTCTAGGCCGAGGCAGTAGACGCACGTGGAGTGCGGGTCCGTCCTGGACATCTTCTGCCCACAGCCGCGAGGGAAAAGGATGACCGAAGTCTTGAAAATTTTAAAATGAGTTTCGGGCGAACCGAAGAATTAGGATCCAGTCTATCATGCAGAGCGTTAAGGAGGGAACCTGAGCTTCCAAGCGGTAAGGAAGATCTGGCGTCATAGGGTGGAGCCAAGAGTTTTACCACCCGGGTGGGTGGGAGGAGCCAGCTTGAAGACCTTCCGGCAAGATTTAAAGCGGCAAGGAACCTGCCAGACAGTGTGGATGAACAACATATCCATGTCCCTAGGAAAGAAGATTTCAGCTAAACACTGAGCATTTTTTAAGGTGTTCTGTCTTGTTCAATTTCAGGTGGAGAAAGTGGTGGGAGTCAAACATTATACACATAGATGTTTAGAAGACAAGAGATTGATGTTTAAACCTTGTAAGGGCCTGTATAAATGTCCTTATTTTTGCATATGTTTGTATATATTATAATAGATTATGGATAGAATGAGACAAATCTGATTTAATTAGTTTTATCAGAAGTAACCAGTTTCCTGATGAAGAGATATTCCCAAAACGTAGAATTAACACTGGATGTAACTCAATAAAACACTTTTAAAAGTAGTGGCACCTAAAGTTTTCTCTATTTTTGGGGGGGTGAGTGGGCTAGCATAACAATATAATTTGTTTGTATTTAGTATAAGCTTATACTGGACTTAAGCCTCTCCCGAGAACAGAATACTAATTTACATTTGTTTATTTTGTGGCTATGGCAGTACTGGAGAGATTTATTTTCCATAGATTTTATTCTTTTTAGTTGTTAGGATCTGGAGCATAGTGAGGGTCCTGCATGCGATCTGCCAGAGTACAGCGAATGTTCATAACCTTTGTGCTGCTGTATCGGTAACACACTGTTTACTGATAATTCTATTTCTGATTTGCTTTACTGGAACCTGAGTTTCATCAGTAGAGGCTCTTTGTGATATCCATTTTAGATTGGAAAGTTTCTGGGTTACCTTCTTGAAGTTGATCCCGTTTGCAATCCTGGGTTGTTTGCAGGAATTGAGAGGCCAAGTGTTGGAGTTGTCTGCAGGATATGGTCCCTTGCTCCTGAAAATGGTGAACTATCAGCAGTATGGTTCTGCATGAAACAAATTGCCTATACCAGCAGTAAGAGTGTCGACCTTTCTGACTCTGGACATGAATAAGTGGACTGGCTAGCTTTGCAGTATCCCCTTAACATCTTTTACCCTGGCTGTCAATGTGGAAAGAACTGGGGAGCCTGCCGATGTTTGGATCGTTCAATGAAGCTAAAATGCACAATTATTTAACTTTGCACTGACATTCCCAACTGTCCTGATTCATGTTACCTGACTCCTGAAACTTTAATCTGCTCTAAGCTGGTGCAAGTCGTACTGGTGCCCTACTTGAAAATCTGCCATTTCATCTCTCAGCCTAGGAGAGAGGTAGTTTGGGGACAAGTTTCACAAAAAGGTATATGGGTGGTACAGGCAGAAATCTTACTTGGTGACCCTGCAGGGTCAACCTTGTCCACGTGGCTTGCGGCAAATTATGGCTTGAAATATATTGAACTGCATACCTGTTTCTTCAATTCCTGGTCTGGCTTTGAAGAGTGAAGATGTGTCTGCGGTCCAGAGAGGATTACGGTGTTGAACCCTCGATGGGTAAGTAAGGGCATGGGGGGGATGTTGGTGCTAATGGGAGGGTCAGGTGGGGGAGTGCAATGACCTCAAAAGACATTGATGGACTTTTTTACAGGATTAAAAAAACACGAGGCTGTCTGCACTGGGAATGGGCAGCCCCAGTGCCACTGTTACATTTTTGGGGGAGGGGCGGCAGGGTGCTGAGAGGAGGGCTGGTGGGAGGAAGAAAGTATTAAAAAAAAACGACATGCATGATAGTGGATGTCGGGGATGAAGATTCTGCACTGGGGATTGGGAACCACACAGTGCCACTGTTATTTTTCGGGAGTGGGTGGTGACTGTTGAATGGGAGGGTCGGTGGGGAACTATAGAAATATAGTAAAAAAAAAAAACTGCAAGTGTGTGTGTATATATATATATATATATATATATATAGATGGGCAGCCCCCAGTGCCACTGTTACATTTGTGGGGATGGGGCTGGACAGGTGGATGCTGAGGAGGGTCAGGTGGGAGGAAGAAAGTATAAAAACCCACATGTATGGTA
Source organism: Neoceratodus forsteri (assembly GCA_016271365.2). Taxonomy (NCBI): domain Eukaryota; kingdom Metazoa; phylum Chordata; order Ceratodontiformes; family Ceratodontidae; genus Neoceratodus; species Neoceratodus forsteri. The sequence goes on along the minus strand of CM057458.1, from coordinate 1,062,085,334 downwards.
GTGGATGGGGGAGAGGATTCCCACAGTGAGATTGGGCACCCCTAGTGCCACTGTTACATTTCTCGGGAGAGTGGGGTGGTGGGTGGTGGTGCTGAGAGGGAGGGTTGGGAGGGGAACTATAGACATATATTGAAAACGAATTAAAAATAAATGCACAGAAATAAACTCGCATGCGCAGTAGTGGACGGGGGAAGGGGTCAGTAACAGGATTTCATGATCGGGACACTGGGGGACTGGGCACCCCCAGTGTCACTATTATGTTTCTGGGTGTGGTGGGTGCTGAGTGAGAGGGTTGAGTGGGGGGATATGTATAATTAAAAAGAAATTGACTGCCAAAATAGTGCAGTGTGGAGTGCTTGCTTCACAGGCGTGGAGGCGACTGTGTTGGCACTTCAACATGCTGTTCGGTTGCAAGGAATGTAGCAGTCCTTTTCTCATAGCAAGAGGTCTGCAGGACTCTGCCCACTGCAGAGGACATCAGCAGCACTGACTGATACAGTAGAACTGCAGACTTTAGTTCTAAATCATCATTAAATCCCATGATGTCTTGCATGAATCTGGGCATAACCTTTGCAGTGGAGTCAAGGAGGATTTCACACTAATAACTTCATTTACATTTAAATCCTGATTAAATTAGAAGGGAGCCAGACAGACAATTATTGCTCATGCTTACAGACTACACAGGTAAACAGAAAAAAGAAAAGCTGAGGGGACCTTCCCTTTAATAGGCTCTGTTGCCACTTCTGAATATATCATAACTAATCCCATAACAACAAATGCAGTGGGACACTAAATGCAGAGATCAGCCCCTCAAACAGCTCATTTGATAATGAATTACTAGCAACCCATATTGCATGCCACTAGTACACAGGCACACAATTACAGTAAAGGCTCCTAAGCAAAAATTTATTTACACTGAACAGCCTTCTTTGTCCTTTTAATTTTAAATATTGGATAGATGATGACTGATTAGAGAAGACTTGTTTAGAATTATTTTTTATCATAGGTTACGTAAAACTGTATGGCTATGTTAAGTCATAGAGATGGACCAAGAGCTCCACCTCATGGCATGCTTTCAAACTACAGTATTATTTAGCAATGCATTTGTTTCTGTTCAACTGCTACGTTCACTGGAGTGTTTGACCCCATTTTATAGGGACAACCTAGAAGGGTTTTACATGTAGATGAACGTCACAGGTAAGAACAGATAAATAGCCATCATGAGTACAATAAATATTAAAGTATGGCCACACAAGCAACAGAAAACATTAATTTAAGTACTGTACAAGCAGAGAAATACATATCAGTACAGGTAGTACAATTCAATTTCATTAGAAACAAAAGTTGGCAAGCAAATATTCTAAAATGATGCTTAAAATGAATCATGTGATGGGAGTTCTCTTAAGTAAAGGGGGGAGAGAATTCCAAACTACCAGAGTTTATTACAAAGAGAATTCATCCCCATTTGAGACATAAAAAGTGGAGATTTTCTTTAGCTGAACGGAGTTAGTTATTATCATATGGTTTCAGTAGGTCCCTCAAACAGGTAAGTGAGTCACTAGTTAAAAGTTAATGCACAAAAGTCGCAGTAGCATTACAAAAGTTAAGAATATCAAAAGAATTTATATTTCTTCCATCAAAAATCATGTAGCCTAAGCAAGTCCTTAATTTAAATCTGATTTGGTAGCTTTCAGATACAGCAATTGCTTCTATATATATACCTTGTGTAATTCAGTCCATTCAGGTTTACTGAAATTCACACTAGCAAGACATATAATATACTATAATATAATACGATGTAATATAGAACAATATGACATAACTATGTTAAGCAAATGCACATGCAGTACGTATACACATAAACTCCCTGGAATATAAAGCATGCGGTTTAAAAATAACAATAAAGCGTAAGGAGAACAGTTCGATTAGTATTATTCTAATTTTTTTTTTTTAATTGGTAATGGTACAAGCCCTAAAATTAATAAACTTGACACCACTCAAGTAATTAAGGCCATAATGTAATCAAAGTTTTAACCTTAGGCCACAATATTAAAGCTTGAGTGGTTTATCACCCCTGGATGTAATCATAGCCTTGAAAAGCATAGTTAATCTATTTATTTTGATTTGGACTTTCAAAATCATATAATTCAGTTCACAAGGCAAAGGAAGAACATTTCACAAAATTACACACGTTTTTATTTTCCATTACTACAGCAACCTGGAACTGTCAGTTTTCAATATTCTGTTCTACCAGAATGGCACAAATCCATTATAATGCACTGCTAACCCTTCACCTGGATGGTCTTTTCTTTATTATTAAACATGGTGAGGCATTACACATCTGTGTGTGTGTGTGTGTATACCTCTGAGAACAGAAAGTGGCAAATATTAGTGCTATTTTGCCATGCATGTGATATTCTCACTGTACAGTAGGTCCATGTGTGGCAAAATGTATCAGTGATAATTCTCACTCTAGGTCCATGTGTGGCAAATATACTGTGTGTGGCCACGGAGGGACAGGTAAAGCAAAAGCACCTCGAAAATGCAAACAGCTCACAATGATCACCTTCATACAGTGAGCTTGTGCCACTGACAAAACAGGACACAGGAACTTTTCTTGCCATTCTATAATAACAGGCATGACATAAATCAGATATGCCATGGCCCTCATTAAAGTATCAAAGATGCTTCCCCTTGTGCAGTTGACTTTCCGACATCACCCGTGGCTTTGCCGCTTGTGATGATATAAGGTCAAACTGCACTCGGGGGGGGGAAAAATATCAGTGATATTTTCAACAGAGCCATGGCATATCCTTGATGTATACAGTATTTATTTATTTATTAGATCATCGGTTTATAGACCTTTGAGTCAAAGACTCATTTACAAAGGCACCTCATCAAGAGAGCAATACATTGCAGCAAACAAAACAGTACAGTACATAACGCTTAGATTAAAAAAGCAACCAGTGTTACAGAAATTCACTGGTGGTACAAGCTTGGTAATAGGTAGATCACAGTAGTCATAATAGAGGTACATGAGTACCACGTCAGGTAGCATCCAGAGATATTTTATTACATTAGTCAGCAGATGTTGCCTGAGACCCCAGGCATATACAGCCAAAGTAGACAGGGCAAACCCAGTCTAGGGGTGAGGGTAAGGGGCAGATGGGGGATTATGTGCAGTTGCAGCAGCGAGTGCTCCTCAGATGGCTTCTGAGGGAGACCTTGAAAGGACCAAGCTTAATGGAGTCAGTTATGTTGGCTGGGAGGGAACTGAACCAGGAGGGAGCCCGATAGCAAAAAGATCTCTGGACCATAGAGGTCCTTACCCTGGGGACAATAAGGGAGGTTTTGACAGTGCTGTGGGTGGAGACTGAGGGGGAGGCACGCTGCAGGGAGGTGGCAACCCCAGTGTGGGAGAGCCCTAGCAGGGTCTTTTTTACAAGAAGGCAGGTTTGGAAGCAGAGTCCTTCTTTAAGGTTGAGCCAGTTGGTGGTGGAGTACAACAGGCACGTATGGGTGCGCTTAGGGGCTCCCAGCATTAGACTGCAGGCCTTGTTTATGGAAAGCTGGATTCCTGCAAGTGCAGTGTTGTTGGCTGCAGCATAGATGGGCAGCCCATAGTCGATTAGTGACAGGACAGAGGAGGTGATTGCTGATCTAAGGGCCTACTGTAGGCAGTCCCTATGGTGGTATAACAGTCCAATCCTGACATTGGTGGCAGCAGAAAAGGCATTGATATGGGAATGGAAGGAGAGTGCTAATCAAAGATAATGCCCAGATACTTGTAGAAGGAAACCTGCTCAATGGGGTTTAGTGTGCTAGGCAGTATCTTGAGAGAGGCACCACTGGCTTTGTTTTGGCGATGTGAGAAGAGCATAGCTATGGTCTTTTTTAGGTTCAGGACTAGCCTTCGTGATGTGAACCAATGCTCAGCTCTATCAAAAGCTTGTTGGAGGGTGGCCTGGAGTATGTTGGGGTTGGGGTCAGAGGCGAAGAGCACAGCGTCATCTGTGTAGAGGAGAATATAACTTGGACAGGCCAAGGGGAGGGAGTTGAGGTAGAGACTGAAGAGGAGAGGGCCTAAAATGGAGCCCTGGGAAACCTCAGAATGGACAGGTTGTATGTCAGATAGGGTACTATTGATTTTTACACACTGAATTCTGGAAGAAATGTAGCTGGTGAACCATGCAAGGGGGCCTGGGGAGAAATCAAGGCATCTGAGGGAGTCAAGCAGGAGGGGATGGCAAACCATGTCATAAGCCTTGGAGAAGTCAATAAACACAGCACCGGCAGGACTTCTGGCATCAAGAGCAGAGTGCAGGAAGTTGGAGAATTCAAGTAGCGCAGTTGTGGTGCTGTGACCTGCATGAAAGCCATGCTGTTCAGGGAACAGGATATTGTGCATGGCCAGGTATTCAGCAAGCTGGTTGGCAACTACTTTTTCAAGGGCCTTAGAGAGTGGGGGGAGGATGGAGATAGGTCGATCGCTGCTCTTTAGGATGGGAGTGACGATGGCGGTTTTCCATGTGCTGGGGAACTGCCCCAGGCACAGAGTGCGGTTGAGCAGCTCGGTAAGTGGGACCAGGATAGCAGCCAACATTAGACAAAGCAGCCTAGTGTCCAGTAGGTCAGTGCTGGGGTTGTTACTACTAATGGCTTTTTGCAGAAGGGGTCTAGCCTCCAGCGGGGAGATGGTACGTAGATAGAAAGGAAGTCTCTGGAGAGTGGGCAGGGGTGCTACTGGGATGGGGTCAAACAAGTTACTGGGCAGGACTGAACTCAGGTCTGAGAAAGTGTGGTTTAGGCAGTCTGCAATGCCAAGGGGGTCAGAGCAGACAGTTCCATTAAAGGAGAGTTGAGAGGGGTTGGGGAGCAGGATTTCCCATTCATCTCTTTTACATTATCCCAAAAGTTCCAAGCCGACCCCCAGGAGGAGACAAGTGCAGATTGGTAGTACTGGGCTTTGGCCTGTCGAATGGCCCAAGTACACATTATATATATATATATATATATCTATATATATATTATATATATAGATATATATATATAATATATATATAGATATATATATATAGATATATATATATATATATATATATATATACACACACACACACAGTGTAAGTATATATATGTATATATATCTTCATTGCAAAAAAAACTTTGTTAATGAATCAGTTAGGGTTGTTAGTAAAGTGAAAAAAGCTGGGAAATGTGGTGTTAGGGTTTCCAACCCTAATGCCCCACCCCCACCCTGCAGACACCGACAGGCATCGGGGGGTGTGCCTTGGGGTCGTCGGACCTAATGCTCACCCCATTCCATAAGTAAATAAGCTGAGATGGATACAGTATAGGAGAATATTATATATTAGCTAGGTAAACACCAAGATAGAGAAGTCGATAGGGAGAAGGACAGGGGTAAATGGAGATAAATGCAACGGCAGTAAGGACAGGGATGGGGCTAAAAGGGGTAAGGCCATCAAAAAATGGAGGGCAATGAGTAACAATACCCATAGTCTGGATAACAAGCTCCCCGAACTAGTGGCATTGATGGAAGAGAGATGCCTGGATATCGTGGTAGTCACAGAAACATGGTACACAGAGAACCATGACTGGGATGTCAACATACCAGGACACACAATCTACAGGAGGGACAGAGAGGGTAAAAGAGGAGGAGGAGTAGCTCTCTATGTAAGGGAAGGGATCAAAGCAATGAAACTACAGGATAAACAAGGAGGAGAGGAGGCACTGTGGGCCACCCTGGAGACAGGAAATGGCACCACAATCCGCATGGGAGCTGTATACAGACCCCCGTCTCAGGGGGAGGAAATGGACAAGGAAATGATAGAAGGCATCCTTAGGATGGCAGAAAAAGTGGAGATATTGTTGATGGAGGACCTAAATATGCCAGATGTTAACTGAAGCACCTTTGCTGCAACTACAGTACATCCAAGAGCAGGGTCATTCTCGATGCCCTACAGGGGGGCATGCCTCAGGCAGCTAGTGTTGGAACCCACTCGGGAGGGAGCAGTCTTAGACCTGGTACTCTCAAATGGGGACAGAGAGAGGATCTCTGATTTAGAAGTGGGTAGCCATCTGGGAACAAGTGACCACCAAACAGTGTGGTTCATGATAAACACAGCTGTTGAATCAAGCCATACAAAAGCGAGGGTACTGGACTTTAGGAGGACTGACTTGGGCAAAATGGGAGAGTGCCTCACAAAAGCACTAGCAAATGGGCAAGAAGGGATGGAGGAACAATGGGGAAAATCAAAGCTGCCATCACAGAGGCAACAAGCCTTTTCGGAAAGCAAATAAATCAAAACAAAGGGAAAAACACCATGATTCTCAAAAGAGGTGGCAGGGAAGGTTAGGGAGAAAAAGACAGCATTCAGGAAGTATAAGGAAACACAGAAGGAGCAGGACACAGAACTGTACCAGTTAAAGCAGAAGGAAGCGAGGAAGGCAGTCAGAATAGCAAAGGCCCAAACCGAGGTAAAGATAGCCAACTTGGTTAAGAAGGGGGATAACACCTTTTATATGCACATTAGGGAGTGAAGAAAGACCAAAGGAGGGATACTGGTGTTTAATAAAGGGGAGTTAATGTAGGCAGAGGGTGACAGTGAAAAAGCAGGAATACCGAGCAAATACTTCTGCTTAGTATTCACAAAAGAAGAGGAGGGGGAGGTACTTAAACCAAACAATAGAAACACTCTAAATAGGGGGGCTACCAGTCCATTCACAGAAGAAAGGGTTCTGAAAGAACTCTTAAAACTGAAGGTGGACAAAGCAATGGGGCCGGATGGGATTCACCCCAAAATTCTAAAAAAACTAAGGATAGAACTAGTGACACCACTGACTACCCTCTTTAACAAATCATGGGAGGATGGGGTGGTACGTGAGGACTGGAGGAGGGTGGATGTGATTCCACTTCACAAAAGTAGGAGCAGGCCAGAGGCAGGAAACTACAGACCTGTTAGTTTGACCTCAGTGGTAGTGAAAATTATAGAATCACTTCTGAAGGAAAGAACTGTTGAGTACCTAGAGGCCAGCAGGGCACAGGACCCAAGGCAGCATGGATTCACAGCAGGAAGGTCATGTCAGACGAATTTAATATATTTCTTTGACTGGGTGACCAAAGTAGTAGAGCAGGGAGGGGCTGTGGACATGGCCTACCTAGACTTTAACAAGGCATGTGACACAGTCTCACACAAAAGATTAATATACAAGTTAGCCAGCCTTGAAGTGGGTCCCAAGGTTGTAGCCTGGGTAAAAAACTGGCTAGACAACAGGACACAGAGGGTAATTATAAACAAAGTCCACACTGAAGAAAGGTGGTTACTAGCGGGGAATCACTGTGTTCAGTACTGGGACCTGTCCTTTTTAATGTCTTTATAAGTGACACTGCGGAGGGACTGGAAGGAAAAGTATGCCTGTTTGCAGACGACACAAAAATCTGCAACAGGGTTGATACAGAAGAGGGAGTGGAAAGGATGAGAAGGGACTTGGCAAGGTTGGAGGAATGGTTAAAAGTATGGCAGCTTAGATTCAATGCAAAGAAGTGCATCTGGGAAACAAAAACCCAGGGGAAGAGTACACAATGGGGGTACTAACAACAACAAAAATGGAAAAGGACCTGGGGGTAGTCAAATCAGAGGACCTAAAGGTGAGCAAACAATGTGAGAAGGCAGTAAGGAGGGCTGGGGAATACTGGGATGCACAGGGAGAGACAACACCAATAGAAAACAGAAAGTTGCTATACCTCTGTATAGACAGTTGGTGAGACCCCATGTGGAGTATTGTGTACAGTTCTGGAGACCCCCATCTCCACAAGGACATAGACAGGATGGAGGCAGTCCAGCGGATGTCAACTAAAATGGTGGTGGTCTGCACCAGAAGCCATACAAAGAGAGACTAAAAGAGCTTAATATGTATACCCTTGAGGCAGAGACTGCCTTCAAGCATGGTGGCCGCATAATTTCCTAAGAAAACCACTGAGGGGGCTGTTTTGTCACATGATCTGGTAATCGCACCTGAATTGTCCCGTTCTGGAACCACAGCCTATTCACAGAATTCTCCAGCTATCGAACAAGCCCAAAAACGGAGGTAACAGCCTAAATCTCACTGAACAGCACCCGTTTCAAGTATTCACAGCACCATAAGGCACATCAGCCCTTCCGACGGGTCACTTCAAGTAACTGATGCCCATGACAAGGGGCTCCATGCGGACTGAAATAGCAGCTGTGCCTGCGGGTCACGCTAATCAAGCGACGCTGGCTACAGACTCTCAACAAATGACAGGCTACAACATTATGATGGCCAAACTGGATAAAATAGTGATCAATACAACAGATTTAAAAAAGACTACCCAAAACACATGGAATTTGATGGCAGATAAGGACCGCTTGGCCCACCTAGTCTGCCCATTTCCCTACCTATTGGATAAGCTGCATATCCTAGTTAACCAACAGCCCACTTAGACCTAGAATAACTAGCTGCATGGGTCTCCATGTCGGAAAAAAAACTACACGACACAGTGGGCACAGTACAGAGCCAGAGGAGGTATTACATGGTCACCATCAAAAACTGAACTTTCTCCTCAACAAAGTGGATGACTTAGAAAATCAGACAAGGAGAAAGAACCTGAGGTTAATTGATGTCTCAGAGGGGCTGGAGGGATGACACATGATGGGCTTTTTGAAGGAATTTCTGCCCACCATCACCAAAGTAAAAAAACATGGCACCACTGTAGATCGAGTCACAGGTTCCTAGTCCCTCACCCACAGCAGGGGGAGTGCCCTCAACCAATTCTATTTACATTCTTCAGAGATCCAGAAAAGTAGTGGTACTTAAAAAGAGCCAGAGACCAGGGGACTTTCCAATGGCATGGGCACAGAATCCATATTTTCCAGGATTTCTCCTTCGAGCTTTAGAACTGCGCAGAGCTAATGCCTCAGTTAAACAACAGGGCTGTAGGCTTAATATCCCCACATCCCTATGTTATCCTGCCATGCTGTGACTTCATATCAATGGAGAATATATGTCTTTCGACTCCCCAGCAGCAGTGGAGCATTTTGTTTGGGATGTTCAAGAAAAGCAAGACATACGGGGCAGGCGGCCTGGCACTCCAACTGAGGAAGAGGAATCAAAAATGGAGGTGGCACAAGAGCAGGAACAAAGGGCACATCTTGCTGAAGGGAGAGAATTGCCTGTGGAGGCTGACTGGCAGCAAGCAGGCAGAGGCAGATCAAAAAAGAAACCTAAAAAGGACCAAGCTCCATCGTCGTACATGAGGAAACAGAGATTCAGACATAGACAACGGAGATTCATACCCTCCGATGTGAGTAGTTGTTCCCCAGGGCTGACTCCTATTAAAACTTCAAACAGATTCAAACCCCTGAGGGAACTACTGCCTGCAGTGCTGGACCTGACATGCCGCAAAGCTGCATCAGAGGGCACACCAAGCAAAGAACCTGATGCCTGTTCCCCACTGCCTGTTGACTGGGCTAATTGTTTGACAGATACACAGGACACACAAGAAGACTCTTTAATCATCTGCTCTTCTTGATTCCTCAGACTCCGTGCTGCAAGCTGCCTAGGCAGCTGCTAGTTTCTCTGGGCACTGTTTTCTTCTACCCCACAGGTAGAAAAGCTCCTTGCCGAATAGCTACCTTATGGGGAGCTTAGCTAAGCGGCGAAGGAGGTGGTGGTTTAAACTTACTGGTATTCTTATTGTGTCTGTATCTGGCTATGGGGGGGGGGGGAAGGTGCATTATCACAAGGCCAAATGGTACAGCTGCTGAGCGTATAACAGCCGCGTGGAACCGCCTGTTTACAAGTTTGTACTGCGGGGTTTTGGCATCCTCTGGACAGCCCAGACCCAAATGAATCATTGCATTGGGTCTGGTAAAGGGGGTCCAACCCAATTAGAGGTGCTTGGCAAGTTTTCAGCAAAGTTATAAAAGTGGTTGTTGCCTAGTACAAACATGTGGTACACAGAAAGGGAGGCTAGCTCCTACTACCTAGTGGTCAAAACATTTTTTGGAGCCCACTCTATTTCACCCAGGTGGAGCAACTAATGGCCACAAAACATGCCCCCTCTACGCTGTTTTTCTCCCCATACAGCTCAACTTAAATAGCTGCATTTGTGGGATGACTATATATGAATATGTCAGTGTGTACAGTATAATAACATATATTATATTAGGTTGTGTTACTAAGTTAAGGGCTCAAAGGTTCTGGACCTTAATACTTTCTGAGCTTGAGGGTGGATGTTATGTCTCGCACCTGCACACCGGGGGGGGGGATACTGGGCTTATGTGGGGTAAATCCTATGCATGAAGGTTCGCCCTAGTAACGACTGGGGGACAGTGCTGCTCCCATCAAGCGGTGGCTGACTCCCTCCACAGCCGGATAACTGGAATCCCACTAATGGCCACTTATTATGGCCATTCTTGACGGTTTGTTACAGGGTTGCCTCCCAGGGCTGAATGTTCACCAAGGATAGCCATCTGCTTTCTTTACACCCTATTTTTGGTGATGTCCATGAATGGGAGAGGCTGGTCCCTCCTACCACTGCCACGGCCCCTAGTGGTGGTCCTGGGACTCAGCTCTTAAATTGTGGTTAACACTTGAGCTGTGGTGGTGGTAAATGTTCATGGACCAAAGGTATATGATTGGTTTGACAGCTGAAAAGCAATCCACCCTAGAGAGGTTCCCTCTAACCATTGGTGTAGCATCAAGCCGGCTGCACCGGGTTACAGTAGGGGGCCATGCTCTAAGAATGTATATGTACTTGTAGGTCTGTACCATAATAAGGGAAGGATCACCCGCAACTGGTCAGCACTTGACAAATGCCCTACTGTCGGTCTGTTGGTGTATCCCTTGGCTGCTGAGGGGTCTGGGTGGCCCCGTTCCCAAAGCTGGGAAGGGAGTATGTACACATAAACAAAAAAATATGAAAATCTTTGTTAACAGCAAAGCTAGTGGGGAAAAGTACTTCAGAAGTGGAAGACAGATCCACGGGGGAGGGGGTAACTCAGTCCCGGAGGTGGGGGCAAGCCTTGCAAAGAGAGGGAACAACAATGGGAAGAGGGGCCATAAAACATGTGGAGATAGTGGGTATTTATATAGTGCTAATATGGTGTCCCCCATACCGGTAACTCTTACATCATGGAATGTCAGGGGTATGAATGACCCTGTCAAAAGAAAGAAAACTCTGGCCAGGTTCAAAAAACTAAAAACGCAGGTTGCTTTCCTGCAAGAAGCTAAGATTAAGCAGGTAGAGGCCAAGAAATTGGTCAGAGAATGGGTAGGGTGGGAGGTGCACAGTGTTTTGGGAAGACTGGGGCGCTCCATTTTATGCCACAAGAATCTGAAATGGCAAATCCTGGAGCAGCACGGGGATAAGGAAGGGAGGTGGAGTCTGGTCAAGGTGACAACACCTAGGAAGCCTATGATTTTGGGTAACATTTACGCTCCAAATGAAGATACCCCAGAGTTCTTCAACCACCTGTCCCAAAAATACTGGACATGGCCCAGGACTCACCTGACATAATACACGGGGATTTAATTTGCCTATGGCTCATCTACTGGATAGGTCTAATGCTAGGCCCGAATCCCACACTAAGTCATTACAGACCTTGACGAACCTTCTGGTACTACATTAACTTGCTGACACTTGGCAAACTTTTCATCCAGCTACCAAGGATTTCACATTTTACTCTGAATCATTCAGCACAGCCAGTAGACTGGACTATTGGTTCACATCACACAAACGGAACCCTGTCACTACTGAGGTGCCCATTTCCCCCATGTGTATTTCTGACCATGCTCCAATTCAACTACAGGTCTATTTGGCCCCAGGGAAAGAAAGATCACTGATCTGGAGACTGGATCCACTTTTACTAAACAACCCTAAATTTCAAACCTGGCTAAAGCTAGAGATGGCTATTTATTTTCTGGACAGCTCAGAACACTTTGCCTCTCTACCCATGATCTGGGAAGCATTGAAGGCATCTTTGAAGGGCAAGTAATATGCAGGACACAGAAGGAAGCTGAGGCCCAGCAGTTAGAACACCAGTTGGCACAGAAAGAGGCGGTATGCAAAAATTACCCCACCCAACTTCAGAACCCGGCCTTCAGATATGAATTATCAGCCCTTAGGATACAACTGAATGTGCTGGTGACTAGAAAAGCTGAACTTCAAATCTCCAGATTAAAACACGAATACTAGGAGCAGGGAGAAAGGGCTAGCAAACTACTGTCATTCAGACTGCGGAAGCAGCAAGCTAAGAGACACATAGAGAAATTAAGGGATAGTGCAGGGAAAGTGGAATGCTCTCTTAAAGCAATCAATAAGATTCTGACAAATTTCTATGAGACCTTGTACAAATCCTAGACTCCATTCCATAAACCCAGTGTGGACCAATTCCTGGCACAAACTCACCTTCTCAAACTGTCTGAATCACAAGGACACAGTCTAGATTCCTCTATTGAAGAAAAAGAGCTTTTTGAGGCAACAGAATCCATGGCAGCGAATAAAGCCCCAGGAAGCGATGGGTTTCCAGCTGATTTTTATAGGGTCACCAAGGAGGCTGTGGTGGCTCCGATGCTTAGGATGCTGAAGGATGCTCACACTACTCAGGTTCTTCCTGAAACCTTGAGGGAGGCGGTGATAACAGTTCTTCCTAAAGAAGGCAAAGACCTATTATCCCCTGGGAGCTATAGGCCCATATCTTTAATTAACGCAGATGCTAAAATCTTGGCAAAAGTGCTGGCCTCTCGACTTGAAAAACTACTACCCCTTCTAATACACTGCTCCCAGGTGGGCTTTGTCAAGAAGAGATCAAGTACTGATCACCTGAGAGCGTTGATCTCGCTTTTTCAACATGCCGCCTCTTTGCCAACACCAGCAGCCGCCATTACGATTGATTTTGAGAAGGCCTTTGATTCGGCTGAATGGAAATATCTATTGGCCACTCTAGAACACTTCAATATAGGCCGAAGGATTAAGGGGGTGGGTCAGCACTATATATAATGGCCCAAAGGCTAGGGTCCTTACCAACAGCCTCCTCTCCAACCCCTTCACCCTGCAGAGGGGGGCTAGACAGGGCTATCCCCTATCCCCATTACTTTTCATGTTAGCAACTGAGTCGTTGGCTTCGGCAATCAGAGCTCATAGGCACATACACGGCTTGCAAGTTGGACAGAAGGTATACAAAACTAAACTTTATTTGGACGACTGCTTCATCCTGACCAATAATATTCAGGCTAGCCTAGACCCAGTGCTGAACTTATTTGCACAATTTGAGAAGCTGTCAGGTCTTAAAATTAACAGGTCCAAGTCCAAAGCAATCCTTTGCATAGCTTTAAACCACCTTACCACAAGGGAGATAGGAAAACATTCAGGCCTTGCCTGGGCAGCAGCCTCCATTAGGTACCTGGGTATTAATCTATCTCCTGATTTGCACAAGTTGGTGCCTCTGAAGTTCTGGACCCTTATAACAATGTTCCAGTTGGAGCTGAACAGATGGCAACACCTAAACTTGTCACTCCCTGGTAAAATTGACTCTATAAAAATGATGCTGGCCCCCAGAGTATATACTATCTGCTGGCTCACCTCCTGTTACTAACGCAGAACAAGTGGTTTTGAAAACTGGATTCCCTTATAAGACAATATCTATGGGGCACGTCACAGCCCAGATACAGTCGAGTTAAGTTAAGGGCACACTGGAGGAAAGGGGGGTTGGAATTCGCCTAACTTTAAGTACCACATGTATGCTTTTTCAGGAGCCAGATCTTTATTAGCCTTTCAGGACCTGGATCCCTACATGCCTGCATGGCTACAGGTAAAGCAAGCACAGTCTGGAGGTTTGCACCCCTCCATTGCCCTGTATATTCCACTGCAGGCTAAAAAATGCACTATGGGTCATGGTTAAAGCAGCTCACACTGCATGGTGGCAGGTAGTAACATTTTCAGGAAGATGTGTATGCCCAGGTAACAACACATACCTCTGGGGTAACCCAGAAATGTGTATTGATGGGTCCCTGATTTACTGGAAGAGCTGGGCAGATGAAGCCATTTGTAAAATAACAGACTTGTTAACCTCAGATAAGAATAATCTGGAATCTTTCCAGGTGCTTCAGGAGAAATATGGTTTACCAAAGTCTTGAGTTCTGGAGATATTTACAACTTAGATCTATGTATAACCAGTGGACTAGGAAAACATGTTCCTATACATCCTGCAAGAAGGGTTGAGGAGGACGCTCCTCCCTGTGTCAGTGGTGAAAGGGCTAAAACTAACTGACCACAGAGCAGGCCCCTTATACCAAGTAATGAGAGAGGGTCTGCCAGGCCCCACTATGGGAGCAAAAGTGAAATGGCAGGCTGCCCTAGAAGAGAATTTCTCTGATTGGTGTAAATGTTGGGGGTTAACGCACCAAGTATGTGTAGACCATAAGAGTCGTTAAATATAGAACAAGATTCTGCACTCTTGGTACCGCACACCGGTGCAACTAAAAGAGCTTAGCCTGCTGGATCACGATACCTGCTGGAAGTGTGCCTCACTGGGAGCTGACCTTCTCCATATTATCTGGGATTGCCCATTTATAGCTCCCTTCTGGATGCAAGTTATTCATAAATGCACAAAAATATTAGGACTAGAGGTCCCCAAGACCCCTCAGACTCTCCTCCGGGGGCTGATACCTCAGGAGACTGTTATAAAGGTCTTCAGCCTGAAATGGTTGATAGCTGCCTCAGTGGAAGCCAAGAGATTAATACTTACCAGATGTAGAAACACAACCGTCCCAACCATTCAGGAATGGGAAAAAATCAATAGAATCCCTTGACTTGAATTCTAGATTATCCCTGAGGGCCTTCCAGAATGGAAGGAAATACTTGGAGATGTGGACTCCGTATCTGACTTATGTAAATTGGTCCAGAACTAGCTTTCCTTCTGATGCAGCTAGGCCACGATGGCACCCACCCTAGACAGCTTTTACCCACTTATATCAGGATGGATTTCACAGGTACACTTGAGGCTGCACCCCCGGTATTCACTAATGCAAAAGATACATAAAGATTCTTAACCACATACTGTAATTATAATGGACATAATGTTTATATTAGTCAAAAGGTCCAGATGAACTGCTTCCGCAATGTTTGTATTACCTTACTCAGATACTGTGTTCAAATGTATACAGGATGCCTGTTACATCCTTGTTTTCTTTTCTCACTGTGTGTATGAAATACAAAGATTTTCAATAACAAGATTAACTGTCAGTATGTATACCCTCAAGGAAAGGAAGGAGAGGGGGGACATGATAGAAACTTTCAAGTACCTCAAGTGAGATAACAAAGTCCAAGAGGGTAGCATCTTTCAGAAAAAGAGATGTGCAAGAACAAGGGTGCACAATCTGAAGAGAGGGGGATGACTCAGGGGCAAAGTGAGGATGTATTTTTTCATGGAGAGGGTGGTGGATGCATAGAATGGCCTTCCTGAAGAGATCGTGGAGTCAAAAACAGTGGTGGAATTCTAGAATGCAAGGGACAGACAAAAGGCAATTCTGGTGGTGGGTAGGAAGAAGTAGGCTTTTGGTTAACTAGGATCTGTAGCTTATCCAATAGGTATGGAAATGGGCAGACTTGGTGGGCCAAGCCGAAAGTATAAGTGTATATGTGTGTGTGTGTGTGTGTGTGTGTGTGTGTGTGTGTGTGTGTGTGTGTATATTTATTTATTTATTCAAGAGTTTAACCAAGCAGGCATACTGAGTGGAAGACCACTCGTTTCCAGATGCGACCTGGGGGAAACATGGGGGGTAACATAAGGGAAGGCACAGTAATTACACAAACATTCAGTACAGATGAGGAGGCACTATTATGGAGCCTCTACAGTAGGTAGCTATGGTAGACATGTTCTTATATCCAGATACTGAGAGCATCAGCAATACCTACTTAGATAGGAGAGAGGTGAGCGCCTCCAGAGAGTATTGCGCTAGTTTAGGAGATAGAGGGAGGGAGGGAGCAACAAGTGTAGCTAAGTTAGCCGGGTGGTTATAATATGCGATTTTTTAGCAGATTAGTAAGCCCTCTGGAATTTAGGGCCACCTAGAGGGCAGGGCGGGAGCAACAGCAGAGCGAGAGGAAATGTTCTAGGAGTCGGGTGTTGAGGTGTCTGTGATTGGGGAAATGGCGGATATCTGCTGGTAGGTCATTCCAGAGTTTTGGTATATGGTAGCTTAGTGCTGCCTGGCCCATAGAGGTGCGCATAAGAGGGATTTGGAAAAGCCTAGCATCCGAGTGCCAAAGCAAGTACGCCGGGGGGAGCTGAGGAGTTAAGGATGAGGCCAGGTAAGGAGGGAGTGAGTGGGACCAGTATTTAGCAGCAACTCTGGAGCAGTGGATTAGCCGGCGGTCTGCAAGTGAGGGGAGGGACAGGGAGCTGTACAGGTCACTGTGGTGGGTCAGTTTTGGACATTCCACTATGAAACGGCAGAAGAAGTGGAAGAGGGTGTCCAGGCTGGACAGAGTAGATGGTGAGGCGGCGCCATAGACCACATCACCGTAGTCAAAGATCGGAAGAATCATTTTTTGCACGAGTTCCCGCCTGACCGTGGTGGACAGGCAGCCTTTGTTGCGGTAGAGGGCCCCTAGTTTAGGATTAAGTTTTTTGTGCAAGGATTCCACATGAGTAGAGAAGTCTAGGTTTTGGTTGAGCCATACACCTAGATATCAGAATGATTTACAGGATTCTAAGGGTGAGTGGTCCAGGGTTTCGAAAGGGGGGCACTCAGCGAGCCGGGCGAGACGCGGCTTTGAGCCGAACGTTAGAGAGACAGTCTTTTTAGCGTTTAGGAACAGCTGGTTTGTAGAGAGCCAGTGTTGTACAGCATTAAAGTCCTGTTGCAGGTGGTCATGTACTGTTACCATGGAGGGGCCAGTGTTGTATAATACCGTGACGTCTCGTATACATTTGATAGATGAGGGAGCAGGCTAGCGGAGTTCATTAAGGAAAACCGAGAATAGGATTGGGCCCAGGACTGACCCTGAGGGACTCCTGTGGTGATGGGGAGAGGGGCAGATGAGGGGACTAATTTTCACTGCTTGCTGCCTGCAGCTCAAGTATGCACGAAAACCAGTTAGTGGCAGGGGTGAGAGGCCGGTAGCCTTTAGTTTATCTATAAGGAGAGTGTGTGAGACGGTATCAAAAGCTTTGGCCAGATCAATAAATATAGCCGATGTAATGTGCCCTTTATCCATACCTGAGAGGATATCGTTTGTTACTCTTAGTAGGGAGGTAGTGGTGAAATGAGATTTTCGGAAACCAGATTGGTATGGGGTGAAGAAAGCAGAATCAGCTAGGTGCTGGGAGAATTGGGCGAGGGCAAGTTGTTCATGTATCTTAGCCAGAGTTGGGAGGAGGGAGATGGGGGTAATTCCAGGCGAGGGGGTCACCCCTTCGGGCAGAGGGATGATAGTAGCCAGCTTCCAGGCAGTGGGTATCGATGACGCCGAGAAGGAGAGGTTGAACAAATCAGCTAATGGGGCAGCTATTGCAGGAGCCGATAGCTGGAGTAGTCTAGAGATCAAGCCAGAGGGCAATTGCCCTTGTTAGGGCTTAGGGTTGCACAGAGCTTGGTAGACTTCGGCCGGAGTGACAGGTTGGAAGGAGAAGGAGAGGTAGGAGGAGGGAGGCTGTGGGTTAGGAGAGGAGTGCTCAGGGGTGGGGAGGGGAGACTATTTACCAGGGTGGCTGCACTGTTGGTAAAGTGTATGTTGAAAGCCTTGGCTACTTCATATGGGTCTGTGATGGCTCGGCCATTTATTGACAGAGCAGGGGTAGGTGGTTGGGTAGGCTGGGTTAGTAGAGATTTGATGGTTTTCCAGAAGAGGGAAGGATGGTTCTGATTTGCGCATAGAGCCGACGCAAAGTAATTCTGTTTGGCTAGGCGAATCGCCTTGGTACAGGAGTTACGGAGGGCTCAGTAAGTTTGTAGGTCATGGTGGGAGCTAGTAGTTTTGTGTTTTTTCCAGGCCAGGTCCCTGGAGTGGCTTTGACGTATGATTTCGGCGGATATCCAGGGTAGGTGGGAACCCCTAACTCTGTTTTTTTTTAGTGGTGCGTGATGATCCCATACCCTCAGGAATATGTTTTTGAAGCTGTCGAGCGCAGCATCAATCGAGGGGGCCTGGGGGATGCAGGACCAGTCAGCCATAGTCAGGTCTAGCAGGAGTGGTGTGATAGCTAATGACTTAAAGCATCTGGCTAGCAGTGTCCGGGGAGGTTTGGGGCTTGTGCACTTTACGGACCACATAGACCATGTGGTGATCACTTAGGAGTCAGGAGTAGGCCTGCTCCTATCGATCTATGGGGTGAGTGGTCAGGGCCCAGTCCAGGAGGGAGTGGTTGAGGGTTTTAGGTTCATCCTGGTGGGCTGGGTGATTTGTTGTGCAACAGGCACATACCTTGGAGCGTAGCTTGGCACAATCTGTAGCAAGCCAGTTGTGATTGAAGTCCCCAGGACGATAGCTCTCCTGTTGCAGCGGAGGATTTAGTTTGGTCAGGTGGTCTATTATAGTAGGTGCAGGGTATTAGGGCACAGTAGAGTCCAGCTATGAATATCGAGGGTGGTGTAAGGAAGTGAGAGTTTAACAGTAAGGGACTCAATTAAAGGGGATGGAGGAGGGATGTAAACAGGGGTGAATTGGTGTTTGGTAGAGATGAACATGGCTATGCCTCCACCTTTTTTTTCCCATGCGGTCTTGCCTTGTTAGGGAGTATCCAGGGATAGCAACAGAGGAGTCCGGATGGTGGGGTTTGAGCCAAGTTTCGGAGAGTATCAGGATATCAGGGCGAAGTGTTTGGACTGAGAATTGTAGCTCCGGGGTTTTGTTAAGTACACTGCAATGTTTTGGTGAAAGATTTTCAGTCCCTTTGGAAGAGCCAGGGGGGCTGGTGCCATAGGAGGGGTAGGACCGGGGTTGGGTTCTACATCCCCAGCTATAAGCAGTAAGAGAGTAGAGAGTTGGACAAGCGTGTACAGGGTAGAGCAGGACCTGTGCTTGTAGTTGTGGGAGCTGCGAGTTGTGCTGCGAGCATCAGCCTTGAGTCTGGTCTGAGCCGATAGACCAAGGGTATGAGAAGGGGGAAGAACTGCCGCCCCGATTATCCAGTTATGGTGGGGGCTGGGAATGGCTAGCTTTGGGAGAGTGGGAGAGCGAGTTGGTTCAGTATTTTTGACCAAGTGGTGAAGAAGGGGCAGAGGTTGATTGAGAGGGCGTGAAGCAGGGGGGAGAAAGGCTAATGGGAACGCAAGCAAGCACAGAGAGAGCGCGAGGAGCATCATTTTAAAAATTTTTTTTTATTTTTTTTTAAGTGTAGGTAGACAAGCAGGTTGTAGCGGCCACTGGTGGCGAGAGAAGATAAACTGCTAATGGAGAAGTGGGCAGATTGTTTTTACGCCTAGACCACGTGATTAAGCCTATAAACTAGGAGTCAACCAAGGGTGGTGGTGGGGCGGTGGGAGCTGCGCAAGCGCCAGCGGCCAGGACCGCACCGACTGAAATCAGTGGGCTCTGTAGTCTGAACTCCTGGACGGTCTCGACTCTGATTGCTTGTTCTTTTCTCTTTTGGCTTTTGCTGGGGTGGGGGGTCGTCCCTGCTGTCCAGCGACCCTGTGACCCAGACTTCCCTTGCTGGGAGGGCAGGCGACTCAGAGTCTGTGGCTACCAGCTGGATAGAGGAAGAGAAACGCGGGTTAAATAGGGTCGGAGTGGAGAGGCGTGTCGAAAAGCAGGTGAGTTGAAGGAGGCACAGGCAGATTTAAGCTTAAATTACAACTGTTAAGCAACAAATGGAGGCAGGCAGCTAGCGAATAAAAATGCAAGTCCTGCTAGGTGGTTTAAACTATCACAGTAGGTAATAAAAGGTTACAATCTAGCGCTGCAAGGATAGCTGATAACAGCTCGGGTCTATATCAGCAGGTAAAAAGCACAATTCAATCTAGCACTGTAAGTAAAATTGATGGCAGCTGGGGACTAATACAGGTCTAATACAGCAGGTAATAAACTGATTTTACAACTAGCACTGCAAGAATATCTGATTTCAGCTGAGGTCTAACACAGCAGGTAAAAACCCAGTAAAATCTTGCCCTGCAGGTAACAACTGAATCGGGAGGCTGATTTGTTTTTGTCTTTTTCAGCTGAGTTACTTTAGCGATAATGAGATTAGCTAGGAGAAGCAGATTTGGTGCCCAAATGTGGGGGAGAAATCAGCTAGATTAGCAAGCAGTTCTGGCTCACAACAATTGTGAGGTAAAGAGTTAAACACAGAGGTAATTTGGGCCGTCTTGAGCCGCCGAGCATATACTGCAGGCTGTTGGCCTATAAATTTGGAAGGCGCCAAAATTCAAATAGGACGCCAGCGCCGGCGGGGCCAGGACCTCGCACCATCAAATCAGCGGGCTCTGTAGTGTGAACGCCCTGGATGGTCTCGTACCTTGATTGCTTGTTCTTTTTTTTTTGGCTTTGCGGGGGGGAGGGGTCTTCCTTGCTGTCCAGCGACCCTCGCGACCCAGACTTCCCTTGCTGGGAGGGCAGGCGACTCGTAGCCCTCGCGGCTACCAGCTTGATTGCTTGTTCTTTTCTTTTGCTTTGCGGCTTTTGTGGGGGGTCATCCTTGCTGTCCAGCGACCTCGCGACCAAACTTCCCTTGCTGGGAGGGCAGGCGACTCGTAGCCCTCGTGACTCCAGCTGATTGCTTGTTCTTTTCTTTTTGGCTTTTTGTGGGGGTCGTCCCTGCTGTCCAGCGACCCTCGCGACTCAGACTTCCCTTGCTGGGAGGGAAGGCGACTCATAGCCCTCGCGGCTACCAGCTCCTATATATATATATATATATATACACCTGTATATATGTGTGTGTGTGTATGTATATATATATATATATATATATATATATATATATATACATATATATATATTAGAGGCAAAAAACTCCGTTTAATGCATTAGTTAGGGTTGTTCCACAGCGACAAAAGTGAGGAAATTCGCTGTTAGGTTGAAAACCCAACTCAATTCAACCCCCAGCACCACACACACACATTCAAGTATGGGGAGGACCAAGTCAACACAACCAATGACAGACATCCAGCAGCAGATGACAGAAATAACAAACAACTGTCTAAATGTACTACGAGACATCCCCACCCACCTGACCAGGTACTGCATGCTCAGTGGAGATCAACAGCAAAACTGAGGCCATGTACATCAAACGTACATCCCTGATTGCAGCTGCACACAACGATCACACTTAGTAGTTGCATGGCTCACCTACCGATGCCCACACCACACCACACACTTGTGGGCCACCTGAGCAATAGAGTTAGCAAAACCAAGGAGTTGTACAGGTATAATATCTCTGATTTAACAAGGGTTTGAGAAATGCAGCTTTTAATTGACTGTAAACATTGTAACAGCCTTTATGTTTAGTTTTATTAACATACATGTAGAGCCTAACCATATGATGAACATGATTTAATGTTGTTTAAAAACAGTTTTATTATGATAGCAATAAGCTACTCCAGGTATTATGTTAATGGTCAGTTTATCACTGTCTAGCGACATGTGGCACTCGGATATGCCTCATTCAACATTAAACCCCTACAGGGTGATTAACAGACCATTTAACATAACTGTTGGTCATGCCTTATAGCTTAATTGTCTTTTGAGTAGATACTCTCCTCTGCTAGGCACTGCAGCAGCTTTGTAACACAGTGTCCCACCCAGTTACACCATACACTGTCTAGTTGCTGGAGAATGGCTGTGAATATGAACTCATGAAGATGAACAGTGTAACTTGATCATTACAGTCATCGAAACCCTAGTGTGATTATAACTGACAGACTCAGTGATAGAGGATAACCCTGCTGTCCTAGTACATTTACCCCATTATGAGTTAAATCAATACTAAAAGACATTCTGTTTATATCTACACCATACCTACTTGATTCCTGTTGTAGCAGAATTAACATAGTTATCACTTTGATAGCATCAGTGACAGAAGTGTGGCAAACCCAAACAGTAGGCATACAGCCTGAGTATGAAACAACTGTTAAAAATCACACTGTGTCCATAAGTGGCATAGATCACTCATTGCAACAATAGCAAATGTATTACTATTTGAAGAAGTTAGTCATCACATATGCAATGAGATGGTCTTTATCAGTACAACATACTCAGTAAGTGCCTACAGGAAAATCTATCCTATACACGTCCGATACAGGTACATCATTGTTGGCTCAGTAGTGCTACGATATTTAGAAGTTGCTTGGCCTGATCCATGCAATTACAATCTTTCTTACAAAGAATACTTACTGCATCTTTAATATTGAAACACACTGAAGGTCTATGTATGTACATCAGCAGTACACCTTCATCAGTAAGAATGCATGTGATACTGGCAGTACCAATTCTACAGCGTGAACAGGCAATGCTTTTCCACACGCTTACATCAGCCTCTCTATGTTGAGTAAACCACTGCAGTAAATGTACTACTATGTAAATCACCTACTAAATGTATCACTACTTTTATCTTGAGCATGCTAGTGTCTTGTAGTTAATTTATGTGCTTCTCTTAATTAATGTATACTCAGTAGTGTTAAAACCTTTCTACAACTGTCATCATGCACCTTCAGCATTTATATTGAATAATGGCACAGTACCAGTTGTGGTGTGGTGTGGGGCATCGGTAGGTAAGGCCATGCAACTACTAAGTGTGGTACGTTGTGTGCAGCTGCAATCAGGGATGTGTACGTTTGGTGTACATGGCCTCAGTTTTGCTGTTGATCTCCACTGAGCATGCAGTACCTGGTCAGGTGGGTGGGGATGTCTCGTAGTACATTTAGACAATTGTTTGTTATTTCTGTCACCTGCTGCTGGATGTCTGTCATTGGTTGTGTTGACTTGGTCCTCCCCCATACTTGAATGTGTGTGTGTGTGTGTGTGTGTGGTGCTGGGGTGAATTGGAGTTAGGTTTTCAACCCTAACAGCGAATTCCTCACTTTTGTCGCCAGGAACAACCCTAACTAATGCATTAAACGGAGTTTTTGCCTCTAATTTCTTTTTTGAGAATGATATTGAGAAATAGTGAATGTAATGTGGTGGCGGGCGCAGGGGCCTCCTCCCTACATGATGTCTTGTGGCATAGTAACAGGAGCAGCAATGCAAACAGAAATGCTAACAGTGGCAAACATGGTAAACACAAGCCAATGATAACAGAAAGGGTAACGCACACAGTGGCGTAGACGGGAATGGTGTGCCACGTGATGTCTGGTCACATAGTAACATGGTGCCTGTAAATGGAAATGTCAATGGGCATGGTGACGCAAAGTGAAACAGAAAGAGAAACAGTGCGGTACACACAAATGGCAAAAAAGTAACAGAAACGCAAGCGCAAATGAAAACGCAAAGGATGACGCATGTGGTGGCATTGGGGTGTGCATTGGGATCATCAGCCCTAACTCTCACCCCATGACCTGTGTAAAGCAGCAGAAGTATAGGAGAATGGGGTGAGAGTTAGGACTCATGATCCCAATGCACACCCAATGCCGGTTGGGGGTGGGTGGGTGCAAGGGGTTTTCAACCCTAACAGCGATTTTCCTCACTTTTGTCGCTGTGGAACAACTCTAACTAATGCATTAAACTGAGGTTTTTTGCCTCTAATTTCCCTTCTTTTTGAGAATGATAAGAAATAATGAATGTAATGCAGCAGCGGGAGCGCGGTGCCCTCTGTGCCCCACGCTCCCACCATAATGCGGTGACGGGAGCGCGGGGCCCTTTGGGCCCCGTGCTCCCGCCACATGATGTCTTGTGGCATACTAACAGGGACAGCAACGCAAACAGAAATGCTAACAGTGGCGCATATGGTAACACAAGCACTAATAGAACAGAAAGGGTAACGAATGGTGGCGTGAGCGGAATGGTCTGCCACGTGATGTGTTGTCACATATAACATGGTGCCTGCAAACAGAAATGTCAATGGGCATGGTGATGTAAAGTGAAACAGAAAGATAAACAGTACTGTAGACAGAAATGGCAAAAAATAACAGAAACGCAAGCGCAAATGAAAACGCAAAGGATAACGCACATGGTGGCGCAGACGTCAACGGTAAGTGAAACGGGTATGGAACCGCAAGCGGAAAGGGCAACAGTAACAGTAATGTAAGCGCACAGGCTGGTTTTCTCCAAAACCTGCATTGAGAAAGACAGTGAGTACAAATAATGTATGCAAAATAATGAGTATCGGCGCAGAAAATGAGATCTTGGAATACTAAATACATTATATCTCAGGAACCGTACAACGTAGAAGAAAAATTTAAAAGTCATATTATTTACAACTGTCCTGGCTAATCTGAATCTTAGCCCCATAGCTAAGAAATTTTCCGACGAAAAGTCCGTATCTCGCACCGTTTCCGAGATACGGGCCCTGAAAGGTGCGGCGAACGCCGTAATGTTATCCTATGGGAAAAAAAGAAAAGTTCAGAGCGCAATAACTTTGCCTCCCTGTAATGTTTTTTCACCAAACCACAGAAAGGCACATCTGTGGGCTGCTGGCTGTCTTCCCTCCAAATTTCAGGAAAAAAGACCAAACCGTTATTTTGCAGCAGGGATCCAAAGGATTTCTGTTATGCGTCGGGCGCCGTAATGTTATCCTATGGGAAAAACCGTCAACTTTGGAGTGCTGTAACTTTGCCGCCGTGTAATATTTTTTCAATACAACACTGAAAGGCACATCTGTGAGATGTCGGCTCCGTTCCCTCCAAATTTCAGCTCAAAACTCCCAACGGTTCTTTTGCAGTGCAGTGCCAAAGAATTGCTGTCATTTTCCCACAGACTAGAAAACTACTGTCGCAATTTGCGAAAGCTTTCGCAAAAATTTGCGACACTTTCATGAGCACGAAAGTAATTTGCGAAAGTACTTTTTCCAGAAATTTGAAAAACATATTTCTGGGGTGTTTTACCACAAAATAAAGACATGGCAAGCATCCTCCAGGCCCGACTAGGTGAATACAAAAAATTAGGTTGCTAGAGGGTCCCAAATTTAAATGCCAACCATTTTCTGATCACCAACTGAAAACAAAATGGCGATTGCGAAAGTAACAGGCCCATTTAGGAAAGTAAAAATGCATTTCATGAAAGTGTTGAGCTTTTTGTTAACTTTTCCCATTGACTTATAATGTGAAACTGTTTTTGAATAACTTTTGAACCGTTTAATATTTTTCACGAAATCTTGAAAGGCACATGGGGTCCCCGCTGCGTTTCCTGAAGATTTGGGCCGATCACGAAACGCATTTACCCAGTGGTGACCACAGAATTCCCAGAAAAGCATAAACGTACAAGCACAGATCACACACAACTCCTCAAGAACCGTGATATCCGATCAGTATGAAACTTGGCAGATCCCAAGGCCTATGGGTCTTAATCATACATTCCAAATTTCAGGCAAATCCATCAAACAGTTGCAAAGTTATTAAGGTGCAAAATTTTGGGTTTAACATGGAAATGGCTCCTCTACCATAATATATATATATATATATATATATATATATACACACACACACACACATATTCATTGCAAATAACTTTGTTAATGCATCAGTTAGGGTTGCCATGACAAAAGTAGGGAAATGTGGCATTAGGGTTTACAATCTTAACTCCCCACCCTACAGGCAGCAACAGGTGTGGGGTGTGCCTAGCGGTTGTCAACCCTAACACTCACCCTATTCTATGAGTAAGTAACCTGAGATGGGTACAGTATATGAGAATGGGGTGAGCATTAGGGTTGACAACTGCTAGGCACACCCCACACCTGTTACTGTCTGCAGGGTGGGGGTGAGGTGTAAGAGTTGGAAACTCTAACACCACATGTCCCTACTTTTGTCACAGCATCCCTAACTGATGCATTAACAAAGTTCTTTTGCAATGAATTTCCTGACTTTATGAGATAGTTTAGTTGTATCTCTATTTGCCTATGGGAGTGCAAGGCTCTTTAGACCCTGTGTTCCTACCCTTTGTAATTGTCCTTATTTGGCTGTGGGAGTGCATGGCCCTTTGGTCTGGACCCTGCAATCCCATCCATCCATAATGTTTGTGTCCTATGCTTCCATACCTTCTTAGATCCGTATATGTATGTCAGATGCACATAACTGTGCCACTGTTACATATTTTCACCAAGGTGGTTAAAATTTGCAAATCATGACCAAGAAGTCATTTCGCCAACTGACCATGAAATCACCTTTTGGGCTGGATTGGCATAATTCCACCAACATTGTTTATGAAGTGGTGTCTGTAAAAGGCCATACTGAAAATTTGGTATACAAATATGCAAAAATGGCAAAGCTATGCATCAAAGTTAATGAAACCTGTAAAAATAATTAAATCCCCAATACTTTTTCATGAAAACAAAAAAAAGAATTTGTGAAAAAGGATCCTATCTCGATAAAGGGATAAAAAAACTAAGTCCCAAATCCTTTTTGTGAGATAGGATCCTTTTCATACTGGGGGATTTTATCTAGCAAAAGAAAAAGTCATTTTTCGCAAGTAGTAATCCTTTGTCATGAGAATGAAAAAGGGCTCATGAAAAGGGAATTAGCGAGTCGCGAAAAAGGATTTTAAATGGAAAAAATGGTATACAGGGTTGTTTTTAAACCAGATAACTTCAGAATTCACTTAACTGAGTCCTGATGAACAAGATACATGTGTTGGTGTTTGTGGTTCACTTAATTTTTGTGGATTTTCATTTTTTTTTAAATGGAAAACAAGATGGCAGTTCAGGAAAAAAGAATTGTTTATCGTCAAAAGGATTGGCCCCCTCACTGAAAAGAATCCTTTTTCATGAGACCAAATTCCTTTCTCAGTCCAGGAAGCTATCCCTGAGTGTGAAATTCCCATTGAATATAATGGAAACTTAAAAACTGAATAACTTTTGAACAGATTCATATTTTTTTACCAAACAAACACAAGGCAGTTCTACGATCTAAGCTCTTTCTACTGCAGAAATTCACAACAAAATACTACACCATCTGGGCACAAGGTGATGAGAAACAAATTGAGAAAAAGGGCGAATTTTAAAGTTTTTGCACTATCCGGATCTCAGAATCTTACACATCCAGCCAGAACGAAACTTGGCATGTCAAGAGGTCTACCCCACAAGATAGCGCATGCCAAACTGTGTGCAAATTCACTGAATGGCTGCAATGTTATTAAAGTGCAAAATATGAGGTTTAACATGAAAGTGCCTACTCAACCCTAACTATCAGGGCGTGACTATGCCCCTATAATATCTATTATAGGGGTGCGGGAGCACCCCTATATTAAACTTTGAGCTGGGGTTTCTATGTTAAACCTCATATTTTTCACTTTAATATCTTCACAACCATTCAAAGGATTTGCACAAAATTGTGCAAGCATGGTGTCGTGGGGGTAGATCTCTTAATGTGACAAGATTCGTTCAGGTTGGATGTACGGATTCTGAGATGTGGATAGTGCAAAAATGGAAAAAAAAAATTTTGTCATCACCTTGTGCCCAAATGGTTTGGAATTTTGTTCTGAAATTTTCAAGGTAGAAGGGGCTTGGCCCACAGATGTGTATTTTGCTGGTTTGGGTGACAAAATTTAAAAATGTTTTGTGAGCATGCTCAGTAAGCACTTCAGGATACCCTCCTGGAATGAAACAAAAAATCTGGTCCATATGAAAAAAAACATTTAGTTTCATATGGGTCAAATCCTGTTCATGATGGAAAAATCCTTTTTAATTTGCTGGCATCTTGTTTTCTGTTTTCCTTTTTGAAAAAAATTCAAACCCCACAAAAATGACATCCTGCAGAGAGACCAAGACAGACATGTATCTTGCTCATCAGGACTCCATTAGGTGGATTCTGAGGTTAACTGCTGTAAAACTGACCCCAAAATGTGTTATTTTCTTTACATAGATACACAGACACTGTCGACAGGTAAGGGCCTACGGCCCACCCAGTCTGCTCATTTGAGCTTGTAAGTTCACTTTATGTTTTCCAAGAAGTCTGCTGCCTCTTTTTTCATCACTCGTTTCCACTTTTTCCATATGGGCTTTTTCGTTCAAACAAAAAAGGATCCCTTGATATAGAAAAAGATTTTAGACATTTTTTTTTCAGCTTTTTTCCGTATCACCTTTTTCATTCAAATGAAAAAGGCTCCCTTGATATGGCTAAAGATTTTGGACTTGGTTTTTTTTTTCTATTTTTTCATTTGTCCTTTTTTGTTTGAACATAAAAGGATCCCTTGACATGGAAAATAATTCTGAACTTAGTTTTTTTCCCTCTTTTTCCACATGAGAAAAACGATCCATTCAAACGGAAACAGAGTTTGGACTTAGGTTTTTTTTTGTTATTCTTTTTTCGTTAGAAGGAATTAGGTTTTCTTTGTTATTCTTTTTTCATTAGAAGGAATCCTTTTTAGTTTCCTTTTTTCGTTTGATACAGAAAAGGATTGCTGCAAGCAAAAAAAGTATTTTACAATGGGTCCACGTAATTTTCCCTGACAACACATAATTTATCCCTGGTGTCTAGTGGTGCCCCCCACCCTCCAGTCACTGTTCCCCTAATTTATTTTTTTCCCCTGGTCTCTAGTGGCACCCCCAACCCTCCAACTGCTGTCCACACAAATATTTAATTTATGGCACCCCCATCCTCCGATCACCATTATTATTACATTTATCCCTGGTGTTTAGTGGCACCCCCGCCCTCCAATTGCCATCCCTCTCATTTTTACATCCTCTGGCCTGCCAACCTGTGACACTGACAGGACAGACGAGTGGGAAAAAATGTTTTTTTGGGGCGGCAAATACGTGGATTTCTTAGGCAGGCACCCCCTCGCGGAGTGTGCACTGACGGCTTTTGGGCCTGGAAAGAATTCTCTTAAGCTGGATTAACAAAAGGAGGCAGCAGGATCCCTGAGGATCAGAATGATAGTAACAGCCTGAGTTTCCTGCATCTTCACGGTAACAAAAACAAACAAAAAATGCATACTAATGTGTACTGTTCCTGAAACAAAGAGTTTGCTGTCTGCGCCGTTTGTCCAAGTGGAAGATGATGGAGGGAAGATGGACAGGACTGGGGTTCGATTTGTCAGAGACTTTGGACTGAGGTGCCCTGCAGAAAAGCTGGGGGTTCCAGGATCCCTAACATGACCTTAAAGAGTTGCCCTCTACTGATCAAGGTGTTAAGTTTGACTAATGTGCATTTGTGAAGCAAATGCAGCCCTGGCCATATAGTATCCAATAGTGAGGTAAGGTAAACCTCCCAAATCTGCTGGCTAGCAAGTCGGGTCTACAGACATAAGGGCACAGGAGAGTCTATTTTCCATCTATTGTTTATCCTCCTTGGATGACAGGGTGGCTGCTTCAGCCACTGCCCCACTCCTGCACCACCAGTGTCCATCTCCCCTGGGACTTACCTTGGCTCACTCCCCACAGAATACATCTTCATGGCAAGGTGGAGAGGGCACAGCCACCCCCCCCCACAGTCATCCAACTTGTTTCAAGCCATCCAAGGTGACAGCGCAGGTCTGCGGTGAGTGAACAGGGTGTCATGTAGCCCAGGCTCCATTTTCCTAGTGTGTTTTCCTCCCAAGATCCTCCCATAACCCAGTGGCGGTAAGCGCAGTCTCTGTCACCTAGACAGCAGCAGCATGTTCTGGGCATGGGCCACCCCTTGTGAGGGAGAAAGCTCCCTTGCTTACCATGGGGGGTGCTGCTGCACCAGAGTCTGACCGTCTCCTCCCAAGCTGGCTTGCACTCCCTTTGGGAGCTTCCCCAGCCTGGCTGCCCAATACCAGCAGACCCAGGCTTGCTTCTGAACCCGGGTCACCATCACAGAAGCACAGAGTGCTTCCACTGAGCCACTGGGTGGCCCACGGGAGAGTCTACTTCATAGCATGTGGCATTACGTGGCCCAGCCGGTTAGTTGTGGAGACCAAGGTACACCCTGACTAGGCTGGTGACAAACTATCATCCATTTCGTCCACATCTCCTTCTCTGAGATCCTACCAGTCTGGGGGGGCAGATGGATGGAAGGACAGAGAAGGGAGATAGGGAGCTAAACATGTGGCTCAAGGGCTGGTGCTAGGAAAAGGACACACATTTGTAGGAACTGGCAACAGTTCTGGGGAGCGAAGTTCTTTAAATTTGATGGACTGCATCTGACTAAGGAGGAGTCAGCATTAGCAGAAGTTTGACGCTCTTGCAGAATATTTAAATTAGCAAATGGGGAGAGGGTGCAGCACCCCATACGTCGAATGGGAAGAACACCTCCCCTCAGCTAGTGGTCAAACAGGGATTCAGCATGTTTGCAGTTCATTTGCATCACCAGGCAAGAAAAAAGGTCCGCCTCCCCGTACGACGCACAGGGGAAATGCCAAACCTCACCCAACAACTAACACACGAAATCTGGCCAATGGAAAATCATGTACACAAATGCTCACAGCCTGGGAAATAAGATCCCAGACCTGCAGACAATAATGTCAGAGGCTAAACTGGACATAGTAGCAAGTAGTGAGACGTGGTTTACCAGTAACCACACTTGGGAGACTTCAGTGCCTGGCTGTGTACTGTTCAGAAGAGACCGAGATGCAAAAAGGGTGGGGTGGAGTGGCCCTGTATGTCAATGAAAATATCAAAGGTACAGAAATTCAGAATACACATAAGGAGCCAGAAGAACTGTAGGTCACCCTGGAAACAGGAACTGGGACAGCCATAAGAACTGGGGTTGTCTACAGGCCCCCAGACCAGAGGGAGGACACAGACACATTACTGTTAGAAGATATACAAAACATGACAGCTAAAGGGGAGGTTCTGATAATGGGAGTCTTCAACATGCTGGATACAGATTGGTCAATACCAGCAGGAACATCTGACAGAACTAGACACATGGTGGATTCCCTGCAGGTGAGGGCCTCAAACAACTGGTACAACAACCCACAAAAGACAGAGCTATCCTAGATCTAGTACTGACTAACAGGGAAGGGACCACAGATTTCCAGGCAGAAGGTCATCTGGGGGCCAGTGACCATCATATGGTATGGTTCAATTTGGCCACTACATCTAAATCATCCCATTCCAAGGCAGAAATATGGGACTTCAGAGGAGCTGACTTTGATAAGATGGCCAACAGAGTTAAGCTAGCCCTGGCAAAAAGAAACACAGGTGAGGGGGTTCAAGCAAAGTGAGCAAGCATTAAGGATGCAATACTTGAAGCAACATCCCATTGTGTTAGACAGAAAAGGAAGTGCAAAAGAAGAAGGAAACCACTTTGGTTCTCAAATACAGTAGCAGAAAAGGTCAGAGCCAAAAGGATGTCCTTTAGGAAATATAAGGGAACACAGTGGGGTGAAGATAGGGAGGCATATCAAACTGCCCTAAGGGAAGCAGGGAAGACAGTAAGGTAGGTAAAGTCCCAAACTGAGGAAACACTAGCACGAGCAGTAAAAGAAGGTGACAAGATTTTCTATAGATACATTAGTGAAAGGAGACAGTCCAGAGGGGGTATTGCTAAGCTCAAAGGAGAAAAGGGGGCATGTGAGGAGGAGGAGGGCCCTGTAAAAGCATCTATCCTAAATAGATACTTTTGCTCAGTATTTACTGAAGAGAAGGTAGGGCAGGGCCCACAGCTCAGCACCATGGACACGGGGGAGGGAGGTGAGCACCACTCCTTCACAAAAGAAAGGGTCCTACAAGAGCTCGCTAAGCTCAGGGTGGACAAGGCAATGGGACCTGATGGCATACATCCCAGGGTGCTTAAGGAGCTAAGGGTGGAACTAGCAGAACCATTAGCAGAACTGTTTAGTGAGTCTCTGAGCAAAGGAGAGGTCCCAGAAGACTGGAGAAGGGCTCATGTGATCCCGCTACATAAGAGTGGTAGCAGGAAGAAGGCAGGGAACTACAGACCAGTCAGTCTTACCTTAGCAGTGGGCAGGATTATGGAGGCACTCCTTAAGGAAAGGATAGTGCAACACCTGGAATCCATAAGGGCACAGGATCCAAGACAGCATGGGTTTACAAAAGGAAGGTCCTGTCAAACTAATCTCATAGATTTCTTTGACTGAGTAACCAGAGTGGTGGACCAAGAGGGAGCAGTTGATGTCGCCTACCTTGACTTCAGCAAAGCTTTCGACACTGTTCCACATAGAAGATTGATAAATAAGCTGGGTAGGCTCAGGGTGGGTCAGAAGTTCGTCAACTGGGTGGCAAACTGGTTGATGGGCAGAAAACAGAGAGTGGTGGTAAATGGTATACAGTCAGAAGAGATGCAAGTCACAAGTGGGGTACCTCAGGGATCAGTCCTGGGGCCAGTCCTCTTCAATATCTTCATTAGTGACATTGCAGATGGACTAGAGGGTAAGGTTAGTCTGTTTGCAGATGATACCAAGATCTGCAACAGAGTAGATGATCCAGACGGGGTGGGCAGAATGAGAAGAGTTCTGGATAAACTAGCAAAATGGTCAGAAGAGTGGCAACTGGGATTTAATGCAAAGAAGTGCAAGATCATTCACATAGGGAAGACAAACCCTGAAGCCACCTATAGGCTGGGAGAGGAGTCGTTGGCAGTCACAAAGGAAGAAAGCAACTTGGGCATCATCATCACCGATGACCTGAAACTGGGACTCAGACCTCTAAAGCAGTAGGTAAGGCTAGGGGGATGTTAGGGTGTATTAGTAGGGGTATCATAAGTCGTAAGAGGGAGGTAATAATCCCTCTTTACAAGACACTGGTTAGGCCCCATCTGGAGTACTACGTGCAGTACTGGAGGCCACATCTTCACAAGGACATTAACCTAACTGAGGCAGTCCAGAGAAGGGCAACTAAAATGGTGCAGGGACTGCATCAGAAGACATATGAGGACAGATTAATGGAGCTCAATATGTATTCCCTTGAGCAAAGGAGGGAGAGAGGTGGTATGATCGAAACATTCAAACACCTTAGGGGTATTAACAAGGTGAAAGAGTCTAACATGTTTAAATATAAGAAAAATAGCAGGACAAGAGGACACAGCATGAGATTAGAGGAGGCCAATTAAGGGGGAATGTGAGGAAATTCTTTTTCACAGAAAGAGTGGTGGATGCATGGAACGGCCTACCTCAGGAAGTGGTGGCTATGAATACAGTGCAGGGCTTCAAACAGGCATGGAATAGGCATAAGGGAGCAATACAGATGAGTATGAATAGATAGGCCACTGACAGAGCAAAGGCCGATGGCACATTTATAAGGCAGAATAAGAAATGGGCAGAATGGATGGGCCATGCGGTCCTTATCTGCCATCAACCTCTATGTTTCAGAGTAACTGGCATGATTCCTGTGTGGATACTTGAGGTTTGTAATGAACTACTCAGAGTGCAAGCTGGGACTGGACCAAGCTTTGAAACAGCCCACAAGAGGTGACAAAACCCTGGACTTAATTTTAACAAACTTGGGAGACTCTATCCAAGATTGTCATGTCACTGTGCCACTTGGGGGGAGCAACCACTGCATAGTATCATTTACCTTAAAGGAAACAAACTTGGCTTGTTCATGAGAAACCACCACACTGGACTTTCACAAAGCAGATTTTTTCACTGCTACTAGGCAAGTATTGGGCAGCTGGGATTGGAAACAGGATCTAAAGAACAAACATCTTCAAAAGATGTGGGACATCTTATGTGATAAACTAAACAAAATGATGAAAGATCATATTCCATTAAGGACTAAGTACAGCAAAGTGGGTAGTTTACCTTGCAGGCTATGTAAAAAATCCAAAAATTGATTAATAAGAAACATAAATTGTACAGGAGCACAAAGTGCAAGAAAAATGTGTGTGTGGGGTTGGGGGGGGGTGGATCAGATATAGAAACCTACAAAAAAAGAGATAAGGAAAGCAAAGGCAGATTACGAGCTAAAACTAGCCTGAAAAACCAAGGACAATTACAAATCCTTCTATGCGTACGTAAGCAGTGAAAGGGGAATGGGGAATGCAATAGGCCCACTAATGGATCAGGACAGCTCATTAGCAACCACAGACAAACAAATGGCTGACATACAAAACTAATATTTCGCCACAGTTATTAATGAAAAGCAGAAACAGGATGGTAGTAAAAAACAATTTAATATTACAACCAGTCCCATTCAGTTACAGTAGATCCAGTCGACATCAGAGACAGGCTACAGCAGCTGAACCCTAACAAATCCCCAGGCCCAGATGGATTTCATCCTAGACTACTTAAAGAGCTAGCAAGTGAATTAGTGCCTCCTATCACTTACACATATAAGTACTCCTTAGATGTGAGAGAAGTGGTGGACCCCTGGAAGGTAGCTACTGTAATTCCGCTATTTAAAAAGGATGTAAGAAGAATCTAGAAAACTACCATCCAGTAAGCTTAACGTCTACTCTTTGTAAAACTCTGAAAAGAATCATCAAGGAGTATATAATAGATTATATTCAGAGGAACAATCTGGAAGATAACTCTCAACAGAGCTTCAAAAAGGGTAGATTGTGTCAAACCAACATGTTGGAATTTTATAATAGAACTAGTAAAACCTTGGAAGAGGGTAGATCAGTGAATGTGGTATTTTTGGACTTCACTAAAGCTTTTGATAAATTATCTCACTTAGAATTAGTACAGGTCCTCACCAAAATGGGAATCCATGAAAATATCATTTCATGGATAAACTCCTGGCTGTTGGATAGGAAGCAAAGAGTCAGCATTAGGGGCGTACTCTCTGACTGGACTGAAATAACGAGTGGAGTCCCACAGGAGTCGGTCTTGGGACCATGTCTCTTCAACATCTGTGTCACATCCCTTCAGTATGAACCTCAGGGCTTCTGGTTGACAAAATTTGCTGATAACTGCAGATTAGGGGCAGAGATAAACAGCCCTGTGGATTCCATCGTTCTCCAGGATGCTCTAAACTATATATATGATTGGTGTAATAAGTACAAACTATATATAAATCCAGATAAATGCATGGTAATGCATTTGAGGAATAACAATTTAAATCAAACATACAATTTACACAACACAGCTCTCAGAACTGTAACTGAGGAAAAAGGTCTGGGCATTACCATATCAAATGACCTACAGTTTAAGACTCATTATAAGAACTTAAGCCATAAGGCAAATAGGCACCCTTCATCTCCCTACTACCTAGCCTTGGCCTTTTCAAAACAGCCCTCAAGAGTCATATCGTTGAACACTCAGCCTACGACTACGTCTGACCTTGGCCATGGACTGTTTCCCATGCCGGGGTATCCAATCTTGACTCCCTTTTGTTAATGACCCACTGGAATCTACTTTAGTTATTTGACCTTGGGTTACACTACCCTGTGATGATGTGTCTTATTGTCTTGCTTGTACAACTAGGGCCCACCAAGCCTGCTTTAATTACTTTGTATAACTGTGTCACTGTACGCTACTTTTCCTTCATTGTATTGTTTTTGTGATGAGGAGCCTTTGCAAAAGAGTCTGTGACTCTGAGGTTGTTTTCTGATGTATTCAAATAAAAATAAAATTAAAATAAAATAGGGTATTGAACTGTATAATAAAACATGTCTCTAACAGAAACAGAGACGTGTTCATCCCCTTATACAGGTCCCTGGTGACGCCAATTTTGGAATATGGTGCACAAGTGTGGTCCCCATATAAGAAGATGGAAATAAGTATGCTGGAGAGGGTCCAAAAGAGGGCAACACGAATCACTGTGGGTCAAAATGGTAAGGATTATGAATCCAGATTGAAGGATCTGGACTTATTTTCCTTAGAATACAGAAGATCCAGGGGCTATATGTATTTGCTATATAAAGCCTTGACAGATGGCGATCTGTGGGATAGATTAGGGTTGATCTTTAGAAAGCAAACCTACAACACTAGGGTACATACACTCCAACTAAAAGGCAAACAATGTAAAACCTGGAAGGATCAGAAATGGTATAACCAGAGGTTAATATCTGTTTGGAATGCTTTGCCACTGGAGATTGTGGGAAGCTCTTCTATTCACAGTTTCAAGTTGAAGCTAGATAAGCTACACAGGATTGGGGGTGGGGGCACTTTTAAACTATAAGCGAGCACTAAGGACGAAAAGTCTAATCAGCTCTGATAAACCTATGAAACCTACTGTATGAGGCTCATGCATATCCTGTAATGAACTGAAACAGCAAGAGATGAATTTTCATCAATATGCCAATCTCCCCAATAAAGGGACCACATGTGAACTGCCACTCTGTTGTGTCATCTTTTGTGTCAGCTGTGCTAATTACTGTTTTCAGGTAACGTGTGAATGGTCTGGCAGCTGTGCCATGTTTAACTGCAAGGGGACTCCTGATTAGTTACACAACATATCACCCCTAGACACAAAAGTTACCCTGGGCCATGCCCAGCCCCATCACGGCATAAGCGCAGTGGAAGGGGGCTGGCACCATGGTGGGGTTGCAGCATCCCCTAATTTGGGATTTTGAAAGACACACCATGGCTGCAATGTGCAGCTGTGGTTGGATCAGCCATGAGGTGGTCTAACAGCCTTTGCACCACAGGACAAGGCTCTGTAAGGAGGGAAGGGGGGGTGTATGAAACCCTAGATGCCACCTGGTATGTGAGCACAGTGTCCCTATCAGGCTGTGTGACAACACTACAGGTGGCAATGTCCGAAGGTGCGCCACACAGCGGTGCCCAGGACAGCAGAGACCCAAAAAGCTTGGCAGCAGAAGCAATGTGAAGCCCAGGAACCTGTACTGGTAGACCTGCCGAGTACACATCCTGCCAGCTTACAATGGGCACTGACAATTGCAGATTGTCCCTGGCCACAGTGTCAGCAGTGCCATGGTGTTACAGGATGGACACTCAT
This sequence comes from Neoceratodus forsteri, assembly GCA_016271365.2. NCBI lineage: Eukaryota > Metazoa > Chordata > Ceratodontiformes > Ceratodontidae > Neoceratodus > Neoceratodus forsteri. The sequence continues at coordinate 1,062,048,432 of CM057458.1, read as the reverse complement.
TGTTATAGCTGAGATGCCCCAGATGCACACCTCCATATTTGCTAGATGATATCACCAACAGATGCCAAAGAACCCACAAGGGTGGGTACGGCACATCAAGAGGCAGGTGGCAGACTAAGCTGGCACTACCGACTGAAAGATACAGGAGGGGATGGCTACAGTGCATGCATGCGGCAGGTCTGCCGGTACTGTTCTATGTGATATGCATGAGTGAAAAACAGTGAGGCCAAAATTGGCAAAGGCAAAAAAGCACGGCCACATAGGGCAAGGGATACAACATAGTGATCGCCGAAATGGCGATAGCAATGTAACAGTGGCCTTAGCCCCCACACTCCCCTTACTAAAATAACCAACTCTGAGGGGGAAGGAACTCGGGGAGGGGGGGAAGCCATAGATCACCGTTTCCATGATTGTCATGTAGTGCCAATCGCTCTTTGCATCCACACTGTTTTCCTTCACTCTTTTTGGCCTCGCTGTTTTTGTGAGTGTGGTTATCAAGGGATACTGCTGGTACAGGTTCCTGGGCTTCACACTGCCATTGCCATGGTCTCTGGGTCTCTGGCACCCTGGGCACCGCTGCGTGCCGCACCTTCGGACACTGCCACCTGTAGGCTTTCCACACAGCCTGATAAGGGACAGGCAGGGCACCATGCCCACATATGGGGTGGCATCTGGGGTTTCCTAACCCCCTCCAACACTCATGGCCTGAGGCGGCTTTCCAACTGCCAGGAGGAGATTAAGGCCCTTCCGTTAAACCTCTCCAGTGCACCACCTGTTTGGCACACCACCCAACCTGTGGGAGCTCTAGTGACTTTGGTGCCAGGATCCCTGCTGTACCAAAATCTGGCACAGGGTCCCTGGCACATCCAGAGTTTGCCACAGGTGAAACTGCACCAATCTCAGGACACTTTGAAAATCGGGCCCATGGAATCTGCTGGCAGATGAGGACTGCTTGGCCCACTTAGTCCACCCATTTCTTCGCCTACTGTATCATTGTAGATCCTACTGATCTTTGGCCCACTCACCCACCCACCTCTTCTTCCCATACCCTAATATTCCCATATGACTACCCCATGCATTCTTGAATCCAACCACTGTTTTTCACTCCCACCATCTCTGCTGGAAGTCTCTTTCTGTGAAGAAGTACTTCCTCACATCTCTCCTAAATCTACCCCCCTCCAGTTTCTTATCATGCCCCCCTCATCCTTGAACACCTTATTTTTCCTGACAAATACTTCCCTCCTGTACCTTATTTACCTCCATGAGGTATTTAAAGGTCTCTATCATGTTCCACCCTTCCAGGGTGTACATGTTTAGGCCATTAAGTCTCTCCTCATAGGGCTACTGAATCAGAACCTGCACCATTTTAGTTGTCCTCCTCTGGACTGCTTCCACTCTGTCTATGTCATTCTGGAAATGTGGTTTCTAGAACTGGACACAGTACTCTAGGTGGGGTTTTATTAGGGATCTATACAGAGGTAATACCATGTCCCTCTTACTGCTAGTGATACCCATCCCTATGCACCCCAGTATTTCACTAGCCCTCCCACTTGCTTTGTCGCACTGCCAGGCCACCTTTAGGTCATCTGATGTGATTATCCCCAGTTCTCTATCCTACTTGGTAGTTTATCACTCCTCCCATTTTGTACTCTGCCTCTGGGTCTGTGTGTCCCAAGTGCAGTATTCTGCATTTTTTTTTCATGTTTAAACCCAGCTGCCATACTCTTGACCACTCCTCAAGTTTTCTAGGGTCTCTGCTCATCCTTTCCATCCCTCTTGGAGTGTTCACCCTATTGCACATTTGGGTGTCATCCGCAGACACAGACCTTCCCTTCCAGCTCCTCTGTGATGTCACTTATTAACATATTTAAAAAGGACTGATCCCAGCACTGATCCCTGAGGCACCCCCACTGGTCACCCTCCCTTCCTCAGAGTGAACCCTGTTTGCCATCACCTCTGCTGCCTATCCCTAATCAATTTCTTAACCAGTTCACCACCTTAGGACCTACTCATAAGCTACCCAGCTTGCTTACCAACCTCTTATGTGGAATGGTGCCAGAAGCCTTACTGAAATTTAGGTAGGCCACAGCCATTGCTCCACCCTGATCTAGTTCCTTGCTCACCCAGTCAAAGAAATCTATCAAAATGTCAGCCCGGTGGCACTGAGGGCTGAGGCGCTGGACATCTTACCTTGTGCTACGCTGGCGACCCATATTCATGAGGGAGCACAGGCCGCTGGGAGTCAGCAGGGAAGGAGAAGGATTAAGCGTCCAAGGGACTGCTCTCCTTCTATGGGGGGGTCACCAGTTGTCAGCACCTTACTGTCTCCTGGCGTTGACTGGGGGACGGTGCGCTGACAGTGCAGAATGGGAGGAGCTGGGGCAGATGCCAGGAGGAGCACGTACAGAAGCTTGCGCGCTCTCTCCGTCGGTGTCATTGCACACCTCACCTCCACAACAAGGGAAGAAAATGGAAAAAGGTCCTGGTTGGCTGTATGAACTGCGAGCATATGGGCAGCGGAATTGGAGGCTCCGTGGATAACCGCTGCAGGAGTGGGAACCAAATCTGCCGAGGCCATCTGGGGGCTACGAGAATCATTCGGGCCCCTTCTACCTGTAACTTTAGTAGGACTCTCTGAATGAGAGGGAAGGGCAGGAAGGCATAGAGAAACCTCCTTGCCCAGCAAAGGGATAACGCATCTGGCCAGAAAACTCCAGGCGCGTGCTCTCGTGAGCAGAACATTGGCAGTTTGGCATTGCACGGTGACACAAAGAGGTCCAGCTCTGGATGACCCAACTTGTCGAAGAGCTGATCTGCCATGGACTGTAGCAGCTCCCACTCGTGTGCTCTGGATCGAGATCTGCTTAAGCTGTCAGCCAGATCATTCAGGATACCTGCAACGTGCACTGCGGAAAGTAGAATGCACCACTCCAGCGCCCAGTACCAGTCTCTCATCGCCTCCATGCAAAGGGGATACGAATGAGTACCCCCTTGCATACTGATGTAGAAGATGACCGCCATATTGTCTGTTTGAACCAGAAGAGAGCCTCGCACCAGGTCCTCTTGAAAGGCCTGTAAGGCACAGAGAACTGCTCGCATCTCTAGTACACTGATGTGAAGGGATCGCTCCTCGGGTGACCAAACCCCTCGCATTTGATGAGCACCCAGGTGCGCCCCGCACCCCAGGTCTGATGCATCTGTCGTAAGATTCTTACCTGGTGGCTCCGGACGAAAGCCGACCCCTATCTCCAAGTTCTGGGGGTCCATCCACCAAAGTAAAGTTCTCCTGACTGGCTCGGTGATCCTGACCATGAAGTCTAGATCATTGTAGCCTTGGTTCCACTGGACCCTGAGCATCCATTGTGGGATCCGCATGTGGAGGCGGGCCAGGGGAGTGACAGGAATGGCCGCCGCTATGTGCCCCAGTAGCCTGAGGAAGTTCTGTGCTGGAACTTGAGGAGTTATTGAGATCCCTTCGGCAATCTCTCGTAGGCGATCACCCCTGTCCTGGGGAAGGAAAGCCATGCCCCGGAAAGAATCCAGGACCGCTCCAATGAAGACAAGCTTTTGACTGGGCTCTGGGGACGATTTTCGTAGATTCAGGGTGATCCCCAGCTCTCGGAATAGAGTATAGGTGTCTCCGAGGGTGTGAAGTAGGCATGACCTTGATGGGGCTGTAAGTAGCCAATAGTCTAGGTATGAGAAAACGTAGTGTCCCATGCGCCTTAGAGCCGCAGCCACCACTGCCAAGCATTTCGTAAAGACTCGCGGACCGGAAGAGAGGTCGAACAGAAGAACTCGAAATTGGTAGTGTTCCCCTTGGAAGTGGAACCTCAGAAACTTCCTGTGGGGAGGGAAGGCCCCGATATGCATATATGCATCTTGCATGTCTCTTGGGAGCAGAGCCAGTCTCCTTGGTGCAGCAGAGGAAGTAGACCTGGGAGGGTCACCACCCTGAACCTTTTGTACTCTATAAAGAGATTGAGAGAGCTGAGGTGCAAAATGGAACAAAGATCCTGTGTCTTTTTTGGGACCAGGAAGAAGTGGGAGTAAAACCCCTTTTCCCACTGATGCAAGGGGACTACCTCTATTGCCCTCATCTGCAAGAGGGTCTGAATCTCTCCTTCTATTAGTGGGACGTGAGAAGAAGGATAACGGGAGTACTTTGGCGGAGTATTTGGGGGGAACTCCGTGAACTCCAGTGCGTGTCCTCTCCTGATGATATCTAGGACCCATTGGTCCACAGTGATCCAACTTCCACCCTTTGAGATGAAGGGAGAAGCGGCCCCCGACCGTCTCCCGAGTCTTCCTCTGGAAGAAGGGAGGGCAGAAGGGAGTCATTGAGCTGAGCCAGGCGTAGGCAGAGATGCCTGGGAGGACTTGGTCCCACAGGTAGGAGCGCCTCCAGGCTGCTGGTTACCGGTTCTCCTATGGAAGCCGCCTCTGTGCCCCCGCTGATTACCACGGGCGTGACCTTGGCCACCTGAGGGCTTACAAAATGGCCATTTTCTTTGCCTTCGCTGGTCACTGCGGTACATCTGCCGGACCAACCAAATAGACTTGCCCGACTCTTGGAGACGAGAAATCAAAGCTTCCATCTCCTGCCCAAATAACACGGTACCCTGGAATGGTAAATCCTTGATACCGGACTGCAAATCCTGGTGAAAGCCCGAAACTCTGAACCAGGCATGGCGCCAGAGTCACACCCCGGAAACGGCTGCCCTGGCTGCCATATCTGCAGTGTCATACGAGGCTCTCAGGACATGGGAGCCTACGTCTGAGCCCAATTTCATGATGTCCAGAAGTTCCGTCTTCTGATTGGAATCTGGCATGGCCTTCAATAGCTCTTGTCCCCTCTCCCATAGAGCATTCTGGTACTGGACCATATGCATCAGGAAGTTAAGGGACCAGATGGAACAGGTGGAGGCAGAATAAACTTTCCTGCCCACCTGGTCCAAATACCGAGAATCTGGATCGGGAGGCTGTGAGCTAAGGTGTTTCGGCTGCCTGGATTTGTCAAGGGCAGCCATGCTCACTGAGGAGTCCGCCTGAGGGTTCTCTGCTAGGAAACCTTCTGCCTCAGGGCCTTATACAGCCTATCCGACTTCTTGGAACAGCCGGGATGGAAGCTGGACGTTTCCAGGTAGTCCGAGTGAGGTCCTGGAAGGTGCCCACTAAAGGAGGGACCACCAGTGGTTTTGGCTCCTTCTGCCTCAGGTATCTTGCCAGTCTCCGGCGTTCTGGATCCAGGTCCTCAGTTTCCCACTCATTGGAGGCCTGGGTATGCCTCATGACATCCATGAAGGTTGGATCGTCTGGAGGCGAGCGAGGCTGGTCCTTCTCTCCCAGGGACTGCTCTAAGCTGAGAGAGGAAGATGAGGAAGAGGGAGATCGACTATAAGATCTAGAATAGTCTGACCTCTCCTTATGACCAGACTCCCTCTGTCGTCGGTAACTGGAGGACCAACATCGGTCTGAAGACCAACTCCAGTCCCGAGACCGGCGACGGAGCAAAGACCAACGTCTGTCAGAGGACTGACGTCGCGAGTGCTCTCGTCTAGAAGACCAAGAAGGGCTGCGTGTATGAGACCTGGACCAGCGACGGTCTCCAGAGTCCTTGGAGTGTCGTCGGTGGTCTCCAGACCGGGTGCAGGAATAAGCCCTAGATAGAGGTGTAGGCGGTCACTCTGGGGACTTCCACGGGGAAGGCTCACCTCCTGGCTGTGGTTTGTCCGCTGGGTCCGGTACCGGTGTCTGGGCCGGTGATGCGGGGACTGCTTCTGGACCTGCCCCACCAAAGGAAAACAGCTCCCGTGAGCTCGCCCTTCGAAAGCTCAGCCGCCGCCCGAAAGGGAGTATCCGGGACGCCGGGCCCGCTGGAGAGCCTCCTGGGGCCCAGAGCGGACGAGGACTAGGGAGACGGGACATCGGCTCTTCCATGGCCGATCCTCACCTTCGCTTCTTCAACCGCATCGGTGGTGGTACTGGCGACGGGCTGCGCCGACAGTTCTTGGGTCTGAGGCACGCCTTTAACAGGCGCGCTGGTGCCTGGGAGGTGGGCCGCAGCCACCTCCAAGGGCTTGGTGGTAACCTTAGCGGGTTACCGGGTTGGCCGGGTTTTCTCCCAAAGGGCCGGCCTTGGCCTGCGATGACTTGGGACGCTCTCCTGAGCCTGGAGAATTGTGGGCCTTCTTGGGAGAGGGCCGCGAGTGAGACCGGGACCGCTGCCGGGACCGACTACGGTCTTTCTCGTGTCACTTGGATTTTTCTTTGCGCTTCCCCTCGGAGGAGTGCAGATCCATCTTCTTCTCCAGAAGAAAAACCTTCAGGGCCTTCAGACGACGGATCCAGGTCCAGCTGGTAAATGCCTGGCAGGCGGAGCAGGCCACGGTGTCGTGGTCCGGCCCGAGGCAGAAAACGCAACTTTTATGCCCGTCCTTGGCAGGGATCTACCTCCCACAATCACACTTGTTCTGATGGGGTTCAGATGAGGCCGACGACGGTGAAGACATCCGTAGATGAACTGCAAAAAACGTTGGAAATGGCCTGACGACGGTATACTTGAAAAAAACATAGAAAACGGTAGCAAAAAGCGGGTTTTTGGAAAATCTTTAGCTGTTCCTGGCAAGCTGGAATGAGATCTTTCTCTTCACATGCGGGACGTGGCGGGAAAAAAACTCAGGTGGAGCTGGGTCCGCCCCCTTTTGTACCAGGGTCGACGTCGGGGGTGGTCCCTGCTGTATACTGCTGGCTGAAAATGTTCCCGGAGGGTCCTAGTGCCTGCGGCATAGTCCTGATTGTTATAGCCTGCTGCAAGAGCTCCCGCTTGAAGTAAGATCTGAAGTTACCTGTTTCCACTGATCCAGGTGGAGAGAAAGGCGACCCCCTGACAACCACCTCTGAAGACACAGGTAGGGTGGAGAGAAGGAGGAAGTCAGGCGGATCTAGATGTTGCAGCTGTTGCTGCAGTGTCATCTCTAGGGGCTTCTAAATGGACACCTGGTGTGGAGACTGACGGAAGCAGAGCTGCTCCTGCTCTACCCATGCCTTGTTGTCTTGTAGCCGATCTATGTCTGGTAGTGGCTGGATGAAAGAGCACCTGCTGCCTAGGTTTAGGCTGCATATGATACATGGTGTGTACAGACTTCAGGATTCTTCCTGAGGCCTGGAGGTTGGAGAGTATGTCCTGTACATCTATTCTAAACAACCCGTATCCCCTGAATGAAGCATTAAGGATGGATTGCTGAACATCATTAGCAAAACCAGCCACTCTAAGTCAGGAGTGCCTTCTGAGGCAAACAGCAGAAGCAGCTGCCCTGGTGGAAGCATCAGCGATGTCATACGTGGATCATCAGAGAATCAGGGCCCCATGTTTACTGCGGCAAAGTGGACCTACATACTGTGGCAGGACCTCATACTTTCTGTCGCAGAATAACTACTGATTCTGCGGCTATCTTGCGGCAGATAAATTGTGGTTGAACAGCATACTTTCAAGGGGATTAAGTCTTAGTTAACCCTCTGACTGGCTTCATGCAACCACTCCGCTACACAGAAAGTGGAACAGCAGGCCATTTAACAGTATGTAGTCTTAATATTAAACTGCAATGACCCAAACCTGGTGCAGCCATGGGCATCAGTGTTATCTTTTAATGACTTTTCCCTCCCACCCTGAATTTGAAGGCTCATCTGTTCTTCTTCTTCTGGAAATTGGTGGCCTTTGTTTTTCTCCTTGGTTATAATCGGAGGAAGATATGCACACTCAGCTAAAACTACACAGAAGGGAAAACCTGCTTGGATTTCTTCTGGTTTATATTTACAGTTAGACATAAAGAGAGACTCCAACTTGAAAGCCATTTCTTTTTTTATTTTGATCTGTGTTCTTTTAGACTATTATTTTTTTAAACTAGGAATACTCCAGCTGCCTTGCAACAAATATGCTGTGAGCAGTGTTACAATCTGTGTGATGGGTGGGGTCGTCTTCCTATAATAGTGAAGGAAGGTGTAACTTGTATTGTCTCCAGGATTTGTTGACTCCTGATTTTTCTTTTGGGGACACACTAAAAAAATGCAAGCAAGTCATTCATATTAAGCTGGATTATAAAATGGGCAAAGGATTTCAAGCAATCTGATTGGTTGTTAGCCGTGCATTAGATGTGTCTAATGCACAGATAAAACTAGAACCCCCATTTAGAATACACAGGCCCATTTTATAAGCGTAAAAAGCCTCTCCGGGGACGTGCATTAGACAGTTCTAATGCATGGCTAGAGGACTGGACGCACTCAACCTGTGGCCTCGTGCCTCACTACATCACCCTAGCCGTGCATTAGAACTGTCTAATGCATACCCCATTGTGCCTTATTGCTTACTTAGCATGTTCTCTTCTCCAGGCAACTCAGGGAGTGGCAGTGTTCTTCAGTCAGTGACCCTCATTTCACTTATGTATAGCAGTAATCAATACAACTCTCCATTCCAATTTTTTTTTCCTTACCTGCTTGCTCCAGTTCTAGTATACCCTGGTATGCTGCAGCTGGGCATTTCTGCAGCCGTATGGCTGGTTTTCCTGATTTCTGTGGCTAGCACTGATTTCTGCAGTCAGCCCTGATTTCTGTGGCCATTGCTGCAACCGCAGAATTGCAGAAAACATGGGGTTCTGTCGGAGATATTTCCCTAAGTTAGCACTTATAGACACGGCATTTAAAAGTTCCTGTTTAGCAGTGCCCTCTGAGAGAACCTAGGCTACTGCTTTAGCCTTCCCCCAAAGAGTGTTTTGATATTTTACCATACGTGCTTGGTAATTAGCAATTCATAGCCCTAGAGATGCTGAGGCAAAATTCCTTTTGCCCATGACATTGAGTTTTCCTGACTCCTTGTTAAGAGGAAGAGAACAAAGGTGCTTAGGGGCCTTGATCTATCATGGGTAGGGATGTAAGTTTGTCATGGATGAGGTTTTAATAACTCATTGTTTGTTCATGAAATCATTAGTAAACAGTAGTAAATGTTGTGGCACTGTCATCATTGCTACATTCTGATGACACTAGTGAAAGTCATGGAAGTCCTGAATAAATGGAATCAATGACGTGTATGACTGCCATGACAAACTTACATCCCTAATCATGGGCCATGTTGATGATCACTGAATCCGCCTCTGGCTGGCCTGCAAAAAAGGGCTTGCCTGAGGCTGCCTGGTATAGTTTATCTGCCTTTCTTGGAATGGCAGGGATCATGTTAGGTCTGTGCCAGGCAGCTAAGGTGGCATCCTCCAGGGCTGGTAAGAGGGGAGGAATGACTACTGGTGGAGTATCTGGTAACTCTATGAAGTCCACAGGTTCTTCTTAGTAATATTTTGCTCTTCAGCATCAAAACCCATTGCTGTCTAGAGCTCTTGCATCATTGTGATGAAGGAGAGGTCCTCAGGGGGAGACCATGGGGTATAAACCACTGAATTTTCACTCCCTGCAGAAAATGTGGAACTGGTCCATTCATACTGTTCCACAAATTCCTCACCCTCTTTCTCCTCCTTCTCATGCATAATCAATTCTGGATTGCACTCCTGGTCCTCATCGACATGTTTTAGAGGACGCAGTGGTGGAGCTGAGGAAGCCCTCGACAGCCTAGAGGCTATCTGGTGTGTTGACCTAGCAGGCATCACTGCGGGAGAATGCTATGTGGACCCCATTGATGAGACATTCACTGATGGAGGAGGAGTTTAAGGATGTCTGTGAAGGACACTAAAACTGTCTGCACATCGGTACCTGTGTTGGTGTCAATGGGAATGCACGCAGATGTCGATGGGGTAGGCAAGGGCCCTGATATCAGTTGCGATACATCAGCCGTGACAGGCCTGGAGGTGCTAGAGGTCGACCCAGCCAAGTCAGTGGTCTGGGCGATGGGCTGCGTTGCCACCAGAGAAGTTGACAGGCCAGGGGAGGTTGTACCTAATCTGATGGATGAACTGGACAGAAAAAGGGAGGTCCTGGTTTTGTTCATCAGTCTATCCCTGTGTTTGTGGTGGTGAGACACAGACATTTTCTCTCAGGATTTAGACCCATTTGATCCTGAGGAGTGGGACAGGGACATGGTGGGAGGTTTTTCCTTGTAGTGCTCCTTCTCCATTCGGACTAAGTGCAGTTTTTAACAAGTGCTTCTCCAAGGGTCCCTTTCTGTGTCACCAGGTAGCCGTATTAAAGCTCTTACAAATTGGGCATGCTTTCACGTCATGGTCTGAGCCTAAACAGTATACACAGATTCCATGCGAGTCTCTGGAGTAAATTTTCTTGCCACAGTCGCAATATCGAAAGAACTTTGATGACACACTCAGAAGAAAATCATTTTAAAAGTGATTATTTGAATTAGGAAGAAAAAAAAAGATGACACACTGTGCAGCAGCATTTCCATGGTAGGTGCATTGAGAATGGTCAATGGTGGGAACATAACTGAGGAGGGACAGGGCGACCCACATTTATATAGGGAGAGCTGATGTAGGATGTCGTTGTGGGTGGCCCCAAGTGGACTGCTTGAAAAAAGTTTCTGTGTGGTCCTAGTGCTGGACAATTATAGTCCCCAGGTGTGGCCTGATGAAAGAGAGATCCTTGAAGAAGTTCAGGATTTGTGAGTGATCACAAAGGCACAGGTTCCCAAGGGAATGGAATAGGTCAGCACACATAGAAAGTAAGGTTCTATCACCTTACAATATGCTAAAATTGTAATGTTTTATTTGGTAAACACGTAGTGGACAGTATCACAAACCCACTCCTGGAGTCAGGCCCTCTTCTCCCACAGTGTCCAACTTGAAGTGCGATTCATGAACAGGAGACAAACAGGGGCACCCTCCTGTTTGTTTTGTGTCTGAGCAACTACCAGTCTCAAGTCCTGGGGTCAGTTATGAACCCTTTTTAGCTAGCACACCCAGGTAACAGGTCCAAATATCACACTCTCTTCAGGGAAAGCGGCGCAATATACTTGAGCCAGCGGGCATACAACCAACCTGGCTCACAACCCCCTTCCTACTCGATTGAGATGCTGGTATTTTTCTTACCTTACTCGATCTTTACACAGCTCCTTGTTAGCGTGACTGCATAAGGTGATACGATAAGCATTTAACAGCTGTGTTAGAATATTACCGGCCAGCCTGCTGGGGTAGAGGCATGGTGGCCGTCTGCGGCACTGACGACCTGGGTTAGGGGACGGATCCGGGTGTCGGAGGGCCAGACGGGGGTGCAGGATTGAGTGTCCGCAGGACTGTTCTCCTGCTCCGGGAGGGTTGAGTATCTGGCTAACGTGGACCCCAGCAGAGGCTAGAAGTACTACAAGCGCCGGTGCCTGCACGCAAGAGGCCGAGGTGGACTCTGCCATCATTTCACATCCCTGCCCTCAAAAACCCTGGAAAAAATCTTGGCTCCCCGCTAATGAGCCGGCTGCAGCGCCGACCCCTCTGGCCACCTAACTCCACCACTGGTGGCCCCATTCGGGGGGGGGCAGCCCTGAGCACTTGGGGGTCAGTCGCTGCAGCAGGGCGAACCCCACTCATGGGGTTAGGGTAAGCTGGGGAAAAAGAAAAAAAAAAAGAATATTAAGACTGTTCCACCATTCACACACAAAATGAGCATGTCTCAGGCAGCGTTTTAAGGAAAAGAAAAAATTACTCACCTTAGTAATGCTGTTTCTTCTAATGGAGTCTTGCTATATTATGACATATGCAGTGAGTCCCAACCTTCGAACTGCTCCGGAGGTGAAAGAGTTAACTTTCCATGCCAGGCATGGAAATTTGAGCGCGAGCTCGGTTGAAAACTCTGTCTGTTGTTCTTCAAACTCAAACTGTCAGATCTTTACGAGCAAAACTCACTAAGGTTCTATGTGGAAGCAGTAAACCTACACTAGCCAAGTGGCTACTAAACATATGAACACATTTTTTTGGTCCCAAAACAAAGACTCAAGTTAGGGGATCCAAAAAATGAAAAACACAACACCCAATCACCCCAAAAAGGAGGTGTGAAAAAACAAAGGTGGGCATCTACTAAGTGCCAACACTGCACTGCCCACCCACATCCCAAAGCAGAGGTTCTGAGAGGGGCAGGCGGGAGGTCATAATATAGCAAGACTCCATTAGAAGAAACAACATTACTAAGGTGAGTAATTTTTCTTCAAACAACATGAAGTCTTGCTATATTATGACATATGCAGACTACACAGTAGCATTCCATGGAGGAGGGACAGAACCCACTTAGAAATAGGCTTTGAAGCACAGCTGTGTTAAACTGAGCATCACTCCTAGCCTGGATGTCCAGGAGTAATGCTTGGTAAAAGTGTGAACTGTTTTCCAGGTAGCTGCTTGACATATCTCTAGGATAGGGATGTCCCTGGTAGCAGCCAGAGACCAGCTGTACCTCTGGTAGAGTGAGCCCTCAGGCCTGAGGGAGGAACCTCACCCAGTTTTTCATAGCAAAACTGGATACAAGAGACAATCCACCTGGCAATGGATCTTTAGTGGCAGGTTTCCTTACCAACCTCACCATAAGTGAAAACAGTTGGAGGGAGTCAAACCTGTGACCTCGGCACGTTCTATGTAGTAACTAAGGGCTCTTTGACATCTAACTGTGCAGTCTCCTCTCGCCAGAGGAGGAATGGTCAGTGAAGTACACAGGGAGAGACATAGATTGATTAAGGTGGAAGTCTGAAACCACCTTAGGCAAGAACTTTCTGTTAGTCCTGAGGACCACCTTATCTCTATGAAAGGAGATAAAATCAGGCTCCACTGACAATGCTTGTAATTCACTTATGCGCCTGGCAGAAGTGATGGCTACCAAAAATACAGTTTTCCAAGTCAAGTACTTCAGCTCTGCTGAAGACAAGGGCTAAAAAGGGGGTTGCATAAGCTGAGCAATGCAAATATTAAGATCCCAGGCAGGGGCAGGGTCCCTGAATGGAGGGTTGTTGTGAAGCAACCCCTTGAAAAACTTGGAGAATACAGGATGAGCCGAAAGAGAAGAGGGTTTACCTGCTGATAAGAAAGCAGACACGGCTGCCAGGTGCACTTTTAGGGTAGCTGGCCTCAGCCCCAAAGTATTCAAATGCACCATATAATCCAGGACTGTGGGTAAGTCAGCAGATTCTGGGGAAATATGCTTGCCAGAGCACCATATGGAAAATCTCTTCCATTTGGAATTATAAGTAGCCCTGGTGGAAAGCTTCCTAGAAGCCTTCAATATATCCATTACACCTTGGGAGAGGTGTAGGTCAGCAAACTCTAACTCTTCAAGAGCCAGGCCTTGAGATTGAGAGATTTGAGATTCGTGTACCAAACCCTCCCCTGAGCACAGGTTAACAGGTTGTGATTCCTAGGAAGACACAGGGGAAGGTGGACTGCTAGGACATAAGGAGTGGGTACCAGGGCTGTCTGGCCCAATCTGGAGCAATCAGGATCATCTTGCAGGGTTGAGATCTGATTTTGACTAGCACCTTGAACAGAAGAGGGAAGGGGGAAAAGATAGAAACCTCCTTCCCAACTGAGAAGGAAGGCATCCAGAGGGACTGAGCCCAACACTGGGAGCCTGCAGCAAAAAAGGGGAAGTTGGTGATTGTCCGGGGCTGCAAAAAGATCTATCTCCGGGGTGCCCCATCTGGCAAATACTATCTCCAATGCTAGGGGATCCAGTGACCATTCGTGATGGCCCTGGGAGATCCTGCTGAGAGCATCTGCCAGGACATTGTCCTTGCCTGGGAGGTGAACTGCCGTAAGGGAGGTGTTCAGGGAATAAGCCAGAGACCACAACTTCATTGCTTGGTGCACAAGGCCGTGGACCAGAGTGCCTCCTTGTGATGATGTACCACATTGTAGTGGTGTTGTCTGTTCTGACCTGTACAACTTTGTTCTGAACAGAGGTGGAAAAACTTGAAGTGCTAGAAAAACTGCTCTGAGTTCCAACAGGTTGATGTGGAGCAGAGATTCCTGAGGGGACCACAATCCCTGGGTAGTGAGTTCGCCCATGTGAGCTCCCCACCCCAAGAGGGATGCATCTGTAGTAAGGATTAAGGAGTGAGACTGAGGGGTGAAGGGGACCCCCTGTCTCAGATTGCTCTGGTCCTGCCACCACTGAAGTGCTTGGATCAGGGTTCGAGTCACTGGGATCAATTTGGTCAGAGGGTCTCTCCTTTGAGAGCAGAAGGCTCTCAAATGGAACTGGATGTCCCTCATCTGAAATCTTGCTCCCTGCACTACTGCTGTAGAAGCAGCCATGTGCCCCAGGAGCTGTAGAAAATGCCTTGCTGGTCGAGAGACCTGCAGGGTGAAAGAAGAGGCCAGAAAGACCAGGATCCTTGCTCTTTCCAGAGGAAGGAAGGAAGGCTCTGGCCTCTTTTGTGTTCAGTTCTGCACCTATGAAGGTGAGAAGCTGGACAGGCTCTAGAACTGACTTTGGAAGACTGAGAAGGAAACCTAGAGATGTGAGCAGTTGCTGAGTTACCTGAAGGTGTAGTTTGACTTGTTCTGGAGACTGGCCTACTATGAGCCAGTCATCAGGTAAGAAAAATGGCAATCTTGCCTGCCCAAGTGGGCAACTGCTACTGCTAGGCATTTTGTGAATACCCGGGGCAGAGGTGAGGCAAGGGCATTGCTCTGAACTAGTAATGGCCTGAGGGCAGTTCGAATCTGAGGTACTTTCGATGGGAGCTTCTGATAGGAACATGGAAGTAGGCATCCTTGAGGTCCAGGGACGCTAGCCAGTCCCCTGGCCTTAGAGGGGAAAATAATTCCCAGAGTCACCATTTTGAATTTTGGTTTTAAAAGGTGCTTGTTTAGGTATCTGAGATCCAGGATGGCGCCATTCTCCTGTCTTTTGGGTAAGGAAGTACCTGGAGTACAACCCTTTGCCCTGGTGTAGGGGTGAAACCCTTTCCACAGCTCTGAGAGCCAGGAGGGTAGAAACTTCTGTTTCTAAGACAAGTGCCTCTGATGGATTTGTAGGTGGAAAGGACCTGGTTCTCATCTTTGGAAATTTTTTGAAGCTGAGAACCAGTCCCTGGCTTACTACTTCCAGCACCCACTTGTCTGATGTTAAAGACTTCCAGTCATGGACAAAGTAAGCCAGCCTGCCCCCTACAGGTAGTGGAGAATCGGCCCTGGCCACCCCATCAGGGTGCCTGCTTGGCAGGGGCTTTAGGCTGTGGGGTGGAAGCAGATCTGCTTGTACCCCGTCTGCCTCTCCCTCTAAAGAACCCCCTCTGGGCATAAGCTGAAGAGGAGGCCTGGGCTTGGTAAAAAGGCCTATGAAAAGGTCTGCCCCTGCCCCTGGAAGGCTGCCTTTGAGGAGTGGCCTGCCTTTCCTTGGCCTGTGCACTCCTATAGGTGGTCCTATACTCATCCATTTTCTTCATGTAATTCTCTGTCTGCTCCCCAAACAGAGAATTACCCACAACAGGAAAATCCATGGCTTTAGTCTGGGTATCCTGTGACAGGCTAGTACATCTGAGCCAAGCCATTCTGCGAAGTGCCACAGATGTAGCCATGACTCTTGATGACACATCATTAGAGTCCACTGCAGCATGGAATTGCACCTTGGATGCCTCAATACCATCAGCAGCCACCTACTCCAGCTCCTTGGCAAGCTGGCCAGCGACCTGTTTTGCTAGAGCCATAACAGTATCCTATCTGGATTTCTGATATCTAGCAACATAAGCCATATAATTTGCCTGTCTGAGTCCCAAAGATGCTGCCATGTACTGTTTCTTTGCCATGGCATCAATCCTCCTGGAGTCCTTGTCAGGGGGGTGTGAGGCCAAGGGAATATTTGCCTTGTCACAGGCTGTAGCCTGCACTACCCCAACATGGCTGCATTGTTGTGTAAGGAACTCCGTACCAGAGCCTCTTGTCCATTCTTTTATCAACAGGAGGTAAAGTGTGAGGAGTTTTTAAAATCTTTACTGTCTGTTTACCAAAATATTTATGCAAAGGAATAGACAGTCTCCTAGACTCTGGGATATCCATCATTTCTACATAGTCAGGCTCCTCTTGATCATCCACAGCTTCCTCCATAGGGAGCTGGAGGGTTTCAGCCACTTTTTTATAAAACATAAAATGAGAAGGGGACTCAGAAAGCCTAGGGGGAGACACTCCTGAAGGTCTGTCTGGGGAGATGTCCGGTTCAATGGGCACATCCAGACTTTCAAATCCACATTCACTCTCCTCATACTCCTCTTCCCCCTCCTCCGGTTCATAAAATTCCTCTAAATCATATTCTTGAACCGGTGGAACCGACCGAACCGTACGCTTACCTGATGGTGCCGGTTCGGTCGGAACCGGGGAAAGCGACTGGACAATTTTAATCGCTTTGTCTATTTCTTCAGCGGTTGGAGATGGAAATTTTGGCTCCACACCTGCTGATTTTCTAGTCCTTTTTGCTGGAACTGACTCCTCCGAGTCAGCTCTCCTTTTGCCCGAGGAAGTCTCGCCTGGTCAGAGGAATTTCCTCCCGGGTTCGGTTAAGCAACCGAACCGGCTGGCCATCCGGGCCAGCTGGACTTTGGCCTCCCTTTCCCGAGCCTACCAACTCTCTCTTATCCAGGGTAGCTGCAGGAAAATTTTACAAATCTGGCAGTCTGCATTGAGGTGGTCAAACCCCAGACAATAAACACAGGTGGTGTGGGGTCAGCCTTGGCAAAGGCTTCCCCACAAACACTGCAGTGTTGAAACCCAGTGGGCCCGGTTTTTCTTTTGGGTTTCTCAGACATAGTGCCAGCCTAACCAAAACTTGCCCGTTTATGGCAATTCGCCAAGCAAGACCCTCTTATCGGTTCCCAACCGTGTTACGGGTCGTGGAAAAAACCGTAATAAAATCCGTTTTTTTTAGAACCGATAAGAACCAGGAACCGCACTCTAAAAGACAAATTTAATGAATTTTACAACAACCTGATCGGTTCAAACCGAACCGATAATACCGTTTACAAGTTCCACACAGAAATAATGTAAAACCTATCTAGTACTTACGGTACCACAGACAGAGCTTGAACCGACCGGTTGCGGTTTAAATTCGGTTAAAAACCAAAAACTTAATACTTTAACCGACAAAATGAACCGAGCAGAAGGAGAAATCTCCAGAGCAACTGTTCAGTGAGGTGAAGTAAAGAATCTGACAGTCTGAGTTTGAAGAACAACAGACAGAGTTTTCAACCGAGCTCACGCTCAAAGTTCCATGCCTGGTATGGAAAGTTAACACTTTCACCTCTGGAGCAGTTCGAAGGTTGGGACTCACTGCATATGTCATAATATAGCAAGACTTCATGTTGTTTGAAACAAAGTTTCCCAAAATTAAAAATAGAGAAGACAAAAAAAGGATACAGACAATTCGTGTCTGTGGGGTGCTCAAAAATACAGGAGTGTGCACAAATACCTCAGGTGCTAGACAGAGAACTAGAAAAATGCAGAAAGACCGATAAGTCCTTTGTTGAGGTCAGCACCAATCTCAAAGAAAAAAAAGATGTCAGCACTAAGGCAAATGCCAAAAGGCACATCCTTATTAAATATCATAAAAAACATGTAGCCAAATCACCAGCAATGGTAAATACTTCCTTCAATAAAAAGACTCAATATATGTGCAAAGAGTACCTGTATGTGCAAAACAACATTGCAAAGTGCACAACGAAGGAAAAATGAAGATTTATACAAAACACACAGGCCCAGATATTCAAAAGGGTTGCGGATGGCGCAACAGTGTTACGCCATGCGCAACCCACTGATGCGCCCTGGCACGATATTCAACGGGAATTGCGCCTGGCACAACTACCGATGAGCCGGAGCGCATCAGTACTGTATGCAGGCGCAAGTAGGGGAGCCGAGCCCATGCATACTCTGCACAGCCCGATATTCAGCACAGGATGTGCTGAGCCATGCATGCGCAACCCCTATTTGCGCCGCAAAAAGTTGATCCAAAAAAAAAAATGGAGCAACGGCTGGCCACCCTCAGGTGAGCTGCCGTATTGCAGGGCGCAACATGGCAGCTGCCACCTGTGGGTGGCTACCCAAGCTCCGGCTGCACCTCCGTGGCAGCACCCCCCAATGCCCGATCGCGGCTTAAGTAAACAAAAGATTAATCCTATATCCCTGGTGGTCCAGTGGACCGTTGTCTGCCCGAGTGCGGGATAAAAATATTTTTATTGCCGAAACCTATATCCCTGGTGGTCCAGTGGACCGCTGCCTGCCCGATCGCAGGCTAAGTAAATAATGAAAATCCTTATTATCCCTGGTGGTCCAGTGGACCTGCCCGCTCGATCGCGGGCTAAGTAAATAATAAAAATCCCTATTATCCCTGGTGGTCCAGTGGACCACCGTCTGTCCGATCGCGGGATAAAAATATTTTTATTGCTGAAACCTATATCCCTGGTGGTCCAGTGGACCGCTGTCTGTCCGATCGCGGGATAAAAATATTTTTATTGCTGAAACCTATATCCCTGGTGGTCCAGTGGACTGCTGACAGCCCGATCGTGGGCTTATGCAAAAAATAAATAAACCCATATCCCTGGTGGTCCAGTGGACCCCCTCCCCACCAACCCACTGATCCCCACTGCTCCGCTCCCCGGTCAGCGGCGGCGGCAGCACCACCCGCCTGCCGCCTGCCGACTGACACCGTGGTAGGGCTGTCACGCCACTGATCTACAGCGTGAGCCAATGGATGCAGCCCGTACTGTACTACACATCCAGATATGTGAATGGATCCATTCACATATCTGGATAATATGCACGACTACTGAGTTGCATGCCCATTGGCACACTGTGGACCAATGGGTGTACAGCCCTACGACGTGTCAGGGTGGGCGGCGGGGTGGCAGGTGGTGGTGCTGCCACCGCCACTGACCGGGGAGCAGGGCGGTGGGGATCAGTGAGCGGGTGGGGAGGGGGATCCACTGGACCACCAGGGATATGGGTTTATTTATTTTTTACTTAAGCCCACGATTGGGCTGTCAGCTGTCCACTGGACCACCAGGGATATAGGTTTCAGCAATAAAAATATTTTTATCTCCCGATCGGGCAGACAGTGGTCCACTGGACCACCAGGAATAATAAGGATTTTCATTATTTACTTAGCCCGCGATCGGGCAGGCAGGTCCACTGGACCACCAAGGATAATTGGGATTTTCATTATTTACTTAGCCCGCAATCAGGCGGGCAGCGGTCCACTGGACCACCAGGGATCTAGGTTATCTCATGTTATTACTTCAGCCCACGATCGGGCAGATGGCGGTCCACAGGACCACCAGGGATAATAGGGATTTTCATTATTTACTTAGCCCGTGATCAGGCGGGCAAGTCCACTGGACCACCAGGGATAATAGGGATTTTCATTATTTACTTATCCCGCGATCGGGCGGGCAGCGGTCCACTGGACCACCAGGGATATAGGATTCAGAAATAAATATATTTTTATCCCCGTGATCGGGCAGACAACGGTCCACTGGACCACCAGGGATTTAGGATTATACTATCTTTTACTGCAGCCCGCGATCGGGCTGTGGGGCACATTGCCGCTCTGCAGGGGGCGTCGGTCCCCGACGGCTGCTGCCTGGCAGGGTGCCAGGCGCAAGCTGTTGGGGATCAGCTTACCTGCATGTAATGAAGAGACGACATGCAAAATGGCCCCATTTGGCGCCTTGCATACATTATGGCCCTCTACTTGCATGTCAACTTTTGAATATCGCAGTTGCTGCACCTTGCACAATGGACTTGCACTAAGCGCATCCCCGTGCTCCCTGCTGGCCACTCGCCATGCACTCACGGAGTGGCAGTGTAATATTCAACGATGCTGAGCCATGGTGCAGCTCCGCGAATATCGCCTGTCAACGCCTGGCAAGAGCTGGTTGCGCTGCGCCCAGGCTTGCGCAGTTTGAATATCTGGGCCACACTATCCTCTCAGCTGCTACTAAAACAAAACAAACAACGCAGTAGGCTATGTGTTCAGTAAAGGAAAAAAGCTACCTTACTGTTAACGAATGCAGCTGGTCTCCTTTTCCACAGTTTCCATAATGGACCGCCGCTCAAAGCCGCAATGAGTCCACCGCAAGGGAAAAAAAACAAACAGCAACCCCAGAATATTACTATTCAAGAAAGGAAAGCAATCCAAGAGCTACAGGAACTCCAGCATGTAGTGATAAAACCAGCAGACAAAGGGGGAGCTGTAGTAGTATGGGGTCTGGAAGAGTATAATAAGGAGTTTATATAGGAAGCTGAGAGACAACTGAGCAACCAAACTTTCTACCAGATAGTCAGAAAAAGATCCAAGAGAAGAAATCAAATGATGCTCTTATTGACAGAGGGGAACAACTAGGGTACATTACTAAGAAAGAAGTGTTAACTTCTAAAGGTCCCCTTCCCCCAAAAAACGGTTTTGTATCTCCTGCCTAAAGTACACAAAGAGAGAAGACGAGTACCTGGAAGACCAATAGTTTCGGCTATTGCCTCCTTAACTGAGAATATGTCTAAGTTCATTGACTTCTTTATTCAGAAACCAGTAGGGCTCTTACAATCTTATTTAAAAGATACGAAGGATGTGCTAAGGATTCAGAAAGATACTAAAGTAATGGAACAGATAACTTAGTAACAATTGATGTAGAGAGTTTGTATTCCAATATCCCCCATGAAGGGGGTTTGGCAGCCCTAGAGAAGGGGTTACAACAGAGAGAGAGAGAGAAAAAAAAAAACAGTATATTGGAGATTTTGCCAGATTTGTCTTGGAAACAAACTACTTTTGGTTTAATGGCCACTACTTTGTACAGAAAAAGGGGACTGCCATGGGTACAACTTTCGCTCCAAGCCTGGCAAACCTATATATGGGGGAATGGGAAGAAATAAATATATACAACAGAACACATAACCCCTTTCATAACGACATAAACATTTGGAAACAATATATAGATGATTGCCTTATAGTATGGTGCAGAGATTTACAAGAGCTGAACCTCTTTATGGAGTATGTAAATCAGACTAGGATACATTTGAAATTTACATTCGAGCACAGCTATGTACGGATTCAGTTCTTGGACATTATGATTACTAAGAGTAATATGAATTTGGAAACCAGTCTCTATAGAAAACCAAGGTCGAGAAATACTTTGTTACTATGGATTATACCATATACATAAATCAGCAGCCAATCACACAAGCAGACTGGCACCTCAGCCCTGTTGTAAATCGTATGATAATCACTGGCAAAGGTGCCAGCCTGCCACCTCCTCGCGCTACCCTAACTGAATCAGTCCGAGCCCCCCAACATCGCAAAACCGCCATTTTTCCTCTCGCTAACAGTAACTACTATGCCTTGCATAGTAAAACAGTGAAAAAAAAAATGGATGCCTCGTTTGAACTCATCGACCAAACTGAACCCATAAACTATTGAAAGCCTTCAAGCGAGTCGCGTATATTCTCCTGAAGTAAATGTACCTCAATCAAACACAGTCTGAGGTGGCAGTCTGCTTGTGTGATTGGCTAAATGCATTAAAAAAAATGGACTATTTTTCTTCATGGAAGGATATCTCTTATTAGAATCATTTTTTCCACAGAAAAAGAAAATTAAACAATTTAAACTTTCATCCACTACAAAATGTGTTGGTATATCGAAGAAGTTACTTGTGTGGTTATCGATTGACGTCACGGCTGGCGAGGATTTGTTCACACGGCTACCATGGCAAACCACGCCAGCGTGGTAAATCCCCCGATAACCCACACCCCCTCGTGGCTTATTGTTTAAATAGCTGCCATCCAGAATCAATAACCTTTAATATTCCAAAGGGACAATACATAAGGGCAAGACGTGTCTGTTCTACCCAGGACGATTATCAAACAGCAAAAAAGGATCTTAACCCGATTTTTAGAAAGAGGTTATGAACCACATCTCTTCTTAGATGCACTAAGTAAGATGGAAAGTGTGGATAGAGAGGAGTTGATGGAGCTGAGACACGGGAAGAAGAAAAGACCAGCTGATATTTATTACAGAATATATCTCTATGGCCTCTAAGATAGGGAACATCATAAAGAAACACTGGCCAATAATAAAATCTGATTTTAGATTAAAGGACTTTGGACAATATCAACCAATGGTCACCTATATGAGGGAAAAGCCTGAGAGATATGCTAGTTCTGTAAATATTCCGTACCAATAGAAAGACCTAGAATGTGGCTACCACCACAACCTTTGGGCAATTACAGATGTGACATTGTTCAAACATGGTAGCTACCAAAAGCTTTACCTACCCAAGATTAAGCAATAAATATGACATTACATGCTTATTAACTGTAGCACTACTGAGTAATATATATGTTGAAATGCCCCTGTGGTCTATCTTACATAGGGCAGACTAAACCAGCACTAAAGCAGAGGATAGGAGAGCATAAGGAGCAATGGCACAACACTATTTAGAAGCCAGACACAGATCACCAGCCTCCATGAGGTTTGTTGGGCTAGAAAATGTGGAGACTGGCTTCAGAGGAGGAGATCTGAAGACACAACTCTTACAGAGGAAGCATATTGGATTTTTGAGTTAGACACGATAACCCCATGGTTTAAATGAAGAGATTCTTTGTACAGTTACATCTGTTAGGCCTGTTTTCTCTCTCTTTCCTTTTTTTTCCTTTCCTCCCTTCCTCCCCTTAGACAGAAAGCTCAGATATCCTACTTAAAATCACATAAGTTTTTAGTGGCTAAGACATTCTGTGCTCTGGCCACTGGAGAGTTTAGTCTTGTCAGCTCCCTCTCCAAATTTAAGATCTATATATAGAGGGGTTGAGTGGCTTAGACTTGCCAGCTCTGCTCCCTTTTCCTTTTAAAATGTACTCCTCTTATAATATTTTATTTTTATCTATATAATGTGGCTTAGACTTGTGCTCTGGCCACTTAGGAAGTTAGACTTGCCGGCTCTGCTCCCTTTCTAATAAATGTAATCTTCTGTGTTTGATATTTTCACAGGAAGCGGTGTGGATTTGTTTTATTTTTGACTATAAAGGGAGTAACATTTGCAGGTTATGCTGCTCTTGGCTTAACTGGGAGTAAGACTTGCCGGCTCTGCTCCTATATTTATATTGCTCTTTGGGTGCATTTGCTAATATCTTTGCCTTTTTCTATATCACTTTGTCCATTCATTCTATATTTATATATTTATTGTCAGAGTTGTTTTTTGTTTGTAATTTTCCTTTTTTTTCTTTGAATGGGTGTTTTGTTCTGGGAATAATTAGGTCTTTTATTTACTAGTAGTTACATGCCATATTTTTGTCTATATGTTTGATGTGCTCATGGTGGTGGGATGTGAACCTGCTTCTTTTTCTTTAAAAAACACTTGCTAGCACTTTAAGTTGCTATAACATCAACAGCGCAGCCACATTTATAAGGCAGCATGTTTAAACCGTGAGGAACACTCTGAAGATGACCGAGTACTTAGATCAATATGTAAGCGCACTCTGTAGCCTTTGTGGCTTGAAGATCATGTAGGTACACTGTCCCCACTGCACCACGTGGTTTTTGGTGCTTCTAAGAAATTTGGGCTGTTTCTCTTTGAGAGTTTTTGACGCTGCATTCTTTGTTTTTTCCCTTGCGGTGGACTCAAGCTTCACCAATATTAAAGAGGCCAGGATGTCCCTCCCTCCTTGTGATGTCACAGATCTGAGCTGCTAGTGTGAGGCCACATTCAGTCCTGCATACTTAATTTAATCAGTCACATGCCCCTGTACACCACTAAACATTCCAATTTAAAAAAACTATATCTATGTATATATAGATATATATAGATATATATTTATATTATTTATTTAAAATTGGTGACTGGGAAAGGCACACTGAGCCGAGGCTCATTTCCAGGTGCGACCCGGGTACAAGGTGTACGTTGTAGATGGCAGAGAGTACAAATAAATTCTTGTTACAGACGAATAGTACAGTATAAGGACATTTCATAGTGGTATGCAGTAAAGTAACAATTGTAGCTAGAACAGATGATTTGAAAAACATCTAGACATTTCATTTCCAACAATTCGTATTTACAGTATAGTACAAGTATACATGCAGACATTTTTACAAGTAGTGAATGTCCAGACTTTGGTAAACTAGCACAGAAAATGTGCAGTGGGTAAGTGGTTAATACAGTTTGGGGCTGGCGTGTGCATAAATATTGACCTGAAAGGGGCCACTGATGGGAGGCTAGGCTCGAGTTAAGGAGGGTTCAGATGAGCATCTTGGGCAGGGAGGGGAAGGGAGGAGCCTGAGGAGTTGTTTAAAGGCTGATAGGGAGGAGGCCTGGTGAAGGTTGGGTGGGAGGCTGTTCCAAAGGAGAGGGAGCCGGTAGGAAAAGACAGCTTGCCCAGCAGCAGAGAGGTGGCGTGAGAGGTGAAAATTACGTGCGTGTCTATGGTGGAGGGAGTAGCCTGGGGAGATGGCTAGAGAGATGCAGAAAGTGAGGTAAGGGGGAAGGGAGCCAAGCCAATATTTAGCGTGGTGTCAGGGATAGTGTGGAGTATAGGAGGCAGTGATGAGTAAGTGGGAGGGGGCAGTGGCGAATCGACAGAAAGAGTTGAGCAGGACATCAAGTTTTGAGAGGGAGGAGGTTTGGGCTGTGCCATAGATGACATCCGCATATTCTAGCACTGGCAAGATGGTTTTGCGTTAAGAGCTCACTCTGGGTGGGAAGGGGAAGGCTGGCTTTGTGGCAATAGAGGATAGCCTGTTTGGGCCGGAGTTTGGTGTCGATGGCATTGACGTGGGTGGAGAAGTTGAGGTGGGTATCCAGCCAGACTCCCAAGTACTTAAAGGTGGGTACTGACTTGAGGAAACACCATCCAAGGTGGAGATCGGTGGTGGGGCAGGTAGGGAGGCGAGCTTTTGTCTGGTGCCGAATGCCATGGTGACTGTTTTTTGACATTAAATTTAAGCTGGTTTTTCAGGAGCAGGCTTATACCGTTGAAATCTCTTTGGAAATTAGGGAGCACACTTTCATGAGAGAGGCCCTGAGGGGTAGATGATGGTGTCATCGGCATACATATGCACGCTTGAGGAGAGACAGGAGAGGGGAGGTCATTTATGAATAGGAGAAAAGGATGGGGCCAAGGATAGAGCCTTGTGGGACGCCAAGAGGATGGGAAGGGTGGGGAGAGACGGTGTTGCCTATTTGTACTGACTGTTGCCTATTTTGGAGGTAGGAGGGAACCAGTTGATGGCAGGTTGAGCAAGGCCGATAGAGCTTAATTTGCAAAGCAGCAGAGGCTGGGAGTCAGAATCAAAGCTTTTGCCAAATCAATAGAAAATAGACGGTGGTGGTTTGGCCATTGTCCATGGCAGAGAGAATTGAGTCGGTTACTCGTAACAAGGCAGTGGTAGTGGAGTGATGTTTTCTGAATCCTGAATGAAAGGGGAGAGGAGCTGTTTGTGGAGAGGAATGAGAACAATTTGGACAGCAGGAGGGATTCCTGGCTTTTGCGAGGGAGGGAAGAGTGAGATGGGTCTGTCACTTCCGGTTGGGAGGGATCACCACCTTTGTGGAGAGGAAGGACTTTGGCTAGTTTCCAGGTGGAGGGGACTATAGCTGTGGTGAGAGAGAGGTTAAGTATGTGTGTCAGAGGTGCGACTATGGCTGAGGCAGAGATACGGAGCAGTCTAGGATGCAAGCCATCAGGGCTGGTTTTGAACTGGTTCAGGGAGGTGAGTGTAGTGTAGACTTCAAGGGGTGTGAAAGAAGGAAAGAGGAAGCCAGGGTGGGAGGGGGGAATTAGTGGCGACAGGTGGAGGAGGGGGTGAGTCAGGCAGGGCACAGGAAATAAAGAACAAGTTGAAAAGTTCAGATACTGTAGCAGGATCAGAGACAATTCTGCCATCAATGTTGAGGATTGGACCGGCTTGGTTAGTGGGGGGGGTCGATGAGAGAGTTTATCACCTTCCAGAAGGATGCCAGGGAAGCTTGGTGATGGGTAAGTTGAGCCTTGAAGTAGTGGGCTTTGGATTGCGAATTGCTTTGGTGCATTTGTTTCTGAGGGGTTTTGTGGTACAAGGATTCATGAGAGGCAGGGAGAGCTTTACTGGCTCCAAGCCTTGTCTCCTGGTACAACACAAGGTGATGAGGTCGGCTGTGATCCAGGGGTGATGGTATTTTAACTCTGCTTTCCTGAGGGAGCGGTGGTCCCACGTGCTTAGGAAAATGTTGCAGAAGTGGGATAGGGCGATGTCAACGCCTTGGGTGACAAAGACTGGGAGCCAGTCCGCATTTGTCAGGTCACGCTGTAGGCCAAGTTCGTCGAGGAGATGTAGGGGACAAGATAAGATGAATTTGGGGCTAGAGTGCAGACAGTGGACTTTGCGGATACAGTAAGTAATACATTGGTTGCTAAGAGCATCAGAGAGGATACCTGAGGCAGCGATCCTGTGGGGGTGGGTGGTTAAAATCCAGTCCAGAAGGGAGTGTTTTTGAGATTGGTGGTTTAGTCAGGTGGGTTCCTGGATTAGCTGGGAGAGATTAAGGACTTCGATCCTCAGGGCGGCTGATCTGGAGGAGAGCTGGTCTAGGATGAAGTCGCCTAGTAGAATGAGTTCGCCATTTGAAGTGGTCGAGGAAATGGCGGAGATGGCCTTGATGAGGGAGTCGGGTGAAGGCTTAGGAGGGGTGTACAGAACCCCTATGTAAAGGGGGATGGATGAGGGAAAGGATAGGTGAGCGACTAAGGATTCGTGGGAGGATGGGCAGGATTCTTTGAAGGTAACGGTGTACGTAATGGAGTGCCTGACATACAGCACTAGCCCCCTCCGTCTCGCTTGCCATGGTCCTGCCAGAACAAGATGTAGTGTGGGATGGCAAGAGAGGGGTCAGAGATTTTGGGGGAGAGCCATGTTTCCGTGATACAGAGTATATCAGGTTGGTTCTGGGTTGCCCAGATGGAGGGCATCTAGTTTTGGGAGA
Source organism: Neoceratodus forsteri (assembly GCA_016271365.2). NCBI lineage: Eukaryota > Metazoa > Chordata > Ceratodontiformes > Ceratodontidae > Neoceratodus > Neoceratodus forsteri. The sequence continues at coordinate 1,062,021,524 of CM057458.1, read as the reverse complement.
AGACTCCTAGCATTAATGTGAAATATGCATAAGCCCTTGGGGAGAGAGTCAGGTGAAAAGCTGTGTGGGGATGCGGGTGCCGGCAAGGTTTAACTTGGTGCTAAAGGGCCAGGGTTAGGATGTATATCGTCTGCCAGGAGTAGGAGTAGCAGAGGTAAGGAGAGGTTGGGGGACTGCTTGCAGCTGCTTTTTTTGCGCCTGGGGGGTGGAGTACGGAGGTTTAGGCACCGGAGAAAGGCCTCAAGATTTAGCAGATGTGAATGGAGCAGTGAGGGGTAAATGGTTGGGAAAGGTTGAGGGGGTAGAGATAAGTGAGACTGGAGGGTAGGAAGGATCAGAGGTAGAAGTGTAGCAGTGAGCCAGAGAGGGTTGGGAGGGGTGACTCTAGGGAGGGTTGGAGAGACAGAGAGTGGAAGGGAGGCAGGGAGGCCAGGATGGGGGAGCGGTGGTAGGAGAGCGAGGGGCATGAGGAGTGGAAATTGAAGTAGCAGGCACAGTAGTAGAGAAAGCAGCATAGCGGCTGAAAGTGGCATAGTAAAAAAAGTTTTTCATTGCAGTAGCAGCCTCTAGTGGAGGAATGGGATAGCTTGCTAAAGGGAAACTCGGCTGATTGGTTTTTGAACGTCATGTGTCTTTATCTATATAATACAGTGACGACCAAGGTGGTGGTGGGGATGGTGGGGATTTCTTTGGTCAGACACAGAGAAACATCAGGTCCCAATTTAGATTGGAGTTTGCTGGCTTACCTGTGGGCTAATGTTGGGGAGGGCATCCTTCTGCCCTCATGGACCCACGGGGGGGAGCCACCGGAGTGCTTCATTTGTCTGTGGAGGGGAAAGAGAAGAACAGGGGAAATTAAAGCAGGTACGTTTTGGGACGGGCTGCACACCAAAAAGTGTGTGTGTGTGGGGGGGGGTCGTGTTGCTGACTCCAAGAGCAACTGCGTAGTCTGTCCCTGGCAAAAGTCAGATTCTCAGTTTGTCCCACAAGTGGTTTTCCCTTAGCGAGGGGCACTCTGTGTTTCAAGCAGGGTTTTCTAGCCAAAGAATAATTTAATATCTCAGCAGCACAACTAATATTTCTCAGGCAAACTGTATTTAAAAGCAGCAGTTATGGTCAGGTTTACTAGCAACGAATTCTGTTTAGCTTGGCATGCAGTAATCAGTTTACCTTAACATGCAGTAATTCTGTTTAACTTTTCATTACACATTTCCTGTAAATAAATTAAGGCTACTAAAAGGAGAATGAAAATCATATCAGCCTGTCCTAAGCACTGAGAAAACGATCTTCATTCATGTGTGTATATAAGTAAGAGTTAAAGGTGCTTAATATTTGAAAATGAAAAGGCGCCAAGTTCTCTTGGTCAGATGCAGAGAAACATCATGGTCCCAATTTAGATCAGAGTTTGCTGGCATACCTGTGGGCTGATGTGGAGGAGGGCATCCTTCTGCCCTCACATACCCTTAGGGAAGCTGCCAGAGTGCTTCGTTTGTCTGTGTGGGCTGATGTGGGGGAGGCGTCCTTCTGCCCTCACGGATCCTCGGGGGCCACCAGAGTGCTTTGTTTGTCTGTGGGCTGATGTGGAGGAGGCGTCCTTCTGCCCTCATGGACCCTCGGGAGGAGTCGCGGAGTGCTCGTTTGTCTGTGGGTTGATGTGGGGGAGGGCCTTCTGCTCATGACCTCGGGGAGCCCTCGAGTGCTTCATTTGTCTGTGGGCTGATGGGAGGGCATCCTTCTGCCCTCATGGACCCTTGGGGGAGCCGCTGGAGTGCTTCATTGGATATACTTCCTAATTACTGAGCCACAGAGCATGCTTTATGACAGGTCAGGATTACCCCTTTCTTTGATCTCTCAGGAAAACAGTCTGAGAACCGCCTCTCATCATCATGAGATTTCTGACACAGACTGACTAGGAAGCATTCTCCCTCCTGTCACCTCGTAAAAAGGCAATATTTTCACTTCAAAGCACCAACTCTCTGAGAACATGACTATTATGATTTCCACACAGGTTTTGTTAGGCATGTGTCAGTTTCTTTTAAAGTTAGCTGTTCCTTCCACTCAGAGATAGAACAGAATATTTTTGAAACTCCAAGGTTCCATGATGCTTTGCTGTCATGTTTCACAAGCAGAAATTCGGCTATGGCGACAGACAGCAGCAAAAACGTAAACTTGAGTGCCACACACCAATAGTTTCACAAAAAGGACGAATAGTAAAAGCTATGCATTAAAAAAAATGCACAAGACTCACAGCTCACCCCAGTCCTTGCTTGTGTGTGTTTTTGCGCTTACACTAAGGCCCATCCTATGGATTCAGCATCCATTGCAGTCCCTGCCTGTGCTTTGTCTTGTATGGAATTTAAACTCACAAACCAAGTAGATGTAAACTGAGAAACGGAGCACAAATGGAACAAACAGTTGTGCGTAGTGCAGCAAACAGAAGTCCATGGTGGCAGTTAGCAGTGTGCTTACATTTGATTACATCATCATCACAGTGTCCTATCAAGTCTTCTGTAGTGTGCTTTTATCTTTTTGACAGTTAAAGTGGTACAAACATACATACTGTACATAAAAATGCACAGAACAAACCATGAGCAAAGGCTGGCAGAACACATAGGAGCCAAGAGCTGGCAGAACACACAGGGAGCCAAGAGCTAGCAAAAGGGATGAGTGTGTACTGTGGAAAATGAGACAAAGTGAATACAGACATACATACATACATACACTATGATTTAAGTGCAAGTCTCATTTTTTCTTCTTTAGTCCAGCCAGCAATAATTAATAAGAAGCAATGCCATAAACACAAGCCAGCTCTACCGGCTGAACGGAAAAAAAGGTTCAATTTATTTGTGTCCAGAGCAGATAAGTCATGCTTGCTGCACAGTAGAGTAACAAGTGCTGATGGCAGAGCAGGCAAGTCTTACCATCAGCAAAATATTACAAGTAGCAAGAATAACTTAAAACTTCAATCCTGTACCACGTAGAAGGTGGCAGAGCAGGCAAGTCTTAGCATTAGCTTATCACGTATTACTGCAAAAAGGGAAGGGGGGCCCTCTTTGTATACAGCACAGCAGACAAGTCATGCTATGTGTAGAGATGGAAGATACAGCCTCCTATGTATATTGTAGAGCTGGAAAGTCATACTATATACTGTTCGTGTCTTCAGAAGCACCCGGGTGCTATTTGAATCAAATTGAGATTACATAGTGGAGCAGAGCGGTCATGCTAGATACAGGGTGGGGTGCAGTGCCAATACACCAGATAAGGAGGATCTAAAGATACAGGAGGGCAAAAGCATCTAAAAGGAGTCCAATTGTGTTAGTGCAGATCATGCTTCCTGGCACCATTAAGGACGCATACCCCTAAATAATTGTGAGGTCAAACTGATCTCAAATCCTTTCTTTTTCTATTGCAGCAGAGCAGCAAAGTCATGATACAAATACAGATAATTAGTTCCAAGAAATCAGACATGCACAATATGTTTGAGTCTCAAGAATGTCCAGTTTCATACAGTCTGGGTATATCATTCTTTTCCTCAACTTAAAACATAAAAACGTGCATTTCTAAAAAATGAGAGCAGCAAGCTCAGGGAAATATTGTGGTGTCAAGCAATTTATAAACTGCAGCACTTGCAGTGTGATATACTCATTGACCTGCCAGTGTGGCCTGTGGCCTGTGATATGTCAGCCAGACCAAATGCGCACTCAGACTAAGAGTAGGGGAGCACAAGGCCACAGTTCATAACAACAATATGGAATATGCCATGGCGATGCATTACCTGGAGGTAAGACATGGTTACGCAGCATCCCTAAAATCTGTAGGGTTAGAAAGAGTGGAAACTGATGCAATAAGTGGAAGTCTGAAGCAGAAACTTCTACAAAGAGAATCCTTTTGGATTTATACACTGGACATACTGATCCCTTTTGGTCTGAATGAGATACCTCTGTACAGCTACTTGTAATTTCCTTAATGTATTTACAGCCATGACAGCATATACCTACTGCACATGCTTGCTGCTGCTCTCATTTTTCAGAAATGCACATTTGTATGTTTTAAGTTGAGGAAAGGAAAGATATCCCCAGACTGTATGAAACTGGACATTCTTGATAAACATATTGTGAACGTCTGATTTCTTGAACCTAATTATCTGTATTTGTACCATGACTTTGTTGCTCTGCTACAACAGATAAAGAAATTATTTGAGATCAAGTTTGACCTCGCAATTATTGAGGAGCGTGCGCCCTTAATGGCACCAGGAAGCACGATCTGCGCTCACAACAGGACTCCTTTTAGATGCTTTTGCCCTCTTGTATCTTATAGAACCTCCTTATCTGGTGCATTGGCATTGCACCCCACCCTGTATATAGCATGACCGTTTTATTCTGCTATATAATCTCGACCAAGCAAATAGCACCAAAGAGCTTCTGAAGCCCACATATATAGCAAGTCTTTCCGGCTCTCCTATAGATCATCTCTACACATAGCACTTGTTTGCTCTGCTAAAAGACACAGAGGGTCCCCCTCCCTTTTAGCAACAATGCATGATAAACTAATATTAGGACTTGCCTGCATGAAAAATAACCCCCCTTTTTTCCGTTCAGCTGGTAGAGATGGCTTGTGTTTATGGCATTGCCTCTTATTATTACTGGCTGGAATAAGGGAGAAAAATTGGACTTATGCTTGTATGTATAGTGTAAACACTAGCACAAATAGTAAAGTTGTAGGTGACAAGACTTTCTATAGATACATTAGTGAAATGAGAAAGTCCAGAGGGAGGTGCTAAGATCAAAGGGATAAGGGGCATGTGAGAGGATGACGGGTAAAAGCACCTATCCCAAATAAATACTTCTTCTCAGTATTTACTGAAGAGAGGGTATGCAGGGCCCACAGCTCAGCACCATGGACACAGGGGAGAGGGAGGTGGGCACTACTCCCTTCACAAAAGAAAGAGTCCTACAAGGGCTCGATAAGCTCAGGGTGGACAAGGCAATGGGACCTGATGGCATACATCCCAGGGTACTAAAGGAGCTAAGGGTGGAACTAGCAGAGCAATTATCAGAACTGTTTAGTGAGTCTCTGAGCACAGGAGAGGTCCCAGAAGACTGGAGAAGAGCTCATGTGATTCCACTACACAAGAGTGGTAGCATGGAGGAAGCAGGGAACTACAGACCAGTCAGTCTTACCTCAGTAGTGGGCAGGATTATGGAGGCACTCCTTAAGGAAAGGATAATGTAACATCTGGAATCCACAGGGGCACAGGATCCAAGACAGCATGGGTTTACAAAAGGAAGGTCCTGACAAACTAATCTCATAGATTTCTTTGACTGGGTAACCAGAGTGGTGGACCAAGGGGAACAACTGATGTCGTCTTACTTTGACTTCAGCAAAGCTTTCTGATACTGTTCCACATAGAAGACTGATTAATAGGCTGGGTAGGCTCCGTGGGTCAGAAATTGGTCAACTGGGTGGCAAACTTGTTAACGGCAGAAAACAAAAGAGTGGTGGTAAACGGTATACAGTCAGAAGAGATGCAAGTCACAAGTGGGGTACCTCAGGGATTAGTCCTGGGGCCAGTCCTCTTCAATATCTTCATCAGTGACATTGCAGAATGACTGGAGGGTAAGGTTTGTCTGTTTGCAGATGACACCAAGATCTGCAACAGAGTAGATGATCGAGATGGGGTGGGCAGAATGAGAAGAGATCTGGATAAACTAGCAAAATGGTCAGAAGAGTGACAATTGGAGTTTAACACAAAGAACTGCAAGATCTTGCACACAGGGAAAAGAAACCCTGAAGCTACCTATAGGCTGGGAGGGGAGTTACTGGCAGACACAAGGGAAGAAAGAGACTTGGGCGTCATCATCACCGATGACCTGAAATCATCCAAGCAGACCACTAAAGCAGTAGGTAAGGCTAGAGAAATGTTGGGGTGTATTAGTAGGGGTATCACAAGTCAGAAAAGGAGGCAATAATCCTCTTTACAAGACACTGGTTAGATCCCATCTGAGTACTGCGGCAGTACTGGAGGCCACACCTTCACAAGGATATTAACCAAATTGAAGCAGTACAGAGTAGGGCAATCAAAATGGTGCAGGGACTGCATCAGAAAACATATGAAGACAGATTAACGGAGCTCAATATGTATACCCTAGAACAAAGGAGGGAGAGAGGTGATATGATCGAAACATTCAAACATCTTAAGGGCATTAACAAGGTGAAAGAGTCTAACATGTTTCAATACAAGAAAAATAGCAAGACAAAAGGACACAGCATGAGATTAGAGGGATGCCGATTAAGGGTAATGTGAAGAAGTTCTTTTTCACAGAAAGGGTGGCGAATGCATGGAACAGCCTGCCTCAGGAAGTGGTGGATATGAATACAGTGCAGGGATTCAAACAGGCATGTTATAGGCATAAGGGAGCAATACAGATGCATATGAATAGATAGAACATTGACAGAGCAAAGGCCGATGGCACATTCATAAGGCAGAAAAAGAAATGGGCAGATTGGATGGACCTTGCGGTCCTTATCTGCCGTCAACTTCTGTTTCTATGTATATATGCAGGGGTCAACCTTAACTTTTTTTTGCACTAGCCAGCCGGACAAGTTGATTAAAAATTGCACTAGCCTGCAGATGCTTGCACTAGCCCACAATATTAATGGTAAATTCTGATCGGTTATACAGAAAAAATATGAGCCAAGAAATACTCTGATTATTGCGTATTTATCATGCTGCCACACTGCTTCCTGCCCCAGCAAAAAAAAAAAGACTGCAATCCAGTCACACGCAGTGGGTGTGTATCCCCACTGTTTTTTACCATGTGCCCCTTGCTTCCTCTTTCTTCATCCCTCTCCCCACCAAACCAGAGATTACCATAACAGCAAATGATCAATCCAGCAGACCTAGCTCAGCACGCACAATAGCCAGCATCATCATGCCCCTCACCACTGACCCATCCTGACCTGCAGGGCAATGCACAGAGTCAGGCAGAGAAAGACACTCTCATCCCCCACCCTGTGATTATCCAGACCCGCACTTCTGCAAGTTTTTTTTTTAACACTGCAAAGTGAGCCAGGGCAGTTCTAGCATTTCTCTGGGGAGACTTAAACAAACACAGGGGGTATGGGATATAAGAAACTTTGACATATCTGTTTATAGATACCAGGCACAAAAGTATTGATTTTAACATGCTCTGCCCTAACAACAACAACAGTGTCCTTTCATCAGCCAAAGGGGAAACAGTATACAGGCATGATGTTGTACTACCTCTTTTTCTATATAGGATGATCTGTGCACACCAGGAATACTATTTTACCCTTTCAAATTATATATTTTACTAACGTTTTGCCTTCTACCATACACGCTCCAAAGCATTGTTTTTAGGATGAAATGACATGCTGGGTGGAGTAAGGGTGGGATTGCACGGATGGCATTGACTGGTGTGATCCATTAAGAGGAGCTGCAGACCCTACACCAGTCAGTAATGGCAGCTGTGGGTCTATGGATGGCCACTTCAGAGTCTAGTCTGCAGTGGTGTCAAGGAAAGTATAGAGGACAGACCACCTGGCTGGGCAGACCATGTATACATCATAGCATTGTGTCACTGTAGTGTTGGCTGCAGACACTCAAAAGGTTGGGAAATGAGGCACGCTGGTCCTAATATCCGGGAAAAATCAAAGTCAAGTTCAGCAAACAGGAAGCTAGTGACTTAACCACTCTACTCTTGATCACAGCATGCACACTAGTTGAATGTCCTAACAACTGAGTGATAATGACTGCATCAAATCTTTTGTTGATCCCCTCTTGAGCTGCCAGATAATTTCAGCTCTTAATGAGCTGTTAATTACACCAGGCCTGGAACACTGAGGGAGAATAGAAAAAGGACTACAGCCTGCTAAAGTAGGGACGTTTTCAACTTCATTAACAGCCATGAAAAACCTGCACTAGTCAAGACGGACAAGTAGAGGGTTAGCTGCACTAGCCCTGATCAATTTGCACTAGGTTCAGGGCTAGTAAAACAATGTTAAGATCGAACCCTGTATATATGTATGCACTTCTGTGTTTAATTTATGTCTTGTTTTCCACAGTACACACTCGTCCCCTGTTGTAGCTCTTGGCTCCCTATGTGTTCTGTCAGCTCTTGGCTCACGGTGTGTTCTGTGCATTTTTATGTATGTATGTATGTATGTATGTGTGTGTACCACTTTAACTGCCGAAAAAGATAGAAACACACTACAGAGGACTTGATAGCATGCTCTGAAGATGATGTAACGAAACGTAAACGTGCTGCTAACTGCCACCAGAGACTAGCTGTTTGCTGTACTGTGCCACAACTGTTTGTTCCATTGTGCTCAATTTCTCAGCTTATGTCTACTCGGGTTGCAAGAGTTTAAATCTCATATGAGACAAAGCATGAGTGGGAACTGCAACTGATACTGAATCCACAGGATGGACACAAGTGTGTAAGCACAAAAACACACAATCAAGGACCGAGGTGATCTGTGGACTCTTGTACATTTTTTGAGTGACTCAGCTTTTATTGTTAGTCCCTTTTTTGGTAAACTGTTGGTGTGCGTCATTCAAGTTTATGTTTTTGCTACTGTCCACTACTGTTTTTCAAATAAAATATTGCAATTTTAGCATACTGTAAGGTGATAGAATCTTACTTTCTAGGTGTGTCAACCTACCCATTCCTTTGGGAACCTTTGCCTTTGTGTATACTCATACTCCCGGATATGAGCACCCAATAAAGGTGAACCCTCTCTCCCTGTGCTTCGTAAAGATCAGGATTTCCTAACAGTGTTGGCAAGGAAACAGCCACTGAGGTTGTAGCGCTAAACAACCACATTATTAACATACAGTGCCATACTGGGAGTCAGTTTGGGTCAGGGACTAGACACAGAAGAGGAGGAAAGTTGCATATACAGTAGCAGCAAACAATAATGTACTTCACTGGGACAGAGAAGAATGGGATATATCCAGTCTGCAAAAAGAAATTAAATTTTAAAAAAAATAAGAAATGGGAAGAAAAAGCATTATCCCCCCCCAACAAAAGGTTTTTTGTGTATGTTTTTGTATGTCCATGCAGACCAAGAAGTGATTACAGATCAAAAAAAGGGGGGAATCGCCCAAGGGCTGAGAAAAGTTGTCACTGTAGAAATTGGGCATACTGTTCAAGAGGTTAAACCTCCAGAGCCATGAGTCAGTGATCTGATGCCCTATAAAACACAGAGATGGGGTGGCAGGCACTTTAGTGTGGCTCTATTTAGAAGATATGCTTGAAGATGTGAGCTACACTGGTGATTACACAAAAGTTCAAAATTCCCCGTGACATGCTGCAGTAAGTAAGGTACCATATGCAAGCTGCTGCAACTCCATTGTTTTCCATAGTAATCTGATTCACAGAGCATTGGCTTTGGTCAAGTAACAAGCTTCACACTTAATGGGGAGGAGCAGCCTCAAACCTGACGCCACAGACCTCCATTCTCAAAAACTGAGGATAAGGGCCACTGGATTACCATAATCCGGAGAAAGGATGTGTGAGTGCAGCTGGTCTGAAGGAGTAGGAATGAGGAAAGATAGGAATGAGGAAAGGTAAGCTCCCCTAAAACAAGATATTCAAAGCCTTACAGTGGGTGATCAGAACGAAAAAATTACATACCATAGTAATGTTGTTTCTTCTAATGGAGTATTGCTGTATTCTGACAATATGCAGTTAGATCGACCGGTTCAACTGGCCCAGAGAACAAAGAGTTAAACTCTATGCAAATGCACAGAACGTTGAGCTCAAGCTCAGTTTTCAAACCATTGTCCTCGGTACGTTCTTGTAACTGATCAGATTCTATGAAGCGAACTAGATAGTCAGATATATATATGTAATGGCCATAACTAAGCCTAAAGAGGTCCCCTACAGGGGCAACATAAGCAAAACACAAAAAGGCATGTGTAAGACTCAAGTCACAGATGCCCAAAACCAACATCTACTAATGGTTTAAACCATTAAGTTGCTGCAGAAGGGCCACCCTTCCCCAGGTTCTGAAGGGGAAGTAGGGTGGGAGGTCAGAATACAGCAAGACTCATTAGAAGAAACAATGTTACTATGGTAATTTTCTCAAACAACATGAAGTCTTGCTGTTTTCTGACAATATGCAGACTACCCAGCAGTACCCTTGATAGGGGCACAGAACCTATTTGGGGAATAGGTTCTGGCACTTGCTGTGCCAAACCTGGCATCACTCTAGTCTGAATATCCAGGCTGTAGTGTTTAGTGAATGTATGGACAGACTTCCAGGTGGCAGCCTTGCATATCTCAAGCCAGGCGACTTCATTGGCAGCCGCCTGGAAGGCAGCAGTGCCCCTGGTAGAGGAGTCCTTAAGACCTGCTGGTGGGTCTTACCACCTTAATGTATGAGAGCTGGATACAGGCCACAATCCATTTGGCTACAGTCCTCTTTGCAGCTGGCCTGCCCCGACCAACTTCACCATGGGTAAGAAAAGTTGGGAACAATCCTTTCTTAGCTGCCTTGTCCTGTCCATGTAATAGCTAATAGCTCTCTTTATATCCAGGCTATGCAGCCTGCGTTCACCTGAACTTGAGTGATCTGAAAAGAATACAGGCAAGGTAATGGATTGGTTAAGATGAAAATCAGAAACCACCTTAGGGAGGAACTTCCTATTAGTTCAGAGCACAAACTTATCCCTGTGGGATGTGATATAGTTAGGCTCCACAGACAAGGCCTGAAGCTCACTGATTCTTCTAGCAGAGGTGATAGCCACTAGAAAAACAGTTTTCCAAGTGAGAAACTTTAGTTCTGAAGAAAACATAGGTTCTAAAGGAGGCTAAATAAGTTGACCTTTGCATATGTTCAGGTCCCATGCAGGTGTATGTTCCCTATATGGGGGATGAAGATGCAACTGCCCTTTGAAAAACTTTTTGAAAATTGGGTGTGCAGCCAGAGAAGAAGCCTTACCTGCTGAAAGATAAGCAGAGACAGTAGAGAGGTGCACCTTTAGGGTAGATGACTGCAAATGCAGAGACTGAAGGTGAACCAGATAGTCCAGAAGTTCTGGTAATCCAGCTTGCTGTAGATCCAGATGCTTCTGGGTGCACCAAATAGAAAATCTTTTCCACTTAGAGGAATAGGTTTTAATGGAAGCAGGTTTTCTGGTACCCCTCAGAATATCCAAGACAGATTGAAACAGTTGTAAATCTGCATATTCTAAGTCTTCAAGAGCCAAGTCCTGAGGTGAAGAGACTGAAGATTTGGGTACATTATCCTGCCCTGAGAGGATGTCAGCAGGTTGTACCTCCTAGGCAGAGAAATTGGCCTGGTCACTGACAGTGACAGTAGCATCGAGTACCATGGCTGTCTGGCCCAGTCTGGGGCTATGAGAATCAGTGTGGTAGATTGAGATCTCAACTTGACCATGACTCTGGTTATCAAAGGAAAAGGGGTAAAGCATAAAGGAACCTGTTCGACCAGTCCAGGAGGAGAGCATCCAATGGCACTGGGCCCTGGAGTGGGGGCCTGCAACAATACAGTGGTAACTGGTGACTGTCTGGGGCTGCGAAGAGATCTATCTCTGGACCCCCCATCTCCTGAATAATGAGAGAAGGACCTGCCTGTTCAGGGTCCATTCGTGATAGCCCTGGCTGATCCTGCTGAGAGCATCTGCCAGTACATCATCCTTGCCTGGCAAGTGAACTGCTAACAGTGACATGTTGAGAGAATATGCCAGTTTCCAAACCTTCATGGACTCTCTGTACAGCAGAGAGGATCTTATTCCCCCCTGCTTGTTGATATAGCACATGGTGGTGATACTGTCTGTCCTGACCTGCACCACCTTGCCCTGTAAGAGACTGGCAAATTCCTGAATAGCCAGGAACACTGCCCTGAGTTCCAGAAGATAGATGTACAAGAGAGATTCCTCAGGAGCCGTGATACCTTGTGTTGTGAGATCCCAGCCCAGGAAAGAAGTATCCATTGTCCGCACCAGAGAGGGTACCTGAGAGAGAAAGGGAACCCCCACTCTGAGGTTGTCCATCTCCTGCCACCACTAAAGAGCTAACAGAAGGGTGGGAGATACTGGTCTCAGTTTGGACAGAGGATCCTTTTTCTGAGACCAAAAGGATCTCAGATGGAACTGAATGTCCCTCATCTGGAACCTGGCCCCCAGGACCACAGCTGTGGTGGAGGTCATGTGTCCTAAGTGCTGTAGGAAGCACCTTGCTGGCTGAGGAACTCGAACATGGAAAGACTTTGCTAAATCTATGAGAGTCTGTGCCCTTGCAGAGACTTTACAAACAACCACATTTATATACAATCTTAGTGATGACATTATAATTAATTATTCATTCATTTTTTATTTGTATTTACTCTAGAGTCTTTCATCACCTTTCCTTTTGCAGTATAATTTATACGGAATTAACTGTATCTTTTGGATTCAAATAAGAAAGGAGGAGATACAAATTTACCTAGTTTTTGCACGCTTAGATATCACAGCTTTGTTTAAACATATAACTATTCATGTTCTAAATTAATGAAAAAGTGTCAGTGTAAAAACTGTAAAAACTATAAATAGCCTTGTACAGTAATTTAGGTACATATATTTCTTAACATATTTTTTCTTTTGGTCTGTATTTACAAACAAAATGCTCTTTTGTTAAAATCTTTAGTATACATTTTGTAATTAATTGTTTTGTTAGAATATTAGAGTAAGGGACTATATATAAATTACTGAGACAGAATGGGGCATTGAATGAGTTATTTGTCCCTTAATTATGATGTCATCACTAAAATTGTATATAAACGTGGTTGTTTGTAAAGTTTGATTATAACCCCCTTTGAAGGCGTAGAGCCGAAGCGCAGGGGTCTGGATTTGCTGTTTGGATTAAATCACTTGCAGTATACTTTTCCGTGTCCTTGAGTGCTCATTACCTTGGCTTTGTGTGGCTTTGTAAGATGCCTGTTTAGAAATCTGAGATCCAGAATGGGCCACCACTCCCCATTTTTCTTCAATGCCAGGAAGTGCCTTGAGTATAGTCCTTTGCCTCTGTGCTGATAGGGCACAGGCTCCACTGCTCTTGAATGAAAAAGATTAGAAACCTCTGCCTTCCAGCAGGGCTATTTCTGCAGTGCTGGAAGGTCTGAAAACTCTTGCTGACAGTTTTGGGGCACCTTGAAAGTGAGAGCAAGACCCTGACCTACTATCTCCAGGACCCAATTATCTGAAGTGATGGAATGCCAAACCTGGAATTAGTAGGTCAGCCTGCCCCCAACAGGGGAAGGGGGAGCAACCCTAACAGAGCTCTCAGGTTGTCTGTTTCACTGTGGTAGCAGACTGGGAGGGTGGAAGCGGCCCTATCAGCACCCCTCCTGCCTCTCCCTCTAAAGAACCCCTTGGGTTGCTGGTAAGAGGGAAAAGCTTGGGCCTGATGGAAAGACCTAGGGTACGGTCTACCCCTGCCCCATACCTGCTGCTTCTGAGCAGGGGTAGCTTTCTCTTTTGCTGAAGCACTCCTGTATGCCACTCTGTACTCATTTATTTTCTTCATGTATGTCTCAGTCTGTTCCCCAAACAGACAGTTCTGGATGAGGGGAAAATCCATGGCATTGTCTCCGTGTCCTGGGACAGGGTAGTATACCTGAGTCAGGAGAAACACCTGAGGGATACAGCAGAAGCCATGGCCCTGGAAGCTGCATCACTGGAGTCCACAGACATATGGAACTGGGACTTTGATGCTTGAACCCCTTTGTCAACCAGCTCCTGAAGATCAGCAGACAGGTTCCACAGCTTCCCAAAGGGACTTTTTGATACCTGGAGGCATAAGCCATATAGGAGGCTTGCCTGATACCCAAAGAAGATGCCAGGTACCCTTTCTTGGCAAAAGAATCCACCTTTCTGGAATCCTTGTCAGCGGGATGAGAGGCCAGGGGAATGCCAGCCTTGTCACAGGATGCAGTTTGAACCACCCCTACCTGGCTAGAATGGCTGGTTAAGAAGTCAGTACCAATGCCAGCCAGAAAGTATTTCCTGTCCATCTTCTTATCTACAGGACGGACAGAACTAGGGGTTTGGAGGATCTTTAAAGTCTGCTTCTTAAGGGACTTATGAATAGGAATCGAAAGTCCCTGGGATACAGGAAGATCCATCATCTCCCCTGTAGTCCTCTTCCTCATCGTCCTCCTGCCTGGCCTCTTGTACAGAGAGCTGCAGGGTCTCAGCCACCTGCCTCATAAAAGCAAAATGGGAGGTAGGCTCAGAGACAGGCCTGGGAGGGGATTCATACTGGGGATGGTTAGGGGAGACCTCAGGGTCAATGAATTCTCCTTCATCCTGTTCCTCCTCCTCATCATCATAATCAGAAAAATAATACTTCTCAGGGTCAATGTGTCCTGAAGGAGTTGAACTAGTATCCGGAACCGTTGGCTGCCCAGACAGTACCTGCGATGGTTCGCCAAACCCAGATTGCAAGGACTGCACTATTTGGATGGCCTTTGTAATTTAGTCCGCGGTTGGAACCGAGACCGATTGTTTGTGTGGTTCCGAACCGGAAGCGTTTGGCTTTCTTTGATGGTGCAGGTTCAGAAGCAGACTCTGAACATCGCTTATCCATTGACGGTTCACCCTGGCTTGAAAGGTCAGTTGTCAGATCTGATGGTTCAGTTAAACCAGAACCGCTGTTGAAATTGAACTGACGAAACTCAGCTAGACCGAAGGCAGTGAGGACAAATCTCTAAAGCCGCCTTCACTGGTGAGTGGAGTAAAGAATCTGATCAGTTACTAGCACGCATCGAGGACAGTGGTTTGAAAACCGAGCTTGAGCTCAATGTTCTATGCCTTTAGTTTAACTCTTTGTTCTCCGGGGCAGTTGACCCGGTCGGTCTAACTGCATATTGTCAGAATACAGCAAGACTTCATGTTGTTTGAATAGAAGAGTCATAGCCAAGACATCTGTCTGAGACAGACGGATGACGCTAAAGAGTGAGAAGCCATCTTGGAGACATTGTAAGGTGCCCTCATATAGTCAATCCAGAATAAAGGTGACTAAGATCTCCAGGAGATCAGATGGGAGCCCAGTATTTAACCTGAATGCCCCTCAGAGCAGACTGAGTGGATGAGGGATGCCTCCAGACTGGTACAGTAGCCTCTTCTAGTGCAGAATGCTACGAAGGGATCATGACTGTGTCCAGGCTAGATGAGAAGAAGCTCAGTGGCACAGGACTGGGCTTCCTGTCTACAAGACAGAGCCAGTCCACCATCTCCTGCATCTCCCTCATGAATCCAGATACAGAATATCTTCAGCTGCAAAGGAGAGGCGGTGAGAGGATTTTTTTTATCCTCCGAGAAGGACGTCATGGAAGAGAAGGCTGGAAAATCTCAAATGAAAGAAGCTGAGGGAGGGTTTGGAAGAGCACTGGGTCTTCTCCCTAAACCAGTGCTTCACATTCTCCGTCCACTGGTGGAACTGTTGCTGGGATTATGGCTTTGAGGTCTAAGGATCACAGCCATCATATCAAAGATGGACTGAAGTACGTGACTTACAACCGGGGGGTGGGCATGCAGTACAGTAAATGGCCTAATAATCCACAGTACCTGTGCCTCATCAAGGACCTTGTGATCAGTTTACTTGCCTCACCCTAGGAAGGAGACTGAAGAACCTCCTGACACGGTAGCACCACCAGCAGCACTGTATAGTGGGCAGATGCCCACTGGGGAACACCTGGCTAGATGACAACTGAGCAACCTTGGAGGCACTGTAAGAATCAGTGGCCTCCCTATTCATGTCTATTATGACATTCAGATCCTTTTCCTCCTACACAGCAGCAAGAGGAGCCTCACACAGTGTGCAGGTCCTGCCTCAGTTTCTACTCCTGAAGTTTAACATCTTGTATTTGGTTACACTGAATCTAAGACTTAAGCCTAATGAGGGGGTTCTTTCATTTCTGACAACTGATTCAGTATTGCTCTTTAAGCTTCTGAATAATTTTGAAAACTGCTCATAATACTCATTAAAGCCAATTTTCTTCTTTTGAAGACCAACTGGACTTTTGTCATAACTCCCTACAGCAGTGTGTCCTCACTCTTCAGCTTAAGTGTGTAATGGGAGGAGTAGTAGTATACTTGGCACTATGGCAGGTAAGGCAACCTTAGGTTGGGTTCAGCTCGGAGCCACGGGACTCAGGATGCCCCCAGTTCTTTGAACAGATCTGGAAGCCTGAACACAGCCGAAAGAGGTGAAAGAAAAATGAGCTAATTCTGGCTACATTCTACAGTCTGCTCTCAGAATTTCAAGTACAGCCACAAACAGCTACTAATTTATGTATTTATTTATTTATTGAAATTTCAGAATTACAATCCTTTGAGTAACAGACTCCTTTGCAAAGGCTCCATGTCAGTACAAAAGCAGAAACATTACATTTAGGCATATTATACATAGCTCTCAAAAGCAGAAACATTACATTTTGCATATTTTAGACAGTTTACAGTACAGGGTATTTACATTGGTTGGGTACCATCTCAAGGTTGTTAGTGGACCTTGTGTCATCGAGGTGAGGTAGGACAGGTTACCGATTCTGAGGGACTTTACCTAGCCCTGAGTTGAGGTTTGAGTACTGCAAGGTTGTAGACCTAGGTATGCAGTCATAGAATAAGCTAGTTTTCTATCACATTCAGACTAGGGAGGACTGTTGGAACCAGCCAAAGGTCTCAGAGTCAAGAAGAAGGCTCTTGAAACCAGTTTTAAATTGGCCAAGACTAGGGGCCAGGGAGATGGAGGATGGTAGGTTGTTAAGCCAGAGGACAGCATGATAACGCAAAGACCTTTGCCCTAGTGAAGTCCTACAGTGGGGGACTATGAGGGAGGTGCTTGCCAGGTGCCTAGGGGTGCTCCTGTGGGGGGCTGGCTGGATGAGGGGGTGAAGGCCCTAAGGTGCAAGATTCATAGGTATCTTTTTGGCTTGGAGGCAAGTGTGGTACTTTAGTCTCCCTTTGAAGGTCAGCCAGTCTGCTAGCTTATAGAGCACACACATGTGGGTTAGTCTATCACAGCCTGTGACCAGTTGGAAGGCTTTGTTGAGGGCTAGATTGATGCAGTTAAGGGCTGTTTGGTCAGCGGTGCCATAAATTTGTATCCCATAATCGACCAAAGAAAAGACTGAGCAGGTTACAGCCAGACGTAGGGCCTGGGGGTAGGCAGTGTTTATGTCTGTATATAATCCCTAATCGGGTGTTAACAGAGTAGGAGAGGTGTTTAATGTGTATGTGGTAGGTGAGGGATGTGTCCAGCATGATACCCAGATATTTGAAATTTGAGACCTGTACAATGTGGATGCCCTGTGAGTTTGAGATAGATAGCAGGGCATTACTGTAAGGGTTTTGGCGGTGAGCAAAGATCATAGATTTCATCTTGTTGTAGTTTAGTATTAACCAATGGTCGGTGAAACAGGATTCTAGTTCTCTAAAAAAGCCTTGTAGGGCATTTTGAAGAGAGTTAGGATTGCTGTGTTTCCAGTATACTACAGCATTATTTGCATAGAGCAATAGCTTTCCACTGCAGGACTGTAGGAGGGAGTTTAGAAAGAGAGTGAAAAGTAGAGGGCCTAAAATCGACCCTTGAGGGACACCTGCTAGAACTGGTTGCTTGAAGGACAGGGTGGTGCTAATTTTGACTTGTTGTGTCCGATCTGTGAGATAGTGTTTGAACCAGAAGATAGCCTCAGAGTGAAATGGAGGGAGGGAGGAGTGGAGAAATAGTGCACGATTGACGGTGTCGAATGCTTTGTCAGATCAACAAAGATTGCTCCTGCTACTGACCCTGTTCCAGTGCCTCATTTATGTAAGAGGTAAATTCAAGTAGGGCTGTAGTAGTGCTGTGTCCTGCTCTGAAACCGTGTTGTTCATGGCAGCAGATTGTGTTTGGCCAGGTAATCGTGAGCTGGTCCCACAATTTTTTCTCGAGAGCTTTGGGGAGGGGGAGGATAGTAATGGGTCTATAGTTACCAAGGGCGGTTGGATCACCATTCTTTAGGATTGGACTGAGAATATCTCTTTTCCAGAGAGCGGGCACTGACCTAGGTGCAGTGAGCAGTTCAGTAGTTGGGTGAGGTGAGGCAGGGTCTCATCCAGAGTTACTCAGAGAATTTTGAGGTCTAGAGAGTCGCTATAGCGTAAGTTGCGTAAGACTTTGGAGAGGTAGCATTTAGCCCTTCTTTGCAGGAGATGATTCGCAGCTGGAAGGGAGGGGAGTAGTAGTGGAGTGGTGACAGAGGGGCGCCTGGCAATAGGGTGAAAGAAGTCCATGGGAGGATGTGACTGAGATCAGAGAAGGAGGTGTTTAGGGCCTTGGATATGGTGGTAGTGGTCCTGGGAGAGGGCTCCCTTGACTTGTAGTTGTGTCGGGGCAGGGGACTTGGTTTTCCCACAGAGATCTTTGACATTGTTCCAGAAGTTTTTCCCAGAGCCCCATGTGGAGGTGAGTGCTTGCTTATAGTAGGTTGCCTTAGCTAGCCAACTAGCCCAAGTGCACTTGTTTCTTGCCTCTCTGTAGAGCTGTCTGTTATGGGGAAACTGGGAGTTCAGGGTCCTATGCCAGAGGTTATCTCTGTGGTGCATCTGTTCAAGGAGGGTCTACGAGATCCACGGAGTATCCCTGTGTTTTATGACCTGCTTTGTGAAGGGGTGAATCTGTCACAGGCAGTGTTGAAGGTGGCAAAAAAGGAGGTGAGAGCAGCGTCTACAGTCTGTGCAGTGTGGACAGGTGACCAGTCACAGGAAAAGAAATACATTTTGAGGTAGAAGAAAGGCACTTTTAAGGTGCCTATGGATGGCAACTTTAGGATGGCTGGGAATGATTTTATTTGACCACCAGCAGGAGACGGGAGAGTGGTCACTTAGCACATCGGGGAGGACTTTAACTTTGGAGAGGTGGTTGGGAAGGTTTGTAAAGATGAGGTCGATAAGAGTGGAAGACCCTGATCTGGGGTCATGCCTTTTGGGTGACTGGGCAAGGTCGTAGGTTCGGACGGCATCTTTGTAGGTGGAAGATGCAGGGGATAGCCAATTCACATTAAAATCACCCATAATAATCAGTTCACGCTTGGGGGGAGATAGGTGATGATGGACAGAATAGAATTAAAGGTGTGTTTTTGGTGTGGGGGGGATGTAGACCGCCATAATGTATAGCGGTTTACCAGGAGTGACAAGGGTGACTTTGATAGTTATGGCTTGCGTGCGACAGAGGCATCCAAGATATTTTTAGAGAGCCAGGTTTCAGATAAGACCAGGATGTCAGGGGTGTGTTGGGCAATCCATCACTGGAGCGGTGTGAGATTCCTAGGTAGGCTACAGATGTTAAGGGAGTCCAGTAGTAGACCACCAAGCCTGCACTCCTTGGGAACACTAGTCGAGAGGGGTCCTGGATTGGAATGTACATTCCCTGAGATAAGGAAGAGGAGAGTATGCCAGAGAGCAGCTTTCCTGAGCAATTTGGATACTGAAGCAGCGAAGCATGGATTAGTGGGTATTTTGGTGAGTCCGACTGGTATAGGGATGGTAACGGACTAGTTCAGCTAACAGGACTGGAGATAAGGAAATGATGGGGGCTACTTAGTGGGTGATTGTATGTTGGGGGAGGTTGTAGTCAACAAGGTCCTGATTGCAGTACAGCTAAGGCTAGGGTATGATTAGTGCTGAGTAGAACTGGGGAGAAAGAATTTAGATGCTATGACAGAGGGGTATTTCTGAGGTGGCGATGAGTGAAGCAGATGTGGGGGTCCCAGGAGAGGGGCTTTTCCACAGGGAGAGTAGAGTGGGAGGGAGGAAAAAAAGTCAGTATTATGACAGTTTGGGTAAGGACTCAAACAATGCTAGTCATGCTGTAAATGTATGGCGTTTATAAATGCAACAGAAATGAGAGGGGGCCCTCTAGTGGTGTACAAATATAGGCTGCAGATGGCAAAGTGGGCTGACAGACTCTCGCGACTTCCAATTAAGTGACCCAGCTGTGGACGAGGGAGAAAGGGAACAGTATTAAATATGTTTTCAGGCTAGAGGGAGGGTTTATAATCCAATCTAACAACAGGCTTAAGTTTCTGCTTTCTGACTTGTGGGAGATCTTAATTATTGCACTGGCATCGCAATGAAACCGGAGCAGGCTCTCTGCAGGCTTATTTCACTGCCACATTACATTCTTGTGTTGCAATTAAAAATAGGCAGTCCGGCTGAGATTTAGTTGTTTAAATAGATTAATTACAGCTGGTAAAGGATGCAGTTATTTAAAGTCAGGTAGCTACAGTCCCATAGCACACAGTCAGGCAGGCTACTATTTTTTTTTCAAACAAAGACTTGGCACCAAAACACAAGCAACAGTACAGGGCAGCAAGGCAGATGTGGTGATCCTGCTTATAAATGGATTTTAGGCTTCAAAAAGGAAATAAAACTATCTTCACATGTGTGAGGACACAAAAGAAAATTCAGCCACTTTAGCAGTATACAGACTCAGTTAAGGAAAAATTAAAGTCCAGGTTCACAGCTATGCAGTGAGAGCAGCACTATGTCTGGCAGGCTCCTCAAGCGCTTGAAATGCCAGGCGACCTGAATTCGAGTTCTGTATGGGGAGGGCTACTATTGAGACCCTCGCAACCTCCAAGTAAGTAGCCCAGCTGAATTTGAGTTCAGTGGGGGAGGGCTGCTACTGAGACCCTCACGACCTCCAAGTAAGTGGCCCAGCTGAATTTGAGTTCAGGTGAGGGAGGGCTGCTACTGAGACCCTCGCAACCTCCAAATAAGTGGCCCAGCTGAATTGAGTTCAGTGTGGGGAGGGCTGCTATTGAGACCCTCGCGACCTATAAGTAAGTGGCCAGCTGAATTCAAGTTTGGTGTGGCGGAGGGCTGCTATTGAGACCCTTGCAACCTATAAGTAAGTGGCCAGCTGAATTTGAGTTCATTGTGGGGGACAGCTGCTACTGAGACCCTCGCGTCCTCCAAGTAAGTGGCCCAGCTGAATTCGAGTTCGGTGTGGGGGAGGGCTGTTATTGAGACTTTCGGGTCCTCCAAGAAAGTGGCCCAGCTGAATTCGAGTTCAGTGTGGGAGAGGGCTGCTATTGAGACCCTCGCATCCTCCAAGTAAGTGGCCCAGCTGTATCCGAGTTTGGTGTGGGGGAGGTCTGCTATTGAGACCCTTGCGACCTCCAAATAAGTAGCCCAGCTGTGGACGAACGAATAAGTGCAGATATCAGAGTTTGCAACTTGGGTAAACTTACTGAAGTGAAACAGGGGTCCCTAGAAGACAGAATGATTGCAACAGGCAATACAGATACGCTCATTAAATGGAGCAGACAAAGGTCCTTTATGATTTAACTTTGATTGTCTTTTCTTTCCTTAAATCTTTCATGGTTGATCTTTAATATAGCCGTAATGCATTAGAGCAGATGAAGGTATAATAGTTTATCATTTTTCCTATGTATTGACTTTCAGCTCAAGTGAAATGTGGTACTAGATATAACTTTATTTTTCCCCAAAACATTTTGTAGTTAAAATGCTGTTTTATTAATTATGTAAATCCTTTTTTCTTGTTTTACTTATTATATGAAATCAATAAAAACTGTAATTACAAGAATCCAAGACTCTGACTAGTCCCCTGACTTGTTCAGGTCCTCCTGAAGTTTGTCCCCATGTTATGCTCAAGGAGTCCACCAATCTGGCCAGTTTAGTGTCATCAGTAAACTTAAGCAGTCTGCTGGAAACTCCATCTTCAAGATCATTAAGGAAAATATTGAAAGCAGTGGCCCCAACACCAATCTCTGAGGGCTATTGCACCATATCAATCAACACACAGAGCAGTAACCATCAACCACAACCCTCTGCCTCTAAGTTATTGTAGTTTGCAATCTGCCTTGTGTATGCATCATGTGTACTGCACTTTTTTATTTGTAAACTTGTAAAGGCTACTTGTAAATTTGAAAAAAGTTTGCAAATACAAATGCAGAATAGTTTAGACAAATCTTGAGCATCCTTTAATTTCATCACTAATTTACTTTTCAATCAGCATTTTCTGGTTTAGGAACTTAGTATGGAAAATACTCACCGAAACTTCCATTCAGTATAATGAGCTATATAAATTACATACCTTATACAGACACTTAAACATGTAGTTTCATAAGCCTGCATAATTTCTTGTTCCAGTATATCGAAATTTAAATACCTGTAAATTTTCTTTCTCTGACGGTTGGTCTCTGGCTTCCTTATTCCTGGGCTGTACCTCCTGATACTGACCAACAGGCAGGAATCAGACCACTGCAGCAGGGACACTCCAGCCCCCACTTCCTGTCTCCTTCAGTTCTTCCTAAAGCCGTCCAATGTGGCACTACTACAAGAATTTTAAGGCATATATGGCGAGGCCAGCCAACTATATACATTCTGGGAGGAATCCAAGCCGAGACCAGCCTCGGAGAGAGAAAATTTACAGGTATTTAAATTTTGATTTCTTCTCCTAAACTGGTCTCCAGGCTTCCTTACTCCTGGATATACAAAAGTAGTACATTCCAGACGCCCTGTGGGAAGAATGTCAGGAGCCCTTAATGATCCACCAACGCCTGAAGCATTCTATGGTCAAAGGATACCTCCTACGAAGGCATCCCTTCCAGTGAATAAAGTGTTGCCAATGTGTGAATGAATTAACAAGGTGCCTCTCTGATGGAGTGGGCTCTCCCTGGGCCAGGCAAGTTACTCCGGCCTGATCACAAGCCATGGAAGTGGCTAAAAGAATCAGTCTGGTTATAGAGCCTTTTGAATCCTTGTTACCCATAATTTTGGCCTGTAGCTGACATGAACGAACTTAACGTTTGTGAATAGCTTCCTCTCTCTTAATATACATTTCCATCAGGGTCAGAATGGGTGGGTCTCACAGTCCCCATCGGCCCTCAACCTCCATGTCTCTAGTTTCTATCATACCTCCTAAGTCTAGTGGATGCAATTCCCCTTCCTTATTGCTTGGACAGTGGGCAGAAGGAAGGAAGAATGAACCCTTGCTTGTAATGTAATGGAGGCATAACCTTAGCAAAAAACCTGGAACTGTTCACACCTGATGGAAAACAGTGTATGGCTCTTGGGTAAGCAATGCTTGTATTGTGCTGATTCTCCTGACAGAAGCAATGGCTATGTGAAAAAGGCTGATCTTTGAGAGGCGTGATGGGTATCTTCTTGATAGCCTCTGGGGGGGGGGGTTGGCCACAGTCTTGAGAACCAGATTAAGACTCCAAGGTGGTAGCCTTTGGTGGATTGGAAGGCATTTTAACGTTGCAGTCTTTAAAAACCTACAGACATGGATATATGAATCCAACAATTCCTCTGAATCCATCCACAAGAGTGCACCCAGTGCCAAAACCTCCACTTGTAAGGTGGCTGGTTGCAGTCCTTTATCTATCTATCTGAAAAGAACTGCAGTAGAACAGGCGATTATATTAGATAGCATCCTTCTGGTTGCAGTCCTTATCCATCTATCTGAAAGGAACTGCAGAACAGGCGATTATAGCAGATAGTTCTATATGTGGTTTGAATGAAGCCAGAACCAAAGTTTTCTCCAGATTCAATAATAACCTTTGGAGGAAGAAGAAAACATGAGTTCCCCATCATGCCAGTCAAAGGAGCTTTTAGCTCAACTCCTTGAAAGTTTTTCCTCTCAATCTCCAGGCCTAGAGGGACAAGTTGTTAGATAGGATGCCGAGCTGGACCTTGATGAAGAATGTCCAGGCTAAACTGAATGTCAGACATGGTCACCTTGACAGACGAATGATAATTGGGAACTAAATGCAGAAAAACCATAAGGGGTAGACCAGAATCATTACTGTGCTGTCACGAACCACTTTGTGAAGGACTCTTGATAGAAGCGGTACTATGACTATCCTGTCCTGAACCACTTTGTGAATGACATGATAGAAGCGGTATTGGGGGAAAGGCATACAGGAGACCAAACTGAACCCAGACTAGGGAAAAGGTGTCCTGAGCCACCGCTGGTTCGACCTTGGCCAGGGAGTAGAAGTGCATTCCCTTGTTTCTGCCAGCAGGTGAAAAGATTTATCAGAGGATTGCCCCACTGTTCTGTTAGGATGTGGGAGGCACTGCCCTTCGGCTCCTATTCCCCTGGTAGAACAGCCTTGTGACTAAGCCAGTCTGCTGTGGCATTTTCCTGTCCTGGCATGTACCTCTCTCAGAGGTGTTCAGCTGACTGAAAAAAAAAGGAACTCCCATGGCCTTTTTCAGGTTCTTGTGCTGCCCTGATGGTTGATGTATGCCAACATTGTCAGATTGTCAGTCGGAATCAGTCTATCCCGATTGAGGAACTACTGTTCATAGTAGCTTAGGGCAAGGCCTACTGCTCCCCTTTCAGGCTGTTGGTTGGAATCAGTCCATCCTAATTAAGAAGTTGCTGTTCAGAGGCCTCAGGGCAAGGCATACTTGTCTTATCTCGAGAACTTTTAGCTGTACCTAGCTGTGATCGCTGATGCAGGTGAGTCCCCGAGCTCCTGAGGCTTGCATTGGTCGTGATTCTGATTTTGTATAGATGGCCCAACTTGTGATCCTTCAAGACCTCTGTCTTCCGAGACCCTTGTTAGAGGGAGGATTAAGCTGTCCCTATGAGCTGCCTGAAAAAGACGCCTGCAGCTGAGGGGCTATGGAAACTCCTTGATGAGCTTAAGCAGCTCCTAAAAATTTAGTTTCAGGGAAAAGGTCTCGCTTACTTGTGTTGTGAAATCTGCCCTAGAAGGATCAAGATCTGGCTTGGAGATAGGTAGCTTTTTCACCAATTGATGAGAATCCATGTGCCAAAAGGCACTGGACTACCTCCGCCACTCCTTGTACTGTTTAGATGAGCTGTGGAGTCTCTTAGAGTATGACCGCCACTAGCACCTTCAATATTGTCTGTAAGTCCAAGGGAAAAAAAATGGCAGAGTTTTGAATTGGAAGTACTGCTCCCCCACCATGAACCTGCGATAGTGCCTGTGTAGCTCTTGAATGGGCATATGCAAGGAGGCATCTTGCAGGGTGATGGATGCCGGAAAATCTTTTTCACTCCCTGATGAGTGAAGACAAGGTTTCCACCTTGAAGGGTCTACTGCAGACAAAAACTATTCAGGAATTTTAGGTCCAGGACTGGCCTGAATCCCCCTGTGCAGCTTGGCACGATGATGGAATTTTAGGTCCAGGGCTGGCCTGAATCCCCCTGTGCAGCTTGGCATGATGAAGAATACAGAGACACCTCCTCAATTGATGTCAGTGGGTGAAATTAGCTGTGCTTGCCGAGGGCCTGGACTGGTCTGCATCATCTATCCTTTAGATGGGTTTCCATAGATGAGGTAGTGGGGGTTTGTATTCAGTAACCCATGCTGGTAATGTCTAGGACCCCTCTGTCTGACCTGGCTGAACCCCTTCCTTGAGAACATGTTTAAATGTCTGCCCCCTACTCCAGGATGGGCCCTGATGGCATGCTCTTCTACCATGAGAAGTAGTGGTCTGACCCTTATTGTAACCTTGGTAACAAAGAATACACCTGGAGTCTGAGGACCCGGATTGGCCCTGGCCTCTTGATATGAAGAGGCAACTGCTTGCTAGGCCCGAAGCCGGAGGTTGTAGCGAGCCCAGGTTTTACGAAACATGGACAGAGCAGCGCACTTAACTGCCTCCTCCTATACATCAGCTTTATAATCCTCAGCCAAACCAGTTAACTGCAGTTGATGAAAAGTAGCTTGGTTAGGTTTGAAATCAGAGGGTCGATCGTGGGGCAGCCAAACCACTTTTCAGCTTTCTTCTTGTCCAACTGAGAAGCCTAGAGAGCTTCCGGACCACTGGATAGGCACATTTTGAACCTTGCCCTTCCTCCTATCACAGATTCTCTATGACTGAAGGAGGAGGGAGGCCATGGTGTGTTCAGGCAGCTGCCAGGCAGAGCCAGTTTCGGCTGGGTGGGAGCCCCGGGAAAGATGCTAGGTAAAACTCGAGTATGACCTGGGATGAAAATGACTAGGCCCTCCAGGACAGAGATTCTGGGCAATGAGTCGCAGAGTCTGATGATGCTGAGCCCCCTGGCCCCCCCTCTGATCAGGGGCAGGGGATGGAGTCTGAGGAGCCTGGGGAATGCTCCCAGATACTCTTTCTCTTACTAGTGCCCCCTAGAGCAACCTCAAGACTGTGGGATGTGGGGGCAACTGCTCAGGGTCCTCCTTCTTATGAGGTCTCCCCCCTGGTGCCCCCCCCCCGAGTGAAGCATGCAGGGTCTGCCAGTCAGTGAGGGGGGTGCAGACTGCTGTGTCTCCCAGTGACCGCTGCCCTCTCAGACCTGGCTGTAGGCTATCAGTCAGAGCCAAGAAAGGAGCCTCCTTAGAGTCCTCGACATATGCCACACTGCCTGCTCGCCTGTTAGGAAAAGCGATCCAGCGAAGGTGGTCCGAAGCGGGAGTAAAAACCTCGTGCGTCGCTGGCATCGACTGTCCCTGAAAGGTGTGTCTAAGGCCATGCCCCAATGCTCATATTCCCCCTTTTCAATCAGTGTACTCCCTCCCCCCGGAGGAGTACAGGCTAAGGTGTTGAAGCTTCCTGGAACTGCATCAAGTTACACTAAATCCAGTGGATAATAGAACTGTGGTTTTTTTGGGTTTTTTTTTGCATGCGTTGGGGGGGGCATTCCCAACACCGAGGGGAAGGGGACATGAGTGTAGCCAGGGATTTTAGATCTGCACACCAAATGGACTTACTGCTACCCCCCGGGGTGTAGCCAGACAATATACAAATGTACATGAGGACTGTGTTTGTTGCCACATTGACACAATAAATACAACTTTTGTTAGTTTTCATGGAAAAAGGAAGCAGTTCAGAGCCTATTTGCTACCCCCCTTAAATAAAATTGCACACCATGGAGTACTTGGAGTATGCCTGGCTACACCCATGGGAGGGGAGCTCCATTAGTCCCAATTAGCTCTCCTAATGGCCCGCAGCACTCGACGACGAGTGGCTGTATGATTAGAGCAGGCCCATTGTTGACAAGTGGCTAAGAACACCAGAATGCCAGTCATCGACGGAAAAAAAACCAGGGGCTATATTTTCTCTTGTTTTTTCATCGGGAATGCTCCCAGCACTGATTAAGCACTCCGGTGCTATTTTTGTTGCCCCAAGCATGACGATTGTTCCTAGCAAAAGCTTTCTGATAAGCATCCCTCCTCGGTCCCAGCGCTGATTAAGCACTCCAGTGCTATTTCTGTTGCCCCAAGCATGAATATTGCTCCTAGAGGAGCTTTCCGATAAGCATCCCTCCTCGGGAACGGTCCCGGCCCTGATTAAGCACACTAGTGCCATGTTTGATGCCCCCAGCGCAAAGGCTACTCCTAGCTGGAACTTTCACATATGCACTCCTCATGCACTGTAGCCCTCGCTGATGGAGTTAATACTGGATGTCGACGAGCGGCACTCCTCATGCACTGTAGCCCTCATCGATGGGGAATACTGGATGTCGACGAGTGACTGAATTCTCGAGCGTGTCCACCGTCGATGAGCGGCTGAAGAGAAAGTGCCCGCCGTCGACGGAAAATGCCCAGGACTGCCATTGGCGAGGGGGAAAAAGCAAATTAGACATTCCAATGCTGTTTTCCCATTCAACAGGCACTCCGGTGCCATTCACAATCACCCCAGTTCTAGGAACGCATGGCTCATTGCGGAAGTTTCTGACCCTACAATCCTCCAAGTGCCCTACAGTGTGCAGTCCCACAATCGCAGGAAAAAAATCACTGCAGTAAAATGGGGCCAGTCTGTGCAGCTTGCAAGGCTGAGACTGGACCCCATGCAGGAGTGCTGAAACACAGCTACTAATACTCTGGATCCGAGTGTGCAGTCCCAAAAGAAAACAAAACTGTTCGACTTACAGTCTGCTGTCTTCAGCTCTGCCCTGTGGTGACAGAGCTCTGCATGCAGAGCACCTGCCAGACTGCAGGCAGGAAATAAACTGAGGGAGACAGGAAGTGGAGGGATGGATGTCCCCTGCTGCAGAGGTCTGATTCCTGCCTGTTGATCAGTATCAGGAGGTACAGCTCAGGAGTAAGGAAGCCCGGAGACCAGCTTAGGAGAAAGAAGATGTACTTTTGGAAAAATCTGCTTTGCATGCAGACCATAGCATTCACATGGGACAAGATGGAAGTCTTTCTCATCATCAGAAGATAAACACTTAATGCAGAATTTCTCCACTCAAGACCACTGTTTAGACACTCTGGACATATTATTTATTTATTTATTTACGAGTTTAACCAGGAAGGCATACTGAGCAGTGCTGCTCGATTCCAGATGCAACCTGGGGTCAAGACCCAAGACAATAGTACAAACACTACTTACATAGTTAATACAAATAGTGAATGGCCATCTGCCATACAGACAATTTGCAGATATATATAAACAGTAGAAAGATTGAATACATGATACAATATAGATGGTTATATCAACTCAGAACACAATTTCAATTATAATTTGGCATTAGCTATAGCAAAAGAGCAGCTGGAGAGTAGTGGGTGCTGAGTAAGCGGTTCGCGATGGCTGAGGTTGGGTGAGTGTCTTATATCAGCTGGCAGGGCGTCCATAACTGTGTGATACGGTACTTGAAAGCGGCCTGACCCTTTGGTCGTGGCATAAAGGGGACGAGGAAGAGCCTGGGGTCAGTGCGTCTGAGGGAGTAAGCCGGGAGGGGGGGGTTGTCGGGAGAGGGAAGAGGCCAGGTGGGGGGTAGGGAATGGGACCAAAATTTTGCTGTGAACCTAGCAGTATGGGTTAATCTATGGTCTTGGATGGACAGCAAGGCTAGGGAGCTATATAAGGTGCAGTGGTGGGTTGTGTGTTGACAGTCAAGGATACAACAACAAAAAGAGTGGAAAAGGGTGTCAAGGCTGGCCATAGCGGAGGATTGAGCGATAGTATAGACTATATCGCCATAGTCAAGTACTGGGAGTATCATCTTTTGGACAATAGCGTTCCTAGCAGGAGAAGGGAGGCAGCTTTTGTTCCTATATAGGGCGCCGAGTTTAGGGAGAAGTTTCTTGTGTATGGAGTCAATATGGGTGGCGAAATCGAGGTGTGGGTCGAGCCAGATGCCTAAGTATCTGAAGCTGGTGCATTGTTCCAGTAGGGACCCATCCAGGGTTTTGAAAGGGGGCAGGGGTCTTGGTGGGAGAGTCTTTGCTGTGAGCCAATGGTTAGCGACACAGTTTTTTTAGGGTTTAGGAATAGTTGGTTTGTCCGGAGCCAGACCTCGATGGCGTTGAAATTCTCCTGTAGGAGAGTTGCCACTGTGCTTATGGAGGGGCCTGAGGTATACAGTACTGTGTCGGCCCACATACATTTGTAAGGGAAGAGGGCGACAGGCTGATGGTGGTCGTTTATGAATATGGAAAAGAGCAGTGGGCCCAAGACTGATCTTGAGGATGCCAGCGTAACTGGCAGGGGGTTAGAGATGTGTGAGGCGACTTTTACAGCCTGGTGTCTGCCCACCAGGTAGTCGTGGAACCATGTGGTGGCTGGTCTGGAGAGCCCGGCTTCAGTTAGTATGGAGAGGAGCACAGTGTGGGAGACGGTGTCGAAGGCCTTGGCTAAGTCTATGAAAATGGCAGAGGTGATGTGGCCTTTGTCCATACTAGTGAATATGTCATCAGTTACTTGTAGCAGGGAGGTGATGGTTGAGTGAGCGAGATTTGCGAAAGATAGATTGGAAAGGAGTGAAGAAGGAGGAGGTGTCCAGATGTGGACAGAGTTGGGCGAGGACAAGACATACCTGTATTTTTGCCTGAATCAGGAGTAGGGAGATGGGGCGATAGTTGCCTGGGGAGGAGGGGTCACCCCCTTTAGGTAGGGGTATGATGGTAGCCCGTTTCCATTCGGAGGGTAATTTGCCCATCGTGAAGGAGAGGTTGAATAGCGCGGCTAGAGGGGCTGCAATGGCTGGAGCGGACAAGTATAACATCTTGGCATCCAGGGACATAGGGCATTTGCCTTTGTTGGGGTTCAGGGATCGTCGGGATTTGAGGACTTGGCTTGGGATACAGGCGGAAGGAGAACTGTAGGGCAGGTGGGAGAGCACTAGGTTGGTGGGGGGTCCAGGGTGGATGGACGCTGGAGGGTCGACAGAAGCAAGTCGGTGCAACTGGAGAAGTAGGTATTGAAGGCCTCGCTACCTCGCAGGAATCGGTGATGTGGGTGCCCTGAGCTGATAGTGTCGGGGTGGAGGTTGGGTGTGGGGGGGGGGGGAACAGGGATTTGAACAATTTCCAGAAGTTTGTCGGATGGTTTATGTTTGCGCTATAAGCCGTTGAAAAATAATTATTTTTTGCCTGGCGAATGAGGTTTGTGCAGGAGTTGCGGAGGCATCTGTAGTTTTGGAAGGATGCCTGGGTGCCCAGTTTCTTGTGGGCTTTCCATGCGTGGTCCCTGGAGTGGCCTTTACTGATGATATCAGCGGTGATCCAGGGAAGGTGGGTGCCTCTGACTCTTTTTGTGCACCAGGGGGCATGTTTGTCCCAGACTTTAAGAAATTTGGCCTTGAAAGTTTCAAGCGCGACGTCAATAGATGTGGCCACTGGGATGAATGACCTGCCTACTTGGCTTAGATCCAACAGGAGTGATGCTAGGTCCAGGGAATTGTATGACCTTGTGCGCAGCGTCTTTGGGGGAGCTGTGGGCCTGTGCACTTTCCTGATCAGGAAAATCATGAGGTGATCACTTACGGAGTCAGGGAGCAGGCCTGCACGTATGATCCTGTGTGGGTAGGAGTTGAGAGCCCAGTCCAGCAGTGAGTGATTTTGCATCTTGTGGTTGAACCAGGTTGGGTCTAACTAACTAGGCTTCAATTTAGTTGGGACTTTTCAACCAGCTTGAACTTTAAAGCAATCACTTTTTTAGCCTAGAGAAATTTGTTACAATAGTGTTTCAGCTCATATTTGAAAGAGCCAGATTTAATATGTTCCAACTGTTTCAAGTTACTTGCTTACATGTTGAAGGCCAGTGTGGGGACTGGGCCATTAGAGTTTGCTAGCAGGATGGGCGGGAGGTTGGTGCACAAATGGGTAAAAGGCTTGCCGCACAGTTTAGAAAAGCCACTCAACTTATACAAGTGTCTGCTCCAGTTGGGGAGATCTGAATTAGTATACCATCAGAATGGGACTTATTTCTATAATAAAGGTAGAGCAATATCGACAAACTGAGGTTGGCATACTGAAGTGGCATGGGACTACGAAGCAAGCACCACTCAGGGCACAATGTGGGTCCTTTTCTTGACACTGCCTCGAATCTCTCGTAAGCATACTCCCACTAGAGCGAAGTGCTGGGCAGACTAATTTAGTGGCAACCTACCTGGGCTGGCCAGGGAGCTGAATCAGGCCTTCCCAGAACCACAAATATGCCTCAAATAGGGCAGGAAGTTCTTATTATTTAAGGAATGCCCTTTTTTGGTGAGGTAGATTCAGGGGGTCCTTCCATGACAACTAAAGGTGAGAAACATAGTGCATATGCACAATAAGCAGGGGATGGCAGGAGGAAGAAATGGAGAAGGTATAGGGGGGATATGGGGAAGTTTAAAAATGGGATTGATTATATAAGCAAGCAAGGAGACAATGCTTATGGGGAGGGAGGTGGGGATGTTTTGGAATTAGATAGTTTTGGTTTGGGGGAGTTAATAAAGTCAAAAAATGTGGATTCATCGGACACGCTCAAAAGAGAAGATTTTATGCACGGATGTACTACTTTTATACAATGGCTATATATAAGATTACTTTTGTAGAATGGCAAACTTGAATGTGTTGACTTGGAATGTCAATGGGCTGAAAACTGTGGTAAAAAAAGAGGGTCTGGTCATACATAAAGAAGCAGAGGGCAGATGTAGTGTTGTTGCAGGAAATTCATCTAAAAAAGATGAAGCAGATACCTGGCCCAGTTGTGGGGTAGGGGTTCTCCTGCAGGCTCCATTCCTCCAAAGGTGAGGGGGTGGCAATATGGCTCGCCTGGGCCTGCCTCATAAAATACTCAAATGGGTTGCAGACCCACAAGGAAGATTTGCAATAGCTAGAAGTGATATGGGCGGAGGGAGTATAACATTTGTTTCTGTATATGGACTCAACTTTGACTCCCTGATTTTTTACCCACTTGGGGTCACTTTGGCTCCTTTCCTAACAACATTGTGATGGGGAAGACCTTAATACCCATTTAGACCCAGCTCAGGACCACTCTGGAAAACAAACTAAAACCCTACCCTAAGAGCACAGCTACGCTAAATGATTTGATTATTAGGAGGGCCCTGGCGGAGTCATGGAGATGTACCCACTCTGGAGTAAAAGAGTACTCCTTTTATTCCCATGCTCACCGCCTCTACACCTGAATAGACTACATCATCACTCCCGCCATTATGGTAACTTAGGCTAGTTACGGGCTCATACTTATAGCGGATCATGCTCCCCTGCTGTTGGAAATGAGGGTTTCTCCACAGTTCCCCCCCGAAACTAAATGGAGAATGGACCCAACCATTCTAGCAGATTCCCTGTATACTGGCTTTATCTCCGATAGGGTAATGGGATTCACTGCCTTGAATAAGGATAAAAGGACACATATACATTACGTCTGGGACGTGCTAAAAGCTTACATAAGAGGTGAAACCATCTCCTGTGCTGCTTACAAAAAAAAAAAAAAAACAGGAGATCCAGAGAGTGTAGCCTTGCATATGATATTCACAAACTAGAAAGGGCGACTATGACAGATCCCAAATCATGCGTACTCAAGGAACTTAGAATACTGAAGGGAACCTTAAACCAAAGAAAATCCCAGAAATTGGAAAGGGATCTCCTAATTACTAAATCCCATACACATTCTGAGGGTGACAGAGTGGGCAAATGACTAGCTGGGTTAGTAAAAGAAAAAAAGTGGAAAGGACTATCCTCACTCAGAACGGCTAGGGTAGATGGCTGTTACACTTGCTAGCAGAAGGAAATAAATGACACATTCAAAGAGTTTTATGATACACTGTACTCCTCCCAGTTTCCACTAGATGGCAAACCAAAGGCTTTCCTGGAAAGAGGAACTACCCTCCTTAAACTCGAATATTAGGAGCAACTAAGCATACCCATTACCTCTGAGGAGGTCAAGAAGGCCCTATGTCAAATTAATAAAGGGAGAGCACCAGGACCTAATGGGATCCCTGCTGAATTTTACAGGCATATATGGGACAGCGTGGAGGCCTCCTAACAGAGGTCATATGCCAGTCATTAGAAGAGGGGTTTTCCCTCTTCCCTGAGATAACCTCTATAGTCGTTCTCCTTAAACCAGGAAAATACCCTATAAAATGTGGATCTTACCACCCTATCCCTTTTAATCACGGATTACAAAATATTAGCTAAAAGTACTACTTGGGGAAGACTGGAGGTCTTCTGCCAGACTTTATACATACGAACATACGAAATTTGCCAGCAGATATATGCCTAGAGGTCTATCAAGTCTGCTCAAATTTGCTGCTAGCACCCCTTATTCTGCAGCTGCCCCTCCCTTCCACCCTTCCCCTTCATTAACTCTCCCCCTTGTCCTGTCCCATCCCCTTTTGAAGCAGTCCACTGTTCTACTGGATACCACTTCTGCAGGTAATGCATTCCACCCAGCCACCACCCTCTCTGCAAAAAAGTGTCTCCTCATCTCCCTCCTGAACCTTCCTCCTTCCGGTCTCATATCATGGCCACTGGTGTCCTTCCCTTCCCTTACTCCGAACAGCCCCTCTGTACCAGTCCAGTTTATTCCTTTCATGTACTTAAAGGTTTCAATTATGTCCCCCCTGTCCTTCCTCTCCTCCAGTAAGTACATGTTCAACTCCCTCAGCCTCATCCCGTATGATAAGTCCCCCAGCCCCTTGATCATCTTTGTCGCCCTGCGCTGCACCCCCTCCAGTAACTTAATGTCTCTCTTCAGATACGGGCGCCAGTACTGCACACAGTACTCCAGCTGCGGTCTAACTAATGACCTATACAGTGGCAGAATCACCTCCTCCCTCCCTCCTCGAGGATATACCCCTTGCAATGCAACCCAGCATTTTGTTGGCCTTTGCAGCTGCCTTCCTACATTGTGCTGAGTTGTTCATTGGCCCTGTAATGAGCACCCCCAGATCCTTCTCCTCTTCCGTCTGGGCTAGCTACACCCCTCCCAGCTGGTAACCCTCCTGGGTTCTTAATCCCAAAATGCAGCACTTGCACTTTCTGGCATTAAACCTCAGTTGCCAGGTGTCTGACCAGGTTTCAAGCTTTGCCAGATCATCTTGCAACCCCTGCCATCCCCCTAGGTCATCCACCACTGCTTCTACCATGGTATCATCAGTAAACAGACTGATCTTACTCTTGATGTCCCATGATATGTCTGCAATGAATATCCCAAACCACACTGGCCCCAACACAGCCCTGTGGAACACCACTCGTCACTACCCTTGGGTGTGAGAGCTCCCCACCCACCATCACCCTCTGTTGCCTTCCCTGAAGCCAGTTCCCTACCCACCTCACCAGCTTTGCACCTGCCCCTGTGCCTACTAACTTACTTCCCAGCCATCCATGCGGCACCGAGTTGAATGCCTTGCTGAGGTCCAGATACAGGACATACACTGCATGGCCCCTGTCCAGTTGTCTAGTTACCCAGTCATAGAACTCCACCAGGTTGGTTTGGCAGGATCTGCCCGTATGAAGCCATGCTGTCTGCTGTCCTGTAGTCCTCTGGCCTCTAGGAGGGCCACCAGCATCTCCTTCAGGATAGTCTCCATTAGCTACCCACGATGGATGTGAGACTCACTGGTCTGTAGTTTCCCAGTTCATTCTTGGGGCCACTCTTGTGGAGGAGCACCACATGAGCCATCCTCCAGTCCTGAGGTACACACCCGAATGTAGTGAGGCATTAAATAGGTTCATGAAAGGTCCTGCAAGGACCTCTGCCAGCTCCTTCAGTACCCTGGGTGGATGCCATCTGGGCCTGGCACCTTGTCCAACCTCAGTGCCTTCAAACCCTCTCAAACTCTGCCTCCATGATTTCCCATCTGTCAACCCCCGTTTCTGCCATTTCTACCCCTTGGTGTCACCCCCCTCTTCTCTGTAGTAAATACTGAGCAGAAGTACTCATTTAGTGCTTCTGCCTTATTGCACCCTGCTTCCACCCAACCCCCCTCCTTCCTAATCCTTACTATGTGGTCCTTACAGCTCCTTTTCTCCCTGATGTACCTAAAGAAGTCCTTCTCCCCCTTCTTAATGCCTTGTGCCAGCCTGAGTTCCATAGATGCTTTGTCTCCCCTTACTGTCCTTGTCACCTCCTTTGATTCTGTCAAGTACTCCTCCCTGTCCTCCTCCCTCCCTGTTTTCTTGTACTTCCTAAAGGCAGATCTTTTCCTCCTTACCTTTTGCATGACCTCCTTGCTCAACCAGCTCGGTTTCTTAGCCCTAGCCTTCTTGCTCTGGGCCTTGTAGCAGGTTTTGGTTTCCTCCACTATCCCCAGCTTTATGAGTTCCCATCTCTGGTTAGTGTCCACACTAGATTGAATTCTAGCCAGGTACCCTTTTACCACTTCCCCATCCTCCCAAAGTTGGCCCTCCTGAAGTCCAGCACTCTTGTGCCAGATTACACTCCTTCCTTGCCCATATCCAATGTGAGCCATACTGAGTGGTGGTCACTCCTGACAGCGTTCCTCCACTGTAAGTTCTCTCACAAAGTCCCATTTGCCAGCACAAGGTCAAGTATTCCAACCTGGTTGGTTCACTGACCACGTGCAGCAGGAAGCTGTCCTGGAAGGCATCCAGCAGTACCTGCTCCCTTCTGTTCCTGGTTGTTGGGGTACTCCAGTTCACTCCTGGTATGTTGAAGTCCCCCACAATCACCATACTACCCTTCTTGCAGGTCCTCCTGATCTGTCCCGCTAGTTCCCTGACTAACTCCTCCGTCTGAGATGGAGGCCTGTACACCACTCCCCTTCTAAGAATCCTATTCTTGGAATCCTGGATTTGCATCCAAAGTGACTCCGTACTACTCTCCTCCCCTTCCTCCCTTACACACTTCAGTCCTTCCTTCACATATAGTGCCACATCCCCTCCTTTCCCAATCACCCTGTCCCTATGAAATAACCTGTACCCTGGTACAGACAGGTCCCAGTCACTGTATTGGGTGGTCCATGTTTCTGTGATGGCTTCAATGTACACCTCTCCCTCTGCCGTGAGCACCTGTAACTCTGCAGTTTTCCTCCCAAGGCTCCTAGCATTGAGGGTAACCACCTTCCACCCACTCTGACCAGAGGGGATTTGTTAAGGGTCGTTAAGCCAAGCATAACCTTAGGCGCTCTATTAATATAATACACAGATGAACTAAGGGAGAAGGGCGTTCAAGTAGGAGCCTTCTTGCGCTCGACACGGAGAAGGCCTTCAACAGGGTCAAATGGCCATTCATATTTGCTGTTCTACGAACATATGGTGTGGGGAACATCTTCCTTAACTGGCTGAGAGCTCTATATAATAACCCACAAACACAGATACTCACCAACAATACCAATTCAGCACCCTTTACTTTGTCTAGGGGAATGAGACAGGGTTGCCCCCATCACCCCTGCTCTATGTCCTTACTATGGAGGCCCTAGCATCTACAATACGAGCCTCCCCAGGCATATAGGGATGCAAGACAGGAGGGATAAACCACATTATCTCATTGTTCGCAGATGATGTTCTGCTGTTCTTAGACAATCCACTAGAAGCTCTCCGGCGCTGGAAAAATATTCCAGGTTTATGGACCATTGTCAGGACATAAAATCAATTGGGATAAAGCGAATGGCTCCCATTGGGAAAGCAGAAAACATCTATAACAATGTGCAGGGAACCTGGTAGCTCCTACTAAGCATATCAGATACCTAGGCATACTTCTCCTAGTAAACTCAGATTATTCAAATTAATTACAGACCCTCATACAAAAATCAAGGTAGACTGCTCCAACTGGAAAGCTCCGCCATTGACACTTCTGGGACGGGTTAACTTAATTAAGATGTACATACTACCAAGGGCTCTGTACCTATTCCAAACCATCCCATACATCTCCTATAAAATATATTAGAGCTATGGAGGGGATGCTCATTGTTGCTTTGGCAGGAAGGAACCTCGAATTAAGAAGGACATACTTTGGCAGACAGTCAGGAGCTCTGGGCCCCTAATCTGCATTTATATTACATGAAAGTGTAGTACACATATCAGACATCCTGGTGAAGGGCAGGGTGCCCCAGCTGGCGTGACATGGAGTCTACACCAGAAACAAATATGTACTATTCTATTCTGGCTAACAATCTTAGGTCCAAGGACCCACCTAAACTGAAAACCCTTGCACCAGGTCAACTTGGAGAGCCTAGGAGGGCGGCCCATGCTATGCTGGGAGTCCACAAGGGATGTTGCCTGATACATTGTTGGAGACATTGCTTGGGAGGGGGTAAATGTATATAGTTATGACAAAAGGGCCTAGTACATTGGAAAAAACAGGGATTATTTAAAAGGACCCATGCTTAATGGAAAAAAGAGTGTGTCAAGTCAAAGTACTTTAGGAAAAATATCAGCTACCAACCACATACCATTTTCTTTATCTTCATCTCAAAGCTAAGATAGAAAATGAGCTGCAGGACTTCCAGTGACATCATGGACATGGTGGGTAGCTAACTCTAAGGGCTCCCCGACCGCCTCACCCTAATCCGGAAAATTCAGCACGGAAAACACTCCAATACTACTTTTTTAACAACGAGGCTGGCACTATGCATGGCAGGGAAGTCACAAAAGGCAAAAGGAAACCGATTACCTTCATCCTCAACAAGTAAAATGAAGCAAAAAACCTTGAGTAGGCCACAGGAGAGCCTAACGGCTCTACCACAGCGGAGAAGGCACCCCTCAGAATCATCAGCAGACTGGGATCAAGATGACGCTGAACCATCGGAAAGTAGTCAAACCCTGAAAAGATCCTAGCTACAGTAAACAAAATTGACTCTACATCTGACCTGAGACAAGATGTGAAAGCTCTAGATAGGAAAGTTTCGTCCGGAAGCCAGAATCGAGACCTGTCTGAGGTGCAGGAAACTACAGAGCAATTGCTGCTCTTTTTACTTCAGAAAGACCAAGAAACTCGAGCTAAATTAGAAGATTTAGAAAACCGTTCCTGTAGGAACAATTTCAGAATTCATGGTATCCCTGAGGGGGCCGAGGAAGCCTTTCCGAAGACAGGAGACTTCGTACAGCAAGAGCTGCGGGTAGTGTGCTCTCCACCTCCCGACCTGAGTTAAGAGGTTGACCGAGCCCACAGATCACTAATTACAAAACCAACGGACCCCAATGCAAGGCCCCGCTCCCTGATAGTTTGAATGTTACACTTTCAAACTAAAGAATGGATCATTCGTGAGGCCTGGAGGCTTAAAGATTTAAAATATCAAGAAGCAACAATTTTCTTTGACCAGGACTTTTCCTCAGCCCTGCAAGCGGAAAGGCAAAAAGTAAGTGAGTGAGTAGGGAGCTTAGGCTGCAGAAAGAAATAAAGGCACAGTTGCTTTTCCCTGCGAGGCTGGGAATTCACCTGGAATCAGGAATTAAGACCTTCCCGTCCCTGGTCGAGGCAAGCGCTACGTTAAAAGAGCTTCAGGTGGTGGTAACAGATTTGGAGCAGGAGATTTTAGAGAAAAAATTGAGAGGGGCAGTCTGGAACATAGTATCTCGCAACCAGACGAGGAAACGAGGCCTGCCAGGATCCACTGTGATGGTAAATCTGGGGGACATTGCTAAGTTGCTGCTTCGCGCGGAGAAGAGAAACAGGACCCAGAATGATGAGAGACCGACTTCACCATCCCCAAAAGGCTGAGTTTACTAACATGCGGAGAATGTCTTGTGGAATAATTGTTGGCGCTTGAAGAGGAATCGGTGGACATCTATGCGAGCTTACCAGTGGTTCCACAAGTGGATCATCAATATGGACTGAATGAGGAGATTTAAGGACAGTGACTTTTGCAAACTATTTGTCCTTGGTCCATGAATGCATCCTTCTCTCGAGGGACATTGGGTATGGGGGAGTTCCTCTATATTTTTATTCCCTTTTGTCTACATAGTAAGCCCTATTAGATACTGACACTGAATATGTAATGATATGTTGGAACCATTAGAGGGCAGAAAAGGGCTACATAGAATATAAATGTTTGATATGGACCTTAATTTCCCCCTTTGAGGGGTGACTTTTGGGGGGGACCTCTCTCTCTCTTCCCTTCCTTTTTTCTTGCTCCTTTCTCCTGCCCCCCCTTCTTTGGGGGGGGCAGGGGGTGAGAGGAAATGACTGGTGGGTCACTGCAGGATTTGTTTCGGAGGACATAGTAAAGCATAAAGGGAGTGGGGGTGGTGGGATGGTTAGGGTTTGGGTAGCTCTTTCCATATACGCAGAGTGACATCTATTAGACTAACCGTTGTCAGCCCGGGAAGTCACTTAGCTGGCCAAGGCGACAACACCCCTAAACATCAAGGGTATTAATTGTGTCACACGTGTGACAACTCTGGGTGGCCTTTGACTACTACAGTTACTTTCCCTAGAAGTCAATCTAACAGGCACTTGTTTTGATTGAAAAAGTTTGTTATTGTGGATCCAGGTGGGATCTGATTCTTTCAGTTAGTTGATTGGTATTATTAGTTCATCAGTTTTTAATGTTTCTGGTCATATCAAGTCGACGTGGGTTCAAAGGAGAAGAGGATCTGGGTTGATTCGGCGACCCTATAGGGTGGGATAGATATTTCTGGGGATAGTATGAATAAGAAGATAACTTACAGGGATAGATTATGCTACAAACCTAAGGACTGTTTCTTATAATGTTAATGGGTTTAATTCACCCATTAAAAGAGCCAAAATCCTAAAGGAACTTAATAGGAGGGCTATGACATAGCACTCCTCCAGAAAACCCATCTCTCTGAGGTGGAGAACATGAAACTAAGACAGCAATGGGTGGGTAGAGTGCTATTTACCTCAGGCAAAGAGACAAAAAAAAGCTGGCGTGGCGATATTAATTAAAAAAAAACTCACTATTCTGTGTTCAGGAGGTAGAGCTTATACTCCAGGGTAGGTGCATTAGGGTCTTAGGTTTAATCCAGGGTAACCTAATCCATGTAGTAAATGTCTATGCGCCCAATAGTGGGGCAGCTACCTTCTATCAGGAGGTCTTTCAGAGGGTAGACTCGCTTCCCAGGGGTCGGTTATTACTTGGAAGGGACTTCAATACTACATTGTGCCCAGTATTGGATTGATCATCTGAAAAATTGGAGACTTCTAAATAGGCCACAAAGTGTTTGAATACATTAATGCGGGGGTTGAGGACATCTGGAGACTATATCACAAAAAAGAAAGGATTATACAGTCTGCTCAGTCCCCAGAAATCATACTCTCGTGATAGATTTTTCATAATATATACCACAAATGTCCACCTATTCTACAGTTCAGTAATCTACCCAGTGACTATCTCTGACCATGAACCAATCTCAGTAGATTTATCTGGGAAAGGGAACCTAGGACAATGAATTGGAGACTGAATATCTCATTACTAATGATAAAAATATAATTAGACAAATTACGGAGGATATAAAAAATCTTGTGACAGACTCCCTATCTCGGACAGTACCCCAATGGTGTGGTGGGACACAATGAAGGCTGTTCTAAGGGACAATTAATCAGTCTAGCTTCAGCCAGGAAGAAATTGAAGAACAAAAGATAGAAGAACTGCAAACTAAGATAAGAGGGTTGGAACAGGAAAATAAAAGTAACCCAAAAGGTAAGGATAAAATCTGGGGGTGGGATTTATTGGAAAGCAGGAAGGAACTCAATAAGTTAGAAGCAGACAAAGCGGAGTGGATGCTGCGTT
Organism: Neoceratodus forsteri; assembly: GCA_016271365.2. Classification (NCBI taxonomy): domain Eukaryota; kingdom Metazoa; phylum Chordata; order Ceratodontiformes; family Ceratodontidae; genus Neoceratodus; species Neoceratodus forsteri. The sequence continues at coordinate 1,061,980,602 of CM057458.1, read as the reverse complement.
ACACAAATCATAGGTATTATGGGGGGGGGGCCTTAAAGCTCCGCACCATGAGACTGAGAAAGGAACAAGCAGGCATATATGTCTCTTCTCTCCAAGATGGAAAGGGGAAGGCACCATGGATAGAGAAACCTAGAGAAACAGCCAAGGCCTTTAAAAATTATTATAGGGAATTATATAGTGAAAATAGAGATTCAGAAGAGGTACAAAAGAAGGCAGAATCCTTTCTTCGGACCCTGAAGCTGCCCAAGCTCCCCCCAGGAATGCAGCAGGAGTTGTCTGCCCCGATTACAGAGAAGGAAATAGTAGCAGTTATAGACAAGCTTCCTTCAGGTAAATCCCCGGGTCCTGATGGCTACCCGGCTGAATTCTATAAAAAATTTAAAAAAACACTAGCACCCAAGTTGGCTATGTGTTGAATGCCATCCTAGAGAATAATGAACCCCCAGGTTCCTGGAGTGAGGCTATGATCACGGTCATTCCAACACTGGGGAAATCCCCAGAACGTTGTGAATCATACAGGCCCATTTCCCTGTTAAACCAAGATTATAAAATCCTCACAAAAATCCTAGCTAACCGACTACAAAAGCATATTGAAAATCTGATACATCCGGATCAAACCGGATTCATACCAAACAGACATATGTCTGATAATATCAGACGTTTGCTAAATATCTTGGATTACAAGACTGCCTCCCAGAGTATCCAGGTTGCTATTTTTGATCGGAAAAGGCCTTTGATAGGCTAAACTGGTCATACCTAAAAGCAGTTCTCACAATGATGGGGTTTGAAGGTGCCTTTACAGTAGGCCACTTTGGCCTATCAGATTCATCAGCTAGGGTCAGGGTTAATGGGACTTTATCAGAGACCTTTCCGATTAGGAGTGGCACTAGGGGGATGCCCCTGTCACCCTTGCTTTCACATTGGCCATGGAACCCCTCACTCAGGCCATAAGGGAGGAAAGCAAAATACAGGGCATTAATTTAGCTCAGGCTCAGAATAGAGTGTCACTTTATGCAGATGACACAGTTTATATATATATATATATATATATATATATATATGCAGGACCCTCGCAGTCAATCTCACCATTGATGGCTCTTTTGGACCAGTTTGGGAAGATCTCGGCCTTAAAATCAATAGGGATAAATCTGAGATTCTACCAATAAAGGGTAGAATTAGACAGAGTTTGCACAAGCTGATCCCGTTTAACTGGGTCTGAGAGAAGGTAAGGTACTTGGGGATCCAGATTCCAATCAAATTATCAAGACTATATCAAGTTAATTATGGTGCACTCCAGAAAGCAGTTTTTGCAGACATAAACATATGGCATTCTCTACCCCTCACTTTTACTCATAGGATAGACACAGTGAAGATGAACATGCTCCCTAGATACTTATTTTTGTTCACTAACTTGCCCTTGGCTTTCTCTAGAAGGGAATGGAAAGATTTAAAACAGAAGATCTCAAGATTTATTTGGGCGGGAAGGAAACCTAGAAAGCGGTGGGACCTCCTCACAGAGACAAAGACTAGGGGGGGCAGGGGAGTCCCCGATTTATATAGTTGTTATAAAGCTGCTCAAGTGGTACCTATCCTAAGCATATTCAATCCAGGTCAGAGGGGTGGTTGGTCTCTGATGGAGCAAGGAGCACATCAAAAGATACCGTTGAGGTTGCTACCCTGGGTTGCCACACACTCGGATCTTAAACTAGTCAATAACAGATGGACTAAACATACCCTTAACATGTGGCTGGAGGTATGGCTACACTGGGGGGTAGAGACCTCGGTCTGGAGGTACATTCCCCTTTGTTCTCTGCCAGGATTTCCGGCCTCCTCAGGGGACCCTTGTTTTGGGAGGTGGAAGGGGCGAGGATTGTTGTTCCTCACCCAATTTTTTCAATGGGACACACTGAAATTCTTTTTGGAAAAGCAGGGTGAATATAACCTTCCAAGACAGGATTTTTATAGATACCTACAATGTCGACACTATATCTTAACAACTGTGGGAGTGAGGGAGATTCTGGCAGACCCGCCCATCCCAGTGAGAACCACCTTCTTCAAAAGTAAGGGGACAGACTCGAGGGGCTATATAACCTTCATTTACAAGTCACTTCAGGAGGAGGTGGGTAAGGTACTGACTCAACAAACTGAACAAAAATGGGAGGAGGAGCTAGGTTTGCATCTTACAGAAGAGGGTTGGGCAAGAGTTTGGGCAGGATCCCTAGCACTTCTAGCTCTCCAAGTTGGGGGGACTTTAGGTGGAGAGTGACTAGGTACTTTATTCCTCCAGTGGTCTCAGCTCATTATTCAAAGGACAAGTCCCAGGAATGTTGGACTAAATGTGGAGGAGTTGGTACTTATGCCCACATATTTTGAGATTGCCCTCAGATACATAATTACTGGGAACATGCGGCTCAAGCAATACAGAGCATCTTTAAATGGAATTGCTTGCTAACTAGCTCCCATCTGATCCTGGGTCTTCTACCTAATGAAGGGGAGGACCAAAAGTCAGAGATATTTATACTACATATTAATGGCAGCTGTATTAAAAGTGATCACCCAACACTGGTTCGGATCAGTTATCTCTTTCCATGTGGAGGGCCAATATTAACAGAATTAAAGAGATGGAAGCCATAACAGCCCAGTTAAGAATACAAACAGATCAATTCAATGCTAGATGGCTTCCATTTTATGAATACATTGAGAATCTGAAGGGCACTCCCATACTAGCACAATATCTGCTACCTTGAGACACTCTGCACCCACGTCAACCATAAAGTTTTTTCTTTCTTTTTTTTTTTGTTTTCTTCCTTTGCTCTTTTGTGTTTAGAGCACTTATGGAGAAATCAAATAACTGAGATTGATTGGATCATTATAAATATGGATGATTAAGTAGAGCTTATGTAACTCTTATATAGTTTAAAACAATTTGCACAAAGAAAGATTGAAAGGGTAGGGGTAATAGGGATGCATTTCCCCATGATACTGGTTAAGTGCTACTGAGACAGTTTTACTTTAAGTTAGGGTAGAGACAAAAGGGAAATACCCTTTGGAGTCAAATATAAAGTTATATGCTTGCAGAGAGTTTGAAGTGCTTTTTAAATAATGACTATTAGATGTATAGTAATCCTTCAATGGAATGTTCACTGTACACTAAAATTATGCAAGTTCAAAAAAAAAAAAGAAAATGAGCTGCAGAAGGGCTCGCATGCAATGGTTTTGCAACGCTCCCAACTAGAAGAACTTTTCATTAAATATTCTAATATCCAAGGCTTTAAACCCTTCAATAGATGTTACATAATGTTGCTGCACAGTATCCCAACCCCCTTGGAAAAGAGTAAGAACCTTATGGGGAAAAACAAATTGTACCCAAATGTCTTTACAGAGGGGACTGGAATTTAAGTTGTAGGAATATCTTGAACTCCTCAGTAAACAACTGACTGAGAATTATCCAATATCATTTTTATGCAGTCGTGCTGTACTCCCATACTAGCCCATAAAATCGACCCAGGTTCCTCCCATATTGTTATAAATGTCAAATACAGGAGGGTACCTTTACCATATAGCATGGGTATGTCCGAGAATACAGAAATTTTGGGAAGGAGTGGTGGAGGTTCTGTCCAGAACTCTGGGTTCCGACTGGACCCAATTGAGATCATATTGGGACTCCCAAGCCAAGGTTCTTGGAAATCTGCAAAGGACATAAACTATGGAGACTGGGCCTAGTGGTGGGGATACGAGAACTAGCAATCTACTGAGATTGCAACAAGTGCCCACGGTAGCTGCCTGGCTAGCCTCTCTATTCCAAGTAATGAAACTTGAAAGAACTCAATATCTAGTTAGAAACCAAATGGGAAAATATAATGAAATATGGGGTCCCACGGAATAGATACTCCCATAGGATTGGTTCCCGGTATTCTAGATTTCTAGATTTTAATTTCGGTCCCATTGACATTACATCATTGATGAGTTACAATCCCCTGGGGTTAATATTCTCTGTTTAACTTTATCTGCTGTACTCTATATATCTGAAAATGCCATAATAGTATAGTATTGCACTAGGAATGGATGGAAGTTCCAGTGGTCGATGCTAATAGATATTCTGTATTTACCTGTACTATAAACCATTCTCCAGGTTTCAGAAGGCCATTAGGCTCCCAGAGACCAGGAGGTATAATTAATTCATAGGTGCTTAATTTTTATTCTTTGAATGATTTGTACATTTATTTTGTACATTCTATTATATATTCTTGTGTAAAAAAAAGAAGAAGCTGCCCCCCTGTGTGGGAGGAGTAGAATGTGTGTATGAATCCAACCAAAATAAAGTATACAAAAAAAAAAAAACGACTACTGTTTACTAGTATTGATTTCAAGGGCAAAAACTGGGATGTGCTCCTTAAAAAGGCAGTCCATATTTTCAATATTCCTCTTGGCAAAGCAATCTTCAGCTGTACTCAAGTATTACTGTACACATTTGTTGCATCCCTTATCAAAACACAGTGAAACATGAAGATGTAACACTACAGTACTCATTAAAACCGCAGCTGAACACTCAAGAAGACTAGTTCCTCAAAGAAGGTACTGAATTTGGCATACTGATGTCCAATCCAACTAAGATCAGGGCTTTCTGGGATATTATAAATGGACTGTTTGATGTCTACTTCAGTCTGATTTGCTCACATAACTCAAATCTCAGTAAACTACTAAATAATGAAGTAACTGCAAAGGCAGTCATTCCTCCAAGATAGGCAAAGAATGCATTTGCACTCTTTCAAATGAACTGTTGTAACAATGATGACCTCTAAAGCCTTATTATTGTTCATTGACTTCTCTTGAAGCAAACATGCTGCTTCTGGAAGAGGACATGGTTTGGCAAGCCAATAAAAACAGTATGTCACTGCATAAACGCAACATAAGAATACCAAGATACTGCAGCTAACTAAACAATGCAGTTTTATGATGCAGAAAAAATCAGATACAGAATGGGTCAATGCAGTAACATCTCTCCTGCTCTAACCTTCCCTCACATTCGTATCATTATTAAAGTTTCTATTAATTATTAGGATCCCTATCAAATAACAGCAATTGACATTTCTAGGGTCTGAGTGCTTCTGAATCCATAGCTTATATTAAGCAACCAATTCACTCCCCACCTAGGGAATCCTCAAAACCAGTATTAAACAAGAAGCTCAGGTAATGAAGGATTGAGGGGATTAACATACATGGGTTAATTAGATAATACAGCTGAGCATTCATTTATCTGTAAATAACAGAAAGCAAAACATGTCCTATATTCTAAATTAGAGAAGTCCATATGACCATAAATTGGCATTAGTTAGTTTAACCCAATCTCTATGAGTAACAGAAGAACCGATACAAAAACATTGAAACATAGACATTTGTGGAGATAAAGACCCTGGCCCACCCAGTCTGCCGGAAAGCCCTACACTAGTTTGCGGCCTCTGACCCTAACTGGTCAACGGCTTTTCACCCCACCTTTCCACCTCTAAGGTATCCTTTATGCCTGTCCCATGCATGTTTAAAACCCTCCACTGTGCTCGTTCCACCACCTACTGTGGCAGTCTATCCATGTGTCCACCATCCTCTCCATGAAGAAAAGCTTCCTCACATTTCCCCTCAGCCCTGCACCTTCCAATTTCATATCATGACCCCTCGGTTCTTCTACATATTTTATATTGGAAGATGTCTCCCCCTGCACCTTGTTTATGCCCTTAAGGTACATGAATGTTTCTAGCATGTCTCCCTGGTCCCTCCTCTCCTCTAGAAAGTACATATAGAGGTCCTTTAGTCTCTCCACATATGTTTTCTGGTGCAAGCCCTGTACCATCTTAGACATACTATAGGCATCCCTTAAGAGGATATACTGGCGAAGCTACTTCCTAGCCCTTTACTGCAAATATCACGCAGCATTAATACATTAGTCATATACAGAAAATAAACCTGATGCAATAAAAGGCAGGACAGAACCTAAAGACTAAGCCCAGCAGACAGATGGGTACACATTTAGTTCATTATTATAACTATTTAGATATTCTCTATAAGCAAAATGAAAACAAATATGTTTCATATAGATCCAAATTTTCAGTTATTTTACCCCCTCAGTTGTTATTATTTCAGGTGACATACAGTATATGGCCTAGTCAGAATGCACAGTAAAATGACTTGGGATACAAGAGTGGTGATTCCCGTTTAGGTTCCAGATCAGAATCTGCATTGTTCCGTCAGAGGACCAGCCTAGGGAGAAGGGCTGAGTGTCCGAGGACTGCTCTCCTTCTCTGGGAGAGTGGGGTAGGAGTATGTTGGCACTACATTGACATCCAGCAGAGGCTGACTGTACAGCTTAAGCTGATGCCAACAAATGGGAGGCGGGATGGATGCCGACGTCATTGCATTCCCTGCCCTAGGAAAAGCAGGGGGGATGCCACCTACCACCAGATAACGCTCACCCCTGGCTGCGATCAGCTATCAAGCTGACTCCCGACCTATCCCGATGATTGCGGCACCCTGAGAGGGGTTTGGGTGCACTGGCCCACCCCCTGGGGGTAAGTCAGGGGTATCGGGAGGGTGGCTGATATGGAAGTGGCAATCTGAGGGTTCTTGACCAAGTAGAAGGTAATGGTGGTAAGGTGGCACCAGAAGGATAAAAATAATAAGAAAAAAAGAATCTGTATTGTTCAAGAGAAATTATCTATCTATATTTTATTCTTTGGTAACAAGGTAAGGCCCATTAGGCACAAGTGCCTGTATTCAGAAGTGACCTGGGAGCACAGGGAAGATTAATTGACTTGCTTAGAGTCACACAGTATGCAAATGGTGGTTCTGAGACTCAAACCCAGGTCTGCTGGATGTACCAAGCTCATTCATAGCTTGTTGCTCTAACCCCTAGGTTCTACTACCAGCCTAGTATCTATTGTACATATTACTTCTGTATATTACCTCTACAATATACTGCCGGTCCAGTATATACTGGACGGAAGAGTATACCTCTTTGCAGATGACATAAGATCTGCAACAGGTTGATACACAAGGAAGCGTGGAAAGGATGAGAAGGGACTTGGCAAGTTGGAGGAATGGTCAGAAGTATGGCAGCTAGGATTCAATGCAAAGAAGTGCAAAATAATGCCTGGGAAACAGAACCCAGGGAAGAATACACAATGGGGTGGGGGGTAGTAAGAACAACAAAAGGAAAGGGACCTGGGGGTAATCATACAAATGACCTTAAGGTTGCAAACAATGTGAGATAGCAGTAGGGAGGGCTGGGGTATACTGGGGTGAGGCATCAGCAGCACAAAACAGGACGTTGTTATCCCTCTGTACAGACAGTTGGTGAGACCACATCTGGAGTACTGTGTCCAGTTCTGGAGACCCCATCTCTGCAAGGACATAGACAGGACAGGCGCAGTCAGAGGAGGGCAACTAAAATGGTACAGGGTCTGCAAAGAGCCGTATGAGGAAAGACTAAAGGAGCTAAATATGTATACCCTTGAGGAAAGAAGGGAGAGGGGGACATGATAGAAACTTTAAGTACCTCAGTGGAATCAATAAAGTCCAAGAGGGTAGCATCTTTCAGAAAAGAGAGCGTGCAAGAACAAGGGACACAATTTAAAGATGAGGGGGTTCAGAGGCAATGTAAGAAAGTATTATTTCACAGAGAAGGTAGTGGATGCATGGAACAGCCTTCCTGAGGAGGTTGTTGGGGTCTAAAACTGTGGAGAATTCAAGAATGCATGGGACAGACATAAGGCAATTCTTGTGGGGGGTAGGAAGAAATAGGCTGTTGGTTAACTAGGATCTGTGGCCTATCCTGTGGGTAGGGAAATGGGCAGAGTAGATGGGCCAAGCAGTCCTTATCTGCCATCAAAGTCTATGTTTCTATGTAACTTGAATGGGACTTTTTCCCATAGGAAAAATAACTCCGATATTTGCCAACCCTGACAGCAATTAACTAGTGTATGTGCTACTAATAAAACTACACCAGATTGCCACAATGCTTGCCGTCTCATAACTGGCGCCCACTGCCTTACCCACACGTGTAATCTCTATGCACAGACTGGGTGGCTTCAACTTTCAAACCGGATGAAGTACCAAACCTGCCTTATGTCAAAGAAAAAAACACTTGTCCTTGCACCCCCAGGTGTCCAAGCTCTCCTCTGCCCAGTGCAGACTACTCGAATCACCTGAGGCTCTGAATCCCAACTAATGCATATCCCGCATTTCCACACCACACAAGGGCAAAGATCCTTTGCGCATAGAGCTCCCATCTAGATCAATGGTCTCATTATTGACATCGCCTAAATGCCAAAGCTTGGTTCACTCAAATCCAGTCTATGTCACATCCTGTCTGCATCTAGCTCCTGTGACTGTCCTTCCTAATTGTTCTCCCCTCTACTCTTTCCATCTAGCACTTACCCCTCCCTCCCTCAACTCCCTCTCCCATACACCCACTCATCCTCCCCTCCTCCCACCCACCTTCCCTACCCCCTTGTAGCACTTTCATTGATATCTGAAAAGTGCCTATGGCCGCACCCCACTAATGTGTTTCTCTTCCATACTGTGCTAACACTGTTACCAGACCTCCTCCTGGCATTTTTGTCACTGTACTAAATGTATAAAACTGTATGTAACTGAACTGCCTGTAAATCACTGTTATACTGTTATTCAGTGTCTTGTTTGAACTGTACCTCATCCGACGTGGAACTTTTGTAAAACAGCCTTGTCTCAAAGGTACTTGTAATCCTAGATTCAAATAAAATAAAAAAACAATGTAATAAACAACTTATTCACAACCCATTATAAACAGACATATAATATACTGTACTATGCCCCTAGCTGGCTCAACTCCCTCCAATGCAATATAATGTTAGAATCCAGACTAGGTCCTTTCAAGTGAAAACTACGGGAACACCTCCTTGCTACAGGTGGCTGTGACTGCCCTTCATAGCTTACAGTGTGGAAGCTGCCAAAATGCCCCCTCACTGACAAACCCTAGTAACCCACAGCACTTGCCCATCTGACACCCTGCCCCTTCAATACTATCTCAATTTCTGCTCAGCACTTGACCGCCTGATACCCTGCCTTTCACTGCTAGCTCAGTTCCCTGCTCTGTTTCCTCCTTACCTTAATCCCATCACAATCTGTATTCTTGGACAATGCCTACTTGGCTGATTTTTGTTTCTGGCACCGTATAATCTACCTACTATTTGTATTCTTGGACAATGCCTATTTGACTGACCCTTGTTTTGGCACCCTATAATCTTTAATTATGGGGTCTGTATCGGAGTTTGTTGTCACTGGATTCTAGGCTATAGGATGTACCCCAATGTTATTCTCCACCATGACCTTTGTATCTCACTGAACTCACCATGACTGCTTTGTTCAAACAGCGTTTTCTTCATATGTACGCTCCCCGATACATTTGCTCTGTTTAGCATTTCTCCATTATATAACTGTCATGTAACCCAATAGTCTGTACTGTATGGTTTGCCGGTTTTCTCTGACGTGGAACCTTTGTAAAAGAGTTTACAGCTCAAAGGTATAAAGTAAACCAAGAATCTAACAAATAAATAAATATGCCCCTTACACTATTAATGTGTAACAACTATTAAATTACCACACTATTAACATGTTTAATAGCCACCGTACTACAACTATGATTTTGTGTCCATCTTTACTTATTAAGTTAATATATAAAACTTCTAATACCAAAGTCCCATATACTCATAAAATAGTATGATCGAGGGGCCTTATGAGTTCATAAAGGCCTCTCGCCCTTCTGGCTTTAAGAGCTCATTAGGCCCTTCGATGGTAATAGTTCTTTGTATACAATATTTTGCTATAATTCTCTCTCTCTCTGTCTCTATATTATTGTGTACCCTCTAATGCCACCTTAAATCACACAACATACAAAATTGCACACTGGCAACCCAGTCCAAGCAGTTGGCATTCAAGCTGATAAATCTTTTTCAACGTATTTTAGTCTTTCTTGCCAAATAAGGAAAGATTTCGATATTCACCATGCCAGTTCAAACTTTTTTTTCTCCTAGCACTTTCCAAAGCATTACTCCTTTCACTCCTGTAGGTATGTCACAATAATAACTGGTTGATCTTCCTTATTTTCCCCAGTACATTTTGTAACCTGGAATCTCAAAATATTTTTCTGCAGACTCAATTGCTCAATTCCAATATTTTAACAACAGACACATCCACAAATTCAGCAACAACTTATGCAGTTAATCTCTGAAATGCCTAAGATTCTTAAATGTCTTTCACATGCTGCATTTTCCAGCCTTTTCAATTTGATATGTATACAACTTAAATTATGAATTTTAAAGAACTCCGGGTAGATACAGTGTATCTTAATTTTGACTCATTCTGACTTTCAAGTTTTTGTATTCTTTTAGCATGCTGATCAACACTGAACCCACAGTTGCAAACACATTCACCTTCAGCTAAGTTACCTCATTTCTCGTGTACAGGAAAAAATGTTACTAAAAAAATGTATATGTAGAAAAAAATATGTAAAGCATTTTGCATGCAACCTTGTGTGAAACAACAGTACAATAATTTCTGGGCAAAATACAATTTTTATTTAAGTGTCCGCTGTACATAAACAATGTCGTGTAGCAGTTGATAAAATCAGAGTTTCTTTTTTTTTTTTTTGCTATGCTATACCATGTAAAAGATTCCCTGTTTATGTTCACCCAGTATGACTGCAAGTCTTAGACACTGCAAAATATAGCCCCCAAAGTATTCAGATGCATATAGTCTGGCACCTCTTTAAGTTTACTCTTGGCACACTATGACAGGATCCTCAGGTTGGACGACTTGCACCTACTGTCCAGCTCCTGCTGCCTCCACTTCAAGGTTTCCACATGTCTGAAATGTTTCAACTACTGCTTATCTAGCTTTTTTATCAACATTTTTCTGCCATTGCTGTAGGTGCCATCAACACTTTCTCAGCCTTTGATCTCAGTTTGGGAGCCATATTTCAACTTCAAAAAAACAGCAAGCATGGAAAAGAGAGCTTCTCACACAAGATGGGGCAATACTGGACCTGGTGCTTACTAACAGGGATACTGTTGCAGACATCAAGGTGGGGGATGCCATCTAGGGACCAGTGACCATTGTACAGCATTAGAACAGCTGTGGAATCCAACCACATGGTGGTGAGCACTGGACTTCAGAAGGGCTGATTTTACAAAGATGGACGAGTGTCTTAGGAATGATCTGGTGGGGGTGAGGACCTGGGGGTGGAGGAACAGTGGACAAAACTTAAAGAAGGCATAGTAAAGACAACAAACCTCTGTGTCATTCAAGTAAGTAAAAGAAAGTACAGTTACGTAAGAACTTACGTAACAGTAGATCTTCAAGGGAGGCTCTTGCAGTAGGTAATTACATATAGGACAGACATCGGCAGGACCCCACGGAAAAATTTCCAGCTAGCAGTCCCTGGCGAGGGACCACCCCCATGTCAGGTGACCGGCGTCAGGAGATGTTGATATAAAGGGGCGGTCCCTGACACCTGCCTTCCAGTTGTTTCCCGCCACAGGCCAGAAAAGGCCAGACGAGAGAGGAGCAGATGTTTCCATGACTGGAAAAGGAGCTGAAAAAGCCTAGGGGGATGGAGAGTGGGAAGGTATTACCTACTGCAAGAACCTCTCTCGAAGATCTACTGTTACGGTAAGTTCTACACGTAACTGTACTATCTTACTTGAGAGGGCTCTTGCAGTAAGATAATACCTATAGGACTGAATCCCAAGCAGTCTGGAACAAAGAGAGGCACCAGGAGGAGAAAACTACTCCAAGAAGCAGTTCTAGCTGTGCAGGCTTCAAGACAAGAGGCCTTGCAGAACAGCCAGCCTGAAGCCTGCTCTACAGTGAGAGGCAATATCAAACTGTAGTGTTTAGTAAAGGTATGGATGGAAGTCCAGGTGGCAGCAGCACAGATATTTGCTGCTGACACATTTTTTAAAAACAAGCCACTGAGGCAGCTACTCTCCTCGGTGGGTGGCCTCTTACTTGACCCGGAAGGTCTTGTTGTATTTGTCATAACAGAAAGTGATGCAATGAGCCAACCACTTAGATAGGCATTGCTTAGAAACAGCATTGCCTTCTAGTTTATGAGCAAAAGAGATGAAAATTGATCAGTCTTTCTGAGATCCTTCGTCCTGTTGGTGTAGTATCTCAGAATCAGTCAGACATCCATAGTATGGAGTATATACTCCCCTTGATTAGAGTACTGCAAAAGGTGGGTAACTCTATGGACTGATTTAGTGACTCCTTACTACCCTAGGGGAGAAACTTAGGGTTAGATGTGAGAAGCAACATGTTCCTTGTGAAAAATCAAGTATGGAATTTTACACATCAAGGCCTAGAGCTGGAATTCTCCAAGCGGAAGTAATAGCCACCAGGAAGAAGTCTTCCACGAAGGAACTTCAATTCATGAGCTGCAGTTCAAAGGGAGGCAGTAAGTTCTTGAGAACAAAGTTCAAATCCCAAGGAGCAGGAGTGCGTATAGGGGGTCTCAGATGGAGAACCCTCTGTGAAAGGTCTTGAGACCTCCAATTGAGCAAATGTCTTGTCTGCAAAGGGACATGATAGGCAAGATGGCGCATGTGTATCTCAGAGAAGAATGACTGAGACCCAGGTCAAACAGATGACCGAGATACTCCAGAAGCCCCTTGAACAGAAGAAGGGTTCCGTTCTTGGAAGTAGCCTAGATAGTGAATCTTTTCACTTCATGGCGTAGGTGGATCTAGTGGAGGTTTCCAGCCTCTACCAAAATCTCAGTAACTTGAGGAGACACCCCAAATGGGATTGAGCTAAGTCTGCAGGAGCCATGCGGCAGCTGAAGAGATTGAGCTGGATGGACCAAGGGTCCCCAGATCCTGGAATCAATAAACTCTCGATATAGAGGAAGAGATGACCCTCTGGTATTGTTGTAGAAGAGAACCAAACTTGCCTGGGCCAGAAAGGAGCAATCAGAATCATTAGTACTCCTTTTGAAACTAAGTTTCTACAGAACTGTGGGATAAGGTGAAATTGGGGAAGGCATAAATGAATCTGTCCTTCCAGTCAGAGACAGGCGTCTCTCCAGAGAAATGCCTCGCTCTGGAACAGAGCGAGCAGAAAACGACGGAAGCTTTGCATTTAGAGGGGATGCGAACAGGTAGACCTGTGGTGTTCCACAACATGAAAGATATTGTCTAGGACCCTTGGTCCAGTTCCCACTCATGAGTCAGAGCAGAAGAGTGACTTAGCTTGTGCGCCAGGTGTTGTCGACTCCTGGAACATGAATTGCCGTGAGGTGAAGGTCGGTGTTTGCCCAATCCCAAACCCTCACTGCTTCCCTGCAAAGAGGGTAGGACCGAAGTCCCCCCTTGTTTGTTGATGTACCAAACAGGCACATGTTGTCCGTCTGGACAGCTAGGTGGCTGGGAAGGATGTACTAGTGAAGGGCTTGGAGGCGTACAACACTGCCTGAGCTCAAGCACATTGATAGTGGAGAGTTTGTTCGAGCTTGGACCAGCAGCCCTGGGTCGATGGGGACGATGGGCTCCTCACCTTCGCCCAGTGTCTGTGGTTGAGAGTCTGGGAGGAGGAGGGATGAATAGAAGGAACTCCTCGAAACTCTCAGACCATACACCATTGCAAGTCTCGAAGCATCAGCGAGGAGACTAGAACTGGGTAATCTAAGTCATCCACGAACTTCAGTCCCATTTAGGTGCGAAGAGTCCACTGAGAAACTCTCATGGAGGTCAAGCTGAGGAACTGTCGGGATAGCAGCTGCCATGAGCCCCAGAAGGCGAAGACTTGACCTTGCACAGACCTGCAACAGCCAGCAGACTTATCGAGTCTGGAGGGTGGGCACGCTGTCGGTGGCAGGAAAGCCCTGCCCGTGTCGTGTCTAGAATCACCCACTAAACTGTAGTCTCTGGATGGGATCAGGTGAAGTTTGGAATGGCTGATGGTGATACCCAGGCAGGCAAAACTCTGCTGAATAAGAGTGAGGCAGCGCAGAGTTCCTCCCTGGGCGAGGCCGCCGGAGCCAATCGTCCAGGCAGGAAAAACCTGCACCCCTTGAATGCGCAGGTGAGCCGCCACCACTGCCAGGCATTTGGTAAACACTTGGGGTGCGAGGACAGGCCAAGCGAGTGCCTTGAATTAATAGTGGTCCCCCTGGGCATAAAGCGAGACGTTTGTGGTGAGACAGGCAAATGGAAATGTGCAGGTAAGCATCCTGCATATCCAGGGCACAGAGCCATTGACCCGCCTGGAGGAGAGGCAGGAGCTTTGCAACAAGAGCATCCTGAACCTTTGTATACCACAAAGAGATTCAGGAACTGAGATCCAGAACTGGTCTGAGATCTCCTGTCTTCTTTGGGACCAGGAAGAAATGGGAATAGTAACCCGTCCCTTGCAGATGAAGGGGGACGGGTTCTATTGCTTGTTTTAAGAGTAGAGCTGAAATTTCCTCCTGGACCAAGAGAAGGTGTTCCCTTGAATATGACAACTTTAGAGGGGGGTGGCGAGATGGTTTCTGAAGAAACTCTATCGAGTGTCCTTCTGAGATGAGCTGGAGCACCCAAGAATCTGAAGTTATCCTCTCTCAGCCCAGAAGGTGGAGGGAAAACCTCCCTCCTACCAGTTCCTCCGGGGAGTCCGGAGGCTGTGGAGAGGGAAGGAGTCAGGTGGTGTGGGCCAGCGCCACAGCTGAAGCACCAGCTGCTTTTTTGGGTGGGGGGGGCTTAGCAGCTGTGGGGGCCCGGCATTTAGTGGCCCGCCTTCTCTGGGGTTTCGCCTTGGGCCGATTCCGTCTGCAAAAGGGACGGCACTGCTGCTGGTGGGGGCGGTACATACAGTCGACAGACTTCAGTGACATCCCCTTCTCCTGCAAATCAGTGATAATGTCCTTGACATCACCGCCGAAAAGCACCAACCCCCGGAAGGGCGCTTCCTGGATAGCGGATTGCACTTCCGGGACCAACCCTGACACGCGGAGACAAGCACGACGACGTAAGCCTACGGTGAAAGCTGAGCCCCGCCCAGCAGTGTCCACTGCATCGAGGTCGACGGAAGCATGTGTCGACTGGCCGAACATGCAGAGCGGATAAGATCAGCCAACTCCTGCTTGACTTGGGAGTCTGGCAAAGAGTCCAGTTGGCTTCCACCCGAGTCAGAATGGCCTTCTGGTAGTCCCCCATATGGCCGACATAATTCAGGGCCCTAATCCCCAGCATGGAGGAAGCAAAGATCTTCTTACCATACTGGTCCAGAAGGTGGGATTCTTTGTCAGGTGGCGACGAGCTGAGATGTTTTGGGTTGGCCGACCGGCCGTGAGCGGCTCTAATCACGACCGAGTCGGCATGCGGGTGAGAATATAGAAAATCAACACCCTCGGGAGCCTGGTATAGCCTATTCGACTTCCGAGGAAGTGGGGCTAAAGCCCACAGCTGTTTCCATATGGTGGTGACAAGGTCGGCATGAGGCTCTATCCAGGGTGGCACAAAAGTAGGAGCTGTCACGGGCAGATCCAGATGCTCAGCAAGTTACAGACGCTGAGGATCTGGTTCCAAAGAGTGCCACTGATGAACCTCCTGGATTTTCCTAAGCAACTCTGTAAAGAAAGGATCTTCAGAGGAGACTTTGGAGGAGTACTTGGCCTGGGCTCCGACGGAGAGCATGGCTCGTCGTTCCTTTCGGAGCAACCATCGGAGGACTCCAAGGAGTCTGAGGGTGAAGAGGAGGAGGAAGAGGAAAAAGACTCCCTTTCCCGACCAGGGGGAGGAACGGACCCCTTGGGAAGCCCGGGGGAAGCGTGTCCTGCCCCTCTCTGGACCCAGACGGGAGAGCCCTGGAGTTCGGAGGTGGTGAGGGAGTGTGCCGCCGTGGACGTACAGGAACCTGAGATGGCACCGTCATCGGTAGGCATCTCTCAACTTCTCTGGTGAGCTGAGCCTTGGCCTCAGCCCACCAGGAGGCCAGAGTCTCCAGCAAGTCAACCGGCGGCTGTGGGGGTGGTGGAGAAGGAGGAGGCGGGGGATAAGGATATGGGTTGTACCCATATGGAGAGTATCCAAAACCCGGCTGCAGATAGCCTGGCTTCGGGTACAGGCGCCGGTACTGTGGTCCCCGGGTAAGCATGCCGGATAGGACGGAGGGTACCCGAGTCGAGGAGCTGCCGGAGCAGACAGCCTGGCCAGCGCCTCACGCGGGCGGATAAGCAAATTGAGGGCCCAGAAGGTGGAGGGTGACATCCAGAAGCGGGATGTCGGCCGGAGTCAGTAGAACCGGCATCGGGGGCCCTGGCGTCGGAGATACTGGTGTCGGGGCCGACGTCCGGGGAACCGACGTCAGATCCGGCGCACCTACAGGAGGACGGTCTGATGGAGAAAGGCCCCAGCATCACCCAGGGTCGGGCTGGGGGGACTCTGGGTCCCCGGATGGCAGTGAAGGCTGCGGAGAACTGGGAACGATGGAGGTAGGGAAGTCCATCGTCGCCTCAGTCGCCGACCGGGCATCGGGCGAACTGACATGCAGCTTTACAGCGAGCTCCCGGTGGGTGCCCTAGGAGCTGGCGTCCAGCTTATGGGAGCCTTCACCGGAGGCAGACCGAGAAGGATCGGCCTGGTCCGATGGGAGAGGGGCCACACGCCGCCCTGAAGGGTCGTGCGTCTTACCAGCCTTCTCCGCACAGATGTCGGAGGAGCTGACGCCCGGCTTACTGGAGTCACCCACGCCAGTAGGCCGCGAACCTGTGGCCGAACTGGGGGTGGAGGCCTCCAATTGCCCGGAGGCACCCGAAAGGCCCGAGCGCGAGCCAGACAGGCAGGCCAATGCCCCTTCGGAAACCTCCGAGGCGGCCGTCGAGGAGCGGTCCCCCGGAGGGGACATTACCTGGGACCTGGCGACTCCCGAGGGAGACGCGGTAGAGGAGCCCTTGTCCCGGTGCTTCTCCTTATCCTTCTTCTTCTTCCAATGGCCTTCGGGGGAAGTGGAAGGCTGCCTCAGTTTTTTGAACTCCTTCTCCATCGAACTCATCTTTTTCTTCAAAATGTGGGCTTCCAGGGATTGCTGCAGCCTTTTCCGGGTAGCCGCGTTGAAGCTGAGGCAGTGCTGGCACTTCTTGACCGGGTGATCGGGGCCTAGGCAGAACAGGCACAGGGAATGGCCGTCCTTGTGCAGGAGTTGGGCACCGCACGAGTCGCACTTATTTTTGTGCTCAGAGGGTGTAGGGGACGACATACACCGACGATGTACCTGACGTTAATCGAAAAATCAAAAATACTTCAGTAAAACCATGAAGGGTAGGCTGACTACAACAAACTTTACAAGAGGTGCTGCACAAGCTAACAGTGGGAAAGAACTGGAAGGCGGGGCGCCAGGGACCGCCCCTTTATACCGATGTCTCCTGACGCTGGTCACCTGACGTGGGGGCGGTCCCTCACCAGGGACTGCTAGCTAGAAATTTTTCCATGGGGTCCTGCCGCCTGCCGACGTCAGTCCTATATGTAATTACCTACTGCAAGAGCCCTCTCGAAGTAAGACAGAGGAGATCAAGGCTCCAGATAAGGTGAGTACCAACCTATTTTATGCACATTATTTTAGGAAATATTCCTTACAATCTTTTTTAAGAGTAACCAACATTTGTAAATGCACCACACTCCATAGAGCAGTGCTTCATAACATAACTGGTTATTTAAAAGGAGCAGGTTTTTTTTTTCAGATTTGCAGCATTTGTACACATCCCAATTTAGTTTTACTCACTTATTTTAAAACTGATGAGTAGATGGAGCACTGTTGACAGCTGATCAATTCTTATCTAGAAAAAAGCCTACATTGTTTTTAAAAATGTACTCCTCACTCCACTCCATCCAGGCATTTGCACACATCTGAATTTAGCTTTACTCACCTCTCTTTCAAAATGAGGAGCACAGTACTCATCTCAAAAAATCTTATCTGGAGCACTGGAGGAAATCATTATGGTTCTCGAAGGAGGAGGCAAGAAAGGTAAAAGCTAAAGATATAGCATTTAGACAGTATAAGGAGACCCAGAGAGAAAAATACAAAGAAGTGTATCAGGAAAAACAAAAGGCGGGAAAGTAATAAGGCAGGCTAAGGCACAAACTGATAAAAGAATGGCCCAGGTGGTATCAAAAGGGGCAAGACATGTTTAAGGTAAGGTTAGCAATAAAAAGGAAGACTAAGGGAGGGATTGTAAGGTTAACGAGGGAAGAGGACCAAGAAAAAGCAGACAACTTGAATAAATATTTCTGCTTACTGTTTGCAATGGAAGGGGAAGGGGAGGGACCACAAAAAGTCATCAGGAGCTTTGATGGGAGGGAAGTGGATACTAGACCTTTCTCTGAGGAGACAGTTCAGAAAGCACACTCTAATCAGAAGGTGGATACAGCCATGGAACCAGATGGGGTGCATCCAAGAGTGACGCAGGAACTCAAGGAAGTACTGACTGTACCTTTGACAGACCTATTTAACAGATCTCTGGAGACCGGAGTGGTCCCAAAGGACTGGAGAAGGGCACATGTAGTCCCACTTCACAAAGGTGGTAGCAAGGAAAAGGTGGTCAGTTATAGGCCTGTTATCCTGACATTGGTGGTGGGTAAGTTAATGGAGACACTACTTAAGGAAAGGATACTGAAATAGCTGGAATCCAACAGATTTCAGGACCCAAGGCAGCACAGATTCACAGAGGGGAGGTCATGCCAAACAAATCTGATAGATATCTTTGTCTGGGTGACCAAGGAGTTACATCAAGTTGGAATGGTGGACATGGCCTACCTGAACTTCAACGAAGCTTTCAACACCGTTCCACACAAGAGATTGGTAAGCAAATTGAGTAGCTTGGGGTTGGGCAACAAGGTGGTAGCATGGGTAAGAAACTGGTTAGGAAATAGAAGGCAGAGGGTGGTGGTAAATGGAGTATACTCCAAGAAGGGCAGTGTGACCAGCGGGGTACCTCAGGGGTCAGTGCTGGGATTGCTTATCTTTATCAGTGGCACAGCACAGGGACTGAAAGGGAAGGTCTGTCTCTTTGAGAAAGACACCAAGATCTGCAACATGGTGGACACTCCATGGGAGTAGGAGGTGGAGAGGATGAGCAGGGATCTGAAAAAATTGGAGTAGTCGTCATGGGTATGACAGTGGGGTTTTAATACAAAAAAGTGCAAAAAGGGCTTAGGCCAAAGAAATACAGGGTGGAGTACAAAATGGGTAGAGTGACACTAACAATGACAAAACAAGAAAAAAACCTGGGGGTAATCATATCAGATGCTCTAAAGGTTGACAGACAATGAGTCAAGGCAGTAGGATGCTGGGATACACAGGAAGGGGTATCCCCAGCAGAAAAAGGGAGGTGGTGTTGTCCCTGTACAGATCACTAGTAACAGACTCTACCTTGAATGCTGTGTCAATTTCTGAGACCACATCCAGAAGGACATAGATAGAGGAGGCGGTCCAGTGAAGGCTACTAAATGGTGTAAGGTCTGCACCATAAGCCCTATGAAGAGAGCTAAAGGGCTCAACATATACACCCTAGAGAAAAGGATGGAGAGAGGGGATATGATGGATACTTTAAATACCTCAGGGGGATTAATAAGGCACAGGAGGGAGTATTTTATTCAGAAAAAAAGGTACTCTAGAACAAGGGGACATGCTATGAAGCTAGAGGGGAAGATTCAGGAGAGATGTGAGGAAATACTTTACGGAAAGAGTGGTGGATTCATAGAGCAGCTTTCCAGCTGAGGTAGTGAGGGCAAAAACAGTGATGGGATTCAAAAACACCTGGGACAGGCACAAGAGAATCATAAGGGTAAGGAAGGAGGGAAAAGAGACAGCATCATAGATCAAGTGAGTCTACATAAAAATAAAGGTAGAAGAGGAAAAAAAAGAATAATGTGAGTAGACTGGGTGGGCCACGTTGCTCTTATCTGCTGTCAGATTCTAAGTTTCTGTTTCTCAGACTGTCGTTTTGCTTGGCAGCACTGCCACCTCATCCCGTAATTCAAGATTTCAATAAGCAATGCTAGTATACTGTAAAAGCAGCATGAATAGGCTAGTTATGAACCAGACTAATGGGTTTTGTAAACCATTAGATACGACAAGGTGCTGGTTGTGCTGGAATAGCTGCATAACCTGGGATGTAGTGAGGCAAAAGGCTGTATAAAGGAACAGTGATTTAATGGCATGGCAGCAACTTAGTCTGCTAGTAGGAATCCCCAGTTTTAGAAAAAGAGTGCAACTTGGAGACTCGTTGCTGGTAGAAGCCAAATATAATGTACTACTGACACTTACCCACAAATTTACCTGCTAATAGTGGAGTGGCTTTCCTTCCTGCTGGCACGAACAACATAGGCATGTTCAGACTAGAGGTTTTGCAAGCAAAATGCAGGAAGCTAAGAATAAAGCTTAGGTGCATGACCTCTCAGGTAGTAGTCACAGGAATACTACCCCCCATACATGCGCAAACCAGAAAAGGAAGAGAGTCAGACAGACTAATGCATGGCTAAGGGTATAGTAGTGTAATAGGTTAGGGTTTTGTAAGCCACTGGGGGCCTCTTATACCTGGGAGGGCTACACAGAAGGGATGGCTTGCACCAGAACTAAAACAGCAGACGTTCTGACAAATAGTACTTCATCAATTACTAGCCTGGCTTGTATATGAAATTTCATTTTCCAGCCACGGATAGTATTCAGGCAACTACTAATTGAGGGTGGCTTCGATTACACTGTGACTCCCTCTGTGATTTATGGTCCTATTAAAACCCCAATAAGCCAGCCTGGTAGTGCTGAGGGTTGAGGCACTGGACACCACATCTCGCACTAAGCCAGCCACCCGGGTACGGAAACGAACTGGGGTCATTGGGGTCAGCTGGGGGAGGGAGGGCAGGAGTTGGATTAAGCAGCTGCAAGGCACCTCTCCTCTCCTCTCCCAGGGAGGGATCTTGCCGCTCCTACCATACGGCTGCCCCCAGGTGGAGGCCTGAGGGTAGCACAGGTCAGGAGCAACACAAGAATGGGTGGATGCTGCAGGACCACAGCGTGTGCATGCCTCCGCACGCATTCATGCCGCTGTAGCAGGGGCGGGGAGAAAAAATGGAGCTGGCAGGCTCTATGATGATCCCGCCGGCCGGCCGGGACCAGATGTGACCCCCCAAAAAATGGGAAGGAGCCGCCTGCCGGTTCCCCAGAAAAAAAAGGAAAAATAAACATCTGAAACTTACCAACACTGAGAAATTTGTAGGAGTTTGCAGAGAGACAGATATGAGCAAAAGAATAAGCAAAATAAAATGTTATGATCTGCAGTTTAAAAGCCATGTTGCTCACCGTACTGAAAAAGAGAGAAATCAGTCAGTGGTATCTGATCTAAATACTGATGAAAAGCAGGTTCGGGTCTGGCAAGGAAAGCTTTTGAAACTGAATCCTAAGCTTGCAGAATCACAGCAGACTGCCAGTAACAAGCAAGCGCGGAAGCTTGATGAGGGTGCAAATTTCCTTACACAAAGCAGGAAGGAGATCTTTCCAAATGGATCTCTCTTCAAAGGGTGTAGCACCTAATGGTGACTAGGAAAGTTATAGCACTGAATGAATCTGTACTGGTACCCGACCTCACATTTATAGACAGCCACTGGTGGCTTGATCACTTCTTGTTGAGATGGAGTTTCACAATATGTCAAAAGACACCTGTGGGTCAGCATCTCCCTTCAGACTTGTAGACCTGGGCACCCCATATACCCCATGCATGCTATTACATACATTACTGCAGCTTATGGTGCATCTGTATTTGCTTACACTTGTTATTATGTGCTTAGGAGCCATTATCCAGCATGATTATTTTGCTAGTGCTTGTGCGCCACCTATAGCTTTTTGCCACACTGCAATGATCAGCGTATTTTATGAATCGCTATATTGTTACCCAAAAGTAACCTTAGTCAGCTTACTCTTATCAGTGTGTACGTGCAGAACAAGAAATGATCTGTCTTAGGTGCTAACTTTCCACCAACAGAATTGCTATATTTTGCTCTTCTGCCTTTTTGGAACAGTTTGTTACCTAGTATGCACTGTCTTATCTATAGTATAAGAATATCTGTAAGACTGTTTTTCACCAAATCTGCATGCTGACATCGCGGTGTTCGAAGGTTTCCAAACTCCCAGCATGTACACTGTTTTTCTGCATGTTTTGGAATAAACTATCTGTGATACCCGGACTTCTATGTCGTGTTTTGCCAACAGGTCTAGAATTGGCGACTGCGGCAGGACCTGTTTGGATAAAACCGAACCAGTACACCAACAGGTACACAGGTGAATGGGATAGGGATCACGCATGTGTTCAAACCTATGCCCCTTGTTTACTCTACCAGAAGATCACTAGGAACCCCCGCATCCATAACGGGATAGGGATCACTCAGGTGTCCATACCACGCCCCTTTTTCAACTTGTGACATTGGCCCAGTAGGACTTCCATACCAGAGCTTGTGGCTGTCTAGCTGTTGGGGTCTAGGTGAACTGGTACGCCTCAGACTCTCAGTTAGTGCAGTAAAGAGGACCTCAACAATGGCCATTAGTACTAAGCTCAAATTAGGCGTCTTAAACTTTTGACCTCCCATAGAGACTGGAGTGATTTCACGCGGATGCGAAATCACAGACTAATTGGTACAGTAACAGCAATCTGTACATGGAGGCAAAGTCTGCAGCAAAGAAACACAATCAAAAAGTGTTATGGTTGCTGATCTGTATGCTTTATTCAAGCAATGGAATCTGAAGTCCTGGCTCTGAGAAAGAGTTAGGCTCCAAATCCAGGGAAGTAGGCGAGCAACAAAAAGATCTGGAACAAGACAATGAAAAGCTTAGGAACGAGAATCAGAATTAACTTGAACATGTGGTACAGAAAAACAGGGAGATTGTTAGGTTGGAGGAAGATAATAAAAGGTTATAGCAGGATAAGAGACATGTTACAGTTGAATGATTTGCTTATGAGTATGAATAATTCATTGCGGAGTGAGTATAAGGAGTTGAAGCAAAGGTTTGAGAGATGTCAGAATGCATTGGAAAAGGAGCTTAGAGAAAATTGCGAAGTGAATATCGCATACAGAGTTTTGCAGGATCATGTTAATAAGGGACAATTCAAAGGCAGTGTGGACCATTCGATGTTTAGAATTAAGATGATGAAGTTACGCTCAGCAGTTGGCAATACTGAGAGGTCATGTGAAAGCTATGCCGTATGCCCCACCTATCATGTTGTCATCATCAGAAGATAATGATAGCAATGACGATGGCACCCTTGGGACTCTGAAGGACTGAGGCCTCACCAACTGGTAGCCGCACTAAATAAAAGGATAAGGAAGAGGTGGAAAGCCCGATTCAAAGGCAATCTCAAAAGCTGGCATCTCAGACATCGGGCCAAAGTGCTGATACAAGCAGTCAGTGATACGTTGAAGAAGGAGGTGGAGAAATGGATCCTCCTTCAGGGCATGGTTAATGCTACAGCTGAGACAGTCGCCAAGGCCACTGTCGGACAGGCAGGGGGACCAAGTGCCCTGTAGACTACACAAGCCATCCAGAGAATTGAGAACAACACTGGCCGAATGGCTCCTAGGGACAACCTTAGCTGCCACTTGGAAAAAGTGCAGAACCACTGCCAAATGCTCAACCTTCAGTCTGAGTACCAAGTACAGGTTTTAAAGCAAACCGTGGACTCCAAGTTGTGAGCAAAGTTGCCAGAAGGTATACATAATGACGGCAAAGCTCCTTTGGACAAAGTCGCGGCTCACCTCTTGGTGGCACACAACTCCAACATGGTCGGCATAATGCTAGCAAGACAGGTGAAGCAGTGTATTAAAGAAATCCCAGACCAATACGAGAGCTGCTTGTGGCTCGCATATAGTGCCAACAAACATTTGGCCAGTGAGCATCAGGACCAGGACGCAATCATGTACAAATGCTTGTTTCTAAAAACCTCCAGCCACCTATCTGTGAAAAGGTGGATGCCACCATATTCCCTAAATGGGACCACCTCCATGAGATCATTGGGCAGGTGGAGCATGTGTATCAGGTCCACGCAAGGGACCTCGGTTCGGGCTCTCAGCCCAAGGTGGCTGCAGTGCAAAGCGGCACAGATTCCTCCACTCAGTACATGGTGAAAGGGAAATCAAAGGACCCCAACAAGACAAGTCCTCCTACCAAGCAAGGGGGATACAACAACAAACAGAAATATCAACCAAAACCGAACCAGTCGGACACGAAGGGAAATAACAGATGGAAACAGGGGTCCGGACCCTCATACAAGGATTTATTGGCTGAAGTCGGCCGGCTTCAGGAATATAAGTCCAAGAGTGAATCGCTTACGTCACAGCACACAAAGACTGTGGCAGCCACCTCAGGAGCCAATCCAGCTTCCTTTGTGGAACAAAATTCCAATGGGGGTGGGCAGTCAAAATCCCTGTACTCCGAAGCAGCACAAATGCTCCGGGAGATGGATGGCATACTGTACGACGCCTTGCAAAATTGTGAGACATCGGAGGAACGGTGTCAAGCCCTGGTCTGAATACTCACTTCACTGGTTACAGATGATTCCGGATGCCCGTGTGTAGAAGCACTGGTTGGGGGATGACAGCTTGAACTACTTCTGGACACAGGCGCCACTGTTTCAGTGTTGCAACAGAATGATCCTGAATACTCTCACTGGTCAACAGGGCAGGCTACTTCCACCCAGATCTTTAGGGGACCGTAGTCACAACCTATATGTCCAAGCCAATACCCATCATCACTGGTACCTTGAAGCGAAACATAATTTTGACCTCATGATTCTCTGTCATCATCAGAGCATCCTGGGTAATTAGATTTCCTCTCTCGATATGGGTGAGTGGTGGACTTGGCCAACAAAGTAGTACTCCAGGTGCCCGACCTGGGTCACCTGCTCCTCATTTCTGACTCGTACAGCACAGCAGCAGTGAAGGCCAATGACGTCGAATATGAAGTCATCCTCTTGTTCCAGCGCCATTCTCTCTTTTCTGAACTGAGGCCTATTTTGGAAATGCACCATGCTTTTGCCAAAAACAAATGCGATTGTGGCAGAATGAACACTCTCATATGGGTCACTGATGCAGACCTACCACGCCAAAGACAGTACCCTTTTCCAACAGGGGCTATCCCCTCTCTTAAGGCCACAAAAGACTCCCTTTTAAAACAAGGGGTCATTAGGTCCTGTGTCTCCACAGTCAACTCTCCGGTTTGGCCTGTAAAAAAGCCCAATAACTGCTGGAGAGTGACCACTGACTACAGGAAGCTAAACCAGGTCACCTCAAGTTATGCACCTACTGTGGCATCTGCCCCGAATTTGCTCAAGCTCCTAAAACCTCACCACAAATGGCTCAGCACCCTGGACATTTCCAGTGGTTTATGGTCATTGTTATTGGACCTTGAGAGCCAACACCAGTTTGCCTTTACCGTTGAAGGATGTCAGTACAGGTAAACCTGCCTCCCCCAGGGTTTTCACAACAGACCCTCCCTTTTCCACATCCACATGAGGGATACCAATATCCATGTTTTTCCCTCCCCTGACTGCCTCTTACAGTATGTGGATGATCTTCTCTTTGCCTCAGAAGGCCTGGAAAAACATCTACGGCAGGGTGTCTCAAATGGTGAGGCCAGCCTCCTTGGGAAGGCCCAAACCTGTTCCAGAGGAGGCTCAAGCAAGTCTGAAAAAGTACTGTATTTAAATTTTGAGTTTTAGATATTTTGTGTGAAGGAATGAGGCAAACTGAACAGAGGATAATAGTAGGTGAATTTACGTATTTATTTACAAATTGGTGATCATGAAAGGCATGTTAAGCCAAGGCTCATTTGAGATGTACCTGGTGAAAGGTAGGGAGTGAATACAATTCAAAAGGTAACTGCAAAACAGTCAAGCAATACAAAATGAACAACAGTGCAAACAAATAGGAACAATGAGCAAATAATGAGAGGTAACAACTGACCAGTTAGACTGGTGGCAGAACAGTCCAAATGCAAGTGCTAAGCAGTAGTAGGAGCAAAAGCTGGAGGGAGCAAAAGGATCTCTGAGAAGTTACTTAATGGCAGGATGAGAGGGGAGAGGCAGAAGTGGGTAAGAAGGTTCTTCCAGCTAAAGGGAAACAAACAGAGAACAGAATCTTACCCATGTAGGTAATGCAACAAGGGGTAGCAATGGTTCAAGAGTCAAAATAGCAGAGCAGATAGGCTGGCCTGGAGAAGAAAGTTACATTGGGGTGTTACAATGAGCTGAATAAAATGAGAATGAGACCCAGCTACTCAAAGGAGTTTCATTTTATTCCTGATGCACTGTGTAAAGTATGCTATTTTTCTATGGGGAAGCACAAGATTATTTTAATATTTGGGGGAGGCTCAAGATCTTTTCCATGGCTTGGGGGAGGCTCACAATGATAAAGTCTGAGAACTAATGATCTATGATTCCTATAGGAGCTCCTTGCACTCCTACATCAGGCAGACCTCAAGTGCAACCCTGTGAAAGTATAGCTTTGTTTCCCGGAGATTTCTTTGTTGGGACTGCGTATTACTGCAGAAAAGAGTAATCCCACCTTGGACAAGGTCCAAGGCTTTCAAAACTCCCCATGCCTACTAGTGTCTCAGTCTTAGGTGCTTCCTAGGCATGGTCAATTACTACAGAGCTTTCATCTGTGATTTTGCACAGAAGGCCTCACCACTGTATGAACTACTAAAAAAGGATGTTTCCTGGTTATGGGGACCAGAACATACAGCTGCTGTGACTTCCCCAACACAGGCATTGGCATCAGCCACAGCTTTGGTAAGTCTCAACCCAGAGCTACCATTCCATCTGGAAACTGCCACTTCTGACACTGCAATGTCTACAGTATTGGCACAACAAGTAAATGGGAAACTCAGGCCCACTGCCCATGCCTCCCAGGTTCTGTCCCCAGTGGAACAAAAGTACTCTCTCTCTGTGAGAGAAATCTCCTTGCCACATTCTGGGCTGTGAAGCACTTCACCTAAATCATAAAAACACCAGACTTACCTACTAGTATCTCCTCCTACGGTACCGAGATATCACTGTACACCCCACAAAAATGCCATCTGTTTTGGCACACAGACTCCTGTACCAATGAGACCTGCATGAATGTGGCTTACAGCTGCCCACTCTGCCAGAACCAGGCCCTTTTCTACCCACCACTTAAACCACCCTAGCAGGCGCTGCTCTATGCCACATCTTTACGGATGGCTCCTCCTGTTATCAAGAAGGAGAGCAAGTGGCTGTGTTTGGGCTCCTAGTCCTCAGTTCTGGAGGGGACACCCTGGAGGTGTACAGATAGTGTACCATTTGATCCTCACAGTATGCAGAATTGGCAGCCATTGCCCGTGCCTTGGAGATTATCCAGGACAAAGAGGAGGATACCATAGTTTTCTCTTACTCATTTGGGTATGTAAATCTCTTGCAGAATTTCTCCCTTTTTGGAAGATGGAATTAGACAAAAAATTGGTTGCCCTGGTTTAAAGCAGTGCATGGAGTCAAGCAGACAGCAATGTATCAAAGGGAAAAATAAAAAGACCCCGCACTTGCACAATGCACCTTCTCAGTGAGACACCTTAAATCATATTTAAAGGTTAAAAATTCCATTTTATTTTATACAAACTTTTTAAAATTAGAAACAACAATTGCTATAAATATCCTACCCCATGGTGCAAAAACCTTCTAATGACATTTTGCACCCTTGCAGGTGCTTCTTCAAGGGACAGTGCATTGTGCAAGTGCAAGGTCTTTTTTTCCCCTTTCAGGAAGACCCATGA
Organism: Neoceratodus forsteri; assembly: GCA_016271365.2. Lineage (NCBI taxonomy): Eukaryota > Metazoa > Chordata > Ceratodontiformes > Ceratodontidae > Neoceratodus > Neoceratodus forsteri. Next base: position 1,061,952,768 of record CM057458.1, on the reverse strand, counting down.
CTATGCTTCCACAGAAGGAATTCTAGTTAAATACAGAGACCTATTAAGGTACAATGACAGCCTAGCTGGGCACTTTATCTTCAGGCATTACATACATAAGGTTAAAGCCCATTCGAAGACTGGGCCATACCAACAGTACTACGATTGAGCCGATACCATGGCCAAGGCAGGCGCTCGGGGGTATGGGTGATGAAACCTCAGGCTGAGATCCACCCAGTGGTCCCACTGGATATGGCTGCAGCACAAATGGCAGATCCAGAGATGAAAGAGGTATATAAATACCTCTCTAAGGAGACAGAAAAAGAAATATCAGGTCCTCCAATTAAGGCGTTCCTGGGTTAGACAGGCTTTTGGTGCTGGCTCTGATTCCCACAAAGGGATGTGTGGCTATCATTATAGCCGCAGACTACCACTCCATCTCCTCCAAGAAACAGCCAACCCTCAAGGCCACTATATCATTTTACGTGCTCTTCTTGGATACATGGAGATCGTCCTGGGATCCATATATGGGCCTAATAGTGATGACCCCTCATTCTTTACAACCTTGATATCAGACTTATCCCCTTGGAACTCACTTCTCATTATTCTTGGAGTGGACTGGAATTTGGTTCTTTGTAATGATCTAAGCAAAGCGACTTTATTTATATAGTGCCTTTCATAATCAAGGCGCTGTACATTATATAAATACAATAAAAACAATGTACATATTAAAATTATCAATACTTAATTAGGAAAGCTAGTGAAAATAAATAAATTTTCAGCATTGATTTAAAGCTACTGACGGTCAGGCATTCTCTCAACCGACCAGGTAGAGAATTCCACAGGATCGGTGCTGCAAATGAAAAAGCTCGAACTCCAGATGTCTTCAAATGGACCCTGGGAATCTCTAGCAATCCCTAGTCAGCGGAGCGGAGAGGGCGACTGGGGGAGTAGGGTACCAGGAGATCTTTCAGGTAGTCGGGTCCCTGTTCATGTAGGGCTTTAAAGATAAGCAAGCCAACCTTATAGGTGATCCGCCACTAAACTGGCAGCCAGTGCAGTTCGCGCAGCTCAGGCGTAACATGACTGGTCCTGGAGGTAGATAGGACCAGTCGGACCCGACAGGCATTAACACCCAGACAATTGGCCATCCGGGACCTTATGCACTCCTTAGGCCTGATAGACCCATAGAGGACACGGAATCCAGACCATTGGGAATACTCTTTTCACTCTCTACCACATCACTCTTTTTCTAGGATTGATTATTTCCTGTTAAGAGTGAATTATCTCTCCGGGATTGATTTATGTCATTATTCAGCTAAAGTTATATCAGATCACCACCCTGTCTTTATTCTGCTCAATTTCTCCCCATCATTAAACAGAGACAAAGTCTGGCGTCTCAACAGCCAGTTACTTAAGTCAAGTGAGGTCTTGCAATAGCTCAGATCTCTAACTAATAATTTTATGGAATCAATTCTCCTTCCATGATTAAATTGGATAGCCTGTGGGGCACACTGAAATGTGTTCTTGGGGAGCTAATTAGCCTGGCTTCTAGCGCAAGAAACACATGTCAGCTACCCTCTCCACTCTGTTATCTAGTATACAAATTGCTGAGGAACATATTTCCTAACTTCCCCTTCAGCATATTGGGAAAAGCTAGAATCTCTTGGCTCTCAACATAATTTATTACTGGAAGAAAGCTGAACACCTTATTTCGCTCAAAGGTTCATTATTTTGATCAAGGGAAAAAGCACCGGAATCTACTGGCCTCGTCTTTGTTCCCCAGCGATGGATAAATTGTCTCTCGATCTATTCAGACTCTGGACAACTCCTCACTTCTCCTAGGGATATTGTGAAGACATTTAAAATCTTTTATCAACAATTATATTCTCCTCCCTCCATTCCATTCTCTACACTTCAGTTTGAATCTTTCTTCAGGACATTACTCTTCATGTTGACCAACACTCAGGTTGCCAGTTTAAAAGTCCCACTGACCCCTTCTCGAAATCTCCCAAGCCATTGACTCATTGTCTCTGGATAAATCTCCTGGTCCAGACGGTTTTACCACCAACTTTTATAAAGCACTCAAGGACCAAATGCCCCCATTCTCCTTAACACCTAAAACTACATCTTCGAGAAAGGCTTATGCGATCCTTCTTTGACTATGGCCACTACTGTTGTTCTACCAAAACCCAGGAGAGATCCCTTGGTCATCTCTAACTACAGGCCCATATCACTTATTAATGTTGACTTTAAAATCTTAGCCAAGGTACTGGCTGGTAGACTGAGTCAGGTATGGGGCTCTTTGATCAGTAAGAACAGGTAGGTTTTGTGAAAGGTAGACTCTCCGCTGATCATCTCAGGAAACTGTCCTACCTTTTTCGGTGTCAGGAAGTCATCCACCCCAGTGGCGTTGGCATCCCTGACGCCGAGAAAACTGACAGAGTCTCATGGGATTACCTGTTTTCCTATTACAAAATATCGCATTCTCCCAAAATTCAAACACTGGGTTAAGACTCTTTACTCCTTCCCATCAGTATGGGTCCTTTGCAATGGTATGTTGTCCTCATCATTTCCCCTTCATCAGGGCACCATGCAAGGATGCCCTCTCTCACCATATTTATTTAATCTATTCTTAGAACCTCTAATCTGTAAGCTTAATTCCTCTCCCGATATTTCTGGCATTTCCATAGGCGGCATGGATTACAAATGATCAGTTTATGCAAACGATATTCTGTTACATGTTTCCTCCCCAGTTATATCTCTTCCTGCAGCCCTTCAGATTATTTCCCAATTTGGAGTCATTTCCAATTACAAATTAAACCTTAATAAAACTAAACTTATTCCCCTTAACAGCGCTACCCTTAGGGCTGATGTCGAACATCTCGGTTTATTATGGAGGGAAGGATAAAATGAAGTATTTGGGAATCTATCTTAGTACCTCTCCCTCAAAATGCAACAGTTTAATCTTGACTCTATGGTACCCCTTCTTAAGATGGACTGGAACCGTTGGTCCCTGTTACCCCTCTCCAAGTGGGGCCGACTAAGTACTATAAAAATGAATGTTCTTCCACAGTTACTATATCCCATGCAGATGCATAACTGGGTCCTTCCTCAATCATGGTTTGTCCAAATTCATAGGATTCTCACCTCCTTTCTATGGCAAGGCAAGCAGGCCCGATGGGCCTTCTTCATACTAATTCATCATAAGCAAGATGAGGGTCTACAAGCTCCCAACTTCTTCTTGTACTATTTGGCTCTACACTAACATGGCTCTCCTACTGGCTGAAGCCACCTGGGCACAATTCCTCCAGCCTATATAACCCTCTTTGGGTAGAAATTGGCGTTCTCTGTCACACAAATGGGCTTGATATTCGTTTACTCCTCTTTCTCATCGAAAAAAAACTCCCCCGGCAATTGTATGATAAACCCTTGAGAGCTTCCTTCCAGACTCACTTGCAATTTAACTCTTTACTTAAGACCTGGCCATACCAAGACATTTCTCAGCAATTATTTGGAAACCCTAACTTCTTGATATCTGGGGAAATGCTCTCTAAAACATTTTGGCCCGATATAGGAGTTGATACAGTCCAGGACTTGGTTTCCCATCAGAAACTGATGTCCTTTCAGGAAGCTACCACTCAATGTGGCTGGCCCATTACCTCAATTTTTCGATTTTTTCAGATTTCTCACATGCTGCTAAAACACTTTGGTAGTGGATCATGGCATAGTCCTTTCAGTTCAATTGTCTTCCCTTTTCTCAATTCAGCACTGGATACGCACTTAACTTCCCATTATTACCAATCCTTACAGTCCAATCTGGTTGTCAAAGATGCTCCACGGTTCTACTGGTGGGACCAGGCCCTTCCAGCCTCTTCCTCTCCCAGAAATTGGTCACTCATCTGGAAACATTTACATAAGCATATGAAATGGGACCATTACCATTTTATACAATTTCAGATAATTCATAATCTCTACTATACCCCAGTAAAATTGCACAGAATGGGTGATTACCCACAGATGTATGTTCCAGATGTGGCAAAGAGCCTGGCACCCTGTTGCACATTTTATGGTCATGTGAAAGGTGATCCTTTTGGGCCTCGATACAAACCGTCTTGATCCCTGTTAGGCTTATTTGATAAATTGTCTCCTGATATTTGTATTGTTGGTGACTATACAGATACAGTGATTGGAAGGTACTTTACATTGCCTTGGTTTCAGCCTGTGCGAAGAAAGGTTATTCTTAGGCACTGGCTAGATCAGAGCACTCCATCCTATTTAGAATGGTTTAAAGAAATAATGTTCGCACTACAAGCTGAGCGCCTCATAGCAAGCATGTCTAATAAGCTGCCTAAATTCAATAGTATTTGGGAACCTCTTTATACTTTAACAGTTTAAGTGGTTAACTTATACAGTACTTTTCATAATTTCGTATTACTCTGTGATATAACCTACGACTAATAAGTTGATGTTTTTTTTTTCTCTTTTGAGTACTTCCTGTGGCAGGGGGTAGTGAAGGTGGTGTGGCGGGGGGGGTCTTCATTTAGACAATATTAAAAAATGATTGTCTCTGTTCATATGATTTCCTCTCTTAACCTCTAACACTAACCAAGGTTTCATCTGGTTTTCCAATTTGCATGTGTTATGGAGATCTCTGAATTTAATAAAGTATATTTAATTTGAAAAAAATAAAACAACTAAAAGAGGTAGATGGTTTACACAAAGGGTGGTGTTACAATGAAACTCTACCGAAAGCATAGTTCACAGTAATGATATTGATCAGTTTAAGAGACTACTAGATGAACATATGGGAGAGTCCAAATTTAATTTCTGCACTATGTGGTGAGTTACAAAGGCTAGCATAAACAGACTCGATCCCAATTCTATGATTCTGGACCTGTCATGGACAGCTGTGATCACCACTGAATCCATTTCAAGCTGGTTGCACAATAAGGCTTGTTAGATGGTGCAGGGTACATCTTGTTAGCCTTTGTAGGAACAGCTAGTGTAGCATTAGGACTATGCCGAGCTGCATAGGTGGCATCCTCCAGGGCTGGGTACAGTGCAGGAATTAATATACTATAGATGGTGACTCTGGCACCTCTAAAAACTTCAACAAATTTTTTTGTGAAGTCTTCCTCTTTTAGAGTGAATCTCATGACAGCTTGCATTTTCTGTCCTCTGGTGGTGATCATGGGGTATTCACCACTGATTCCTCACTGCACTAAAGTGGAGCTAGTACCAGGTAAGTACTGGTCCTTAGCATAACCCTCCACTTCTTCATAATCTTCTTCCATTATGCGGTCTGGGTTAAATTCCACCTCGTTGTTATCCCTCTTAGCAATGTGAATTAAGGACCTCTCCGACAGTGCTAACAGCAGCTGAGTAGGTCACCAGCTACAGTGTTGGGAGGCTTCGTTGATGGGGTTTGGGAAGTGGAAGGTCCCATCGGCATGAGTACAGGCCGATCAGGCAACTATATCAACAGGTGTCATATAATTTCTGAAAATGATACCAACTGCGTGTGCTTGACAACACCACAGTAGGGGTCATGACTGTAATGGTTGATGGTGGCAGGACCGGTAACAACAGCGTCACACTACCTGTTATAGGCCTGGTAGCACCTAAGCCAGACCCTGAACCTGGTGCCTGGTCAGCGGTCGGGGGCTTTTCATCATTGTCATAGCAGATGATGTGATTAAAGAGCGTACCTGTTGGCACAAAGATGACCAAGAGCGTGTCAGGAAGCCTCGTCTTTATCCTTGTCTCAATGTTTATGCTTGTGGCTGCCGATGATGATTTTTTCTTAGATTTCTATGATCAGAATTCAGTCAATGGGGCAGGTGACATGGATTTCTCCAGCACCTATTTTTCCATCACTGCCAAAGTTTTCTTTCATAAAAACGTCTGGAGTGCCCCTTTTCTGTGTTGTCTGCTAGCAGAGTTGAAGCACCACAGATCTGACATGTTTGAACTTTGTGACAGAGACCCAAAAAGCAGACACACACTTCAGGGGTACCGTCTTTATAAATCTTCTCTCTACACTCGCAATACCAAAATAATTTTGTGGGCTCCTTTGGCAGAATACAGAAGACCAGAAAATCATTAAAGTAGTGATTCTTAAATATTTAGAAACATAACGAGGGCAGCTAATCATCTATGTGTCTTTGTGTGTAAGTCTGATGCATATGATCGATGACAAGGAAAGAACTAAGGTGAGATAGGGCTGTCCATGTTTATGTAGATGCTGATGCATAATGTTTTCATGGGTGTCCCCTGCCTTGCAAAAGCTTCTGTGTGGTTCTAGCACTAACATGGGTATAGTTACAAAGGTGTGATGATGAAAGTGAAATCCTTTAAGAATTTCTCCCTTCTCAAGAGAGGGACAAAGCGTCTCACCAGAAAACTCCAGGCACTGGAGTAAGCTAGCAAGTACACATCAGTTTTGAATTGTGTGGGGATGCAAAAAGGTCCAAATCTGGATGATCTCACCTTTTGAAGCGGTCTTCCACCACTGAGGTCAGCAGCTCCTGTTCGTGTACTCTAGACTGACTTCCTTTATTTGTCTGGTAAGGCATTTTGGACCCCTGGAAGATGTACAGCTGAAAGTTCTAGACCACGTTCCAGGGTCCAATGCCACTGCTTCCCAGCACAATGGATAGGAATGAGTACCCCTTGTTTGTTAATGTAATGCATTATACTGACACTGTCCAACTGCATTAACTACGGGCCTGGTGTCAGATGCTCCTGAAATGCCTGGAGACTGTACAAGACAGCTCACATCTCCCAGATATTTATGTGCAATTTCTTCTCCACCTGGGTCCAAATATCTATTGTTTGGTAAGGGCCCAGGTGTGCTCCCCACACAGATAAGAATACCCTTGAGCAAGTTGGTGCGGTCCATCCACCACATCAATGCTTTCATCAAAGGACACGAGACTTGCACTTGTTTGCCTAGGTCGTTGGTTGCTTGGTCCCACTGGACTCATAGGGACCACTATGGGATCCGCATAAGTGGGCCAGTGGTACTGTAACAATGGCTGCTGCCATAAGGCCTAGAAGGCATAGCAGGGTCTTGACTGGGACATACTGACTGTGGTACACAAACTCTGCCTCATCAGTATGGCATTCTGCTCTGTCCAAAGGCAAGAGCGCACAGCCCTAGGCTGTCCTATGTGCTGCAGTCTTTGTCAGGAGAAAGTATGGACTTTGTAAACTGACTGTCACCAAAGGATTGAGCGATTTCCTAGTTCAAGCCATTTTGTATAGTAGTTATTCCCTTAGTGGGCCTTTAATAGCCGTCGTCCAGGTAAAGAAACACGTTCAGGCCTTCTCTGCGAAGGGCTGCTGCTATGGCCTTGTGTTAGGGTCAAAATCAGGGGGTCAGTTTGACCCCAGGCTCAAAAGTAGGGGGTCAGAAGCTAAAAGTTGGGGGGCAGTGTACTGAAATTTGAAATTGTTGCATAAGAAATAAATGACTTTAAATTAAAATGGCTTGTATGTATCATGTTTGTCTGTGGGTGGAAAAACTATGTTTGTATTGATATGTCAGGCTTTTTCCTTTTTTATAAATTTCGGGACAAAAAATAAATTAATTTGAATCTGCATTCATATATGTAATGTTAATAATATGCACATACTGACGTTTTCAGCATGCAAAAACATTTAACTAGTAATTTAATATATGCCTTTCTATTCTGTTGCCGTTGTTTCTTTAACAGTTCTGTCTTATTATCTGTATTCATGCTTCAGTAGTAAAAGCAGCTAGTTACCTGCCTTTTAATTTTTAAACATGTTGAAAAATAATGTTTTTTTTTTATTTAGTATTTTAGCATAATAATCTGCCCGATTTCATGTTTGTCTTTTCCAGCAGACAGTTGTAACTAACTAGGTACCTGCATCGCAGTTTTTTAAAGTTGTTCCTTATTATAAGAAATAATAAAATCTATTTTAATCTGCATTATGTGTCATGGTTATCTTTTCTAATAAAAAATAATTCAGACTTAAGGACGATTTGCCTTTTTCTTAGGCCATGGGTGAGTCTGGGAAAGTTACACTGCAGTAATTGTTTCCCAACACTATCCCCTGGCTTGCCCTCACCCACTTCCATTCAACCCCCCATAAAAAAATACATTTCTGCTTAAGGGCAATAGCAGTCAGTTGCTGATCAAACCACATCGCCCACACTGTGTCACTTAAATGAGCTAGTTACTACTGACAACCCTGGCTCCACGATGTAGCTGACACCTCTCTGTCTCTTCCAACCCCCCAACACCAACCCCATCAGCATGCAGTGCTATAAGCAAATGTGCCTGCTCGCATGTTCTCTCGGATCACACTGAACCCAGCTTCTGCTGAATCTTCAGTCACATATCACAGCTACTGCTGAAAACATTACAACCCAGCTGCTGAACACCTCCCACCCCAATGAGCTGCATTAGCTGCTGTCTACTGATTTAAATGTGCTCCTCCAATAAATTAGGAGTGCTGTCACCTGAGTTGCATCAGAAAGGTATCACTTTCTCGTATACTCTCCAAGGTCCCCAGGAAATGGATGCACATCAAGCGGACTCAAGCTCCCGATCTCAGGCAGTTGCTGCACAGAAAACAGGATGCAGAAAGTGCGCTCCATGTGGCAGCATGTGGTGTTGCATATCCAAAGCAAGATTATTGGAAAAAAGGGCGATTTTTCATACTAGCATTGCCGCAATTATTCAAAATGAGCAAACGAGCGCTGCGTCATGATGCACTGAATCATGACAATCATGATGCACTGAATCAAGAGTAATGCATCAAAAAATGGTAAATTTCACTGAGGAGGACTTCACTAGTGCGTTAATGAGCGCCGTAGACCCATGGCGCAGAAGGCAAGCCAAAGGGCATGACTCTGAACTGATAATCTTCCCCTTCCAGCATGAATCTCAGACATTTTCTGTGATGCTTCCTGAATTTTATAGAAGGTAAGCATCCTTCATATCTGAGAAAATATCCAGTCCCATTTGAAACAGGGAATCAGAGTCTGTAAAGAGACAATATGGAACTTCTTGTACTCTATGTAGAAGTTGAGGTCTCTCAGGTCTAGAACAGGCCTCAGACCTATTGTCCACTTGGGGACTAGGAAGTATCTGGAATAGAAGACCTTATTCCTCTGCCTGAGAGGAACTGGTTCTAGGGCATGTTTTTGGAGTATGGCCTGCACCTCATCTCTCAACAGGGACATATGTTTTGGGGATTCATTGAGACTAGTAGCGGATGATCTGGAGGGGTACTCAAAAGCTCCAGACCATGGCCTTTCACAGTAATGTCCAGTACCCATTTGTCTGTAGTGATCTCCCTCCATTGGCACAAATGAAGGGAGAAATGACCCCTATAGCCACCCCTGGGGACAATGCTGGTTGGGGATGTATGTTTGCGAGTCATGCTGAAGGGCACCAGAGGGAAGGGTGACTGGCAAGGCTCCAGTGTTTTACCTCCTCTTTGCTGCCCATAGGTCTGTCCACCACCTCTGGCAGTTGGTGGATGACACTGACCCCTACCCTTACCCCGTTTGGTGTGGGTACAAGGATTTGATGAACCTCAGTGGCATCCTAGATGACTGAAGGTCTCTTAATGCCTCTTCAACATCATAGCCGAACAGTTTGTTTCTAAAATGGGTATTTAAAACTACCTGTTGAACATCACTGGCAAACCTAGCTACTCTAAGCCAGAAGTATCTTCTCAAGAAAATGCCAGTGGCAGCTGCTCTAGCAGAAGCATCTGAAACATCACAGGCTGAGCCGTTTAAATACTTACCCACTTCAGCCCCTGCAGTTAGGGTTTTCATTAACTCTACTTTGGCATTACCTTCAGGTAAGGTTTGGCACTTCACCAGAGGGTATTTTGGTATTTAATCATGTGGGCCTGGTAATCTGTAGGTCTAATGAGGGAGAGGTATAAGTACATTTCCCCCTGACATCTAACCTCCTGGATTCTTTGTTAAGAGGAAGGGAGCGCATGTGTTTAGGCACCCTGGATCTGTCATGGGCAGCTGTGATCACCACCAAATCTGTTTCTGGCTGGCAGGCTGGCATAGCAAAGCTTGACAGATGGTGCAGGGTACTTCTTGTCAACCTTTCGAGGCACAGCTGGTATAACATTAGGTCTATACCAAGCTGCATGAGTGGCATACTCCAGAGCTGGGTATAGTGGAGGAATGACTATGGATGATGTTTCTGGCACCTCCCAGAACTCCAACAAATTTTCTTTCGGAGTCTTCCTCTTCCAGTGTGAAGCCCATGGCGGCCTGCATTTTCTGCATCACTGCCTGAAACGAGAGTCCTCTGGGTAGTGACCTTGGGGTATTCACCATAGATTCCCCAACACAGGAGGATAAAGTGAAGTTAGTACCAGGTAAATACTGATCCTCAGCATAACCCTCCTACTCCTCATAATCTTCCTCTATTATGAGGTCTGGTTTATATTACACCTTGTCGTCATCCCCCTCGATGAAAAGATAGAAGACCATGTCAGCAACGGTGGTGGTAGCTGAGAAAGTCCCTTTTGAACAGTGCTGGGTGGCTGCGTTGTCAGGTTCTGGCAGGTGGGAAGTCCCGTCGATGTTAACACAGGCTGATCAGGCAAGCCTGGCAGTAGTCGGGGTATCATTTCTGAGAATGACACCAGCACAATCTGTGCATCGATGATACCTGTATTAGGGACTGTGACTGTGATGCGTCCAGGCGGGTGCAGACCTGGTGACAAGCGCATTGTGCACCACTGCAGTAGGCTCAGTAGTGCCAAGCCAAGCCCGACATTAGAGTATGGTCGATGGGCAGGGGAGCTGTGGTCACTGCAGTTGGAGTGAACAATGACAATGTGAAAGCGGTACCTTCTGGCCACAGCAGTGACCTAGAGTGCATCAAGGAGGCCTTGCCATTGTCCCAGTGTATATGCTAGTGGCTTCCCAACAATGATTCAACTTTAGATTTCGATGACCAGGACACAGTTGATGGGGCAGGCAACACAGATTTTCCTGCACTTGTTTCTCCATGGCTGCCAAAGTCTTGTTTAATAAGAAGTCTTCCAGCACTCCTTTTTCTGCATCACATGGTAGCAGAGTTGAAGCCCTTACAGATCTTACACATTTGATTGTTGTGATAGAGGCCCAAATAGCAGACACACACTTCGTAAATCTTCTCTCTGCACTTGCAACATCAGAACAATTTGGTTGGTCACTTCAGCAGCATACAGAAAAGCCAAAAAAATGACTAAAATAGTGATTCTTTACTATTTGGAAAAAATAAATGACAGTGGCTAATGTTCGACATGTCCAAGTATAGGTCCAATGAGTATGACTGATGGCAGAAAATTAACTGACAGGGGGGTTGCCCACATTTATGTAGATGCTGATGCATGACATCATCATGGATGGCCCCTGGCTTGCAAAAGTTTCCGTGTGGTACTGGCACTGACGTGGGCATAGCTCCAAAGGTGTGGCCTGATGAAATATCCTCGAAGATAAAAATATCATGTATTAGGATTTTAATGTATGTGTATGTTAATGTTTTGTTTCTTTGATGTTTCTTTTTTTATATGTATTAAAATTTATGAAATAAAGATGAGAAAGTAAAACAGAAAAAAAAGTTATACCAAGAAAGACATAATGAGTGGTTGACAGCTTGTTTCCAAATGAGTCCTGGGGGTGAGGGGTATGGAAGCAAGCACCACAGACCAAAAAACAAACAGTAATTAACAGCATTACAAAAACAGAGGATAGTTAAGGAAACGTGAGACCACTAATCACAGATGCAGGGAGGAGACGATATCAGACAATTTCATGTCAGCAAAACAGGCTGTATGAATATTTCACCTCAGTATTTACCATGGATGTGTTAGGAGACTTCCCACATCTAGACAAGACATTAAAGGATAAGTAGAGGGTGACTGTAGTCCAACAGATCCAGCTGTGGGCTTAGTTGCGGTACAGCTGGATAAATGGAAAGTTAATGATTCACAAGGACCAGAGGATTTACATGCAAGGGAGCTCGAGAAGCAATAGGATGTAATAGTAGGTACTCAAGCAATAATTTAGTCAAGAAGTCCTTGGAAACTATCAAGGCGTCAGGAGACTAGAGGAGAGCAAATGTGACTCCTTAGTTTAACAAACTCTAGCAAGAGCCAATGCAGCTGCAAAAGAATGGTATTATGGATAGCAAGAAATGTGTAAACTAGCAATTTTTGCACTAATCACTAAGCCACCAAATTGCACTTTCTAACTGTTGTGATACACACAAACTGACTAATACATACATATATACACACATATATTCCAGTGTGTAACACAGCAGTGCAGTGTCTACACACAGTTTTACAGATTAAAAAAAAAAAAGACATTGAGGGACTGTTTTCTTCTTTTCATGCTCCAAGAGGCATTGGATGGTGGAGGGGTTTGCCACTAGACAACTCATATATAAGCTCATTAGGGAGACCGCTAACTACCACTCTGACAACCACCACCTTTGCCACAACTCAGGGGACTGTCTCTGAGTGGGTGAGTTGAGCAGTTCAAAACAAAATTCTGTTCCTGATATTGATATGTAAGAAAGAGAGGACACAACAGCACAGTGTCAGCAGAACTCTTTCTCTCTCTCTTTTCCACATCTGTCTGTCATAAGCTCTCCGGAGGAATTGTCAGTAAATATTACTGAACGATAAACTGACACTGTCCACTTGGTCCTCAGAGGTCTGTGGGGTGGGTGGCTGGGAAGACAGCAGTGGAGAAAGAGGAGAGAACTGCACAGAATTAAAAGAAATGGGCAGGAATAATAACGTGGTGACAGCTAATACACATTACCGAACAGCAACATGACACTTGCCACTCGGGCCTCAAAGGTCCGTGGCACAGGTATGATTGGGAGACAGCAGTGGAGAGAGGAGAGGAGAGAACTGCACAGAAATAAAAGAAATGGACAGAGACAATAATGTGGTGACTGCCACTACACATTACCGAATGGCAAGATAACACTTGCTGCTCAGTCCGTGGGGTGGGTGGGGAGACAGACAGCACCGAGGGGCTGGACACATTCATTTACTGTGAGCTTGCCAAACACACAGACATTCACGTCCACTGTGTTTAGCTGAGAACGCCTGTCTCACTTAGCGGGTAAGTAATTGCTACCTTGCAAACTGTGTGTCGACACAATAACAAGATCAGGCCACTTCTTGATCTGTTCTCTGGGGCCCCATCACCACTTGCTGTGCAGGTAAGACAGAGTAATGAATGGTCAGGTGGTGGCCATCTGCAAATAAGATCACAGATTTTTCAATGCCCATGTTATAAATCATTTTTAATTGGCAGCTGTTTATAAAGTTCTTATTTAATCATAAAACTGACAAGTTTGAATTATTTTGGAGGCGATGAGTCATTTACATAATGAGTTGGAGGTAAGCTTTTGTTCCTTACGTTGAGACGAGAGATTCAGTTTGCAGACAATCCCTGTATAGGATGTTCACCACTCTAACTGGACATACCGATTCTTAACATACTCATAGATAAGGCAGGAGTATAATTTTATCTATATCCACTGCTTTTTGTCTCCCCACACACACCCCCAGCATACTGAAGAAACTCTTGAAACTTGATGGTTTTGTCCCTTGCCTCAGTCAATACATTTACATTGCATTAGCAACTTCTAATGTTTGAAATAGTAATGCACCTCTTTTAGTTAGTTTTCAATTGTTAGCTATATTTGTAATTTGTAAATGGATTTTATCAGGCTATTACGCATGCAATCTAGATATTACTGTGAACTTATAATTATATATTAAGTTAAAGTACATATGTTAGATGAATTGCAGATTATAAAGCTCTTGTAACAGAATTTTTCTGGCGACCAAAATGACCTGTGTTATTCTGATAGTTATGTGTTCTAACCTTAAAATTGTATAAATAAAAAAGTTACAAAAAAAAAAATGGTTCTTAATCGCAGTAGCAACATAGGTAACATGCCTCTTCTGGTTCTGACAAACCACCAGTAATGTGATCCCCATAAATCTATCCTGACAACATGAGGCAGCCTTTATAAAATAAGTGTACCAAAGCATGCGATTCCACTTCTGGGCTCTGAGACATGATAAACCACTCAAGTTTTGCTCACGTGGTATATGTCACCAGAACCCCTTGATGGAATCACAGAATTGATGCTCATGGCTTTCTATCTATTATTCTGTTCTTTGTTGGTTTGATTTGTACACAAAGCAGCAATGGTGCATGTTTGAGGAGCAATCTGGGACACGTGATTCAAAAATTGGTTTTAGTTTACCTGGTGAACCTGTCTTCATGACATCTACCCCAACTTGAAGCGAAGGCTCAGCAGCAAGAACTGCATAGTCTCCTTGATGGGACACATTAAAGTTGAAGTTGCAGAATGCGCTGGGAACAGAATTAACAAGATATGGTTTTCCTTTTGCTGTCCTTTGTAGGATGATTTCATTCCAAGGAATGTGCAGCTTTTCAGCAATTAATTTCCTTATCAACAGACGCCCTGCCTTGAAATAAGAAAGAACGCTAGGATTCAGTATGAGTTTAGATCATTAAGTTACAAAAACTTTTATACGGTAATAGTTTACTGGTCACAAACCCACATATGGGGAAGTTGTTCAACCAGGAAAGGCACACCAAGCTGAAGCTTGTTTCCAGGTGTGACCTGGGAGCACAAGGAAGTTAAGTGACTTGCTCAGGGTCACATAGTATATAAGTGGGTGCTGATGGGATTCACACACAGGTCTCAAGGTTTGCAACTCAGTGCCCTTAACCACTACATTATACTGCCTCCCGATATGACATATGATACAGCCCTCTGTTTAAAACAGGTGTACAATATAATAAAGAATGGTGACAGTCTTCACTGAGTGACATAGGACTATGAAGTAAAGGTGGGAAAACTAATAATGTACCCTCTACAAGTGCCATCCTGCTTTTAAACAGAGCAGACATTCCTGGTTGCTTATGAAAATGGGCATATTGTATATTGCTCATCAGCTTGCCAGAAAATTGAAATGAAATTTGATGTGTTGTTAATTTCTATTCATTACCCAAATTTAAAGAATATATCCTAATACTAGCCTTGAAAATATGAAAAGAGGATCTGTTCTCTACAAATGGGCTTGGGACACTCCATTTTTTGTTTTTAACCACTATATTTTATTTGAGGGAGTTCAGGGAGGTACTGGCTGCACCTCTGACAGCCCTATTCAACAACTCAGTGGAAACAGGAATTGTTCCAGGGGACTGGAGGAGGGCAGGTGTAGTCCTGCATGATAAAAGTGGTAGCAGGGGGGAAGCTGGCAAATATTGGCCAGTCAGTCTGATATCAATAGTGAAGAAGTTAGGATTGTGGACTATCTTGAATCCAGTGGGTTATAAAAGTCAAGGCAGCAGGGATTCAGGGGGATGGGAGTAGGAGGGGAGTTATGTCAAGACGAATCAGATAGATTTCTTTGACTGGGCAATCAAGGAAACGGATCAGGGTGGGTGGTGGATGTGGCCTACATAGACTTCAGCAAGGCCTTTGACACTGTATCACATAGGAGGCTCATAAGGTAACTAGGCAGTTTGGGATAGGTCCTTATGTGGTAAACTGGGTATGAAGCTGATTGATGGATAGGCGACCGAGACTGATGGTAAACGGAACTCACTCAGAGGAACGGAGGCTGGCCAGAGGTACACCTCAGGGCTCAGTATTGGTTCTGGTCCTCTTTAATGTCTTTGTAAGTGACATTGCAGAAGAGCTGGAAGGGAAAGTATGCCTCTTTGCAGATGACAGCAAAAATCTACAATAGATGGACACTCCAGAGGGAGTGGAGAGAATGTGCAGAGATCTAAGAAAACTTGGGGAGTGGTCAAGGGTATAGCAGCTGGGTTTCAATGTGAAAACATGCCAAAATCATGCATCTAGAGCACAGAAACATAGAAGTGAAGTATAAAATGAGAAAAAGCGTTATTGTCGCTCACCAAAGAGGAAAGGGACCTTGAAGTAATCATATCTGATTATGTCAGGGTGAAAAGTCAATGCAACAAGGCATTAGATAGGGCCAGTCGGATGCTGGGGTGCATAGGGTGGAGCATCACCAGCAAGAGAGAGTTGGTGTTGCCACTGTATAGATCATTGGTAAGACCTCACTTGGAGCCGGCCCGGTGGTGCTGAGGGTTGAGGCACTAGATGCCACACCTCGCGCCACACCAGCGACTCGGGTTCAGTAATGAGCCCAGGTCGTCGGGGATCGGCAGGGGAGAGAGAGGATTGAGCATCCAAGGACTGCTCTCCTCTCTTGGGGGAGGGATCCAGGGCTTGCCCGGTGCAGCAGCAACCCACAGTGGAAGCCAGAGGTACTGCGCAGCTTAGGGCAGAAATAGTGAGGACAGAGCTTTGGCGGACGTCAGAGGATGTCGTTGCATGTCCAAGCTCAGGAGGAGGGGCAACCACAAGAGAAAAAACCCTGGAGGACTGAGGAGGCGACGAGGTCCTCAGGAGTCATCCCGGCACATTCCCAATGCCGGACTGCCGCACCAGGTAATCTCCAGGCTCCATCCATGGAAGATGGACCCTCTAATTTCAGAAAGACGCCGCCAAGGTAGGAGTGGTGGGCCCTCCCTTGGGGGGTGATCCGGGGAGCTGGGAAGTCTCTGTGGGAAGGGATCAATGGTGGGAATCTCGGCGGGAAGTAACAGGGGATGAGCTAAGAAGGCACCTCTGAAAAATGCCTCAGGACAACGGTGAATAAAAAAGAATTTGAAAAAAAAAAAAAAAAAGACCCCAGCTGGGGCGCTGTTTCCAGTTCCGGAGACCACATGTCAGCCAAAGACATGACAGGGTACAGACTGTCCAGAGGAGGGCAACTAAAATGGTGCAGGTGCTGCATCAGAAGTTCTATGGAGAGAGAAAGATATATATATATATATACACACACACATATACACATATACACCCTGAAAGAGAGGAGGGAGAATGGGGACATGATAAGAGATTATATATACCTAACAGGGTTGAACAAGGTAAAGGAGGGAGTATTTTTCTAAGAAGATGCATAGGAACAAAGGGACCTGCAATGAAGTTGGAAGGGGGAAAATTTAGGAAGGATATGAGGCAGCACATCTTCACTGCAAGAGCGTTGGATGCCTGGAAATGTCTTCCAGTGGAGGTAGTGTGGTCAAAATCAGTGGTGGTTTTCAATCATGCATGAGATTGGCACAAGGTAATCTTAGTTGGGAAATGGGGGGGAGCCAGGGATCAGGTAGGGTCTGCAGTGACAGTATAGGCAAGGACAAACAGACAGGTTTGGTAGGCCAAGCGGTCCTCATCTGCTAACAAATTCTATGTTTCTATATTGATTTTTCATTCCACAGACAACACATTCACAAACTGTCAAAATCCTCAAATAACATATGCAAACTGCCAATATCCCCAACTATTTACCAAGCATCAACAGCGTTATTAAATTGATTCTGTTAGTAGAGAGGTTTTACATATATTTGCACATTTCATCATTTGTTCTATATTTTTTTGAACATGGATTTTTAATAAGATTTCACATACAAGTAAATAAAAGCATAAAGGTATCTGATTCTTTAATAATCTTATAAACTAGACTAGCAGTTTTTTCTTATTTGGGCTAGCTTAATAACAGAGACCACTCCATATTCTACTAAAATGAGACACTGATATTGAACATATTTGATGATAATGCTTGACTAAGTTGTAAGTACAACCAAAGAGTTAGTTCAGATGCCTTATTTAGTTTGAATTTCAGCCAAAGAAAGTAACTGATTATTAGGAGAATTCAAGATATCTTTGACAACTTTAATGCCAGCTCTGCTTCATCATATATCCTTTTTAGAGGCAGTATAGCGTGGTGGTTAAGGGCACTGAGCTACAAACCTGAGACCTGTGTCTCAATCCCATTAACCCCACTTGCATATTGTGTGACCCTGAGCAAGTCACTTGACTGCCTTTGTGCTGAGGTGGCAGTCTGCTTGTGTGATTGGCTAAATGCATTAAAAAAAATGGACTATTTTTCTTCATGGAAGGATATCTCTTATTAGAATCATTTTTTCCACAGAAAAAGAAAATTAAACAATTTAAACTTTCATCCACTACAAAATGTGTTGGTATATCGAAGAAGTTACTTGTGTGGTTATCGATTGACGTCACGGCTGGCGAGGATTTGCCCACTGCCACGCCTCGATGCAAACCACGCCAGCCGTGTAAACTTCATAACCCACACCCCTCGGGCTTATTGTTTAAATAGCTGCCATCCAGAATCAATAACCTTAATATTCCAAAGGGACAATACATAAGGGCAAGACGGTCTGTTCTACCCAGGACGATTATCAAACAGCAAAAAAGGATCTTAACCCGATTTTTAGAAAGAGGTTATGAACCACATCTCTTCTTAGATGCACTAAGTAAGATGGAAAGTGTGGATAGAGAGGAGTTGATGGAGCTGAGACACAGGGAAGAAGAAAAAGACCAGCTGATATTTATTACAGAATATATCTCTATGGCCTCTAAGATAGGGAACATCATAAAGAAACACTGGCCAATAATAAAATCTGATTTTAGATTAAAGGACTTTGGACAATATCAACCAATGGTCACCTATATGAGGGGAAAAAGCCTGAGAGATATGCTAGTTCTTGTAAATATTCCGGTACCAATAGAAAGACCTAGAATGTGGCTACCACCACAACCTTTGGGCAATTACAGATGTGGACATTGTTCAAACATGGTAGCTACCAAAAGCTTTACCCACCCAAGATTGCGCAATAAATATGACATTAAGGCGTTTATTAACTGTAGCACTACTGGAGTAATATATATGTTGAAATGCCCCTGTGGTCTATCTTACATAGGGCAGACTAAACCAGCACTAAAGCAGAGGATAGGAGAGCATAAGGGAGCAATGGCACAACACTATTTAGAAGCCAGACACAGATCACCAGCCTCCATGAGGTTTGTTGGGCTAGAAAATGTGGAGACTGGCTTCAGAGGAGGAGATCTGAAGACACAACTCTTACAGAGGGAAGCATATTGGATTTTTGAGTTAGACACGATAACCCCACGTGGTTTAAATGAAGAGATTCCTTTGTACAGTTACATCTGTTAGGCCTGTTTTCTCTCTCCTTTCCTTTTTTTTCCCTTTCCTCCCTTCCCCTCCCCCCTTAGACAGAAAGCTCAGATATCCTACTTAAAATCACATAAGTTTTTAGTGGCTAAGACATTCTGTGCTCTGGCCACTGGAGAGTTTAGTCTTGTCAGCTCCGCTCTCCAAATTTAAGATCTATATACGAGAGGGGTTGAGTGGCTTAGACTTGCCAGCTCTGCTCCCTTTTCCTTTTAAAATGTACTCCTCTTATAATATTTTATTTTTTATCTATATAATGTGGCTTAGACTTGTGCTCTGGCCACTTAGGAAGTTAGACTTGCCGGCTCTGCTCCCTTTCTAATAAATGTAATCTTCTGTGTTTGATATTTTCACAGGAAGCGGTGTGGATTTGTTTTATTTTTGACTATAAAGGGAGTAACATTTGCAGGTTATGCTGCTCTTGGCTTAACTGGGAGTAAGACTTGCCGGCTCTGCTCCTATATTTATATTGCTCTTTGGGTGCATTTGCTAATATCTTTGCCTTTTTCTATATCACTTTGTCCATTCATTCTATATTTATATATTTATTGTCAGAGTTGTTTTTTTGTTTGTAATTTTCCTTTTTTTCTTTGAATGGGTGTTTTGTTCTGGGAATAATTAGGTCTTTATTTACTAGTAGTTACATGCCATATTTTTTGTCTATATGTTTGATGTGCTCATGGTGGTGGGATGTGAACCTGCTTCTTTTTCTTTAAAAAACACTTGCTAGCACTTTAAGTTGCTATAACATCAACAGCGCAGCCACATTTATAAGGCAGCATGTTTAAACCGTGAGGAACACTCTGAAGATGACCGAGTAGGCAGTCAATATGTAAGCGTACCCAGTAGCCTTTGTGGCTTGAAGATTGCGAGGTACACTGTCCCCACTGCACCACGTGTTTTTTGGCGTTTCTAAGAAATTTGGGCTGTTTCTCTTTTGAGAGTTTTTGACGCTGCATTCTTTGTTTTTTCCCTTGCGGTGGACTCAAGCTTCACCAATATTAAAGAGGCCAGGATGTCCCTCCCTCCTTGTGATGTCACAGATCTGAGCTGCTAGTGTGAGGCCACATTCAGTCCTGCATACTTAATTTAATCAGTCACATGCCCCTGTACACCACTAAACATTCCAATTTAAAAAAAAACTATATCTATGTATATATAGATATATATAGATATATATTTATATTATTTATTTAAAATTGGTGACTGGGAAAGGCACACTGAGCCGAGGCTCATTTCCAGGTGCGACCCGGGTACAAGGTGTACGTTGTAGATGGCAGAGAGTACAAATAAATTCTTGTTACAGACTTAATAGTACAGTATAAGACATTTCATAGTGGTATGCAGTAAAGTAACAATTGTAGCTAGAACAGATGATTTGAAAAACATCTAGACATTTCATTTCCAACAATTCGTATTTACAGTATAGTACAAGTATACATGCAGACATTTTACAAGTAGTGAATGTCCAGACTTTGGTAAACTAGCACAGAAAATGTGCAGTGGGTAAGTGGTTAATACAGTTTGGGGCTGGCGTGTGCATAAATATTGACCTGAAAGGGGCCACTGATGGGAGGCTAGGCTCGAGGTTAAGGAGGGTTCAGATGAGCATCTTGGGCAGGGAGGGAGGAGAGCCTGAGGAGTTGTTTAAAGGCTGATAGGGAGGAGGCCTGGTGAAGGTTGGGTGGGAGGCTGTTCCAAAGGAGAGGGAGCCGGTAGGAAAGACAGCTTGCCCAGCAGCAGAGGTGGCGTGAGAGTGAAAAATTACGTGCGTGTCTATGGTGGAGGGAGTAGCCTGGGGAGATGGCTAGAGAGATGCAGAAAGTGAGGTAAGGGGAAGGGAGCCAAGCCAATATTTAGCTGGTGTCAGGGATAGTGTGGAGTATAGGAGGCAGTGATGAGTAAGTGGAGGGGCAGGGCGAATCGACAGAAAGAGTTGAGCAGGACATCAAGTTTTGAGAGGGAGGAGGTTTGGCTATGCATAGATGACATCCGTATATTCTAGCACTGGCAAGATGGTTTTGTTAAGAGCCTCACTCTGGGTGGGAAGGGAAGGCTGGCTTTGTGGCAATAGAGGATAGCCTGTTTGGGCCGGAGTTTGGTGTCGATGGCATTGACGTGGGTGGAGAAGTTGAGGTGGGTATCCAGCCAGACTCCCAAGTACTTAAAGGTGGGTACTGACTTGAGGAAACACCATCCAAGGTGGAGATCGGTGGTGGGGCAGGTAGGGAGGCGAGCTTTTGTCTGGTGCCGAATGCCATGGTGACTGTTTTTTTGACATTAAATTTAAGCTGGTTTTTCAGGAGCCAGGCTTATACTCGGTTGAAATCTCTTTGGAAATTAGGGAGCACACTTTCATGAGAGGGCCCTGAGGGGTAGATGATGGTGTCATCGGCATACATATGCACGTTTGAGGAGAGACAGGCAGAGGGGAGGTCATTTATGAATAGGGAGAAAAGGATGGGGCCAAGGATAGAGCCTTGTGGGACGCCCAAGAGGATGGGAAGGGTGGGGGGGGAGAGACGGTGTTGCCTATTTGTACTGACTGTTGCCTATTTTGGAGGTAGGAGTGGAACCAGTTGATGGCAGGTTGAGCAAGGCCGATAGAGCTTAATTTGCAAAGCAGCAGAGGCTGGGAGTCAGAATCAAAGGCTTTTGCCAAATCAATGAAAATGACGGTGGTGGTTTGGCCATTGTCCATGGCAGAGAGAATTGAGTCGGTTACTCGTAACAAGGCAGTGGTAGTGGAGTGATGTTTTCTGAATCCTGAATGAAAGGGGGAGAGGGAGCTGTTTGTGGAGAGGAATGAGAACAATTTGGACAGCAGGAGGGATTCCTGGCTTTTGGCGAGGGAGGGGAAGAGTGAGATGGGTCTGTCATTTCCCGGTTGGGAGGGATCACCACCTTTGTGGAGAGGAAGGACTTTGGCTAGTTTCCAGGTGGAGGGGACTATAGCTGTGGTGAGAGAGAGGTTAAGTATGTGTGTCAGAGGTGCGACTATGGCTGAGGCAGAGATACGGAGCAGTCTAGGATGCAAGCCATCAGGGCTGGTTTTGAACTGGTTCAGGGAGGTGAGTGTAGTGTGAGACTTCAGGGTGTGAAGAAGGAAAGAGGAAGCCAGGTGTGGGGGGAAATTAGTGGCGACAGGTGGAGGAGGGGGTGAGTCAGGCAGGGCACAGGAAATAAAGAACAAGTTGAAAAGTTCAGATACTGTAGCAGGATCAGAGACAATTCTGCCATCAATGTTGAGGATTGGACCGGCTTGGTTAGTGGGGAATCGATGAGAGAGTTTATCACCTTCCAGAAGGATGCCAGGAAGCTTGGTGATGGGTAAGTTGAGCCTTGAGTAGTGGCTTTGGATTGCGAATTGCTTTGGTGCATTTGTTTCTGAGGGGTTTTGTGGGTTACAAGGAATTCATGAGAGGCAGGGAGAACTGTACTGGCTCCAAGCCTTGTCTCCTGGTACAACACAAGGTGATGAGGTCGGCTGTGATCCAGGGGTGATGGTATTTTAACTCTTGCTTTCTGAGGGCGTGGTGGTCCCACGTGCTTAGGAAAATGTTGCAGAAGTGGGATAGGGCGATGTCAACGTCTTGGGTGACAAAGACTGGGAGCCAGTCCGCATTTGTCAGGTCACGCCGTAGGCCAAGTTCGTCGAGGAGATGTAGGGGACAAGATAAGATGAATTTGGGGCTAGAGTGCAGACAGTGGACTTTTCGGATACAGTAAGTAATACATTGGTTGCTAAGAGCATCAGAGAGGATACCTGAGGCAGCGATCCTGTGGGGGTGGGTGGTTAAAATCCAGTCCAGAAGGGGTGTTTTGAGATTGGTGGTTTAGTCAGGTGGGTTCCTGGATTAGCTGGGAGAGATTAAGGACTTCATCCTCAGGCGGCTGATCTGGAGGAGAGCTGGTCTAGGATGAAGTCGCTTAGTAGATGAGTTCGCCATTTGAAGTGGTCGAGAAATGGCGGAGATGGCCTTGATGAGGGAGTCGGTGAAGGCTTAGGAGGTGTACAGAACCCCTATGTAAAGGGGATGGATGAGGGAAAGGATAGGTGAGCGACTAAGGATTCGTGGGAGGATGGGCAGGATTCTTTGAAGGTAACGGTGTACGTAATGGAGTGCCTGACATACAGCACTAGCCCCCTCCGTCTCGCTTGCCATGGTCCTGCCAGAACAAGATGTAGTGTGGGATGGCAAGAGAGGGGTCAGTTTTGGGGGAGAGCCATGTTTCCGTGATACAGAGTATGTCAGGTTGGTTCTGGGTTGCCCAGATGGAGAGGGCATCTAGTTTTGGGAGAAGACTCCTAGCATTAATGTGAAATATGCATAAGCCCTTGGGGAGAGAGTCAGGTGAAAAGCTGTGTGGGGATGCGGGTGCCGGCAAGGTTTAACTTGGTGCTAAAGGGCCAGAGTTAGGATGTATATCGTCTGCCAGGAGTAGGAGTAGCAGAGGTAAGGGAGGGTTGGGGACTGCTTGCAGCTGCTTTTTGCGCCTGGGGGTGGAGTCTGGAGGTTTAGGCACCGGAGAAAGGCCTCAAGATTTAGCAGATGTGAATGGAGCAGTGAGGGGTAAATGGTTGGGAAAGGTTGAGGGGGTAGAGATAAGTGAGACTGGAGGGTAGGAAGGATCAGAGGTAGAAGTGTAGCAGTGAGCCAGAGAGGGTTGGGAGGGGGTGACTCTAGGGGAGGGTTGGAGAGACAGAGAGTGGAAGGGAGACGAAGGGAGGCCAGGATGGGGGAGCGGTGAGGTAGGAAAGCGAGGGGCATGAGAGTGGAAATTGAAGTAGCAGGCACAGTAGTAGAGAAAGCAGCATAGCGGCTGAAAGTGGCATAGTAAAAAGAGTTTTTCATTGCAGTAGCAGCCTCTAGTGGAGGAATGGGATATCTTGCTAAAGGGAAACTCGGCTGATTGGTTTTGAACGTCATGTGTCTTTATCTATATAATACAGTGACGACCAAGGTGGTGGTGGGGATGGTGATTTTTGGTCAGACACAGAGAAACATCAGGTCCCAATTTAGATTGAGTTTGCTGGCTTACCTGTGGGCTAATGTTGGGAGGGCATCCTTCTGCCCTCATGGACCGCACGGGGAGCCACCGAGTGTTCATTTGTCTGTGGAGGGAAAGAGAAGAACAGGGAAATTAAAGCAGGTACGTTTTGGACGGGCTGCACACCAAAAAGTGTGTGTGTGTGGGGGGGTCGTTGTTGACTCCAAGAGCAACTGCGTAGTCTGTCCCTGGCAAAAGTCAGATTCTCAGTTTGTCCCACAAGTGGTTTTCCCTTAGCGAGGAGCACTCTGTGTTTCAAGCAGGGTTTTCTAGCCAAAGAATAATTTAATATCTCAGCAGCACAACTAATATTTCTCAGGCAAACTGTATTTAAAAGCAGCAGTTATGGTCAGGTTTACAGGCAACGAATTCTGTTTAGCTTGGCATGCAGTAATCAGTTTACCTTAACATGCAGTAATTCTGTTTAACTTTTCATTACAATTTCCCCTGTAAATAAATTAAGGCTACTAAAAAGGAGAATGAAAAATCAAGGGTTTCAGCCTGCCTAAGCACTGAGAAAAACGATCTTCATTCATGTGGCGATATAAGTAAGAGTTAAAGGTGCTTAATATTTGAAAATGAAAAAGGCGCCAAGTTCTCTTTGGTCAGATGCAGAGAAACATCATGGTCCCAATTTAGATCAGAGTTTGCTGGCATACCTGTGGGCTGATGTGGAGGAGGGCATCCTTCTGCCCTCACATACCCTTGGGGGAAGCTGCCAGAGTGCTTCGTTTGTCTGTGGGCTGATGTGGGGGAGGGCGTCCTTCTGCCCTCACGGATCCTCGGGGGGGGGGCCACCAGAGTGCTTTGTTTGTCTGTGGGCTGATGTGGAGGAGCGTCCTTCTGCCCTCATGGACCCTCGGGAGGAGCGCCGAGTGCTTCAGTTTGTCTGTGGGTTGATGTGGGGGAGGGCCTTCTGCTCATGACCTCGGGGAGCCCTCGAGTGCTTCATTTGTCTGTGGGCTGATGGGAGGGCATCCTTCTGCCCCATGGACCCTTTGGGAGCTGCTGGAGTGCTTCATTGGATATACTTCCCATCACTGAGCCACAGAGCATGCTTTATGACAGGTCAGGATTACCCTTCTTTGATCTCTCAGGAAAACAGTCTGAGAACCGCCTCAACATCATGAGATTTCTGACACAGACTGACTAGGAAGCATTCTCCTCCTGTCACCCTCGTAAAAAGGCAATATTTTCACTTCAAAGCACCAACTCTCTGAGAACATGACTATTATGATTTCCACACAGGTTTTGTTAGGTATGTGTTAGTTTCTTTTAAAGTTAGCTGTTCCTTCCACTCAGAGATAGAACAGAATATTTTTGAAACTCCAAGGTTCCATGATGCTTTGCTGTCATGTTTCACAAGCAGAAATTCGGCTATGGCGACAGACAGCAGCAAAAACGTAAACTTGAGTGCCACACACCAATAGTTTACCAAAAAAGGGACGAATAGTAAAAGCTATGCCATTAAAAAAATGCACAAGACTCCACAGCTCACCTCAGTCCTTGCTTGTGTGTTTTTGCGCTTACACACTTGCGTCCATCCTATGGATTCAGCATCCATTGCAGTCCCTGCCTGTGCTTTGTCTTGTATGGAATTTAAACTCTCACAAACCAAGTAGATGTAAACTGAGAAACGGAGCACAAATGGAACAAACAGTTGTGGCGTAGTGCAGCAAACAGCAAGTCCATGGTGGCAGTTAGCAGTGTGCTTACATTTCGATTACATCATCATCACAGTGTCCTATCAAGTCTTCTGTAGTGTGCTTTTATCTTTTTCGACAGTTAAAGTGGTACAAACATACATACTGTACATAAAAATGCACAGAACAAACCATGAGCCAAAAGCTGGCAGAACACATAGGGAGCCAAGAGCTGGCAGAACACACAGGGAGCCAAGAGCTAGCAAAAGGGGATGAGTGTGTACTGTGGAAAATGAGACAAAGTGAATACAGACATACATACATACATACACTATGATTTAAGTGCAAGTCTCATTTTTTCTTCTTTAGTCCAGCCAGCAATAATTAATAAGAAGCAATGCCATAAACACAAGCCAGCTCTACCGGCTGAACGGAAAAAAAGGTTCAATTTATTTGTGTCCAGAGCAGATAAGTCATGCTTGCTGCACAGTAGAGTAACAAGTGCTGATGGCAGAGCAGGCAAGTCTTACCATCAGCAAAATATTACAAGTAGCAAGAATAACTTAAAACTTCAATCCTGTACCACGTAGAAGGTGGCAGAGCAGGCAAGTCTTAGCATTAGCTTATCACGTATTACTGCAAAAAGGGGAGGGGGGCCCTCTTTGTATACAGCACAGCAGACAAGTCATGCTATGTGTAGAGATGGAAGATACAGCCTCCTATGTATATTGTAGAGCTGGAAAGTCAATACTATACTGTTCGTGGCTCAGAAGCACCCGGGTGCTATTTGAATCAAATTGAGATTACATAGTGGAGCAGAGCGGTCATGCTAGATACAGGGTGGGGTGCAGTGCCAATACACCAGATAAGGAGGATCTAAAGATACAGGAGGGCAAAAGCATCTAAAAGGAGTCCAATTGTGTTAGTGCAGATCATGCTTCCTGGCACCATTAAGGACGCATACCCCTAAATAATTGTGAGGTCAAACTGATCTCAAATCCTTTCTTTTTCTATTGCAGCAGAGCAGCAAAGTCATGATACAAATACAGATAATTAGTTCCAAGAAATCAGACATGCACAATATGTTTGAGTCTCAAGAATGTCCAGTTTCATACAGTCTGGGTATATCATTCTTTTCTCAACTTAAAACATAAAACGTGCATTTCTAAAAAATGAGAGCAGCAAGCTCAGGGAAATATTGTGGTGTCAAGCAATTTATAAACTGCAGCACTTGCAGTGTGATATACTCATTGACCTGCCAGTGTGGCCTGTGGCCTGTGATATGTCAGCCAGACCAAATGCGCTCCAGACTAAGAGTAGGGGACACAAGGCCACAGTTCATAACAACAATATGAATATGCCATGGCTGCATTACCTGGAGGTAAGACATGGTTACGCAGCATCCCTAAAATCTGTAGGGTTAGAAAGAGTGGAAACTGATGCAATAAGTGAAGTCTGAAGCAGAAACTTCTACAAAGAGAATCCTTTTGGATTTATACACTGGACATACTGATCCCTTTTGGTCTGAATGAGATACCTCTGTACAGCTACTTGTAATTTCTTAATGTATTTACAGCCATGACAGCATATACCTACTGCACATGCTTGCTGCTGCCTCATTTTTCAGAAATGCACATTTGTATGTTTTAAGTTGAGGAAAGGAAAGATATCCCCAGACTGTATGAAACTGGACATTCTTGATAAACATATTGTGAACGCCTGATTTCTTGAACCTAATTATCTGTATTTGTACCATGACTTTGTTGCTCTGCTACAACAGATAAGAAATTATTTGAGATCAAGTTTGACCTGTAATTATTTAGGAAGCGTCTTGTATATGGCACTCAGGAAGCCGATCTGCGCACAACAGGACTCCTTTTAGATGCTTTTGCCCTCTGTATCTTATAGAACCTCCTTATCTGGTGCATTGGCATTGCACCCCACCCTGTATATAGCATGACCGTTTTATTCTGCTATATAATCTCGATTCGAAGCAAATAGCACCAAAGAGCTTCTGAAGCCACATATATAGCAAGTCTTTCCGGCTCTCCTATAGATCATCTCTACACATAGCACTTGTTTGCTCTGCTAAAGACACAGAGGGTCCCCTTCCCCTTTTCGCAGCAATGCATGATAAACTAATGGTAGGACTTGCCTGCATGAAAAAATAGGCCCCCCCCCCTTTTTTTCCGTTCAGCTGGTAGAGATGGCTTGTGTTTATGGCATTGCCTCTTATTATTACTGGCTGGAATAAGGGAGAAAAAAATTGGACTTATGCTTGTATGTATAGTGTAAACACTAGCACAAATAGTAAAGGTAGGTGACAAGACTTTCTATAGATACATTAGTGAAATGAGAAAGTCCAGAGGGAGGTATTGCTAAGATCAAAGGGGATAAGGGGCATGTGAGGAGGATGACGATGTAAAAGCACCTATCCCAAATAAATACTTCTTCTCAGTATTTACTGAAGAGAGGGTATGCAGGGCCCACAGCTCAGCACCATGGACACAGGGGAGAGGGAGGTGGGCACTACTCCCTTCACAAAAGAAAGAGTCCTACAAGGGCTCGATAAGCTCAGGGTGGACAAGGCAATGGGACCTGATGGCATACATCCCAGGGTACTAAAGGAGCTAAGGGTGGAACTAGCAGAGCAATTATCAGAACTGTTTAGTGAGTCTCTGAGCACAGGAGAGGTCCCAGAAGACTGGAGAAGAGCTCATGTGATTCCACCACACAGAGTGGTAGCATGGAGGAAGCAGGAACTACAGACCAGTCAGTCTTACCTCAGTAGTGGGCAGGATTATGGAGGCACTCCTTAAGGAAAGGATAATGTAACATCTGGAATCCACAGGGGCACAGGATCCAAGACAGCATGGGTTTACAAAAGGAAGGTCCTGACAAACTAATCTCATAGATTTCTTTGACTGGGTAACCAGAGTGGTGGACCAAGGGGGAACAACTGATGTCGTCTACTTTGACTTCAGCAAAGCTTTCGATACTGTTCCACATAGAAGACTGATTAATAGGCTGGGTAGGCTCCGGGTGGGTCAGAAATTGGTCAACTGGGTGGCAAACTTGTTAACGGGCAGAAAACAAAAGAGTGGTGGTAAACGGTATACAGTCAGAAGAGATGCAAGTCACAAGTGGGGTACCTCAGGGATTAGTCCTGGGGCCAGTCCTCTTCAATATCTTCATCAGTGACATTGCAGAATGACTGGAGGGTAAGGTTTGTCTGTTTGCAGATGACACCAAGATCTGCAACAGAGTAGATGATCGAGATGGGGTGGGCAGAATGAGAAGAGATCTGGATAAACTAGCAAAATGGTCAGAAGAGTGACAATTGGAGTTTAACACAAAGAACTGCAAGATCTTGCACACAGGAAAAGAAACCCTGAAGCTACCTATAGGCTGGGAGGGGAGTTACTGGCAGACACAAGGGAAGAAAGAGACTTGGGCGTCATCATCACCGATGACCTGAAATCATCCAAGCAGACCACTAAAGCAGTAGGTAAGGCTAGAGAAATGTTGGGGTGTATTAGTAGGGGTATCACAAGTCAGAAAAGGGAGGCAATAATCCCTCTTTACAAGACACTGGTTAGATCCCATCTGGAGTACTGCGTGCAGTACTGGAGGCCACACCTTCACAAGGATATTAACCAAATTGAAGCAGTACAGAGTAGGGCAATCAAAATGGTGCAGGGACTGCATCAGAAAACATATGAAGACAGATTAACGGAGCTCAATATGTATACCCTAGAACAAAGGAGGGAGAGAGGTGATATGATCGAAACATTCAAACATCTTAAGGGCATTAACAAGGTGAAAGAGTCTAACATGTTTCAATACAAGAAAAATAGCAAGACAAAAGGACACAGCATGAGATTAGAGGGATGCCGATTAAGGGGTAATGTGAAGAAGTTCTTTTTCACAGAAAGGGTGGCGAATGCATGGAACAGCCTGCCTCAGGAAGTGGTGGATATGAATACAGTGCAGGGATTCAAACAGGCATGTTATAGGCATAAGGGAGCAATACAGATGCATATGAATAGATAGAACATTGACAGAGCAAAGGCCGATGGCACATTCATAAGGCAGAAAAAGAAATGGGCAGATTGGATGGACCTTGCGGTCCTTATCTGCCGTCAACTTCTGTTTCTATGTATATATGCAGGGGTCAACCTTAACTTTTTTTTGCACTAGCCAGCCGGACAAGTTGATTAAAAATTGCACTAGCCTGCAGATGCTTGCACTAGCCCACAATATTAATGGTAAATTCTGATCGGTTATACAGAAAAAATATGAGCCAAGAAATACTCTGATTATTGCATATTTATCATGCTGCCACACTGCTTCCTGCCCCAGCAAAAAAAAAAAGACTGCAATCCAGTCACACGCAGTGGGTGTGTATCCCCACTGTTTTTTACCATGTGCCCCTTGCTTCCTCTTTCTTCATCCCTCTCCCCACCAAACCAGAGATTACCATAACAGCAAATGATCAATCCAGCAGACCTAGCTCAGCACGCACAATAGCCAGCATCATCATGCCCCTCACCACTGACCCATCCTGACCTGCAGGGCAATGCACAGAGTCAGGCAGAGAAAGACACTCTCATCCCCCACCCTGTGATTATCCAGACCCGCACTTCTGCAAGTTTTTTTTTTACACTGCAAAGTGAGCCAGGGCAGTTCTAGCATTTCTCTGGGGAGACTTAAACAAACACAGGGGGTATGGGATATAAGAAACTTTGACATATCTGTTTATAGATACCAGGCACAAAAGTATTGATTTTAACATGCTCTGCCCTAACAACAACAACAGTGTCCTTTCATCAGCCAAAGGGGAAGCAGTATACAGGCATGATGTTGTACTACCTCTTTTCTATATAGGATGATCTGTGCACACCAGGAATACTATTTTACCCTTTCAAATTATATATTTTACTAACGTTTTGCCTTCTACCATACACGCTCCAAAGCATTGTTTTTAGGATGAAATGACATGCTGGGTGGAGTAAGGGTGGGATTGCACGGATGGCATTGACTGGTGTGATCCATTAAGAGGAGCTGCAGACCCCTACACCAGTCAGTAATGGCAGCTGTGGGTCTATGGATGGCCACTTCAGAGTCTAGTCTGCAGTGGTGTCAAGGGAAAGTATAGAGTGGACAGACCACCTGGCTGGGCAGACCATGTATACATCATAGCATTGTGTCACTGTAGTGTTGGCTGCAGACACTCAAAAGGTTGGGAAATGAGGCACGCTGGTCCTAATATCCGGGAAAAATCAAAGTCAAGTTCAGCAAACAGGAAGCTAGTGACTTAACCACTCTACTCTTGATCACAGCATGCACACTAGTTGAATGTCCTAACAACTGAGTGATAATGACTGCATCAAATCTTTTGTTGATCCCTCTTGAGCTGCCAGATAATTTCAGCTCTTAATGAGCTGTTAATTACACCAGGCCTGGAACACTGAGGAGAATAGAAAAGGACTACAGCCTGCTAAAGTAGGGACGTTTTCAACTTCATTAACAGCCATGAAAAACCTGCACTAGTCAAGACGGACAAGTAGAGGGTTAGCTGCACTAGCCCTGATCAATTTGCACTAGGTTCAGGGCTAGTAAAACAATGTTAAGATCGAACCCTGTATATATGTATGCACTTCTGTGTTTAATTTATGTCTTGTTTTCCACAGTACACACTCGTCCCCTGTTGTAGCTCTTGGCTCCCTATGTGTTCTGTCAGCTCTTGGCTCACGGTGTGTTCTGTGCATTTTTATGTATGTATGTATGTATGTATGTGTGTGTACCACTTTAACTGCCGAAAAAGATAGAAACACACTACAGAGGACTTGATAGCATGCTCTGAAGATGATGTAACGAAACGTAAACGTGCTGCTAACTGCCACCAGAGACTAGCTGTTTGCTGTACTGTGCCACAACTGTTTGTTCCATTGTGCTCAATTTCTCAGCTTATGTCTACTCGGGTTGCAAGAGTTTAAATCTCATATGAGACAAAGCATGAGTGGGAACTGCAACTGATACTGAATCCACAGGATGGACACAAGTGTGTAAGCACAAAACACACAATCAAGGACCGAGGTGATCTGTGGACTCTTGTACATTTTTGAGTGACTCAGCTTTTATTGTTAGTCCCTTTTGGTAAACTGTTGGTGCGCCATTCAAGTTTATGTTTTGCTACTGTCCACTACTGTTTTTCAAATAAAATATTGCAATTTTAGCATACTGTAAGGTGATAGAATCTTACTTTCTAGGTGTGTCAACCTACCCATTCCTTTGGGAACCTTTGCCTTTGTGTATACTCATACTCCCGGATATGAGCACCCAATAAAGGTGAACCCTCTCTCCCTGTGCTTCAGAAGATCAGGATTTCCTAACAGTGTTGGCAAGGAAACAGCCACTGAGGTTGTAGCGCTAAACAACCACATTATTAATATACAGTGCCATACTGGGAGTCAGTTTGGGTCAGGACTAGACACAGAAGAGGAGGAAAGTTGCATATACAGTAGCAGCAAACAATAATGTACTTCACTGGGACAGAGAAGAATGGGATATATCCAGTCTGCAAAAAGAAATTAAATTTTAAAAAATAAGAAATGGGAAGAAGCATTATCCCCCCCCAACAAAAGGTTTTTTTTGTGTGTATGTTTTTTGTATGTCCATGCAGACCAAGAAGTGATTACAGATCAAAAAAAAGGGGGGAATCGCCCAAGGCTGAGAGAAAAGTTGCTCACTGTAGAAATTGGGCATACTGTTCAAGAGGTTAAACCTCCAGAGCCATGAGTCAGTGATCTGATGCCCTATAAAACACAGAGATGGGGGTGGCAGGCACTTTAGTGTGGCTCTATTTAGAAGATATGCTTGAAGATGTGGAGCTACACTGGTGATTACACAAAAGTTCAAAATTCCCCGTGACATGCTGCAGTAACTAAGGTACCATATGCAAGCTGCTGCAACTCCATTGTTTTCCATAGTAATCTGATTCACAGAGCATTGGCTTTGGTCAAGTAACAAGCTTCACACTTAATGGGAGGAGCAGCTCAAACCTGACGCCACAGACCTCCATTCTCAAAAACTGAGGATAAGGGCCACTGGATTACCATAATCCGAGAAAGGATGTGTGAGTGCAGCTGGTCTGAAGGAGTAGGAATGAGGAAAGATAGGAATGAGGAAAGGTAAGCTCCCTAAAACAAGATATTCAAAGCCTTACAGTGGGTGATCAGAATAAAAATTACATACCATAGTAATGTTGTTTCTTCTAATGGAGTATTGCTGTATTCTGA
Organism: Neoceratodus forsteri; assembly: GCA_016271365.2. NCBI lineage: Eukaryota > Metazoa > Chordata > Ceratodontiformes > Ceratodontidae > Neoceratodus > Neoceratodus forsteri. Next base: position 1,061,919,632 of record CM057458.1, on the reverse strand, counting down.
CAATATGCAGTTAGATCGACCGTTCAACTGGCCCAGAGAACAAAGAGTTAAACTCTATGCAAATGCACAGAGCGTTGAGCTCAAGCTCAGTTTTCAAACCATTGTCCTCGGTACGTTCTTGTAACTGATCAGATTCTATGAAGCGAACTAGATAGTCAGATATATATATGTAATGGCCATAACTAAGCCTAAAGAGGTCCCCTACAGGGGCAACATAAGCAAAACACAAAAAGGCATGTGTAAGACTCAAGTCACAGATGCCCAAAACCAACATCTACTAATGGTTTAAACCATTAAGTTGCTGCAGAAGGGCCACCCTTCCCCAGGTTCTGAAGGGGAAGTAGGGTGGGAGGTCAGAATACAGCAAGACTCCATTAGAAGAAACAATGTTACTATGGTAATTTTTTCTTCAAACAACATGAAGTCTTGCTGTTTTCTGACAATATGCAGACTACCCAGCAGTACCCCTTGGAGGTGGGCACAGAACCTATTTGGGGAATAGGTTCTGCAGTACTGCTGTGCCAAACCTGGCATCACTCCTAGTCTGAATATCCAGGCTGTAGTGTTTAGTGAATGTATGGACAGACTTCCAGGTGGCAGCCTTGCATATCTCAAGCCAGGCGACTTCATTGGCAGCCGCCTGGAAGGCAGCAGTGCCCCTGGTAGAGTAGTCCTTAAGACCTGCTGGTGGGTCCTTACCCACCTTAATGTAGCAGAGCTGGATACAGGCCACAATCCATTTGGCTACAGTCCTCTTTGCAGCTGGCCTGCCCTGACCAACTTCACCATGGGTAAGAAAAAGTTGGGAACAATCCTTTCTTAGCTGCCTTGTCCTGTCCATGTAATAGCTAATAGCTCTCTTTATATCCAGGCTATGCAGCCTGCGTTCACCTGAACTTGAGTGATCTGAAAAGAATACAGGCAAGGTAATGGATTGGTTAAGATGAAAATCAGAAACCACCTTAGGGAGGAACTTCCTATTAGTTCAGAGCACAAACTTATCCCTGTGGGATGTGATATAGTTAGGCTCCACAGACAAGGCCTGAAGCTCACTGATTCTTCTAGCAGAGTGATAGCCACTAGAAAACAGTTTTCCAAGTGAGAAACTTTAGTTCTGAAGAAAACATAGGTTCTAAAGGAGGCTAAATAAGTTGACCTTTGCATATGTTCAGGTCCCATGCAGGTGTATGTTCCTATATGGGGATGAAGATGCAACTGCCCTTTGAAAACTTTTGAAAATTGGGTGTGCAGCCAGAGAAGAAGCCTTACCTGCTGAAAGATAAGCAGAGACAGTAGAGAGGTGCACCTTTAGGGTAGATGACTGCAAATGCAGAGACTGAAGGTGAACCAGATAGTCCAGAAGTTCTGGTAATCCAGCTTGCTGTAGATCCAGATGCTTCTGGGTGCACCAAATAGAAAATCTTTTCCACTTAGAGGAATAGGTTTTAATGGAAGCAGGTTTTCTGGTACCCCTCAGAATATCCAAGACAGATTGAAACAGTTGTAAATCTGCATATTCTAAGTCTTCAAGAGCCAAGTCCTGAGGTGAAGAGACTGAAGATTTGGGTACATTATCCTGCCCTGAGAGGATGTCAGCAGGTTGTACCTCCTAGGCAGAGAAATTGGCCTGGTCACTGACAGTGACAGTAGCATCGAGTACCATGGCTGTCTGGCCCAGTCTGGGGCTATGAGAATCAGTGTGGTAGATTGAGATCTCAACTTGACCATGACTCTGGTTATCAAAGGAAAAGGGGTAAAGCATAAAGGAACCTGTTCGACCAGTCCAGGAGGAGAGCATCCAATGGCACTGGGCCCTGGAGTGGGGGCCTGCAACAATACAGTGGTAACTGGTGACTGTCTGGGGCTGCGAAGAGATCTATCTCTGACCCCCCATCTCCTGAATAATGAGAGAAGGACCTGCCTGTTCAGGGTCCATTCTGTGATAGCCCTGGCTGATCCTGCTGAGAGCATCTGCCAGTACATCATCCTTGCCTGGCAAGTGAACTGCTAACAGTGACATGTTGAGAGAATATGCCAGTTTCCAAACCTTCATGGACTCTCTGTACAGCAGAGAGGATCTTATTCCCCCCTGCTTGTTGATATAGCACATGGTGGTGATACTGTCTGTCCTGACCTGCACCACCTTGCCCTGTAAGAGACTGGCAAATTCCTGAATAGCCAGGAACACTGCCCTGAGTTCCAGAAGATAGATGTACAAGAGAGATTCCTCAGGGAGCCGCATACCTTGTGTTGTGAGATCCCAGCCCAGGAAAGAAGTATCCATTGTCCGCACCAGAGAGGGTACCTGAGAGAGAAAGGGAACCCCCACTCTGAGGTTGTCCATCTCCTGCCACCACTAAAGAGCTAACAGAAGGGTGGGAGATACTGGTCTCAGTTTGGACAGAGGATCCTTTTTCTGAGACCAAAAGGATCTCAGATGGAACTGAATGTCCCTCATCTGGAACCTGGCCCTAGGACCACAGCTGTGGTGGAGGTCATGTGTCCTAAGTGCTGTAGGAAGCACCTTGCTGGCTGAGGAACTCGAACATGGAAAGACTTTTCTAAATCTATGAGAGTCTGTGCCTTGCAGAGACTTTACAAACAACCACATTTATATACAATCTTAGTGATGACATTATAATTAATTATTCATTCATTTTTTATTTGTATTTACCTAGAGTCTTTCATCACCTTTCCTTTTGCAGTATAATTTATACGGAATTAACTGTATCTTTTGGATTCAAATAAGAAAGGAGGAGATACAAATTTACCTAGTTTTTGCACGTTTAGATATCACAGCTTTGTTTAAACATATAACTATTCATGTTCTAAATTAATGAAAAAAGTGTCAAAAGTGTAAAAAACTGTAAAAAACTATAAATAGCCTTGTACAGTAATTTAGGTACATATATTTCTTAACATATTTTTTCTTTTGGTCTGTATTTACAAACAAAATGCTCTTTTGTTAAAATCTTTAGTATACATTTTGTAATTAATTGTTTTGTTAGAATATTAGAGTAAGGGACTATATATAAATTACTGAGACAGAATGGGGCATTGAATGAGTTATTTGTCCCTTAATTATGATGTCATCACTAAAATTGTATATAAACGTGGTTGTTTGTAAAGTTTGATTATAACCCCCTTTGAAGGCGTAGAGCCGAAGCGCAGGGTCTGATTTGCTTGTTTGATTAAATCACTGGCAGTATACTTTTCCGTGTCCTTGAGTGCTCATTACCTTGGCTTTGTGTGGCTTTGTAAGATGCCTGTTTAGAAATCTGAGATCCAGAATGGGCCACCACTCCCAATTTTTCTTCAATGCCAGGAAGTGCCTTGAGTATAGTCCTTTGCCTCTGTGCTGATAGGGCACAGGCTCCACTGCTCTTGAATGAAAAAGATTAGAAACCTCTGCCTCCAGCAGGGCTATTTCTGCAGTGCTGGAAGGTCTGAAAACTCTTGCTGACAGTTTTGGGGGCACCTTGAAAGTGAGAGCAAGACCCTGACCTACTATCTCCAGGACCCAATTATCTGAAGTGATGGAATGCCAAACCTGGAATTAGTAGGTCAGCCTGCCCCCAACAGGGGAAGGGGGAGCAACCCTAACAGAGCTCTCAGGTTGTCTGTTTCACTGTGGTAGCAGACTGGGAGGGTGGAAGCGGCCCTATCAGCACCCCTCCTGCCTCTCCCTCTAAAGAACCCCTGGGTTGCTGGTAAGAGGGAAAAGCTTGGGCCTGATGGAAAGACCTAGGTACGGCTCCACCTCTGCCCCATACCTGCTGCTTCTGAGCAGGGGTAGCTTTCTCTTTTGCTGAAGCACTCCTGTATGCCACTCTGTACTCATTTATTTTCTTCATGTATGTCTCAGTCTGTTCCCCAAACAGACAGTTCTGGATGAGGGGAAAATCCATGGCATTGTTCTGCGTGTCCTGGGACAGGGTAGTATACCTGAGTCAGGAGAAACACCTGAGGGATACAGCAGAAGCCATGGCCCTGGAAGCTGCATCACTGGAGTCCACAGACATATGGAACTGGGACTTTGATGCTTGAACCCCTTTGTCAACCAGCTCCTGAAGATCAGCAGACAGGTTCCACAGCTTCCCAAAGGGACTTTTGATACCTGGAGGCATAAGCCATATAGGAGGCTTGCCTGATACCCAAAGAAGATGCCAGGTACCTTTCTTGGCAAAAGAATCCACCTTTCTGGAATCCTTGTCAGCGGGATGAGAGGCCAGGGAATGCCAGCCTTGTCACAGGATGCAGTTTGAACCACCCCTACCTGGCTAGAATGGCTGGTTAAGAAGTCAGTACCAATGCCAGCCAGAAAGTATTTCCTGTCCATCTTCTTATCTACAGGACGGACAGAACTAGGGTTTGGAGGATCTTTAAAGTCTGGCTTCTTAAGGGACTTATGAATAGGAATCGAAGTCCCTGGGATACAGGAAGATCCATCATCTCCCTGTAGTCCTCTTCCTCATCGTCCTCCTGCCTGGCCTCTTGTACAGAGAGCTGCAGGGTCTCAGCCACCTGCCTCATAAAAGCAAAATGGGAGGTAGGCTCAGAGACAGGCCTGGGAGGGGATTCATACTGGGGATGGTTAGGGGAGACCTCAGGGTCAATGAATTCTCCTTCATCCTGTTCCTCCTCCTCATCATCATAATCAGAAAAATAATACTTCTCAGGGTCAATGTGTCCTGAAGGAGTTGAACTAGTATCCGGAACCTCTGGCTGCCCAGACAGTACTCATGGTGGTTCGCCAAACCCAGATTGCAAGGACTGCACTATTTGGATGGCCTTTGTAATTTAGTCCGCGGTTGGAACCGAGACCGATTGTTTGTGTGGTTCCGAACCGGAAGCGTTTGGCTTTCTTTGATGGTGCAGGTTCAGAAGCAGACTCTGAACATCGTTTATCCATTGACGGTTCACCCTGGCTTGAAAGGTCAGTTGTCAGATCTGATGGTTCAGTTAAACCAGAACCGCGGTTGAAATTGAACTGACGAAACTCAGCTAGACCGAAGGCAGTGAGGACAAATCTCTAAAGCGTCTTCACTGGTGAGTGGAGTAAAGAATCTGATCAGTTACTAGCACGTACCGAGGACAGTGGTTTGAAAACCGAGCTTGAGCTCAATGTTCTATGCCTTTAGTTTAACTCTTTGTTCTCCGGGGCAGTTGACCCGGTCGGTCTAACTGCATATTGTCAGAATACAGCAAGACTTCATGTTGTTTGAATAGAAGAGTCATAGCCAAGACATCTGTCTGAGACAGACGGATGACGCTAAAGAGTGAGAAGCCATCTTGGAGACATTGTAAGGTGCCCTCATATAGTCAATCCAGAATAAAGGTGACTAAGATCTCCAGGAGATCAGATGGGAGCCCAGTATTTAACCTGAATGCCCCTCAGAGCAGACTGAGTGGATGAGGGATGCCCAGACTGGTACAGTAGCCCTCTAGTGCAGAATGCTACGAAGGATCATGACTGTGTCCAGGCTAGATGAGAAGAAGCTCAGTGGCACAGGACTGGGCTTCCTGTCTACAAGACAGAGCCAGTCCACCATCTCCTGCATCTCCCTCATGAATCCAGATACAGAATATCTTCAGCTGCAAAGGAGAGGCGGTGAGAGGATTTTTATCCTCCGAGAAGGACGCCATGGAAGAGAAGGCTGGAAAATCTCAAATGAAAGAAGCTGAGGGAGGGTTGTAAGAGCACTGGGTCTTCCCAAACCAGTGCTTCACATTCTCCGTCCACTGGTGGAACTGTTGCTGGGATTATGGCTTTGAGGTCTAAGGATCACAGCCATCATATCAAAGATGGACTGAAGTACGTGACTTACAACCGGGGGGTGGGCATGCAGTACAGTAAATGGCCTAATAATCCACAGTACCTGTGCCTCATCAAGGACCTTGTGATCAGTTTACTTGCCTCACCCTAGGGAAGGAGACTGAAGAACCTCCTGACACGGTAGCACCACCAGCAGCACTGTATAGTGGGCAGATGCCCACTGGGGGAACACCTGGCTAGATGACAACTGGCAACCTTGGAGGCACTGTAAGAATCAGTGGCCTCCCTATTCATGTCTATTATGACATTCAGATCCTTTTCCTCCTACACAGCAGCAAGAGGAGCCTCACACAGTGTGCAGGTCCTGCCTCAGTTTCTACTCCTGAAGTTTAACATCTTGTATTTGGTTACACTGAATCTAAGACTTAAGCCTAATGAGGGGGTTCTTTCATTTCTGACAACTGATTCAGTATTGCGTTCTTTAAGCTTCTGTAATAATTTTGAAAAACTGCTCATAATACTCATTAAAGCCAATTTCTTCTTCTTTTGAAGACCAACTGGACTTTTGTCATAACTCCCTACAGCAGTGTGTCCTCACTCTTCAGCTTAAGTGTGTAATGGGAGGAGTAGTAGTATACTTGGCACTATGGCAGGTAAGGCAACCTTAGGTTGGGTTCAGCTCGGAGCCACGGGACTCAGGATGCCCCCAGTTCTTTGAACAGATCTGGAAGCCTGAACACAGCCGAAAGAGGTGAAAGAAAAATGAGCTAATTCTGGCTACATTCTACAGTCTGCTCTCAGAATTTCAAGTACAGCCACAAACAGCTACTAATTTATGTATTTATTTATTTATTGAAATTTCAGAATTACAATCCTTTGAGTAACAGACTCCTTTGCAAAGGCTCCATGTCAGTACAAAAGCAGAAACATTACATTTAGGCATATTATACATAGCTCTCAAAAGCAGAAACATTACATTTCGACATATTTTAGACAGTTTACAGTACAGGGTATTTACATTGGTTGGGTACCATCTCAAGGGTTGTTAGTGGACCTTGTGTCATCGAGGTGAGGTAGGACAGGTTACCGATTCTGAGGGACTTTACCTAGCCCTGAGTTGAGGTTTGAGTACTGCAAGGTTGTAGACCTAGGTATGCAGTCATAGAATAAGCTAGTTTTCTATCACATTCAGACTAGGGAGGACTGTTGGAACCAGCCAAAGGTCTCAGAGTCAAGAAGAAGGCTCTTGAAACCAGTTTTAAATTGGCCAAGACTAGGGGCCAGGGAGATGGAGGATGGTAGGTTGTTAAGCCAGAGGACAGCATGATAACGCAAGACCTTTGCCCCAGTGAAGTCCTACAGTGGGGGACTATGAGGGAGGTGCTTGCCAGGTGCCTAGGGGTGCTCCTGTGGGGGGCTGGCTGGATGAGGGGTGAAGGCCCTAAGGTGCAAGATTCATAGGTATCTTTTTGGCTTGGAGGCAAGTGTGGTACTTTAGTCTCCCTTTGAAGGTCAGCCAGTCTGCTAGCTTATAGAGCACACACATGTGGGTTAGTCTATCACAGCCTGTGACCAGTTGGAAGGCTTTGTTGAGGGCTAGATTGATGCAGTTAAGGGCTGTTTGGTCAGCGGTGCCATAAATTTGTATCCCATAATCGACCAAAGAAAAGACTGAGCAGGTTACAGCCAGACGTAGGGCCTGGGGGTAGGCAGTGTTTATGTCTGTATATAATCCCTAATCGGGTGTTAACAGAGTAGGAGAGGTGTTTAATGTGTATGTGGTAGGTGAGGGATGTGTCCAGCATGATACCCAGATATTTGAAATTTGAGACCTGTACAATGTGGATGCCCTGTGAGTTTGAGATAGATAGCAGGGCATTACTGTAAGGGTTTTGGCGGTGAGCAAAGATCATAGATTTCATCTTGTTGTAGTTTAGTATTAACCAATGGTCGGTGAAACAGGATTCTAGTTCTCTAAAAAAGCCTTGTAGGGCATTTTGAAGAGAGTTAGGATTGCTGTGTTTCCAGTATACTACAGCATTATTTGCATAGAGCAATAGCTTTCCACTGCAGGACTGTAGGAGGGAGTTTAGAAAGAGAGTGAAAAGTAGAGGGCCTAAAATCGACCCTTGAGGGACACCTGCTAGAACTGGTTGCTTGAAGGACAGGGTGGTGCTAATTTTGACTTGTTGTGTCCGATCTGTGAGATAGTGTTTGAACCAGAAGATAGCCTCAGAGTGAAATGGAGGGAGGGGAGGGAGTGGAGAAATAGTGCACGACTGACGGTGTCGAATGCTTTGGTCAGATCAACAAAGATTGCTCCTGCTACTGACCCCTGTTCCAGTGCCTCATTTATGTAAGAGGTAAATTCAAGTAGGGCTGTAGTAGTGCTGTGTCCCGTTCTGAAACCGTGTTGTTCATGGCAGAGCAGATTGTGTTTGGCCAGGTAATCGGTGAGCTGGTCCGACACAATTTTTTCGAGAGCTTTTGGGGAGGGGGGAGGATAGTAATGGGTCTATAGTTACCAAGGGCGGTTGGATCACCATTCTTTAGGATTGGACTGAGAATATCTCTTTTCCAGAGAGCGGGGCACTGACCTAGGTGCAGTGAGCAGTTCAGTAGTTGGGTGAGGTGAGGCAGGGTCTCATCCAGAGTTACTCAGAGAATTTTGAGGTCTAGAGAGTCGCTGCTATAGCGTAAGTTGCGTAAGACTTTGGAGAGGTAGCATTTAGCCTCTTTGCAGGAGATGATTCGCAGCTGGAAGGGAGGGGGAGTAGTAGTGGGAGTGGTGACAGAGGGGCGCCTGGCAATAGGGTGAAAGAAGTCTTACGGGAGGATGTGACTGAGATCAGAGAAGGAGGTGTTTAGGGCCTTGGATATGGTGGTAGTGGTCCTGGGAGAGGGCTCCCTTGACTTGTAGTTGTGTCGGGGCAGGGGACTTGGTTTTCCCACAGAGATCTTTGACATTGTTCCAGAAGTTTTTCCCAGAGCCCCATGTGGAGGTGAGTGCTTGCTTATAGTAGGTTGCCTTAGCTAGCCAACTAGCCCAAGTGCACTTGTTTCTTGCCTCTCTGTAGAGCTGTCTGTTATGGGGAAACTGGGAGTTCAGGGTCCTATGCCAGAGGTTATCTCTGTGGTGCATCTGTTCAAGGAGGGTCTACGAGATCCACGGAGTATCCCTGTGTTTTATGACCTGCTTTGTGAAGGGGTGAATCTGTCACAGGCAGTGTTGAAGGTGGCAAAAAAGGAGGTGAGAGCAGCGTCTACAGTCTGTGCAGTGTGGACAGGTGACCAGTCACAGGAAAAGAAATACATTTTGAGGCAAGAAAAGGGCACCTTTTTAAGGTGCCTATGGATGGCAACTTTAGGATGGCTGGGAATGATTTTATTTGACCACCAGCAGGAGACGGGAGAGTGGTCACTTAGCACATCGGGGAGGACTTTAACTTTGGAGAGGTGGTTGGGAAGGTTTGTAAAGATGAGGTCGATAAGAGTGGAAGACCCTGATCTGGGGTCATGCCTTTTGGGTGACTGGGCAAGGTCGTAGGTTCGGACGGCATCTTTGTAGGTGGAAGATGCAGGGGATAGCCAATTCACATTAAAATCACCCATAATAATCAGTTCACGCTTGGGGGGAGATAGGTGATGATGGACAGAATAGAATTAAAGGTGTGTTTTTGTGTGGGGATGTGACCGCCATAATGTATAGCTGTTACCAGGAGTGACAAGGGTGACTTTGATAGTTATGGCTTGCGTGCGACAGAGGCATCCAAGATATTTTTAGAGAGCCAGGTTTCAGATAAGACCAGGATGTCAGGGGTGTGTTGGGCAATCCATCACTGGAGCGGTGTGAGATTCCTAGGTAGGCTACAGATGTTAAGGGAGTCCAGTAGTAGACCACCAAGCCTGCACTCCTTGGGAACACTAGTCGAGAGGGGTCCTGGATTGGAATGTACATTCCCTGAGATAAGGAAGAGGAGAGCATGCCAGAGAGCAGCTTTCCTGAGCAATTTGGATACGAAGCAGCGGAAGCATGGATTAGTGGGTATTTTGGTGAGTCCGACTGGTATAGGGATGGTACGGACTAGTTCAGCTAACAGGACTGGAGATAAGGAATGATGGGGGCTACTTAGTGGGTGATTGTATGTTGGGGGGGAGGTTGTGTCAACAAGGTCCTGATTGCAGTACAGCTAAGGCTAGGGGTATGATTAGTGCTGAGTAGAACTGGGGAGAAAGAATTTAGATGCTATGACAGAGGGGTATTTCTGAGGTGGCGATGAGTGAAGCAGATGTGGGGGTCCCAGGAGAGGGGCTTTTCCACAGGGAGAGTAGAGGAGGGAGGAAAAAGTAGTATTATGACAGTTTGGGTAAGGACTCAAACAATGCTAGTCATGCTGTAAATGTATGGCGTTTATAAATGCAACAGAAATGAGAGGGGGCCCTCTAGTGGTGTACAAATATAGGCTGCAGATGGCAAAGTGGGCTGACAGACTCTCGCGACTTCCAATTAAGTGACCCAGCTGTGGACGAGGGAGAAAGGGAACAGTATTAAATATGTTTTCAGGCTAGAGGGAGGGTTTATAATCCAATCTAACAACAGGCTTAAGTTTCGTTTCTGACTTGTGGGAGATCTTAATTATTGCACTGGCATCGCAATGAAACCGGAGCAGGCTCTCTGCAGGCTTATTTCACTGCCACATTACATTCTTGTGTTGCAATTAAAAATAGGCAGTCCGGCTGAGATTTAGTTGTTTAAATAGATTAATTACAGCTGGTAAAGGATGCAGTTATTTAAAGTCAGGTAGCTACAGTCCCATAGCACACAGTCAGGCAGGCTACTATTTTTTTTTCAAACAAAGACTTGGCACCAAAACACAAGCAACAGTACAGGGCAGCAAGGCAGATGTGGTGATCCTGCTTATAAATGGATTTTAGGCTTCAAAAAAGGAAATAAAAACTATCTTCACATGTGTGAGGACACAAAAGAAAATTCAGCCACTTTAGCAGTATACAGACTCAGTTAAGGAAAAATTAAAGTCCAGGTTCACAGCTATGCAGTGAGAGCAGCACTATGTCTGGCAGGCTCCTCAAGCGCTTGAAATGCCAGGCGTACCTGAATTCGAGTTCGGTATGGGGGAGGGCTACTATTGAGACCCTCGCAACCTCCAAGTAAGTAGCCCAGCTGAATTTGAGTTCAGTGTGGGGGAGGGCTGCTACTGAGACCCTCACGACCTCCAAGTAAGTGGCCCAGCTGAATTTGAGTTCAGTGTGAGGGAGGGCTGCTACTGAGACCCTCGCAACCTCCAAATAAGTGGCCCAGCTGAATTCGAGTTCAGTGTGGGGGAGGGCTGCTATTGAGACCCTCGCGACCTATAAGTAAGTGGCCAGCTGAATTCAAGTTTGGTGTGGCGGAGGGCTGCTATTGAGACCCTTGCAACCTATAAGTAAGTGGCCAGCTGAATTTGAGTTCATTGTGGGGGACAGCTGCTACTGAGACCCTCACGGCCTCCAAGTAAGTTGGCCCAGCTGAATTGAGTTCGTGTGGGGAGGGCTGTTATTGAGACTTTCGCGTCCTCCAAGAAAGTGGCCCAGCTGAATTCGAGTTCAGTGTGGGAGAGGGCTGCTATTGAGACCCTCGCATCCTCCAAGTAAGTGGCCCAGCTGTATCCGAGTTTGGTGTGGGGGAGGTCTGCTATTGAGACCCTTTCGACCTCCAAATAAGTAGCCCAGCTGTGGACGAACGAATAAGTGCAGATATCAGAGTTTGCAACTTGGGTAAACTTACTGGAAGTGAAACAGGGGTCCCTAGAAGACAGAATGATTGCAACAGGCAATACAGATACGTCTCATTAAATGGAGCAGACAAAGGTCCTTTATGATTTAACTTTGATTGTCTTTTCTCTTTCCCTTAAATCTTTCATGGTTGATCTTTAATATAGCCGTAATGCATTAGAGCAGATGAAGGTATAATAGTTTATCATTTTTCCCTATGTATTGACTTTCAGCTCAAGTGAAATGTGGTACTAGACATAACTTTATTTTCCCCACAAAACATTTTGTAGTTAAAATGCTGTTTTATTAATTATGTAAATCCTTTTTTTCTTGTTTTACTTATTATATGAAATCAATAAAAACTGTAATTACAAGAATCCAAGACTCTGACTAGTCCCCTGACTTGTTCAGGTCCTCCTGAAGTTTGTCCCCATGCTATGCTCAAGGAGTCCACCAATCTGGCCAGTTTAGTGTCATCAGTAAACTTAAGCAGTCTGCTGGAAACTCCATCTTCAAGATCATTAAGGAAAATATTGAAAGCAGTGGCCCCAACACCAATCTCTGAGGGCTATTGCACCATATCAATCAACACACAGAGCAGTAACCATCAACCACAACCCTCTGCCTCTAAGTTATTGTAGTTTGCAATCTGCCTTGTGTATGCATCATGTGTACTGCACTTTTTTATTTGTAAACTTGTAAAGGCTACTTGTAAATTTGAAAAAAGTTTGCAAATACAAATGCAGAATAGTTTAGACAAATCTTGAGCATCCTTTAATTTCATCACTAATTTACTTTTCAATCAGCATTTTCTGGTTTAGGAACTTAGTATGGAAAATACTCACCGAAACTTCCATTCAGTATAATGAGCTATATAAATTACATACCTTATACAGACACTTAAACATGTAGTTTCATAAGCCTGCATAATTTCTTGTTCCAGTATATCGAAATTTAAATACCTGTAAATTTTCTTTCTCTGACGGCTGGTCTCCTGGCTTCCTTATTCCTGGGCTGTACCTCCTGATACTGACCAACAGGCAGGAATCAGACCACTGCAGCAGGGGACATCCAGCCCCCCACTTCCTGTCTCCTTCAGTTCTTCCTAAAGCCGTCCAATGTGGCACTACTACAAGAATTTTAAGGCATATATGGCGAGAGGCCAGCCAACTATATACATTCTGGGAGGGAATCCGAAGCCCGGAGACCAGCCGTCGGAGAGAGAAAATTTACAGGTATTTAAATTTTGATTTCTCTCTCCTAAACTGGTCTCCAGGCTTCCTTACTCCTGGGATATACAAAAGTAGTACATTCCCAGACGTCCTGGGTGGGAAGAATGTCAGGAGCCCTTAATGATCCACCAACGCCTGAAGCATTCTATGGTCAAAGGATACCTCCTACGAAGGCATCCCTTCCAGTGAATAAAGTGTTGCCAATGTGTGAATGAATTAACAAGGTGCCTCTCTGATGGAGTGGGCTCTCCCTGGGCCAGGCAAGTTACTCCGGCCTGATCACAAGCCATGGAAGTGGCTAAAGAATCAGTCTGTGTATAGAGCCTTTGAATCCTTGTTACCCATAATTTTGGCCTGTAGCTGACATGAACGAATCTTAACGCTTATGATAGCTCCTCTCTTAATATACATTTCCATCAGGGTCAGAATGGTGGGTCTCACAGTCCCCATCGGCCCTCAACCTCCATGTCTCTAGTTTCTATCATACCTCCTAAGTCTAGTGGATGCACCCCTTCCTTATTGCTTGGACAGTGGGCAGAAGGAAGGAAGAATGAACCCTTGCTTGTAATGTAATGGAGGCATAACCTTAGCAAAAAACCTGGAACTGTTCACACCTGATGGAAAACAGTGTATGGCTCTTGGGTAAGCAATGCTTGTATTGTGCTGATTCTCCTGACAGAAGCAATGGCTATGTGAAAAGGCTGATCTTTGAGAGGCGGATGGGTATCTTCTTGATAGCCTCTGGGGGTTGGCCACAGTCTTGAGAACCAGATTAAGACTCAAGGTGGTAGCCTTTGGTGTGATTGGAAGGCATTTTAACGTTGCAGTCTTTAAAACCTACAGACATGGATATATGAATCCAACAATTCCTCTGAATCCATCCACAAGAGTGCACCCAGTGCCAAAACCTCCACTTGTAAGGTGGCTGGTTGCAGTCCTTTATCTATCTATCTGAAAAGAACTGCAGTAGAACAGGCGATTATATTAGATAGCATCCTTCTGGTTGCAGTCCTTTATCCATCTATCTGAAAGGAACTGCAGTAGAACAGGCGATTATAGCAGATAGTTCTATATGTGGTTTGAATGAAGCCAGAACCAAAGTTTTCTCCAGATTCAATAATAACCTTTGGAGGAAGAAGAGAAAACATGAGTTCCCCATCATGCCAGTCAAAGGAGCTTTCTAGCTCAACTCCTTGAAAGTTTTTCCTCTCAATCTCCAGGCCTAGAGGGACAAGTTGTTAGATAGGATGCCGAGCTGGACCTTGATGAAGAATGTCCAGGCTAAACTGAATGTCAGACATGGTCACCTTGACAGACGAATGATAATTGGGAACTAAATGCAGAAAAACCATAAGGGGTAGACCAGAATCATTACTGTGCTGTCACGAACCACTTTGTGAAGGACTCTTGATAGAAGCGGTACTATGACTATCCTGTCCTGAACCACTTTGTGAATGACATGATAGAAGCGGTATTGGGGGAAAGGCATACAGGAGACCAAACTGAACCCAGACTAGGGAAAAGGTGTCCTGAGCCACCGCTGGTTCGACCTTGGCCAGGGAGTAGAAGTGCATTCCCTTGTTTCTGCCAGCAGGTGAAAAGATTTATCAGAGGATTGCCCCACTGTTCTGTTAGGATGTGGGAGGCACTGCCCTTCGGCTCCTATTCCCCTGGTAGAACAGCCTTGTGACTAAGCCAGTCTGCTGTGGCATTTTCCTGTCCTGGCATGTACCTCTCAGAGGTGTTCAGCTGACTGAAAAAAGGAACTCCCATGGCCTTTTCAGGTTCTTGTGCTGCCCTGATGGTTGATGTATGCCAACATTGTCAGATTGTCAGTCGGAATCAGTCTATCCCGATTGAGGAACTACTGTTCATAGTAGCTTAGGGCAAGGCCTACTGCTCCCTTTCAGGCTGTTGGTTGGAATCAGTCCATCCTAATTAAGTTGCTGTTCAGAGGCCTCAGGGCAAGGCATACTTGTCTTATCTCGAGAACTTTTAGCTGTACCTAGCTGTGATCGCTGATGCAGGTGAGTCCCCGAGCTCCTGAGGCTTGCATTGGTCGTGATTCTGATTTTGTATAGATGGCCCAACTTATGATCCTTCAAGACCTCTGTCTTCCGAGACCCTTGTTAGAGGGAGGGATTAAGCTGTCCCCTATAGCTGCCTGAAAAAAAGACGCCTGCAGCTGAGGGGCTATGTGAAACTCCTTGATGAGCTTAAGCAGCTCCCTAAAAATTTAGTTTCCAGGGAAAAGGTCTCGCTGGCTTGTGTTGTGAAATCTGCCCCTAGAAGGATCAAGATCTGGCTTGGAGATAGGTAGCTTTTTCACCAATTGATGAGAATCCATGTGCCAAAAGGCACTGGACTACCTCCGCCACTCCTTGTACTGTTTAGATGAGCTGTGGAGTCTCTTAGAGTATGACCGCCACTAGCACCTTCAATATTGTCTGTAAGTCCAAGGGAAAAAAAATGGCAGAGTTTTGAATTGGAAGTACTGCTCCCCCACCATGAACCTGCGATAGTGCCTGTGTAGCTCTTGAATGGGCATATGCAAGGAGGCATCTTGCAGGGTGATGGATGCCGGAAAATCTTTTTCACTCCCTGATGAGTGAAGACAAGGTTTCCACCTTGAAGGGTCTACTGCAGACAAAAACTATTCAGGAATTTTAGGTCCAGGACTGGCCTGAATCCCCCTGTGCAGCTTGGCACGATGATGGAATTTTAGGTCCAGGGCTGGCCTGAATCCCCCTGTGCAGCTTGGCATGATGAAGAATACAGAGACACCTCCTCAATTGATGTCAGTGGGTGAAATTAGCTGTGCTTGCCGAGGGCCTGGACTGGTCTGCATCATCTATCCTTTAGATGGGTTTCCATAGATGAGGTAGTGGGGTTTGTATTCAGTAACCCATGCTGGTAATGTCTAGGACCCTCTGTCTGACCTGGCTGAACCCTTCCTTGAGAACATGTTTAAATGTCTGCCCCTACTCCAGGATGGGCCCTGATGGCATGCTCTTCTACCATGAGAAGTAGTGGTCTGACCCTTATTGTAACCTTGGTAACAAAGAATACACCTGGAGTCTGAGGACCCGATTGGCCCTGGCCTCTTGATATGAAGAGGCAACTGCTTGCTAGGGCCCGCCGGAGGTTGTAGCGAGCCCAGTTTCACGGAAACATGGACAGAGCAGCGCACTTAACTGCCTCCTCCTATACATCAGCTTTATAATCCTCAGCCAAACCAGTTAACTGCAGTTGATGAAAAGTAGCTTGGTTAGGTTTGAAATCAGAGGGTCGATCGTGGGGCAGCCAAACCACTTTTCAGCTTTCTTCTTGTCCAACTGAGAAGCCTAGAGAGCTTCCGGACCACTGGATAGGCACATTTTGAACCTTGCCCTTCCTCCTATCACAGATTCTCTATGACTGAAGGAGGAGGGAGGCCATGGTGTGTTCGGCGGCAGCTGCCAGGCAGAGCCAGTTTCGGCTGGGTGGGAGCCCCGGGAAAGATGCTAGGTAAAACTCGAGTATGACCTGGGATGAAAATGACTAGGCCCTCCAGGACAGAGATTCTGGGCAATGAGTCGCAGAGTCTGATGATGCTGAGCCCCCTGGCCCCTCTGATCAGGGCAGGGATGGAGTCTGAGGAGCCTGGGGAATGCTCCCAGATACTCTTTCTCTTACTAGTGCCCCTAGAGCAACCTCAAGACTGTGGGATGTGGGGCAACTGCTCAGGTCCTCCTTCATGAGGTCTCCTGGTGCCCCCCGAGTGAAGCATGCAGGGTCTGCCAGTCAGTGAGGGGGTGCAGACTGCTGTGTCTCCCAGTGACCGCTGCCCTCTCAGACCTGGCTGTAGGCTATCAGTCAGAGCCAAGAAAGGAGCCTCCTTAGAGTCCTCGACATATGCCACACTGCCTGCTCGCCTGTTAGGAAAAGCGATCCAGCGAAGGTGGTCGAGCGGGAGTAAAACCTCGTCGTCGCTGGCATCGACTGTCCCTGAAAAGGTGTGTCTAAGGCCATGCCCCAATGCTCATATTCCCCTTTTCAATCAGTATGCTCCCTCCCCGGAGGAGTACAGGCTAAGGTGTTGAAGCTTCCTGAACTGCATCAAGTTACACTAAACCAGTGGATAATAGAACTGTGGTTTTTGGTTTTTTGCATGCGTTGGGGGCATTCCCAACACCGAGGGGAGGGACATGAGTGTAGCCAGGGATTTTAGATCTGCACACCAATGGATCTCTCATTGCTACCCCCGGGTGTGTAGCCAGACAATATACAAATGTACATGAGGACTGTGTTTGTTGCCACATTGACACAATAAATACAACTTTTGTTAGTTTTCATGGAAAAAGGAAGCAGTTCAGAGCCTATTTGCTACCCCCCTTAAATAAAATTGCACACCATGGAGTACTTGGAGTATGCCTGGCTACACCCATGGGAGGGGAGCTCCATTAGTCCCAATTAGCTCTCCTAATGGCCCGCAGCACTCGACGACGAGTGGCTGTATGATTAGAGCAGGCCCATTGTTGACAAGTGGCTAAGAACACCAGAATGCCAGTCATCGACGGAAAAAAAACCAGGGGCTATATTTTCTCTTGTTTTTTCATCGGGAATGCTCCCAGCACTGATTAAGCACTCCGGTGCTATTTTTGTTGCCCCAAGCATGACGATTGTTCCTAGCAAAAGCTTTCTGATAAGCATCCCTCCTCGGTCCCAGCGCTGATTAAGCACTCCAGTGCTATTTCTGCTGCCCCAAGCATGAATATTGCTCCTAGAGGAGCTTTCCGATAAACATCCTCCTCGGGGAGCGGTCCCGGCCTGATTCCGCACTAGTGCCATGTTTGATACCCCAAGCGCAGGCTACTCTAGCTGGAACTTTCACATATGCACTCCTCATGCACTGTAGCCCTCGCTGATGGAGTTAATACTGGATGTCGACGAGCGGCACTCCTCATGCACTGTAGCCCTCATCGATGGGGAATACTGGATGTCGACGAGTGACTGAATTCTCGAGCGTGTCCACCGTCGATGAGCGGCTGAAGAGAAAGTGCCCGCCGTCGACGGAAAATGCCCAGGACTGCCATTGGCGAGGGGGAAAAAGCAAATTAGACATTCCAATGCTGTTTTCCCATTCAACAGGCACTCCGGTGCCATTCACAATCACCCCAGTTCTAGGAACGCATGGCTCATTGCGGAAGTTTCTGACCCTACAATCCTCCAAGTGCCCTACAGTGTGCAGTCCCACAATCGCAGGAAAAAAATCACTGGTAAAATGGGGCCAGTCTGTGCAGCTTGCAAGGCTGAGACTGGACCCCATGCAGGAGTGCTGAAACACAGCTACTAATACTCTGGATCCGAGTGTGCAGTCCCAAAAGAAAACAAAACTGTTCGACTTACAGTCTGCTGTCTTCAGCTCTGCCCTGTGGTGACAGAGCTCTGCATGCAGAGCACCTGCCAGACTGCAGGCAGGAAATAAACTGAGGGAGACAGGAAGTGGAGGGATGGATGTCCCCTGCTGCAGAGGTCTGATTCCTGCCTGTTGATCAGTATCAGGAGGTACAGCTCAGGAGTAGAAGCCCGGAGACCAGCTTAGAGAAAGAAGATGTACTTTTGAAAATCTGCTTTGCATGCAGACCATAGCATTCACATGGGACAAGATGGAAGTCTTTCTCATCATCAGAAGATAAACACTTAATGCAGAATTTCTCCACCAAGACCACTGTTTAGACACTCTGGACATATTATTTATTTATTTATTTACTGAGTTTAACCAGGAAGGCATACTGAGCAGTGCTGCTCGATTCCAGATGCAACCTGGGGGTCAAGACCCAAGACAATAGTACAAACACTACTTACATAGTTAATACAAACAGTGAATGGCCATCTGCCATACAGACAATTGGCAGATATATATAAACAGTAGAAAGATTGAATACATGATACAATATAGATGGTTATATCAACTCAGAACACAATTTCAATTATAATTTGGCATTAGCTATAGCAAGAGCAGCTGGAGGAGTAGTGGGTGCTGAGTAGGCGGTTGCGATGGCTGAGGTTGGGTGAGTGTCTTATATCAGCTGGCAGGGCGTTCCATAACTGTGTGATACGGTACTTGAAAGCGGCCTGACCCTTGGTCGTGTGCATAAAGGGGACGAGGAAGAGCCTGGGGTCAGTGCGTCTGAGGGAGTAAGCCGGGAGGGGGGGGTTGTCGGGAGAGGGAAGAGGCCAGGTGGGGGGTAGGGAATGGGACCAAAATTTTGCTGTGAACCTAGCAGTATGGGTTAATCTATGGTCTTGGATGGACAGCAAGGCTAGGGAGCTATATAAGGTGCAGTGGTGGGTTGTGTGTTGACAGTCAAGGATACAACAACAAAAAGAGTGGAAAAGGGTGTCAAGGCTGGCCAAGGCGGAGGACGGAGCGATAGTATAGACTATATCGCCATAGTCAAGTACTGGGAGTATCATCTTTTGGACAATAGCGTTCCTAGCAGGAGAAGGGAGGCAGCTTTTGTTCCTATATAGGGCGCCGAGTTTAGGGAGAAGTTTCTTGTGTATGGAGTCAATATGGGTGGCGAAATCGAGGGTGGGTCGAGCCAGATGCCTAAGTATCTGAAGCTGGTGCATTGTTCCAGTAGGGACCCATCCAGGGTTTTGAAAGGGGGCAGGGGTCTTGGTGGGAGAGTCTTTGCTGTGAGCCAATGGTTAGCGACACAGTTTTTTTAGGGTTTAGGAATAGTTGGTTTGTCCGGAGCCAGACCTCGATGGCGTTGAAATTCTCCTGTAGGAGAGTTGCCACTGTGCTTGCGGAGGGGCCTGAGGTATACAGTACTGTGTCGTCCACATACATTTGTAAGGAAGAGTGGCGACAGGCTGATGGTGGGTCGTTTATGAATATGGAAAAGAGCAGTGGGCCCAAGACTGATCCTTGGAGGATGCCAGCGGTAACTGGCAGGGGGTTAGAGATGTGTGAGGCGACTTTTACAGCCTGGTGTCTGCCCACCAGGTAGTCGTGGAACCATGTGGTGGCTGGTCTGGAGAGCCCGGCTTCAGTTAGTATGGAGAGGAGCACAGTGTGGGAGACGGTGTCGAAGGCCTTGGCTAAGTCTATGAAAATGGCAGAGGTGATGTGGCCTTTGTCCATACTAGTGAATATGTCATCAGTTACTTGTAGCAGGGAGGTGATGGTTGAGTGAGATTTGCGAAAGATAGATTGGAAAGGAGTGAAGAAGGAGGAGGTGTCCAGATGTGGACAGAGTTGGGCGAGGACAAGACATACCTGTATTTTTGCCTGAATCAGGAGTAGGGAGATGGGGCGATAGTTGCCTGGGGAGGAGGGGTCACCTCCTTTAGGTAGGGGTATGATGGTAGCCCGTTTCCATTCGGAGGGTAATTTGCCCATCGTGAAGGAGAGATTGAATAGCGCTGCTATAGGGGCAGCAATGGCTGGAGCGGACAAGTATAACATCTTGGCATCCAGGGACATAGGGCATTTGCCTTTGTTGGGGTTCAGGGATCGTACGGATTTGAGGACTTCGGCTTGGGATACAGGGCGGAAGGAGAACTGTAGGGCAGGTGGGAGAGCACTAGGTTGGTGGGGGGGTCCAGGGTGGATGGACGCTGGAGGGTCGACAGAAGCAAGTCGGTGCAACTGGAGAAGTAGGTATTGAAGGCCTCGGCTACCTCGCAGGAATCGGTGATGTGGGTGCCCTGAGCTGATAGTGTCGGGGTGGAGGTTGGGTGGGGGGAACAGGGATTTGAACAATTTCCAGAAGTTTGTCGGATGGTTTATGTTTGCGCTATAAGCCGTTGAAAAATAATTATTTTTTGCCTGGCGAATGAGGTTTGTGCAGGAGTTGCGGAGGCATCTGTAGTTTTGGAAGGATGCCTGGGTGCCCAGTTTCTTGTGGGCTTTCCATGCGTGGTCCCTGGAGTGGCCTTTACTGATGATATCAGCGGTGATCCAGGGAAGGTGGGTGCCTCTGACTCTTTTTGTGCACCAGGGGGCATGTTTGTCCCAGACTTTAAGAAATTTGGCCTTGAAAGTTTCAGCCGACGTCAATAGATGTGCCACTGGGATGAATGACCTGCCTACTTGGCTTAGATCCAACAGGAGTGATGCTAGGTCCAGGAATTGTATGACCTTGTGCGCGCTCTTGGGGGAGCTGTGGGCCTGTGCACTTTCCTGATCAGGAAAATCATGAGGTGATCACTTACGGAGTCAGGGAGCAGGCCTGCACGTATGATCCTGTGTGGGTAGGAGTTGAGAGCCCAGTCCAGCAGTGAGTGATTTTGCATCTTGTGGTTGAACCAGGTTGGGTCTAACTAACTAGGCTTCAATTTAGTTGGGACTTTTCAACCAGCTTGAACTTTAAAGCAATCACTTTTTTAGCCTAGAGAAATTTGTTACAATAGTGTTTCAGCTCATATTTGAAAGAGCCAGATTTAATATGTTCCAACTGTTTCAAGTTACTTGCTTATATGTTGAAGGCCAGTGGGGACTGGGCCATATTAGAGCTATAGCAGGATGGGCGGAGGTTGTGCACAAATGGGTAAAAGGTTTGCCGCTACAGTTTAGAAAAGCCACTCAACTTATACAAGTGTCTGCTCCAGTTGGGGAGATCTGAATTAGTATACCATCAGAATGGGACTTATTTCTATAATAAAGGTAGAGCAATATCGACAAACTGAGGTTGGCATACTGAAGTGGCATGGGACTACGAAGCAAGCACCACTCAGGGCACAATGTGGGTCCTTTTCTTGACACTGCCCCGAATCTCTCGTAAGCATACTCCCACTAGAGCGAAGTGCTGGGCAGACTAATTTAGTGGGCACCTACCTGGGGCTGGCCAGGGGAGCCGGAATCAGGCCTTCCCCAGAACCACAAATATGCCTCAATAGGGCAGGAAGTTCTTATTTATTTAAGGAATGCCCTTTTTTGGTGAGGTAGATTCAGGGGGTCCTTCCATGACAACTAAAGGTGAGAAACATAGTGCATATGCACAATAAGCAGGGGATGGCAGGAGGAAGAAATGGAGAAGGTATAGGGGGGATATGGGGAAGTTTAAAAATGGGATTGATTATATAAGCAAGCAAGGAGACAATGCTTATGGGGAGGGAGGTGGGGATGTTTTGGAATTAGATAGTTTTGGTTTGGGGGAGTTAATAAAGTCAAAAAATGTGGATTCATCGGACACGCTCAAAAGAGAAGATTTTATGCACGGATGTACTACTTTTATACAATGGCTATATATAAGATTACTTTTGTAGAATGGCAAACTTGAATGTGTTGACTTGGAATGTCAATGGGCTGAAAACTGTGGTAAAAAGAAAGAGGGTCTGGTCATACATAAAGAAGCAGAGGGCAGATGTAGTGTTGTTGCAGGAAATTCATCTAAATAAAGATGAAGCAGATACCTTGGCCCAGTTGTGGGGTAGGGGGGTTCTCCTGCAGGCTCCATTCACTTCAAAGGTGAGGGGGGTGGCAATATGGCTCCGCCTGGGCCTGCCTCATAAAATACTCAAATGGGTTGCAGACCCACAAGGAAGATTTGCAATAGCTAGAAGTGGATATGGGCGGAGGGGGGAGTATAACATTTGTTTCTGTATATGGACTCAACTTTGACTCCCCTGATTTTTTTTACCCACTTGGGGGTCACTTTGGCTCCCTTTCCTAACAACATTGTGATGGGGGAAGACCTTAATACCCATTTAGACCCAGCTCAGGACCACTCTGGAAAACAAACTAAAACCCTACCCTAAGAGCACAGCTGCGCTAAATGATTTGATTATTAGGAGGGCCCTGGCGGAGTCATGGAGATGTACCCACTCTGGAGTAAAAGAGTACTCCTTTTATTCCCATGCTCACCGCCTCTACACCTGAATAGACTACATCATCACTCCCGCCATTATGGTAACTTAGGCTAGTTACGGGCTCATACTTATAGCGGATCATGCTCCCCTGCTGTTGGAAATGAGGGTTTCTCCACAGGTCCCCCCCGAAACTAAATGGAGAATGGACCCAACCATTCTAGCAGATTCCCTGTATACTGGCTTTATCTCCGATAGGGTAATGGGATTCACTGCCTTGAATAAGGATAAAAGGACACATATACATTACGTCTGGGACGTGCTAAAAGCTTACATAAGAGGTGAAACCATCTCCTGTGCTGCTTACAAAAAAAAAAAAAAACAGGAGATCCAGAGAGTGTAGCCTTGCATATGATATTCACAAACTAGAAAGGGCGACTATGACAGATCCCAAATCATGCGCATCAAGGAACTTAGAATACTGAAGGAACCTTAAACCAAAGAAAATCCCAGAAATTGGAAAGGATCTCCTAATTACTAAATCCCATACACATTCTGAGGGTGACAGAGTGGGCAAATGACTAGCTGGGTTAGTAAAAAAAAAGTGGAAAGGACTATCCTCACTCAGAACGGCTAGGGTAGATGGCTGTTACACTTGCTAGCAGAAGGAAATAAATGACACATTCAAAGAGTTTTATGATACACTGTACTCCTCCCAGTTTCCACTAGATGGCAAACCAAAGGCTTTCCTGGAAAGAGTGGAACTACCCTCCTTAAACTCGAATATTAGGAGCAACTTAAGCATACCCATTACCTCTGAGGAGGTCAAGAAGGCCCTATGTCAAATTAATAAAGGGAGAGCACCAGGACCTAATGGGATCCCTGCTGAATTTTACAGGCATATATGGGACAGCGTGGGAGGCCTCCTAACAGAGGTCATATGCCAGTCATTAGAAGAGGGGTTTTTCCCCTCTTCCCTGAGGATAGCCTCTATAGTCGTTCTCCTTAAACCAGGAAAATACCCTATAAAATGTGGATCTTACCACCCTATATCCCTTTTAAATGCGGATTACAAAATATTAGCTAAAGTACTCGCAGGAAGACTGGAAGGTCTTCTGCCAGACTTTATACCTATTACGAACACTCTGAGGGGTGCCAGCAGATATATGCCTAGAGGTCTATCAAGTCTGCTCAAATTTGCTGCTAGCACCCCTATCTCTGCAGCTGCCCCTCCCTTCCACCCTTCCCCTTCATTAACTCTCCCTTGTCCTGTCCCATCCCTTTGAAGCAGTCCACTGTTCTACTGGATACCACTTCTGCAGGTAATGCATTCCACCCAGCCACCACCCTCTCTGCAAAAAAGTGTCTCCTCATCTCCCTCCTGAACCTTCCTCCTTCCGGTCTCATATCATGGCCACTGGTGTCCTTCCCTTCCCTTACTTCGAACAGCCCCTCTGTACCAGTCCAGTTTATTCCTTTCATGTACTTAAAGGTTTCAATTATGTCCCCCCTGTCCTTCCTCTCCTCCAGTAAGTACATGTTCAACTCCTCAGCCTCATCCCTATGATAAGTCCCCCAGCCCCTTGATCATCTTTGTCGCCCTGCGCTGCACCCCCTCCAGTAACTTAATGTCTCTCTTCAGATACGGGCGCCAGTACTGCACACAGTACTCCAGCTGCGGTCTAACTAATGACCTATACAGTGGCAGAATCACCTCCTCCCTCCCTCCTCGAGGATATACCCCTTGCAATGCAACCCAGCATTTTGTTGGCCTTTGCAGCTGCCTTCCTACATTGTGCTGAGTTGTTCATTGGCCCTGTAATGAGCACCCCCAGATCCTTCTCCTCTTCCGTCTGGGCTAGCTACACTCCCTCCCAGCTGGTAACCCCTCCTTGGGTTCTTAATCCCAAAATGCAGCACCTTGCACTTTCTGGCATTAAACCCCAGTTGCCAGGTGTCTGACCAGGTTTCAAGCTTTGCCAGATCATCTTGCAACCCCTGCCATCCCCCTAGGTCATCCACCACTGCTTCTACCATGGTATCATCAGTAAACAGACTGATCTTACTCTTGATGTCCCATGATATGTCTGCAATGAATATCCCAAACCACACTGGCCCCAACACAGCCCTGTGGAACACCACTCGTCACTACCCTTGGGTGTGAGAGCTCCCACCCACCATCACCCTCTGTTGCCTTCCCAAGCCAGTTCCCCTACCCACCTCACCAGCTTTGCACCTGCCCTGTGCCTACTAACTTACTTCCCAGCCATCCATGCGGCACCGAGTTGAATGCCTTGCTGAGGTCCAGATACAGGACATACACTGCATGGCCCCTGTCCAGTTGTCTAGTTACCCAGTCATAGAACTCCACCAGGTTGGTTTGGCAGGATCTGCCCCGTATGAAGCCATGCTGTCTGCTGTCCTGTAGTCCTCTGGCCTCTAGGAGGGCCACCAGCATCTCCTTCAGGATAGTCTCCATTAGCTTACCCACGATGGATGTGAGACTCACTGGTCTGTAGTTTCCCAGTTCATTCTTGGGGCCACTCTTGTGGAGGAGCACCACATGAGCCATCCTCCAGTCCTGAGGTACACACCCCGAATGTAGTGAGGCATTAAATAGGTCTGCGAAAGGTCCTGCAAGGACCTCTGCCAGCTCCTTCAGTACCCTGGGGTGGATGCCATCTGGGCCTGGCACCTTGTCCAACCTCAGTGCCTTCAAACCCTCTCAAACTCTGCCCTCCATGATTTCCCATCTGTCAACCCCCGTTTCTGCCATTTCTACCCCTTGGTGTCACCCCTCTTCTCTGTAGTAAATACTGAGCAGAAGTACTCATTTAGTGCTTCTGCCTTATTGCACCTGCTTCCACCCAACCCCTCCTTCCTAATCCTTACTATGTGGTCCTTACAGCTCCTTTCTCCTGATGTACCTAAAGAGTCCTTCTCCCCTTCTTAATGCCTTGTGCCAGCCTGAGTTCCATAGATGCTTTGTCTCCCCTTACTGTCCTTGTCACCTCCTTTGATTCTGTCAGTACTCCTCCCTGTCCTCCTCCCTCCCTGTTTTCTTGTACTTCCTAAAGGCAGATCTTTTCCTCCTTACCTTTTGCATGACCTCCTTGCTCAACCAGCTCGGTTTCTTAGCCCTAGCCTTCTTGCTCTGGGCCTTGTAGCAGGTTTTGGTTTCCTCCACTATCCCCAGCTTTATGAGTTCCCATCTCTGGTTAGTGTCCACACTAGATTGAATTCTAGCCAGGTACCCTTTTACCACTTCCCCCATCCTCCCAAAGTTGGCCCTCCTGAAGTCCAGCACTCTTGTGCCAGATTACACTCCTTCCTTGCCCATATCCAATGTGAGCCATACTGAGTGGTGGTCACTCCCTGACAGCGGTTCCTCCACTGTAAGTTCTCTCACAAAGTCCCCATTTGCCAGCACAAGGTCAAGAGTATTCCCTAACCTGGTTGGTTCACTGACCACGTGCAGCAGGAAGCTGTCCTGGAAGGCATCCAGCAGTACCTGCTCCCTTCTGTTCCTGGTTGTTGGGGTACTCCAGTTCACTCCTGGTATGTTGAAGTCCCCCACAATCACCATACTACCCTTCTTGCAGGTCCTCCTGATCTGTCCCGCTAGTTCCCCTGACTAACTCCCTCCGTCTGAGATGGAGGCCTGTACACCACTCCTTCTAAGAATCCTATTCTTGGAATCCTGGATTTGCATCCAAAGTGACTCCATTACTACTCTCCTCCCTTCCTCCCTTACACACTTCAGTCCTTCCTTCACATATAGTGCCACATCCCTCCTTTCCCAATCACCTGTCCCTATGAAATAACCTGTACCCTGGTACAGACAGGTCCCAGTCACTGTATTGGGTGGTCCATGTTTCTGTGATGGCTTCAATGTACACCTCTCCCTCTGCCGTGAGCACCTGTAACTCTGCAGTTTTCCTCCCAAGGCTCCTAGCATTGGGGTAACCACCTTCCACCCACTCTGACCAGAGGGATTTGTTAGGTCGTAAGCCAAGCATAACCTTAGGCGCTCTATTAATATAATACACAGATGAACTAAGGGAGAAAGGCGTTCAAGTAGGAACCTTCTTCTTTCGACACGGAGAAGGCCTTCAACAGGGTCAAATGGCCATTCATATTTGCTGTTCTACGAACATATGGTGTGGGGAACATCTTCCTTAACTGGCTGAGAGCTCTATATAATAACCCACAAACACAGATACTCACCAACAATACCAATTCAGCACCCTTTACTTTGTCTAGGGGAATGAGACAGGGTTGCCCCCATCACCCCTGCTCTATGTCCTTACTATGGAGGCCCTAGCATCTACAATACGAGCCTCCCCAGGCATATAGGGATGCAAGACAGGAGGGATAAACCACATTATCTCATTGTTCGCAGATGATGTTCTGCTGTTCTTAGACAATCCACTAGAAGCTCTCCCGGCGCTGGAAAAAATATTCCAGGTTTATGGACCATTGTCAGGACATAAAATCAATTGGGATAAAAGCGAATGGCTCCCATTGGGAAAGCAGAAAACATCTATAACAATGTGCAGGGAACCTGGTAGCTCCTACTAAGCATATCAGATACCTAGGCATACTTCTCCCTAGTAAACTTTCTCAGATTATTCAAATTAATTACAGACCCTCATACAAAAAATCAAGGTAGACTGCTCCAACTGGAAAGCTCCGCCATTGACACTTCTGGGACGGGTTAACTTAATTAAGATGTACATACTACCAAGGGCTCTGTACCTATTCCAAACCATCCCCATACATCTCCCTATAAAATATATTAGAGCTATGGAGGGGGCATGCTCATTGTTGCTTTGGCAGGGAAGGAAACCTCGAATTAAGAAGGACATACTTTGGCAACCGGAGCAGTCAGGAGCTCTGGGCCTCCCTAATCTGCATTTATATTACATGGCGGCTCAGTTAGCACACATATCAGACATCCTGGTGAAGGGCAGGGGTGCCCCCAGCTGGCGTGACATGGAGTCTACACCAGAAACAAATATGTACTATTCTATTCTGGCTAACAATCTTAGGTCCAAGGACCCACCTAAACTGAAAAACCCTTGCACCAGGTCAACTTGGAGAGCCTAGGAGGGCGGCCCATGCTATGCTGGGAGTCCACAAGGGGATGTTGCCTGATACATTGTTGGAGACATTGCTTGGGGAGGGGGTAAATGTATATAGTTATGACAAAAGGGGCCTAGTACATTGGAAAAAACAGGGATTATTTAAAAGGACCCATGCTTAATGGAAAAAAGAGTGTGTCAAGTCAAAGTACTTTAGGAAAAATATCAGCTACCAACCACATACCATTTTCTTTATCTTCATCTCAAAGCTAAGATAGAAAATGAGCTGCAGGACTTCCAGTGACATCATGGACATGGTGGGTAGCTAACTCTAAGGGCTCCCGACCGCCACCCTAATCCGGAAAATTCAGCACGGAAAACACTCCAATACTTTTTTAACAACGAGGCTGGCACTATGCATGGCAGGGAAGTCACAAAAGGCAAAAGGAAACCGATTACCTTCATCCTCAACAAGTAAAATGAAGCAAAAAACCTTGAGTAGGCCACAGGAGAGCCTAACGGCTCTACCACAGCGGAGAAGGCACCCCTCAGAATCATCAGCAGACTGGGATCAAGATGACGCTGAACCATCGGAAAGTAGTCAAACCCTGAAAAAGATCCTAGCTACAGTAAACAAAATTGACTCTGCGCTTACTGACCTGAGACAAGATGTGAAAGCTCTAGATAGGAAAGTTTCGTCGTCGGAAGCCAGAATCGGAGACCTGTCTGAGGTGCAGGAAACTACAGAGCAATTGCTGCTCTTTTTACTTCAGAAAGACCAAGAAACTCGAGCTAAATTAGAAGATTTAGAAAACCGTTCCTGTAGGAACAATTTCAGAATTCATGGTATCCCTGAGGGGGCCGAGGAAGCCTTCCAAGACAGGAGACTTCAGACAGCAAGAGTTGCGGTAGTGTGCTCTCCACCTCCCGACCTGAGTTAAGAGGTTGACCGAGCCCACAGATCACTAATTACAAAACCAACGGACCCCAATGCAAGGCCCCGCTCCCTGATAGTTTGAATGTTACACTTTCAAACTAAAGAATGGATCATTCGTGAGGCCTGGAGGCTTAAAGATTTAAAATATCAAGAAGCAACAATTTTCTTTGACCAGGACTTTTCCTCAGCCCTGCAAGCCGAAAGGCAAAAAGTAAGTGAGGTGATAAGGGAGCTTAGGCTGCAGAAAGAAATAAAGGCACAGTTGCTTTTCCCTGCGAGGCTGGGAATTCACCTGGAATCAGGAATTAAGACCTTCCCGTCCCTGGTCGAGGCAAGCGCTACGTTAAAAGAGCTTCAGGTGGTGGTAACAGATTTGGAGCAGGAGATTTTAGAGAAAAAAATTGAGAGGGCAGTCTGGAACATAGTATCTACATGACCAGGCGAGGAAGCGAGGCCTGCCAGGATCCACTGTGATGGTAAATCTGGGGGACATTGCTAAGTTGCTGCTTCGCGCGGAGAAGAGAAACAGGACCCAGAATGATGAGAGACCGACTTCACCATCCCCAAAAGGCTGAGTTTACTAACATGCGGAGAATGTCTTGTGGAATAATTGTTGGCGCTTGAAGAGGAATCGGTGGACATCTATGCGAGCTTACCAGTGGTTCCACAAGTGGATCATCAATATGGACTGAATGAGGAGATTTAAGGACAGTGACTTTTGCAAACTATTTGTCCTTGGTCCATGAATGCATCCTTCTCTCGGGGACATTGGATGGGGGGTTCCTCTATATTTTTATTCCCTTTTGTCTACATAGTAAGCCCTATTAGATACTGACACTGAATATGTAATGATATGTTGGAACCATTAGAGGGCAGAAAAGGGCTACATAGAATATAAATGTTTGATATGGACCTTAATTTCCCCTTTGAGGGGTGACTTTTGGGGACCTCTCTCTCCCTTCCTTTTTTCTTGCTCCTTTCTCCTGCCCCCTTCTTTGGGGGCAGGGGTGAAATGACTGGTGGGTCACTGCAGGATTTGTTTCGGAGGACATAGTAAAGCATAAAGGGAGTGGGGGTGGTGGGATGGTTAGGGTTTGGGTAGCTCTTTCCATATACGCAGAGTGACATCTATTAGACTAACCGTTGTCAGCCCGGGAAGTCACTTAGCTGGCCAAGGCGACAACACCCCTAAACATCAAAGGGGTATTAATTGTGTCACACGTGTGACAACTCTGGGTGGCCTTTGACTACCACAGTTACTTTCCCTAGGAAGTCAATCTAACAGGCACTTGTTTTGATTCGAAAAAAGTTTGTTATTGTGGATCCAGGTGGGATCTGATTCTTTCAGTTAGTTGATTGGTATTATTAGTTCATCAGTTTTTAATGTTTCTGGTCATATCAAGTCGACGTGGGTTCAAAGGGGAAAGAGGGATCTGGGTTGATTCCGGCGACCCTATAGGGTCGGGATAGATATTTCTGGGGGATAGTATGAATAAGAAGATAACTTACAGGGATAGATTATGGCTACAAACCTAAGGACTGTTTCTTATAATGTTAATGGGTTTAATTCACCCATTAAAAGAGCCAAAATCCTAAAGGAACTTAATAGGAGGGGCTATGACATAGCACTCCTCCAGAAAACCCATCTCTCTGAGGTGGAGAACATGAAACTAAGACAGCAATGGGTGGGTAGAGTGCTATTTACCTCAGGCAAAGAGACAAAAAAAAGCTGGCGTGGCGATATTAATTAAAAAAAAACTCACTATTCTGTGTTCAGGAGGTAGAGCTTATACTCCAGGGTAGGTGCATTAGGGTCTTAGGTTTAATCCAGGGTAACCTAATCCATGTAGTAAATGTCTATGCGCCCAATAGTGGGGCAGCTACCTTCTATCAGGAGGTCTTTCAGAGGGTAGACTCGCCCCAGGGTCGGTTATTACTTGGAAGGACTTCAATACTACATTGTGCCCAGTATTGGATTGATCATCTGAAAAATTGGAGACTTCTAAATAGGCCACAAAGTGTTTGAATACATTAATGCGGGGGGGGGGGGGTTGAGGACATCTGGAGACTATATCACAAAAAAGAAAGGGATTATACAGTCTGCTCAGTCCCCCAGAAATCATACTCTCGTATAGATTTTTTCATAATATATACCACAAATGTCCACCTATTCTACAGTTCAGTAATCTACCCAGTGACTATCTCTGACCATGAACCAATCTCAGTAGATTTTATCTGGGAAAGGGAACCTAGGACAATGAATTGGAGACTGAATATCTCATTACTTAATGATAAAAATATAATTCGACAAATTACGGAGGATATAAAAAATCTTGTGACAGACTCCCCTATCTCGGACAGTACCCCAATGGTGTGGTGGGACACAATGAAGGCTGTTCTAAGGGGACAATTAATCAGTCTAGCTTCAGCCAGGAAGAAATTGAAGAACAAAAAGATAGAAGAACTGCAAACTAAGATAAGAGGGTTGGAACAGGAAAATAAAAGTAACCCAAAAGGTAAGGATAAAATCTGGGGGTGGGATTTATTGGAAAGCAGGAAGGAACTCAATAAGTTAGAAGCAGACAAAGCGGAGTGGATGCTGCTACACAAATCATAGGTATTATGGGACTTAAAGCTCTGCACCATGAGACTGAGAAAGGAACAAGCAGGCATATATGTCTCTTTCTCCAAGATGGAAAGGGAAGGCACCATGGATAGAGAAACCTAGAGAAACAGCCAAGGCCTTTAAAATTATTATAGGGAATTATATAGTGAAAATAGAGATTCAGAAGAGGTACAAAGAAGGCAGAATCCTTTCATGGACCCTGAAGCTGCCCAAGCTCCCCAGGAATGCAGCAGGAGTTGTCTGCCCGATCACAGAGAAGGAATAGTAGCAGTTATAGACAAGCTTCCTTCAGGTAAATCCTCGGTCCTGATGGCTACCCGCTGAATTCTATAAAATTTAAAAAACACTAGCACCCAAGTTGGCTATTGTTGAATGCCATCCTAGAGAATAATGAACCCCCAGGTTCCTGGAGTGAGGCTATGATCACGGTCATTCCAACACTGGGGAAATCCCCAGAACGTTGTGAATCATACAGGCCCATTTCCCTGTTAAACCAAGATTATAAAATCCTCACAAAAATCCTAGCTAACCGACTACAAAAGCATATTGAAAATCTGATACATCCGGATCAAACCGGATTCATACCAAACAGACATATGTCTGATAATATCAGACGTTTGCTAAATATCTTGGATTACAAGACTGCCTCCCAGAGTATCCAGGTTGCTATTTTTTTGAACGCGGAAAAGGCCTTTGATAGGCTAAACTGGTCATACCTAAAAGCAGTTCTCACAATGATGGGGTTTGAAGGTGCCTTTTACAGTAGGCCACTTTGGCCTATCAGATTCCGTCAGCTAGGGTCAGGGTTAATGGGACTTTATCAGAGACCTTTCCGATTAGGAGTGGCACTAGGCGGGGATGCCCCCTGTCACCCTTGCTTTTCACATTGGCCATGGAACCCCTCACTCAGGCCATAAGGGAGGAAAGCAAAATACAGGGCATTAATTTAGCTCAGGCTCAGAATAGAGTGTCACTTTATGCAGATGACACAGTTTATATATATATATATATATATATATATATATATGCAGGACCCTGGCAGGTCAATCTCACCATTGATGGCTCTTTTGGACCAGTTTGGGAAGATCTCGGGCCTTAAAATCAATAGGGATAAATCTGAGATTCTACCAATAAAGGGTAGAATTAGACAGAGTTTGCACAAGCTGATCCCGTTTAACTGGGTCTGAGAGAAGGTAAGGTACTTGGGGATCCAGATTCCAATCAAATTATCAAGACTATATCAAGTTAATTATGGTGCACTCCAGAAAGCAGTTTTTGCAGACATAAACATATGGCATTCTCTACCCTTCACCTTTACTCATAGGATAGACACAGTGAAGATGAACATGCTCCCTAGATACCTATTTTTGTTCACTAACTTGCCCTTGGCTTTCTCTAGAAGGGAATGGAAAGATTTAAAACAGAAGATCTCAAGATTTATTTGGTGGAAGGAAACCTAGAAAGCGGTGGGACCTCCTCACAGAGACAAAGACTAGGGGGCAGGGAGTCCCGATTTATATAGTTGTTATAAAGCTGCTCAAGTGGTACCTATCCTAAGCATATTCAATCCAGGCAGAGGGGTGGTTGGTCTCTGATGGAGCAAGGAGCACATCAAAAGATACCGTTGAGGTTGCTACCTGGTTGCCACACACTGGATCTTAAACTAGTCAATAACAGATGGACTAAACATACCCTTAACATGTGGCTGGAGGTATGGCTACACTGGGGGTAGAGACCTCGTCTGGAGGTACATTCCCTTTGTTCTCTGCCAGGATTTCCGGCCTCCTCAGGGGACCCTTGTTTTGGGAGGTGGAAGGGCGAGATTGTTGTTCCTCACCCAATTTTTTCAATGGGACACACTGAAATTCTTTTTGGAAAAGCAGGGTGAATATAACCTTCCAAGACAGGATTTTATAGATACCTACAATGTCGACACTATATCTTAACAACTGTGGGAGTGAGGGAGATTCTGGCAGACCCCCCATCCCAGTGAGAACCACCTTCTTCAAAAGTAAGGGACAGACTCGAGGGGCTATATAACCTTCATTTACAAGTCACTTCAGGAGGAGGTGGGTAAGGTACTGACTCAACAAACTGAACAAAAATGGGAGGAGGAGCTAGGTTTGCATCTTACAGAAGAGGGTTGGGCAGAGTTTGGGCAGGATCCCTAGCACTTCTAGCTCTCCAAGTTGGGGGACTTTAGGTGAGAGTGACTAGGTACTTTATTCCTCCAGTGGTCTCAGCTCATTATTCAAAGGACAAGTCCCAGGAATGTTGGACTAAATGTGGAGGAGTTGGTACTTATGCCCACATATTTTGAGATTGCCCTCAGATACATAATTACTGGGAACATGCGTCTCAAGCAATACAGAGCATCTTTAAATGGAATTGCTTGCTAACTAGCTCCCATCTGATCCTGGGTCTTCTACCTAATGAAGGGAGGACCAAAAGTCAGAGATATTTATACTACATATTAATGGCAGCTGTATTAAAGTGATCACCCAACACTGGTTCGGATCAGTTATCTCTTTCCATGTGGAGGGCAATATTAACAGAATTAAGAGATGGAAGCCATAACAGCCCAGTTAAGAATACAAACAGATCAATTCAATGCTAGATGGCTTCCATTTTATGAATACATTGAGAATCTGAAGGGCACTCCCATACTAGCACAATATCTGCTACCTTGAGACACTCTGCACCCACGTCAACCATAAAGTTTTTCTTTCTTTTTTTTTTTTGTTTTCTTCCTTTGCTCTTTTGTGTTTAGAGCACTTATGGAGAAATCAAATAACTGAGATTGATTGGATCATTATAAATATGGATGATTAAGTAGAGCTTATGTAACTCTTATATAGTTTAAAACAATTTGCACAAAGAAAGATTGAAAGGGTAGGGTAATAGGGATGCATTTCCCCATGATACTGGTTAAGTGCTACTGAGACAGTTTTACTTTAAGTTAGGGTAGAGACAAAAGGAAATACCCTTTGAGTCAAATATAAAGTTATATGCTTGCAGAGAGTTTGAAGTGCTTTTAAATAATGACTATTAGATGTATAGTAATCCTTCAATGGAATGTTCACTGTACACTAAAATTATGCAAGTTCAAAAAAAAAGAAAATGAGTTGCAGAAGGGCTCGCATGCAATGGTTTTGCAACGCCCCCAACTAGAAGAACTTTTCATTAAATATTCTAATATCCAAGGCTTTAAACCCTTCAATAGATGTTACATAATGTTGTTGCACAGTATCCCAACCCCCTTGGAAAAGAGTAAGAACCTTATGGGGAAAAACAAATTGTACCCAAATGTCTTTACAGAGGGGGACTGGAATTTAAGTTGTAGGAATATCTTGAACTCCTCAGTAAACAACTGACTGAGAATTATCCAATATCATTTTTTTATGCAGTCGTGCTGTACTCCCATACTAGCCCATAAAATCGACCCAGGTTCCTCCCCATATTGTTATAAATGTCAAATACAGGAGGGTACCTTTTACCATATGGCATGGGTATGTCCGAGAATACAGAAATTTTGGGAAGGAGTGGTGGAGGTTCTGTCCAGAACTCTGGGTTCCCGACTGGACCCAATTGAGATCATATTGGGACTCCCAAGCCAAGGTTCTTGGAAATCTGCAAAAGGACATAAACTATGGAGACTGGGCCTAGTGGTGGGGATGCGAGAACTAGCAATCTACTGGAGATTGCAACAAGTGCCCACGGTAGCTGCCTGGCTAGCCTCTCTATTCCAAGTAATGAAACTTGAAAGAACTCAATATCTAGTTAGAAACCAAATGGGAAAATATAATGAAATATGGGGTCCCAATGAATAGATACTCCCATAGGATTGGTTCCTGTATTCTAGATTTCTAGATTTTAATTTCGTCCCATTGACATTACATCATTGATGAGTTACAATCCCTGGGGTTAATATTCTCTGTTTAACTTTATCTGCTGTACTCTATATATCTGAAAATGCCATAATAGTATAGTATTGCACTAGGAATGGATGGAAGTTCCAGTGGTCGATGCTAATAGATATTCTGTATTTACCTGTACTATAAACCATTCTCCAGGTTTCAGAAGGCCATTAGGCTCCCAGAGACCAGGAGGTATAATTAATTCATAGGTGCTTAATTTTTATTCTTTGAATGATTTGTACATTTATTTTGTACATTCTATTATATATTCTTGTAAAAAGAAGAAGCTGCCCCCTGTGTGGGAGGAGTAGAATGTGTATGAATCCAACCAAAATAAAGTATACAAAAAAAAACGACTACTGTTTACTAGTATTGATTTCAAGGGCAAAACTGGGATGTGCTCCTTAAAAGGCAGTCCATA
Organism: Neoceratodus forsteri; assembly: GCA_016271365.2. Lineage (NCBI taxonomy): Eukaryota > Metazoa > Chordata > Ceratodontiformes > Ceratodontidae > Neoceratodus > Neoceratodus forsteri. The sequence continues at coordinate 1,061,884,066 of CM057458.1, read as the reverse complement.
TTTTCAATATTCCTCTTGGCAAAGCAATCTTCAGCTGTACTCAAGTATTACTGTACACATTTGTTGCATCCCTTATCAAAACACAGTGAAACATGAAGATGTAACACTACAGTACTCATTAAAACCGCAGCTGAACACTCAAGAAGACTAGTTCCTCAAAGAAGGTACTGAATTTGGCATACTGATGTCCAATCCAACTAAGATCAGGGCTTTCTGGGATATTATAAATGGACTGTTTGATGTCTACTTCAGTCTGATTTGCTCACATAACTCAAATCTCAGTAAACTACTAAATAATGAAGTAACTGCAAAGGCAGTCATTCCTCCAAGATAGGCAAAGAATGCATTTGCACTCTTTCAAATGAACTGTTGTAACAATGATGACCTCTAAAGCCTTATTATTGTTCATTGACTTCTCTTGAAGCAAACATGCTGCTTCTGGAAGAGGACATGGTTTGGCAAGCCAATAAAAACAGTATGTCACTGCATAAACGCAACATAAGAATACCAAGATACTGCAGCTAACTAAACAATGCAGTTTTATGATGCAGAAAATCAGATACAGAATGGGTCAATGCAGTAACATCTCTCCTGCTCTAACCTTCCTCACATTATTATCATTATTAAAGTTTCTATTAATTATTAGGATCCCTATCAAATAACAGCAATTGACATTTCTAGGGTCTGAGTGCTTCTGAATCCATAGCTTATATTAAGCAACCAATTCACTCCCCACCTAGGGAATCCTCAAAACCAGTATTAAACAAGAAGCTCAGGTAATGAAGGATTGAGGGGATTAACATACATGGGTTAATTAGATAATACAGCTGAGCATTCATTTATCTGTAAATAACAGAAAGCAAAACATGTCCTATATTCTAAATTAGAGAAGTCCATATGACCATAAATTGGCATTAGTTAGTTTAACCCAATCTCTCTATGAGTAACAGAAGAACCGATACAAAAACATTGAAACATAGACATTGTCGGCAGATAAAGACCGCCGGGCCCACCCAGTCTGCCGGAAAGCCCTACACTAGTTTGCGGCCTCTGACCCTAACTGGTCAACGGCTTTTCACCCCACCTTTCCACCTCTAAGGTATCCTTTATGCCTGTCCCATGCATGTTTAAAACCCTCCACTGTGCTCGTTCCACCACCTACTGTGGCAGTCTATCCATGTGTCCACCATCCTCTCCATGAAGAAAAGCTTTCACATTTCCCTCAGCCCTGCACCTTCCAATTTCATATCATGACCCCTCGGTTCTTCTACATATTTTATATTGGAAGATGTCTCCCCCTGCACCTTGTTTATGCCCTTAAGGTACATGAATGTTTCTAGCATGTCTCCCTGGTCCCTCCTCTCCTCTAGAAAGTACATATAGAGGTCCTTTAGTCTCTCCACATATGTTTTCTGGTGCAAGCCCTGTACCATCTTAGACATACTATAGGCATCCCTTAAGAGGATATACTGGCGAAGCTACTTCCTAGCCCTTTACTGCAAATATCACGCAGCATTAATACATTAGTCATATACAGAAAATAAACCTGATGCAATAAAAGGCAGGACAGAACCTAAAGACTAAGCCCAGCAGACAGATGGGTACACATTTAGTTCATTATTATAACTATTTAGATATTCTCTATAAGCAAAATGAAAACAAATATGTTTCATATAGATCCAAATTTTCCAGTTATTTTACCCCCCCTCAGTTGTTATTATTTCAGGTGACATACAGTATATGGCCTAGTCAGAATGCACAGTAAAATGACTTGGGATACAAGAGTGGTGATTCCCGTTTAGGTTCCAGATCAGAATCTGCATTGTTCCGTCAGAGGACCAGCCTAGGGGAGAAGGGCTGAGTGTCCGAGGACTGCTCTCCTTCTCTGGGAGAGTGGGGTAGGGAGTATGTTGGCACTACATTGACATCCAGCAGAGGCTGACTGTACAGCTTGCGCTGATGCCAACAAGTAAGGAGGGCGGGATGGATGCCGGCCGTCATTGCATGTCCCTGCCCTAGGAAAAGCGGTGGGGGGGGGATGCCACCTACCACCAAGATAACGCTCACCCCTCGGCTGCGATCAGCTATCAAGCTGACTCCCGACCTATCCCGATGATTGCGGCACCCTGAGAGGGGTTTGAGTGCCGCAACCCCACCCTGGGGGTAAGTCAGGGGGTATCGGGAGGGTGGCTGATATGGAAGTGGCAATCTGAGGGGTTCTTGACCAAGTAGAAGGTAATGGTGGTAAGGTGGCACCAGAAGGATAAAAATAATAAGAAAAAAAGAATCTGTATTGTTCAAGAGAAATTATCTATCTATATTTTATTCTTTGGTAACAAGGTAAGGCCCATTAGGCACAAGTGCCTGTATTCAGAAGTGACCTGGGAGCACAGGGAAGATTAATTGACTTGCTTAGAGTCACACAGTATGCAAATGGTGGTTCTGAGACTCAAACCCAGGTCTGCTGGATGTACCAAGCTCATTCATAGCTTGTTGCTCTAACCCCTAGGTTCTACTACCAGCCTAGTATCTATTGTACATATTACTTCTGTATATTACCTCTACAATATACTGCCAGTCCAGTATATACTGGACGGAAGAGTATACCTCTTTGCAGATGACATAAAGATCTGCAACAGGGTTGATACACAAGGAGGCGTGGAAAGGATGAGAAGGGACTTGGCAAGGTTGGAGGAATGGTCAGAAGTATGGCAGCTAGGATTCAATGCAAAGAAGTGCAAAATAATGCACCTGGGAAACAAGAACCCAGGGGAAGAATACACAATGGGGTGGGGGGGGGTAGTAAGAACAACAAAAAAGGAAAGGGACCTGGGGGTAATCATACCAAATGACCTTAAGGTTAGCAAACAATGTGAGATGGCAGTAGGGAGGGCTGGGGGTATACTGGGGTGAGGCATCAGCAGCACAAAACAGGACGTTGTTATCCCTCTGTACAGACAGTTGGTGAGACCACATCTGGAGTACTGTGTCCAGTTCTGGAGACCCCATCTCTGCAAGGACATAGACAGGACAGACGCAGTCCAGAGGAGGGCAACTAAAATGGTACAGGGTCTGCAAGAGAAGCCGTATGAGGAAAGACTAAAGGAGCTAAATATGTATACCCTTGAGGAAAGAAGGGAGAGGGGGGACATGATAGAAACTTTTAAGTACCTCAGTGGAATCAATAAAGTCCAAGAGGGTAGCATCTTTCAGAAAAAGAGACGTGCAAGAACAAGGGGACACAATTTAAAGATGGGGGGGGTGGTTCTGGGGCAATGTAAGGAAGTATTATTTCACAGAGAAGGTAGTGGATGCATGGAACAGCCTTCCTGAGGAGGTTGTGGGGTCTAAAACTGTGGGAGAATTCAAGAATGCATGGGACAGACATAAGGCAATTCTTGTGGGGTGTAGGAAGAAATAGGCTGTTGGTTAACTAGGATCTGTGGCCTATCCTGTGGGTAGGGAAATGGGCAGAGTAGATGGGCCAAGCAGTCCTTATCTGCCATCAAAGTCTATGTTTCTATGTAACTTGAATGGGACTTTTTCCCATAGGAAAAATAACTCCGATATTTGCCAACCCTGACAGCAATTAACTAGTGTATGTGCTACTAATAAAACTACAATAGATTGCTACAATGCTTGCTGCCCTTACAACTGGCTTCACTGCCCTACCTACACGTAATCTCTATGCACAGACTGGGTGGCTTCAACTTTCAAACCGGATGAAGTACCAAACCTGCCTTATGTCAAAGAAAAACACTTGTCCTTGCACCCCCAGGTGTCCAAGCTTCCCTCTGCCCAGTGCAGACTACTCGAATCACCTGAGGCTCTGAATCCCAACTAATGCATATCCCGTGATTTCCACACCACACAAGGGCAAAGATCCTTATGACGCATAGAGCTCCCATCTAGATCAATGGTCTCATTATTGACATCGCTTCTAAATGCCAAAGCTTGGTTCACTCAAATCCAGTCTATGTCACATCCTGTCTGCATCTAGCTCCTGTGACTGTCCTTCCTAATTGTTCTCCCCTCTACTCTTTCCATCTAGCACTTACCCCTCCCTCCCTCAACTCCCTCTCCCATACACCCACTCATCCTCCCCTCCCACCCACCTTCCTTCCCCTTGTAGCACTTCATTGATATCTGAAAAGTGCCTATGGCCGCACCCACTAATGTGTTTCTCTTCCATACTGTGCTAACACTGTTACCAGACCTCCTCCTGGCATTTTTGTCACTGTACTAAATGTATAAAACTGTATGTAACTGAACTGCCTGTAAATCACTGTTATACTGTTATTCAGTGTCTTGTTTGAACTGTACCTCATCCGACGTGGAACTTTTGTAAAACAGCCTTGTCTCAAAGGTACTTGTAATCCTAGATTCAAATAAAATAAAAAAACAATGTAATAAACAACTTATTCACAACCCATTATAAACAGACATATAATATACTGTACTATGCCCCTAGCTGGCTCAACTCCCTCCAATGCAATATAATGTTAGAATCCAGACTAGGTCCTTTCAAGTGAAAACTACGGGAACACCTCCTTGCTACAGGTGGCTGTGACTGCCCTTCATAGCTTACGGTCGCGAAGCTGCCAAAATGCCCCCCTCACTGACAAACCCTAGTAACCCACAGCACTTGCCCATCTGACACCCTGCCCCCTTCAATACTATCTCAATTTCTGCTCAGCACTTGACCGTCTGATACCCTGCCCTTTCACTGCTAGCTCAGTTCCCTGCTCTGTTTCCTCCTTACCTTAATCCCATCACAATCTGTATTCTTGGACAATGCCTACTTGGCTGATTTTTTGTTTCTGGCACCGTATAATCTACCTACTATTTGTATTCTTGGACAATGCCTATTTGACTGACCCTTGTTTTGGCACCCTATAATCTTTAATTATGGGGTCTGTATCGGAGTTTGTTGTCACTGGATTCTAGGCTATAGGATGTACCCCAATGTTATTCTCCACCATGACCTTTGTATCTCACTGAACTCACCATGACTGCTTTGTTCAAACAGCGTTTTCTTCATATGTACGCTCCCGATACATTTGCTCTGTTTAGCATTTCTCCATTATATAACTGTCATGTAACCCAATAGTCTGTACTGTATGGTTTGCCGGTTTTCTCTGACGTGGAACCTTTGTAAAAGAGTTTACAGCTCAAAGGTATAAAGTAAACCAAGAATCTAACAAATAAATAAATATGCCCCTTACACTATTAATGTGTAACAACTATTAAATTACCACACTATTAACATGTTTAATAGCCACCGTACTACAACTATGATTTTGTGTCCATCTTTACTTATTAAGTTAATATATAAAACTTCTAATACCAAAGTCCCATATACTCATAAAATAGTATGATCGAGGGGCCTTATGAGTTCATAAAGGCCTCTCGCCCTTCTGGCTTTAAGAGCTCATTAGGCCCTTGATGGTAATAGTTCTTTGTATACAATATTTTGCTATAATTCTCTCTCTCTCTGTCTCTATATTATTGTGTACCCTCTAATGCCACCTTAAATCACACAACATACAAAATTGCACACTGGCAACCCAGTCCAAGCAGTTGGCATTCAAGCTGATAAATCTTTTTCAACGTATTTTAGTCTTTCTTGCCAAATAAGGAAAGATTTCGATATTCACCATGCCAGTTCAAACTTTTTTTTCTCCTAGCACTTTCCAAAGCATTACTCCTTTCACTCCTGTAGGTATGTCACAATAATAACTGGTTGATCTTCCTTATTTTCCCCAGTACATTTTGTAACCTGGAATCTCAAAATATTTTTCTGCAGACTCAATTGCTCAATTCCAATATTTTAACAACAGACACATCCACAAATTCAGCAACAACTTATGCAGTTAATCTCTGGAAATGCCCAAGATTCTTAAATGTCTTTCACATGCTGCATTTTCCAGCCTTTTCAATTTGACATGTATACAACTTAAATTATGAATTTTAAAGCACTCCGGGTAGATACAGTGTATCTTAATTTTGACTCATTCTGACTTTCAAGTTTTTGTATTCTTTTAGCATGCTGATCAACACTGAACCCACAGTTGCAAACACATTCACCTTCAGCTAAGTTACCTCATTTCTCGTGTACAGGAAAAAATGTTACTAAAAAAATGTATATGTAGAAAAAAATATGTAAAGCATTTTGCATGCAACCTTGTGTGAAACAACAGTACAATAATTTCTGGGCAAAATACAATTTTTATTTAAGTGTCCGCTGTACATAAACAATGTCGTGTAGCAGTTGATAAAATCAGAGTTTCTTTTTTTTTTTTTTGCTATGCTATACCATGTAAAAGATTCCCTGTTTATGTTCACCCAGTATGACTGCAAGTCTTAGACACTGCAAAATATAGCCCCCAAAGTATTCAGATGCATATAGTCTGGCACCTCTTTAAGTTTACTCTTGGCACACTATGACAGGATCCTCAGGTTGGACGACTTGCACCTACTGTCCAGCTCCTGCTGCCTCCACTTCAAGGTTTCCACATGTCTGAAATGTTTCAACTACTGCTTATCTAGCTTTTTATCAACATTTTCTGCCATTGCTGTAGGTGCCATCAACACTTTCTCAGCCTTTGATCTCAGTTTGGGAGCCATATTTCAACTTCAAAAACAGCAAGCATGGAAAGAGAGCTTCTCACACAAGATGGGGCAATACTGGACCTGGTGCTTACTAACAGGGATACTGTTGCAGACATCAAGGTGGGGATGCCATCTAGGGACCAGTGACCATTGTACAGCATTAGAACAGCTGTGGAATCCAACCACATGGTGGTGAGCACTGGACTTCAGAAGGGCTGATTTTACAAAGATGGACGAGTGTCTTAGGAATGATCTGGTGGGGGTGAGGACCTGGGGGTGGAGGAACAGTGGACAAAACTTAAAGAAGGCATAGTAAAGACAACAAACCTCTGTGTCATTCAAGTAAGTAAAAGAAAGTACAGTTACGTAAGAACTTACCGTAACAGTAGATCTTCAAGGGAGGCTCTTGCAGTAGGTAATTACATATAGGACAGACATCGGCAGGACCCCACGGAAAAATTTCCAGCTAGCAGTCCCTGGCGAGGGACCACCCCCATGTCAGGTGACCGGCGTCAGGAGATGTTGATATAAAGGGGCGGTCCCTGACACCTGCCTTCCAGTTGTTTCCCGCCACAGGCCAGAAAAGGCCAGACGAGAGAGGAGCAGATGTTTCCATGACTGGAAAAGGAGCTGAAAAAGCCTAGGGGGATGGAGAGTGGGAAGGTATTACCTACTGCAAGAACCTCTCTCGAAGATCTACTGTTACGGTAAGTTCTTACGTAACTGTACTGTCTTACTTCGAGAGGGCTCTTGCAGTAGGTAATTACATATAGGACTGAATCCCAAGCAGTCTGGAACAAAGAGAGGCACCAGGAGGAGGAAAACTACTCCAAGAAGCAGTTCTAGCTGTGCAGGCTTCAAGACAAGAGGCCTTGCAGAACAGCCAGCCTGAAGCCTGCTCTACGGCGAGAGGCAATATCCAAACTGTAGTGTTTAGTAAAGGTATGGATGGAAGTCCAGGTGGCAGCAGCACAGATATTTGCTGCTGACACATTTTTGAAACAAGCCACTGAGGCAGCTACTCCTCTGGTGGAGTGGCCTCTTACTTGACCCGGGAAGGTCTTGTTGTATTTGTCATAACAGAAAGTGATGCAATGAGCCAACCACTTAGATAGGCATTGCTTAGAAACAGCATTGCCTTCTCGTTTATGAGCAAAAGAGATGAAAAATTGATCAGTCTTTCTGAGATCCTTCGTCCTGTTGGTGTAGTATCTCAGAATCCGGTGAACATCCATAGTATGGAGTATATACTCCCCTTGATTAGAGTACTGCGTGAAAAAGGTGGGTAACTCTATGGACTGATTTAGAGTAGACTCCGCTACTACCCTAGGGAGAAACTTAGGGTTCGTGCGCAGAGCAACATGTTCCTTGTGAAAAATCAAGTATGGAATTTTACACATCAAGGCCTGGAGCTCGGAATTCTCCAAGCGGAAGTAATAGCCACCAGGAAGAGAGTCTTCCACGAAAGGAACTTCAATTCCGGGGAAGCTGCCGGTTCAAAGGGAGGCAGAGTAAGTTTCTTGAGAACAAAGTTCAAGTCCCAAGGGGGAGCAGGAGTACGTATAGGGGGTCTCAGATGGAGAACCCCTCTGTGAAAGGTCTTAGAGACCTCCAATTGAGCAAATGTCTTGTCTGCAAAGGGGACATGATAGGCCAAGATGGCCGCCATGTGTATCTCCAGAGAAGAATGACTGAGACCCAGGTCAAACAGATGACGTAGATACTCCAGCAGAAGCCCCGCTGAACAGAAGAAGGGTTCCACGTTCTTGGAAGTAGCCCAGATAGTGAATCTTTTTCACTTCATGGCGTAGGTGGATCTAGTGGAGGGTTTTCTAGCCTCTACCAAAATCTCAGTAACTTGGGGAGACACCCCAAAATGGGATTGAGCTAAGTCTGCAGGAGCCATGCGTGCAGCTGAAGAGATTTGAGGGCTGGATGGACCAGGGTCCCCTGATCCTGGGTCAATAAACCTCGATATAGAGGAAGAGGATGACCCTCTGAGTATTGTTGTAGAAGAGAGAACCAAACTTGCCTGGGCCAGAAAGGAGCAATCAGAATCATTCGTGCTCCTTTTGAAGCTAGTTTCTGCAAGACTCGTGGGATAGGTGAAATTGGGGGAAAGGCATAAATGAATCTGTCCTTCCAGTCTAGAGACAGAGCGTCTCTCCAGAAAATGCCTCGCTCTGGAACGAGCGAGCAGAAGACGGGAAGCTTTGCATTTAGAGGGGATGCGAACAGGTCGACCTGTGGTGTTCCCCAACATCGAAAGATATTGTCTAGGACCCCTTGGTCCAGTTCCCACTCATGAGTCAGAGCAGAAGAGTGACTTAGCTTGTACGCCAGGGTGTTGTCGACTCCTGGAACATGAATTGCCGTGAGGTGAAGGTCGTGTTCTGTTGCCCAATCCCAAACCCTCACTGCTTCCCTGCAAAGAGGGTAGGACCGAGTCCCCCCTTGTTTGTTGATGTACCAAACCAGGCACATGTTGTCCGTCTGGACAGCTAGGTGGCTGGGAAGGATGTACTGGTGAAGGGCTTGGAGAGCGTACAACACTGCCTGAAGCTCAAGCACATTGATGTGGAGAGTTTGTTCGAGCTTGGACCAGGCGCCCTGGGTCCGATGGGGACCTAGATGGGCTCCCCAACCTTCGCCCGAGGTGTCTGTGGTTAGAGTCTGGGAGGAGGGAGGATGAATGAAAGGAACTCCTCGAAACTCTCGAACCATACACCATTGCAAGTCTCGAAGCATCAGCGAGGAGACTAGAACTGGGTAATCTAAGTCATCCACTAACTGATCCCATTGGGTGCGAAGAGTCCACTGAGAAACTCTCATGTGGAGTCCAGCGCGAGGAACTGTCGGGATAGCAGCTGCCATGAGCCCCAGAAGGCGAAGACTTACCTTGCACAGACTCGCCTGCAACCGCCAGCAGACTTATCGGAGTCTGGAGGGTGGACGCCCTGTCCGGTGGCAGGAAGGCCCTGCCCGTGATCGTGTCTAGAATCACCCCACTAAACTGTAGTCTCTGGGATGGGATCAGGTGAGATTTGGAATGGCTGATGGTGATACCCAGGCAGGCAAAAACTCTGCTGAGTAAGAGTGAGGCAGCGCAGGAGTTCCTCCCTGGACGAGGCCGCCAGGAGCCAATCGTCCAGGCAGAGGAAAACCTGCACCCCCTTGGTACGCAGGTAGGCCGCCACCACTGCCAGGCATTTGGTAAACACTTGGGGTGCCGAGGACAGGCCAAACGGAAGTGCCTTGAATTAATAGTGGTCCCCCTGGAACGCAAAACGAAGGTATTTGTGGTGAGACAGGCAAATGGAAATGTGCAGGTAAGCATCCTGCATATCCAGGGCACAGAGCCATTGACCCGTCTGGAGGAGAGGCAGGAGGCTTTGCAACAAGAGCATCCTGAACCTTTTGTATACCACAAAGAGATTCAGGGAACTGAGATCCAGAACTGGTCTGAGATCTCCTGTCTTCTTTGGGACCAGGAAGAAATGGGAATAGTAACCCGTCCCTTGCAGATGAAGGGGGACGGGTTCTATTGCTTGTTTTAAGAGTAGAGCTGAAATTTCCTCCTGGACCAAGAGAAGGTGTTCCCTTGAATATGACAACTTTAGAGGTGGTGAGATGGTTTCTGAAGAAACTCTATCGAGTGTCCTTCTGAGATGAGCTGGAGCACCCAAGAATCTGAAGTTATCCTCTCAGCCCAGAAGGTGGAGGGAAACCTCCTCCTACCAGTTCCTCCGGGAGTCCGGAGGCGTGGGAGAGGGAAGGAGTCAGGTGGTGTGGGCAGCGCACAGCTGAAGCACCAGCTGCTTTTGGGTGGGGGCTTAGCAGCTGTGGGGGCCTCGCATTTAGTGGCCCGCCTTCTGGGGTTTCCCTTGGGCCGATTCCGCCTGCAAAAGGGACGGCACTGCTGCTGGGTGGCGTACACAGTCGATAGACTTCAGTGACATCCTCTCCTGCAAATCAGTGATAATGTCCTTGACATCACCGCCGAAAAGCACCAACCCCCGGAAGGGCGCTTCCTGGATAGCGGATTGCACTTCCGGGACCAACCCTGACACGCGGAGACAAGCACGACGACGTAAGCCTACGGTGAAAGCTGAGCTCCGTCCAGCAGTGTCCACTGCATCGTAGGTCGCACGAAGCATGTGTCGACTGGCCGAACATGCAGAGCGGACAAGATCAGCCAACTCCTGCTTGACTTGGGAGTCTGGCAAAGAGTCCAGTTTGGCTTCCACCCGAGTCAGAATGGCCTTCTGGTAGTCCCCCATATGGCCGACATAATTCAGGGCCCTAATCCCCAGCATGGAGGAAGCAAAGATCTTCTTACCATACTGGTCCAGAAGGTGGGATTCTTTGTCAGGTGATGACGAAGCTGAGTAGTTTTGGTTGGCCGACCGCCGTGAGCGGCTCTAATCACGACTGAGTCGGCATGCGGGTGAGAATATAGAAAATCAACACCCTCGGAGCCTGGTATAGCCTATTCGACTCGAGGAAGTGGGGCTAAGGCCCACAGCTGTTTCCATATGGTGGTGACAAGGTCGGCATGAGGCTCTATCCAGGGTGGCACAAAAGTAGGAGCTGTCACGGGCAGATCCAGATGCTCAGCAAGTTACAGACGCTGAGGATCTGGTTCCAAAGAGTGCCACTGATGAACCTCCTGGATTTTCCTAAGCAACTCTGTAAAAGAAGGATCTTCCAGAGGAGACTTTGGAGGAGTACTTGGCCTGGGCTTCGACGGAGAGCATGGCTCGTCGTTCCTTTCGGAGCAACCATCGGAGGACTCCAAGGAGTCTGAGGGTGAAGAGGAGGAGGAAGAGGAAAAAGACTCCCTTTCCCGACCAGGGGGAGGAACGGACCCCTTGGGAAGCCCCGGGGAAGCGTGTCCTGCCCCTCTGACCCAGACGGAGAGCCCTGAGTTCGGAGGTGGTGAGGGAGTGTGCCGTGACGTGACAGGAACCTGAGATGGCACCGCCATCGGTAGGCATCTCTCATCTCTGGTGAGCTGAGCTCTGGCCTCAGCCCACCAGGGAGGCCAGAGTCTCCAGCAAGTCAACCGCGGCTGGGGTGGTGGAGAAGGAGGAGGCGGGGATAAGGATATGGGTTGTACCCATATGGAGGTATCCAAACCCGCTGCAGATAGCCTGGCGCGGTACTGGGCGCCGGTACTGTGGTCCCGGGTACGCATGCCGGATAGGACGGAGGGTACCCGGGAGTCGGAGGAGCTGCCGGAGCAGACAGCCTGGCCAGCGGCCTCACGGGCGGATACAAATTGGAGGGCCCAGAAGGTGGAGGGGTGACATCCAGAAGCGGGATGTCGGCCGGAGTCAGTAGAACCGGCATCGGGGGCCCTGGCGTCGGAGATACTGGTGTCGGGGCCGACGTCCGGGGAACCGACGTCAGATCCGGCGCACCTACAGGAGGACGGTCTGATGGAGAAAGGCCCCAGCATCACCCAGGGTCGGCTGGGGACCGGATGGTGAAGGCTATGGAGAACTGGGAACGGCGAGGTAGGGAAGTCCATCGTCGCCCAGTCGCCGGATCGGGCATCGGGCGAACTGACATGCAGCTTTACAGCGAGCTCCCGTGGGTGCCCCAGGAGCTGGCGCCCAGCTTATGGGAGCCTTCACCGGAGGCAGACCGAGAAGGATCGGCCTGGTCCGATGGGAGAGGGCCACGCCGCCCTGAAGGGTCGTGCGTCTTACCAGCCTTCTCCGCACAGATGTCGGAGGAGCTGACGCCCGGCTTACTGGAGTCACCCACGCCAGTAGCCGCGAACCTGTGGCCGAACTGGGGGTGGAGGCCTCCAATTGCCCGGAGGCACCCGAAAGGCCCGAGCGCGAGCCAGACAGGCAGGCCAATGCCCCCTCGGAAACCTCCGAGGCGGCCGTCGAGGAGCGGTCCCCCGGAGGGGACATTACCTGGGACCTGGCGACTCCCGAGGGAGACGCGGTAGAGGAGCCCTTGTCCCGGTGCTTCTCCTTATCCTTCTTCTTCTTCCAATGGCCTTCGGGGAAGTGGAAGGCTGCCCTGTTTTTGAACCCTCTCCATCGAACTCATCTTTTTCTTCAAAATGGGCTTCCAGGGATTGCTGCAGCCTTTTCCGGGTAGGCGTTGAAGCTGAGGCAGTGCTGGCACTTCTTGACCGGGTGATCGGGGCCTAGGCAGAACAGGCACAGGGAATGGCCGTCCTTGTGCAGGAGTTGGGCACCGCACGAGTCGCACTTATTTTTGTGCTCAGAGGGTGTAGGGGACGACATACACCGACGATGTACCTGACGTTAATCGAAAAAATCAAAATACTTCAGTAAAAACCGATGAAGGGTAGGCTGACGAAGCAACAAACTTTTACAAGAGGTGCTGCACAAGCTAACAGTGGGAAAGAACTGGAAGGCGGGCGTCAGGGACCGCCCCTTTATACCGATGTCTCCTGACGCTGGTCACCTGACCTGGGGGCGGTCCCTCACCAGGGACTGCTAGCTAGAAATTTTTCCATGGGGTCCTGCCGCCTGCCGACGTCAGTCCTATATGTAATTACCTACTGCAAGAGCCCTCTCGAAGTAAGACAGAGGAGATCAAGGCTCCAGATAAGGTGAGTACCAACCTATTTTATGCACATTATTTTAGGAAATATTCCTTACAATCTTTTTTTAAGAGTAACCAACATTTGTAAATGCACCACACTCCATAGAGCAGTGCTTCATAACATAACTGGTTATTTAAAAGGAGCAGGTTTTTTTTTTCAGATTTGCAGCATTTGTACACATCCCAATTTAGTTTTACTCACTTATTTTAAAACTGATGAGTAGATGGAGCACTGTTGACAGCTGATCAATTCTTATCTAGAAAAAGCCTACATTGTTTTTAAAATGTACTCCCTACCCACTCCATCCAGGCATTTGCACACATCTGAATTTAGCTTTACTCACCTCTTTCAAAATGAGGACACAGTACTCATCTCAAAAATCTTATCTGGAGCACTGGAGGAAATCATTATGGTTCTCAAGGAGGAGGCAAGAAAGGTAAAAGCTAAAGATATAGCATTTAGACAGTATAAGGAGACCCAGAGAGAAAAATACAAAGAAGTGTATCAGGAAAAACAAAAGGCGGGAAAGTAATAAGGCAGGCTAAGGCACAAACTGATAAAAGAATGGCCCAGGTGGTATCAAAAGGGGGCAAGACATGTTTAAGGTATGTTAGCAATAAAAGGAAGACTAAGGGAGGGATTGTAAGGTTAACGAGGGAAGAGGACCAAGAAAAAGCAGACAACTTGAATAAATATTTCTGCTTACTGTTTGCAATGGAAGGGGAAGGGGAGGGACCACAAAAAGTCATCAGGAGCTTTGATGGGAGGGAAGTGGATACTAGACCTTTCTCTGAGGAGACAGTTCAGAAAGCACACTCTAATCAGAAGGTGGATACAGCCATGGAACCAGATGGGGTGCATCCAAGAGTGACGAGGAACTCAAGGAAGTACTGACTGTACCTTTGACAGACCTATTTAACAGATCTCTGGAGACCGGAGTGGTCCCAAAGGACTGGAGAAGGGCACATGTAGTCCCACTTCACAAAGGTGGTAGCAAGGAAAAGGTGGTCAGTTATAGGCCTGTTATCCTGACATTGGTGGTGGGTAAGTTAATGGAGACACTACTTAAGGAAAGGATACTGAAATAGCTGGAATCCAACAGATTTCAGGACCCAAGGCAGCACAGATTCACAGAGGGGAGGTCATGCCAAACAAATCTGATAGATATCTTTGTCTGGGTGACCAAGGAGTTACATCAAGTTGGAATGGTGGACATGGCCTACCTGAACTTCAACGAAGCTTTCAACACCGCTCCACACAAGAGATTGGTAAGCAAATTGAGTAGCTTGGGGTTGGGCAACAAGGTGGTAGCATGGGTAAGAAACTGGTTAGGAAATAGAAGGCAGAGGGTGGTGGTAAATGGAGTATACCCAAGAAGGGGCAGTGTGACCAGCGGGTACCCTAGGGGTCAGTGTCTGGGATTGCTTATCTTTATCAGTGGCACAGCACAGGGACTGAAAGGGAAGGTCTGTCTCTTTGAGAAAGACACCAAGATCTGCAACATGGTGGACACTCCATGGGAGTAGGAGGTGGAGAGGATGAGCAGGGATCTGAAAAATTGGAGTAGTCGCCATGGGTATGACAGTGGGGTTTTAATACAAAAAGTGCAAAAGGGCTTAGGCCAAAGAAATACAGGGTGGAGTACAAAATGGGTAGATGGACACTAACAATGACAAAACAAGAAAAACCTGGGGGTAATCATATCAGATGCTCTAAAGGTTGACAGACAATGAGTCAAGGCAGTAGGATGCTGGGATACACAGGAAGGGGTATCCCCAGCAGAAAAAGGGAGGTGGTGTTGTCCCTGTACAGATCACTAGTAACAGACTCTACCTTGAATGCTGTGTCAATTTCTGGAGACCACATCTCCAGAAGGACATAGATAGAGTGGAGGCGGTCCAGTGGAAGGCTACTAAAATGGTGTAAGGTCTGCACCATAAGCCCTATGAAGAGAGGCTAAAGGAGCTCAACATATACACCCTAGAGAAAAGGATGGAGAGAGGGGATATGATGGATACTTTAAATACCTCAGGGGGATTAATAAGGCACAGGAGGGGAGTATTTTATTCAGAAAAAAAGGTACTCTAGAACAAGGGGACATGCTATGAAGCTAGAGGGGGAAGATTCAGGAGAGATGTGAGGAAATACTTTACGGAAAGAGTGGTGGATTCATAGAGCAGCTTTCCAGCTGAGGTAGTGAGGGCAAAAACAGTGATGGGATTCAAAAACACCTGGGACAGGCACAAGAGAATCATAAGGGTAAGGAAGGAGGGAAAAGAGACAGCATCATAGATCAAGTGAGTCTACATAAAAATAAAGGTAGAAGAGGAAAAAAGAATAATGTGAGTAGACTGGGGGCCACGTTGTCTCTTATCTGCTGTCAGATTCTAAGTTTCTGTTTCTCAGACTGTCGCTTTGCTTGGCAGCACTGCCACCATCCCGTAATTCAAGATTTCAATAAGCAATGCTAGTATACTGTAAAAGCAGCATGAATAGGCTAGTTATGAACCAGACTAATGGGTTTTGTAAACCATTAGATACGACAAGGTGCTGGTTGTGCTGGAATAGCTGCATAACCTGGGATGTAGTGAGGCAAAAGGCTGTATAAAGGAACAGTGATTTAAATGGCATGGCAGCAACTTAGTCTGCTAGTAGGAATCCCCAGTTTTAGGAAAAGAGTGCAACTTGGAGACCTCGCTGTTGGTAGAAGCCAAATATAATGTACTACTGACACTTACCCACAAATTTACCTGCTAATAGTGGAGTGGCTTTCCTTCCTGCTGGCACGAACAACATAGGCATGTTCAGACTAGAGGTTTTGCAAGCAAAATGCAGGAAGCTAAGAATAAAGCTTAGGTGCATGACCTCTCAGGTAGTAGTCACAGGAATACTACCCCCCATACATGCGCAAACCAGAAAAGGAAGAGAGTCAGACAGACTAATGCATGGCTAAGGGTATAGTAGTGTAATAGGTTAGGGTTTTGTAAGCCACTGGGGGCCTCTTATACCTGGGAGGGGGCTACACAGAAGGGATGGCTTGCACCAGAACTAAAACAGCAGACGTTCTGACAAATAGTACTTCATCAATTACTAGCCGTGGCTTGTATATGAAATTTCATTTTCCAGCCACGGATAGTATTCAGGCAACTACTAATTGAGGGTGGCTTCGATTACACTGTGACTCCCTCTGTGATTTATGGTCCTATTAAAACCCCAATAAGCCAGCCTGGTAGTGCTGAGGGTTGAGGCACTGGACACCACATCTCGCACTAAGCCAGCCACCCGGGTACGGAAACGAACTGGGGTCATTGGGGTCAGCTGGGGGAGGGAGGGCAGGAGTTGGATTAAGCAGCTGAGGGCTCTCCTCCTCTCCCAGGGAGGGATCTTGCCGCCTCACCATACGGCTGCCCCAGGTGGAGGCCTGAGGGTAGCACAGGTCAGGAGCAACACAAGAATGGGTGGATGCTGCAGGACCACAGCGTGCATGCCTCCGCACGCATTCATGCCGCTGTAGCAGGGAGGGAGAAAATGGAGCTGGCAGGCTCTATGATGATCCCGCGCCGGCGACCAGATGTGACCCCCAAAAATGGGAAGGAGCCGCCTGCGGTTCCCAGAAAAAAGGAAAATAAACATCTGAAACTTACCAACACTGAGAAATTTGTAGGAGTTTGCAGAGAGACAGATATGAGCAAAAGAATAAGCAAAATAAAATGTTATGATCTGCAGTTTAAAAGCCATGTTGCTCACCGTACTGAAAAAGAGAGAAATCAGTCAGTGGTATCTGATCTAAATACTGATGAAAAGCAGGTTCGGGTCTGGCAAGGAAAGCTTTTGAAACTGAATCCTAAGCTTGCAGAATCACAGCAGACTGCCAGTAACAAGCAGCGACGCAGGCTTGATGGGGGGTGCAAATTTCCTTACACAAAGCAGGAAGGAGATCTTTCCAAATGGATCTCTCTTCAAAGGGTGTAGCACCTAATGGTGACTAGGAAAGTTATAGCACTGAATGAATCTGTACTGGTACCCGACCTCACATTTATAGACAGCCACTGGTGGCTTGATCACTTCTTGTTGAGATGGAGTTTCACAATATGTCAAAAGACACCTGTGGGTCAGCATCTCCCTTCAGACTTGTAGACCTGGGCACCCCATATACCCCATGCATGCTATTACATACATTACTGCAGCTTATGGTGCATCTGTATTTGCTTACACTTGTTATTATGTGCTTAGGAGCCATTATCCAGCATGATTATTTTGCTAGTGCTTGTGCGCCACCTATAGCTTTTTGCCACACTGCAATGATCAGCGTATTTTATGAATCGCTATATTGTTACCCAAAAGTAACCTTAGTCAGCTTACTCTTATCAGTGTGTACGTGCAGAACAAGAAATGATCTGTCTTAGGTGCTAACTTTCCACCAACAGAATTGCTATATTTTGCTCTTCTGCCTTTTTGGAACAGTTTGTTACCTAGTAATGCACTGTCTTATCTATAGTATAAGAATATCTGTAAGACTGTTTTTCACCAAATCTGCATGCTGACATCGCGGTGTTCGAAGGTTTCCAAACTCCCAGCATGTACACTGTTTTTCTGCATGTTTTGGAATAAACTATCTGTGATACCCGGACTTCTATGTCGTGTTTTGCCAACAGGTCTAGAATTGGCGACTGCGGCAGGACCTGTTTGGATAAAACCGAACCAGTACACCAACAGGTACACAGGTGAATGGGATAGGGATCACGCATGTGTTCAAACCTATGCCCCTTGTTTACTCTACCAGAAGATCACTAGGAACCCCCGCATCCATAACGGGATAGGGATCACTCAGGTGTCCATACCACGCCCCTTTTTCAACTTGTGACATTGGCCCAGTAGGACTTCCATACCAGAGCTTGTGGCTGTCTAGCTGTTGGGGTCTAGGTGAACTGGTACGCCTCAGACTCTCAGTTAGTGCAGTAAAGGGGAACCTCCAACAATGGCCATTAGTACTAAGCTCAAATTAGACGTCTTAAACTTTTTGACCTCCCATAGAGACTGGAGTGATTTCACGCCGGATGCGAAATCACAGACTAATTCGCTACAGTAACAGCAATCTGTACATGGAGGCAAAGTCTGCAGCAAAGAAACACAATCAAAAAAGTGTTATGGTTGCTGATCTGTATGCTTTATTCCAAGCAATGGAATCTGAAGTCCTGGCTCTGAGAAAAGAGTTAGGCTCCAAATCCAGGGAAGTAGGCGAGCAACAAAAAGATCTGGAACAAGACAATGAAAAGCTTAGGAACGAGAATCAGAATTAACTTGAACATGTGGTACAGAAAAACAGGGAGATTGTTAGGTTGGAGGAAGATAATAAAAGGTTATAGCAGGATAAGAGACATGTTACAGTTGAATGATTTGCTTATGAGTATGAATAATTCATTGCGGAGTGAGTATAAGGAGTTGAAGCAAAGGTTTGAGAGATGTCAGAATGCATTGGAAAAGGAGCTTAGAGAAAATTGCGAAGTGAATATCGCATACAGAGTTTTGCAGGATCATGTTAATAAGGGACAATTCAAAGGCAGTGTGGACCATTCGATGTTTAGAATTAAGATGATGAAGTTACGTCAGCAGTTGGCAATACTGAGAGGTCATGTGAAAGCTATGCCGTATGCCCCACCTATCATGTTGTCATCATCAGAAGATAATGATAGCAATGACGATGGCACCCCTTGGGACTCTGAAGGACTGAGGCCTCACCAACTGGTAGCCGCACTAAATAAAAAGGATAAGGAAGAGGTGGAAAGCCCGATTCAAAAGGCAATCTCAAAAGCTGGCATCTCAGACATCGGGCCAAAGTGCTGATACAAGCAGTCAGTGATACGTTGAAGAAGGAGGTGGAGAAATGGATCCTCCTTCAGGGCATGGTTAATGCTACAGCTGAGACAGTCGCCAAGGCCACTGTCGGACAGGCAGGGGGACCAAGTGCCCTGTAGACTACACAAGCCATCCAGAGAATTGAGAACAACACTGGCGAATGGCTCCTAGGACAACCTTAGCTGCCACTTGGAAAAAGTGCAGAACCACTGCCAAATGCTCAACCTTCAGTCTGAGTACCAAGTACAGGTTTTAAAGCAAACCGTGGACTCCAAGTTGTGAGCAAAGTTGCCAGAAGGTATACATAATGACGGCAAAGCTCCTTTGGACAAAGTCGCGGCTCACCTCTTGGTGGCACACAACTCCAACATGGTCGGCATAATGCTAGCAAGACAGGTGAAGCAGTGTATTAAAGAAATCCCAGACCAATACGAGAGCTGCTTGTGGCTCGCATATAGTGCCAACAAACATTTGGCCAGTGAGCATCAGGACCAGGACGCAATCATGTACAAATGCTTGTTTCTAAAAACCTCCAGCCACCTATCTGTGAAAAGGTGGATGCCACCATATTCCCTAAATGGGACCACCTCCATGAGATCATTGGGCAGGTGGAGCATGTGTATCAGGTCCACGCAAGGGACCTCGGTTCGGGCTCTCAGCCCAAGGTGGCTGCAGTGCAAAGCGGCACAGATTCCTCCACTCAGTACATGGTGAAAGGGAACTCAAAGGACCCCAACAAGACAAGTCCTCCTACCAAGCAAGGGGATACAACAACAAACAGAAATATCAACCAAACCGAACCAGTCGGACACGAAGGAAATAACAGATGGAAACAGGGGTCCGGACCTCATACAAGGATTTATTGGCTGAAGTCGGCCGGCTTCAGGAATATAAGTCCAAGAGTGAATCACTACGTACAGCACACAAAGACTGTGGCAGCCACCTCAGGAGCCAATCCAGCTTCCTTTGTGGAACAAAATTCCAATGGGGTGGCAGTCAAAATCCCTGTACTCGAAGCACTTAAATGCTCCGGAGATGGATGGCATACTGTCAGCGCCTTACAAAATTGTGAGACATCGGAGGAACGGTGTCAAGCCCTGGTCTGAATACTCACTTCACTGGTTACAGATGATTCCGGATGCCCGTGTGTAGAAGCACTGGTTGGGGGATGACAGCTTGAACTACTTCTGGACACAGGCGCCACTGTTTCAGTGTTGCAACAGAATGATCCTGAATACTCTCACTGGTCAACAGGGCAGGCTACTTCCACCCAGATCTTTAAGGGGACCGTAGTCACAACCTATATGTCCAAGCCAATACCCATCATCACTGGTACCTTGGAAGCGAAACATAATTTTGACCTCATGATTCTCTGTCATCATCAGAGCATCCTGGGTAATTAGATTTCCTCTCTCGATATGGGTGAGTGGTGGACTTGGCCAACAAAGTAGTACTCCAGGTGCCCGACCTGGGTCACCTGCTCCTCATTTCTGACTCGTACAGCACAGCAGCAGTGAAGGCCAATGACGCAATATGAAGTCATCCTCTTGTTCCAGCGCCATTCTCTCTTTCTGAACTGAGGCCTATTTTGAAATGCACCATGCTTTGCCAAAACAAATGCGATTGTGGCAGAATGAACACTCTCATATGGGTCACTGATGCAGACCTACCACGCCAAAGACAGTACCCTTTTCCAACAGGGGCTATCCCTCTTAAGGCCACAAAGACTCCCTTTAAAACAAGGGTCATTAGGTCCTGTGTCTCCACAGTCAACTCTCCGGTTTGGCCTGTAAAAAAGCCCAATAACTGCTGGAGAGTGACCACTGACTACAGGAAGCTAAACCAGGTCACCTCAAGTTATGCACCTACTGTGGCATCTGCCCCGAATTTGCTCAAGCTCCTAAAACCTCACCACAAATGGCTCAGCACCCTGGACATTTCCAGTGGTTTATGGTCATTGTTATTGGACCTTGAGAGCCAACACCAGTTTGCCTTTACCGTTGAAGGATGTCAGTACAGGTAAACCTGCCTCCCCAGGGTTTTCACAACAGACCCTCCTTCCACATCCACATGAGGGATACCAATATCCATGTTTTCCCTCCCTGACTGCCTCTTACAGTATGTGGATGATCTCTCTTTGCCTCAGAAGGCCTGGAAAACATCTACGGCAGGGTGTCTCAATGATGAGGCCAGCCTCCTGGGAAGGCCCAAACCTGTTCCAGAGGAGGCTCAGCAAGTCTGAAAAAGTACTGTATTTAAATTTTGAGTTTTAGATATTTTGTGTGAAGGAATGAGGCAAACTGAACAGAGGATAATAGTAGGTGAATTTACGATTTATTTACAAATTGGTGATCATGAAAGGCATGTTAAGCCAAGGCTCATTTGAGATGTACCTGGTGAAAGGTAGGGAGTGAATACAATTCAAAAGGTAACTGCAAAACAGTCAAGCAATACAAAATGAACAACAGTGCAAACAAATAGGAACAATGAGCAAATAATGAGAGGTAACAACTGACCAGTTAGACTGGTGGCAGAACAGTCCAAATGCAAGTGCTAAGCAGTAGTAGGAGCAAAAGCTGGAGGGAGCAAAAGGATCTCTGAGAAGTTACTTAATGGCAGGATGAGAGGGGAGAGCAGAAGTGGGTAAGAAGGTTCTTCCAGCTAAAGGGAAACAAACAGAGAACAGAATCTTACCCATGTAGGTAATGCAACAAGGGTAGCAATGGTTCAAGAGTCAAAATAGCAGAGCAGATAGGCTGGCCTGGAGAAGAAAGTTACATTGGGGTGTTACAATGAGCTGAATAAAATGAGAATGAGACCCAGCTACTCAAAGGAGTTTCATTTTATTCCTGATGCACTGTGAAAGTATGCTATTTTTCTATGGGGAAGCACAAGATTATTTTAATATTTGGGAGGCTCAAGATCTTTTCCATGGCTTGGGGAGGCTCACAATGATAAAGTCTGAGAACTAATGATCTATGATTCCTATAGGAGCTCCTTGCACTCCTACATCAGGCAGACCTCAAGTGCAACCCTGTGAAAGTATAGCTTTGTTTCCCGGAGATTTCTTTGTTGGGACTGCGTATTACTGCAGAAAAGAGTAATCCCACCTTGGACAAGGTCCAAGGCTTTCAAGATTTGCCCATGCCTACTAGTGTCTCCAGTCTTAGGTGCTTCCTAGGCATGGTCAATTACTACAGAGCTTTCATCTGTGATTTTGCACAGAAGGCCTCACCACTGTATGAACTACTAAAAAAGGATGTTTCCTGGTTATGGGGACCAGAACATACAGCTGCTGTGACTTCCCCAACACAGGCATTGGCATCAGCCACAGCTTTGGTAAGTCTCAACCCAGAGCT
This sequence comes from Neoceratodus forsteri, assembly GCA_016271365.2. Classification (NCBI taxonomy): domain Eukaryota; kingdom Metazoa; phylum Chordata; order Ceratodontiformes; family Ceratodontidae; genus Neoceratodus; species Neoceratodus forsteri. Next base: position 1,061,861,644 of record CM057458.1, on the reverse strand, counting down.
ACCATTCCATCTGGAAACTGCCACTTCTGACACTGCAATGTCTACAGTATTGGCACAACAAGTAAATGGGAACTCAGGCCCACTGCCCATGCCTCCCAGGTTCTGTCCCCAGTGGAACAAAAGTACTCTCTCTCTGTGAGAGAAATCTCCTTGCCACATTCTGGGCTGTGAAGCACTTCACCTAAATCATAAAAACACCAGACTTACCTACTAGTATCTCCTCCTACGGTACCGAGATATCACTGTACACCCCACAAAAATGCCATCTGTTTTGGCACACAGACTCCTGTACCAATGAGACCTGCATGAATGTGGCTTACAGCTGCCCACTCTGCCAGAACCAGGCCCTTTTCTACCCACCACTTAAACCACCCTAGCAGACGCTGCTCTATGCCACATCTTTACGGATGGCTCCTCCTGTTATCAAGAAGGAGAGCAAGTGGCTGTGTTTGGGGTCCTAGTCCTCAGTTCTGAGGGACACCCTGAGGTGTACAGATAGTGTACCATTTGATCCTCACAGTATGCAGAATTGGCAGCCATTGCCCGTGCCTTGGAGATTATCCAGGACAAAGAGGAGGATACCATAGTTTCTCTTACTCATTTGGGTATGTAAATCTCTTGCAGAATTTCTCCCTTTTGGAAGATGGAATTAGACAAAAAATTGGTTGCCCTGGTTTAAAGCAGTGCATGGAGTCAAGCAGACAGCAATGTATCAAAGGGAAAAATAAAAAGACCCCGCACTTGCACAATGCACCTTCTCAGTGAGACACCTTAAATCATATTTAAAGGTTAAAAAAATTCCATTTTATTTTATACAAACTTTTTAAAATTAGAAGCAAACGCTTATTGCTATAAATATCCTACCCCATGGTGCAAAAAACCTTCTGACGGCATTTTGCACCCTTGCAGGTGCTTCTTCAAGGGACAGTGCATTGTGCAAGTGCAAGGTCTTTTTTTCCCCTTTCAGGAAGACCCATGACTATGCTTCCACAGAAGGAATTCTAGTTAAATACAGAGACCTATTAAGGTACAATGACAGCCTAGCTGGGCACTTTATCTTCAGGCATTACATACATAAGGTTAAAGCCCATTCGAGACGCCTACCAACAATACTACGTTGAGCCGATACCATGGCCAAGGCAGGCGCTCGGGGGTATGGGTGATGAAACCTCAGGCTGAGATCCACCCAGTGGTCCCACTGGATATGGCTGCAGCACAAATGGCAGATCCAGAGATGAAAGAGGTATATAAATACCTCTCTAAGGAGACAGAAAAAGAAATATCAGGTCCTCCAATTAAGGCGTTCCTGGGTTAGACAGGCTTTTGGTGCTGGCTCTGATTCCCACAAAAGGGATGTGTGGCTATCATTATAGCCCGCAGACTACCACTCCATCTCCTCCAAGAAACAGCCAACCCTCAAGGCCACTATATCATTTTACGTGCTCTTCTTGGATACATGGAGATCGTCCTGGGATCCATATATGGGCCTAATAGTGATGACCCCTCATTCTTTACAACCTTGATATCAGACTTATCCCCTTGGAACTCACTTCTCATTATTCTTGGAGTGGACTGGAATTTGGTTCTTTGTAATGATCTAAGCAAAGCGACTTTATTTATATAGTGCCTTTCATAATCAAGGCGCTGTACATTATATAAATACAATAAAAACAATGTACATATTAAAATTATCAATACTTAATTAGGGAAAGCTAGTGAAAATAAATAAATTTTCAGCATTGATTTAAAGCTACTGACGGTCAGGCATTCTCTCAACCGACGAGGTAGAGAATTCCACAGGATCGGTGCTGCAAATGAAAAAGCTCGAACTCCAGATGTCTTCAAATGGACCCTGGGAATCTCTAGCAATCCCTAGTCAGCGGAGCGGAGAGGGCGACTGGGGGAGTAGGGTACCAGGAGATCTTTCAGGTAGTCGGGTCCCTGTTCATGTAGGGCTTTAAAGATAAGCAAGCCAACCTTATAGGTGATCCGCCACTAAACTGGCAGCCAGTGCAGTTCACAGCAATAGTATGCACATGACTGGTCCTGGAGGTAGATAGGACCAGTCGGACCGACAGGCATTAACACCCAGACAATTGGCCATCCGGGACCTTATGCACTCCTTAGGCCTGATAGACCCATAGAGGACACGGAATCCAGACCATTGGGAATACTCTTTCACTCTCTACCACATCACTTTTTTCTAGGATTGATTATTTCCTGTTAAGAGTGAATTATCTCTCCGGGATTGATTTATGTCATTATTCAGCTAAAGTTATATCAGATCACCACCCTGTCTTTATTCTGCTCAATTTCTCCCCATCATTAAACAGAGACAAAGTCTGGCGTCTCAACAGCCAGTTACTTAAGTCAAGTGAGGTCTTGCAATAGCTCAGATCTCTAACTAATAATTTTATGGAATCCAATTCTCCTTCCATGATTAAATTGGATAGCCTGTGGGGCACACTGAAATGTGTTCTTCGGGGGGAGCTAATTCGCCTGGCTTCTAAACGCAAGAAACACATGTCAGCTACCCTCTCCACTCTGTTATCTAGTATACAAATTGCTGAGGAACATATTTCCCTAACTTCCCCTTCAGCATATTGGGAAAAGCTAGAATCTCTTGGCTCTCAACATAATTTATTACTGGAAGAGAAAGCTGAACACCTTATTTTACGCTCAAAGGTTCATTATTTTGATCAAGGGGAAAAAGCACGGAATCTACTGGCCCTCCGTCTTTGTTCCCAAGCGATGGATAGAATTGTCTCCTCGATCTATTCAGACTCTGGACAACTCCTCACTTCTCCTAGGGATATTGTGAAGACATTTAAAATCTTTTATCAGCAATTATATTCTCCTCCCTCCATTCCATTCTCTACACTTCAGTTTGAATCTTTTCTTCAGGACATTACTCTTCCGCAGTTGACCAACACTCAGGTTGCCAGTTTAAAAGTCCCACTGACCCCTTCTCGAAATCTCCCAAGCCATTGACTCATTGTCTCTGGATAAATCTCCTGGTCCAGACGGTTTTACCACCAACTTTTATAAAGCACTCAAGGACCAAATGCCCCCATTCTCCTTAACACCTAAAACTACATCTTCGAGAAAGGCTTATGCGATCCTTCTTTGACTATGGCCACTACTGTTGTTCTACCAAAACCCAGGAGAGATCCCTTGGTCATCTCTAACTACAGGCCCATATCACTTATTAATGTTGACTTTAAAATCTTAGCCAAGGTACTGGCTGGTAGACTGAGTCAGGTATGGGGCTCTTTGATCAGTAGGAACAGGTAGGTTTTGTGAAAGGTAGACTCTCCGCTGATCATCTCAGGAAACTGTCCTACCTTTTTTCGGTGTCCAGGAAGTCATCCACCCCAGTGGCGTTGGCATCCCTGGACGCCGAGAAGGCTTTTGACAGAGTCTCATGGGATTACCTGTTTTCCCTGTTACCAAAATATCGCATTCTCCCAAAATTCAAACACTGGGTTAAGACTCTTTACTCCTTCCCATCAGTATGGGTCCTTTGCAATGGTATGTTGTCCTCATCATTTCCCCTTCATCAGGGCACCATGCAAGGATGCCCTCTCTCACCATATTTATTTAATCTATTCTTAGAACCTCTAATCTGTAAGCTTAATTCCTCTCCCGATATTTCTGGCATTTCCATAGGGCATGGATTACAAATGATCAGTTTATGCAAGCGATATTCTGTTACATGTTTCCTCCCCAGTTATATCTCTTCCTGCAGCCCTTCAGATTATTTCCCAATTTGGAGTCATTTCCAATTACAAATTAAACCTTAATAAAACTAAACTTATTCCCCTTAACAGCGCTACCCTTAGGGCTGATGTCGAACATCTCGGTTTATTATGGAGGGAAGGATAAAATGAAGTATTTGGGAATCTATCTTAGTACCTCTCCAGCAAAATGCAACAGTTTAATCTTGACTCTATGGTACCCCTTCTTAAGATGGACTGGAACCGTTGGTCCCTGTTACCCTCTCCAAGTGGGAATACTAAGTACTATAAAATGAATGTTCTTCCACAGTTACTATATCCCATGCAGATGCATAACTGGGTCCTTCCTCAATCATGGTTTGTCCAAATTCATAGGATTCTCACCTCCTTTCTATGGCAAGGCAAGCAGGCCCGATGGGCCTTCTTCATACTAATTCATCATAAGCAAGATGAGGGTCTACAAGCTCCCAACTTCTTCTTGTACTATTTGGCTCTACACCTAACATGGCTCTCCTACTGGCTGAAGCCACCTGGGCACAATTCCTCCAGCCTATATAACCCTCTTTGGGTAGAAATTGAGCGTTCTCTGTCACACAAATGGGCTTGATATTCGTTTACTCCTCTTTCTCAGCGAAAAAAAACTCCCCCGGCAATTGTATGATAAACCCTTGAGAGCTTCCTTCCAGACTCACTTGCAATTTAACTCTTTACTTAAGACCTGGCCATACCAAGACATTTCTCAGCAATTATTTGAAACCCTAACTTCTTGATATCTGGGAAATGCTCTTCAAAACATTTTGGCCCGATATAGGAGTTGATACAGTCCAGGACTTGGTTTCCATCAGAAACTGATGTCCTTTCAGGAAGCTACCACTCAATGTGGCTGGCCCATTACCTCAATTTTTCGATTTTTCAGATTTCTCACATGCTGCTAAAACACTTTGGTAGTGGATCATGGCATAGTCCTTTCAGTTCAATTGTCTTCCCTTTTCTCAATTCAGCACTGGATACGCACTTAACTTCCCATTATTACCAATCCTTACAGTCCAATCTGGTTGTCAAAGATGCTCCACGGTTCTACTGGTGGGACCAGGCCCTTCCAGCCTCTTCCTCTCCCAGAAATTGGTCACTCATCTGGAAACATTTACATAAGCATATGAAATGGGACCATTACCATTTTATGCAATTTCAGATAATTCATAATCTCTACTATACCCCAGTAAAATTGCACAGAATGGGTCGATTACCCACAGATGTATGTTCCAGATGTGGCAAAGAGCCTGGCACCCTGTTGCACATTTTATGGTCATGTGAAAAGGTGATCCCTTTTTGGGCCTCGATACAAACCCGTCTTGATCCCCTGTTAGGCTTATTTGATAAATTGTCTCCTGATATTTGTATTGTTGGTGACTATACAGATACAGTGATTGGAAGGTCGCACATTGCCTTGGTTTCAGCCTGTGCGAAGAAGGTTATTCTTAGGCACTGGCTAGATCAGAGCACTCCATCCTATTTAGAATGGTTTAAAGAAATAATGTTAGCACTACAAGCTGAGCGCCTCATAGCAAGCATGTCTAATAAGCTGCCTAAATTCAATAGTATTTGGGAACCTCTTTATACTTTAACAGTTTAAGTGGTTAACTTATACAGTACTTTTCATAATTTCAGTATTACTCTGTGATATAACCCTACGACTAATAAGTTGATGTTTTTTTTTCTTTGAGTACTTCCTGTGGCAGGGGGTAGTGAAGGTGGTGTATGGGGGTCTTCATTTAGACAATATTAAAAAAGATTGTCTCTGTTCATATGATTTCTCTTAACCTCTAACACTAACCAAGGTTTCATCTGGTTTTCCAATTTGCATGTGTTATGGAGATCTCTGAATTTAATAAAGTATATTTAATTTGAAAAAAATAAAACAACTAAAAGAGGTAGATGGTTTACACAAAGGGTGGTGTTACAATGAAACTCTACCAGAAAGCATAGTTCACAGTAATGATATTGATCAGTTTAAGAGACTACTAGATGAACATATGGGAGAGTCCAAATTTAATTTCTGCCACTATGTGGTGAGTTACCAAAGGCTAACGCAAACAGACTCGATCCCAATTCTATGATTCTGGACCTGTCATGGACAGCTGTGATCACCACTGAATCCATTTCAAGCTGGTTGCACAATAAGGCTTGTTAGATGGTGCAGGGTACATCTTGTTAGCCTTTGTAGGAACAGCTAGTGTGGCATTAGGACTATGCCGAGCTGCATAGGTGGCATCCTCCAGGGCTGGGTACAGTGCAGGAATTAATATACTATAGATGGTGACTCTGGCACCTCTAAAAACTTCAACAAATTTTTTTGTGAAGTCTTCCTCTTTTAGAGTGAATCTCATGACAGCTTGCATTTTCTGTCCTCTGGTGGTGATCATGGGGTATTCACCACTGATTCCTCACTGCACTAAAGTGGAGCTAGTACCAGGTAAGTACTGGTCCTTAGCATAACCCTCCACTTCTTCATAATCTTCTTCCATTATGCGGTCTGGGTTAAATTCCACCTCGTTGTTATCCCTCTTAGCAATGTGAATTAAGGACCTCTCCGACAGTGCTAACAGCAGCTGAGTAGGTCACCAGCTACAGTGTTGGGAGGCTTCGTTGATGGGGTTTGGGAAGTGGAAGGTCCCATCGGCATGAGTACAGGCCGATCAGGCAAGCATATCAACAGGTGTCATATAATTTCTGAAAATGATACCAGCACTGCGTGTGCTTCGACAACACCCACAGTAGGGGTCATGACTGTAATGGTTGATGGTGGGCAGGACCCGGTAACAACAGCGTCACACTACCTGTTATAGGCCTGGTAGCACCTAAGCCAGACCCTGAACCTGGTGCCTGGTCAACGGTCGGGGGGGCTTTTTTCATCATTGTCATAGCAGATGATGTGATTAAAGACGTACCTGTTGGCCACAAAGATGACCAAGAGCGTGTCAGGGAAGCCTCGTCTTTATCCTTGTCTCAATGTTTATGCTTGTGGCTGCCCGATGATGATTTTTTCTTAGATTTCTATGATCAGAATTCAGTCAATGGGGCAGGTGACATGGATTTCTCCAGCACCTATTTTTCCATCACTGCCAAAGTTTTCTTTCATAAAAACGTCTGGAGTGCCCCTTTTCTGTGTTGTCTGCTAGCAGAGTTGAAGCACCACAGATCTGACATGTTTGAACTTTGTGACAGAGACCCAAAAGCAGACACACACTTCAGGGGTACCGTCTTTATAAATCTTCTCTACACTCAGAATACTAAAATAATTTTGTGGGCCTTTGGCAGAATACAGAAGACCAGAAAATCATTAAAGTAGTGATTCTTAAATATTTAGAAACATAACGAGGGCAGCTAATCATCTATGTGTCTTTGTGTGTAAGTCTGATGCATATGATCGATGACAAGGAAAGAACTAAGGTGAGATAGGGCTGTCCATGTTTATGTAGATGCTGATGCATAATGTTTTCATGGGTGTCCCCTGCCTTGCAAAAGCTTCTGTGTGGTTCTAGCACTAACATGGGTATAGTTACAAAGGTGTGATGATGAAAGTGAAATCCTTTAAGAATTTCTCCCTTCTCAAGAGAGGGACAAAGCTCTCACCAGAAAACTCCAGGCACTGGAGTAAGCTAGCAAGTACACATCAGTTTTGAATTGTGTGGGGATGCAAAAGGTCCAAATCTGGATGATCTCACCTTTGAAGCGGTCTTCCACCACTGAGGTCAGCAGCTCCTGTTCGTGTACTCTAGACTGACTTCCTTTATTTGTCTGGTAAGGCATTTTGGACCCCTGGAAGATGTACAGCTGAAAGTTCTAGACCACGTTCCAGGGTCCAATGCCACTGCTTCCCAGCACAATGGATAGGAATGAGTACCCCTTGTTTGTTAATGTAATGCATTATACTGACACTGTCCAACTGCATTAACTACGGGCCTGGTGTCAGATGCTCCTGAAATGCCTGGAGACTGTACAAGACAGCTCACATCTCCCAGATATTTATGTGCAATTTCTTCTCCACCTGGGTCCAAATATCTATTGTTTGGGAGGCCCAGGTGTGCTCCCCCACACAGATAAGAATACCCTTGAGCAAGTTGGTGCGGTCCATCCACCACATCAATGCTTTCATCAAAGGACACAGACTTGCACTTGTTTGCCTAGGTCGTTGGTTGCTTGGTCCCACTGGACTCATAGGGACCACTATGGGATCCGCATAAGTGGGCCAGTGGTACTGTAACAATGGCTGCTGCCATAAGGCCTAGAAGGCATAGCAGGGTCTTGACTGGGACATACTGACTGTGGTACACAAACTCTGCCTCATCAGTATGGCATTCTGCTCTGTCCAAAGGCAAGAACGCACAGCCCTGAGCTGTCCCTATGTACTGCAGTCTTTGTCAGGAGGTAAGTATGGACTTTGGCAAACTGACTGTCACCCCAAAGGATTGAACGATTTCCTAGTTCAAGCCATTTTGTATAGTAGTTATTCCCTTAAGTGGGCCTTTAATAGCCAATCGTCCAGGTAAAGAAACACGTTCAGGCCTTCTCTGCGAAGGGCTGCTGCTATGGCCTTGTGTTAGGGTCAAAATCAGGGGGTCAGTTTGACCCCAGGCTCAAAAGTAGGTACAAGTTAAAAGTTGGGGCAGTGTACTGAAATTTGAAATTGTTGCATAAGAAATAAATGACTTTAAATTAAAATGGCTTGTATGTATCATGTTTTGTCTGTGGGTGGAAAAACTATGTTTGTATTGATATGTCAGGCTTTTTTCTTTTTTATAAATTTCGGGACAAAAAATAAATTAATTTGAATCTGCATTCATATATGTAATGTTAATAATATGCACATACTGACGTTTTCAGCATGCAAAAACATTTAACTAGTAATTTAATATATGCCTTTCTATTCTGTTGCCGTTGTTTCTTTAACAGTTCTGTCTTATTATCTGTATTCATGCTTCAGTAGTAAAAGCAGCTAGTTACCTGCCTTTTAATTTTTAAACATGTTGAAAAATAATGTTTTTTTTTTATTTAGTATTTATATAATAATCTGCCCGATTTCATGTTTGTCTTTTCCAGCAGACAGTTGTAACTAACTAGGTACCTGCATCGCAGTTTTTAAAGTTGTTCCTTATTATAAGAAATAATAAAATCTATTTTAATCTGCATTATGTGTCATGGTTATCTTTTCTAATAAAAATAATTCAGACTTAAGGACGATTTGCCTTTTCTTAGGCCATGGGTGAGTCTGGGAAAGTTACACTGCAGTAATTGTTTCCCAACACTATCCCCTGGCTTGCCCTCACCCACTTCCATTCAACCCCCCATAAAAAAATACATTTCTGCTTAAGGGCAATAGCAGTCAGTTGCTGATCAAACCACATCGCCCACACTGTGTCACTTAAATGAGCTAGTTACTACTGACAACCCTGGCTCCACGATGTAGCTGACACCTCTCTGTCTCTTCCAACCCCCCCAACACCAACCCCATCAGCATGCAGTGCTATAAGCAAATGTGCCTGCTCGCATGTCTCTCGGATCACACTGAACCCAGCTTCTGCTGAATCTTCAGTCACATATCACAGCTACTGCTGAAAACATTACAACCCAGCTGCTGAACACCTCCCACCCCAATGAGCTGCATTAGCTGCTGTCTACTGATTTAAATGTGCTCCTCCAATAAATTAGGAGTGCTGTCACCTGAGTTGCATCAGAAAGGTATCACTTTCGTGATACTTCCAAGGTCCCAGGAAATGGATGCACATCAAGCGGACTCAAGCTCCGATCTCAGGCAGTTGCTGCACAGAAAACAGGATGCAGAAAGTGCTCCATGTGGCAGCATGTGGTGTTGCATATCCAAAGCAAGATTATTGGAAAAGGGCGATTTTTCATACTAGCATTGCCGATTATTCAAAATGAGCAACGAAGGCCATGCCATGATGCAATTGAATCATGACAACTGCGATGCACTGAATCAAGAGTAATGCATCAAAATGGTAAATTTCACTGAGGAGGACTTCACTAGTGCGTTAATGAGCGCCGTAGACCCATGGCGCAGAAGGCAAGCCAAAGGGCATGACTCTGAACTGATAATCTTCCCCTTCCAGCATGAATCTCAGACATTTTCTGTGATGCTTCCTGAATTTTATATGAAGGTAAGCATCCTTCATATCTAGAGAAAATATCCAGTCCCATTTGAAACAGGGGAATCAGAGTCTGTAAAGAGACAATATGGAACTTCTTGTACTCTATGTAGAAGTTGAGGTCTCTCAGGTCTAGAACAGGCCTCAGACCTATTGTCCACTTGGGGACTAGGAAGTATCTGGAATAGAAGACCTTATTCCTCTGCCTGAGAGGAACTGGTTCTAGGGCATGTTTTTGGAGTATGGCCTGCACCTCATCTCTCAACAGGGACATATGTTTTGGGATTCATTGAGACTAGTAGCGGATGATCTGGAGGGTACTCAAAAGCTCCAGACCATGGCCTTCACAGTAATGTCCAGTACCCATTTGTTAGTGATCTCCTCCATTGGCACAAATGAAGGGAGAAATGACCCCTATAGCCACCCCTGGGGACAATGCTGGTTGGGGATGTATGTTTGCGAGTCATGCTGAAGGGCACCAGAGGGAAGGGTGACTGGCAAGGCTCCAGTGTTTTACCTCCTCTTTGCTGCCCATAGGTCTGTCCACCACCTCTGGCAGTTGGTGGATGACACTGACCCCTACCTCCACCCTTGCTTGGTGTGGGTACAAGGATTTGATGAACCTCAGTGGCATCCTAGATGACTGAAGGTCTCTTAATGCCTCTTCAACATCATAGCCGAACAGTTTGTTTCTAAAATGGGTATTTAAAACTACCTGTTGAACATCACTGGCAAACCTAGCTACTCTAAGCCAAGTATCTTCTCAGAAAATGCCAGTGGCAGCTGCTCTAGCAGAAGCATCTGAAACATCACAGGCTGAGCTGTTTAATACTTACCCACTTCAGCCCCTGCAGTTAGGGTTTCATTAACTCTACTTTGGCATTACCTTCAGGTAAGGTTGGCACTTCACCAGAGGGTATTTTGGTATTTAATCATGTGGGCCTGGTAATCTGTAGGTCTAATGAGGGAGAGGTATAAGTACATTTCCCCCTGACATCTAACCTCCTGGATTCTTTGTTAAGAGGAAGGGAGCGCATGTGTTTAGGCACCCTGGATCTGTCATGGGCAGCTGTGATCACCACCAAATCTGTTTCTGGCTGGCAGGCTGGCATAGCAAAGCTTGACAGATGGTGCAGGGTACTTCTTGTCAACCTTTCGAGGCACAGCTGGTATAACATTAGGTCTATACCAAGCTGCATGAGTGGCATACTCCAGAGCTGGGTATAGTGGAGGAATGACTATGGATGATGTTTCTGGCACCTCCCAGAACTCCAACAAATTTTTCTTTCGGGAGTCTTCCTCTTCCAGTGTGAAGCCCATGGCGGCCTGCATTTTCTGCATCACTGCCTGAAACGAGAGATCCTCTGGGTAGTGACCTTGGGGTATTCACCATAGATTCCCCAACACAGGAGGATAAAGTGAAGTTAGTACCAGGTAAATACTGATCCTCAGCATAACCCTCCTACTCCTCATAATCTTCCTCTATTATGAGGTCTGGTTTATATTACACCTTGTCGTCATCCCCTCGATAAAAAGATAGAAGACCATGTCAGCAACGTGGTGGTAGCTGAGAAAGTCCCTTTTGAACAGTGCTGGGTGGCTGCGTTGTCAGGTTCTGGCAGGTGGGAAGTCCCGTCGATGTTAACACAGGCTGATCAGGCAAGCCTGGCAGTAGTCGGGGTATCATTTCTGAGAATGACACCAGCACAATCTGTGCATCGATGATACCTGTATTAGGGACTGTGACTGTGATCGTCCACGGCGGGTGCAGACCTGGTGACAAACGCATTGTACCACCTGCAGTAGGCTCAGTAGTGCCAAAGCCAAGCCCCGACATTAGAGTATGGTCGATGGGCAGGGGAGCTGTGGTCACTGCAGTTGGAGTGAACAATGACAATGTGAAAGCGGTACCTTCTGGCCACAGCAGTGACCTAGAGTGCATCAAGGAGGCCTTGCCATTGTCCCAGTGTATATGCTAGTGGCTTCCCAACAATGATTCAACTTTAGATTTCGATGACCAGGACACAGTTGATGGGGCAGGCAACACAGATTTTCCTGCACTTGTTTCTCCATGGCTGCCAAAGTCTTGTTTAATAAGAAGTCTTCCAGCACTCCTTTTCTGCATCACATGGTAGCAGAGTTGAAGCCCTTACAGATCTTACACATTTGATTGTTGTGATAGAGGCCCAAATAGCAGACACACACTTCGTAAATCTTCTCTCTGCACTTGCAACATCAGAACAATTTGGTTGGTCACTTCAGCAGCATACAGAAAAGCCAAAAAAATGACTAAAATAGTGATTCTTTACTATTTGGAAAAATAAATGACAGTGGCTAATGTTCGACATGTCCAAGTATAGGTCCAATGAGTATGACTGATGGCAGAAAATTAACTGACAGGGGGTTGCCCACATTTATGTAGATGCTGATGCATGACATCATCATGGATGGCCCCTGGCTTGCAAAAGTTTCCGTGTGGTACTGGCACTGACGTGGGCATAGCTCCAAAGGTGTGGCCTGATGAAATATCCTCGAAGATAAAAATATCATGTATTAGGATTTTAATGTATGTGTATGTTAATGTTTTGTTTCTTTGATGTTTTTTTATATGTATTAAAATTTATGAAATAAAGATGAGAAAGTAAAACAGAAAAAAAAGTTATACCAAGAAAGACATAATGAGTGGTTGACAGCTTGTTTCCAAATGAGTCCTGGGGGTGAGGGGTATGGAAGCAAGCACCACAGACCAAAAAACAAACAGTAATTAACAGCATTACAAAAACAGAGGATAGTTAAGGAAACGTGAGACCACTAATCACAGATGCAGGGAGGAGACGATATCAGACAATTTCATGTCAGCAAAACAGGCTGTATGAATATTTCACCTCAGTATTTACCATGGATGTGTTAGGAGACTTCCCACATCTAGACAAGACATTAAAGGATAAGTAGAGGGTGACTGTAGTCCAACAGATCCAGCTGTGGGCTTAGTTATGTACAGCTGGATAAATGGAAAGTTAATGATTCACAAGGACCAGAGGATTTACATGCAAGGGAGCTCGAGAAGCAATAGGATGTAATAGTAGGTACTCAAGCAATAATTTAGTCAAGAAGTCCTTGAAACTATCAAGGCCAGGAGACTAGAGGAGAGCAAATGTGACTCTTAGTTTAACAAACTCTAGCAAGAGCCAATGCAGCTGCAAAAGAATGGTATTATGGATAGCAAGAAATGTGTAAACTAGCAATTTTTGCACTAATCACTAAGCCACCAAATTGCACTTTCTAACTGTTGTGATACACACAAACTGACTAATACATACATATATACACACATATATTCCAGTGTGTAACACAGCAGTGCAGTGTCTACACACAGTTTTACAGATTAAAAAAAAAAAGACATTGAGGGACTGTTTTCTTCTTTTCATGCTCCAAGAGGCATTGGATGGTGGAGGGGTTTGCCACTAGACAACTCATATATAAGCTCATTAGGGAGACCGCTAACTACCACTCTGACAACCACCACCTTTGCCACAACTCAGGGGACTGTCTCTGAGTGGGTGAGTTGAGCAGTTCAAAACAAAATTCTGTTCCTGATATTGATATGTAAGAAAGAGAGGACACAACAGCACAGTGTCAGCAGAACTTTCTCTCTCTCCTTTCATCTGTCTGTCATAAGCTTCTCGGAGGAATTGTCAGTAAATATTACTGAACGATAAACTGACACTGTCCACTTGGTCCTCAGAGGTCTGTGGGTGGGTGGCTGGGAAGACAGCAGTGGAGAAAGAGGAGAGAACTGCACAGAATTAAAAGAAATGGGCAGGAATAATAACGTGGTGACAGCTAATACACATTATCGAACAGCAACATGACACTTGCCACTGGGCCTCAAAGGTCCGTGGCACAGGTATGTTGGGAGACAGCAGTGGAGAGAGGAGAGAGAGAACTGCACAGAAATAAAAGAAATGGACAGAGACAATGTGGTGACTGCCACTACACATTACCGAATGGCAAGATAACACTTGCTGCTCAGTCCGTGGGGTGGGTGGGGAGACAGACAGCACCAGGGGCTGGACATTCATTTACTGTGAGCTTACAAAACACAGACATTCACGCCCACTGTGTTTAGCTGAGAACGCTGTCTCACTTAGCGGGTAAGTACTGTTACCTGCAAACTGTGTGTCGACACAATAACAAGATCAGGCCACTTCTTGATCTGTTCTCTGGGGCCCCATCACCACTTGCTGTGCAGGTAAGACAGAGTAATGAATGGTCAGGGTGGCATCTGCAAATAAGATCACAGATTTTTCAATGCCCATGTTATAAATCATTTTAATTGGCAGCTGTTTATAAAGTTCTTATTTAATCATAAAACTGCAAGTTTGAATTATTTTGGAGGCGATGAGTCATTTACATAATGAGTTGGAGGTAAGCTTTTGTTCCTTACGTTGAGACGAGAGATTCAGTTTGCAGACAATCCCTGTATAGGATGTTCACCACTCTAACTGGACATACCGATTCTTAACATACTCATAGATAAGGCAGGAGTATAATTTTATCTATATCCACTGCTTTTTGTCTCCCCACACACACCCCCAGCATACTGAAGAAACTCTTGAAACTTGATGGTTTTGTCCCTTGCCTCAGTCAATACATTTACATTGCATTAGCAACTTCTAATGTTTGAAATAGTAATGCACCTCTTTTAGTTAGTTTTCAATTGTTAGCTATATTTGTAATTTGTAAATGGATTTTATCAGGCTATTACGCATGCAATCTAGATATTACTGTGAACTTATAATTATATATTAAGTTAAAGTACATATGTTAGATGAATTGCAGATTATAAAGCTCTTGTAACAGAATTTTTCTGGCGACCAAAATGACCTGTGTTATTCTGATAGTTATGTGTTCTAACCTTAAAATTGTATAAATAAAAAGTTACAAAAAAAATGGTTCTTAATCGAGTAGCAACATAGGTAACATGCCCTTCTGGTTCTGACAAACCACCAGTAATGTGATCCCCATAAATCTATCCTGACAACATGAGGCAGCCTTTATAAAATAAGTGTACCAAAGCATGCGATTCCACTTCTGGGCTCTGCGACATGATAAACCACTCAAGTTTTGCTCACGTGGTATATGTCACCAGAACCCCTTGATGGAATCACAGAATTGATGCTCATGGCTTTCTATCTATTATTCTGTTCTTTGTTGGTTTGATTTGTACACAAAGCAGCAATGGTGCATGTTTGAGGAGCAATCTGGGACACGTGATTCAAAAATTGGTTTTAGTTTACCTGGTGAACCTGTCTTCATGACATCTACCCCAACTTGAGCGAAGGCTCAGCAGCAAGAACTGCATAGTCTCCTTGATGGACACATTAAAGTTGAAGTTGCAGAATGCGCTTGGAACAGAATTAACAAGATATGGTTTTCCTTTGCTGTCCTTGTAGGATGATTTCATTCCAAGGAATGCAGCTTTTCAGCAATTAATTTCTTATCAACAGACGCCTGCCTTGAAATAAGAAAGAACGCTAGGATTCAGTATGAGTTTAGATCATTAAGTTACAAAACTTTTATACTGTAATAGTTACTGGTCACAAACCCACATATGGGAAGTTGTTCAACCAGGAAAGGCACACCAAGCTGAAGCTTGTTTCAGGTGTGACCTGGGAGCACAAGGAAGTTAAGTGACTTGCTCAGGGTCATAGTATATAAGTGGGTGCTGATGGATTCACACAGGTCTCAAGGTTTGCAACTCAGTGCCCTTAACCACTACATTATACTGCCTCCGATATGACATATGATACAGCCTCTGTTTAAAACAGGTGTACAATATAATAAAGAATGGTGACAGTCTTCACTGAGTGACATAGGACTATGAAGTAAAGGTGGAAAACTAATAATGTACCCTCTACAAGTGCCATCCTGCTTTTAAACAGAGCAGACATTCCTGGTTGTTTATGAAAATGGGCATATTGTATATTGCTCATCAGCTTGCCAGAAAATTGAAATGAAATTTGATGTGTTGTTAATTTCATTCATTACCCAAATTTAAAGAATATATCCTAATACTAGCCTTGAAAATATGAAAAGAGGATCTGTTCTCTACAAATGGGCTTGGGACACTCCATTTTTTGTTTTTAACCACTATATTTTATTTGAGGGAGTTCAGGGAGGTACTGGCTGCACCTCTGACAGCCCTATTCAACAACTCAGTGGAAACAGGAATTGTTCCAGGGGACTGGAGGAGGGCAGGTGTAGTCCTGCATGATAAAAGTGGTAGCAGGGGGGAAGCTGGCAAATATTGGCCAGTCAGTCTGATATCAATAGTGAAGAAGTTAGGATTGTGGACTATCTTGAATCCAGTGGGTTATAAAAGTCAAGGCAGCAGGGATTCAGGGGATGGGAGGAGGGGAGTTATGTCAAGACGAATCAGATAGATTTCTTTGACTGGGCAATCAAGGAAACGGATCAGTGGTGGTGGATGGGCCTACATAGACTTCAGCAAGGCCTTGACACTGTATCACATAGGAGGCTCATAAGGTAACTAGGCAGTTTGGGATAGGTCCTTATGTGGTAAACTGGTATGAAGCTGATTGATGGATAGGCGAATCGAGACTGATGGTAAACGGAATCACTCAGAGGAACGGGAGGTTGGCCAGAGGTACACCTCAGGGCTCAGTATTGGTTCTGGTCCTCTTTAATGTCTTTGTAAGTGACATTGCAGAAGAGCTGGAAGGAAAGTATGCCTCTTTGCAGATGACAGCAAAATCTACATTAGATGGACACTCCAGAGGGAGTGAGAGAATGCAGAGATCTAAGAAAACTTGGGGAGTGGTCAAGGGTATAGCAGCTGGGTTTCAATGTGAAAACATGCCAAAATCATGCATCTAGAGCACAGAAACATAGAAGTGAAGTATAAAATGAGAAAAAGCGTTATTGTCGCTCACCAAAGAGGAAAGGGACCTTGAAGTAATCATATCTGATTATGTCAGGGTGAAAAGTCAATGCAACAAGGCATTAGATAGGGCCAGTCGGATGCTGGGGTGCATAGGGTGGAGCATCACCAGCAAGAGAGAGTTGGTGTTGCCACTGTATAGATCATTGGTAAGACCTCACTTGGAGCCGGCCCGGTGGTGCTGAGGGTTGAGGCACTAGATGCCACACCTCGCGCCACACCAGCGACTCGGGTTCAGTAATGAGCCCAGGTCGTCGGGGATCGGCAGGGGAGAGAGAGGATTGAGCATCCAAAGGACTGCTCTCCTCTCTTGGGGGAGGGATCCAGGGCTTGCCCGGTGCAGCAGCAACCCACAGTGGAAGCCAGAGGTACTGCGCAGCTTAGGGCAGAAATAGTGAGGACAGAGCTTTGGCGGACGTCAGAGGATGTCGTTGCATGTCCAAGCTCAGGAGGAGGGGCAACCACAAGAGAAAAACCCTGGAGGACTGAGGAGGCGACGAGGTCCTCAGGAGTCATCCCGCACATTCCCAATGCCGGACTGCGCACCAGGTAATCTCAGGCTCCATCCATGGAAGATGGACCCTCTAATTTCAGAAAGACGCCGCCAAGGTAGGGAGGGGCCCTCCCTGGGGTGATCCGGGAGCTGGGAAGTCTCTGTGGAAGGGATCAATGGTGGGAATCTCGGCGGAAGTAACAGGGATGAGCTAAGAAGGCACCTCTGAAAAATGCCTCAGGACAACGGTGAATAAAAAAGAATTTGAAAAAAAAAAAAAAGACCCCAGCTGGGCGCTGTTTCCAGTTCCGGAGACCACATGTCAGCCAAAGACATGACAGGGTACAGACTGTCCAGAGGAGGGCAACTAAAATGGTGCAGGTGCTGCATCAGAAGTTCTATGGAGAGAGAAATATATATATATACACACACACATATACACATATACACCCTGAAAGAGAGGAGGAGAATGGGGACATGATAAGAGATTATATATACCTAACAGGGTTGAACAGAAAGGAGGGAGTATTTTCTAAGAAGATGCATAGGAACAAAGGACCTGCAATGAAGTTGGAAGGGGAAAATTTAGGAAGGATATGAGGCAGCATCTTCACTGCAAGAGCGTTGGATGCCTGGAAATGTCTTCCAGTGGAGGTAGTGTGGTCAAAATCAGTGGTGGTTTTCAATCATGCATGAGATTGGCACAAGGTAATCTTAGTTGGGAAATGGGGAGCCAGGGATCAGGTAGGGTCTGCAGTGACAGTATAGGCAGGACAAACAGACAGGTTTGGTAGGCCAAGCGGTCCTCATCTGCTAACAAATTCTATGTTTCTTATTGATTTTTCATTCCACAGACAACATATTCACAAACTGTCAAAATCCTCAAATAACATATGCAAACTGCCAATATCCCCAACTATTTACAAGCATCAACAGCGTTATTAAATTGATTCTGTTAGTAGAGAGGTTTACATATATTTGCACATTTCATCATTTGTTCTATATTTTTTGAACATGGATTTTTAATAAGATTTCACATACAAGTAAATAAAAGCATAAAGGTATCTGATTCTTTAATAATCTTATAAACTAGACTAGCAGTTTTTTCTTATTTGGGCTAGCTTAATAACAGAGACCACTCCATATTCTACTAAAATGAGACACTGATATTGAACATATTTGATGATAATGCTTGACTAAGTTGTAAGTACAACCAAAGAGTTAGTTCAGATGCCTTATTTAGTTTGAATTTCAGCCAAAGAAAGTAACTGATTATTAGGAGAATTCAAGATATCTTTGACAACTTTAATGCCAGCTCTGCTTCATCATATATCCTTTTTTAGGAGGCAGTATAGCGTGGTGGTTAAGGGCACTGAGCTACAAACCTGGAGACCTGTGTCTCAATCCCATTAACCCCCACTTGCATATTGTGTGACCCTGAGCAAGTCACTTGACTGCCTTGTGTTCCCAGTTCGCACCTGGAAACAAGCTCCGGCTTAGTGTACCTTTCCTGGTTAAAGAATTTCCCCTTCCCTAAAGGGACTTTTTTCCCTTCCGTTTATGGATTTACTATTATACAGAACTAAGGGACTACTCCAGAAGGGGCAGTATTGCAATGGAAGAGTTTTATCATTCATAAGAGAAGAAATTCCTTTGCAGAGCCAAACAGAAACAAAGACGCAGGGGTGATTTTTTTTTTTTAAATGAGCAGGAATCTTGAGAAACAACAGGTCTGTAAGAGAAAAATACTTTGTTTTGTTCCACCATCAAACAGAAGGGGTATCTCATTTTGAGTAGGTTAGAATCAAAAAGATTTGTTTCAATAAGAAGGCTCAGTGGTAGCCTTCCCACCAAGGCAGTCCAAAGACACCATCTCTCCGATTAGCCCTAGCTTTCTTTACATTTAGTCTGGTGAGCGTCCAGCTCAGAGAAAAGATGAAATTATTCTGTCAATTTTCCTAAACCAATTACGGTTAATAAAAGTGGGATGATTGTTTAAAATATAGAGCATTTCTGAGGCTGCAATTGTTTTTATTCACTGATTTTTTTTTTACCCAAAATAAGTATAATTTGCTCCATTTGTTCGGGTCTTCCTGTGTCATTACAATTAGGGAGTTTTAATTGGCCTCTTTGGTTTGACTAACTGAATTAGATATGGATGTTCTTAGGTATGTTACGGATTTAGAGGTCCAATTGCTATCAGGAGAGGAAGTTAACCTGTTCCTTCCAAATGTTGAGACATTAAGTATGAGACCTACTGTCTTGTTCCAGTTTACTGATAACCCTGATATTCTCTAACAGTTTCTAAAATTAGTTTCAGGTTGGTAGTAGAAAATAGGGTTGAGAAACAGTTAGCAGTGAATCATCTGCATAAGCTAAATTGTTCTGAGTTTTATTCCCTGTATCAATTCCATATATGTTATTGGCATCAGTAATTTTTCTAATTAAGGGTTTGATGAAAAGGATAAACAGGAAGGGAGAAAAGGGACAACCCAGAATGGTGTCCCTGTTTAGGTTAAAAGACTGTAAGATGTTTCCATTAATAATGATGGAAGAGTTTGGTTCTGAATAGATCATTTTCATCCAGGAGCATACAAGGGCCAAAGTTAAAATTTTTCTAAGACACTAAAGACAAAAGACCTTCAAGTGTATCAAAGGCTTTCCTTATATCTAGAGATAAGAGAGCTGTAGGACAATGTTTGTTTCTTATATGTCCATAGCATAAAAAGCAGTCCTCTGATGTTCCATGAAGAATTTCTGGCCTTCATAAAACTAACATGTTCTTTTCCAATTATTTTTTTAAGTACAGACTGAAATCTAAAAGGTAGTACCGTTGCCAAAATGTTACAATCAATGTTCAGTAAGGATACTGGCCTGTAATTCCAAACAATACGAACAAACAAATTTGCCAGCAGATAAAGGCCTTATGGTCTATCGAGTCTGCTTGAGTGTGCAGCTAGCAAGCCTTATACTGCAGCTGCCCTTCCCTCCCCTCACCGACCCTCCATTGTTACCCTGTCCCATCCCCTTTTGAAGCAGTCCACTGTTCTACAGGATACCACTTCCGCAGGCAATGCATTCTACCCAGACACCACTCTCTCTGTAAAAAAGTGTCTTCTCAACAACAATAAATACTCTCTGGGGATGTGCCATCCTCCAGGCATCTAATAAACCCAAGTCTTGGACTAATGTCTTGAATGACTTCCTTAGTTTAGTAATATGGGCAAAGTTTCATGATATGGATCTGAGCAAATGTGGGACACTGACTTCATTAAAGTCACCAATGAGAATCAGTTCATTGTCTGCAAATTTACTTTTTTCAAATAACAGTTTAGTAAAGAAATCAGCCTGTCCAGTTGTGGGTCCATAAGCATTACATAAGGTGACTTTTTTAGATTGAGGATATTCTGCTAAAATGTGGAATTGACCCTCAGGGTCTGAGATATGAAATATTTTAGTAAAATAATACCTTTCCTTATTGGGTTCACAGCTCCCCTTCTTTTTTTTGGTATTAAAGCAACTGTGTTCTGAAAAGGATTATCCAATTTCTAAGGAGTCTGTCTGCTTTCCTTAGGAGAAAGGAATGTCTGCCTTATGTTTAAATATGTAAGAGCATTTTTGTGTTTGCTTGCACGCTTGTGCAAGAAACACATTGTGTCAGCTTCCTTCACAAGTGGGTTGTGGAGGCGCGGCAGTGTTGTGCGAATCGCAGCAGGCCGTTCTGGGGCTGGTCTCTGCCGCAGCGAATAGAGGAGCATGTTGTTGATGACAGCAGTTAATGAGCATGCCACTATGCTCAAAAAAATGGCCATTACAATCAGGGAGCGCCCAGTCACTACACAATCAGCTGTTTTTGCTGAGGGGCGGTTTCTGACTGCTGCAGCCAATTACAGCTGCACTGTCTGGTTAAAATCCTGGATCCGATACTGGAACAAACCAACAATGACCTTCCTCTTAGCTAATTGGCTTGGGTGCCGTTTCTGCACGAAGCAACTTCTCAGAACAGGCATGGCAACAAGTACTGTAGATTAAAACACTCTAGACTATATAATAAAATTGGTATGTGTTGCGAGTTTCTTTCTGGATCTGTAATAATGTGCAGGTATTTTTTTCTTTAGAAGAAAATGAGTCATACGGACGCTATTTGCAAATCTGGGAACAAGTCTGAGCACACCTCTTTGACAGGCAGACAAACAAAACTTCAAATGGGCAGTTTCATCCCTTGTTTTGAGCTGTATTTAGGTAGGCAGCTCTCATTCCCAGCCCGGCTGCTGCTAAGAGACAAACCAACTTTTCAAACACCCGAAGGTAAAAGTATTTTTTCTCCCTGTCTTGCCAACAGCACTTGGAGGTTACACCAGGCAGTGACACATCAGCTAGAGATACATCATACAGAACTCTGTAAACAAAAGCAAAAAGCACTCCCTCTCGACACAATGCAAACCAACTCCCCAAACTGAGTTCATTCACTGTCACACTTACTGCTAATACTAAGTATAAATCAGACAGATTCTGCACTGACTGACCGACCTCCCTCACTCAGGTTTAGCCTTGGTCATTGCAACTTTCCTTTCTTCAAGCCCTAGCAGGTATTTTGGCTTCCTGGAGCAACAAAGTTCGGAAGACTCAAAGGGGCAGGGACAGCTGTGAGAGTGACTCATGTGCTCCCCACTAAGCACACTGTATGGCTGATGGGGGTGCCCAATCCCCATCGGCTCTACTCCTCCATCCCCCCCAAACAAACATCCAGGTGGCACAATGGGAGCCCACCCAAGTGTGCCAATAGTCCCGCGATGTCCTTTTTTATTTTAAATCCTGTAAAAATAAAGAAAATGGTCCCTCGCTCAGTCTGGTGTCCCTTCCTCAACCCCGCCCACCCTCTGCACCCCACCTCCCATCCCCTCACCCATACTTACCTCCGGAGCCTGGTGCGATGATCTTTGTGGACCGGGAACACGTCTGCACTCTTCAAAGCCGACCGCAAACTGAGGAAATGCCGGTAAGCTGTATAATGGCATAAATGGGTTTTTTTTCAACTTATGTGGATATCTTGGCCCTTTTTTCATCTTTTGGCACCACATTTTCAACATGGGGTTCTTCAGACCCCTCCTTATGAATTCAGTCACTGTCATGGAGTTATTCGGTCCCGAAAGGTGATTTCACAGTCACTGCATGGAATCACCTTTCAGGACCGGTTAATGAAACAACAGTGTCACTGTTCATGAGGTGGGATCTCAAAATGCCTATGTTGCAAATTTGGTGAAAAAATTCTAAAAAATGACAGTTTTACAAGCGTGAGTTGCGCAGTTTCCACGCACACTCATAACTTTGAGAATTTCACTCCAGATTTTCAACACTGGCATTTTCCACTCCTCCTCATGAACAGGATAGCTGTCATTTTTCACATCCTGGACAAAATGTGTTTTCGTACTTCTGGTGCAGAATAGCATGGTCGCTGTGGGAAATCAGTGTTCGGGACAGATTAAGAAAATCACAGTGACACTGTTCATGAGCAGAGGTCCTAAAATACCTATGTTGAAAATTTGGTGACAAAGTCCATAAAATGACTATGTTATGAGCGTGCATTGCACAGTTTCCATGCCCTGTAACTTCGAATTTGTAATATTTTCACTCCAGATTTTCAACATTGCCATTTTTCCACACCTCCTTATGAACAGTACAGCTGTCATTTTTCACATCCTGGCCGAAATGTGTTTTTGCACTTCTGGCGCAGAATAGCTTGGTCGCTGTGGGAAATCAGTGTTCAGGACAGATTAAGAACATCACAGTCACACTGTTCATGAGTGGAGGTCCTAAAATGCCTATGTTGAAAATCTGGTGTAAAATCCCAAAAAAAATAATTACATTGTGGATGTGTTTTGCGGTTTCATGCATGCTCGTGATTTCACCTAGTTTTTATTTTTACTCCAGATTTTCAACATTACCATTTTTTTACACCTTCTCATGAACAGTACAGCTGTCATTTTCACATCCTGTTCAAAATGTGTTTTCGCACCTGTGGAACCAAATGGCGCAGTCATTGTGCAAAATCACCTTTCGGCTTACAAACTGAGTGTCACTGTTCATGCGGTGGGGTCACAAAAAGCCCATTTTGAAAACCTGGAGTAAAACTACCAAGAAATGCCCAGGACGTTAGGGTGTCTGACCATAATGCCTTACCCTGTAGGGACTGACAGGTGTCAGGGGTGTGACTTGGGATTGTTGACAGTAATGCTCACACCATTCCACCCCCACTCTGCAGTCAGTGACAGACACTGAGGTGTACCTTGGACTCTTTGGCCCCAGAGTTCACCCCATTCTCCTATACTGCACCCATTTCTGCATATTTCCTTATGGAATAAGATGAGTGTAAAGCCCAAACACCCCAAGGCACACCTCGACACTTGTCAGTGCAGTAGGGTGAGGTGAAATTTTGTGACCGTTATGGCGATGACCCAAAGGCACTCCCCAATGCCTGTCCATCTCTGCAGGGTGGGAGTGGAGTTGGCATCAGTTCAATACTTCACTGCCATTCCTATACTGTATCTGTCTAACTCCTGCACTCCCACTAATGCCAGCAAGCAAACATTCGGCATTGACAAATGCTTGTTTTCTTTAAACTGGCGATCCAAGTCCCTACACATTTCAAGTTGCAATATTCAAACAGCATGTATTAACACACTAAGAATACACCCTATCAATAAAATTAGTTTGTTGTGTATAAAACAAGAAAATGTCTCTTAATATCTAAAGAATCAATAAATTAAGTCACTATACAGTATATTAATCTCTATAAAGCACAATAAAATTAGCAGATACTTATAACAAACTTTCACAGTGAGTATTTACAATAAGAATGCTGGGTCTATATTGTGAAACTGAAACCCAGGGAAGATACTGAGAAGGTGAATGGGGTACTCAATCCCAGCACTGCTGTTTTCCAGTAAAGGGACCTACTGGTCTGTTCGTGTTTACCGCCGTGCCCCCAGCCCCCATGGTACAGTCAGAGGGCTGGGATAGCTTGGTGTGAAGGATGGTGCCAAAGCTGCCACCCCGTTCTGCTGATGGGAAGGACATGTAATGGCTAAGGAAGGGTCCCTGCCTGTTTATCCGGCACCACCCACCACCACTTCACACAGCAGATTGGGGACAAAGAATGGCATGTAGCCATGCCCCACCCCAAGCCACCCACCTGGGAAGCATTAGGACAGGGATATGGGTGCAGAACAGGTGTGGGTCAATGCCACAGAAGCAGCAAATTTCTTAGCACTGTTACAAGCCAGTAAGTAATTATGTAAGCGATTGCTTTTTATTGTATAAGTAAACGATGTAGTTGTATAGCAATTAACAATATTAGATTATGTGTTTATTAAGCAGCAAGTTCATGAGGGAATGATTTCTGAACAACAAACAGAACTATAGCACGGACATTTGATCAATGTAAGTGTATAGCAGTCACACCTGTCCTCTTGCAGTTTATTTTAAGTGTCTGTTTCTGCATACTTTGCAAATACATGCTAGTTAGGCATTAACTGTGGAAACAATGCTGCAGAAGGAGCACATTCCTTAGTAACTACAGTATTGTTACACCCTTCTTCTTACACTTTAAGTGTCACTTACTTTACAAATGCATGTTAGTTAAGCATTAACTGCTGAAACAATGCCACAGAAGCAGCACATTTCTTAGTAGCCACAGCATTGTTACACCCTTCTTCCTACACTTCATTTTAAGTGTCAGTTTCTGCATACTTACTTTGCAAACACATTAGTTAGGCATCAACTGTGGAAACAATACCACAGACGCAGCACATTCCTTAGTAACTACAGCACTGTTACAAGTCAATAAGTAATTACTGCATGTAAAGTAATAATTTTATTGTATACCACTCAACAATATTAGATTGCATGTTTATTTTTATTTTTTGGTCACACAGTATACAAGTGGTGGCTCTGGGATTCAAACCCACTTCTCCAGGTTTGCAGATCAGTATTCTTAAACACTACACTATACTGCATTACGTTCATGAGGGAATGATTTCTGAAGGATAACACACATAGGCAACAAGTGTCACTAACTACACTGTAACTACTGTATAACTGCACTACTATGTAGTTGTTTACTGGTTTCACAATGCATGGTGTGTACTTACACAATTTTAACTGTGCTGCTTCTGTGGCATTGACCCACACCTCTTCCGCACCCACACCCCTGTCCTGCTACTGCCCAGGTGGGTGGCTGGGGATGGAGAATGGCTACATGCCAAGCTTTATGCCCAATCTGCTGTGTGGAGTGGTGGTGGGTGGTGCCAGATACACAGGTAGAGACCTTTCTTTAGTCATTACATGCCCTTCCCACTGGCTGAATGGAGTGGCAGCCATGGCACCATCCTTCACACCAAGCTACCCTGGCTCTCTGACAATACCATGAGGGCCGGGGGCACAGCAGTGGACATGGGCAGACCAGTAAATTCCCTTACTGGAAAACACCAGTACTGGGAGGACCAGCCATACCTCACAATTCTTCACTCCACACAGAGTGTAGGATCCATTCTGCTGGTGAGCAGTGCATCTGACTGGATGGCTGCTGTTGATTGTCAGGCTTGGGTACACACATTTGACACATTCCCTACCACCGATTTGAAAAGAGTCTGATATTAGATTGCATGTTTAGTAAGCGGTAAGTTCATGAGGGACTTATTTCTGACTGAGAACCTACATCACAGCTAGCAAACTTGCAAATACATGTTACCTAGGCATTAACTGTGAAAACAATACCATTATTTCTGAGCCACAGTATTGTTACAAAGCCAATTAGTAATTATGCAAATGAAATATTTCTGTGTACAGTTATATATTAATTCACAATATTAGACTGCATGTTTATCAACCTGTAAGTTCTTGAAAAACTGGAATACAAACATGGATCATCATCTAAAGAGTTGCCGGTCAGTGCATTTAAGTGTAGCAGTCTGAAGTTACATTGTAATCATATTTCAGTTACCATTTTGATTACATTTTTAAGTTTTTCTGTGTGATTACCCTTTAAATAAATGTCACACAGACGCAGACTGTCGAAATAGTGCACAAGACCTGCATTCATATGTAGTTACACTTGTAAGAAAAAAATTAATAATGCTAAAAGTAGTAACATAGTAATTGCACAATAGATTTGCTGTTACAATTTACAAGAACTATTACATGTGCAACTTCCCTCAAAAGAACAAATTACATAATGCCAGAAGAGATACAGTGGTAGTTGCACAATAGATTTTCTGTTACAGTTTGCAATGGCTATTAAATGTGGTTACACTTGACAGAATTACTTCATTTGTGCCGAAAGGGACAAAGTGGTAGTTACACGTGTCACTATTTCTTTATGCAAATTGTATAATTACACAAGAAGCAACTGTGAAACTAGTTAACTACATAGTAGTTGCATGTAACTGCACAGTAGTTACACTGCAGTTACAGTGTAGTTATACAGTAATTACAGTGTAGTTAATGACACTTAAAATAAAGTGTCCACATATTATTCGAAACTGAGATGGCATGCCTATATGGGATATATACCAGGACTATTTTGTTGGGGTGGATGAACATTGTTAAAAAAATCATTGAAATGTTTGCAGCCCTTGTATATTTGCAATAAGACATTCCAGGATGTGCTTGTGGTATCATGACATCACTTCTCTGGTGGTTGAAGGAACTCAGTGATACTTTGTGCCTCACAACACACCCGAGGTGCGATGTTATCCCACAATACACATCCTGTCATGTTTTATTGCTTAAATAACAAAACCAAAACATGGCTTGCAGCCATTGGCTTTTCCCAGTGCCTCAGGCAACAAGATTTACTGTAGATGTTGAACTACTGCTGAGAACCAGGAGATGGCAGGTTTAAACCGTGCTACTGCCAAATACCATAAGGCCCTGACTGAGTTGCTGGAAATGAGAAGCTGCATCTAAGCTGGACTATCCTGAGTAAATAGTTGTTCCCACCCTCCACGGTGCGCCTAGTGCCCATCTATGACTGAGTGCGTGCACCTTAGTGCTCTCCTCAAATATGCCCTGCTGTTACTCTGATTTGCTTCCTTGACTGCCTCACTAAGATTGCCACACCCTAACACTGTATTTGTATTATATTTGTTCTCTGTCGATATCTGGCTGTAGCTCTCTGCCCATACCTGACTGTAACTTGTTGATTGCTGCTACCTTGTCTCTGTATCTGTATATTGGCCTGAATTCTCTGACTGTACCTTGTTGATTGCTATTACCCTGTCTCTAAATTGTTATTGCCTGAACCTTTGTAATTCTCCCGGGTCACACCTGAAAATAGGCACTTAACTGTCTAGCGTGCCTACCTGGTAAACAAAAGCTAAATAAATAAACAAATAAAATATCTTATAAAAACGAGTAAAAGCAGGACCCTACTGAAATCAAAATGTTGCATCTTGGTTGGGCTTTCCTTAGTAAATACAGTGTAAAAAAAAAAAAAAACATAGTAGTGCCTAGAGATACCATACTTGATTAACTTAGCATAACAAGTTAGTCTATAAAGCATAACTTGTAGTGAGCAAGAAATACAGGTTACTCACCCGTAACAGGAGTCCTGTGAGTGGTATATGTTGTTCATCCACACTTTGTGGCAGGTTCCTTGCCACTTTAAATCTTGCCGGAAGGTCTTCAAGCTGGCTCCTCCCACCCACTCGGGTGGTAAAACCCTCGGCTCCACCCCATGATGCCAGATCTAGCCCGCTGGAAGCCAGGTTGTGCGTCGAAGCCGGGTAGGTTGAGTGGGTCATGTGGATGAACAACATATACCACTCCTAGAACTCCTGTTACAGGTGAATAACCTGTATTTCTAGGGCCGTGGATATGTTGTTCAATCCACACTTTGTGGTAGACTCCTAGCAGTTCTCCGGGAGGAGGGAAGCAAGGCGCGCACCCCCTACTTAGAAAATAAGGACTGGAGAACCAAGGTCCCAAAACCAGCATCCGGCGTGACTCTAGGTCAATGTGGTAATGGGAAATAAAGGTGCGTGCTGACTTCCAGTAGCAGCCTGCAGATTTCCTGGATAGGGATGTCCCTAGAAGCAGCCACGAGCAGCGGTATGGCGGGTAGAATGAGCTCTTATCCCTTTGGGAGGCTCCATGCCCGCAACCTATAGCAGAGATCTATGCAGGAGATGACCCACCTGCTTATCATCTGCTTGGCTGCAGGTCTGCCAGGTCTTGACTTCAGCGTGGGTGACAAACAGCAGAAGCGAACCTCTCCCGAACTGGCGTTCGCTCCCTTGTAATAAGCGGCCATACAGGGGTCAAAGTATGGAGCCTATATTCAGCCTCCGAGGTGTGACTGGGGTAGAACACCAGCACAGTCAACACCTGATTCAGGTGAAACTCTGACACCACCTTCGGAAGGAATTTTGGGTGGGGGCGAAGGACAACCTTGTCCCTGTGGAAGACCAGATAAGGAGACTCGATGGAAAGCACCTAGAGCTCTCCCATCCTTTTGGCTGACGTTATAGCCACCAAGAAGGCGGTCTTCCATGACAGGTGGGAGATATCGCACCTGTGCATTGGTTCGATTGGCTTGCCCAAGAGCTTAGCCAATACCAGCAGTAGATCCCACGGAGGTGAAGGTTCTCGCACCTGAGGGGATATGTGATCAAGGCCTTTTAAAAAGCGCCCGACCACCTTCTCCTGCGCCACCGACTGCTTGCCAGCCCACGCCTGGTAAGCAGAGATGGCTGCCAGGTGCATCTTGAGGGTCATCGACCGAAGCCCTAGCTGAGAAAGGGACCACAGGTAGTCCAAAATACTAGCTAAGGGACAGGAAGAGGGGTCCAACCCTTTGTCCTGACACCAAATGGAGAATCTCTTCCATTTGAAGGCGTAGCACTTTCTGGTCGACTCCTTACGGGACGCCTCAATGACGCTGAGGACCTCGTCGGAAAGACCCAAGGCCTGGAACTCTAGCCGCTCAGAAACCAGGCCATCAGGTGCAGGGATTGAAGGTCCAGATGGAGAATCTTCCTCTTATCAACTGAGATCAGGTCCGGGCGGGCTGGAAGCCGCCTCGGGAGCTTGGAGCTGAGGCTGAGGAGATCTGGGTACCAGAACTAGCAAAGCCAGTCTGGGGCTACCAGGATCATCTGCATCTTGTCCCTCATTGCCTTGAGGAGCACCTTGTGGATCAAGGGGAAATGGAGGGAAGGTGGAAAAGAGGCCCGGGGTCCATGGCCTTGAGAAGGCATCCCCCTGCAGAGAGCCCTGCTGAGGGGGGCGAGCGTGAAACAACCTCAGCTTCGCATTCTCGCTGGAGGCGAACAGGTCCACCTGAGGGGTGCCCCAATGGGAGAACATGTCTTGCACTACCTCCGGCAGGAAAGACCACTCGTGAGATGCAGCACCTATCCGGCTGAGGGCATCGGCCTGAATGTTGGAGGCTCCTGCCACGTGGATGGCTAGGAGATCTGCCTCCAGGCTGATCACTAGAGACCAGATGCGGAGAGCCTCCTTGCACAGAAGCAAGGAGTGTGTCCTGCCCTGACGGTTGAGGTAGTACATGGTCGTGGTGTTGTCCGTCTGGACCTGAACCACCTGACCCCGTACAAATGGAGTGAAGGCGGTGAGGGCTAATCGAACCGCTCGAAGCTCCAGCAGGTTGATGTGGCATCGAGACTCTTGGGGGGCCAGAGGCCGTGGGCCTGGAGATCCACCAGATGGGCACCCCAACCCATCAGAGAGGCGTCGGTCGTTAGAGTGACCATCAGCTTGGGGCGGACAAACAGGATACCCTCCTGCAGATGAGCTGGAACGAGCCACCACTGCAGGCCATCCCACATCTCCTGGGTCACTGTCATTGGCTGGTCCAGAGGACCGGAGCGCTGTGACCACTGGCTAGCCAGCCCCCACTGCAAGGGGTGCATATGCCAGCGGGCCCAGTGGACCATGCTGGTGCAGGCAGCCATGAGGCCCAGAAGGTGCAGGAAGTCCCAGGCAGGGAGCAACTGCCCAACCAGAAATGATTGGGGAAAGGAGGAAAGGACCTCGACCCTGTCCACCGGGAGCCGGGCTCTGGTTCAAAGAGAGTAGAGTTCTGCCCCGATGAACTGAATCACCTGCGATGGAACGAGTTCCGATTTGGCCTCGTTGATGAGGAGGCCAATCTGAGAGCAGACCTGGAGGGCCAGATCCCTGGACCGCTCTGCCTCCAACTTAGAGGGGGCTGCAATCAGCCAGTCGTCCAGGTAAGGGTACACCTGGACCCCTCGGCACCGCAGGAATGCTGTCACCACTGCCATGCATCTGGTGAAGACCCTGGGAGCTGAAGAAAGGCCAAAGGGCGTGGTCTGGAACTCGTAAAGAGATCCCTCTGCTCTGAAATGGAGGAATCGCTGATGAGTCAAACGGACTGGGATGTGAAAGAATGCGTCCTGGAGATCCAGAGACCAGAACCACATGTCTAGTTCCAAGGATGGAATGATATGAACCAGAGTGACCATCCTGAAGGTGCGCAGCCTTGGGAACTTGTTCAGGTCGAGAATGGGGCACCAGCCCCCTGTCTGATTTGGGACCAGGAAGTACCTGAACACAAACCCTGGGTCTGGAGGAGGGTCCGCCACCTCACTAAACACCTCCTTCTGGAGGAGCAGGACAATGTCGGCTCGATGAGCCGACAAAGAGGCTGCAGAACCCGTTGCCCCCTGTGGGGAGATGGCTCAATAGGGAGGGGACTGCTCGAACTCCAGAGGCAGACCTCCGCCGACCACTTCTAGCACCCAGCGGTCTGTGGTGATAGCGGGCCAGGCGGAAAGGAAGTGGTGGAGCCGTCCCCCTACGGGGGGAACCTGGGGAGGAGTGACGAGGCTGGGGGCGACACCCCTAAACCTATCATTGGGCAGGCTTGGAGGAAGGGCCAGCCGAGGGGCCTCCTGGACCCTTCCCTCCAGGCTTCCTACTGGAGGAAGTGGCAGACTTGGTCTTAGGGTGCCAAGCGTGAGCCTGCTGACCCTGTTGCTGGTGCTGCTGGGCAGGACATGCCGCAGGGGTGGAAGGCCAAAAGGGCTAACACTCCTGCTGGCAGCCTTTGTCCTTCTGGGCAGACGTGACCGAGTCCAAGGTGGCACTGGACTTCTCGATCCTCTGGAGATGGCCTTCCACCCCTGGCCCGAACAAGTCAGTGCCCAGGAAGGGAACATTTGCCAGCTTGTGCTGGGTGTCCGCCGTGAAGGTGGAGATCCGCAGCCAAGCTCTGCGGCGCATGGCTACTGCAGCCACTACTGACCGGGCACAAGAGTCACCAATGTTCAAAGAAGTTTGGAGCTGCTGTTTAGCCACCGCCCTTCCCTGATCCCGTACCTGCTTGACCATCGTCTGAAGGTCAGCCGGGAGATGGGGAAATCACCTCATCCGAGGAACCCATAAGGGCGTGGGAAAAATGTGCCATCAGTACAGCTGAGCTAGCCTGTCGAAGGCCTAGGGAGGATCGTAAACCTTCCATCCCGAATAATTCAGCTTTTTGGATTCTTTATCAGGCGGTTTGTCCACATCCCTAGCGTTCCCGGAACACCAGAAAACACTGTTGGTCACCAGCCCCTCCGCAGAGGGGTGCTCTGAGAAACTGGACAATGAACCGGTGGGGACCGCATACTTGCGAGCCATCCTGGTCGAAGGCGCGGGACAAGATGCAGGCCACTGCTACAACTCCAGGGCCAGGCCAACAATGGCTGCGGCTACTGGGAAGACCTCCGTAGGGGAATCTCCTCAGTCCAGTATTTCCGTGAGGGGATGCCTGGCCCGTTTCTGAATGGGTTCGAGCTGCATCCCAGTGGACTCTGAGATGAGTCGAAGTATTCCCAAGAATGAGGATGGGCTCTCGTCCACCGACTGACCCCCTGCAGATTCCAGGTCAATGAGCCTGGAGTACAAGGAGTCGTCGTCAGACTCCGTGGAGTCTGCAAACAGCTGCCGAGTACCTGAGCCACCCTCCACCTGTCGAGGCTGATCGGGAGTGAGGGTGACCGACAACCTGTGGGACAAGCCCTGACCTGACCGAGAATCCTTGGTAGGGGCCCCAGTCTTCGGTTGAGGAGGCGGTGGTTCCACCACAATGGGCAGAGCAGCCAGTTTCGGCCGAACAACCGGTGCCGGGATCGGCTCCTCGACAACTACGAGGGGTTGCTTCGGTCGCTCCGGTGACAGCCACTTAATGGCCGCAGAAGGCGACAGAGTCGGCTTATTACCGGTCAACAAAAGTTGCTGCCACATCATGTCCTCATAGTGCAGGCGTAACTTACATCAGAGCCTATCCTCCGAAGAGGATGAAGAGGATGAGTGGCGATGCTGCTTTCCATGGTGCCGAGACCGAGACCGCCTATGTCGGCGGGATCTACCCGACATGGAAGAGGACCAAGAGCGAGACCTCCGGGGTCGCCGAGGGTGGGTAAAAGAGGGGCCGGGGGAAACCCGCTCATCCCTCGGTTCAGGGTCCTTGGCTGGGGAGTTCGGCACTGGAGGCACGGGCAGGTCCTCGGTTACCACCGGGGGAACCAGTGAAGAAGGGTTGTCGGCTTCTCCAGTCGACAAACCATCCAACGGGTCGAGAAAAACCTCGACCACATCGACAGGTGTCTCAGCCGACTGACCTGACGGGGACACCGTGAAGCCAGTGGCCTTAGCTGCAACCTCGACCGAAGTCGAGATTCAACGGTCCGGTGAAGGGGATCTCTCCCGCTCCCACAAACGTCGACGGTGGGACTTACCTTTTGGTTCTTTTATCTTGGACCAACTGGTATGCCCTGATGGCCCTTCTCCCTTGGTGGAGAGGGACTGGCAAAGCTCCTTAAAAGAAGCAGTGTAGGAGGGGCCCAAGGAGAGCGGGATAAATGCCGTGGCCGAGGAGGAAGATAAAGTGGCCTTGGCCGACGCCTCCTCCTCGAGGGCGATCAACTGCTCCGTGGAGCCCACAGCTATGGACACCGTCCAACGGGCCTCCTTCGACTTCACCGGCGGGTACCATTTCTCGGGGTGCCCAAGTAATAGTCGGGCAGCGCGGTCCTCTAAAACCAAAGCCGAGAAGGACTTGCACAGATCGCAGGTCTGCAGATCATGGTCAAGACCCAGACAGTAAACGCACGTGGAGTGCGGATCAGTCCGGGACATCTTTTGCCCGCAGGGGCACCGACGGAAGCCGAGAGTGGATTTGTCCATCGCAGCCAAGAGGGATGAAGACTGTAGTCTACTAAACTTTAAAATTATTTTTGGAAAACCCGAAGAGTTTGGATCCAGGCCTAAAACTTAGAGCACTAAGGAGGGAACCTGAGCTTCCAAGCGGTAAGGAAGATCTGGCGTCATGGGGGGGAGCCGAGGGTTTTACCACCCGGGTGGGTGGGAGAAGCCAGCTTGAAGACCTTCCGGCAAGATTTAAAGCGGCAAGGAACCTGCCACAAAGTATGGATTGAACAACATATCCATGTCCCTAGAAATAAGATGACCTACTGAGAAATGAATCAAGCCACCAGAATACTGTTCTGTTGCTCTACCATGTTTGGATATGGGATTTTACAACAAAACAGCAACTTTTCAGCTGAAGAATCATGTAAATATTCCACTTAAAGTTCCCCTTAGATTAATGTTGACTTGTGTGCTCCCTCACAGAAATTTTCATGGCATGCTGTCCCTGGCATGTTGCATTTCTGCAAAACTGTGTCAGCAATAAGACACAACAGGGCGTTGGTTGTGCCGGTTTTATCACACATCCAGATAGTCAGGCACAAAGCCATAGGCCGAGTTTCTTCATCCTCTGGAACTGTGGTAAAACCAGCACAACCAATGCCCTGATATATCTTCTTGTGCTTATAAAATGGGTCCACAGGTAACGTTTAAAAACAAACACTCTAAATGTCTTAAGTCACACTAAAAATGTAATGAAATATTGCTAAATTGTAAAACAGTCCCTCCACAGATGGTTCCCTCCTGTCAGTCACCTGCCTTTCTACACATTTAATGTATGGTGTGCTTAGCATGGAATACAAGAATTCAAAATTCTGCAGTATTCAATCAGTAGAATGTTCCTCCACCCCACCCCACCCACACACAGAATGGTAACATGGAATGCATGAATTCAAAATTCTGCAGAATTACACTGGTATACACACACACAGACACACACGCAGGCTTCAAGTGGAACCAGGACTTCAGCTTCCTCTGTTGCAGGGTAAGAAGCGGGGAGTTCTCAGGCAATCTAGTAAGGATAGGTGGGGGATTTGTCATGGTTATCAAAGAAACACAAGAAATGGAATCTGTGAACAGTATTTATTTTTTTTTTTATTTATGTGTGTCGGGGAACTCAAGAGTGGAAAGAACATTAAATATTTATTTTGTTAAATTTAAGGAGTTTTATTTTTAGGGCTTAGCTGGTGGTTTTTATATACATATGTGTAAAGTTAGCAGCTATGTTAGTGATGGCAACCAAGAAGGAGGGACACGCCTCACAAATTATGTATGCAAGTTGCCCAAATTCCAAAGCCTACTTCCTGAACTTGCTGAAGCCTATGCAGTTGTGGAGAATTAATGTATGGGTCTCAGATTACGTTTAGCCAATCAGAAAGCAGGAAATTTCCAACCCATTTTATAAGTAGGCAATAAGACACAACAGGGTGTGCACTATGCTATGATAATCACACTCCCAGGGGTGTAATTAGGCATGAAGCTGCAGGCCAAGTGCCAGCTGCCCCTGGAAGTGTGGTTATCACAACAAAATGCACATCTGTCTCCAGAGTGTCTTATTGCACTTATAAAACAGGTACCAAGAAGAGTTATATAATGTAAATTTAGTGAGATAAAAAGATAAAATAGTTCCTCCACCAATGGGTATCAACAGGGGGCACTGCTTGATGACTTTTTTGATTTTTAGTAGGCTGTTCATTTCTTTTTTGTTTTTTCCCCACTAGCCTAGTCTTTAAATTGTATTGCTCAGTTTCCTGGTCTGTCCTCCCTCCCACCCACCCCCACATATTAATTACAATCAGTGCTGGGGCCAGAGAGAAGCAACTTGACTGTGGTGGAACAGCTTGTTCTTTTCCACAGCCCACCAACTTCATACACCCCTCATCTGTAACTGCACTTCAATTTACAGTATAGAAAAAAGTCACCACTGAGGCAACACTGCAGCTGACCGGCAATACTTCCAACAACAGCGTCAAGACCGCGACAGTGTAGTGCTCCTGCTGGCAGCTAACTACCATCTGCAGTAGCAAGCTTGAAGAAAGCACCACTGGTCTGTGTCACTGGCCGGAAGTGATGGAACCAATTGAGTGTTGATGGTCAGGAGTATGTTGTGCGGGGGCAGGTACTGAAGTTTGTTCATTTTAAAGTTAAGGATCATTATCCAGTAAACAAAATAAATAAAACAGAATATTTTCATACGGTAGTGTCAAGCAGGGTCAGCTGGCTCTGGCAGCAGCATGAGTCTGCAGGGAGACATATTTTTAAATTGTTTGACCTGTCTGTCAACTGCCATCCTGAACTCACTACTGCAGTTACCTGTGAGGCATGGCTACTGTTCTTGGGTACTACATGTAACAAAAAAAAAATGGCTGCTATTTCATTTTAAAAACATTCTAAATTAAGGTACATTGTTTTTTAGAATGCTATGCATCCTTTTTTTAAACTCTTTTTCTGGCACTCCTGCCAGGCAGGGGATGTACCCCTTATCAACCAAAGTCTCAGGAACCACCCTCCATAGTGGCACTTCCCTCCTGGCTGCCCAGTCCAGGATGACCGTGTCTTGCCCCTCATGGAGTGGATCCATGAAGAGAGAAACCAGCATCACCCTGTGAACCTCAGCCAAGAGACTAGGACATGCAATAGCATCAAAGGCATGTCACACACACATACACACACACTCGTGCGTGACTGTGCCGACACCTGCAGAGTCCCTAGCTCACATGCACACAAGGTGTCAGGAGCACCAACTTCCAACCACCACTAGGAGTCGGACTGTTGCCAACCGCCTTGACCCACCCACCCCAGAGAGGGAGGCAGTATAGCACAGTGGTTTAAGGCTCTGAGCTGCAAATCTGGAGACCTGGGTTTGAATCCCACATCCCCCACTTTTATTTATTTATTTAAAATTTGATGACCGGGAAAGGCACACTGAGCTGAGGCTCGTTTCCAGGTGCGACCCGGGTACACAGCGTACAGTGAAAGAGTGAGTACAAAAGGGGGGTTACATGCAGTATATACAGACATTTATACAGAGTTCTTAGTACAGTACAATAAAATATGAGTTTACGTGCATAGTAAGTAAATGAGGCTGAGGTGTAGTCCTGGACTAGGGTATGTTGGTATAGAGTGTCAGGGGTTTCAGCTGGATGCTGTGGCCATTAGAGTATTTTGGGCATGCTGGGGTGGGGAGGAGCCTGAGGAGTTGCATCAAGGCAGAACGGGAAGAGGCCAGGCGAAGGCTGGAGGGAAGGTTATTCCAGAGAAGGGGGAGATGGTATGAGAAGGCAGCTTAGCCAGTAAGAGTATGAGGCAGGTGGAAGGTGCGTGGGCCTCTGTGGCGAAGGGGTTAATTTAGGGAGGTGGCAGGGGAAAGGCGGGAGGTGAGGTAGAGGGGTAGTGAGTCAAGCCAGTATTTTGCTATGAAGGAGGCGCTGTAGATGGTTCTTCTGTGGGAGAGCGGGGCTGTGGAGAGAGTAGTGTAGAGTTGGCAGTGGTGCATAAGTTGGGGGGAAGGCAGTGGTGAAGCGGCAAAAAGAGTTGAGAAGGGTGTCTAGTCTGGAGAGAGAGAGGTTGTTGGGGCTGTACCATAGATTATGTTGGCATAGTCAATAACAGGCAGGATAGTTTTTCGTACGAGCTCACAATGGGTGGGGATGGGTAAGCTGGCCATGTGCTGGTAGAGGACGGCGAGTTTGGGTCAGAGTTTACTGCAGATGGCCTCCACATGCGAAAAGTAGCTGAGGTGGCTGTCCAACCATACTCCTAGGTACTTGAATGCAGGGACTAGCTCCAGGGGTGAGACAGCCAGGGTGGTAATCACTGGGGGGGCTGGGAGGCTGGCAAGCTTCTGCCTGGAACCAAAGACCACGGTGACTTTTTTTCTTTCATTGAGGGTAAGCCCTTGCATATGCACTTGCATACTGTGTGACCCTGAGCAAGTCACTTAACTTCCCTGTGCTGCCAGATTGCACCTGTAAACAAGCTTTCAGTTTAGTGTGTCATTCCTGGTTAAACAATTGCAAATAGGAGGACATCAGTCCTCTGTAGATTCATCCTCTTTCCCTTCCCCCAGCTGACCCTCCAACAATCCAGGCTCATTCCTGAATCCTGGTTGGCACTGCTGCAAGCGATAGTGCTAGTGCTTGCACCAGCAGGCCGGCTTTATACATCCTGGTTGGCAGAACCTATTTTTTTTACAGTGTATTATATATAGAATAATGGATAAGGAAGTGTGCTTAACAAGAACGTAATGGTTGCTCGAGGTGTGAGATGCTACATAAACCCCGAGGGCGAAGCCCAAGGGGTCTATTAAAGCATCCCACACCAAGGGTAACCATTAAATTCGAGTTGGACACATTTCTTAATCTTTTATTTTTAATTTTTTATAATTGCCGGTCTGCAATTTTTTGACACACTGAGTTTACTGGTGCTGTGTCTCACTCATGCGCGCGCGCACACACACACACAGAGTCTTTTTCACACAGTCTTTCTTTCTTTGTGTTTTTGGATTTTTTAGTTGCCTTTTTATTTAATTTACCTTTTACGTTTTGCAAAGTTGGGTATTTACATTGCAATCGTGACTACGCTTATCTTACTGAGGGAAGTTGGAGCTGTTCTTGGTAGCAGCTGTTGTCCGCTGCGGCTTCTTAAAGGTAGGATCAACCAGATAGATTTTTTTATATATTTTGAATGTGCGTGTTATTTGTTTTTTTATAAAAGAAAAGCACCGGGGACTGTCTTTCTGGTGGCTCCTCGCTACCTGGGTAAGGAGCAGCCATGTTTGTAGAACTGATTGGCCTGCCCAGGAGGAGATGAGTAGCCAATCAGGGAGCAGTTGTTATTGACTGATTCGGCGCATGCACACTGTTATAACTTAGAGGTTATAACAGGGAAATAATAACTCGGTCACCCTATGGAAAAAATTGCTGACCAGTTATTATCCTGTAATGCACTGTTCATAGCCAATCAGGATGCAGGATTCTCCTGACCCATTTTATAATTTGTCTTCTACAAGATAAACTGCAGTGTGAAAGAAAAAATGTAACCTACTGGGAATTGAACTCAGGAGCCCTGTGATAGGGTAAGTGGGTAGTGACAACGCATATGGTCTGTTCGCATACACTAACTTTGTGTGGCTAAATGTTTTATTTTTAAGCAGAAAAGCAAAATGAAGAAAAACAAAATCAAATACTTCAATAAACAAAAACACATCAACAACAACGGTTCTTTTTCTGAACTTCAGCTACGGAGTGGTTCCAGCAGAGCAACAGGACCACTATCCTCTAAGCACAACGTCTATCTGCTAACATTTCATGCTGAAACATTCTTATAGCCAGAAAATACTGATATCACAGATCAATGGATCCACCCCCTAAGGCTAATACAATGAAATAAACCTGCTCTAATACACATGAGTGGGGCATCACCAGAGATGCATTTAGAATTTGACAGTACTGAAAGAGGCATCTCAAGAAACATAATAATATACATCAGAAACAGACAAATTATCAACTGAATATGAAATGGTTACTTAATTTCTAGCCTCTCCTAGAGTCCAACCTCATTCCCACCCCAAGGAACATAAAAGCAGAACACTAGAGAGCCGCTGGTCCCTAGGAGTGGTAATGCGATCTGCAAACAGCATCTCAGGTAACTCAGGCTAAAATGAACTAACAAAACTAACTTCCAACTTAAATAGAAAACCGAATGTCTATTGTCATTTTAAAACATTCAGCAGGGTACCTGTATTTAGTAAACTGAAATGAAATGTACAGCGTTGCTTTTCTATTACCTGTGTACATATATATATCCGGGTATTGCCAAAATTATGGGCTATAAGACTATTCTGCACTAAAGTTGCGGTCCTACATACAGAAGATGGCTCAGGGAAGGAAACCAAGGCATCTCTTTATGCCTGATACTAAACCATAATGGCATTTAACAGCATTTAAAAGTGTTATTTATATTGTTTATGCTTCCTACTGCTGCTGCAGTCTCGAAACACCCACACCTTCTGAACA
Organism: Neoceratodus forsteri; assembly: GCA_016271365.2. Taxonomy (NCBI): domain Eukaryota; kingdom Metazoa; phylum Chordata; order Ceratodontiformes; family Ceratodontidae; genus Neoceratodus; species Neoceratodus forsteri. The sequence goes on along the minus strand of CM057458.1, from coordinate 1,061,822,033 downwards.
CAGAGAAAAAATAGCAGGGCAGATTAGGAGAGGATACCACAGTAGGAGACCAACCCTATTGTGGTAGAAAGGTGAATTTTTAGTCAAGAGAGACCAGAAAAGTTACTATTGCAGTAGATTTTTGAGAGGTTCAGAAAACAGGAAGAAATTTAGAGGAAATGTCCAGAGGTGGGGGGAGGGGGTTCCTTAACCTATCATACACCCCCAAGGTTATGCGAAAAAACAGCAATGGCACAAACCTAAAAGCTGATTTTTCAAGACAACCTACCCTACTACAAAGGGTAAGATGGAGCTTCCACCCACCCTCTCTAGGAAGCTCTGCCCCAGGTCACCCAAAAAAAATCCCAAAACTATCAATAAGGTAATCAATATTCTGATATTCACCATATTAAAATCTTACTTATTTAAATTTGCCCAGGGTGTCTTATCTGTACCAACTTCCCCATGTCTGGAAAGAAAGTCTACATTAACATGTTCTGCACCTGCCCTATGTTTCACCTCAAATTTAAATGGCTGTAGGGCAAGATACCATCTTATCACCCTATTGTTTTTATCCTTCATTTAAGATAGAAAACATAAAGGGTTATGATCCATAATGAGGGTAAAAGGTGCTCCCCACAGAAAAAATCTAAGGGTTTCTATTGCCCACTTTGCGGCAAGACACTCTTTTCTCGAGATATATAGAAGAAGAAGAAGAAGAATCTGCATTTATATAGCGCTTTTCTTACATCCAAAGCGCTTTACAAGCAATGCTAGACTGGTAGTGAAGTGACTGAATGTGTGGTGCCGGCCATATCGCACATCATCACCCACACACAGCCTGGATAATTGCATGAACCGGCTTATGGGAAGGGGAATGTTGGCCAGGACACGGGAATGTTCCCTACTCTTTGCGAAGAGTGCCCTGGGTTCTTTTACTTCCACCTGGACACCCACCAGGACAACACCAGGATGGGTAGAAGGGACCTCGGTTTAACGTCTCATCCGAAGGACGGCACACCCCAGCAGTACAGCACCCCCCAATACTGCACTCGGATGCCAGCGATTTTTTAGGTGCAAGTCCAATCCCGGTGTGGGGCGAGAACCCACGACCTTCTGGTCCAGAGGCGGATGTGCTACCAACTGAGCCACGCTGACACCTATATCACTGGATGTTCTTCCCCATCAATGGTTTGGCTCAGTACTGCTCCAATGCCAGTACCAGATGCATCTGAGTACACTTCAAAGGGATACTGAAAGTTGGGACTATGTAATACTGGGGCAGAACATAACGCCGCCTTGATCTGAATAAAAGCTTGTTCACATTCTGGTGTCCTTTTTACTTGGTTTCCACATTTCTTCTTCGTGAGACCAGTAACAGGAGTTGCTACTGCTGCAAAATTGGAGATAAACCTCCTGTAATATCCCGCTAATCTCAAGAAGGAGCGTACCTGTTTCTAAGTATTAGGTACAGGACATTTTGCAACAGCCTCTATTATACTGACCTCAGGCTTGATTATGTCATTTCTTAACAGGAAACCAAGATATTGGGTTTCCTGCATAGCCAGAGTACATTTGATGGGGTTAACTGTCATACCTGCTTGCTGGATGGAAGTAACCACTGCCTGTAAGTGTTTCATATGGGTTTCCCAATCTGGAATGAACACAACAATATTGTCCGGGTAGGCCGCACAAAAATTAGAATGGGGTGCCAGCACCTGGTCCATAAATCGTTGGAACATTGCTGGGGCTCCATGAAGTCCAAAGGGCATGGTTTTAAACTGATATAAGCCCATACAAGTACTAAAGGCCGTTTTTTTCTTTAGCATCTTCTGCCAACGGAATCTGCCAATAACCCCTAGTCAGATCCAACCCTGAAATATATTTAACACTTCCCATCTTATCAATAACATTGTCCACTCTTGGCATAGGGTAAGCATCGAACTGTACCACTTGATTTAATCCTCGAAAGTCTAAGCACAGTAGGATGCCTCCCTCCTTCTTCGGGACTATTACTATAGGGGAACCCCAAGGACTTTGGGATGGTTCAATGATGTCTAATTCCTCTAATTTTTGGAGTTCCTTCTGGACTAGTAACCTACTTCTTTCAGAAAGATGATATGGTTTCTTCCTGATGGGACCAGTAGATGTTTTGATTTTGTGTTCTACCCCTTTTGCCAACCCAAGAGGACTAGTAAAAGAGGTACTAAATTATTGTACAAGGCTCTGTAGCTCCCTCTGTTGTTTAACTGACAATTCCGTATTCATGGTTATTGCTTCTGCTTCCTGGGTTTCCTCTAAGCGACCATAGGCTAAATCCAATTCTGTCTGCTCTAAGTCAGGCATCACTATCATCTGTATACCTGCCCCGGGTCTGTCATAACACCTTTTTAATAAATTAGCATGGTATATCTTTTTCCTAATTCTCCTATCTGGAGTGTCAACTTCATATGTCACTGGGCCTGTCTGGTGAAGTACTGTATAGGGGCCCTGCCACTTCATAAGCAGCTTATGGGTACATGAAGGTAAAAAAATACAAAATCACACATGCCCACACAATGCAAAGCATCATGGGCTGCATATGCAAATCACCCCACAATATTATGCTGGTTCAACTTTAAGCAGAATTGCATGGTGCCGAAAGGCCTCTCACACAGTTTGCAAAGGGTGCTAACAGATGACATAGACACGTGTTTCATCCTACCAGGACTCATCAGTATGCCTCGTCTGTTTGACACCCCCGTGGAATGGGCCAGCTACCCTAAGGCAGTGTGTCTTGGATATGTTGTGGTGAACCCATTAAAATAAAAAAACTATTTAAAAGACAAAGAACCTCTGTGTGCAAACACTGAGGCAAGGGTTACCCCAAAGGTCATTTGGCTGGGAAGCCAAATTTCAAGAAAATACAAAATCACACATGCCCACACAATGCAAAGCATCATGGGCTGCACTTTTTCACCTGCCTGAAAATGCTTGGTTGTGTTGGTACTTTTATCATAATTATGTTTTTGCCCTTCTTGTGCTTCAACACTTGTTTCATGTGTTTTATTGGCATAGAAAACCAACCTCTGCTGCAGTTGCCTCATGTACTGGATGATGCTTGGGGATTTCAAATCCTTCCCCTCCTCCCAGCATTCTTTTACAACATCTAATATCCCTCTGGGGGTTCCTCCATATAGAAGAGAACAAGGAGAGTACCCGGTGGAGGCTTGGGGGACCTCACAATATGCAAACACTAAAAAGGGGAGACATTTATCCCACGCTTTCCTTCCCTATGTATGAATTTTTTTAATCATTCTTTTTAAGGTCTGATTAAATCGCTCTAAGAATCCGTCTGTCTGGGGATGGTAGGGTGATGTCCTCAAGGCCACAATTCCTAGGAGTCTATATAATTGCTTCAATAGTTCTGAATTGAAGTTAGTCCCTTTATCTGTTAAGATCTCCCTGGAGATTCCTACCTGACTGAACAGTTTAACTAGCTCTTCCGCTATCTGTGTGGTGGTAACAGATCTCATTGGGATGGCCTCAGGATATTTTGCGGCATAGTCACAGGCCACGAGGATAAATCTGTTCCTCTTACTACTCTTATCCAGGGGCCCCACAATATCCATTCCAATTCTTTCAAATGGAGTTGTTACCAGGGGAACCATATCCTGTTTCTTTTTCTGTGCTACCAACTGGCATTCAGGGCAGGTCTGACAATACTGGGCTATGTCATCATGTATTCCTGGCCAAAAGAGCCTTTGTAAAATTCTATTGGTGGTTTTACCCCTCCCAGTACGTCTTGCCCAAGGTACATCATGGCCTAAGGCCAATATGCCTCACCTATAGCACTGGGCCACTAGAAGGTGTTCTACCTTCTCACCTGTGTTAGGATTCAAATATACCCAGTACAATAAATCCCTCACAACCTGTACAGTAGGTATCACAGGTTTTTCCACTGTCGGAAAGAAGGTTTTAAGGAAACACGTTTTGCTGCTCATCCTTCATGTTAATCTTAAACAATTGTGAGGTCTTTTCTGGTAGCCCATATCGCTCTTGTTTCTATTTCTTTTGTACCCTTTTCTTTTCTTTACCCGACTTTCTAGTATTTCCATGTTTCCCATAACTTCCCCATCACATGGGAACACCTCCCCAAGTGGTAGGTCCCTCTTACTCTGTAATCGATTAGTCACTGCTGATATATTAACAGGGCTTACCAACAGGGAGTTGAACTCAGGAAAATCATGTCCCAGTACCACTGATACTGGCAAGTTGGGTACCAAACCTGCTGTACTCGAAGACCTTTTTCCCTGCACCTCTAGAGGTATCTTAACCATGGGATATTGATGACTGTCCCCATGAACACAAATTACTTTTATGGGGGATCTCACTTTGCCCCCCATCAGTAAATCCCTCCTAATCAAGGTGTTTTTACTTCCAGAATCAATCAATCCCAATACCTTTTGGCCCTGTAACTGTACCACTGTTGTTATATAATTAGAATTCAACAAAGCTAAATGAGTTCCCATCACTTTTTTGAGAGGGACAGAATCTAGCGATGTGCCCCCTACCTTTACAATTATGGCATATCACATCACTAGACACTGTGCTCTTCCCCAATCAAGTTCATATGGCTTTGGTTGTACAGTCTGTGGGCTTCTTACCACTGTTGGTTTGACTGTAAAATCATATGTCCGATTGCCTCCTTTTCAATAGGGCTGATGGGAAGCTAGAAAGTCCTTAGTGAGGTTACAGCAATCTCTGTGGACTCAGGATTGTGTTCCTTAATCCATATTTGGACATCAGCAGGTAGTACCTGTAACAACTGTTCCGTCACAAGCATTTCTAGAATGTCCATCCTTGATTTCCCCTTGGGAACAATTCATATTAGGCACAGTTCACGTGACCTAAGTCTCTCTTGGGGGGTCTTGTGGATTGTGTTTTAAGGCCCAAAACTTCTGTCGGTAAGTCTCAGAGTTTATATCATATCTTTTTAGTATTTCCTGTTTGACCAGATCACAGTTATCTGCCAGATGAGTGTCCATATTTCCATAAGCCAATTGCGCTTTGCTGAATAAATACTAGGCAAGTCTCACAACCCACTGGGTCTTTGGCCAGTCGCATTCCTTGGCCACCCTTTCAAACATGGTCAAGTATGCTTCTATGTCATCTGTGGGCAACATACGGTGATAACTTTATGTCTTCTGGGTTGTTGGTAGATTGACCACCCCCAGTTCCATGGCCCATGCCTAAATTCTGAAGTAACTGTAATGTCTCAGCCCACCTGGCATCCTGTCTTCTTCGATCTCGATCCCTCTCCTGGGCATCAATGTCTCTCTGTCACTCGATTTCCATTTGTCAAACAGCTAGCCAATGCAGTAAGCCATTAATGTTTTCTGGGGGAAGGTCGCCAACCTCCGTGCATCTCCTACTGTTCTTCTTCATCCCTATATTCCACTGGAGGCTCCTTAGTTGGTTTTCGTCTAATGTCCGGAAGACCAGCATACAGGGGTTCACCCGTCTTATCCGTCTGAGAACAGATAACCGCTCCAGGCTTGTCATCTGTCCCAGATGTCACTGTTGCCACTTGTACCAGGACTGGTACAGTCTGGTCTCCCCCACTATCCTTTGGATGACCAGTATCCCACCACTGCCACCACCTGTGATAGGGTAAGTGGATAGTGACAACACATAACTCCAATGGTCTGTTCGCACACACTAACGTTATGTGACTAAATATTTTATTTCTAAGCAGAAATGCAAAATAAAGAAAAATGAAATCAAATACTTCAATAAACAAATACAAATCAACAACAGTTCATTTTCCGAACTTCAGAACTACAAACTGGAGTACTGCCACAGAGTGGTTCTAGCAGAGCAACAGGACCACTATCCTCTGTGCACAATGCATATCTGCTAACATTTCATGCTGAAACATTCTTGTAGCCAGAAGATACTGACATCACAGATCAACAGATCTGCCCCCTAAGGCTAATACAATGAAATAAACCTGCTCTAATACAAATGAGTGGGGCATCAGCAGAGATATGTTTAGAATTTGACAATACTGAAAGATGCATCTCAAGAAACATAATAATATACATCAGAAACAGACAAATTATCAAATGAATATGAAATGGTCACTTAATTTCTAGCCCCTCCTAGAGAGTCCAACCTCATTCCCACCCCAAGGACCATAAAAGCAGAACACTAGAGGGCTGCTGGTCCCTAAGGAATGGTAATGTGGTCTGTAAGCAGCATCTTGGGCAACTCAGACTAGAATGAACTTCTAACAAAATTAACTTAAACTTAACTAGAAAACCGAACGTCGATTGTCATTTTAAAACATTCAACAGGTTACCTGTATTTAGTATACTGAAATTAAATGTACCACGTTGCTTTTCTACTACATATATATATATACATATACATATACACACACACAGACACACATATATACACATGGGTATTGCCGAAATTAAGGGCTAGAGAACTTACTATGGGGTGCCCAGCAAACACGCTGGACTTGCTTCTTAAGACCTACATACTTTCAGACCAGCCATATAATGTTTTATTTTCATTACTTTACTTAGTACTTCTCTCATTTTCCAACCCAACCGTGACCTTTTCCTTTCCTTTATTTTATTTAAGCACTCGAGGTAAGCGTAAAAGTATGTTTCCTTGCGACCGGCTCGAGAAGCCTTGAAGCTGCACTTACAGAGTGCTGTGGGAGAACTGCTACCTGCTACAATGTATTTCGTTAGGCACTACGCACTTGCCACGTGAAAGACAGCTACAACAATATTCTCCTTTCTTGTCACTATTAGCTGCAGTTATGGAGAAGAGCTCAGTTCTCCAGTAAGCTAAACTTTAACAGCGGGAAGGGAAAATGTGATAAACAGCATGTTGTGTGCACTGAAAATCAGGGGGGGGGGGTGCATTTTTTTTATAAGCCGTACAGAAGATTGTTCTGCACTAAAGTTATGGTCCTACATACAGAAGATGGCTCAGGGAAGGAAACCAAGGCATCTCTTTATACCTGATACTAAATCACTGTGGCATTTAAGAGCATTTCAAAGTGTTATTTATATTATTTATGCTTCCTACTACTGCTGCTGCAGTCTCGAAACACCCACACCTTCTGAACATGGAGAAAAAAACAGCGGGGCAGATTAGGAGAGGATACTACGGTAGGAGGCCAACCCTATCGTGGCAGAAAGGTGAATTTGTAGTCAAGAGAGACCAGAAAAGTTACTACTGCAGTAGATTTCTGAGCGGTTCAGAAAACGGGAAGAAATTTAGAGGAAATGTCCAGAGGCTGGGGGTGGGGTTCCTTAACCTATCACAGGCCCCAGAACACCATCCCTCTTCTCTACCAATGAGCAATAAGCTCACGTGGTTGGACATAGGTTTCTGGCAGACTTCCTTTCTCTGGTATTGCAAAACCAGCAATTAGGTATAGATCAACATACCAGCCCTATGTTGATGATATGAGTTATTTACACTTCGGCATGCATCTTGCAAGAAACAGAGGTAAATATACAATCTAGTTTTAATGACATTCAGGATTTTTTTGTTATATCAAAGTTAAAAATTAATATTAGTAAAGCATAATGTATGGTCCTAGGGTTCAATTTAAAATAAAAAATTTGCTTGGAACTGAATTTAACGGATTTAGAGGGGGTTAGGCTTGAGCATGTCTCTTATTATAAATACTTAGGTTATTGGGTGGATATATTAGCATCAGGTAACACCCACAAGAATAAACTTATATGGTCCCTAGGTAAAAGAGTCGGGGTATTATATCACTAAAAAAATTGTTTAGGGAGTACTGTGATAAAGAAAATGGTTGAGAAACAGATTGTTCCGCAGTTCGGTTTCAGTGACTTTCTTTACAATTATGCAAGTCAGGTCAAACTGCAGAAGCTGCAGGTTTTGTATAATAGACTGGTAAGGCTAATTCTTCAATGTCCAAGAGATACCCGTCACTGTCGGATGTATACTAAACTGGGCTGGCTGTCCCTAGCTGATAGGAGGCAAATACATAAGGTGGTCTTTGCCTACAAGAGTGTTCAGGGTGGTATACATGACTACCTTCGTGAAAAATTTAAATGTAGGGAGTTGAATCCAATTATTAGGAAAGCAGTATATAGGGAATTATTCATCACTAAATCTACAACTCAAAGATCTAAGCATTTCTTCAGTTATATGGTTCCTCAGTTGTGGAATAACCTTCCCCCTAGATTTCGACTGGTAAATGTAAAACCTCTGTCATTAAAAATACTCAAACACTGGTTTATTGATACTATTACTACACAATTTAAACCCTGCTGTTTAGCATGATTATATATGGTTGTATATTCAACATCCCAACAGAATTGCTGCTCCCTTATGATGTGCAATATATTTATATGCTCTATGTATTTTTTATATTTATGTGTTTTTGTATGTTTTGAATTTTGTAATATGTTTTTTTTGTCATGCCGTGGGTCACCATTTCAAATGAGTTAATTCTTAATGGCAAAACCTTTTAATAAAATGAAAATGAAAAAAATGAGGTATAATCGAAAAAGACAATTACTATAAATGTTTAGTGCAGCATTACACACTGTTTAGCAATTAAATAACAAACTGAAGTAAGAAAGAACAAAGAAATAAGCATCAAATATGCAAGCTGACATTAAGGAATTCACCAATGCTTGTCTTTATTGTTTACCAAGTCTGTATATGAATTCTGAGTGCGCACACACACACATACACATACACACACACTGCAACTGAGTTTAGAGATAGTAAAAAGTAAGTACGTGAAAGTTTAATTATAAAGTGCCCCATACTTGAGGCTCGGGGCGCTTTACAGTGTGCAGACCAGACAATGGCAATAAAATCAGTGATGACATAAATAAAACACAAAATAAAACAGAGCGTAAAACAGCATAATGCAATGATCAGGGAACTAAACTGGAAGGAATCACTAAGTCCCAAATGCCTTCGTAAATAAACGTGTCTTCAGGCCCCTGCTTAAAAAGACTCCCTCAAAGATCTTGGAAGCAAATTCCACAGAGCCAGTCCTACTACTGCAAATGATCAATCTCCAGATATTTCCATCTGGGCCCTGGGAATCACTAGGAGGCCCTCGTAGGAGGAGCGTAGAGAGCGCTAAGAGCAATGGGAGTCAGGAGGGCATTCAGGTAGCCATGGCCAAATCTTTATAGGGTCTGACAAGTGAGCCAACCCACCTTGAAGGTAATTCTCCACCTCACCAGCAGCCAGTGCAGGTTATGCAGAACCAAGGTCACATAACAGGACCTTGGAAGGCCCGCCAGCAACCTGGTCACTGCATTCTGCACTAGCTGCAGGTGACGGAGGACCCCTTTATTGACCCCAAGGTAGACAGTATTGCAGTACAGTAATCGTGTTTGGACATTAGAAAAGCATGTACCAGTGAGGGCATGTTGTTAGGAGGGATTAAGGCTTTAATCTGGACAATAATCCACAAATGGTAAAAACCACTCCAGACAACAGACAACATCTGAGCCTCAAATTTCCATCTGTCATCGAAATAATGCCCAGATTTTTCACCTTAGCAGATGCCACAAGTGGGGTGGGGCCCAGCATCAAGCCGCACCCCCCCCCCCAGCAGCAACTGCATCTCACCCATGACCAGGCTCTATCACAAACACCTCTGTCTTGTCTGGGTTGTGACTCAGCTAGTTAGAGGTCATTCAGTCCTGGATTTCAGCCAGATGCGTGTTTAGTACTTACTCTGCGCCATGTGTTCCAGGTGCAAATGACATTTACAGCTGGGTATCATCTGCATAGCAGTGAAACCTTACGCTGTACCATCTAATGCTCTCTCCCAGGGGCAGCATATACACTACCAACAGCATGGGGGAAGAGTGTCAAACCCTGAGGAACTCCACATGGTAAGGGCTTTGTGTGGAAGGAGAAACTCCCCTTCACAATGTTCTGCATTCTACCTGTGAGAAAGAACTTAAACTAGCTGATGACAGAGCTGGTGAGTCCACAGAGCTCCCTTAGGCAATCCAACAACATCCCATGGTCCACAGTGTCAAAAGCTGAGGCGAGATTGAGGAGGACAAGAACTGACCATTCTCCTCTATCTCTAGCCCCGAGGAGATCATTATGCACCCTAACCAATGCAGTTTCAGTACTGTGTCTAGACCTGAATCCAGACTGGAGAGGTTCATAGATGTCAAAGGCGGTAAGATGGGCCTCAAGCTGCAGGGCCCCAATTTTCTCAATAACCCTACACAAGAAGGGAAGGTTAGAGATCGGTCTATAATTCGACAAGATGTTAGGCTTGAGGGATGGTTTCTTCAGGAGGGGCCTCACCAGTGCCTTTTTCAAAGCACTAGAGAATGGTCCCTCTGAAAGCGAACACCAGACAATCTCAGCAAACACTGGGCCAATGGACCCCGTACATCCCACAAGGACACGCATCTGGCCTGGGTCCAGTTCACAATATGTGGGCCGCAGCTTTGAAATCACCTCAAGTACCTCTTCCACCTTGACTAGCTCAAACTCACCCCAGGCAGGTGGAGTGCTTCTGGAACCGACCACCTGACCACTGTGGGGCTGCGACTACCCCTTGGGGAAATCCCACATCTGATACAGACAATCTGTCAGAGAAGAACAGAGTGAACTCTTCGCACTTGGCAGCAGAAACTGCTCCTTTCGGCTGCAGACAAGAGGGATGAAGCAGCCTGCATACAGCCCAAAAGAGCTGAGACAGTCTGTTCCTCCCTGAAGCAATCTCCCTGGACAGGAATGCTGCCTTTTTATGGTAAACTGTTCTTTGAAACTCACCATAGTGAGTTCTCAAAGCCAGTCTGTCCACCTCAGATCCAGACCTCCACCAACAAAGCTTTAACTTCTGACCCCTGGTCTTCATTTCCCTGAGGATCCCATCGAACCATGGAGGTCTCAGGCTAGAAGATCTGGGTCATATATGGACTGGTGTGACAGAATCAAGAGCCGAGGCAACAGCCCTATTATAGTCTGCCACTGCCTCACTTGTCCCTGCCCCACAAGCAACACTCACTTCCGAGAGGTCCATTACCGCCAACAGTCCCTTTGGGGATAACCCCTTTAGCAGGCAATAATGGACCATCTCCACAGCGGAAGGACAATGGGGGGGCCGAATAAGAACCCTACTGAGCAATGATCCGACCAAATGACCGAATCAATCTTGAGATTGGTAATCTCAAACCACAGTGAAAATACAAGGCCCAAGGCGTGTCCGTGTCTGTGAGCTGCAGTAGCAAATGCTTGTCCAAGGCCCAGTGAATTCGTCTGGAGGAAGTCTTGTCTAAACGGCAATAGCTTTTTGTTGATCCAAACACTGAAGTCGCCCAGGATTAACCACCTAGTTGACTCCAACACCCTCTTAGCATCAAAGCCTGCAACTTCCTGCCGAAATTCCCCCCGTGCCCCGGAGGCCAGTACAGCAGAAGGATTCTGCAACCTGCACCTGGACCCCACATACGGCTATGCATTCAAATGGCGAAGTAGAAACTAATGGGTGCACAAAGAAGTTTAGGTCAGATCTATAACAGATATCCACATCCCCACCCCTGCATTCCATCCTCGAGCAGTGCACTATGGAGATTCCAGCCAGGATAGACGCCTCGAAGACTGGGCCAGCATCATCTCCTAGCCATGTCTCCATGATGTAAGCGAGATCAACCAAAGAAACCAAGTTCCCTATAATTGCAGTCTCGTTTCTAATCAATCTCGCATTGCATAGCACCACCCTAAGGGACTGGCAGAAGATGTTGGCCCATTGGCTGCCTGCCCATGTGATGGCATCTCTACACCTGCAATTCTTCCTACCAAGTTGCATTCAAACCTAAACAATCCTTAGCCAAAAAGTACAGTTTTGTACTTACCATAACAGTAGATCTTCGAGAAAATCTCTTACAGCAGATACTACTTTTGGGAGCCTGCCAGAGGGCGCTCTTCCAGACGGTCACTTTTCTCCAACAGTGCATAGTGGGGGCCACCCACTCATGATATCATCACTCCTTTCAGGTATATAGGACATGGGTGGCCCCAGTAGCCTGAGTTCCCCGCCAGCTACCAGTTCATTTAGCATGGCTCCAAGGGAGAATCGAGGAGAATAGTGGCGCCCTCTCTGTGTGAGTGGTACATAAAAATTGCTCTCTTGGAGAAGGAGGGTGGGTACGTACCTGCTGCAAGAGGTTCCTGGTATTCCTGGTGTCTAGTGGCACCCTCCTGTATGCATTCTCACTGTCAGCTCATACGGCAACTGGGACAAGAGCTGAGAGAAGGGCTGTGCTGGTCGCCATATCAGGATTCCAGGCACACCCCCGGACACACTGTTAAGCGGGGTTGGATGGATGGTGTTCTGCATGTGGGCAGGGAAGTGGGGTAAGCTGGTCCTCTAATGTTTGCCAATCTGTCTGTCAACAGGCATTCAAGGGGTGGGCAAAGGAGAGACCACTGGACACCAGGGATATCCTACGATACATGGGCCAGGTGATCGGGGGGGTGGAGGGTGCCAGTGGACACCAAGGATGGGTATACATCATATGGAATTGGTGACTTGGGGTGGGGATGCCACTAAACACCAGGGATAGAGTGACTGCATATGGAACGGGTGATTGAGGGGTGGAGGGTGCCCCTAGACACCAGGATATGTATACATCATATGGAATGGGTGATCAGGGGGTGAGACAAGACATCAGGGATAGGTCCACATCATATGGAATGATTGATCGGGGGTGAGTGGTGCCACTATATACCAAGGATTTCTCCAACGGGCATGGGATGGGTGATCAGGGGTGGGGGGGTACCACTAGGCACGAGGAGTGTGTGTGTAACGGACACAGGAGAGGTGACTGGGGGTAGGGGTGCCAATAAACAGAACTAGATCTACATCGTATAGAACAGGTGCTCGGCTAGGTTAGGGGTGATGCCAGCCACCAGGGATATTTTGCACTACATGAGATAGGTGTTCAGGGATGGAGGGTGCTGCTAGACACCAGGGATATTTTACAATACATGGGATGGGTGTTCGGGGAGGGTTGCGACTAGACACCATGGATGTGTGTAATGGATATAGAACAGGTTACTGGGGGTTAGGGGTGCCACTAGACACCAGGGATACATCTACATCATATGGAACAGGTGCTCGGGGGGTGGTGGGTGCTACTAGCTACCAGGGATATTCTGCACTACATGGGATGGATGTCTGCAGGTGGGGGGTGCTGCTAGACACCAGAGATATTTTACAGTAGATGGGATGGGTGTTCAGTGAGGGAGGATGCCACTGGACACCGAGGCCTGTAATTTCGCTGGCATGGTGGGCCATCGGAAGGGGGGAGCAGCTGTAGTACAGCTGTCCCACCATCAGTCCATAAGAGAACTGCTGGTCTCCAAGACAGAAGCAAAGGCACTGATGGTCACTGGGGATTGATTGGAATATAGCAGTTAGCACTGTGCTGATCTGTGGAGGCCAATTAGTCCCCTGTGTGGACGACTGCTATAATGAATCTCAGGGTCGTCATTTTAAAGTGCTTCATCTGGATCTTCCTGTCCAGTCTTTTGATCCAGGACTGCCCAAAATCCTCCCGTTCTTTTTGGTACTATGAAGAAAACTGAACTGTGACCTTGTTTGTCTTGACAGCTTGCATCTTGCAAAAGCTCCCCACAAGGTCCAGACTCCAACGGCTTCCAACTTATTACTGTGATATATTCGAAGATGTGGGTGTTGACTTCCCTTATAGGCTGATGAACATGTCAAAGTTTTTGAAACCTGACCTGTACTCCCCACTCTACTCTAGACAGTTCCTCAGTGATCTGTATGTTTCTTTCCTGGCTGGTCACACTGAGAACCTCCCGGGAACATTTCAAAGGAAGGATTGCATTTTTCACTCCTCACTTCTATATAAATTAGTTTTATTGTCTCCACTGTGCAATGATTAATTTAAGGATATAGTGAACCATTTTTATTTTGGTGTCCACCATTATTTAGGGGCTATTCAGCTTATACTAGCAGAGACCAATGCCCCATACACAAAGGATTTACAAACTTTTCTCTTTCTAGAAAACCTGTTCAAGCATCCAGGTCTAAAAATCTCAACAATTAGAATGACATGCTACAATAATACCTGCCCATATACTGTTGGAACACCTGCAACAAGAAAACTGAACATTGTTCTAATATTCTCAGCTGAACACTCCAAACGCTGCTGTGTGCAGTCTGTAAGGCACTCCACACTGCGCAAAGAAAACAAGCACATTGACTGGTGAGAAGCGCTACCTCGATCCACAATGTGATTTATAATACCTGGCTCATGCAGACGCTCCAGATTCCTGAACACCATGTCCTTCTTCTTAACAGAAGTCTGCCTTTCTAAAGTTTCTGGTCCTAGTAGCCAAGTATTCAAAATTGCCCAGAAATGGGGTCTAAAGGCAGTGGGTATGAAAGCAGCAAAGCTGCCAGGAAGGAGGCTCATCAAGCCAGCAACAGCAAGAAAGCCAGGACATTAAAATGGGAGGGGGAGGACGAAGGAAGAGGCAGTCACAAGAGGTATACACACAAGCACACGCTGAAAGGCAGTCTAAATGCCAGAAAACCTAGGAAACAAAATTAGTGAGCTCCAGGTGATGTCAGCAGATTTGGGAATGGATCTTGTAGTCATTACAGAAACATGGGCCACCGGGAATAACAACTGGGACCTGGCAGTACTGGGGTATACTATCCACAGAAGAGATAGGGTAAGGAAAAATGAGGTAGAGTAGCCCTCTATGTCAAGGAAGGCACACAGGTGGTACAGAAAGGATCTACCTGAGAAGGAAGTGTGAGATACAGTATGTTGCACAAGTGCCTGCTGGTGCAGCTGGCCAGGGAACTTACAAGATAAGCTGCTATTCTTGACGTGATACTCACCAAGTCTGAAAAGGTAGGAGATGTGTGGGTTGGGGAACCACTTGGGTCCAATGACCATAAACCCAAATTGTTTGAACTGGCCCAGGGTATACCTTTTTCAAAGACTAAGGTTGTGGTTTTCAGAAGAACAGACTTTGGTAAGATGAGGGACTCTCTCAAGGGTAAGTTGGCTGTAGTGGACAAAATCAAGGGGTGGAGAAGAGGTGGTGAGAAATTAAAGGGGCCATTCACGAAGCAACCAAACAATGCTTGAGAACAGTTGCCAAGGGAAATAGGCACAAGAGACCAAGCTAGTTCTCTAAGAAGGTAGTGAGGGCCAAACACATGCCGTAATTGGCTACAAAGAGAAACAAGGGGATGAGGAATGGGGAAAATATCAGGTAAAGGTGAATGAGGACAAGCAGGCAGCCAGGAATGCAAAAGCAGACACAGAGCAGCAGATGGGGAAGGGGGTGGTAAAGGGAGTGGAAGCTACATCAGGAAAAAAGGAAGATGAGAGGGAGGCATTGTGAGGCTGATGTGGGAGGGTAGCAGAGGAGGATGAGCAGAAGGCAGCTGTTCTAAATGACCACTTTTACTCATTATTTACAGTGGAGAATACTGGGGCTCTGCCAGAAAGTGGCATAAAGGCTACTGCAGTGGGGATTCCAGAAATGGGACAGGTGGTAATTACAGGAGAAAGGGTGAGAAAAGGGCTTGCAGCCCTGAAAATATACAAGACTCCAGGACCAGATGGGATGCACCCACGGGTGCTCAGGACATTGGCATTGGAAATGGTTGAAACCCTGGAAGGGCTATTCAATCACCCACTAGTCAGCAGTGGTTTCAAGAGACTGGAGGGTGGCAGACATTGTGCCACACCACAAAGGAGGGAATAGGGGTGAACAGCATAATTACGGGTCTGTCAGTCTTGCCTCCATTGTAGGTAAACTGATGGAGACAACAGTCAGTGAGGACCGGCTGAACTACCTGAAAAGTAATAGACTCCAAGATAGTAAACAGCACTGGTCTGTGGCAGGAAGGTCTTGTCAGACCAACCTGACATGGTATTCTTTGACTGGGCAACAAGGGTAGTGGACAGAAACAAAGAATTTAACAGCAGAAAAGGACTGCTTAGCCCACATAGTCTGCCCAAATGTTCCCTATCTAGTCTGTTTCCACAGACCCTGTTTGATCTCCGCTGACTCTCCAACCTCCATACATCCTATCTAATACAACCCAATGTCTATTCCATGCAGGCTTGAAGTTTCCTGCTGTTCTAGCCTCCACCACTTCCGCTGGCAATCTATTCCAGGCATCCACCACCCTTTCAGTGAAGAAGGCACAAGGGACAAGCAGTAGCTTTACTCTACTTCGACTTCAGCAAGGTATTTTACTCAGTATCACACTGAAGGTTGTTAAAGAAAGAGGATCTGGGAGCAGCAAAGGAGTTGGTTAGATGAGTGGGAAGTTGGTCGGGCACGATGGTAGATGGTGGTGGTAAACAGGATAAGATCATGAGTGGTGTACCACTACAGACAGTCTTGGGACCACTCCTTTACAATATATAAATAAGCGACATAGGAGAAGGAATACAGGGCAAGATGGGTCCCTTTGCAGAGGATTCGAAGCTCTGTGGCATGGTGTACAGTGAGGAGAGGAAAATGGAGTTGCAGGGGGACTTGCAAAGGTTAGAGAGGTATTCCAAGTTCTGGCTGTTGAAATGCAATGCCAAAAAGTGCAAGGTGAAGCACATAGGGAACAAGACCCTCAGAAAGGAGTACTGGATGGGAGGGTTAGAAAGGGGAAGAAAGGGACCTGGGGGTCATCATAAGTGACTCCCAAAAAAAATTAGCCAATACAACAAGACCTACAGTAAGACAAGCAAAATGTTAGGGTCTGCTAGAGGGGGGTTTCAATAGCAAGAGGAATGAGGTAAGACTACCTTTCTATAGATCACTGGTGAGACCCTATCTGGAATACTGTGCCTAGTTCTACAGTCCTTACCTGAGGACAGACAGGTTAGACACAGTGCAATGTAAAGTAGCCAAAATAAATCGGGGCCAACATGGCAGATCCTATGAGGATTGGCTCACAGTAGTGAACGTGTACTCACTGGACATCAGAAATGAGAGGGGTGACATTACAGAGACTTTCAAATTCCTGAAAGGAAAAAATGAGGTAAACTACAAGGAGCTATTTAGCAGGAATAGAGGGTTGAAACAAGGGACATGAATGTAAGCTGGTGGGGAGTGGGGGTAAAGATTCTGGAGGGATACAAGAAAATGTTACTTTACAGAGAGAGTTGTTGAGCCATGGAACAGTCTACAAGCAAAGGTGGTGGGTACAAAAATCATCTGTAGCAGACTGCTCCAGCCCTTAGGGTTCACCTATCCACACCTTCCGAGGGTGCCGACCTGGGTTGCCTAAAGTTGTGCTGCATTTGGTTCTTGGGTCTAAATGTAGTGCAGTGCCTCCACCTGAGGTAGTAATATGGGGTACCTGGATGCTGACAAACAAGGCTATTTCCACCCAGGAAACAGTGCATAACCTGCCCACACAGTCCCATCCCAAGAACAAGTGACACTGTAACTGCAATAACAACACCCAAACCAAGAAATGCAGTTCAAACAAGTTAAAAGGTGGTGGGGTACAGAAGGAACAAGGGGACCATAGGAAAATGGAAGTAATGGGATATCAATAAAATCATTATGCGCTATGCAATAGCAACAAAACAATTGCCTCACACAATCTGCCCACCACCTGGCAATCCTTTAATCCCCAGGTGGGTACACCTGACTTAAGTCCCACCAAAGGCCATGGGCGAGAGCTCTCTATTTAGCTGCAGCAGGTACTTCGCCGGGGATGCAGTTGCTGCTAGCAGCGTAGGAGCTCAGTGGTGTGCTTCAACTGTTGCAGGAAAAACACATTTTAAAACACAAACTGCTGCTAAACAATGAAACTGTAAACTGTAGAAAAGGGGCCCCTATTTGAAATCCACACAAATGGCTAGCCGGATAGCCTCCAGAGGTCTAACTGTGCTTGATGGCATGTTTAATCTGGGTTTCCGGCACCACTGCCTCTCCTAAAGCCACTACCCTTGAGAGTTGCAGGCACTCAACCCAATTTTCTAATCGGAGCTCCAGCTCCATGGTGGTGCTGCCATGCATGCATGGCTGGACTCATACAGGTCACTGTGGCCATCTCTACTCCCCAACCCACTGCCATCCTGGGGCTGGGGAACCACCAGTCATGCCGATGGCACTTTCCTTAACAGGTTTCAGCCCCTACACAGTAGTCCAGGGGCCAAGATTGCAGGTGCTGAGGAGAAGCTCCAGCGGCAAAGAGGCTGATTGGAGTCCTGGCTTGGGACCCACCAGAGCTCTTGAATTTTGGCACTGCTGCCCTGCTGGTCCTCACTTTGGCAGTCCTAGGCAAATGGAGGGTGAAGAAATGTGAGGGAAACAGAGAAAGTGGAGACACTCACCAGAGGCCATAGCCCCAAAAGGTTAGTCCCAGAAATGTGGGGGCCTTACACATTAACTGGTTGAAGCACGGGTGGGAATGACTAGAAAGCTAAATAGTTACTCAAGAGGTAGCCATCACAAGGGGAAGGCAAGGGCGAAAACCCCAATTAGATAACAGGCCACAGTGTATACAGTAGGGTAAAACTGGGCAGACTTGCTGGACCTTTTCTGACGAAACTGCCTATGTTTCTGTATTCTCTCACTGATTAGATATGTTATGTAAGGAATAATCCACAGTCGGGTGTGCAGCAATATAGAGGATAATGTATGGTCATCGATGGTTAACCGGTTTGTTAACCATCGAGAGGAACCTCAGAGGCGATCATGTAAACCTCGAGAGGTTTGAGTGTCGCCATGCAGCTTCTCGAATTGGTTAACAAAACGGTTAACCTTTCGGCGTACCATACATTAGCTTTTATAGTGTATGGTACCAGTTCCTTTTTTTTAGAAAAGAAAGCAGTTCCTTACTGCTGTTTTTTCATGTCCCCACTGCTCTGCCCTCACCGCCCCGGCCGTTAGAAGGCCGTCCAATCCAACTGCGCGCATGCCCTGACTGTTCCCGGTTGTTAACCCATCGATGTGACGTACCATCGATGGGTTAACAACATTGTGACGTCACGTCGATGGTAAAACATTGTTATAAAAAGGTAGATTTCTACCTATAACAATGTTCTACCATACATTATATTGTAATAACTGAAAAGTCTGGGCGGATTGTGAGGCCTGAGTCGCAGCTGAGGGCCTTCAGCCACCCAGAAAGTGAGGTTATTACTGCACTGATGCACACCAGCATGGATTATTACACTTACAGAATTCATAAAATGGTAAAAGTAACCAATAACACATGATGGGGTGTGGGTTAATCTGTGACAAATGCACAACTAGGCACATGACTGTAGGCACAGTGCCCCTAGAAGTGTGTTTATCACAAACTAACCCACACCCGAGTTATGTTACTGCACTCTTAAAATGGGTATATGTTAAGAAACCATGATATTCTTTAAAAAAATTATAAAATATAAAAAAGCGTAATTTTAGTGTAAACAGTTCCTCCACTTACAATGTGTTAGTAGGTCCATTGTGTTGTCTGGTGTCCATAGGGGCAATGTGCTAGACCCACCAGGTCACTATGTAGGCCACAGGCAAGATCGTGATTTTCTTAAAGTCTTTGCACACTATCATCTGCTAGCATCCAACATATGGAACTGTTTCTTACTCTAAGAGTACCCCGTTTTTTGGCAAAAGCAACAACCCTACTCATAAACACAGGTTTTCGTGCTTGGTCTAAATGCTCTGTCAAGAATAACTAGACCCTATGCCACTGCTTTCTACAGATCCATATTAAAGGGCCAGTAGATACAAAGTGCATGATACAATAATTATTCAATAGAAAACCAATTAATATCAAAATCACTAACTGTATATGTATGCAATAACACACAATGGGGTGTGGATTAGTCTGTGATAAATTCAAGATTATGGGCATGGTGAAGTACATGGCCGCAGGGAGAGTGCCCTTACTACCCCTAGAAGTATGTTTTATCACAGACTAACCCACAGAATGGAATGTGTTATGGAACTTATAAAATGGCTATATGTTAAGACACTGAAATTCTTTAAAAAAAATTGTAAAATACAAAAAAAGTGTTATTTTATTGTAAATACTATTTCTGCTTCCAACATGTTACTAGAACCGATGTGCTATCGTCTGATGTCACTAGTAGTGCTGTGCTAGACCCCCTGGGTTTCTATGTAGACCACTGGCAAGACAGCAGTTTTCTTAAGGTCTTGCCGGTGGCACACTACAGTCTGCGGTAGCATGTTCTGAAAAAGCTGTGGCACTCACACAGTCACTATGGGATGGCAGGGAGTGTGAGATGGCACGCAGACTCCTTAAGGTCTTCAGGCAGTGAGTGCAGATATCTTTAAACATAAACAACATGTTTTAAGTGTTGTGTTTTTGTTGTTTTGGGGATTATAAAGAGAGTGGCTCACTAGAAAAAAAAAACATGGCAGTCAAATGATTTCTAAACAACTAGGATCACTTTCACATGGATTTTCCACTGTAATTCGGGCACATGTATAAGCACTTTCTTATAAATGAGTATGGCTGGAATGTCGTCACAGCCAGTCAGATCAGAGAATGGTCCCTACCCATTTTATAAAAAGGACATTCCATAGAGCACCCAGGAATAAACTTTTTATTCACTCTGGCATGTTGTCAGTACTGATGCTGTAGCATTCCTGGCTCCACTCTGCTACTCCGCTCGCTAGGCAGCATTGTTGTTACAATACCAGTGTGAATGAAAAGCTTATGTCTGCAGGCACAGGACTGTAGACAGAAGCCATTCGTTCGGGGCTTTCTCAATCACTGTGATGTTCTGACTTTTGACAGCTATTGTGTGACCCGGTGAGTTGATGCTCTTTCCGGACAGGTGGTAACCCTAAATCCTAATTCATCCTGAGTGAGTTCTAAGTGCAGAGTTAAAACGAAGCCGTTACCATGGAAGCTTTTGCATCCTTAGCAAAGACGAACTGGCCAATTCTGTCCTTCTCCTCCTGCTGCACACAGCGGGCCACCAGCAGCCACTCCGCTCGGGTCGGGCACCAGGAACCGTGTCGAAATGCCCAGCGCACGCTCTCCATCGACAGACCGTTAACTCGGGCCACCACGCATTGCATGAAAATTACGCAGAGGATTGGAAGGGGCGAAGAAGCTAGAGCGTAGCCGGTTTCTTTTAATTTGGGGCCGAAAATAACTTCGTGAAGATTCAGTCTTAACACTGCCAGCCGAACTGCTAGGAGAGTGCTATGGAGTGGGTATAATAGAAAACATGCAACAGTTTGACCACTGTTTGCTAATCTGTAATGTCACCTAAACACAAGTTGGTCCGAGCTCATAGTTTATAGACCGGACAAAAAAAGCACATGATGAAAATAAACACAATTCCTGGTGACGCCTGGGAAGACGTACCCGACACTAGGATTGTCACTATGTTTACTGATTGGATACTCTCCCTTGCTTGAAAACTGAACCGAAGGCATGACTGTAAAGAGGCGGGATAAACATGGGGTCAATGTTTCAACTTCCGGACACGGTAGGTTACAATGTGAGCAAAGATCGACAGCGACTTTACCAATCGTTGACAAGTGAGGCATGATTGGCATTATATTATACCAGTCATTATTAAGGGTAGGCAGATGGGCGGGAATAATTGTTCATACGTCAGAACTCCATGCATTGTATGAACTAACACATCTAGAACTGCTGGCGTATTCGCGAATCCCAGAGGCGAGCATGCTTTTGATTGACAAATGTAAGCTGCAACCGGAGCAAGGCGGACAGTGACTCTTGAATGACTGATTTGCTGCTTTGCCAATCACAGTCTAGTATAATTACTTTGTCGGGCAGTTTTTTCCGGGAATTTATCTTCTCGTTGCAGGTATGTGTGGCTCTTTGCAAATATTATATTTGGGATTTTTACTATTTCTGAGTTGTTTATGCATTGCCTCAGATACGGTGATGTATAAAAGTTGCAGCGCTCCTCTATCGGAGGTGATCCCTTCCTCATGTTGGTTTGATTTATGAGAATATACAGGATCCGCTAACGTCAGGGCAGCTAAAAGAAAATGAGTGAGGTTTCTGAACACGCATTCTCTCTTCTGTGAGTGGAAGTGAGTTATAGTTTACAGCTGATGCAGCAGTCAAGACTTTATATCTTCCAATCGTGTCTTTGCGAGGATCGCGTAAGTGAAGGAAGAACCTCTGTTCCCATGCTTCTTCAAAGGCAGTGCCTTCTTGTGTATAAGATGGCTAAACTGCTCCAGCTCAGACCCGCTCCTTTAGGATAGACGTCGCCGTGCCTCCAAATCCCACAGCGTTTTCATGGAGGACTCCAGACTGTATCAACAAACATCTCTGTTACTTTCTATAGCTTGTGTTCTTGGTACACTCGGACAGTAAAAATGATTCTCTTTTATTTAACAGCATTGAAATGTTAAATAAAAACATAGTCCTCTAAGTTTGTGGTCGCGACTTAAGTGTTAAGGACTCCGAGATTTTGAGTCCATTCCATTGTTTGCATAAGGATTTGTACTACGACAGCTAGGCCCCAAGTTAATTTGCATCCGTTTAGAATGTAATATGAACGTGTAGTTTTCCTTTTGTGCTCAGTTGCTTTTGTCAGAAGCACATTTAAAAGCGTTATCAGGGGATTCTGTAACTGTGGAAACTTGAAACCAGAACTGAGGAAGAATCGTGTGCATGAGGGTCAGACTGTACAGCGTTTTGAGAACAGAAATAGTTTTGTTTTTGTGTGTGTTTTGTTTTGTTACTGCAGAACATCTAGGAGAACTAGCAGTGATTGGCAAGGTTGGGTGTTGTAACTGTAAGCCCATGGTTGAGTTGGAAGATAAAGGTAAATTGAGAGCTATGCGAATTATTTTGTTATTAATCCTTTTATTGAAAACATTTTTATAGGAAACCCCACACTTTTTTTTTTTTTTTTGGACGGTGCCTGCAAGGTGGTGCACGTTACAGCAATTAGGATGGATCTAGCTCAAAGTTATGAGGATGTAAGAGCAAAGCATATAGAAGTACAGTTGAGATAACAAAAGTACTGTACATGGCAACATGTGTGCTCTTAAGCATCTTGGTGTATACTTAAGCAATAAACCACTCCCGGGTGTGAGTTTTGCTTGGATTTACTCACGCCTGGTGTGGTCCAGCTTCGTGACCAAATCTGCACCAGGCGTGAGTACATCCCAGCATTACCCACACCCTGGAGTGGTTTATTGCAGTTATGCAATGGGTAGGAATTAAAGATTGTTTTAAAAAAATTTGTTTAAAAGAAACTTTTTAATTGATTTTCTATGTAATATCCTTACTCTGCAGTTCCTCTGTTGCTAGGCAAGCACAATGCCATCTGTGGGTTTTTTGTTGTAGATTAATTGAAAAGATATCAGCAGGCTGGATGCATGGGGTGCCAGCCGAGACAGACTTAACAGTGTATGGCAAGGGAGAGCAAGTGAGCAGCCATATTTCTAAAAGTCACGTGGGACATAAAGTTGTATTTATTTTTTTGGTACTTGGGGTAACTGGATGAGAATTGGACCGCAAGGGACTCGTGTACTCTGAACGGAAGCTAAGGCAGCACAATGGAGGCGGAAGGGAGTAACTTGTATAGGAACCAGCAGTGACTGGAGGGAGGGACCATTAGAGGAAATGCCAGCTAATGATCTCATTGAGACCAGCGTCAATATTTGGGTGAGGCAGCTGGTTGATTGACAGCCAGTATAAAAATGTCTGACAGTGCTTTTTTTTTTTTTTTAAAGTAGGGCTAAAACATTGAGAAATAAAAGCCAAAAACCCGAGCTGTGATATTGGGCGTCCACCTATACATATGGCTATGCGCATGCCCAGTATCATGCTCGGATTTTATCTGTGATTTCTGTTTGTTTCTTCGTTTTCAAAAAACATTTTCTGACTTCAGCATTCTTGAAACAGTTACAATGAGCGATTAGTTGAAGGTGACTGTACAGGCAGTACAGCACTCCTGGGGCTTCTGTGGTGTGGTGGCCGGCGTTTTGTCTGTAAGTTCAGAAACTGCTTCTATTGTTAAACGCTGTATTGATTTTTTTGCGATAGGGCTGACGAGGATGGCTGGATCTTTACGTATGAGTTATACTGGGATTTACTCACAAGTAAAAGATCCAGCCAGACAATCGTGTTTTTAGTTTCAGAAGTGCCATTGTATAATTAAGCAATAGGGCACGACAGGGTGTGGTATATCATGGGATATTGTCACGCCTTGGGTGGCTGGGCACAATGCTGCAGGCTGAGTCCGTCCAACCACCTAAGAAGTGACGATATCCCATGATACATCACTCCCTGGAAAGACTTATTGCTATTATGAACTAACATACTAAAATGCCAGCAGAATAGGCCTAATGGCCTTTCGTGTCTGCTTGTTTGATCAGCTCCCACCTTGGGAGCTGACCTTGCTGCCCCGCTCTTCCTCTCTGGCTTTTCCCTTCCCAGTCTCGGATATTCCCGCTGCACTGGATTTTGCTTCCAGAACCCTTCCCCTGTACCTGTCCCACCCCCTCTTGAACCCCTCCACCAGCCCCCTGGGTGGAGCCATTCCATGGCTCCATCACCCTCTCAGTGAAGTAGCACCTCCTCCTTTCTCCCTTGAATCTCCCCCCAGCTTCCACCCATGCCCTCTAGTTGGGCCCCCCCTTCCTTCATTCGAGCACCCTGACTGCTTCTCCCCTATTTACCCCCTTCATGTACCTGAAGACCTCTATCATGTCCCCCCGGTCCCTTCTGTCTTCCAATGTGTACATATTTAGCTCTTTGAGCCTCTCCCCATAGGTCCTATCCCCCAAGTCCCAAATCATTTTGGTTGCCCTCCTCTGGACCCTCTCCAGGAGTTCAATGTCCCTCTTTAAATGTGGCCTCCAAAACTGCACGCAGTACTCGAGATGCGGCCTTACCAAGCAGTTACACAGTGGGAGTATCACTTCCCTCCTTCTGGAGGTGATCCTCCTAGTGATGCATCCAAGCATCCTGTTTTCTTTTGCTGCTGCTCTCCTACAAGTCTCCGAGTTGTTCATCTTGACATCCACCACCACCCCCAGGTCCCTCTCAGCCATCCAGACTTGTAGCATTCCCCCAGGGTGTACACTTGGCCTGGGTTTCTGGCTCCCAGGTGCAGTACCTTGCATTTCCCTCCACTGAACCTCAGCTTCCGCTTTCTAGACCACCTTTCTAGAGCCTCCAGGTCCCCTTGTAGGCCACCCTCCCTCCTCCCCACCCACCACCACCCCAGTTTTGAGTCTTCCATAAAGAGACTCATCTCACTCTTGATACCCTTCCTTATGTCAGAGACGTAGGCGTTGAACAGGAGGGGCCCAAGGACTGAACCCTGAGAGATCCCACTAATGACCCTCCTTGGGGATGAGACGAACCAGCCAACCATCCGGTCCTGAAAGCCAATTGCCTATCCATCTGATCTTCTGGTTCCCCACCCCCATTTCTCCCAACTTATCCAACAGGCCCCCGTGAATAACAGAGTCAAATACCTTGCTGAAGTGAAGAAAGAGGACGTTCACTGGTCTACCCAGGTTCAAGGCACTTGTCACCCAGTCATAAAACTACACAAGGTTTGTCTGACACAATTTCCCCTGGATGAATCCATGTTGTCTATCGTCCAGGCACCCCAACTTTTCCAGGTCCCCCCTAGTCTCTCCTTGACAATGCCCTCCATCACCTTGTCCACCACTGATGTCGGGCTGATGGGCCTGTAGTTCCCTGCAACCTCCCTTGACCTCCCTTCCCTTGTGGATAGGCACTATATGCGCCACCTTCCAGTCATGGGGCACCCACCCTGTCCTCAGATGCTAAAGAGTGCTGCCAGGGGTTTCGCCAGGACATCTGCCAGTTCCCTCAGCACTCTGGAATGTAATTTATCTGGCCCTGGTGCTTTCTCCGTCTTAAGGGACTTGAGGGCTTCCCTCACTCTCTCTGCCGTGATTTCCACCTCCACTACCTCTTCCCTCTGCTTTGCCTACCCCCCCACCTGCCAGTGATGCCCCCCCTCCCAGACCTGCCCGATCAGTAGCGCCCCCCTCTAAGTTTAAGCTGTCTCCTCCCATGTGATGCAGCCCCCCATTTTCCTTGGTGAGAAACTGAGGCGAAGTACTCATTTAGTACCTTAGCCTGCTCCCCTGAGTCTTGTACCCATCCCTCCCCTGTTTTAATCCTGCTAATCTGCCCCTTCACCCTTCGTTTTTCCCCAATGTATCTAAAGAATCCCTTGTTCCCTCTCCTAATTTCCCTGGCCAGGTTCTGCTCCTTCCTTGCCTTAGCTGCCCTCACCACCCTAGTGGCCCTTCTGGCCATCAGCTTGTACTCCCCTCGTTCCCTTTCACTCCTTGAACACTTGAATAGCCTATAGGCCACCTTCTTTCCCTTCACCACCTCCTGAACCTCCCTGGTCCATCAACAGGGTTTTCGGGCCCTACCGTGTCTTACTCTTGCGCAGGTGCTGGTAGCTTCCTGCAGCCCCCCCTCCTGATGATTTCCCACCTGTTGTCAGCGTCCATGTCTGGCCCAATCCCATCCAAGTGCTCCTTCAGGATCCTTCCCATTTCCTTGAAATCCACCCCCCCTGAAGTCAGTTACCTCCGTCTTTGTGCAGCCTTCAACCCCTCCTAGGTTCAGGCAGAACCAGACCATGGCAAGGTTGCTCCCCGCCAATGGGTCCCTTACCTCCAGGCCCACAATCTGGTCACTGTCTGCCAGGACTTCATCCAGTATCCGCCTCCCTGGTCGGTTCCCCCACCTGCTGAGTTAGGAACACATCCTGAAAGACATCCAACAACCTCTGTTCCCTGGCCACCGAGGATGTCGTAGTCTCCTAGTCCGTTCCCGGCATGTTTAAGTCCCCCAACACCACCACCCTTTCCCTGCCCAATCTGCAGTGTCTCCCAACATCTGCCACCAGACTCTCTTCTATCTCCACTGCCAGCGCTGGGGGTCTATACACCACTCCTATTTTTACTCTCTTGCCCCCTTTTGTTATCAAGGTGACCCAAATTGCCTCCACAGTTCCCCCCCCCCCCATGGCAATGCAGTTTTTAACTATTATTGCTACCCCTCCTCCCCTTCCCTCCCCCTGTCCTTCCTGAACATGGTGTAACCCTCCAGGTTCAGGTCCCAGTCGTGCCCTGTGGTGGCCCAGGTCTCAGTGACTGCTGCCACATCCACCCCCTCAGTTAGCATTGCCTGGAGCTCAGGCATTTTATTGCCCAAGCTCCTGGCATTTAGCAGGACTACCTTCCACCCTTTCCCTATACTTCCATTTCCCCTGCTTGCGTTCCCTTGGGGATTCAGTCTTCCCCTGATCCGTACCTTACCAGTTGGCCTTTTCCTGCATTCCTCCAGCTCCCAAGGGGGGTGGAGACAGAGTCCTTCCTTTATCGGACCCCCTCTACAGCCTTTTCTTCCATCCCTCCACCCTTCGCAAGTTTAAACCCCACCTTTCACCAGCGAACCCCTCTATTTTCAATGTAAGGATTTCCTTCCTCTCCGAATTGAGATGGAGCCTATCTCTAGCATACAGCCCCTTATCCTCCCAGGTCTCCCCCAAGTCCCCCAACAACCCATACCCTCTGGCCCCACACCGCTCCCTGAGCCACTAGTTTATCTCCCTAATCTTCCTTTTGTGTTCCCCACTAGCCCTTGGCACCAGAAGGATTTTCGAGAAGCAGCATTTGCCTAACCTGAACTGGCCTTTCAGTGATTTTTTTTTTTTTTTTTTTTTTTTTGTTTGTTTGTTTGGCCCTCCCAACCCCTTCTCCACCTCCTTCCTTTTATTAAATACACTACCAGAGCTGAGAGACCTGCCCACTTCTTACTTGGTCAAACTTCACTTTCCCCCTTAAAGGGGAAGCACCCAAGAACTACAGCAAAGCACTTAAAGGGGTAATACCTAGAGCCACAATACCAGGATTTCTTTACATCACCTTTAGTACCTGCTTCCCCATTAGCAGGTTATATAGCTTCTTCACTAGAAGGTGTATACTTAAGCAAGCATTCTTCACTTTCTACTTCCCTACTGCAGGTTATTCAGCTAGATACCGGAGGGAGCTTTATTTTAAGCATTGCACCCCTTCCACTCTGTAGCAAAGCGACTCTGTTCAGCTACACGCTTTATTGTAGTCTACTACCTACCTAAGTCCCCCCCCTTCTTGCCTCTAAGGATGTTTCCTCTCCACTCAAATCCTTCTCTCTTCTACCTCCTCCCTCTAACCTTATTTCTTACCCTCTCCCTACCTGCCCCTCCTGCTTTTGCCAGCCCATGGCCCTATAACTTCAACTCCATCCAAACCCTGTCTCCAGGCCACAACTTTATATTCATGCTATTACTCCTGCTCCCACTAGCGTATTCTGGTCTCATTCCCTCATCATTCCACATGCAACCCTACTAACTTTACCAAATTTCTTTGCTGTTCTCCACCTCTTGCTTCCTCACTTGGCCTCCAAGCCCCATCACTCCAAATCCGTAAAGCTACACTTCCTCATCCTAACTCTGTTACTCACCTCGGGGGACATCCACCCCAACCCCAGTCCTGCTACTTCCTTCACCCCTGCCAGCTGCTGCTGCCCATACCCCACCCCAACAGCCATCATAAAGAGTTTCAAGATATTACACTTAAACATTCATAGCCTACTTCAAAAATTAGACCTGCTGCAAGCCATAGTTGCTGCCCTGAAACCAAACATTCTAATTACAGCAGAAACATGGCTAAAGAGCACGATTCCTGGCCACTTAGTCTCCATCTTTTTTTGCTCAGTGTTTAATACGAAAAAAGAAGATGAGGGCAGCAGGGCAGGAAAAGAAATGGCAGGGGAGGGGAAGTGGAGATGAGGCCATTTCTCATGGAGGAAATTTTGGGGGAACTAGGATGCATGAAGGTGGACGAGGCAGTGGGGTGCATCCAAGGGTGTTAAGGGAACTAAAGGAGATATTGGCAGTACTCATACCTCTCAACCTTTTGTCACTGAAATGAGGGACATGGACATTTTTGGACACTCAAAATGAGGGACACAGACCCTCAGAATGAGGGACACATCCTCAAACATGGAGATACAATCTCAGAACACTGTGAAAACCATAGTATTGACTTGTACAAAGTTTATTTTGGATTTAGTATTTTAGAATATTAAGAGATTCTGCTTTAAAGTCTGAATTTACAGCACATTCATTCACTGTGTGGGCAGCACCTTTTCCATGAGGGACGGATGAGGGACAGAGCAATTTTAAGGGGCAAAATGAGGGATGTGCCTCGTAATGAGGGACACTTGAGAGGTATGAGTACCATTGACGGCACTCTTCAGTCAGTCCCTAGAGACTGGGGTAGTGCTGGAAGACTGGAGGCGGGCAGATGTGGTCTCCCGCTGCATAAGTGGGGAGGGAGGGAGGAAGTGGGAAATTATAGGCCAGTGAGCTTGACATCGGTGGTAGGAAAGCTAATGGAGAAACTAATAAAAGGCAGGACCATCAGCTACCTGGAGGAAAGTAGCCTGATAAATCTAGGGCAACATGGCTTTACCAGGGGCAGATCCTGTCAAATTAATTTGATAGAGTTTTATGATAGGGTCACCAAGGAACTGGATCGGGGAGAGCGGTGGATATGGCTTATTTGGATTTCAGGAAGGCGTTTGACTCTGTGTCTTACGGAGGCTACTGTGTAAAATGGCAGGACTGGGACTGGGGCAGAGGGTAGTTAAATGGGTGGGAAACTGGCTGGGGGACAAGAAGCTGAGGGTCATAATAAATGGGGTGGCATCCAGAGAAGGCAGGGTCACAAGTGGGGTCCGTCAGGGATCAGTGCTGGGACCCCTATTATTCAATATATTTGTAGGGAACATTGGGGAGGGTCTTGAGGGAGGGGTGAGTATGTTTGCGGACGATATCAAAATCTACAATTGGGAGGACATGCAGGAAGGGGTGAAACAAATGCAGAGGGATTTGGGGAGGCTTGAAGCATGGTCAAAGAGGTGGCAGTTTGCATTCAGTACAGAAAAATGTAAATCTTGCATCTTGGCTACAGAAATCGAAAGGTAGGTTACTGTATGGGGGCAGAGATCTGGAAGAAGAAAGGGACCTAGGCATCATTATATCCGGGGACATGAAAGTGGAAAGGCAGTGCAGGAGGGCAGTGGCCAGGGGGAGTGGAATGCTGGCATGCATCGGAAGGGGGATCACCAGTAGGAATAGGGAGGTCATATTACCCTTGTACACCTGTCTAATTAGACCGCACTTGGAGTACGGAGTCCAGTTCTGGAGGCCATACCTCCGGAAAGGATGTGGGGAGGCTAGAGCGGGTTCAGAGGAGAGTGACAAAAATAGTAAAAAGGTTAAGCCACCTATTCTATGAAGAAAGATTGAGTGATCTGAACATATACTCCCTGGAACAGAGGAGGGAGAGGGGGGACATGATCGAGACCTTCAGGTACCTTAAGGGTATAAACAGGGTGCCAGGGGGGAGATCTTCAAGATGAAGGAAAATCAGAGGACGAGGGGGCAGGCCCTGCAGGTGGGGGGTGTCTAGGAGCAGCATTAGAAATACTATTTCACAGAGAGAGTGGTGGAAAGTGGAACAGACTCCCAGAGGCAGTCGTTGGAGAGGAAACAGTGGAGGGATTCAAAAGGGCATGGGACAACCACACATGAGTGTTTTATGCGGGGGGGGGGGGCCTCAGGTCCAGGCAGACTTGGTGGGCCTTGTTTCAGTCCTTTTTCTGCCGTCACACTTCTATGAATCCTCGGTTACTCCATCCTAAGGCTAGGCAGAGCAGGCAGGGGTGGTGGAGTGGACATGTATATCCGCGCCTCCCTCCAGTACTTCCCAGTTTTCTTCTCCAACCCAGCAACCCATGACACCCTAGCTATCAATGTATCCCTCCCTATCTTTGTAGCCAGTATCTGTTGCCGTCCAAATGTCCAGCCCACTGTCTCCCTTGACCTCCTAACTTCTGTTACTTCCCTCTTTCAATCTGGTGAGCTTTACTTCCTTGGTGACCTCAATCAAGCCTAGTGAGCTCACCCCCTTAGTTATGGGTAAAGGCAGAGGTGAAGTGGCACAGGGAAGGAGCATGCAGGGTAGCTATGGTGGGGTACAGAATGTGCCACCACCCTGTAATAAGGCGGATAAAGAGTGTGGACTGCCAAGAGGAGGGGAGCAGACCAAGGAGAAGAGTGGAGAGAGGAAGGATGGGTATGGATGGAAGGTGGTCTACCTAAATGCGAGAAGCCTGGGAAACAAAATTGCGGAACTTCAGGCACTCTTTTCAGAGGGGAATGTGGACATTGCTGCAGTAGCAGAAACTTGGGCCACAGTATCATGACTGGGATCCAGCAATCCCGGGGTATAGTATTTACGAGAAGGACGGGGGAGGTTGGAAGAGGGGGTGGGGTAGAACTCTTATGTGACAGAAGGGATCAAATGCATGAGGGACGAGGGGAGGAAGGGAGGATCGGCACTTTGGGCGTA
This sequence comes from Neoceratodus forsteri, assembly GCA_016271365.2. Taxonomy (NCBI): domain Eukaryota; kingdom Metazoa; phylum Chordata; order Ceratodontiformes; family Ceratodontidae; genus Neoceratodus; species Neoceratodus forsteri. Next base: position 1,061,790,563 of record CM057458.1, on the reverse strand, counting down.
GCTTCTGGACTCCAAGGGTAGAAAGCTGAGGCTGGGAGTGGTTTACAAACCACCAGCCCATTAAGGGGAGTTGGATGGGGAGTTGGCAGAGCAGATAAGGAGAGTGTGTAGAAAGGGGAGTGTGGTGATAGTGGGGGATTTCAACCTACCAGGGGTTGATTGGAGCACCACTTCTACCAGCAGCGCCAGGGAGCAGGTGCTCCTGGATGCGATCCAGGATGGCCTCCTGACACAGATGGTAAGAGGGCCTACAAGGCTTGGTAACACACTGGACCTGGTACTAGCAAATGAGGCAGTGAGGGAGGTAAGGGTTGATGACCCCCTAGCTGGTAGTGACCACCAAACAGTGTGGTTCATACTCACATTGGTCAGGGAGACTGGAGGCATGGGCACTAAGTTGGTGGACTTTGGGAGGAGGAGAGACTCCAGGATATAAGGACGGAGATGAATGCAGAGCAGAAGTGGTAAGTTATTAAAATTGGGCTAACAGAGGCTACAGTAACCTGCACCATGACTAAGAGCAAGAAGGGCAGAGACAGAAATCGATGCTGGCTGAACAGTGAAGTGCTGCAAGGGATGAGGGCAAAGAGGGCTGCGTATCGGAAGTTCAGGAGAACAAGGAAGGAAAAGGATAAGGAAGCTTATGGGAGTTGGTCCAAGGGGGTGACGAGTCAGGTGAAAATAGCCAAGGTCTCTGGGGAACTAAGGTTAGTGCAGGGCGTAAAGGGAAGGGAGAAAGCCTTTTTTAGATGTGTCAGGGAAAAGAGGACGTGCAGAGAACATATAGTGAGGATAAAGTGGGGAGGAGAATGGGTGGAAAAGGGAGAGGAACAAACGGAAATACTGAATGACTACTTGTGTTCTGTTTTCATTAAGGAGAAGGATGGACCACTACCACTATGGACTGGGGAAAGGAGGTGACAGACAAATGATCATGAGGAGTAGAGTGCTAGAGGTGCTGAGGGCGTTAAGGGTGGACAGGGCACCAGGTCCTGATGGCATCCTCCCCAGGGTGCTGAGGCAGATGGCAGAGCTGTTCAGTACCTCCCTGGAAATGGGTTGTGTGCCTCAAGACTGGAGGGTGGCCCATGTGGTGCCTATACACAAGAAAGAGCCAGGAAATTATCGGACTGTCACTTTCACTTCCATAGTGGGGAAACTTATGGAGATGATATTGAAGGAGAGGCTGGTGTCCTTCCTCGAGGGTAATGGCCTCCGGGATGGATGGCAGCATGGGTTCGTCTTGGGGAGGTTTTGTTAGACAAACCTAATAGAGTATTATGACTGGGTAACAAGGGAGCTAGATGGGGGTCATGCGGTAGATGTCCTGTACTTGGACTTCAGCAAAGCCTTTGATATAGTGCCTCATGGGAGACTGGGGGGGTGGGAGTTGACTGCTGCCTGCGGGGGTGGGGAGAAAGATGCCAAACTAGATAGAGAACTGGTTACAGGGGAGGGTGCCATGGGTGGTTGTGGGGGGGAAAATGCTCGACACGCAGAGCAGTGACAAGCGGGGTGCCACAGGGTTTAGTGCTGGGCCCGGTGCTATTTGGGCCCTTTATCCCAGATATTGCACATGGGGTTGGGAGCAGGAGTAGTCTGTTCGCAAATAATACCAAAATGGGGGCGGTGGTGGACGAAGAGGATGGATGGAAACAGTTGCAGGGGGACCTAACCAAACTGGAAGCATGGTCAGAGAAGTGGCAGCTGGGATTCGGTGTGAAAAAGTGCAAGGTTATGTACTTCGGGGCAGAATACCATAGGAGGGACTAGTGGTTTGGTGGGGTGAGGCTGGAGATCACTGAGGAGGAGAAGGACCTTGGGGTGTTGGTAAGGAGCATGAACAGCTTGGCCCAATGCAGGAACACAGCAACTAAGGCAAACAGGATGCTGGGTTGTATCGCTAGGGGTTTCTCATCCAGGCATAGGGAGGTGATCCTGCCCCTCTACAGATCCTTGGTCAGACAGTATTTGGAGTACAGTGTGTAGTACTGGAGGCCATATCTGAAGAGGGATCTAAATTTCTGGAGGGGGTACAAAGGAGGGCAACAAAAATGTTACAGGGGATGGAAGGAAAGGCTTATGAAGACGGGCTGCAGGAGCTGAATATGTACACACTGGAGGAGAGGAAGGAGAGGGGGGATATGATTGAAATGTTGAAATATTTGAGGGGGTAAATAAATGTAGCACCAAGGGGGAGGTTAAACTGAGGAAAGGTAGGGAAACAAGGGGGTACAAGCCAAGATTGGAGGATGGTCGATTTTAAGAGGGAGATGCGGAGGCACTACTTCACTGAGGGGGTGGTATCCAAATGGAATGCGCTACCAGAGGGGGTGGTATCATGTATGACAGTAGGAAGCTTTAAGAATGAGTGGGACGAAGCAAGAGGGAGGGTCTGGGTGGCGGGCGCTGTGACAGGTATGGGAGGAACAGTGGGGGAAGAGGTTGGGGCAGCTGCAGTCTAGGGTACTAGCTGCACACTCGGGCAGACTTTGATAGACCGGTTGGTCTGTTTTCTGCTGGCAGATTCGTATGTTTGTAAGTAATTATAAATTGGTTGTTTCCAACATCATCTACCACAAGAAATGCTATCCGTGCCCTCAGCCTCACACAACTAATTACAGAACCCACCTACCCTAATCACAAGACCCAAAACCACTCCCCATTAATGGGGCCCTAACTTCCCACCCCCATAGAATCATCACCTCCGCCATCCTTCCAGATGCGCTCAGTGACCCCAACCCGGTTTTCCTGGTCAGAAAAGTTCACGGCCCTAAATCCCTACATAAAATCCTACAAATAGGGACCTATAAATCTCTAGCATTGGAACCTCTCCTGCATAGCCTTGCCCTCTCAGAATGGTCCCCTCTAGCAAGCACCTCCTCGGTTGATAAAGTCCTAATCAATTTTAAAGACATCTTCCTAGCAAATTGGAATGCCTTTGCACCCCTAAAATAAACAAGGGTTAGAGGTCATTACCTGCCCTGGATTACCCCTGAATTACTAGCCTGCCATGGAGCCAGAGATCGGATCTGGAAATGGCACAAAGTCTCCCTGCTTCCAAATGACTTTCTTATTTACTGAAAACTCCTTAATGCCTGCACCCGGGCTATCAGGCTAGCCAAAATGGAGTACTTCAAATCTACCTTTGCGACAAACATCAACTCCCCCTCCAAGTTCTGGAGAGTGGTCCACACCCTCTTTACCCCCCCAATCCTGTCCACCCACCCCTGTACTTAAGATAAGCACCACTCTCATTGCCGATCCAGTTGCAGTAGCTACTGAATTCAACTCCTGTTATACCACTTGTGCAGATGAGCTACTCCAATCCCTCCCAAACTGTTCCCCTCCCTCTCCCCATTCCTATTGCCTATGAACAAACCCCTCTCCGATTCCTCCTCCTTCGCTACTGTCTCCTCAAGTGACACCCTAAATGCTGTGCTAGCGATCAGCCCTTCAAAAGGCTCCTCCCCGGATGACCTTGACCCTAAACTATTATCCCTCTCAACCCCAGCCATTGCCTACCCACTCTATATTATCTTAAACCTCTCTTTCCCAACTGCCTCAGTACCCTTCCCCATGGAAAGATGCAGTGGTCCTTCCCCTCCCCAAAGGTGGAGACCCTACCTCCCCTGACAATTACCACTCCATCTCTCTTCTCCCTACCATTGACAAACTTCGGGAACACCTAGCTCTCTCCCAGCTCACCACTTGCCTCAATAACTCCTCTTCCTTCACCTCTTATCAATCTGGCTTCAGGAAAAATCACTCCACCACCACCTCCCTTCTTCGGCTCACTGATTCTGTCCCCACAGGAATGGACAATGGCCAAATCACCTCCGCCATTTTTGTCGATCTGGCCAAAGCCTTCGACAGTCTCCCACTCCCTATTCCTTGACACCCTATCAACAGCTGGACTATCCCCTTTAGCCACAGACTGGTTCAAGGCATACCTCACTGGCAGAACCCAATCAGTGAAGATCTCTGAAGCAATTTCTCCACCCTTCTCAATAAGAACTGGCGTCCCCCAGGGATCAGTGTTAGGCCCCATACTATTCTCTTTTTTTCCTAAACAATTTCCTATCCACTTGTTCTCCTTTCTCCTCCATTCGCGTGTACGCTGATGATAGTCTTGTATGCATCTGGCTTTTGCCCCACCGAGGTTGCATCCAGCTGGCAGCATGACTTTGACAAAGTTCAGTGCTGGTTTGCAAACCACCAACTATCTTTCAGTGCAAATAAAACGGTCTCCATGACCTTCGGCACCAGGCAGACACTTACCAGATTTCCTTCTCTACCCTCTTTCCATACCCTTGATAGGACTTTACTCGAGGACACATCCTCCTTCAGGTATTTAGGAGTTTGGCTGGACCAACACCTGAACTTCTCTGGTCATATCGACGCCATTCAGAAAAAATTGCATCCCAAGCTCTGTGCCTTATTCAGGAACTGTGCCTGCATCCCACTCATGGCTAGGCATGAGATTGTCTAGAAGATGATCCTGCCTATCTTTGACTACTGTGACGTAGTCTACAGTCCTGCCCCGAAGTCCTCCCAGGCCAGACTAGATGCCCTCTTCTACTCCTTTTGCCCTCCTCCATACTCACCCTTGTGATCTCTACCATGCCCCATCCTTCCCTTCCCTGACAAACCGACGTCTCTCTCACTGCGCAGAAGCTTATCCATCGCCAGGCGCCTAACTTCATTGCCAACTTTAACATGCAATCTCCTGCTCAGCATGGCTTTAGGCCAGACCACAGCACTAGTGCAATTCACCAGTGACATCAAATCTGCTATGGACCAAGGCCAGCTTACTGGGGCTGTTTTTATTGACATGTCAGAGGCGTTTGACTTGGTTAACCAGAACCTGCTCCTGCATCAATTAGGCTCTATTGGTGCCTCGCAATCCACACTTGCCTGGTTTGCCAGCTATCTGAGGAGCAGCTCCCAGTCTGTCTCCTGTCATAAAGTTCTCTCTGTCCCTGCCCTGCTTCGTTCGGGCATCCCACAAGGTTCCATACTTGGGCCCCTGCTCTTTTATTTGTTCGTCAATAACCTACCTTTGGTGCCCTCCCACAGTCTCTCCTTACTCTATGCTGATGATTTGGTTCTCTGTCTCCTCCAGCTCTATTCATGCAATTAACTCCCACCTTTCCTATGATCTTCATCGTATCCTAACTTGGCTTACATCCCACCGCCTGGTGCTACATGCTGCCAAGACCCAGGCTATGCTGTTTGGGTCACAAAGGAATCTGTCACTTCAGCTCTGCCTCTGCAAGTTTCTTGTCTTGATGGCCCTTGTGGAAGTAACTTAGTCCTTCAAATACCTAGGGGTCACACTGGATCCAACTTTTAACTTCCTTCTGCATCTCAAATCTGTCTGCAAATCAGTCAATGCTAAAACTGGACTGGCTTACCTAGTCCTTCAGTTTGTGACCCCTGCCGCCAGGATCTCTGTTGCCCAAGGCCTTCTCCTCCCTGGACTCTGCTACACTCTGCCTGTCTTCGCTATGGCACAGGCAAGCATCTCGCAAATGTGGGACATTGCCTACAATAATGTCTGTAGATTTGTGCTATCTTCTCCTTGTCTTAAGCACCACTGTACTCTCTACTCTGACCTCCACTGGTTGTCTCCTTCCTCGCGTTGGGCTTCTTCATTATGTTGTCTGACAACATTATTCGTTCTTCTGTCCCCTCCACACTCGCTGCTGTTCTCACCCCCATGGACTGCCCTCGTTCCCTTAGTTCCATGTCTTCAGCTCTGTTATCTGTCACAAAATACTGTACCAGGATGGGTGAACTTGCCTTCTCATCCTATGCCCCCAAATTTTGGAATTCTCTCCCACTTGATCTTAGGCAGTCCAAATCCCATCTAACTTTAAAAAAAGGCCTCTCCAATTACCTCACTTTCCTTGACATTTGCAAATGTCCCTAGCCTCACGAGTCATGCAAATCTACCATTGTCCTTTACTTAAATTTCTCTGCGGCCTCTTGATTCCTCCCATCCCCACTCTTCTTCAGCTGCAGCTACACATTTTGTTCCCTGTCTCTGCCTGGGAGTTTTCTCCTTGCTAGCTTACCAACAGCACTGTCATGTTTTGTACATTATTAACAGTAAATTGTGCTTTTTTGTCTGTTTTGTTCCTATTATACTGTGTGATATGTACTTTCTCTGTACAATATAACTTGCACTTCTATATAACTGTTTGGAATCTTTTATTGTACAACACTGTAAATGTATTTGTTTTTTTACCTGTTCCTTGATTTATACTCTCCTGGGTCGTGCCTGAAAATAGGCAGTTCTGTCTAGTGCACTTACCCGGTTAGCAAAAGCAAATAAATAAAAATAAAGTGTTCCCCTTCTTTCTCTACCCTTAATCTGTTTCCCTCCTGTGAGCTCGATCAATGCCTTGTGCAGGCAGGATCTATAGTGCACGGTGGGCAACAACTTTACCCCCTTTCCCCTATTTCTCCTTTTACTGCACCCCCTCAGGCAGGCTCACCCAGCACACTGGTGGGGTACTACCCCACTACTATAGTTGACCTCTGCTACCCCCTCCCACAACAACCCCTCGCTCACATCACTATATATAAATAACTCTCATCGCCTATAACCGGCGTCCTACCAGTAGTGCTGTCCGCTGCTCTGCTCAGATAGGGATAACAGGACACTGTTGAATTTCACACACACCCTTCTCTCCCCGGATACCACCACCTACAATACCTCTCTCATTCACCCTGGTACACCTCTCTCTCTAGCCTCCTTCCCACCCACCCCTTTCCGGTTAACATAGCCCTTACGATGGCCTACCCTATACCCCTCTTATATGCACTTTATAGTCCATCCTGTTGTCTCTGTTTGCCTTAAATTGTGTTCTGTCTGCGTCTCTCTCTAAATTTCCTTTCTCCATTGTACCCTCCACAATTGTTTGTTCCCTTCTTCCATTATTCCTCTCTTTACTCCAATCACTGTAAATCTTGAATATCTATGTTACACTAATGGTTACCAATTACTGTTGGGTTACCTTACCATCTAGTGCTACATACTGTTGCCAAGTAATTATATGTGTTCCAGTGTTACCATCTGTCACCAACTGTTGCCAATTTGCTATATGTGTCTTCATATCTACTATACTTAACTGTTGTACTGTTAGCCAGTGTTATCCACCTGTAATCCGTCCTACTCTCATTGTATGTAAGTAAGCAAATTGTATTCCAACATTGTAACATTTCTCTGTATTCTATCCCATTGTTCCCTATCCTCCAGGTCGCACCGGGAGACGAGCAATTTGTTGCTCAGCATGCCTTCCTGGTGAAACATTACAATAAATAAAATATAGAGCCCTGTGCATGACGTGGCTGCAGGTACGTGAAAAAAGCGCGTACCTCGCATAGCTGCACACTTGCAGACAGATGCGCCCATACCAGCATTCAGTAGCGCTGGCCACCTGTCTGCTGCTCCTCACCCCGGCACGCAGGACTCCACAGGGCGGCTGGGGGCGGAGTCACAGACCCAGGCGGGCATCCCATGGGATGCCTATCCTGGGTCCAACAGTGGATATCTCGCGCAGCGAGGCACTGGTCAGTGGTAGTGCATGTCTACTGCAGGTACCCAGACCCGCATGGCCCCCTACGGCCACTCTGTTCACCGGCCCAGCCCTCTGCATCGGGACCCGCCTATGGCCCACACGCCTGCAACGAAAGCTGTGCCCCAACCACAGTGTGGCCATGCTCCCGTAGGTGGGCATTTTCCATAGTCCGCCCCCCTGCAACATCCCAGTGCCACTGCTATGCTGAAGTTTCGGGCACTCGCCCATCCCACTGCCCCTGTTCTCTCCGGGAGCCTAGTGGGCAGGGGCAGCATGGAGAGCACTGTCCTGGTCCCCCAGCGTCTGGCGGGTGCTGACAGTGGGGACGCAGGTAGGTTGCGGCGGGGTCCCCACTGTCGTAACCTACTCCCATCTCTGCACCGTTGGCCAGCACTATGCGCATTAGTAAATAGCACATAGTGCTGGCACGCCCTTCCAATGCGCTTGTGCGGCGGGGATCGAACATACCAACTGCCGCGCCCAGTTGTGAATGCCGTGTGACCACCGCTCCACGGCATTCCAACTTAGCTATGCCAACACGCCCAATTTACATGGCGCATTGGCATAGGACCCACTGTGAGGATTTAATGTGGGTCAGAAGCCCAGAAACACTCAAATAGAACTGCACAGATTCCCTAGCGCTTCAAACCAAATTGGAGTTCTTCCTCAGGGGTGTGGATCTGAGCAGCTGGTACATTTCCATTTAAAGCATAATATTAAAGTGACAGTATTGTATGCTTTTCGATATTAACACTACTGCAACCAGACCACAATCGAATATCCTGAAAAAACAGTCACGACTTGCACCTAGAACAAAGTGCTAAAGTAATTTAAAACAATTGTAAGAATGAAATAACCAAAATTATACTGGAAAATAAAAGATTGAGATGTAAAACAAAGAAAATGAAAATGAAGGGACATGAAGAGAGACCAAGAGGCGGACTTAGAAACAGAAAGCAAAGGCCAAAATGAAGAAAGGAAGAGCGAAGGAAAGGGAGAAGAAATGGGGGGTGAGAGGATATACATATTACATTATACATGAATATAAAAATATGTCGGTGTAAATATACTCAACGTGTACTAATAATTCTCCCAAAACTGTATTTGACCAACAAGTAGAATCCATTTTTAAATATTACTTCTTATGGCATTATAAATATGGCTTTACATACCAATTATCATTTAAGCCAGATTGAGTTTGAAGCACTGGGGAATCTGTGCAGTTCCGTCTGTGTGTTACTGGGCTTTTGACCCACAGTAAATGCTTCCTGTATTTGCAGCTTGAGTCAGTTTGCATTTTTTTTTTTTTTTTGTTGTTTTTTTTTTACCCAGAGACTTTGCGATGAGTGCTTTGCCTCTGTTGGCTCTCTTCTGGTATTTACCAACTTCAGGATTACCTGGAATTACTTCGTATCCTGTGTGGTGTCCAGTATGGTTTTAGAAAACATCACAGCACAGACACTGCACTCATCTGCCTGACCCTTTCTTAGACCTTACCAAGGCATTTAACCTGGTAAACTATGACCTCCTGCTTTTGAAACTCTGGCTGATTGACCTAGACAGCCTAGCTTGCAGCTGGTTTAGCCAATACCTAGGCAACAGGAAACAGCCTGTCGGGTAGCAAGGTGGACTAGCTGGTCTTAAAGACACTACAATTGATGTTGCCACAGGGCTCCATACTAGGTCCCATGCTCTTCTTACTATTTATTCATGACCTCCCTGCAAACTGTAGCAGAGCCAAATTTCAACTCTGTGTGGATGATGCTGTCTTGTACAGTACCTCCTTGGACCTAAACCAGATCAACCATGCCCTGGACAGGGACTTCAAACTCCTTGAAACATGGCTGCTAAACAGCAGGCTCAACCTGAATGTTAGAAAAACAGAAGCTCTCGTTTGTCCTCAGACACCTCGGTAATGACGGACAGGTACTGCTCAAGCTGTCCACCCTTTCTGGTCTTCATATAGATGTAGTGAACTTACTAAAATACTGAAGGATTCACCTGGACCAAGAGATAACCTTGAGACTTCATGTGACTGCTGTTACTAAAGCTTATTCACCAAAAAGTGGGCCTTCTACAGGCTTAATACCTACTTTTCCAAAGAGGGACAGTTAACCATTGCCACCAGCACACTGCTGCTGGAGCTAACATAAGGTGCACTCTTGCTTAATTTTCTGCGGAAAACAGAGCAGGGTAAGCCGAAGGTGCTGTATCATAGAGGTGTGTGCTTTGCAGTGATGCCCAGCCTCTGGACCACCACTGTGTAGGTTTGTCTGCGTGGCCCTCCTGTGAGGCGAGACTAACCTATCCACTATTCTGCCTCCTCTTAGCTCAACACTACCCCTCCTAGTGAAAAAGGGGGCTCCTCATTAAAGTCCAGTGGCACCTCCTGTGCTCCACAAACCTTTCTATGCTTGCTTATTATTATTATTATTATTATTAAGAAGCTACCCCATTATATCTCTGATTTTTGCCCTTCTGTACCTTACATAATTATGCCCTGAAAAGTTATTCCTACATCTCATTATTTGTGCCAAAGGTCAAATCCCACTTTGGTAGATCTTCTATCAGTCATGTGCTATCCCAGTTATGGAATAAACACCCCAAAACTTTAAAACTGACTAGCCCAGTTAATCTATCAGAGTTAGAAACGCTCTACACAAGATCCTTCACTGAGCCCTGTAAGTGTTTTACTTGACATGCACCGCAAAGCCTGGATCCGCTTCACATCCCATAGTTGTACTCCTGGTGCTCCTCCTCTTCTCCATCTACTCTTCTTCCCTTCCGCTACGCTTCCTCAAACTATTCAGTTATCTATCCCAGTAGATCTCTCTTTCTCTCTCAATATTTGTTACCATTGTACAAATGCTGTAAATTGTTGTCATTATACGAGAGTTTATTATATATTTCTATATAAGTTTGCGTATACTGTGTTTTAAACAACACAAAGTCTTGCTGTATTCTGACGATATTTAGTTAACCCTTCCAGCTGAACTGCCCCAGTGATTAAAGAGTTTAGAACGTTGAGCTCGAGCTCTGTTTTCAAACACCTTTCCTGGTTCATTCTGTGTAACCACCAGATTCTTTACTCCGTCTGCCTGTGAAGTAGCTCCGGAGATTTCTTCTCGCTCGCTTCTGTTAAAGTGTTGGTTTTTCGACAGTTTCTTTAAACCAGGTTTATTTTTCGGTTCTTCAAGCCTTTGCTCCTCAGTGCAGGTTAGACTAGAATTACTTCCAATATCTGTAAGTTTTCGGCTTTCCTTTCAGTTTGCATAATTGAGAGGAGACCGAGGAAAGTTTGGTTTCTTTCTGAGGTAAAGTCTTTTAAGATTTTAGTTTGGGATTCTTTTGTTTTTTTTTTTTGTTTTTTTTTTTCCCAATCAACCATTGAACCAGTCGTTTTTTAGTTACTCTGGTGTGACCGCTACCAATGGGTAACTTGGCTTATCCATGCCCATTATGTTAGAGAAGCCCAGGAAGAAAACTGGTCCCACTGGGTTTCAGCAGTGCACAGAGTGTGAGGGAGGCGTTTGCCAAGGCTTACCCCCACCTTATCTGTGTTCACTGTCTGGGGTTTGACCACCTGAAAACAGAGAGCCAAATTTGTAAGAACTTTCCAAAAGCCACACTGGATAAGTGTTTGTCTAGGCTTAAGGAAGGAATGGCTGAACAGTCCACTGATCCGGATGGCCAGTCCAGTTTGGCTTCCAAGGGAGTCAGGGAACCAGAGGAGGTGCGTGCTGACCAGGGTGATACCTCCTTGACCAAAAGAAAGCTGGATACCAAGGAGTCAGTACCTGTGAAAAGGAAAAGAAAATCTGCCAGTTCAGAGCCAGCGGTTGCAACTCCAAGCACGGAAGAGATTGCTAAAGCTATACGTGTTGTACAGTCTTTACAAACCAGAGCAGGTGAACCGAGACAGGGTCATAAAGCACATACTTCGATTCGGCCACCTGCCGGTTCGCTTCCCACTGGTTCAAATCCGGAGGCTTACTATGAGGAGGAGGAGGGGGAGGGGGAGGAGGATTTGAGAGACTTTTGATACCTCTGCACAAGTCTCTTAAGAAACAGACAAAATTTTGCAAATGCCAACCTCCATCCCTCTGGATAAAAGGATGGACAAGAGGTATATGCTGTCTGGAAATGATACAGAGATCTTGTATAATCACTGTAGCCATGTAGGGGTAGTTCAGGCTGCTGCCTGTGATAAGGCTGGCATTCCCCTTGGCTTCGCACCCTCCTGAAAAGGACTCTCGAAAGCTTGATACCATGGCCAAGAAGCAGTATTTGGCTGCTTCACTGGGTATTAGGCAAGATTCTTACATGGCATATGCATCCAGATATCGGAAATCCCGGTGGAGTCTGTTTTGGAACTGGCTAAGACTGCTCCACCTCAGCCAAGGATCTGGAGCAAGTAGTCAAGGATGGCATTGAAGCTTCTAAAGTTCAGTTTCATTCAGCTGTAGATTTGAATGATGTATCCTCTACGGTTATGGCTACTGCAGTCTCCCTAAGAAGATTTTTCTTGGCTTAGATGTACCAGTCTTTCACGGGATATCGAGTCAAAAGCTATGATTTCCCTGTTGCCCAGAATTCTCTGTTTGGGGAACAGACCAAGACATACATGAAGAAAATGGATGAGTACAGGGTGACTTACAGAAGTGCAGCTACAGGCTAAGCTGGGCAGGGGCAGGCCTTATCGGAGGCCTTTCTACCAGACCCAGGCATTCCCTGCTTACCAGCAGCCAGGAGGGTATTTCAGGGATAGAGGCAGGAAGGGTGTAAGCAGGGCTGCATCCACCTCTCGGCCTAGGACTCCCTGTCAAGCAGACACCCTGATGTGTCAGCCATGGCCGCCTCCCCATTGCCAGTAGAGGGCAGGCTGGCTCACTATTTCCAGGCCTGGCAAGCCATTATCACAGACAAGTGGGTCCTGGAAGTAGTGAGTCAGGGACTTGCTCTAAGTTTCAAACAATTTCCAAGAACAAGAGCAAGGTCATTCAAGCCTGCCAGCAGTTCAGAGACAACTCTCTTGGAAGCAGAGGTTACCACACTTCTGGAACAGAAAGCTGTGGAGCCTGTTCTTTTTCTTCATGAGGGGAGAAAGGTTGTACTCAAGATATTTCCTTACTCTAAAGAAAACTGGGGAGTGGCGGCCCATTCTAGATCTGAGGTATCTCAACAAGCATCTGACAAAACCCAAATTCAAGATGATGACCCTAACCATGATCCTTTCTACCCTCGGGCAAGGAGGTTGCCTAGCTTCCTTGGATCTCAAGGACGCTTAATTTCATATTTCAATCAGACACGCTCACAGAAAGTATCTAAGGTTCAAATTGCCTTCAGGCCACTATCAGTTCAGGGTAATGCCCTTTGGCCTTGCATCTGCTCCCAGAGCATTCCCAAAATGCCTGGCAGTGGTTGTAGCTCACCTGAGAAGGCAAGGGAGTGGCTGTGTTTCCCTACCTGGACGACTGGCTAGTCGTGGGACACTCCCAACAAGTAAAGGAGGCATTGGGTCTGGTGCAGGATACCCTCATATCCTTAGGATTCCTGGTAAACCTAAAGAAGTCAGTGCTGGAACCTGTCCAGATCTTACATATCTTACTTCGAGGGGGAGCTCTTGCAGTAGGCTATAACCAGTAGGACTATTGCCACAGGCCTTAGACCCACTGGAAAAAACTTAGCTAACAGTACCCAGCGGGGACAGCCCCCCCTGACGTCAGCTCCGCCCATGTCGGTCATGCTATATAAGGGGGAGGACCCCGGCTCTACCTCGGTTCTTTCCTGCCGCAGATCCGCTCTCAGGAAGTTCTTAGCATGCTTTTCAAGCAGCTCCAGCAAATTTGAATTTCTTTAAAGGTTTTTCTCTGTTTTTTTTTTTTTTTTTTTTTTTTCTTCCGATTTTTCTCGATGGTTTTGGCAGTTCGTCCTTCTTCTATCCGACCTTGCTACCATCACATGTCGTCACCGTCGTTGGTCTCCTCGTCCGGTCCCAAGAAGATGAAGTGCACCTGTGGCCACCAGATACCTTCCAAGGACTGCCACAATCAGTGTGTCTAATGTCTGGGACCAGACCACAACCTCAAATCCTGCAAGATCTTCAAGGGCTTCACTAGCAGGACTCCATCAGATGCCTGAAGGCCTTGAAAGCCCACCTGCTAGAACAAAAAATGGACGTCCTGCAATCTTCTGTTGGGGGAAAATGTCAAGTGCCGAGACAAGTCCCAGAAGTCCCGGGACAAGGACCGTAGCCAGTCCCACCATCGTCCAGTTACTGCTCTCCCCTTAAAAAGTCCTCCGGCTCGGGCAGGTCCGACCGCTCGAAGCGCTCCAAGCATGAGGAGAAGTCAAGGCCAGAAGCTCCCGCCAAGTCACAGATGTTAGTCCTGTGGGCTCCTACCAGTAAGCCTTTCAAGCGGAGGTTATGCGTTGCGCATTTCCTGCTCCACGGAACAAGCAAGGCCTACCTCTCAAGCACAGTGCCTTGCTATGAAGGCTCCCAACTATGTCTTTACTGGACCCCAGTATGCCATCCTCGAAGAGCAGGGACCCCATGCCCAAGGCCCCCTGGTCTGGTTAGTCAAAACCAGCGCCAGCCAAGACAGTGGCGCTGGTCAAAGTGCTCATAAGGCCGATGGGACTACTGGTGAGCCAGCGCTGGTCAGGATACCGGCGCGGCCCGAGATCCTCAACTCAGAGGACACTTCTTCAGGCTCCTCCCAAAGCCCTACCTGATTTCTCCCCGGCTTCTCCAATCCCCCAACCCCCACAAGAGGGCGGCAGCTGTCTTCAACAAGGAGGAGCTGAAGGAACTTTTTTCCTTCTGGTGGAGTCAGGTCCACAAAGACGATGCTCCACCACAGCCAGAACCGGCACAGGTTTCAGACCGACCGGACAACCAAGAGCCTAAGGGTAACCCCATTGGGTCACCGGTTAAGACTCCTGAGGAGCACCTTACAGTCCCTAAGTCTCGCTCCCCCTCGGCTGTATGTTCCGGTCCAGGGACTGTAGTCTGCTCCGCTCCAGGTCAGACAGCCGTCATCTGTCTAGGCCCAGGAGCAGGTCCCGCAGCTACCGCAGGTCTTCCTTTAGGCAGGCTCACGCCCCTAGCCGGTGCCAGTAGAAGGATGGGCATCGGTCCCCACTCCGTCGTCGGACCAGGAGCCGTCGTTGGTCCCAGGACCGGCACCGGTCTGTGAGTCACCATTCCAGGGAGGCTAGTCCTTTGAGACACAGCTCGGACACTTCACTGTCTAGGAGCAGGTCTTCCTACTCTTCCTCGTCTTTTTCAGGAGTTGGGGGTTCTCCTGATGACGGAGATCTACCCCACTGTCCTCCAGACGATCTCACTTTCATGGATGTCATGAGGGACATCCAGGCCTCACATGAGTGGGAGACAGAGGACCTGGATCCAGAATGCCGGAGACTGGCTCGTTACCTGAGGCAGAAGGGGCGCAAACCTTTTGGTGGTGCCTTCTCTTGTCGACACTTTCCAAGACCTTACCAGGACAACTTGGAAGCATCTGGCCTCTGTCCCGGCAGTTTCCAAGAAGTCAGACAGGCTATACAGGGCCCCGAGGGATAAGCCTTTTCTGGCAGAGAACACTCAGGTGGACTGTACAGTAATTGCGGCTGCTCATGACAAATCTAAGTAGCCGAAACATCTAAGCTCCCAGCCTCCTGACCAGGAGTACCGTTTCTTGGACCAAGTGGGCAAGAAAGTATATTCTGCATCCACCTGCTCCGTTCGTTCCTTTACTTTCCTTACGCACGTGGTCCAGTCACAGAATACGCTTTGGGAAAAGGGTCAGGAGCTTGCCAGTGCCTTGCCAGACTCCACACAGAAGACAGCTTCTGGATGTCTTGAAATCGGGCTCGGACTTGGGCATGCATGCCTTGCGTGCCTCGCATGATACTGCGAATACAGCAGCTGGGGTGGCAGTGTCTGCCTTCGGCGCCATGCATGGCTGCGATGCTCCAGATTTCAGAATGATCTGCAGGGACTTCCCGTTCCATGGTTCCGTTCTCTTTGGGCAAGAGACGGAGGGTCTGATCGCTCGTCTCCAAGAGTCGGGCAAGTCCATCTGGTCCATCCATCAAATGTATAAAGGGGACCAGAGACATTTCCGAAAATGGCCCTTTCTAAAATCCTCAAGCTAGCAAGCCCGTGATAACAACCAGGGTCTGAGAGGTAGCTTCAAAAGGAAGGCCAGCAACCAACAGCCTGGAAGCGCACCTTTATCGAGGCCCCAGTCCTCCCACACCTCTCTCCCAACCCCTGGCTCTGCCCAGTGACTCGTTGCTGACACCCCCTCATCCGGAGGAGGCTTCAGGGGAGGCAGTAGGGGGTCACTTCTCCCTCCATCTGGAGGGCTGGAGCTCTATCACATCGGACCAATGGGTCCTAGATATCAAACGGAGAGGGCACATGCTGGAGTTCACCCAGATCCCCCCCAGAAACTCCACCAAGGTCCTAAAGATATCCTCCTCCTCACATTTCTCTCATAGAAGGAGAAATCCAGGCCCTCTTGCAGAAAAGGGCAATAGAGCCAGTCCCCACTGCAGTGAGGAAAAGGGTATTACTCCCATTTTCTCCTGGTTCCAAAGAAGACTCAAGATCTTCGGCCCATCCTGGACTTTAGCACTCTAAACTATTATATAGAATACAGAAGGTTTATAATGGTGACCCTTCCAGGTCTCATTCCTCTGCTGCACCAGGGAGACTGGCTCTGTTCCCTGGACATGCAAGATGCATACATGCACATCGGGGTCTTTTCCCCTCATAGAAAGTTCCTGAGGTTTCACTTTCGGGGGGAGCATTATCCATTCCGGGTTGTTCCGTTCCAGAGCCCAGCCAAAGACTCACCTTTTATAGGTGCGGTCCTGGATTCAATCCAGGGCATGGCTTTTCTTCCTCAAGAGAGAGGAGATCACCTGAGAGAGGTGGCCGGTTCAGTCCTCGTAACCCCACAGGTCCCCGCCAGGACCTTCTTCAGACTTCTGGGGCATATGGCGCCGGCCATCCTTGTAGTTCCCTTGGCCCACCTCCACGTGAGGGTCCCACAGTGGATGCTCAGGGTGCAGTGAGATCAAAGTTCCGACGGTCTGGACCATATGATCAGGATCCCAGAGCCAGTCAGGAGGACCCTGTCTTGGTGGTTGGACCCTTTGAAGGGGTCCCATTTCGTCAGGAGCCCCCAAGCCGGACTCTGACAACAGATGCCTCTGACTTGGGTTGGAGGGCGCACCTCTGAGACCGCCAGACTCAAGGCGTCTGGACCCCAGGGGAGCATAGCCTCCACATCAGTGTTCTGGAAATGCAAGCGGTCCTCAGTGCACTAACGGCCTTTCAGGAGGACCTCGTACCAGGCTCTCTTGTTCAGATGGATAACATGGTGGTTGTCTTTTACATCAACAAGCAAGGGGGGGCGCTAACTCCTATCCCCTGTGTAGGTCTGGTTTTGGGTGCTGGGGCATCACATTTCTCTGTCCACCATCCATGTTCCAGGTGCTGAAAATGACTTGGCAGACAGCCTAAGCAGGTCTCAGTCCGAGGTGTACGAGTGGGAGCTACTCCAGTCAGTAGTGGACCAGTTCTTCGGCACTTGGGGTCATTCAGAGCTGGACCTCTTTGTGTTTCCATGCATCGCCAAACTGCCAGTTTTCTGCTCACGAGAGCACACGCCTGGTGATTTCTGGCCAGACGTGTTGTCCCTTTGTTGGGCAGGGAAGTTTCTTTACACCTTCCCTCCCTTCAGAAAGTATTGTTGAAGGTACAGGCCGAGGGGGCTCTGATGATTCTAATCACCCCACTGTGGCCTCGGCAGATTTGGTTCCCGCTACTTCAGCAGTTGTTCTCAGAACCTCCAATCCCGCTGGCAGTATGCTCGCAGTTGCTGTCTCAGGATTAGGGCAGGCTGGTTCATCCAGATGTCTGGTCCCTACACCTTCATGCTTGGTTCCCGCAGACATAGTCAAATCCAGGTATGGGGTTTCCCAAGAGGTGGCAGACGTCCTCAATTCAGGGAGGAAGCCTTCTACGTGATCCACTTATGCTATGAAGTGGAAACATTTTTGCTTATGGGCTTCGTCCCCCCATCTAGACCCTCTTTCCTGTCCAGTGAACTCAGCACTACAATATTTCCTCTCCTTATACCAGCAAGGCTTGAACTATTCTTCCATAAAGGTACATATGTGGGCTAGCTCTGCTTATCATGTCCTGTTCAGGGACAGGGCACTAGCTCAGCTGGATGTGGCCTGCACCTTTTTACAGGCATTTTACATTTACGACCTCCCATCAGGGATCCTATCCCTCCGTGGGATCTCCTTTTTGTGTTGAAGAAGCTAACTCTCCCCCTCTTTGACGATGCAGCGGAGTGTGAGCTGCATTTTCTTTCCTGGAAGGCTTCATTTTTAGATGCTGTTACTTCAGCTCCAAGAGATTCCAAGCTACAGGCCCTGATGTGTAAGGAGCCTTATATTTTTTTTTTTTCCACTGGGAAAGAGTTTCCCTTAGAACAAACCCTAAGTTCTTACCTAAAGTGGTCTCGGAATTGACTCTCAACCAGTCTATTGACCTTCCAGTCTAGTATCCTACCCCTACCAATAGGGGAGAGTCTCTCCTACACACATTGGACGTCCACAGGGTGCTGAGGTATTACCTTAAGCAGACAGTGGCACACCACAAGTCGGAGCAGTTGTTTGTGGCCTTTGCATGTCAACACCTGGGCAAACCTGTGTCTAAGCAGACTGTTTCCCGGTGGCTTGTTCACTATATGGTGTACTGCTACAACAAATGCAACAAACCTCTTTGGTGCACAGTTACAGGTCATTCCACTAGAGGAGTCTCTGCCTCCTTTGCATCCTTGAAAAACATCTTGCTTCAAGACATCTGTGCAGCTGCTACTTGGAATTCAGTGCACACCTTCGTTAGGCATTGCAGTCTGGACACTGCTTTCAGGCGCCAAGCCAGTTTCGGCCTGGCAGTCCTTCAGGGACTTTTGTCCTAGCGTGCTGACTCCAGCCTTAGGCTTTGTCATCTCTACAGTTTCTACCATCCTACCTCCCGGGGCTAGTCACCTCCTTGGTGCGGGACTGCTTGGGATTCTGTCCTAATGGTGTTAGCCTGCTGCAAGAGCTCCCCCTTAAAGTAAGATAGTATAGTTATGTAAAAACTTACCGTTACAGTAGATCTTCAAGAGGAGCTCTTGCAGCAGGTGCTGCTTTCCCGCTCTCCATTCCCCAGGAGAATTTTTCAGCATGTGTAGGGCAGGCTTCACCTGGTTCACTTGCTAAGATTCGTTCACGGGTCTTTGGCGGGGGAACTGAGGTGGAGCTGGGGTCCGCTCCCTTATATAGTGTGACCAACTTCAGGGCAGAGACAACGTCAGGGGGGCGGTCCCCACTGGGTACTGCTACCTAAGTTTTTTTTTCCGGTGGGGCCTGAGGCAATAGTCCCAATGGTTATAGCCTGCTGCAAGAGCTCCTCTTGAAGCGCTGCTGTTACGGTAAGTTCTTACGTAACTGTACATTCATAGGGGCAGAGCTGGACACAGGTCAGGCAAAGTCTCTCCTGCCAGTTGGAAGAGCGGACAGCCTCATTCAACTGGCAAATTCTTTTCACTCACATGTGTCTCGTCTGGCAAGACTCTTTCTTTAGCTCCTGGGACACATGGCAGCATCCACAGCAGTGGTTCCAAGAGCCGTGTTTAAGATAAGGGATATTCAGTTTCACCTCAGGTACTTTTGGTCCCAGAGAAAAGGAATTCCCTGTCCAAGCTGATCCCAGTGACACCCACCTTGATACAAGCAGTACCGTGGTGGAAGGACGGGGTCAACCTCAGGGAGGATGTACCATTCCTCCACCAGTCTCCTACAGTGGTTCTGACCATGGATGCTTCCCTCCTGGGGTGGGAAGCGCATTTAGTGAACCATACTGCTCATGGGACATAGTCTCACCAGGAGTCTCATCTCCACATTAGCTTGTTGGAGCTCAGGGCAGTGTTTTTGGCACTTCAGTCATTTGTAAAAATGGTACGGGGAAGGTGGTTCAGGTAAGGACAGACAATGCCACCACCACCATGTACTACAACAACAAGCAGGGAGGGACAAGGTCCTCTGTCCTGTGTATGGAAGCACTGAAGCTCTGGAGTCTGTCTTATTCTCTCAAGACCTCCCTCTCAGCAGTGGAGTTGCTAGGCAAGGACAATGTCCTGGCAGATGCCCTCAGCAGAATAAATCTGAGTCACCACAAGTGAGCTCTGAACAGGGAAATACCGCATGCTGTGTTCACGAGATGGGGCACACCAGAGGTGGATCTGTTTGCAGCCCCAGATAATCATCTGCTACCCCAGTTCTGTTGTAGGCCTCTAATTTTGGGTTCAGTGCCTCTGGAAGCACTGATACTGGATTGGTCAAGCAAATTCCTGTATGCCTTTCCCTCATTCCCTCTGATCTTGAAAGTACTGATCAAACTCGGGAGCCAGCCATCACCAGTGATTCTGATTGCTCTGGATTTGGCGAGACAGCCCTGGTATCCCATGCTGCTGTCTCTGGCAGTGACCAGTTCGATCTACCTCCCCAAGCGGCACAATCTTCTGACCTCCTCTCAAGGGAGGATCATATACTCCAACCTCAGGTCCCTCAGGCTCAAGGCCAGGCTCTTGAGGACCTAGAGTATGCAGGCTTGCATCTCTCTGAAGGGGTTCTGGATATTTTGACGGTTTACAAAAAAACTGCCAGGAGAAATACTTATACTTCCAAATGAAAAATTTACTAGCTGGTGTTACACAAAAGGAAATGGTCCAACAGGACTGCCAGTCCGGCTGCCTGTGGATCTGTTTAGCCCATCTTCATTCTCTAGGCCTTCAGCCTTCTACTTTGAAGGTGCATGACCTATCTTGCAGTCTTCAAGAAGTTCTTTACGGGGTTGCTCCACCTACCACCCCCTCTCAGGGAGCCTACCCCTTCTTGGGATCCGAGTATCTGCATAGCACAGTTAATGTGGCCCCCATTTGAACCCATGTCTTCTGCTGAACTCAAGTATTTGACATGGAAAACTGTCTTTCTGGTAGCCATAAACTCTCCAACTACATAGCACTTCGTAGGGACAAGGTCGTCCTTAGGACAAACAGGAAATTTCTTGCAAAGGTGGTCTCTGACTTCCACCTGAATCGGTCCTTGTCATTACCTGTCTTCTTTACTGAACGTTCTAGTTCAGGAGAACGCCGACTGCATAGCCTGATTGTTAAAAGGGCTATTAGTTACTGTCTGGATCAGACAAAGGCCCATAGGAATGAGTGTATTCTGCTGTTCCTCACCTATGGGGAAGTGGGAAAGAACAAGCCAACCACCAAGAGGACCATTTCTCAGTGGATTATGTCTTGCATTCAGTTCTGCTATGGCAAACTGGGAAGAGAGCCACCAGTGGGCCTTAGGACTCACTCTACCAGGGGAACAGCTGCCTCTATAGCAGCTACCAGAGATATTCCCCTGCTTGAAATTTGCAAAGCCGCTACCTGGAAAACTGTTCACACATTCACTGAACATTACTGCCTGGACACCCAGGCCAGGAGTGATACCAGGTTTGGCACAGCAGTATTGCAGAGCCTATTTCCTAAGTATGTTCTGTGCCCACCACCATGGGGCACTGCTTGGTATCCTGCATATAGTCTGATTCTACAAAAAAGAGAAGGCTGCAGCACCAGGATGAAGTGGTGGTGCTAGTTAATAAAATGTACATAAAAAAAAGGCAGAAAATAAACATCCACCACAGACATAAGCTCCATGAAAGAAGTTTTGGTGGTATAAGGGGTTTCACCACTACTGAGAGCTATACGTAATGTTTTGCACATTTTCTAACAATTAAAAATGTTTCTATTAGTATGATTTCTTTCCTGGAGTTTATGCCTGTGGTGGGTGCTCATTTTCTGCCTTTTTTTTATATATATATATATAGTCAGAATACAGCGAGACTTCATGTTTGAAGAAAAAATTACCACAGTAATCTTGTTTCTTCTAATGGAGTCTTGTTGTATTTTGACCTCCCTCCCTTCCTCACCAGAACCTGGGGGCAGGGGGCACTGCACTCTAGCTGTGTGTTTTTAAGTGCTGTAGCATTGGGGTGGCATTTTTCTTGGGCATCTGTCTATGACTTGAGTCTTCTTTATAAGCCCTATTGTTGGGTTATTAGTCATTTTGACTATTATTTTTATTAATGTTCAAGGTTATTTAGTATAGTTTAGTAGCCACTATTTTAGTGCTCATAAGAATCTAGCGGTTACATAGAATGAACCAGGGACAGGGGTTTGAAAACTGAGCTCGAGCTCAATGTTCTATGCATTTGCAAAGAGTTAACTCTTTCATCCCCAGGGCAGTTCAACTGGAAGGACTAACTGCATATAGTTGGAATACAGCAAGACTCCATTAGGAAAAAAACATTACTACTGTGGTAAGTAATTTTCCTTTCATTCCTTTGCGTTTGTCCTTACCCATGTTGTTACTGTTATACTGCTGTACTGACAATGTGTTCTGTTACACTTTGTAGTGATTTTGTGTATCCACCCAGGCCCACCTTGAAAACGAGCTTGCTTAAAGGTGTTCCACCTGGTAAAATAAAGATTGATTGACTGATTGCTGTTTCACAGGTCAGGACAGGCTGGGGTTCAATGTGATTTGCTGTCTCAGCCCCATCCTTACTAACATACTAAAATACTAAAATGCCAGCAGAATAGGCCTAACGGTCTTTCGTGTCTGCTCGTTTGGTCAGCCCCCACCCTGGGTGCTGACCTTGCTGTCCCCCTCGCCTTCTCTGGCTTCTCCCTTCCCAGTTCCGGATATTCTTGCTGCATTGGATTTTGCTTCCAGAACCCTTCCCCTGTACCTGTCCCATCCCCTCTTGAACCCCTCCACTGTCTCTGCCTCCACCAGCCCCTAGGCAGTCATTCCATGGCTCCACCACCCTCTCAGTGAAGTAGCACCTCCTCCTTTCTCCCTGAATCTTCCCCTCCAGCTTCCACCCATGCCCTCTAGTGGCCCCTCCTCCTTCCTTCAGCACCCGACTAGTTCCTCCCCTATTTACCCTCTTCCTTGCCTGAAGACCTCCTATCATGTCCCCCGGTCCCTTCTCTCTTCCAATGTGTACATATTTAGCTCTTCGAGCCTCTCCTCATAGGTCCTGTCCCCAAGCCCCAAATCATTTGGTTGCCCTCCTCTGGACCCTCTCTCCAGGAGGTTAATGCCCTCTTTAAGTGTGGCCTCCAAAACTGCACGCAGTACTCCAGGTGCGCCTCACCAAGCAGTTATACAGAGGAATATCACTTCCTCCTTCTGGAGGTGATCCCCCTAGCATGCATCCCAGCATCCTGTTGGCCTTGCTGCTGCCCTCCTACAAGTCTGAGTTGTTCATCTTGACATCCACCACCACCCCCAGGTCCCTCTCAGCCATCGAGGACTTGTAGCATTCCCCGAGGTGTACACTCGGCCTGGGTTTCTGGCCCCAGGTGGAGTACCTTGCATTTCCCTGCATTGAACCTCAGCTTCCACTTTCTAGACCATCTTTCCAGAGCCTCCAGGTCCCCAGTAGGGGCCACCCCTCCCCTCCTCCCATCCACCCCGCCCCAGTTTTAGTCATCTGCAAAGAGACTCCTCTCACTCCCTGATTCCTGTCCTTATGTGTCAGATGCGTGGCGTTGAACAGAAGGGGCCGGGACTGATCCCTGTGGGACCCCACTAGCTACTGCCCTCCTTGGGGATGAGACTATCCCACTACCACGACCCTCTGGGTCCGGTCCTGGAGCCAAGTGCCTATCCATCTGATCATCTGGTTCCACACCCCATTTCTCCCAGCTTATCCAACAGGCCCGTGAGAAATTCAGAGTCAAATGCCTTGCTGAAGTCTCAGAAGAGGACATCCACTGGTCTACCCAGGTCAAGGCACTTGTCACCCAGTCGAGAACTCTACCAGGTTTGTCTGACATGATTTCCCGGGATGAATCCATGCTGTCTATCGTCCAGGCACCCTGACTTATCAGGTCCCCAGCCTCTCCTTGACAATGCCCTCCATCACCTTGCCCACCGCCGATGTCAGGCTGACCGGGAGCCTGTAAGTTCCCTGCCACCTCCTTTGATCCCCTTGTGGATAGGCACTACCAGCCACCTTCCAGTCTTGGGGCACCCACCCTGTCCTCAGAGAGATGGTGAAAAGCTCAGCCAGGGGTTTCGCCAGGACATCTGCAAGTTCCTTCAGCACTCTGGGATGTAATTTATCCGCGCCCGGTGCTTCTCCGTCTTAAGGAGCTGAGGGCTTCCTCACACTCTCTGCTGTGATTTGCACCTCCGTGCCTCTTCTCCCTGCTTAGCCCTCCCCCACCTGCCAGTGATGCCTCCCCTCTTCCCAGACCTGCCCGATCGGTAGGGTCCCCCCTCCTCAATATCTCTGTCTCCTCCCATGCTGATGCAGCACCATTTCCCTGGTGAAAACTGAGGTGAAGTACTCATTTAGTACCTCAGTCTGCTCCCCGGGTCTTGTGCCCATCTCCCCTGATTTAATCCTGCTAATCTGCCCTTCACCCTTTGTTTCTCCCATACCGTATCTAAAGAACCCCTTGTTCCCTCTCCTAATTTCCTGGCCAGGTTCTGCTCCTTCCTTGCCTTAGCCGCCCTCACCACTCTAGTGGCCCTCATAGCCATCAGCTAGGTCCTCCCCTGGTCACTTTCACTCCTTGAGCACATGAATTGCTTATCAGGCTCTTTCTTTCCCCGCACCACCTCATGGACCTCCCTGGTCCACCAACAGGGTTTTTGGGCCCTACCGCATTTTCATCTTACTCTTGCACAGGTGCTGGTAGCATCCTGCACCCCTTTCTGATGATTTCCCACCTACTATCAGCGTCCATGTCTGACCCAATCCCATCCAAGTGCTCCTTAAGGATCCTTCCCATTCTCAAAATCACTTCCCCACTGAAGTCGGGTTACTTCCGGCTCTTGTGCAGCCTTCTACCCTCCTAGGTCCAGGCAGAACCAGACCGTGGCATGGTCACTCCCGCCAATGGGTCCCTTACCTCCAGGCCCCCAATCTGGTCACTGTCTGCCAGGACCACATCCAGTACCCTGCCTCCCTGGTCGGTTCCTCACCTGCTGAGTTAGGAAGCAGCGTCTTGAAAGAATCCAACAACCCTGTTCCCTGGGTCACAGAGGATGTCATAGTCTCCTGTCTGTTCCTGGCATGTTTAAGTCCTCCAACACCACCACCGTTCCTCTGCCCAGTCTGCAGTGTCTCCTAACATCTGCCACCAGACTGTCCTCAAGCCTCCGCCAGGACAGGGGTCCATACACCACTCCTATCTTTACTCTTGCCCCCCCCTTGTTATCAAGGTGACCCAAACCGCCTCCACGGTTCCCTCCCCTCCTCTACTCCCCCTATGCCAATGCGGTTTTGACTCTCATTGCTACCCTCCTCCCTTCCCTCCCCTGTCCTTCCTGAACATAGTGTAACCCTCCAGGTTCAGGTCCCAGTCATGTCTTGCAGTGGCCCAAGTCTCAGTGACCGCTGCCACATCCACTACTCCCTCAGTTAGCATAGCCTGGAGCTCAGGCATTTTTGCCCAAGCTCTGGCATTAACAAGACTACCTTCCACCCTTTCCCTATAGTTCCATTTCCCCTGCTCGTGTTTCCATGGGATTCTGTCTTCCCCTGGTCTGCACTTTGCCAGTCGGCCTTTTTCCTGCAATCCTTCTGGTCCCCAGAGGGTGGAGACAGAGTCCCTCCTTTATCGGCACCCCTTGACAGCCTTTCTCTTCCCATCCCACCCCTTCACAAGTTTAAACCCCACTTTTCACCAATGAACCCTCTATTTTCAACTTAGGATTCCCTCCTCCAAATTGAGATGTAGTCTATCTCTAGCATGTCCTTATCCTCCCAGGTCTCCCCCAATCCCCATCAACCCATACCCTCTGGCCTCACACCACTCCCTGAGCCACTGGTTTATCTCCTAATTTTCCTTTGTGTTCTCACTAGCCCTTGCTAGCACTGCAGGGATTTCTGAGAAGGAATCTGTGCATCCTATGTCATGACAGACCTGGCGAGCTCTCTGAATCTTGCCTGTATCTATATTAGCTATTTCCTCAATGTCATTGTACCCAGGTGGACCAGTATGTCTGGGAACCCCCACAATCCTTGCCAGCTGATATACTTTGTGTTTAGCACCCTGTGCACCTAGTCCAGGGAAGCATCTTGGTTCTAACTGGCCAGGCTTCTCCCTGTCCCATTTGATACCCTCTGATCATAGAATCCACCAGCAGGAGCACTCTGACCACTCCTTTCCTCCATTCTCCCCCTCCATGTCCCTCATCCTTTCTACAGGCCCTCCACCCCGCTGGCTCCTTGTTCCTCCCCTATCTGGGTGCCACATGCCACCCCTCCTTATTACCATGCCACCCCCCCCTCCCCAATCCTATGCCTCTCCTCCTCCTGAGTATCCTCTGTACCTTGCTAATTCCCCTCACTGCTCGCTAACTGGTCCTTCTCCCCATCTGCTAAACTAGCCTGGCTCATCCTCCTTCCTTCCTGTTCCATTTAGTTCCTCCTTGCTCGTCGTGCTCCCCTGGCCCTAAACCCTCAGCTCCCTTTACTGATCCTCCTTGTACTTCTGGTCCTTCTTTACCTTTCCTCCCAACTGGTCCTTCTTCTTGCGCTTTCCTCCTCTTCCCCCTGCCCCTCCTGCTCTGATTCACTGCTCCCCATTCTCCTGCATTCCAGGTCCCCCGTTCTTCCTGCTATCTGGCCCCTGCCTCCTGCCTCCCACTCCTTTCCGTCTCTAACCACCCCTGTCATGGCTACATCACCCCTCATCCTTGAGCAGAAGAAGAGAATTGAGCGGTTACTGAGTGTAAGGTCTGATCCACCTCCCCGCCTTTGCTTCCTTCTGTCCAGCCCTGGCCATCTGCCTACTTCCCTGAGAATGTTGTCCCTCCGTCCCCTTTGTGAGGGTCCCCAGTTACCTGCCTGCTTCCTTGGTAGTGTCCTTTTGGACCCCTCTGCCAGGGTCCCTATGTGACCCCTGAGTATTCTCCTGCACTCCATTCCCTATGCCCCCACCCCCAGTGCTTGGTGCAACCTGTGGGAGACTCCTGTCCCCTTCCCCAACCATACCACCCCTTCCCCCAGCTTTCTCCTAATCCCCGCAACCTCCTCCCTAAGCTGTGTAGCTGGTAGCACACTGGGCAACCACCAACTTCCAAGCCCAGTCCAGTTTCATGGCTGCTCCACACCCTGTGCACCCCACCACCCTCCCAAAGATGCTGGCCCTAATGATGTGTGGTTCCATCCCTTCCAAATAGGTTTCCTTGGTGAGCCACCAGGTTCCCCCAGTCCAAGATACCCTTACTGCCTAATCAGGTCACCCACTAATCTTAGAGACAGTCCCACTGTACACCAGTAACCCTGTTACTAGGTGCAGTACAACACATTAAACTTATAAGGGAAATGAACAACTCCCTAAGCTCCTCTCTCTCAGCCTTTAAATCCAACCCCAGTGGCTAGAACTACATGAGCTGCACCTGCAGCCTTTTCCTCCAATTGCAGGGCAGGTGTTCCCTTACAATCAGAGACTTCTGGGGAGGGAGGGATGGGGAGGGCGGGTCCTGGGCAGACACCTGACTCGAGAGAGTGTATCAGCCCCAGTCTCCTCCAAGCCCAGCAGCCAAAGAACCAGGCCCAAGCAAATCCCACCAAATAGGTTTTAAATCAGAAGAAATAGGCCTCTACCAGCGCAGCCTGTTACACAGTGAAACATCCACAAAATGAGCCCCACTTACAGCCACCAAATCAGTTTACAAACATCCAGCAGCCCCAAAACAATACCCTGCTAGCCCCTTAGAAGTAAGAAAGAAAGAACTAACCTACCAAGTAAAATCCACAAGAACCCTGTGAAAACAACAGCAGCAGCTACTGTCCTGGAACACAACTGATCCTGTCCCCTTCCAGTTCCTTCTGGAACAAGCTTCTGCAAGAGGCTCAAAACTGTTTCTTCCTTGCCTCATTTAAGCTAGCCCTAAAGACCCCTTCGATATGGTTTACTGAGTGTCTTTGCAGCTGCTGACAGGAACCCCACCCTGTCCACTCTGCTACCCATCTTTACCAGTAACCCCTGATTAGCACTTTACCCAAATGTTCATGTTTATAATGCCCATTTTGTTCTTGTCTGAAGCCTTGTGACTTATTCCACCTCTGTATATGCAATATCTCCAGTGCTTGTTGCTTCCTGGAATTTTGTTTGTACAGTAATTGATGGTTTATCTCATATTTTGTTTTCTCCTTGTTCATCTACTTTCTGTATTGTTGTATGATGCAGTATTCCTTTATGCAATTAACTCTAGGTCACCCCTGAAAAAGGGACTTCTGTTCTCAGTGGTAATATTAAATCATGCTGAAGCCGGCCCATCGGCGCAGCGGTTGGATTTCTGCTTGAGACGCCGGCGAAGACCCGGGTCATTGGAGGGCTGGCTGGGGGGAGAAGGATCGAGCATCCCCAGGACTGCTCTCCTTCTCTGGGAGGGAGGGGGTTGAGTGCTGTGCACACGAGCGGCACTATGCGGAGGGTGGGTTCGGTGCAACGCACAGACGCCGGCAAGACTTCAGGGCAGGGCGGACGCTGGCCATCATTTCACGTCCCCACCCTGCGTCCAGGGGAAAAATCCTGCTGGGTCATCTCCATGACGCCCTTCCCTCTGGGCCCTGATTAGCCTCCGATACTGGCTCTCCCGACCACAGACCTGTAGTGCAGTGCTGGTAGGGGAAAAGTTCCGCAACCCCGCCTTGTGGAGGGCAAGCCATGGGTGACTATGGAGAGCTCGGTGATCGCCAGAGGTGGGGGTATAGAGGGGCCGTGACCAAGGGCTGAGTTACAGACGACCCCAGCAGACAAAAAAGCATAATAAATAAAATTAAAAATCATTTTGAAAATAGATTCAATTGATGTTTCGACCATAGGGCTTGTTCAGGAATTATCCTCAAAGTAAGTAAATTCTCTTTTTAGATAATCAGTGAGAAGACCTATGATTAACATGTCAGTGCTGGCTCTATTTTCTATTTTCAGTGTGCATTTAATATTACCATTTTTTTTTTTTGTTTTCCAGACTATATGCTGATGCAGCACTTTTTTCCCTGTATTCTCAGGGGGCCTACCCACTTAACAAATTCAGATAACTAAACCAGTATCTCAAACATCTCTGGCACGTCTGAGTTCACTGCTTCTTCTGGTAATCTCAGCAACCATGAATTATTGCATTTAAATAGTGCTGCTGAGTTCACTGCTGCTGCTGCTTCTGGTAAGCTCGGCAGCCATGGATTCTTGCATTTAAATAGTGCTATAAAGTGCAGGTGCTTGTTTGTTATTGCAGTCAGTTAAAGTGACCACAGGATTTAAAACAGACAACAAATGCATTTAGGACAGACATGTCATAGTACTATAATTTAAATGCTTTGTGCAGTAAAGATCCACTAATTAAAATTGTAAAAAAGGATTGTTACATTCACCTTTTAAATACTTTGTAGACAGTTGTTTAGGCTAATTTACAATTTACATCTGAAGTCAAACACCTTAATTATGCAGAAATACAATTATTTAAATACTACAACCCCAAAGTACCTCAGTTTTAGAGTAGTGGAGGATAATTGTATTTTTTGCACATTTAGGGTGTTTGTCTTCAGATGTCAGTTTTACGATTGGCTTAAAGGATAGTCTATAACAAAGTACATAAAAGGTGAATTTAACATACCGGTATTCCCTTTTACAGGGCCCGTTCTGCCACTCGCCGCTAGAGCAAAAAATATTTTTATTTAAGTGGCAATTTTTAAAACATTTGGCTCCACTTAGGAGCCGCTTTTGTGGCTTACTTTGCATTAACTTCTGTTTTAGTTCAGGAGTGAAGGGGTCTAAATGTACAGGTGAAAACGGGTCTTGCCTACCTTATTTATTTATTTAGTTTTTGTTTACCGGGTAAGTACACTAGACAAGTATTATGCCTATTTTCAGGAACGACCCAGGAGAGTACAACATGAGGAACAACAGTCAAGGAGACATGGCAAAGAGAGTACAGTTTTTTGTCACAGTAAACAAACGTGGGAAATACATCATTTGACGCTAGGGGAAACATACAGTAGTAAGCACATTTCAGATTATACACTCTAGACTAGCTAGTTCAACTGACAGATATATGCAGGTCATCATACATAGGAGTGGAGCATAGTTCAAGGTTTGTGGCACAGATATTTTTATTATTTATTTAGAGCTAGCCCAGCTTTTAGGATTTTATCACTTTTTAATTAGCAGATCTTTGTTACACTAAGCATATTAAAATTATAGTACTGTGACATGTCTTGCGCAACTTCTGTTGTAATTTTGTCTTAACACTGTAGTTCTTTTAACACTGTGGTCACAGTAATTGACTGTTTCAATAACAAGCACCTGCACGAGAGTGCAGTGTTTTTATTCTTCCTGACGTTTTGTGTTGGCCTGACACACCAGCATTTAGAGCTGAGTAGTGGTGCACCCTTTGACTTTTGTTTCCTTACTGCTGGCCTCAGATGTGATGCAGCTGCAGTATTCCACGCTGATTATGTAACTCGGCATCTGTTGAATTCAGTCTCCCTTGTGTGATAAATTCTAGTATTCGCAAGTTTAAACCCATACAGAAGTTATTTTGTCCCTTATCACGCATGGCCTTGAAATGATTTCCGCTTCAATACAAGGTGGCAGAAACTCCAGCAGAAGCAAATAGGAGCGGTCAAGATGACGTGTTCTAAGTAGGGGGAAGAGGGATTCCAGAACTGAAATGTTTGAGAGTGTGGAGGAGGTGGCTAAAAGAAGGCTCACAAGCAGACACAGAAGGTGCTTTTACACTACCTGTTCTGTAATGGAAAAATCGTTACGGAAACAGTTTACCGTTGGTGTGTATTCTACAGTGAACACTCGCCTGAACCGCGTTCCCTGGTTGGCATGATTCATCCCGATATGTGTTCTGTTTTGTTCTGCTGTGTGTAATGGCCATTCAGCAGTCATTCCCTTCAATGGAGTTCTGAGGAAGTGGGATAAAATGCTACAAAACGGAGTAAGGGTTTTCCGACATACTGCTGTGTGTGTAAAGTTGGCACCAAACGGACTACAACGGTGCCACACAGGTAATGAACATTTCGGTAAAGAAACCTGTTGTGTGTAAAAGCGCCTAGAGAGAAGGACACAGGTACTTTGACAGCAGGAGCTGTTTTCTCATTCCTTTCCCGGCCTCGCAGGCGGGCCAGGCGCTGGGGACAGCGGCAGATCGGGGGGCTA
Source organism: Neoceratodus forsteri (assembly GCA_016271365.2). Taxonomy (NCBI): domain Eukaryota; kingdom Metazoa; phylum Chordata; order Ceratodontiformes; family Ceratodontidae; genus Neoceratodus; species Neoceratodus forsteri. The sequence continues at coordinate 1,061,759,641 of CM057458.1, read as the reverse complement.
GCCGGTCGCACGAGGCGGGTCAGAGCACTGAGGACGCGGCAGCAGCTAAAGGATTTTTGGCACCAACTCAGCCACAGGGAACGGAAAAAGTGTGCTAATCAAGGCAGAAGGCAGCAAAGTGGAAGCTGTGGCAGGAATACGTAGCCTGGGCAGCCTTTAAAAGCTGTTTTCATTTCTTTCCTGGCTGCATGGAGCGGGCCAGGGCGCTGGGGGACAGCGGCATATCGGGGGAGCCATCCCGGCCACACGGAGCGGGTCAGGGCACCGGAGGACCACAGATTTTGTCCCACACCACCCACCCCGGCACCGACTTTTAAGTGCCCGGGGAGGGTAGAGCAAGGAAATTGGGAAGGATCCCATTGGCAGATAACAAACAAGTGGACTGTCCGGAGAAGGACTTTGAGGAGGAGAAAAAGAGCATCTGGTGTTAAGCTCATTGCTGGAAAGGGGGGGCACCCTCTCCAACCTCTAGTTTAAGCCTAACCTAGGTACTGTAACTCTGTTTATAGTGAAACTGTTTACTGTGAAGTACTGTGCCTAGTAACACGGGGGTACCTGTTTACTGTGGGACTGTATCTAGGATTAGTGGGTGACCTGCTTAGTGTGTATCTTGGACCAGTGGGGAACCTGGTGGTTCACCCAGGGAAACTTACTTGGAGAGGGATGGGACCACACTTCATTAGGGCCGGCATCTTTGGGAGGGTGTACAGGGTGTGGGCCGGCCATGATATCGCACTGGGCTTGGAAGTTCGGTGGTTGCCTAGCGTGCTACCAGCTGGCACAGCTCAGGGAGAAGATTGAGGGAATTAGGAGACAGCTGGGGGGTATGGTTGAGGGGAAAAGGGCAGGGCCTCTCCCACAGGGTTGCACTAGGCGCTGGGGCGGGGGCATAGGTAAAGGAGCGCAGCAGAGTACTCGGGGGTCACATGGGGACCCTGAGAGAGGGGGGCCCAAAAGGAGGACACTATCAAGGAAGCAGGCAGGTATCTGGGGATCCTTTGTAGAGGGGTGCCAAAAGGAGGAGGACACTCCCAAGGAAGTAGGCAGGTGGCTGGGGCTGGACAGAATGAAGTAAGGTACGGAGGTGGGTCGGGCCTTTAGCACAGCAACTGCTTCAATCCTCTGCTTCTGCTTGAGGAGGAGGAGGGAGTACTGGGTGATGTAGCCCATGACAAGGGCGGTTAGAGATGGAAAAGGAGGGGCTGGAAATCAGAAAAATAGGGGAACATGGAATGGGAGGGCGGGGATCGGAGCAGGCCGAGGAGGAGGAGGAGGTAGAGGGAGGAAAGGGCAAGGAGAGGATCAGAAGTACAAGGAAGATGCAGTAAATGAAGCTGAAGGTTTGGGTCGGGTGCAGCAGGCAAGGAGGGGCAATGTAGACTGAAGGAGGGAGATGAACCAGGCTAGATTAGCAGATGGGGGGACCAGTCGCAAGCAGTGACGGGGGTTATGTGCACAGAAGGATACTCAGGAGGGCAGAGGCATAGGATCAGAGGGAGGGGTGGCCATGGTCAGTAAGGAGAGGGCAGCGGTGGCACCCAGATAGGGGGAGGAGCAAGGAGCCGACTGGGGGGAGGAGCTGGTAGAAAGGACGAGGAGGGACATGGAAGGAGGGGAATGGAGGAAAGGGGGTGGCTAGAGTGCTCCTGTTGGGTGATTCCATGATCAGGGGTATCGAATGGAGGGGGGGGGTGGAGCCTGCCCGGTTAGAACAAAATGCTTCCCTGGACTAACTGTGCACAGAGCCAGGTATGAGGGATATCAGCTGGCAAAGGATTGTGGAGGTTCTCCGGACATACCGATCCACTTGGGTACCAATGACATTATGGGAAATAGTGAGCTGGAGATACAGGCAAGGTTCAGGGAGCTAGCCAGGGTTTGTCATGATATAGAATGCACAGAATCCTACCGGTGCTGAGGGCTAGTGGGGAAAACAAGAAGATTAGGGAGATAAGTCAGTGGCTCAGGGAGTGGTGTGGGGCCAGCGGGTATGGGTTGATGAGGGATTGGGGGGAGACCAGGGAGGATAAGGGGCTGTATGCTAGGGATAGGCTCCATCTCAATTTGGAGGGGCGGAAATCCTTAGCTGAAAATAGAGGGGTTCGTTGGTGAAAGGTGGGTTTAAACTTGTGAAGGGTGGACGGATGGAAGAAGAGGCTGTCGGGGGGGGGGGGTTCCGATAAAAGAGGGACTCTGTCTTCACCCCTTAGGGAGCTGGAGAAATGCAGGAAAAAGGCCGACTGGTAAGGTGCAGACTGGGGGAGAGACAGCCCCAATGGGAACACGAGCAGGGGAAATGGGAGTATAGGGAAGGGGTGGAGGGTGGTCCTGCTAAATGCCAGGAGCTTGGGCAATAAAATGCCTGAGCTCCAGGTGATGCTAGCTGAGGGAGAGGTGGATGTGGCAGCTGTCACTGAGACCTGGGCCACCGCAGGGCATGACTGGGACCTAAACCTGGAGGGTTACACTATGCTCAGGAAGGACGGGGGGAGGGAAGGGGGTTAGCATTGATGGTCAGTAACTGCATTGGCATAGGAGGAGTGGAGGAGGCAGAGGCAATTTGAGTCATCTTGATAACAAGGGGGGGGGGCCAAGAGAGTAAAAGTAGGAGTGGTGTACAGGCCCACTGCACTGGCGGAGGAACTGGAGGAGAGTCTGGTGGCGGATGTTGGGAGACATTGTAAATTAGGCAGGGGAAGGGTGGTGGTGTTGGGTGACTTAAACATGCCAGGAACAGACTGGGGGACTATGACATCCTCATTGGCCAAGGAACAGAGGTTGTTGTATGTCTTTCAGGACGCGTTCTTAACCCAGCAGGTGGGGGAGCTGAACAGGAAGGTGCAGATACTAGACGTGGTCCTGGCGGACAGTGACCAGATTGGGGGCCTGGAGGTACGAGACCCATTAGTAGGGAGTGAACATGCCACGGTCTGGTTCTGCCTGGACCTAGGAGGGGTGGGTAGAAAGCTGCACAAAGACTGAGGTAACTGACTTCAGGGGGCCAGATTTCAAGGAAATGGGAAGGATCCTTAAGGAGCATTTGTATGGGATAGGGCCGGACATGGATGCTGACAGTAGGTGGGAAATCATCAAGGGGGGGGGGATGCAGGATGCCACCAGCACCTGTGCAAGAGTGAGACGCAAATGCGGTAGGGCCCGAAAACCCTGCTGGTGGACCTGGGAGGTTCAGGAGGTGGTGAGGGAAAAGAAGGCGGCCTATGGGCGTTTCAAGTGCTCAAAGAGTGAAAGGGATCATGGGGAGTGCCAGCTGATGGCCAGAAGGGCCACTAGGGTGGTGAGGACGGCCAAGGTAAGAAGGAGGAACCTGGCCAGGAAAATTTGGAGAGGGAACAAGGGTTCTTTAGATACTGGGGGGAGAAGGGTGAAGGGGCAGATTAGCAGGATTAAAACAGGGCAGGGATGGGCACAAGACCCGGGAGCAGGCTGAGGTACTAAATGAGTACTTAGCCTCAGTTTCCAAGGAAAATTTGGGGCTGCATCATACATGGGAGGGTACGGTGAAACTGAGGAGGGGAGGACCCTAACCGATTGGTGGATCTGGGGAGAGGGGGGAGCCATCAGTGGCAGGGGGGGGGGAGGCAAAATAAGGACGAGGAAGCGGAGGTGGAAATCACGGTGTAGAGAGTGAGGGAAGCCCTCTGGTCCCTTAAGATGGAGAAAGCACTGGGGCCGGATAAATTGCATCCCAGAGTGCTGAGGGAACTGGCGGATGTCCTGGCTAACCCCCTGGCAGAGCTTTTCAGCATCTCTCTGAGGACAGGAAAGTGGCACATACAGTGCCTATCCACAAGGGTGGATCAAGGGAGGTGGCAGGGAACTACAGGCCTGTCGGCCTGACATCGGTGGTGGGCAAGGTGATGGAGGGTATTGTCAAGGAAGGGCTGGGGGGGGGGACTGGAAAAGTCGGGGTGCCTGGACGATGGACAGCATGGCTTTGTCCCGGGGAAATCATGTCAGACAAACTTTGTGGAGTTCATTGATTTGTGTGACGAGTGCCTTGGACCCGGGTAGGTCGGTGGACGTCCTCTTTCTTGACTTCAGCAAGCCGTATGACTCTGTTCCTTACGGGGCCTGTTGGATAAGCTGGGGGAAATGGGGGTGGGGAACCAGATGATCAGATGGATAGACAGTTGGCACCAGGACCGGACCCAGAGGGTCGTGATTGGGGGGATAGTCTCATCTCCAAGGAGGGTCATTAGTGGGGTCCCTCAGGGATCGGTCCTTGGGCCCCTCCTGTTCAACGCCTATGTCTCTAACATAAGGAAGGGTATCAGGAGTGAGATGAGTCTCTTTGTGGATGACTCAAAGCTGGGGGCGGTGGTGGATGGGGAGGAGGGAGGTGGCCCTACAGGGGACCTGCAGGCTCTGGAAAGGTGGTCTAGAAAGTGGAAACTGAGGTTTAGTGCAGGGAAATGCAGGTTACTGCACCTGGGAGCCAGAAACCCGGGCCAAGTGTACACCTGGGGGGAATGCTACAAGTCTCGATGGCTGGGAGGGACATGGGGGTGGTGGTGAATGTCAAGATGAACAACTCGGAGACTTGCAGGAGGGCAGTAGTCAAGGCCAACAGGATGCTGGGATGCATCGTTAGGGGGATCACCTCCAGAAGGAGGGAAGTGATATTCCCTCTGTATAACTGCTTGGTGAGGCCGCACCTAGAGTACTGCATGCAGTTTTGGAGGCCACACTTAGAGGGACATTGTACTCCTGGAGAGGGTCCAGAGGAGGGCAACCAAAATGATCTGGGGCTTGGAGGGAAAGGACCCATGGGGAGAGGCTCGAAGAGCTAAATATGTACACATTGGAAGAGAGACAGGACCGGGGGGAGATGATAGAGGTCTTCTGGTACATGAAGGGGTAAATAGGGGAGTGCAGTCGGGTGCTCAAGGAAGGGGGCAACTAGAGGGCATGGGTGAAGCTGGAGGGGAGACTCTGGGGGTGCTACTGCTAGGAGGGTGGTAGAACCATAGAATGTGCTGCCTGGGGGCTGGTGGAGGCAGAGACTGTGGATGGGTTCAGGAGGGTGTGGGACAGGTACTGGGGAAGGGTTCTGGAAGCAAAGTCCAATGCAGCGAGAATATCCTGGACTGGGAAGGGAAAAGCCCAAGAGGGCGGGGGGGGCACCAAGGTCAGCTCCCAGGGTGGGGGCTGACCAAACGAGCAGACAGGAAAGACCACTAGGCCTATTCTGCTGGCATTTTAGTATGTTACTAATAACAAATAACTTGGCCCTGAAAGAACTGTTTGTGAAATTAGAAAGAAATCTGTTGCACAGAATATGTTTATGGCAGAACATCGATAGCCTAGAAGAACATGTGACAGCAAGTCCTGTTCTGTGCAGGCTGCATCTAGACAAGTGTCCTTCCTCCAGTTTGGATGACATTTATCATAAAGGGGCATGGGAGGATACCCTCCAAGAATGTTCTGAGAAGTTGCTCAGTATATTAATAAAAGGGGACAAACGTAACTATTCTGAAGTTCAGGAAAAAATTCAAAACCCACGAACTGAACTCGAACAACTTTAAGAATACACCAGAATTCGCACAAAAAGAGAAAGATTTAAATGTGGTATTGGCCAAAAACAAGAAGCTGAGATATCCCAGAGAAAGGCCAAAAAATTTAGTAGGGATAAAGACTGTCTTCCTGGACAAGACTTTGCATGGGAAAGACCAGCAGTGGCAGAAAGTAGTAGCAGATACTGAGGTAAATCACAGTCATCATGGCACAAATTAAAGGCCATAACTGAGCCAAAAGAAATAAGTCGGTTGGAACAGAGGGCTAGCCATTCCAATGAATCCACTGATAGTATTACTAACTCTGTAGCACCTAGAACAAAATGGCCTGAGGCCTTATTTTAGGGACAGAAACGGATCCAGGCAAAAAGAACAAACCAAGAAGAAAACCAAAAAAGGAGCAAATATAAAGGAAAAACCTGCAGGGCAAGAGGGGGCAAACATCCCAGAACAGACGTTCGCAAATCTACCATACAAGTGATGATACAAAAGAAATAGTAATTTTCATGCATCTGACCTCAGTAATAATTAATGGAGGTAAGGAATACAGAGCTAATGATAAATATAAGCTGTTTTGTGTCCAAATATTCTGTTCTCCAAAGTTCTTCTTGCAACGGTGGTGACTCTTTAAGTTGAATTATTTAACATCTTACAGAAACTGAACTATTCAGTAATTTTACTCTAGGATATGGACTTTCAGACTTTGCCTAACGAGTCTACCACAGAAGATGACATTGACTGTTTAATCATAGCCATGAAAGACACTGGATGTGAAATCTACTTGATGGAGGGCAAGGAGCTGTCAGGTATTGCTTTTCGTGCTGATGTCACTGAAAGCATAAATAGTAAATTGGTGTACAGTTAAATATATCGCATCAAGAAGAGACACTGACTCCAGGTTTTAATACAACTGCAAATTTGAACAACTAACAGATGTGCTGTTTGTATCAGAAGAATACCTACCAGGACGTTTTGCAGATATAGACATTACTTCAATGTTAAACGACACTGTTTCTTTGTTAAACAATAATAATGGGAATGCACCCATTCCCATGGGTGAACCATATCCGGTTAGAAAATGGGCAAAAATGGGCTATCTGCTCTCTGATTGGCTGAGAGCTAAAACAGGGGGGTACATTAAGTTACGATAGACACACGCTTTGAAAGAAGTGCCAATTCGAGGTGCCGCATTACCTAAGAATATCCCTGGGCACCCTGAATTGGCATGCTGAGCAGCCGCCATTTTTTGGCCCTCGCTAAATGACACAGATGTCGTCAGTGCATAGCATCTTATGCGCCACCTTCCCCCACCTGCCGTCCCAGTCTACAGCTTAAAAATCAGTTGAAAACATTTCTTACTTGAAAGTTCTGTCCCTCGCTCTCTCTTGCAGTTTGTTTTTTGTTGCTCTAACTACTGCAGCTTCCTCGCTCACTCATTTACGAAGTCTCATCTTCCGTGACCGTTCTCATACACTTCCGGTTACCTCGCCGACTGCCCGCAAACAAACAAACCCCCAAAAAATTAAATAAAAAAATATTTAAAATTGCCAATACTCCTTGTGTCTGAGTGCGCGCTGACTGCGAGAGAGGGTCGAGTTGCAACCATCAAATTTCAGCACGCAGGACATCGAAAAGAAATCGCACCAGTGAGGTGCAGTAAGAAGGGGACACAGTAATGGGGAGGGCTGAAACGCGCTCTTTAAATACGTATATAAAAAAAACTCCATGCTACCCTCCCACATAGAACTTTTCTATCTACCCCTCTACTGGGGGGGAGCTACTGCAAATGAATCCATACAAAATAAAGAGACACTGCAGCATAGAAAACAAGCTTATCATAGGCAGCAGCACCCTCTAGTGGCATCTCCTAAAGGGACTATATAACAGATGCTCCTGTTTCTCATATGTTAATTACTTTTTACCTGTTTTTCCTTAGAAACTCATTTTATAACAAAAAAATGAAAGCCATTTTCGACGTAATGCCTCAGGGTGGGCGGTATAGGCAATACCGGACCGCCTGGTTATAAGGCCCTCCGCCTGCAGCGTCGGGCCTCATTACGCCTCTGGCCAGTCCAGTATTGCCCAATACCGCCCACCCTTTTGGGCATTACTGCTTGCTTAACAAAGAATAAATAAAATAAATACACACTGTGGTACCTTATTAAGCCTCATGGAGAATGAAATTGTGAATTTAATAATTGTGTGATGCTAAGGAGAGACAAAAAAGGTTCGAACCAACCTCAGTGCTTTGTCCCAGTGCATATAGCCCAGCATTACTAACCTACTGAAGTGGCATGGAGTGAGACGGACCGCTTTAACTGGGAATTGGCAGTTGTGACATTATAATTTAAACAATGCTGAGAGATATACACTGCTAGAATTTAAACAAATGAAAGATAAAGTAATAAGAAATTCAGTAATAATAGGGTGCCACATAGTTCTTTTAAACAGCAGGGACTATGTACAAGAAGCAGAAAGATTGTTTGGTAGAAATGAACTTTTTTAGTACTTGAACTACACAGTGCATGTGGCCAAAAGGTAACATGCACCAGAGACAGGTTACCAGCACTAATCAAAAAATCAAAATTAAACTAAAGAAACAAACATGGGCAGGAAGTAGGCTGTTGGTTAACTAGAATCTGCAGCTTATCCAGTAGGTAGGGAAATGGGCAGACTGGGTGGGCCAAGTGGTCCTTATCTGCCGTCAAAGTCTATGTAACATAGTAAAAATTGTAGTACTCTGCTTCACACACTTGATTTGTCTTGTCTAATCAACCACTAAGAACAGTCTCACCATATTACCCATCCTCCTTCACACTTCTCAGCGAGTGCAGTGTGAACTGCACCAGTGATCTGTGCTGTCTCGTAAGTCCCATATCAAGACTCTGCCCCACACTCAATTCTGGGCTCGAATTGCTTCTGAATAGCATCCATCACATAGTGTTACCCAGTCAATAAGTGCTCTTCACAGCAAAAAACTAAAAACTTCTCTGTCACCCAGCCAACCAAGACTGACTTCTCAGCAATCACATCATCTCCTACTACAAGCCACGTGAGTTTACTTATTTTCAACAACAGTGACGATACTCTCACGATTGGTTGCTAATGAACCTCTCTCTCCTGACATACATACATTGACCAGAAGTGCTGGTCGCAGTGATAACCCAGAGATGTTGACACTGTCCATTAACGTGAGGTGAGTGATTATTCCGAATCTTCCACCCATCCCATTGTCATGATTGGACCCAGCACTGTGCAATTCCTCACCCCCTTTCTTTTTTTTTTTTTTTCTTTTTTCTGCTGTCCCCCACTAGTCACACGGAGTGATTCACGCAAGCACCGCAAGCAGCATTAAATAAAAAATAACAGCTCACGCTTGCTCCTGGCTTGGCCACACCACTAACTCCCTAGGTACTGACTGCAACTTACAGTGTGGCAGCATTCCGCAAGTCTTTGTGATTTTAAAAAAAGAAGTGATTTATTCCGTTCAGTCCTGCACTCTTACAGGCAATACATTGACTGCCAGCGGTGCCCCGCAAGCCTTGAGCACCAAACGTAGTGTTGCATGCATTGTGGTGCATGCATCGGACAAAACTACATGCAGTAGCCTATTCCCACTTGCACAGGGAACAGGTTTTATGTGTAAGGATTAACTCACGACAGAGCATGGGTCTGTCAAGTATTAATGCATGGCGGGGGTGGGGGTGGACAGCAGAGTGGCTCCAGCCACCCAGCCATACATTAATACCTGGTAGACCCACACTCAGGAGTGGGTTAATTCACTTGTAATACAGTTGTGGCAAAAAGATTGGTGCCCTTGCGCTTTTCTCAAATAACTCACAATTTCCTCTAAACATAAGTTGAAATTAACAATATTTGGTCTCCACAATTCTTTATTTCTCTGTTAATATTACAGAACCTTTGTTTTTTGATTCAGAATTTAATACTGTACAGTATATCCTTTTAAATCAGAAAATGAAAAGAAATGGCATTGACAAAATTGACACCCTACACTTAATATTTGGTAGCACAGCCTTTGGTCAAAATAACTGCAATCAACTGCTTCCTATAGCCATGGATGAGCTTCCTGCACCTCTCTACTGGCAGTTTGGCCCACTCTTCTTGTGCAAACTGCTCCAGTTCTCCCAGATTTGAAGGGTGCCTTCTCCCAACTGCTGTTTTCAGATCTTTCCACAGGTTTTCAATGAGATTTAGATCTGGACTCATTGCTGGCCACTTTAGAACAGTCCAGCGTCTTGTCTTGAACCATTCCTGGGTGCTTTTTGAAGTGTGTTTGGGGTCATTGTCCTGCTGGAAGACCCATGACCTTCGACGGAGACCCAGCTTTCTGACACTGGGTTCAACATTGCACTCCAAAATGGCCTGGTAATCTCCAGATTTCATGATGCCATGCACACGTTCAAGACACCCAGTGCCAGAGGCAGCACAGCAACCCCAAAACATCACTGAACCTCCTCCATGTTTGACTGTAGGAAGGTGTTCTTTTCTTTGAGGGCTTCATTTTGTTTCTGTAAACATAGAGATGATGTGCTTTACCAAAAGCTCTAATTTGGTCTCATCTGTCCACAGGACATTCTCCCAGAAGGATTTTGGCTTGTTCAGGTGTGTTTTGGCAAACTCCAGTCAGGCTTTCTTATGTCTCTCTCTCAGCAGTGGGGTCCTCCTGGGCCTCCTACCATATAACCCCCTTTCATTGAGTTGGCGACGGATGGTGCGAGTTGAAACTGTCGTACCTTGTGTCTGAAGGTCAGCTTGAATCTGTTTGGCAGTTGATCAAGGTGCTTTCTCCACCATTCGAACAATCCTGCGCTGCAATCTTCGATCAAGTTTTCTCTTGCAGTCACGTCCAGGGAGGTTGGCTACAGTGCCATGGGCCTTAAACTTCCTGATAACATTATGTACGGTGGAAACAGGAACATCAAGGTCTCTGGAGATTGATTTTGTAGCCTTGAGATTGTCCATGCTTGGCTACAATCTTCTGTCTGACCTCCTCAGACAATTCTCTGGTTTTCTTTCTTTTCTCCATGCTCATTTCGGTACACACAGTGACACAAAACAGAAGAATGAGTCCTTTTCTGTATTCAAACTGGTTGAATGAGTGATTTTTATATTGCAGGCACCTGCAGTTCACCACAGGTGAGTTCAATTCTAAAGTGAAGGAGAATTACCTGCTTGAAATCTAATTATTTCTAACTACTTCTAAATGGTGCCAATAATTTTGTCCGGGCCATTTAAGGATTTCTGTGTAGAATAAGCTAAGACTTAGTAAATTTTACTGCTTTTTGTGTTTTATTCCACTGCAAACCAAAGAAATACATATGTGGATACCAAAATATTTTTTAATTTCAACAATTTTCTGGAAGGAATGGTGCATTATTAGGAAAAAACTGCAAGGGCGCCAATATTTTTGGCCCCGACTGTATGGGTTAAAAAAGGGTTTGGCTCCCTGTTGAGATTATTTTCTTCCCCATGTTACAACTTTTAACATCATGCTGATCTGCCATTATGCTGCAGCACTAAACTTCCAGGTTTCTGGTGGATGTCAGATTATAAATGCTTAGTTTTCACCATCAAATACGTACTACTTTTTGTTACCTCATATGTCTGCATCATATACGATGAGGAATGCTTGCGAGTTGACATCCTACACTGTTGATCTCTCTTCTGTGGTGGTAGCGAACATCTCGTTTGAAAAAAGAACGTTGCGGCATATGGGAGGAAAGAGTGTTGCCCATGGCCTTCCGCATTTCATCAGCAAACGTGCACCTAAATACTTTCATTACACTGGTAATTAAAGGACAGATTTTTTTCCTGTGTGCTTGACCTGTTGGCATTTCTCTGCACCTTCTCTTATAGCACAATAAATATACTAGTAATTAGTACAGAGATTGTTTTTTCATGCTCTGTTAATAAGATTCTTTATTTCTGCTGTACTAGTAGCACTAAGGGCCGTTCCTGAAAATAGGCATAATACTTGTCTAGTGTACTTACCTGGTAAACAAAAGCTAAATAAAATAAATCTTCACACGGCCATCAGTAACACACTGCTTCCTATGCAGTTGTTACTTAAGCACACTCTGCTAATGTACTCTGCTCAGGAAACAACCAATATGCTACGGCTCCGGTGTCCATTCAGGTGGGTGGCTGCAAAGATAAAGACTGCTGCACAGACTGACAATACAAAACAATCAACGCATGGACCATTGCTACACTTGCAAATCTTTTATTTTAGTACTAGGCAAAACTTACTAATATGCGTTTTCTATGCTGGTATACTGTTTGAAACACTTCCCTCTATTAGATGTATCGGAAACTATGTGAAATAGTTGTCAGTCAGAATTTTAAGTGACACACTGTGTATCTGGTGGCCACTTCAGGCACACCACCATTCATTAATTGTAGGGTGCCCATGCATTAATTGAAAATTAAAGTAAGGGCATGGTGACCACACGTGATGCTATTCGTCCAATAATCCGTAACCCTTTTTCTTCCCCATGTTACAAGTTAATTTCTACCCGTTTGGACACCAAGACACTTATGCAGTACTCGCAGAAAACCCTATGGATAATTTTCAGACAGTTTTACTCGCTGTTTTGGACAGTGCTTGTGTTAGGAGACATAACAAAAAAGGCATTGTTTATAGTCAAACAGCCAGTTATTCCCACCTTTTACTATTTGCTGAGGTTCATAAAAATGAACAAAGACCACCAGGAAGATTGTTATCGCAGGTGTAAAATCTGACTGAGAAGCTGTCACGGTTCAGTGTCTTTTTCTACAGCCTGTTAGATCTCGGTGGTCTTACACCTGAGACTTAGCTAACCTTTCAGAAGTGGAAGACCTTGTATGGAAGTGAAATTTTGGGTGAGTCAGCATTGATGTATGTTCACTTTATATGTACATGTCACACCAATAGTGCCTGAAAGCTTTGATGTTCTACCTTGAACATGATACCTTTCCAGTGCACCATTTCCCCACCCTCCACAATTTTGTGACACATGCCATGGAGTTTATTTTGCATAATTTCTGTACTTTCAATAGTGAATTGTATTTACAGAAGAGAGGCACAGAGAATGGGGCTACTGTTGCTCTATCTTAGGCAATTTTTATTTGGGGGTTATTGGGAGCACAGATTTATTTTTAATGAGATGGCAAACATTTTTTGAGAAGAATATGGTGCACTTGTACAGGTACATTGATGTACTGGTGTGGGGTGGCACAAAAGAGGAAGCTGACTCATGTTTTTCTTCCCTACATAAATAGTCTCAACTTGTCTTTCACTCACGGCATGTCTAAGGATCGAATACAGTTTCTTGACTTAGGACTCCACATCTCGGGGAAAGGCATGGTATGTTCCAAGGGATTTTGGGAAAAAAACTGCAGAGACTACCATCTTGCATGCTACTAGTGCGCACACCTCCTGCTCTGATGGATAGCATCCCCTACAGCTAGTTTGTGAGGCTTAAGCAAAATTGTACATCAGATGGGGGAGCTTGTGCAGCAACAGAAGAGCTTTCAAATAGACTAGACTACTAAGTAGGGAATACTGTCGAGATACCTTGGGGGCAAATAGTTGGGACCATGAATCACTGCTTGACATCAAATCCTAGGAAGAAATGAGGAACAGCCATTAACAGGTTTCGGAGTATACAAAGTTTGCTGCAGAAATGAAGAACATACTGCTGAGGAATGGGGGGATGGGGGTTTAAAACAATGTTAGGAACCAGGGAAACCAGGTGTGTTTGAACAGAAACCTAGGACCCGTTTTTATCCAGCTGCAAAGGAGACATTGACATGGCTTTCACCTTGGCCACAAGGTTTGCATACCTTTGTCCATTGTTCGGTCTGCAAGCATGCCATCACAGAGTATATTAGTCATCCATCTAGAAATGTCAGTGTCAACTTGAAACATTTTGTACAGTGCTCTACAGCGTTTGTAGTCTATATGATCGTTTGTTCATGCCAAAAAAATCTGTTGGTGAGACAGTGCATCCAGAAAAGAAAGTATTCTTAAACTTTTATGATATATTAAACATGGAAAGGAAACATCTTCATTGGGAACTCTTTTTTAAAGCGTAACATGATAACATGATTAAACATGGCATGTTAAGATATTATTGAAGTTTTGTGTGTTGGAATGTATACCACCCCCATATTAGGGGTGGGCATGGATTGAAAGCATTTGTGGAAAGAATACTGCTGGATCTTTCAGATGGGAGCTTTGCTGCCTGAAGATTTAAAGGAGAAGTCCACCCAAAACTTGAAAAAATATATGTTGTGCAGAGTGTTTTAATTTGTATGTGAAGTTCTAGTGTTTCCTTCCCTCTGACTGGTATTAAGGGTTTTTCCTAAATTAGCCTGCTAGCTTTAGGGTAGTTTTACGACCCCTGGAGATCTCCATATCAAACAGCTTAATTGTATTTCTTTGTCCTACAATGCACCTTGTTTCATGTGATGGTGATGTAGCAGAGACCATAAATCCAGCAGAAAGCATTGCTTTACAATCAGTTCAGAACAGTAGAGATGGCTATATTTTAAAATCTGTAGAATTCAGCTTGGTGACCATCCTCATCGTAAAGGTCTTACTGTCCTGAAAAACTTTGGTGCTGGTAATTTTTGTGCAGCTTGTAAAGCTTCCAAGATACTTAGTTTGTTTGGCATGCGTGTGCTGAATGTTGGGTCTCTCTTACATCACAGTCACATGAGACAAGATGCACTGTGGGAACAAGAAATACAATTAAGCTGTCAGGGATGAAGATCCCCAGGGGTCGTAAAACTACCCTAAAGCTAGCAGGCTAATTTAGGAAAAACTCCTAATACCAGTCAGAGGGAAGGAAACACTAAAACTTCACATACAAATTAAAACACTCTGCACAACATATATTTTTTCAAGTTTTGGGTGGACTTCTCCTTTAAGTGACCTCAGTGTTTATCTGTGAAAACCGATACAACTGCATGGAAATTGGATCATAATTTAAACAGGATTTCCAGACAAAAGCTAAATTTATTTGTATCTACTCTGTTTTGATTTTTAAGTTAATACATTTTTATTTTTTATGTATATTTATAATTTCACATTAACATTCCTTTTTTTGAGTGGTACTGATAATCTTCTTACTTCCATTCTCTAACCTTCCTTCCCTTTGGTCCAAACCCCTTCCCCTTTTCTCTGTTTTCTCTATTTCTATTTTTATTTATTATTATTTTTTTATTTATTTTTTTTTGTAATATAACTTCAAGTTTTATTAAGGAAGAAACAAGACGATCAATACACTGTTGTACAAGTTGTGGTGAAGGAAAAAACAAAGACACTGATAGCAAATACATTGACAAGATTTCAGCTCTTATACCTGGTGTACAGTGATATGTGCTATGCTGCCACATCCATCAAGTCTGTAGAAAAAGTTCAAAGGTCTTTGATGGTTCTGGGTCAGCAGCTGTAGGTTGTACAGAGAATCTGCTGAGCCACAATGTAAAACAGTAAATAAAAGCATCTTACTAAACAGTACCATGAACCATTGGGGTGTGTGTGTGTGTGTGTGTGTGTGTGTGTGTGTGTGTGTGTGTGTGTGTGTTTGTTTGGTGACTGTCTAAATCTGTGTCAAACAACATAGTCCTGACTACGACAAGATACTGTACTTTCATTGGGGTGTTCTGTATTTTTCTACTTATCCCGTTTTTCCAAATATTTCTTCACACTGAGTCTGTGTTTCACTGTAATTCTTTCCCTATCTGCCACATTTTACACTCTGCCCTCAGAAAGCCAATGATGGGTGATGGCTTTAACTGGCACTAGACAAAGAATATGAAATACCTCTCTTTTTTTTTTTTTTTTTTTTGTAATATCTTTTTATTGTTTCCATTTTTCCAGGAGAGGTACATGTGTGAGTACTTGATGCAGTTCTTATGTAGCATTTCATTACATTAGTTTCATCATACTTATTGGTCTTTTACAATTAATCTCATTATGTCAATGCTCCATATGTCAGTTATTTATTTCATATGTCTTTTATCCCTTGTGGTAGTCCCTGTCGTGTCAAAGGAATTATTCCTATTATAGAATCAAATCTGGTCTCTGATCTGAAATCCAGAGCCACCATTTGGCCCACAAACCAATGGTTTCCTGAGTTTTTAAGCAGAGCTGGGCGGTTATTAATTCCATTCTGTATATTTTATATATTATGTCCTCCCATTCCCTAAGAGTAGGCGAGTCACTTTGTAACCACTTCCTGGTGATTGCTTTATTAGCTGCCAAGAGTAATGTAGCTAGTAAGTGCTTGGTATTGCCTCTTCTCAGTTCCTTTGTGAATTTTAATGTAAGTGCTATTTCTGGTGTTAAAGTTCCGATTTCTGGGAAACATTTTTCCAGTACTTCTCCTACCTTTCTCCAGAATAATTTCAGTACTGGACAACTCCAAAATATGTGGATATGATTAGCAATTTGTTCCCCGCATCCTCTCCAGCATGTCTTATCTAGTTGCGGATTATATTTTCTCACTATCTGTGGGGTTTTAAAAAATCTTATTAGACATTTCCAACCAAATTCTCTCCAGGTTAGTGATCTTGTGATTTTATGTGCTGTAGTGTGTATCTCTTCCCATCCCTCTTGTTCTATATTAATACCTAATTCTTCCTGCCAGCATTGCTGAGAATTTACCGTGGGCTTTTTCTGATTATTTATTATAGCCTGGCAAGCTTTTGGTATTATATGGTCTGGCATTGCTGTCTCTATCATGTTTATTATTATCCTCGTGAGTGGATGTATCTCACTTTGGTTCATTCTTTGGCTAATTCACTTGTGCAATAATGTCTTATCTGGGGGAATCTAAAGAAGTCCCGAGTTCTCAATTGGAATATTTCTTGTAATGTTCTGTACTGGCTAAACACTCCTTGATCATATAATTGATCAAATCTGGTCAGGCCTTGCTGGTGCCATCTAGTAAAAATTATTGTCCTGTCTGGTTGGCTCAAATCTAGGATCTACTATTATTTTTTGTATTAAATTAATTTTAGAATCATTAATTTGTTTAAGTAATGCTCGCCATACTTTCAAGAATTGTCTGGTTTGTTGTAATCTGATTTCTTGTTGCATTATTTTTCTTGGTATTGTGTGACCAAATAAGTACTTCTTTGTCTCTTCAGGCTGCGGTCCTCGTTCTGTTTCTTTCCAATGTGGATCTGCCCTGTTATCTAGCCATTGTAATATATGTGAGGTTACTACTGCCTGTGCATATTGTTCTAGGTTTGGGAGGGCAAGGCCTCCCTTGCTTTTTGGTAACTGGAGAATTTTGTATTTTATTCTCTGTTTCTTTCCCTGCCATATAAATTTAGATATCATGTTATTCCATTTTTTTAAAATCTAACTGTTGCGATTATATCGGTAACATTTGGAAGAGGTATAAGTACCTTGGAAGTATATTCATTCTAATTACCTCTACCCTTTGATTTAGGGAGAGGGGTTAAAGGGTCCCACATCAGGAAATCTTCCTTAACAGATTGTATTAGTGGACCATAATTAGTGTCATATAGGGCTTGGGTGTCTTTTGTTAATATTATTCTTAGATATCTGAATTTATTACTTGTCCACCTCAGTGGGAATCTTGCCTATATGGATTCACTTGGTTGATAATTAATAGTTAAAACTTCATTTTTCCTGTGTTTAATTTATATCCTGAGATGGCCTTTCATATCCCCTAAAAGAGCAAACAGTTCTGGTATTGAAGTTTCTGGTTCTGTTAGGTAAATCAGTAGGTCATCTGCAAAGAATGCTATTTTATGATTAGTATTAAGGTATTTAATCCCTGTAATGCTTTCATTTTCCCTAATAGCCTGTGCTAGTGGTTCAGCATATATAGCAAATAACATGTGGGATAGGGGACAGCCTTGTCTAGTTCCTATGTTTAATGGGAATCGAGTTGAAAAAGAGCCATTTACCTTTATCATAGCTTGTGGGGATGTGTGTGTGTGTGTGTGTGTGTGTGTGTGTGTGTGTGTGTATATGTGTGTGTGTGTGTGTGTGTGTGTGTGTGTGTGTGTGTATATGTGTATGTATATATATATATATATATATATATATATATATATATATATATATATATATATATATATAGATAGTTATATATATATAGATAGTTATATATATATATGATAGTTATATATGATAGTTATATATATAGATAGATATAGAGATAGATAGATAGTTATATATATATATATATATATATATATATATATAGAGATAGAGATAGATAGATAGTTATATATATATAGATATAGAGATAGATAGATAGTTATATATATATAGATAGTTATATAGTATGGTTTTTAGGAAGTCTATTTGGGAAGTTAAATTTTTCCATTGTATATCTTTAGAATCTCCAGGAAACTGTTACATGCTTTTTGTGTATCCATACTCAAAAGTATGAAAGTTTTTTTTTGTGTTTTTTTTTTTTCTCTTTTGTATTTCTTCTAATAGATGTATTCTTTTAACATTATCTGCTGTCTGGCGTTTTATTATAAAACCTGCTTGGTCTTTATTTATAATATGAGGAAGTATATCTTCTAGTCTTTTGGCCATAATGGCTGTAAAGAGTTTATAATCGTGATTTAAAACCGAAATTGGTCTATAGGATTCACAATTCAGTGGGTCTTTTTCTGGTTTTAATATTGTTGAAATATTAGCATATTGCCACCTGTTATGGATGGGGGATTCATTGCTTTGTATTGCTATGAATAATTTAATTAATGGTAGGAGTAAAAAATTTTTTAAATGTTTTTTTATAGAATTCTGCTGTGTAGCCATCTGGGCCCGGGCTCTTATTTGGTTTGGAATTTTTTAATGTATTTATTTCTTGGGATATAATTGTACCTGTCAAAAATTTTGCTTGTTCTGCTGTAATTTGGGGTAGTTTTATTTTTGTAAAAAATGTTTATATTCTTCCTCTTCTGGTTCCTGTGGTTGATGATATAGTTTGGAATACAATATTTTGAAGCCTTTTAATATGTCTTTTGTTTTGTTTAATATATTTCCTTGTGTTGGGTGTTTTTTTTAATTTAGAGATTGTTGATAATGCCTGTTGTTTTCTCAATCTATAGGCCAATAATTTAGCTGCTCTGCTTCCTCCCTCGTAGTACTTTTGCTTTACATACATCAAACTGCAGTGTCAGTGGCTCAGTAGGTAGCACACTCGCCTCTGAGGCCGGGAGATCGGAGGGCTGTGAGTTCAGTTCCCACATCTGGCACTTGGGTTAATATTCCAGTATTGACATTGTAGTGCTGCATGAGAGGAGTGCTGCAATTCTGAGGTGCCGTCTTTTGAATGAGATGTTAAACCAAGGTCCCATCTGCCTGGATTGGTGGTAGCTCCGGTGTATGTTAAAGATCCCATGGCACTTATCGAAAAGAGTAGGGGAATTTCCCTGGTGTCCTGGCCACATTTCCCTCATTCACTAAAAATACCACCAACAGCTTAATCTGGTTCAAGCTCAGTTGGCTTCATCTGTATCCCCCTCCTCGGGTCGTGCCTGAAAATAGGCAGGATTTGCCTAGTGCCCTTACCCGGTCAACAAAAACTAAATAAAAAAAATAAATAAATAAAGCTTGTTCGGTTTTTTTAATATATCCTGTAGTTTTGTCTTTACCTGATTAATCTGGTTAGTCTGTTTATCTGTTTTCCCTGTCTCATGATCTTGTTGTCATCTTTCTAATTCCTTTTCCAACTCTTTTTGATTTGTATCTCTTTTTTTCTTTTGATGTGTTGCATATGCTATATCATCCCCCCCCCTTAGTACTACCTTTAATGTATCCCAGAGTGTCCCCTCTGTTATTTCTTCTATAGTGTTTTCTTGTATTATTCTAGGGATCCATTGCTGTATTTTTTTCTTTAAATTGTTTGTCTCTTATTAGCATGTTATTAAATCTCCATTGTCTTATCTGTGTTTCCTGCTCTGCTTCTAGTTCTGTACTGATAATTGCATGAGCTGATAGGAAGATTGGATGAATCTTGGTCTTGTATATTATATCAAGTGATTCTGCTTCAACTAAGAAGTAGTCAGTCCATATACCCCTGAAAAATGTGTGTATCCCCATGTTGCTGGGTGACAATGCCTCCATGTATCTATTAGGGCTAAGTCTTTTATTAACCTCTTGCCATGTTTCTGGCCCTTTGTGGCCTTAGGGGTGTTGGGGCTTGAGCTGTCCTTTTTTTGGTTTCATTAATAGATTTAAGTCTCCCCCCCAAATTAGTTTCCCTTGCTTAAAAGCTGCTATTTTATCGAATATTGCCTGATATACTGTACTCTGAGCCTGGTGGTACATATAGACTTCCTGCTGTGTATGTTTGTCCCTCCCAAGTTCCCTTTATTAAAGATAACCTGCCCTCCCCATCCTGATACGTATCTGTTATCTGAAGTGTTGACATTCGTGGGATAAGAATTGATGTGCCTCTCCTGCGTCCTCTTGTATATGTACTAGCCACTACTCCTATCATTCCATATTTGAGTAACTTCTGGTGGTGTTCTTTTGATAGGTGGGTTTCTTGTAAGAGAATAATTTGAGGATGCATTTTTTTTTTTTAAGTGGGAAATTATTTTAGTTCTTTTTATAGGCTTGCTTAGTCCATTGACATTCTGGGACACCACTTTTAGGGTTTTCTTAATCTGTGACATTGACTATCCATTCTGACAGTATCCCCTTCCGCATTCTCTTATCTGTTACCTTGTATGGTTTCTAATATGTTTATGCTTCTGGGTATCTTTACTTCTGACCTACGTCTCCCCGATCCACTTTTCAATTCTCTTTGCTCTGCTTTAGTTTTGTACCTTCTCCTTTGTTTCTGCTCCCTCCCTATCTGATTATCTTCTTCCCTTTGCTTATTAACTATATACATAGTGACTTCCAGTGTCAGATTCGTCCCTGACAAGGACGGAATATTCAGTCTAGTTTGGGCTATTTGCCTTACCCTGTAGGCTTGCCCTGGGTATTGTACATATCCCCCAAAATTTAAATGAAAATCGACTCTGGTCTTTTTCCGGATTCCCTTTCTGGTCTACCCGTCCTTTTAAATGAATAGCTAAATAATGTCCATAGTTATCAACATAAAATTTAAAGAAAACAAGAAAAAATAAACAGGTGCTTAGCTCTGGTCGCATCTTCGCTCTCCCCCAAACTATCAACTTAAATGCTGTGATATAAAACAATTTATTGTTCATAAGTCTGTAATTTAATGTTCAGTTCACTTGGTCTCCAGTTTCCATCTTCTTGCCAGTTCTGTTATCTCGTGGACTTTCACATTATATTTTTTATCTTTGCTTTTCTTAAGAGTTATTCTGTGAAGAGCCCCCCGGTCCAAGAGCAGAGTGCACCCCTGGTGAATTTACAGGTGATTGAGGCCCTCTCAGGCGTGAGAGAGAGGCAATCTCCTTTTCCAACCCTTCACTCGAGTCTCTGGCAGTCCCCCACCCCACCCCCCACCCATCGTCGCCGGGCCCCGTGGAGTTCACCCGGCCCAGTTTGGGTATTTCCCTGGGATTTTTCCACCCTATGAGCCCCTATACAGCTGGTAATGGTCTTCCAAGTCCTCCCTCCTGAGTTCGCCATCTCTAAGACACCTTTCCTGTGTTTGTCACCTCGGGTGTACCCGCCCCTACATCATCATTCTTTTTATAGGGCTTTCTGTATTGCTCATCTGCAAGCCGTGGAGAATACGACCAGCTTCCCGATCTTCTCTCCCCAGCTATTAAGCATTCCCTAGTCTGGATCTCTGGGCCCATTAGTACCTTCTCCGAGCGTAATCTCTCACTTTGATATCCTCTTACCGGAGATAGCCAAAGAGACCCAATTAGAAAGCTCACAACCCACTTCTCAGGATCTTCTCTCCACTTAAGGAAAGATTTGTGTACTTCTTCCCACGGGAATATCTATCCCCTACCTGACACAGAATCATCCCTCTCAGGCTTCCGTTGCGATCCTCACCCAGGGCCTACCCCCTCGAGTGTTGGCTGCCCCCTTCACCTCATAGCCGTGCTCCCACTCCCTGATCAGCCTCTCATCAGGAGGCGCTCAACGCACATTATTTTGATTTACAAAATTGGCTTAGTAGTCTCTTTACCTCATCTAAAACTACTTGCTGTGATTCTCTTTCTGGTCTTCTCTCTTTTCTCAGTCCCAAGTATGGCCTGTTTGGTTTTCCTGGTAATTTTATGGGTAGCTTGAATCCTCTTTCTCTTAAGTCTTCCACCACATCGTATGTCATCTGGCCATTGGGATATTGAATTGGGAGTCTGGATGGATAAAGTGTCCGAAATTTAAGCTGCAGCTGTCTTTAAAATTGGAAATAAAGGTACATCATTCTCTTCTTCTTTGCATTGTGATTCTTGCGTAGTCATTGTCAAAAAAAAAAAATCTGTTTTTCTCTGAATATTTTCCCTTTTGCCCATGCTTTTTGTGATATCCTCTCTTTGGCTTGGTAACTTAAAAATCAAACTATTATTGAGCAAGGCCTCTGTTCTGGATCTTGTGGTTTAGGGCCAAGTGCTCTGTGGGCTCTCTATGTCTAACGAACAATCCTGTTCAAGATTTAATTATTCCGTTAGTAGTTTTTCAATGTACCCTCTCATGTCTCTGCCGTCACTATCTTCTGGAATTCCATATATTCTTATATTTTGGTGTGTCTGTCTGTTTTTGGCATCTTCTTGTCTCTCCCCTAACACCTTAATTATCTTCAGGATTTGAGTTATAGTTGTGTGTATATTCGTAATCTCTGCTGCCTGATCTGTTTCTTTTTGTTCCAGTTTTTACTTGATTCTGTAGGTTCGATACATCCATTTTTAACAAATCATGTTCTGATCGAAAGTCTTGGAAATCTTTTTTTGTTGTTGTGTAGATCAGTTATTATTCTATCTAATTTGT
Source organism: Neoceratodus forsteri (assembly GCA_016271365.2). NCBI lineage: Eukaryota > Metazoa > Chordata > Ceratodontiformes > Ceratodontidae > Neoceratodus > Neoceratodus forsteri. The sequence goes on along the minus strand of CM057458.1, from coordinate 1,061,737,180 downwards.
CGTTAAGGATTAAGTCCTTGTTTTTAAGTTTTCTGCGTTTTGGTTTCTTGCCTGAAGACGACAGCTGGGCCTGCGATATTTCAGAAGTCTCAGAGTCCAGTATTTCAGCTCCCGATCTTTCTTCTTCTGTCAGTAATACTTCGAATCTGTTCATATTTCCCTTTTGTGTATTCGATGCCATCTGCAAAAATTTCTCCATTTACTTATTTCTCTCATTCGATTTTGGCTTTTTAATGTTTTTTGGGGGGAGGTCTATGCAGAGCTCCAATTTCAAGCTGCCATTCAGTTCGGAGCTGCACCGGAAGTCCTGAAATACCTCTTGTTGTCATTTTTATTTTGGGTGATGCCAATGTCAATGCCAGTAGCAGTCTGCAAAGGCCAGGGCTTGCGTTAACCCCCTACTAAAGTCCCCAAATGAAATTGAAGCACAAAAATAAAAGCAGTGCTTAAGCACTGACTCTCTATATTGAAAGGCTTGCACCTGTATCATTAGCAGAAAGTGTCAGGTTATGTAGTTAAAATAACACTGTCAAATTCTGACCCTGAGATTTTTAGAGCGGACCCCCAACATTTGTAGCAGAGGGTCAGACTGATCCCCACTTTACTCATTCAAGCCCCGAAGGGAGTAGCCCCAGCTTCTTTCTTTCTAATTCTGCGTGAGTAATGGTCCAGTACCCTTGGATTAAGGGACGACTCCAGAAGGTATAGTAGTGGGTGCTTATACCCTGGCAGCCTCTCCAACAAGCAGCTGTGTTATTTTGGTTGAAGTGTGCAGTGATTTGGAAATATTTAACCAGAATTTTCCACCAGTATCCACTCCAACCCAGAGAGGTGGTAATCTTCCAGCCTCATAGACAAGTCTCTAGTTATAAGTGTTTTTTGTCACCTGTCGGCATGTAATGTCTCACCTTCAAAAATCAGCAGTGATCACTGTTAGGAAGATTTAAAAAACACTTTTAGGTCAGCAAAGATAAGCATATGCCTCTGGAGAGAAACTGAGGGAGAAGTGATAAGGCCGAGCTGATTTCCAGTGACCGAATCCTTCATCTATACTGCCTTGTGGGAAATCTGGCTTTCCAGTGATTAGTTGTGAGTGGGCCTGTGCTCTTTTTGGTCTGTGTGAGCCAGCGGAGCTGGAGCAGCACCTGCAGTGTGGCTCTAGACCACAGATTACTAAGTTGTCTTGTATGTGGGCCTGTCCGGTGCATGAAGAGCAGGATATGCAGTGAGTCAGGGAGATCTCTCCTGTTCTGCAGTATGTACCAACCTGACTATTTTGTGCCCCACCCCCGCTCCCTGGGGAGAATGGCTGTGTTCAGCCCCACCCTGATTCTGTGAGCCAGCCAGATGAATCCCCAGTGTTTTTTCCGGAAAGATTGCAGAATTTGGAAAGTGGAAAAGGAGCCAAGGAAGTGCATTCATTTTTAATGCTGCCCCCCCAACCCCCACCTTTCCTGCAAGAGGTGAAGATGGTTGATGTGGTAGAGTTTCAATAATTGAGGGATGATTTTAACACTGAGGTATTGAAAAGTGTTTTGAGGAGCCAATTTAAATGTGAAGGTGTCATTTAAAATGTGCAGATCAATGTCCCAAGGCCGACAGCACCTCATATTTGCTGTAATTGAGGTTATAACCTGAAATCTCCCCAAAGGTTTCCAGTTCCCTGCAAAGGGCTGGTGCAGGGGTTTATCAGATCCCTCCAGAAAAAGACAGCCATCTGCATCTAGATCCACTTTCTGTTCTGCTGGCCCCACAACATTCCCCTTGATTTCTGAGTGTTCTTTGAATGCTACTAGACAGGTAATCAGAGTAAGTGGCTTGGCATTTCACTTTCATCTCGGTGCACACAAGTAACAGAGACAGCAGTGCAAGAACAGTTGGAAACCAATGCAACCACCACTCTAAATAATACTGGCCAGATAAATGCATGGGGCGTACCTTGCTGGGTGAATGCTGCTCATTTGTTGTGCAAAATACAGTAGTAGGTTATTGTTCCAAGTGTAGTAATAAAGTGCAGAGCACAAATACGGCAGCAGGACTACAAGGTGACAAAATTCAGTAAATCGAATACCCGCTGATACCACCATATGTATATGTGTGTGTGTGTGTGTGTGTGTGTGTGTGTGTACCGATGTGGCAATCTGGCAGCCAGCAGACAGCATGCATGCATGCACATGCCATGGCTGACGTTTTGACAGAATTACTTCCTCAGAGCTGATTGGCTCGCGTAGGAGAACCTCATAAATAGTCATTAAATCTGCATATTTATGAGTCTGTGCAATGCCAAGCTGTCACACACCCACTCTGTAGCTTAAAGACAAAGTGAAATTGCAGTGCGCCAAACAGTGCAGAGAGACTGAATCCATAGTTAAAAACAAGTATATGCAGTAATAAAGTTTAAACTGCATGGGATAATGCACACAAACAGAACAAAGAGAAATGGTAAAAGGGGCCAATAGGTGTGGAGGGGTACGTGGGGAGGTCCAGCAGTTCTTTTAAAAATTAAGAGAGGCATGCCTCCTGTTTCTTTGTCATCTGGGAGGCCATAAAAACTCTTATTTCATATTCTGGAACAGGATTCCAGATCCTCTGACTTGTCAGCAATCTCTTTGTCTCCTTGGAAAAAGTGTGTGTGTGTGTGTGTGTGTGTGTATGTATACTTGCACTGAAGTGGAGCACAAACCCTGCTCAAGTTCACAATGCTTCTCCTGCAGTTGCTGGATTTCCTTTTGAGATGAAGAGATGAACTCTTCCAGCTTTATGAGTTTTGCACTTACATTTCTCAATTCTTGTCTTGAACTAGTGTGTGGGACATGATTGTAAACGTCTCTTCTTCCTGCTCCATGTCCTTGGCCTTCTTGGGGGAGCTGCCAGTCACTGATGAGTTCACACTGCTGGAATGGGATCCAAGTACCGGTTTTGCTGTTTGCTTCTCCTATCGTCAATTCTTCCCACCGATTGCGTCCCAACATTAACAGCAGCTGGTAGGACACAATTTACAGCAGGCTCATTAGTCACAGTGAGTGGCACATGGAGCCCACAGGAGTAGTGCTGCCAGCAATATAGTCTTTCTCCTCCCAGCTACATGGCCAGTCTGTCCAAATCAGAACCGACAACACAACAGTGTACTGAATAAACAAGCAGGGAGGAACAAGATCCTCAAAACTGTGTACAGAAGCAGTGATGATCTGGGACCCGGCATAGACCTTGGAAGCAAATATTTCTGTGTCGCATCTGCCAGACAAAGACAATATTCTGGCAGACTCCTAAGAAGAATTGGCCAGGGAAGTCACAAGTGGGATTTGAACAGACATGTTCTGGCTACAGTTTTCAGAAGGTGGGGCACTCCCAAAATAGACCGTTCACCTTTTGGGAGAACAGTCTGCTCCCACAATTTTTTTTGCAGACGACTAGCCAGAGAGACAGTCTCAGAGGACACCCTGGTCTTGAATTGGACAGGGAGGTTCCTGTATGCCTTCCCGCCATTTCAGCTTTTACAGAAAGTACTCCTGAAGCTCAAGAGGAAACCTGAGGCAACAATGATCCAGATAGCCCCAGACTGGATCAGACAGACTTCATATTCAGTTCTTACTTAGTTGTTTAACCAGGTATAGCACACTAAGCTGAAAGCTTTTTTACAGGAGCGACCTGGGAGCACAAGGAGGTTAAGTGACTTGCTCAGGGTCACACAGTATGCAAGTGGAAGCTGTGGGATTCAACCCAGGTCTGGTCTGCTGGATGTCACCAAATTTGCAGCTCAGAGCCTTAGACCACTGCGCTAAAAAAAAATATTCAGTTCGCCTGGCCTTGTTCAGCAAGTTTCCAATCGGGCTGCCACTAAGTCATAATTTGCTGACTTCATCCCAGGGCAGGACAACATTCCTAGACCCCAGGACACTACACCCGAGTGCATGATTCTTGAAGAGTTAAGGTACTTTAGACTGAATCTCTCAGAGGAAGTCCTGAAGGTGCTTAGTGTTTCAGTGAAACCAGCAACCAGTAAAGCATATTCCTCTAAATGGAAGATATTTTCTTACTGGTGTACCCCCAGAAGAATAATCCTTGTAGAGTCAGGGTCGCCTATAGTCCTGTAATACCTGGTACACCTGCAGTCTCTAGGTCTAAAGCCTTCAGCACTAAAGGTGCACTTATCAGTAGTGTCAGCCTACATATTAGCAGGCAAGGGAAAGTCACTGGCCTCACAATCCATTTTCAAAAGTATTTTTTTTTTTTTTTTTTTTTACAGGCCTTAGTCTCTTGTATCCATTGATAAAAAGACTCAGTCCCACCATGGGATCTCAGTGTCTGCCTTGCCCAACTCGTGGAAGCTCCATTTGAGCTTTTGGACACTGCTGACCTAAAGTATATCACATGGAAAACCAAAATCCTGTTGGCCATGACTTCTTATGTGAGAGTGAGTAAACTGCGAGCCTGCTGCACAGAGCCAAATTACATAATCTTCCACAGGGATAAGGTAGTTCTTAGAGCCAACAGGAAATGCCTACCTAAGGTGGTATCTGAATTCTGTCTAAAACAGTCAGTAACACTTCTTACAAAATGGGGACTGTATTTCACTGTACATCCTGTGTCTTTATTGTTTTTTTTTACTTGAGCATCAAACCTGTTCGATGCACAGGTAAAAACAAGTACTCGAAAGCATGATCACTCTGGAAAAAAAAAACACAAAAAACAATGAGCCGTTTGAACACTTGCTTTTCAAATGCCGCTATTTGTTCCCCCTTGGTATTGCAGCTCATCTTGAACTCACTAACCGATCAGGGAAACTCCGGTGTCACTCTGTCTACCGCTCTTACTTCCATAAATCTTTTTAAATAGCAATCTCTTCACAGGCTAAGTAAAAGTTAAAAAAAAAAAAAAAAAAAAATATCTGACTTCTCTCATCGTTTGACCTGTCACTGTCCTACTGGTCCCGTTGTGCCGCCGATCGTGCTGCCATTCCCGCAGCACATTACCTCCTGTTGTTTTGTGCTGTCGATTTGACTGCTAGCATTGAAGCTTTTCACAAAAGTAAAATCCATCCTTCACATTTTTTTTTTTTAAATTTATTTTTCACACCCAGCCCAAAGACTCATCTTTCGTAGGCATGGCAGGATTAGGGTGGCATAATTAGACAGCCCCTCTCTCAGAAACACCGCCGTTTTTTCAGTAATGCTGCTTGCTCTGTTGTGGGCAGCGGAAGGGAGCAGAGTCACAGCCACTTGCTGTAACCATGTCACACGAAATAAAATATAGCATTAACAAATTGTCACTGAGTAAAATATGCTAGTAATGCTAAAATAGAGAAACCTGGCTTGGGTGTAGTAGTAAACGCGCACAGTCAGCCTACAGCAACTACAGTTGGATGCCTATAAGGGACGAATTATCCTAACGGCAAATGTCCTTAAGCAATAAGGCATCAAGGTGATAGTACCATTTTACATTAAATACAGTCAACGGTTTCACTTTTTTCATATGTAAACTTGTTTTTTTGTTTTTGTTTTTTTACATAAAAGATTAAAAAAAACAGAACCTCATTTTGTAATCACAATATGACACTCCTGGGTATGCATTGAACAGATATTACCGCACTTCCAGGGCTGAAGGCAAATGCCCATGGGGGTTCAGTAATATCTGTTCAGTGCACACCCCATCGTGTCTTATTGCTTACCTGTGTTCTGTTCAGAATATTCCTGTCCAGGTGAGCAAAGATTGTACAACCTTGACGTGCAAGTGGTTCTGGATATCTGCATAGACCGGACAAAGGAAGGCCGGCTTCTAAACACTTAGCTTTTTGTTACCAGTGGTGAGGTGGGCAAAGGTAACCCAACATCCAAGAGGTCCATCTCTCGACCGATAGTTTTACATCCAGTTCTGCTATGCAGAAGTTGGAAATGCCACCCAGAGGCTTAAGGGACACTCCACAAGGGGCAGTCCCTTATTAGACATTTGCAGAGCAGCTACTTGGAAAACATCACACACCATTTACAAAGCACTACTGTCCAGACATACAGTCCAGGAGGGATGCCAGGTTTGGAACTGCCGTTTTGTAGAACCTCTTTCCTATGTAGGTTCCAGTCCAGGGCTCTCAAAGTACTGCTGTTAAGGTTTCTTGAGCATAACTTGGTCCCCGTTCACAATACAGCACAGTAATTTAAAACGTTTTTAAATACGGATTAATTACAGTCCTGTAGCATCCATGTTGCTCTGTCCACACTGTCACTAGCATGTAATAAACCATTATTAAAAACGGTTTACAGCATCCACACTACTGCCTCAAGACCGGATTAATTATAAACCGGTTCCAAATCGGGGACATCCAGCTTCATTAAAGGGAACCGTGCCAGACCATCCACACTGCAGGTTAGTCTGATTTTAACACTGGAACTGTTTTTAAAACGTGCTCAAGCCTATCTCGAATCAGGTTTGAGCACGGTTTACTAAAACTGTTCCAAAGTCTTGTTCAGTGCGAACACAAACTGCTTGCGGCTACTTAAAACGTTTTACGGTGGCTAAAATGTTTCAAGTAGCCCAGTGTGGACAAGGTCTAATGCAGTTACTCTGCATCTGTGAAGTTTGTTATGTTTTTTCTTAATCATTTAACAAGGTGTTGTGAAATTCAAGATAGTTGTGCGAGCCACAAGAAAGATAGATGTATGTTGTTCAGTTGTTTATTAATTAGTCCATAAATATTGAGGTTAAACAACCAGACAAATGCATGTTGCTTCCCAAACAGACTTTATGAAACACACACGCTTATTATTCTTCACTGCAAAAATTTACGAAAAAACAAACTTACTATCAGTCTTACTACAGTTTATTTTGGTTTGCAAGGCACAAGCAGACCAAGAGGCTCATCTAGACTACTTCCCCCTTCTTTGTGGCAAGTCTTAGTTTATCTTTTTTTTTTTTTTTTTTTTTGGCTATTTAGTATGTTTTTCTTGCTATTTCTTTCCAGAGCTCGACCTCTGCCACCCTGAGCCCCAACCAATCCCCCCGGACTTACCTGCTGTGGCGAGCTAAGATCCCAGGCTTGCCCTCGGCTGGGAGGGGCCGTCGGGTGGCTCAGGACCCTCGGACCAAATCATGAATTGGCATTCCACCAGAGGACCCCCCCCCCCCGGCTTACCACACAGGGTGGGGCAAGGGGACCGGGATGAACCAGTGGAAACCCATCTATCCACTGTCAAGTAGGGCCGAGGAGAATAGTCATTGATGGAGTGTCATAGAAGGGGCAACTATATTTTTAGTGATGCAGATCCCTGGAGGGCGGGGCGTGCAATGTCTTCCCTGCCCTCAGTGTTAACGGTGCCAGTCACAGTGGCACCCCCAGCCTCCGTCAGGGGTCCATAAAGCGCGGGACACTCTTCTCTCCCCCCCCCCCGAGAAGTAGAGCAGTCCCAAGGATACTCAGTCCTTCTCCCCCTTGCCTGCCCCCCGATTCCTGAACCCGGGATGTTGGCACCACAAGGGGACACCTTGCTGCTGTGCTGGCAGGCCAGCCCTTAAATTATCATTTGACAGGATTAAATATCTAGTCTACATTTAAACAGCTGGGGCCCAATATTGAAAAAAGCGCAGAGCAGAGCACAAAGGCTTGTGCGGCGCTTTTCAAGTAACCAGGGTTCCGAGGATGCAATATTTAGTCAGATAGCGCACCGGCGCTATCCAACTGAAATATAGCCATGTCGGTGCAGCACTTTTTAGTCAATTAGTGCTGCTCCAACATGGATCCCTGCTGTGCTGGGAATAGAGCCATCAATGTGGATAGGTCCAGAGCGCTATTTGCGATTTTCAGAGGAACTCATGCAAATGAGCCTATTGGGCATGCATGGGGCCATTTGCGTGTCCATCATGGGTCCATTTGCACGGGTAGCGGCAGCAGGTTAGTGTGGCATACTCCCCCACTGCCCAGTCCCATAGATGTGGTCTTGTCCCTGATGTCTAGTGATCCCCCTCACTTTCTGATCACCATCACGACCATTATGTACCCGATCCCTGGTGTCTAGGGTTCCCCTCCACCCTCCTATTACCAGCCTTGACATTAAGTCCCAATCCCTGGTGCTAGTGGGGCCCCCTTCCCAACTTCTGATCGCTGGTCTGTTAATGAGTGAACGTATCTCTGGTGCCTAGTGGTTCCCCCAACCTCCAATCGCCGGCCTGTGAATGAGTGAGCATATCCCTGGTACCCAGTGGGGCCCCCCACCACCACCACAATATGTGATTGCCAGACCATAATAAGTGAGCATATCCCTGGTGCCTAGTGACCCCCAAACCTCCGTTCGCTGGCCTGTGAATGAGTGAGCATATCCCTGGTGCCTAGTGTTCTCCCCCCCCTAAAACCTTCAGTCGCCAGCCCATGAATGACTGAGCATATCCCTGGTGCCTAGTGGTCCCACCCCTTCTTACAACCTCCGATTGCCAGACTGTAATAAGTGAGCATATGCCTGGTGCCTAGTGCCCCCCCCCCCCACCTTCAGTGGCCAACCCATGAATGACTGAGCATATCCCTGGTGCCTAGTGGTCCCAACCTCAGATCGCTGGCCCATAAATGAGTGAGCATATCCCTAGTGCCTAATGGTCCCCTTCCCCCAGCCTCCTGATTGCCAGCCCATGAATGAGTGAGCATATCCTTGGTGCCTAGTCCTCCTTCCTCCAGTCGCCATCCCGTGCCCTGTGAAGTTATCCCTGTTGCCTAGTTAACCCCCCAATGATTACTGGTTAGCTCCACAAAGACCCCCAGGTGCCCAGTGTTGCAAGTCATCCTCCCAGTCCCAGTCTGTTAAGGGTAATAGATGTCCCTAGCATCCAGTGGCCCACCACCCACCACCCCGGTCACCGATCCCTGGCCCCGTAAACAGGCGCACCATCTGTCCCTGTGCTTATGTTCTAAGTAACCTGTGAGGTGCAGGAAAATAAAAAAACACACAAGTCCCTGGTGTGTTCTGGTAACTCCCCTGCAATCACGGCTACAGACTGTGTCAGTGCAGTAGCCCCTAGCATCTGTTACCCCCTACTGCGGCACCGAACACCCAGCCAACCCCCTTCCCTTACCAGAATCTTCTGAGCCGCAACAGCACGTACAACAAGCGGCGCAGCCCTTCTCACACCTCCATGGCCAGCCACCATATGTCCAGGCAGGGAGCATGCGCCTTATTTATAGGTCAGGGCACTTTACCCTGTCCTAGAAATAAGATGCTCGCACCCTGTCTGTGCATACAGCAACTGGTCAAGGAGCTATGAGGAGGGCTGTGCCAGTCACTGTGTGCGCCTCCCGCAGCACCCGAGATTCTGGTAAGGGAAAGGGGGATGGTTGGGTGTTAGTGCCATCATCGCGCGGGGGGCTGACACCAAGGATTACTGCATTGACGAGGCGGCACACGGCGACTGAGGGTGGTAGGACACACCAGGGACTAGTGTTTTTTTTTATTTCTGCACTGTACAGTTTACTTGGAGCATAAGCACAGGGAAGGATGGTGTGTCTGTTAACAGGGTCAGGGATCTGTGAAAGGAGGGGGGAACCACTGGATGGCAGAAATATCTGTTACTCTTAATATGCCAGGACCGGGGGGGGGGGTGTCTGGGACACTGGACACTTGGGGGTCTGTCTTTGTGTAGCTGACCGGCTGTTGCTGAGGGGGGACCACAAATCTTCAGGATAACTTTGTTGGGCATGGGTACTGCGATCAGAGGGAGGGGGCACCAGGGGGCCTTCATTCATATTGTGGACCGGTGTTCGCAGAGAGAGAACACTAGACAACAGGGCATACTGTCTCAGTGCCAGGTGGGCGATGGATGCCACGGACTGCAAGGGGGTGGGGATGCTCCCCCCACTGGCCAACCACGTAGTTGGCTGCAGTCCCTCCGGCAGCCACTAGGCCGGGTGTTTCCCAGGGTAAGATGGGGTTTTCTTCCATAATCCCTTTGCGCAGCGCAGTGCCACTGAATATAGGGTGCACAGATATTCCTGTCCCCGCCCTTCCTTTTGCCCACCTACATTCATTATATTTTGCACAGGCACTAACCCTGTTTGCGCGCACAACTACCCCTTTTGAATATAGTGGTCCACAGGCAAACACTCATTAGCGCCCAGGCAGACTTGTATATCAGGCCCCTATTTGCTAGCTGAGTCAGCAGTTTGTTGTGAGAGTTTATTCCACATTACTACTATTCTTTAAGTTTAAAAAAAAAAAAAAAAAAAAAATTGATCTTGTCAGTCATATGACGCCTGTATAATATGGTGTTACGAAATTTTACACTGTCACAAGCTGCAGTAGCATTAGTAAATTTGTTGTAGCCAGTGTTCCAGGAAATCTTGGCATTCGAGAGTAATGTATTCACCATTTTTCATGCCAGGTGAGTAAAATATCATTTTGATGAGTAAAAGTACTTTAAACTTGAAAAACAACTCTTTGTGAAGTATTTATGGAGCATTTCCAAGGGTTGGGATGAGTATCAGTACACATCAATCAAAACGTTTAATTTAAAGAATAGTTCTTAAAAAATTGATGAGTAAAACAGGGCAGTATTCACCTTATCTGGAGCACTGGATGTTGCTATCAGGTGGAATAGCTTGGTAAACACAGTGCTCACTGCAGGTACCATTGCTGGGTTTAAAGCTGGCTTTGTCTGCCAGTGTAGTGGTAGAGTTGCCACTTGTGGCGCCTTCGACCTGGGTTCAGTAGCGAACTTGGGGCATCAGAGGGTTGGCTGGGGGGGGGGGGTTGAGCATCCAAAGGACTGCTCTTCTCCTCCTGGAAGGGAGTGGCTAGGTGCCCATGGTAACACTGCCCCTAAAGGAGACCAAGGGCCAGTACACCAGGGCAGTGGAGCAGTGGCGCACACGTGCAGCATGTCACGCACAGGAACATATGTGGTGCTGCCACTTAGATCATGGCACACCACTTCTCTGTGCCACAAGAGGGAGAAGGGAGGCACAAAAGGGGGAAAAACAGCCCTGGCTGGCATGTATGACCACCACCCTCACTGACCTCTCACCTGGTGATCGGGCATGACCACCAGATCCTTGACCCGGCAGGTGGAGTGTGGGCCCTGCCCCCACCCCACCATGGGGGGCATAAGCCTCAGGAAGTCGAGGTAACAGGGCTGTGTGGGGGTGGGGGGGTTGGTGAGAAGGAGAATATGGCAGGACGGGCAAAAAAAAGAATTAATGAAAAAAAAGCTGGCTGGGATGAATTCAGAGGATTATTTAAAAGGAAATTAAGGGGGTTGCAGAAGGGCAGTAGTTTCAAGGTAGTGTTATAGGGTGGACTGGATAGACTTTGTGTCTCCATTCTTACCTTTCTATGCATCACTAAAGCATTAACATGCATCACAACACAATTTTTTGTCACACCATGTTTACTTACTGTATCTTTTTTTAATTTCATTGATAAATTAAAATGTAGCCTTTTTTTATTAAAAACAAACTAATCTGAAAGTTTCAATTTGCAGGCCTTTGTAGCTTATTAGGGAGACGAGGAAAAAACTGCTTTAATGAATCGGATATTGTTGTCAGTAGTGTCACAAAAGTGTTAATCTATGTCTTGACATCCTGGGCTGGATATTCAAACTGCGCCATTCAAAGGCGCAAGTCCTTGCGCTGCGCAAAATAGATGCGCAGGGGTGTGTCCTGTGCGATATTCAAAGGAGTTGCGCTATTGAGCAGCTTCTTTGAATATCGCTCCCCAGCCATAGCCACTGTGCATGGCGCAGTGGAATTCATGCAAGCGCAAGTTGACAGAGTGGAGCAGTCAACTTGCGGTGGCGCAAGTACCATTGCGCCATGCGCAAAATCACGATATTCAAAAGGTGACATGCAAATGGGGTCATAATACATGCAAGGCGCGGGGGCCATTTGCATGTCATTATAGCCCCATTTGCATGCCATTAGCATGTAGGTGCGCCGATCCCCGAGGACTTGCACCTGGCGCCCTGCCAGGCAGCAGCCGTCGGGGACCGACGCACCCTGCAGCCCGATCTCGGGCAGCAATGTGGCTCCCCCACCTCCTCCCGTACATCTCCCTGGTGGTCCAGTGGACCGAAATGCCCGATCGCGGGCAGAAAGTATACAGACCCCCACATCCCATGTGCCCGATCGCGGGCAGAAAGTATACAGACCCCACATCCCATGTGCCCGATCACGGGCAGAAAGTATACTGAACCCCACATCCCATGTGCCTGATACGCGGGCAGAAAGTATACAGACCCCACATCCCGATCGCGGGCAGAAAGTATACAGGCCCCCCACATCCCATGTGCCCGATCGTGGGCAGTAAGTAAATTGCCCCCAAAAACATCTCCTGGTGTCTAGTATGGCCCCACCCCACCCACTCACGAAGCCCCACCACCCCCGCTCCCCGGTGAGCGGCATCTCTCACCCGCCCCGCCGACTAACTGGCGGTAGGGCTGCACGCCGTTGGTGCAGAGCTAGAGCTAATGGTGTAGTCATATCAGTACATGATAGTCCAGATTTGTGAATGAATGTCATTCACAAATCTGGACTGTCATGCACGGTATGGGCTGCACGCCTATTGGCTCTAGCTCTGCACCATCGGGCGGCAGCCCTACCGGCCAGTCAGGTCGGGCGGGCGGCAGGGCGGGTGGGATGCTGCCGGGGCCGTGGGTGGGTGGGTGGGGGCCACACTAAACACCAGGGAGATGTTTTGGGGGCACTTGATTTACTGCCCATTTACCTGGGCACATGGGATGTGGGGCTGTAGGGCTTCTTTCGCCCGCGATCGGGCACATGGATGGGGGTTTCGTATACTTTCTGCCTGCGATTGGGCATTTCAGTCCACTGGACCACCAGGGATGGAATGGGAGGGGAGCTACATTGATGCCGCTGGGATCGGGCTGGGGCGCACAGGGACTGGGTTGGGGAGCCAGCCACAGGTGGCAGCTGCTGTGTTAGCCTGCAATGCAGCGAAAGCTCACCCTGTGGTGGCCCTCAACTCTAAGCCTTTTTTTTTTTTGGGCTCAGAGTTTGTGCAGGCGCGAGGTTGGGGGTTGCAGCCAGATCCTCTGCACAGCCCGACTGAATATCACGTGCAGTTTATGCATGGTTCCTCCTCCTGTTGAGCATGCATTCATTTGCATTACGCTGTTGCTCAGCCTGTTTTCAGTTGCGCAACTGCCTCCTGCTGAATATCGCAGAATGGCACAATGTAGGACTTGAGCATGCGCAACCCTTTTGAATATCCCACCCCCTGTGTACTTAGCTGTCTCAGAAAAGCACATTATAAAGAATGTAACTGTCATGCTTTCAATTGCAGCAGTTTCTTGACAAAACCAAAAATGGGAGAGTTGCTCACAAATCTGAATGTTTCAGGTTGTAACTCTCAGCAGGTTTTTAAGTATTTTTGATGGGCAAAACGTTAAAAACCTTGTCGGTGGGTCTGCTAAGGAACAGCTCGCCGACATGCATATCGGGGGGGACCAACTGTAATGACCCCCAAACTATTGCCACTGATTTTAACCGCATGTTCTCTGACCTGCCTGCTCCTCCTTCTTCATAACTCTCTGCCCCTAAACCTCTGAGTGGGCGCCCCCCTGACCACCCTTCTACCTCAAACGGATCTCAGTTGGAGAGACCCAGGAACTCCTAGCCGGTCTCTCCCACCACATGGGGGCAGGACACGATGGCCTCGAACCAAAGCTGCTTAGCTTGGGGGCTCCCCTCCTCCCCCGGCCTGTCGCTCATATCTTTAACTCTTCTCTTATCTCCGTGATCATCCCCGATGTACGGAAGGTGGCAAAGGTTGTCCTTGTCTACAAACAAGGCGACCCCAAAGATATTAAAAACTATCACCCCATCGCCATACTCTCTGCTACCTGTAAGCTCCTTCAAAAGGCAGTTGCCTCTCAACTCTCCCACTACCTTCAGGGTCATGCCGTTCTCTCCCCTGCTCAGCATGGCTTTAGAAAAGGGCACAGTGCATCGACTGCGCTTGCCATGGTTACCTCTGAGATCAGGTCTGCGACAGACCAAGGCAAACTGACCGGTGCCATCTTTGTTGATCTCTCTAAGGCCTTCGATCGGGTTGACCATTCGCTCCTCCACTCTTCATTCCTTCGGATTCTTCCACCATGCCCTTGCCTGGTTCTCCATCTACCTTGTGGGAAGGCAGCAATACACCTGCTTCAACCGCACCCTCTCTGCCCTCTCCCCAGTAAACTGTGGTGTCCCCAAGGGATCCGTACTTGGACCCATTCTGTTTTCCTTATTTATTAATGAACTGCCCTCCGCTACTATCCACGGGCACCCAGCTCTATACGCGGATGACCTCGTTGTACTGGCCAATTCTCAGGATATTGCTATTATCAACTCCCGGCTTAACTCCGACTTCAATCTTATCCAGAACTGGCTCGAGGGCCACAAGCTTACCATCAACCTGAAGACGACCCAGGCCATGCTGTTTGGCTCTGTGGCCAAAACCTCTTCCTGCCCCGAGCCTCTATCTATCTATGGTGCAAATGGCTCCCTCCTGCCAGTCATTGACTCCGTCAAGTATCTAGGAATTACCCTTGATCCACAGCGGGATCTCACCATGCATCTTTGGAATGTATGTAAAGCCTGGAATGGCAATCTCGGACTTGTCTACAGAGCCAAAGATTGCATCACCCCGGCCGCCCGGCTCGCCATAGCCAGGGGCATACTTCCTCCCACGCTTTATGGGTTTGTAGCCTTTGCCCCAGTCCCGAACTCTAGCCTTGCGAAATGGGACACTGCTTACAACATGTATACGCCTTTACATCTCTGCTCCCGCTCACGAGATCGCTGGAGCCTATTCATGGCTGGAGGCCCTGAAAAGCACTGCACCTTTGTCCTTGGCAACTTTGTAGATAACATAGTTAGAACGGCCACTCCTTCTGCACTTGCCCTTCCCATTAAACACGGAACCCCTGCCTACCACTTAAGATCCAGTGCAGCACAGGTCCGCCTGGTTCCTAAGACCCGCACCCTTGCTGGGGACCGGGCCTTCTCCGTCCAAACGCCAAGACTGTGGAACTCCCTTCCCGCCCTAGTTCGTGCCTCTCCCTCCCATCCCTCTCTCAAAACATCCCTATGGAGCTTCCTCAAAACTGCCTCTGCCTGTCTATGTTCCATTCGCTTTGGGGTGCCGCAGGGCTCAATTCTTGGACCCCTACTATTCTCACTCTTTCTTAACTCCCTACCCAGCAGTTGTACGGGTAAGATGCTTCTCTATGCTGATGATGCTGTTCTCGTTGCCTCCCACAATGACCCCATGCTGCTACAGAACTCCCTCCAACTAGTCTTTGACTTGCAGCTACTCTGGTTCACTGAGCAATCACTTTTATCAACCTTAAGAAACAAAACGATGCTCTTCTCCCACCCCAAAATAAGTACAGCAAGTTTCCTTTAGCTGTCCACTCCACACCCAATCTGCATTGACCAGGTGCAATCCTATAAATATCTTGGTATAACCTTTGACCCTGCACTTTCATTCCATGGACATATATCTGCCCTAAATTCTGTCGCCAACTCACGGCTAGGCATTCTTTACCGGCACAAAAAATGCCTCCCTCCTGATGCCCTCCGCCTGGCTGTCACCTCCTCTGTCATGTCTCTCATTGACTATGGCCTTCCGGTCTATGGCTCAGCAGATCAGACTGCCCTCAACAAGGTTCGTCTCACAGTAAATAAGGCCTACAGACTTATCACTGGTGCTCCCAGACTCACTCACACATGTGAGCTGTACACCCTGGCTACCCTACTCAACCTGGAAGAGCGACTCATGTATCAGACATGCCAGCTCACCTTTAAAGCCCTGCATGGCCTATCCACCATAGGGCTCATCCAGCTCCATTCTCCGTACTGCAACGATCCTGATCACGCCGAGCTCGGCCAAGAGCTACCCTAGTTATTCGAGAGCCAGGACCTACAAGGTCAGAGGGCATCTCTCTACCGTGCGCCCCACTGGTATAACTCCCTCCCTCCCTGCCAGTGTCTCAAACTCTCTAACCTTAGCTTGCTTTAAGCCCAGGCTCAGAAACTTCCTGCTTAGCTCTCGCAAATGCAACTGCCGCTAGCCTAGTGTGTAAAAAAAAAAAATAAATAAATAAATAAATATATAAACACACTCTGTTTGACAATGCTCACTGAGCGGCTCCCCCCCCCTTCCTTTCCCTACTTATTCCTCCTCCCCTGTCTCCCTCCCTTCTACTCCACCAGCTCTCCCCGCTCATAAGTTTTGCACCTTTGTTATCTTTTGCTCGTTGGAGATTGTACCTATTGTAATTGAACTGTAACTTTTTTGTTTGTAAGTACTGTGTCCCTTGTACTACTGTTCTGATGTCCTCTTTGTGACGAGGTACCTTTGTAAATGAGCCTCTGGCTCAAAGGTTTCTAAACTGATGTTTAACTAAATAAATAAATTAATATAGACCCAGCACTATCTCTCCTTCCCCCAATTCACTGAGGGAGCTGTCCTGTGTGCTGATTCACCGGCCGCTGATGAATCTCTGCTGATAACCAGCAAAATGGCACTTACCACCCTCCAGTTAGTGAGGCAACCCTGTCATAACAGTACCTGCTTCTGTCTTGCATTATTTGTTGTACATTCTCTCTCAAGATGGGCGCAAACGTCATGTAAATGCTTGCTTGTACTTTCAAGTATTTTGATGTAATTCTCTTTTGTGCTGTTATTTGAGGTTATCCTACCTCTTGAAGCTGTTATGTGATTCTTGCTGTTATACTGCCTTCATGACTGGTTAAGTCTGTTGTACCATATGCCGTACCACCCACATGTCGGAGCCTGTGGCTCCTGTATGTTACCTCGACTCTGCATTTTGTTTTCTATGTACACTGTAACCCTCCTGGGTCGCACCTGAAAATAGGCACTTTGATGTCTAGAGTGCTTACCTGGTTAACAAAAGCAAATAAATAAATAAAGTCTTAAAAAGCATATTTTTACACGTTTTCAACTTCTAGAACGTTTCAGCTGCCACACAGACTCTTACTAAATGTTCAGGACACTGAGATCCTGGGCCAAACATCACACATGCAGACTTTAATGTTGTTATTGTTCCAAGCATGCCACGTTAGTGATTCTTGAAACTTGAGATTAACATAGAAGTGCTTTCTTAACCCTAACTATAGTGGTGCTGTTGTGCCACTATCATACAGTCCCATTAAAAAATCATAAGATTAATTGTAGCAGCAAGAGTAGGTGTAAAACTGATCTTAAAGTGATTTTCCAACTTAATTTACATCCATTACCACTCATGTATTCTGTTAGCTGATGTCGGCTGTTGTCATTTCAGCTAATTTTCATACGTTAATTTACAGTCCTTAAGTTTGTGGAAGGGATTGTAGTTTGGCCCTACGAGGTGGCCAACCTATCCCTTCCACTTCCCGATAGTGTTGACGCACCCCTGCACTCAGGCATGTAATGACGTGTAACCAGGGAGAGCTTGAGGGCACGCTCCATTGAAGTGACTGGGGCTCCATTTTAATGCTATTTCTGTGCATAAGAATGGCCAGTTTAATGAGAGTCACCACCCACTAACGTGGACTATGTTAGTCGAGTGGCAGCCTTTTTTAATATCCAACTGGCCATTCTTTTGCATAAAAATAGTATTGAAATGGAGCCCCATTCACTTCAGTGGGGCACACCCCCATACTCTCCCTGGTCACATCATTACATTCTTGGGGTCACCACTATCGAGAAGTGGAAAGGATCGGCTGGCCATCTCGCTGGGCCAAACTACAATCCCTTCTGCAAACTCTGGGACTGTAAATAAACTTATGAAAACCAGCTAGGATGACTATCGTGGACATCAGCTGCTTGAAATGATTAGTGGGGAGAAATCTTGGAAAATCCCTTCAAGAGATAAGGCTATGGTAAACGGCTGAAGAGCTGTTTCCACACTTCTGGTTTGAAGTGTGTCCTAAGCTGCTATTATTCCATACTAATGGTGGGAGGATTGTCCAGAAGACACGGGCTGCTGCTAAAAATGCCCTTTCCCCTGTTGATTTAAGCCTTTCAGAGACTATAAGTAGACCTTTGTCCCTGGATCGAAGTGACGTACCTAGGCGGTGTAATTTTTATATTTCCTTGTTTTTAGATGCATTTTTAATAACCTTTATTCATTTTTGGCAGCTAAAATTAGAATGGTCCCGCTTCCACTACCTAGTGTGGCCACATGGCTCAGTTTGTAGCACATCCGCTTCAGGGCCAAGAGGTCATGGGTTGTCCCACACAGGGATTGGACTCGTACTATTAAAGCTGGCACCAGAGTGCAGTACTAGATGGGTGCTGTACTGTCAAGATGTGCAGTCCTTCGGATGACATGTTAAACCTAGGTCCTTTCTGCCCATCTCTGGTTCTGTCCTGATGGGTGTTCAGGTGGAAGTAAAAGCACCCACAGCATTTTTTGCAAGAGTAATGTATTTTACCTGGTGTCCTGACCAGCATTCCTCTATCCATAAAACTGGTTTGTGTGAATGCCCAAGGCTGAGTATGGGTGTTGATGTGCGAAATGACTGCCTCTACCCGTTCACATTCACTTTACTACCAGTCTTTCCTTATGCATAAAGCTCATTGGGATATAACATGTATGAAAGTGCTATAAAATGTTAATTCTTCACCAGGTGGGCTGTTCCACGTGCTACTCACTCTCTTTATAAAGTAATTCTTTTTGATGTTTCCCAATCCCTCACCACCACCATTTGAGTTCATCCACTGTAGTACTGCTTGCATTCACCAGCTCAAAAAGCGGCGTGCACACCGCCCTATTTTTCCCCTTTAGTGGTCCAAATACTGCTTGTGTTTCTCTTCCCCCTACCCCCAGCTAAATAATTTGAGCGTATCCATGCTTTTCTGTTAGCTGTCACCCCCTAAGCTGCTGATCAGTTTGGAGGTCCTGTGCTGGGCCCTCTCAACCTCTTCTGTGTCCTTTCTGTACTGCAGTGGACAAAACTGGACACGGCATTCCAGGAGTACCCTCACTAAGGCCTTCTACAGGCGGAGTACAACCTCTCTTGACCTGCTGCTTACCACTGTTGTGATTTATCCCTTTTCAGGTTTGCTCACTTGAGTGTGGCTGCACATTCCCTGCCTGGCTACAGCATGCTTACACGTTTCGGGGGTCTGAGATCCTTTTCCTCTGTCATGCTGTTCAGTATTGCACCACTCGGATGTAAGTGGGGCCTGGATTCCTTCCCTCTTAGTGACAAACACCTCACATTTTCCCAAATTAAACCTAAGCCCCAATTTTTTTAGGTCATATCCTTAATGTGTGCTGGTCCCCCTGCAGTACACCCCCTCCCTCAGCTGTGTCTACTGTTTTGCCAACATTAGTGTCATCAACAAATTCTGATCAAATAACTTGCCTTGTTTTAGTTGATCGGCGGCACTGACTTAATCCCAGTGGCACTGTAAAATATAGAAAAAAGTTAATATATTTATTAGAAATATCAAAATTACAAACCTTTGAGTCAGTGACTCTTTTGCAAAGGCTCCATGTCAGGGAGGTACAAACCAAAGGGATACAGGAAGATGCCAAACGTGCTTGGTACAATTACAACAAAACAGTAATATGCTGGATAGATGAAAACTATCATGGTCAGGCAGTACTGGAGACCCCATCTCCGCAAAGACCTAGACAGAGTGGAGGCTGTTCAGAGGAGGGCAACCACAATGGTGCAGGGTCTGCACCAGATGACATGCGAGGAGATACTAAAGTAGCTTAATATGTATACCCTTGAGGAAAAGAGGGAGAAGGGGGACATGATAGAAACGTTCAAGTATCTCAAAGGAATTAACTAAGTACAAGAGGGTAGCATATTTCAGAAGAAAAGATGTGCAAGAACAAGGGGGCACAATTTGAAGATGGGGGGGAGGCTCACAGGTAATGTTAGAAAGTATTTTATCACAGAGGGTTGTGGATGCATGGAACAGTCTTCCTGAGGAGGTTGTGGAGTCGGGAACAGTGGGAGAATTCAAGAATGCATGGGACAGACAGAAGGCAATTCTAGTGGGGGTAGGAGGAAGTAGGCTGTTTAACTAGAATCTGCAGCTTATCCATCAGGTAGGGAAATGGGCAAACTAGGTGGGCAAAGCGGTCCTTGTATGCCATCAGATTCTATGTTTCTATGTTCATTCACTAAACAAATTGTAAATCATCACAAGCAGAAGAAATACTGAAATAAGATAAGAATAGTGCTAGTCAGCACAGGAACAAGGAGAGAGTAGTGGAATAAAGGAAGAATACAAGGAGAGGAGGTAGTGTGCGAGGATGGGGAGTGAGGGTAGAGTGAGGCAGGGGAGAGCTGATAAATGAATAGGGAAGTGGAAAAGAGGTAGGCAGGAGTGAAGTTAGTAGCAATCACAGGAGCTGGAGGAAATTGTATGTTCCCGAAGGAGAGATTTGAAAGGGCCAAGTTTGGATACAGCTGAGACAGCAGCCGGTAGGGAGTTTAGCTGGTTGGGGGGGGGCCCTATAGTGGAAAGCTCGCTGTTCAAGGGAGATTTTTTTTTTTGGTGATCAGACAGGTTTGATATTTTAGCCTGCCATCAAAATTCGGCCAATTCGATAGACTGTAGAGGTCGAAAGTATGGGTGCGCCTATCACAGCCTGTGACAAGATGACAGGCTTTGTTGAGACACACTTTAATTCTACAGAGGGCAGTATGGTCTGCAGAACCATTGATAGTAATCCCATAATCCACCAGGGAGAGGATGGAGGATGAAACAGCAAGGCAAAGTGCAGCAGGGGGCAGACAGCATCTATAGCAGTACAGGAGCTCTGTTCTAGTGTTTAGAGCAGAGCTAAGTAGATGGATATGTTCATGGAAAGTAAGGGCTGAGGCAGTGTGATGCCAGGGTGTTTAAAGGAGTTAACTTGATCCAGATCCACCTGTCAGTGTCAGTGGCTCAGTAGGTAGCACACTCGCCTCTGAGGCCAGGAGATCAGAGGGCTGTGGGTTCAGTTCCCACATCTGGCACTTGGGTTAATATCCCAGTAGTGACACTGTAGTGCAGCGTGAGAGGGGTGCTGCACTTCTGAGGTGCCATCTTTTGGATGAGACGTTAAACCGAGGTCCCATCTACCTGGATTGGCGGTAGTTCAGGTGGATGTTAAAGATCCCATAGCACTTATCGAAAAGAGTAGGGGAATTTCCCCGGTGTCCTGGCCAAATTTACCGCTTTCACTAAAAATACCACCAACAGCTTAATCTGGTTCAAGGTCAGTTGGCATTCATCTGTATCCCCTTCCCCCGGATCGTGTCTGAAAATAGGCAGTATTTGTCTAGTGCACTTACCCAGTCAACAAAAACAAACTAAATAAATAAATAAAGATAGGAGTTATGAAGGTTACGGATTTGCAGAGGAGCATCATGATGTTTATTCCGGTGGTGGGAGAAGACCATGATCTTAGTTTTCTTGTGGTTAAGTACAAGTTTGTGGGAGGAGAACCAGGTTTCAGCTTCGGAGAATACGTTTTGGAAAGCATACTGGAGAGGGGCATGGTCAGGGTAGCTGCTGAAAAGAACAGCATCATCAGCATAGAGTAGAAGTTTTCCAGAGCAGGCCTTGGGAGGAGAGTTCATGAACAAATTGAAAAGAAGGGGTCCAAGGATAGAGCCTTGGGGAACCCCAGACCTCAAAGGGAGGCTGGAGGAGAGGGTGGTGTTGATACAGACCTGCTGGGACCTGCTCTGTAGGTAGTGGGTGAACCAAGAGGAGGTGTCCTGAGATACTCCCAGAGAGAGGAGGGACCTAATGAGGAGGGAATGATTTACAGTGTTGAACGCCTTAATCAGGTCTGTGTACACAGACCTAACTTGGTGCACATTATCGAGTGCCTAGTGAATGAAAGAGGTGTATTCCAGCAGAGCAGAGGTAGTACGGTGGCCCTTCCAGAAACCATGCTGTTATGGGCAAAGTAGATTGTGTTTAGTTAGGTAGTCAGAGAGCTGTTCAGCAACTATTTTTTCAAGGGCCTTTGAAAGTGGAGGAAGGATGGAAATGGGACGGTAATTTCCTGGAAGAGTGCGATCACCATCTTTAAGGATAGGCGTGACAATGGCGGGTTTCCAGTGGGAGGGGAACTGACCAAGACAAAGGGAAAGATTGAAGATTTTTGTGATAGGGGAAAGGACTGCATCAGTAGTCAGATGTAGTAGCTTACGGTCTAAGGAATCACTACTGTGTCACGTTTTTACCTAAGACTTTGGAGAGAAGAGGTCTGGCCTCTTGGGTAGAAATAGTTCTGAAGCGGAAAGGAGGGATGTCTGAGCTAGGAAGGGGGGGGGGTGAGGGAGAGTCAGAATAGTCAAGGGGGGAGAATGCTACTGAGGTCCGAGAAAGTAGAGTCGAGGGAGTCAGCAATGACCTTGGGTTCCTAAGTAAGGGTACTGTCAGTGTTGAGCAGGGATGGAGGGGGGGACAATGAAGTATCATTAAGTTCCTTAACGTTATTCCAAAACTTGTGTCCCCTGCCCCAGGTGGACGGAATTGTATCTTGGTAGTAGGAGGCCTTTGTCTGCCTTATCTCCGTGGTGCATTGATTCCTGGCAGACCTGTAGAGTTGCCCATTCGAGGGTCAACCAGAATCAAGAGCTGTATACCAGAGGTTATCCCAGTGACGCATACTATCCAGGAGAGCCTTGGATATCCACGGCGAGTCCCGTGCTTTGACAGTACTCTTTCTAACGTGGGCAAATAGATCACAGGCATAGTTGAAGGCACAAATAAAGTGTGAGAGAGTCGCATCAGTGTTGGGTGCTGAGTCAAGTGGAGACCAGTCACAATTGTATGGATGGTCTTTGAGTTTATCAAGCCCCCCAATTTTTAGACTGCGTTGATAGGTGACTCGGAGGGGGTTGTCTTGCCCTAGAGGACCAAAGACAAAGTACTGGCCAGTGATCGCCAAACGTGTCGGGGAGAACTGAGACATTGGAGAATCTGTTTAGTCAGTTTGTAAGAATCAGGTCAATTAGGGTGGATGTCCTGTTTTATGATCGTGCTTGTTGGGGAGGTTACAAGCTGAGAGAGATCTAGCGCCGCAATAGCATCCTTATAGGGAGCAGCACAGGGGGACAGCCAGTTGACATTGAAGTCCCCCAGCGCAATAATCTCCTGGTGATTAGGTAGGAGAGAGATGTAGTTTAGGACTGCATTGAAAGCTAGCCCCGGGGTGGAATGTAGCCTGAGCAGATTAGGAGAGATTTGGAAGAGAGAACTAATGTAACTCTGATTGTAATGGCCTACCCGCCACGTTTGGAGGGAAAGGTGGAGAGTAGAGACCCCTGGAGGGAGTCCTTGATGTAGAGGGCACAGCCCCACCCCTCTTGCCAACTCTACCCTATTGAATTCAGTACAGCATGCCCCTGTGCTCTACAAACTCCAAATTTAAAAATATGTGAGTGTGGGGGTGGCGCAGGCGTGGAGCTTATAGTATAGTGTAAGGCAAGGCAAATTTTATTTTTCTGGCGCCCAATCCCAGAGGCTCTGGGTACCGTACAAACAATACAAGAATTTAAAAACATCACTCAATAATATAATAAATAATTACATAAATCAGCAAATACATAACCCTATTTACTGAAAAAGGGCTGATAATTTGAGTTCTCATCCGGGAAGGGGAAGGGATTTGACTGCCAGCTCCTCAATAAAAAGATTTTCTATCCCTTTCCCTGCTTAAATACTGAATGAGCACAAAAGAAAATTGGTACCACTCACAAACACCATAATGACTACTGAAGCATTAAATACATTTATTTATTTATTTAGCTTTTGTTGACCAGGTAAGTGCAATAGACAAATCCTGCCTATTTTCAGGCACGACCTGGGGGAGGTGGTTACAGATGAATGCCAACTGACCTTGAACCAGATTAAGCTGTTGGTGGTATTTTTTTTTAGTGAATGAGGGAAATTTGGCCAGGACACCGGGGAAATTCCCCTACTCTTTTCAATAAGTGCCATGGGATCTTTAACATCCACCTGAACTACCACCAATCCAGGCAGATGGGACCTCGGTTTAACGTCTCATCCGAAGGACGCATGCACGTACATGCACGAGTCCTTTAAGCAATAACAAATGAGCTGGGCGGTAGTTTCCTGGGGATTAACGACTGGGGGCCCTCTGGCAATCACCCGTCAGACGGTCGTTAATCCACAGAAAACAAATGTAAGCGAGGTCATTATTGCTATTATAAGGCAATTAATACTGTATACTATTTGTTGCAAGAAATTTCAAGTAGACTTACTAATTTCATGTTTTGTGCCATCCGGAGGCTGCGGAGCAGGCGCGCGACTTGACTGCGTAAGTGTTGCTGTTGCAGTTGGGTCACATTATGATGACGTGTGTCTGTGTCTGCCGAGCTGCCGTAAATTAGTGCAAGCGCATGGATTCCAGGAGATCGCCTGTTACTTGTGTGGGAACTCTAGTGTCAGTTATTGCTACAATCGTAGAAAGAGTTTTTTACTGTTTTTTTTCCCCGGGACATTATTTTTGCTTTGTTTTTTACTGTTTGCTTAGGATCTGATATGTTGTTGAAGATTTCATTTGTTGCTGCACTCCCGGTAACTTTTGCTTCGGGGGGATGGGGGGGGCTTTGTGATCACACAGCGCAACAGTGGAAGTTCTTTTTGTGGCTACACTGATGGTAAGTGCGAATGCCGGCTACATTTTTTTTTTTTTTTTGGTGTGGTCGTTTCTCTTCCTGTTCCCTCCAAAGCTGGATTACATTTTTTGTTTGATACTGCAGCATTCAATGCTGTCTCACCTCTGGTGACGTTTGGTTGCAGGCTGTGTTTAGAGGCATGCAGTGTGGATATTCCTGATGTGGATTTTTTGTCCAACTGCCATTAACAAGCAGTTGTCAGTATTTATTTATTTCTTTATTGAAATGTTTCACCAGGAAAGGCACAGTGTGCAGCATGATGCTCGTCTCCACGGTGTGACCCTGGGGAGATACAGAGGAGAGAGCAGTGAGTACATGATACATAGCATTGAGTTACACATTGGAGACATGACTATGGAGTAACATACATTAATTGATTACATACTTCCATTACTAACATTAGTTACATTGAATTGGGTTAGAGTTACACATTGTTTACAGGGCTTTAACTGCCTTGTATTTAAGGGGGGTACATAGTGTAGGGAAGGTTTAGAAGCGAAGGGAGAACAAGGAGTAAGGTTTAGACCTGGATTGTGATGACTATACATGGGTGACGGTCACTGACTAAGGGACTACGTTTGACAGGGAGACAAGGCAGAAGTGCAGTATGGGGTAAGTGCAGAGGTTGGTAGGAATATATGCCAGCATATATAGCCGGTTGCTAAAGCCACAGTATGTGTCCACGTCAGTAATGCTAATTATTAAGAACTGCATATGGATGTTTCTGACAACTGGGTTTGATTCCTGTAATAGTCGCTTCGGTACTGTTGCAGATGTTTTGTGAAAGTACACTGATTTATGCATTTTCCTTGTTTTCCTTCCAGTAGTACCATTTAGTTATCAAACTTACAGAGAGTTACTGGACTTGTTTATTGTTTAATTAATCATTTAAAGAGATGAGAAAAAATAACACTACTACATGAATGTGTTTAAAACGACCATGTCAGAGTTATGACATGGCTTTTTTTTTTTTTATTCATACTTTGCCATACAGAATCTGGTCAGAAAATACAGGTTACTCACCTGTAACAGGAGTTATAGGAATGGTATATGTTGTTCATCCGCACTTACTGGCAGGTTCCTTGCCGCTTTAAATCTTGCTGGAAGGTCTTCAAGCTGGCTCCTCCCACCCACCTGGGTGATAAAACTCTCGGCTCTGCCCCAGGACGCCAGATCTAGCCCGCTGGAAGCCAGGTTGTGCATCGAAGCCGGGGAGGTCGGGTGGGTTGTGTGGATGAACAACATGTACCATTCCTAAAACTCCTGTTACAGGTGAGTAAACTGTATTTCTAGGGACAGGGATATGTTGTTCTGTCCACACTTACTGGCAGACTCCTAGCAGTTCTCCGGGAGGAGGGAGGCAAGGTGCACAACCCCTACTTGGGGAAATAAGGACTGGAGAACTAAGGTCCCAAAACCAGCATCCCGGCGTGACTCAAGGTCGATGTGGTAGTGGGTAGTGAAGGTGTGTGCCGACTTCCAGGTAGCAGCCCTGCAGATTTCCTGGATAGGGATGTCCCTGGAAGCAGCGGTATGGCGGGTAGAATGAGCTCTTATCCCTTTGAGAAGCTCCATGCCCGCCAACCTGTAGCAGAGATCTATGCAGGAGGTGACCCACCTGCCTATCATCCGCTTGGCTGCAGGTCTGCCAGGTGCGGCTTCAGCGTAGGTGACAAACAGCTGGTGAACCTCTCCCTGAACTGCAGCCGTCTGCTCCTTGTAATAAGAGAGTGCTCTTCAAGAGTCCAAAGTATAGAGCCTATATTCGGCCTCTGAGGTGTGATTTGGGGTAGAATACCGACAGAGTCAACACCTAGTTAAGGTGAAACTCCGACACCACCTTCAGAAGGAATTTCGGTTGGGGTGCAGCACAATCTTGTCCCTGTGGAAGATCAGATAAGGAGACTCGATGGAAAGCACCTGGAGCTTTCCCATCCTTCTGGCTGACGTGATAGCCACCAAGAAGGCGGTCTTCCACGACAGGTGGGAGATATCGCACCTGTGTATCAGTTCAAATGGCTTGCCCATGAGCTTAGCCAATACCAGCAGTAGATCCCATGGAGGTGGAGGTTCTGCACGGAGGATATGGATCAAGGCCTTGGAAAAGCACCCACCACCTTCTCGAGCCTGACTAGAGCAGATCTGGATACCAGAACTGGCGGGGCCAGTCTGGGGCTACCAGAATCACCTGCGCCTTGTCCCTCCTCGCCTTGAGAAGCACCTTGCGGATCAAGGGAAATGGGGGAAAGGCGTAGAAGAGGCCCGGGTCCACGGCCTCGAGAAGGCATCCCCCTGCAGCGAGCCCTGCTGAGGGGGGGCGGGCATGAAACAGCCTCAGCTTTGTATTCTCAAACCTGAGGTGTGCCCCAGTGGGAGAACAGATCGTGTAATACCTCTGGCAGGAGAGACCACTCGTGAGATGCAGCACCTATCCGGCTTAGGGTATCGGCCAGAGTGTTGGAAGCTCCCACCATATGGATGGCTAGGAGATCCACCTCCAGGCTGCGCATGAGGGACCAAGTGCGGAGAGCTTCCTTGGACAGGGCCAAGGAGCGCATCCTACCCTGGTGGTTTAGGTAGTACATGGTCGTGGTATTGTCCGTCAGGACCTGGACCACTTGACCCCGTACAGACTGAGCGAAGGCTGTGAGGGCTAGTCGGACCACTTGAAGCTCCAGCAGGTTGATGTGGCATTGAGATTCCTCAGGGGACCAGAGGCCATGCGTTCTGTGCTCCCCCAGATGGGCACCCCAACCCATCAGAGAGGCGTCGGTCGTTAGAGTGACCGTCTGCTCGGGGCGGACAAACAGGATGCCCTCCTGCAGATGAGCTGGAACGATCCACCACTGGAGAGCATTCTACATCTCCTGGGTCACCGCCACTGGCTGGTCCAGAGGACCGGAGCACTGTGACCATTGGCAGGCCAGTCCCCATTGTAGGTGACGCATGTGCCAACGGGCCCAACGGACCACGCTGGTGCAGGCCGCCATGAGGCCCAGGAGGTGCAGGAAGTCCCGGGAAGGTGCAGTTGCCCAACCAGAAATGATTGGGCAAAGGAGGAAAGAACCTCGGCCCTGTCCGCTGGGAGACGTGCTCTGGCTCGAAGAGTCGAGCTCTGCCCCGATGAATTGAATCACCTGCGTTGGCACGAGTTCCGACTTGGCCTCATTGATGAGGAGGCCAATCTGAGAGCAGACCCGGAGGGCCAGATCCCTGGACCGCTCCACCTCCGGTCTGGAGGGGGCTGCAATCAGCCAGTCATCCAGGTAAGGGTACACCCGGACCCTTCAGCGCCACAGGAATGCTGTCACCACTGCCATGCATTTGGTGAAGACCCTGGGAGCTGGAGAGAGGCCGAAGGGCATGGCCCGGAACTCATAAAGGGAGCCCTCCGCTCTGAAGCAGAGGAATCGCTGGTGGGACGGATGGATTGGGACATGAAAGAACACATCCTGGAGGTCCAGAGAACAGAACCACACGCCTCATTCCAAGGATGGAATGATCTGTGCCAGACTGACCATCCTGAAGGTTCAAGACCGTAGGAACTTGTTCAGGTCGTGTAGGTCTAGAATGGGTCACCAGCCCCCTGTCCGTTTTGGGACCAGGAAATACCTGGACACAAACTCTGGGTCTGGTGGAGGATCCGCCACCTCCCTGATCACCTCCTTCTGGAGGAGCATAGCAGTGTTGGCTCGACGAGCCGACAGAGAGGCTGCGGACCCCATAGCCCCCCGTGGGGTGACGGCTCGATAGGGTGGAGCCTGCTCGAATTCCAGAAGCAGACCATTCCCTACTACTTCCAACACCCAGCGGTCTGCGCGGAAAGGGGACCAGGCGGAAAGGAAGTGGCGGAGCCGTCCCCCCACGGGGGGGAACCCGGGAGGAGTGACATGGTTGGGGGCGACACCCCTCAACCCGTCACTGGGCAGGCTTGGAGGGAGGACCGGCCGAGGGACCTCCTGGGCCTTTCCCTCCCGGCTTCCTGCTGGAGGAAGCTGCAGGCTTGGCTTTTGGGTGTGAAGTGCGAGCCTGCTGGCCCTGATGCTGGTGTTTCTGGGCCGGACGTGCCGCAGGGGCAGAAGGCCGAAAGGGCTTGCGCTGCTGCTGGCGGCCTTTGTCCTTCTAGGCAGACGTGACCGAGTCCAAGGTGGCATTGGACTTCTCGATCCTCTGGAAATGACCCTCAACCCCAGGACTGAACAAGTCTGTACCCAGGAAGGGAAAGTCTGCCAGCTTGTGCTGGGTATCGGCCGTGAAGGTGGAGATCCGCAGCCAAGCTCTGCAGCGCATGGCCACTGCAGCCGCTACTGACCGGGCACAAGAGTCTCCAATGTTGAGCAGTTAGGAGCTTTTGCTTTGCCACCGCCCTTCCCTGATCCCGCACCTGCTTGACTGTAGTCTGGAGGTCATCCAGGATATGAGGAATCACCTCATCCAGGGAGCCCAGAAGGGCATGGGAAAAGTGTGCCATCAGTACGGCTGAACTGGCCTGACAAAGGCCTAAGGAGGACGTAGCATAGACTTTACGCCCGGAGTAGTCCAGTTTCTTGGACTCTATCGGGTGGCTTGTCCACGTCCCGAGCATTTCCAGAGCGCCGGAAAACACTGTCGGTCACCAACCCCTCCGCAGAGGGGGTGCTCCGAGAATCCTTAGAGTGAGCCGGTGGGAACGGCATACTTCCTGGCCATCCTGGCCGAGGGAGCTGGACACGAAGCTGGCCGCTGCCATAGCTCCAGGGCCGGGCCAACAATGGCTTCAGCCACAGGAAAGGCCTCTGTAGAAGAATCCCCTCGGTCCAGTATCTCTGTGAGGGGATACTTGGCCCGCTTTGACACGGGTTCAAGCTTCATCCCAGTAGATTCTGAGATGAGCCGAAGCAATCCCATGAACGAGGATGGGCTGTTGTCCCCCAGTAGACTCCAGGTCGAGAGGCCTGGAGAACAGGGAAGAGTAATCGTCTGACTCAGAGGAGTCTGCAAACAGCTGCCGAGGGCCTGAGCCACCCTCCACCTGCCGAGGACGATCGGGAGTGAGGGTGACCGACAACCGATGGGGCAACCCCTGACCCAACAGAGAATCCTTGGTCGGAGCCCAATTTTTGGTTGTGGAGGTGGGGGTTCCGCCACAATGGGTGGTGCAGCTGGTTTCAACCAAACAACCGGCGCCGGCTTCGGCTCCTCGATGACCACGAGGGGTTGTTTCGGCCGCTCAGGTGACAGCCACTTAATGGCCAGGGAAGGCGACGGAGTCGGCTTGTTCCTGGTCAAAAGGAGCTGCTGCCACATCAGATCCTCGTAGCGCCGACGCAGCTTGGGCCGGAGCTTATCCTCCGAGGAGGGCGATGAGCGGCACTGCCACTTCCCTCAGTGCCGAGACAGAGACCGCCGATGTCGGCGGGATCGGCTGGACCGAGAAGAGGTCTGAGACCAAGACCTTCGGTGTTTCCGAGGTGGGTCTGGGAGGAGCAGGGAAACCCTTTCCTCCATCGACTCTGGAACCTTAACCCGGGACTCCGGCACAGAGCACAAGCAGTCCTCACGGTTTCCACAGGGGGAACCGGTGAAAAGGCTTGTGGCTTCCCCAGTCAACAACCCGTTCGGTCGAGAAAATCTCAACTGCGTCGGACGGTGTCTTGGCCGACTGACCTGGACGGGACTCCGTGAAGCCAGCGGCCTTAGCCGCAACCTCGACCAGTCAAGTGTCGACTCGGGGAAGGGGACCTCCCCGCCCCACACACTGCCGACACGCGGGACTTAACCTTAGAGTCCTTTTCTGGACCTAGAGGAATGTCCCGATGGCCCCTCTCCCTTAGTAGAGAGGGATTTACAAAGGTCCTTGAAAGAAGCCGAGTAGAAGGAGCCCAAGGAGACCGGGATAAATGCCGCGACCGAGGAAGAAGATGCGGCCTGGACCGCCTCCTCCTCGAGGGCGATCATTTGCTCAAGTTGCTCAGCCGTGCCCGCCGCCGCGGACACCGCCCAACAGGCCTCCTTCGACTTTACTGGAGGAATACGTCCCTCAGGGCACACAAGTTGAAGTCTGGCAGCATGGTCTTCAAGAACGTTGACCGAGAAGAACTTGCACAATTCGCAGGCCTGCGGATCGTGATCGAGACCAAGGCAGTAAATGCACATGGAGTATGGATCGGTCCGAGTCATCTTCTGCCCACAAGGGCACCGCCGAAATCCGGGAGTCGATTTGTCCATCGCAGCTACGAAAGAAGAAAAAGACAGAAGTCTAGTAAATTTAAGTATGAGTTTCGGTTTAACCGAAGAGTTTGGATCCAGGCCTAAAACGCAGAGCACAAAGGAGGGAACCTGAGCTTCCAAGCGGTAAGGAAGATCTGGCGTCATGGGGCAGAGCCGAGAGTTTTACCACCTGGGTGGGTGGGAGGAACCAGCTTGAAGACCTTCCGGCAAGATTTAAAGCAGCAAGGAACCTGCCAGTAAGTGTGGATAGAACAACATATCCATGTCCCTAGAACTGTAATTGTTTGTGGAGGAAAACAATGCAAATTCCTGAATGATTCATATGTTTCATTTGTTTTGTAACATTTAGCCAAGTGCTAACATTGTTGATTTTCATTGCTGACCTGGATTCTTGGAAATAACTGCATTACGTTTAAATGTTATTTCAGATGTGAATACTTTGCAAGGTTTTTTTTTTTTTTTTTTTTTGTAACAGCCTGTATCTGTAGCATTTCTGTTTTGTAATTTTAGATTTCATTGTAAATCTGTATCTAAACAATATCACTCCACACACATTGCAAAACTGCTGTAAAGGGAAACAAAAACATTTTTTTCAACATATTTAAACTTTTGTAACATTTCTTTCTATTAATTGGTGCTTAAATTGAAGTAAACATTGGCAGCAAAATTACATAGGCAGTTTGAAAATAGTCTGTCAGCAGTGTTTATGGCATATTGCTGCTGTGACTTTATTTCTGTCATCATTGTATGCATTTGTTGCTGCACTTTAATGCTGGCTACCACTTTTGTGATGTCTCTTATCCCGGTATGGTGCTTGTTCTGTACTTTGGTGTTTGTCTGTTGCATTTTTACATGCTTCTGTCTCGTGTGGGGCTAAAATGCTATGGTCATTTGTCTTTGATATTATCTCACTCCACGACCTCCTTTCTGCCAGCATTGGTGCCCAGTAGCTTTTTAATTAACCTTCATTCTTTGGACCTGTCACGCTCATTATTTCATGGCTTTCCAGCCCTGCATTTGATGATAGTTGTATTGTTCTAGGTCGGGTGTAGTGGTTTGTGTAGATTTGCGATTGATCGGCACTTTTGCTCACTGTTTTCATCATTGAGCCTAGTGGGGTTTTTTTGCCAACAGGCACATTGTCATACCACACTTCGTATTGGTCAGAATTGCTTAGTTTTTTATTTTAGGTCTTACATAAAAACAGCATGCTAAATAAGGGAGTTTGGATAAGTACAGCACTTCTTCAGCGATTGTATCAGACATTGTAGCGAGCCTGGCAGTGAGTACATTGCTCCTCTGTACATGTGTCATGACATTTCAAAGGGATTAGCAAGATTTTTTTTGTTTTCATTACGTGCAAGAGTAGCATATTCCCTGCCATCTTCATCCATTTTGATATCGATTGAAACTCCATTTGGCCTTCCCAACCCTCTTCGTGCAAAATAAATTTGTGCATCGAACCAGACCTTGTTGAACAGTCCTTTTGGGTTGTTCAGACAACATGAAGTCTTGCTGTATTCTAACAATCTGCAGTTAGCTCCAGCCTTTAAACTGCCCCGGAGAGTATAGGGTTAGTTTTCTATGCAGTGCATAGAGCGTTGAGCTCGAACTCGGTTGAAGTCTCTGTCTGCAGCACTTTGAAGCCCAACCGTCAGATTCTTTACTCCGCCTCACTGAACAGTTGCTCCGGAGATTTCTCCTTCTGCTCGGTTCAAAGTCTGTTAAAGTCATCTGTTCATTCTGAATTTAAATCCAAAATTAATTCTGCATTGTCGGTTCAGGCTCTGTAGTACCGTGAGTACTTAGTTTTCTGTTTACTTTGTGGAAATTGTAAGACTTGTTCGATCGGTTCGGCTGAACCGATCCATTAATTTGATTTCTTGTGCTTTTCTTTAGTGTGTGGTTACTGGTCCTTATCAGTTTCAAAGAAGACGTGTTTTAAACGTTTTTTTCCAATACCCGTGACACGGTTAGGAACCGATAAGGAATTCTTGCCTGGGACTTTGTTTAAGTAGTTCTAGGTCAGAGGCGCTTCTTGGAGGGTGGGCTAGTATTTTGTCTTTGCTGACTTTTAAGGTTTTTTTTTTTTTTGCACTGAGTCAAAACACATTGGAAGATGTGAAAGCTGAATTTGAAATTATGTTTCTGTTCCCAGAGGGTGGTGGTCCATTCAGGTGATGGTTTATTGCAGACCTTGTGGAAACAAAGCTCTGAACTGAATACATAAAATTCTTGTGGACTGTTATTCAGGGCTGATTCTGGCTGAGTTTCAAAATCTGTCTGTCATTTTCGGCTAGCCAGTTTCTAAACAGTCTTATGGCCCACTTTGTCTGCGTTTGTGTTATTTCATTGCGCTGTGTTTCAGTTTGGTCGAAGTCTACTGTGGTTAATGACAGATGTCTCTTCTTAGTGGCTGTTTATCAGGGTTTAAGTTACTTATTGCATGCAGGGCTTCTGTCTGGTTGATCTGTTTCTATATTGCTGTCTGAACTCATTTCACATAAAATTACATCTGTCTTTACTGCATTTACTTGTGAGGCAGTTTGCAAATATGTTTCTGTAATACTGCCCCTTGCTATCTGGCTCTGGTTATTTTTGTAATTCTGTATTTTGGTTTCTACTTTTCAGGTTCAACAACGTTTCCTTGCATTTCTGTTTCACTGAAGACCGTTTCCCTGATGACAGTTACACAATTGTGAGTATTGTTAATGTCTCTCTCAGTGTTTGCTTTCCTATTACATACACCTCTAACTGCATTATTGTCTGCTACTGAATGCTGCTTGACCTTCATGTTGTACGCTGACATTTATTCTGGCTGGTTTCTTGGTGTGTGTTTGTAAGCTGAACAACATCATGTTGTGCCATTCTGTCAGTGTTTAGTTTCACAGAAATGTTACTGCCAGTTTTTTTTTATTTTTTTTATTATTATTATTAAATATACTTTATTGAATTTTCATAGTACACATACAAGCACAAAAACCATTGAAACAACCGATGGCCTATCTAGTACATGAGTAATAAGTAACAATTATCAGATAACAATAACAAATCCACTTCTCCCCACCCCCCTCCGCTCCCCTGTCTGCGACCTACCCAGGAAAAAAAA
Organism: Neoceratodus forsteri; assembly: GCA_016271365.2. Taxonomy (NCBI): domain Eukaryota; kingdom Metazoa; phylum Chordata; order Ceratodontiformes; family Ceratodontidae; genus Neoceratodus; species Neoceratodus forsteri. Next base: position 1,061,703,209 of record CM057458.1, on the reverse strand, counting down.
CAAAACAATGGGGGGAAAACATCCAGGAATAATAAAATAGGCTTGGGTACCCCAGAGGGAGAGTAAGGTGTATATAGAGACTCCCATGTATCGTAAAAGGACTGCGGTCTTTTCCACATAGTTGCGATGTGTTTTTTCTAGCTGGAGAGCCAATAAGATCTCCCAGTGCCACTCCAAAACTGTTGGAAGTGCATCCACGTTCCAGTGCCGCAGCATGACCAGTTTTGCAGTGGCAGCAATCAAAGTCAAGTGAGCTTTCCTGATAGGGGGTATCAGAGGGAAAAATCGCTAATAAACAGCTCTCAGGAGTGAAAAGAGTCTCCAGACCCAGCACTGAGTCCAAGGCATGCTGAATGGAGTTCCAGAAGGACTGAAACCTAAGGCGGTTCCATAACAGGAGATGGAGAGAGCCGGCAGCCCATGGCACCTGGTACATAGTGGGGATGGGAATGTGCCTATTCTGTACAGCTTAGTGGGGTAAAGTATAAATTATGCATTATATTAAATTGTACTAGTTGGAGGTGGTCTTGCTTAATGTGTTTATACAAGTTACGCCATGAGACTTTCCAGAGCTCTCCATCTGCTGGTATGTGAAGCTCTTGAACCCAATAATAACAAATACCCAAAGGGAGGCGTGAGTCCAGAGATTGGAGATACTTGTATAAGGCCGACACCACATGTGGTTGCTCTATCATGGACAGTAGGGGAGCTGCGTCCTCCAGAGATGTTGTATCCCAGGGGTTGGGGCCCAGAAAGAAGAATACAGCGTTTTTAAGCTGTAAAAATTTAGAAAGATCTCTGCTCTGTAACTGCAACCGAGCCTGTATGTTAGGAAAGGAAATTATCCCACCTTCTTGAAGTAGGTCAACTAATGTACTGCCATGCAATTGGGGACAAGAAGAAGATGGAATGGGACGGTGGTCTATCTGAAAGTGGGGATTATTAAATATCGTCTGGGTAGTTGATCTGGTCCAGAATAGGGATTAATAAGTTTGGAATTGGTATCATGCTTTGAGGACCATTCTACGAGTGTAGAATGCAAGGACCAAGGAAGCCGGGAGGGCCGCAGCTAGAACAGACTAGTCGGAGAGCAGCCCGTTTTAGTAGCTAGGGCCCTTTCGATGTCCATCCAGAGTGGAGTATATATTGTGGGGTCAGGTTGTGTGATTCCCGAGCCCCACCAAAGTAGTTTGCTAGCATGCTGGTCCTCATAATACAAAAATATAGAAGGTAGGGTTAATCCCCGTTTCAGTTTAGGCACTGTTAATTTAATGTAGGCTCTATGGATCACCGAGTCCTTCCAAAGGAAGGCGTTAAACATTCTTTGGAGGCAGATAAACCAACTCTTAGGGAGATACTAAGCCCAACATGCCCAAGGGGTATAACAGGCGAGGTAGGACATTCATTTGAGAATGCTGATCTGTCCCAATAAGGGTAAGGGAAGTACAGACCCATCTGTCTAAATCTAGTTTAAGGACAGACAAGAATTTGCACCAGGTACAGAAACGGACGGCTTTCAGAGCTTGTCATTTTAAATCTGGCGCCTTTTTCTGCTCGCGCTTTGTTGTACAATTCATGCTGCTTCCTGTTTTGTGAAGCTATACTATTTCAAGTCGGGCAACTTCAGTGATGAACTCAGAGCTCATTTTTGTCTAAAGGCTGAGCTAAATTCATTGACCAGCAGCTCAGTGTGCTCCCAGTCACTCCTCACGAGATTCTTACCCCTCGGAGAGCGAAAACTACTAGTTGGGCTTGAATTTAAATTGAATTTACCACTCAGAGTGCTGCATTATCCCGGAGTGCTGCATAATCCAGTAAACCCTTCTCAGCCTCCGGGTGGCTCCCGCGGCAGCACTGCTCCGATTGTAAAGAGAGCTGCTCTTAACTGCCTACATTTTTTTCAGCTCTGTGCTGCTCCCCACCACTCCCACCCTTAGCCGGCACCAGTTTTATAGGGTAAGGCAACTGCAGACCACGCCTAGAAGATACTTAACTATCTCCTTTCTTTCCCATTAGGTTATTTTTCCTTATCACCAGACGGCGTCCAGATATTTATCCCGAATCCCTACTTGCCTTCTCAAACAACCTTGCAAAACAAACTCTGCATAGTGTGTTTCTGCCATAACTACTTAAACTAAGATCTAATATAGTCCTACAGAAGTCTTGCCATGCCTTCCTACATACTCACCATAAAAATAGCCTTCTCATTAAAAAGCTACATGACTGTAAATCCATGTGTAGTATTCTTACTAATTTCTATTTTTGCCACCCTCAGCTGGCTCGACTCACTTTACTGCCTACCTTCCATGCCCCATCACTTCACCTATCTTGAGAACTCTAGGCTCTCTAACATGCCAGTGCTACCTCATATGCGCCTAGCCACCTCACCACTTCTGGTCCCTTATAAGTTCATCTACCACTTAACCTACACTCTGCATAAATCCACGTGGTGCAACCTCACTTTATCTACTCCTTTCATCCACCGTAAACTGTGGTACCTGCTACTCCTAGCTTTAATGTTAGCTGGGGATATTGAACTAAACCCAGGGCCCGCAAGTAACTTACCCTACTCTGATACAATCTGGAAGGACACCAAGAGCCTCCACGTTGTTCAACTGAATATTAGGAGCCTTCCTCGTAACTTAATGGAACTTGAGGAGTGGGTTGCTCAATATAACCTTGATATCCTTTGCCTATCTGAAAAATGGCTCAAACCCTCTACCCCCAGTCACCTATACTAGATACTGAACTACAACATAATCGGGCCTAACAGGCCGTCATCTTCTATAAATCCCATCTGTTAATATCCCATAATGACTTGCCCACCCTCTCTCACTGTGTTCAAACAACATGAAGTCTTGCTGTATTCTGACAAATGCAGTTAGCCCCAGCCTTTAAACTGCCCCGGAGAACAAAGGGTTAACTTTCTATGCAGAGCATAGAATGCTGAGCTCGAGCTCGGTTGATGTCTCTGTCTGTTTCTCTTTGAACGCTAACCGTCAGATTCTTTACTCCACCTCACTGAACAATCGTTCTGGAGATTCCTCCTGCAGCTTGGTTCGAAAGTCGGTTGAAGTGTCAGTTTACAGTTGGTTTTTAACCAAAATTTATTTTCCGCATAGTCAGTTCAGTCTCTGTCTGCGGTACCATGAGTACTAGATAGGTTTTGTGCTGTTTTTTCTTTGTGGAATTTGTAAAAGTGTAGATCGGTTTGGCTGATCCGATCGGTTGTTAAACCTTGTATCTTACTTTTGTGTGTGGTTACTGGTCCTTATCGGTTCTAAAAAAAAAAAAAAAAAAAAAACATGTTTGTTACATTTTTTTTCCAAGACCTGTGACACGGTTAGGAACCGATAAGGGAGTCTTGCCTGGCGGTTGCCGAAAAAAGGGTAAGTTGGTTAGGTTGGCCGTGTCTGAGAAACCCAAGAAAAAACACGGGCCCACTGGGTTTCAATACTGCAGTGAGTGTGGGGAGGTCTTTGCTAAGGCCAATCCCCACACCACCTGTGTTTATTGGCTGGGGTTTGAACACCTCGATTCAGACTGCCAAATTTGTAAAAATATTCCCAAATCTACCCTTGAGAAGAGATTAGGTAGACTGTGGGAAAAGGAGGCAGAGAAGTCCACTGACCCGGATGGTCAGCCCGGTTCGGTTCCGACCAAACCAGAAGGAGTGCCCTCTGACCAGGGTGATACTTCTACGGGCAAAAGGAGAGCCGATCCCGAGGGTTTGGTTCCGACAAAAAGAAAACGCAAAGAGAAATCGTCCGGTTTGGATCCAGAAGTCCATGTTCCAGCCGCCGAGGAAATAGCCAGAGCGATTCGGATTGTGGAATTGCTTCACCCGGTTCCGACCGATCTGGCACCTTTTGGCAGGGGCTTGGTTCGGTTGGTTCCCCCAGTTCACGATTATACCCCTGAAGAATTTTATGAACCGGAGTTTGAGGATGACGATGGTGATGGTGAAAGTCTGGATGTGCCTGTTGAACCGGACATCTCCCCAGACAGACCTTCAGGTGTATCCCCTCCTAGGCTTTCTGAGTCCCCTTCCCACTTTATGTTCTACAGAAAGGTGGCTGAGACACTCCAGCTTCCTATGGAGGAGGCAATGGAGGATCAAGAGGAGCCTGATTTTGTGGAAATGATGGACATCCCAGAGTCCAGGAGACTGTCTGTTCCCCTCCACAAATCTTTTGAAAAGCAGACACAAAAAATCTTGGTCTTCCAATTCTATACCTCCTGTTGATAGAAGAATGAACAAGAGGTATAAGCTTTCAGGCTCAGATACGGTGTTTTTATATCAGCAATGCAGCCATGTTGGGGTTGTGCAGGCTGCTGCCTGTGATAAGGCAAACATTCCCTTGGCTTCACATCCCCCAGACAAAGACTCCAGGAAGATTAATGCCATGGCAAAAAACAGTACATGGCATCTTCCTTGGGACTCAGGCAGGCAAATTATATGGCCTATACAGCCATGTACCAGAAGTCCCAGTGGGAAACTGTACTGGCACTGGCTAAACAGGCCTCCCCCCAGCTAGCCAAGGAGCTGGAGGAGGTGGCTGCAGATGGGATCGAGGTATCAAAAGTTCAGTTTCATGCTGCTGTGGACTCCAATGATGTGTCATCAAGAGTCATGGCTACATCTGTGGCTCTTCGGAGAATGGCTTGGCTCAGATGTACTAGCCTCTCACAGGATACCCAGGCTAAGGCCATGGATTTTCCTGTAGTGGGTAATTCTCTGTTTGAGGAGCAGACAGAGAATTACATGAAGAAAATGGATGAGTACAGGACCACTTACAAGAGTGCTCAGGCCAAAGAAAGGCAACAGTCTAGGGTCAGGCCTTTTCATAGGCCTTTTTACCAAGCACAGGCCTCTTCTCCCTTTTCACAGAGGGGGTTCTTCAGAGAGAGAGGCAGAAGGAGGATGAGCAGGGCTACATCCATTCCTCAGCCTAAGGCCCCTGCCAAGCAGACACCCTGATGGGCCTGCCAGGGTCGACTCTCCTATACCAGTAGGGGGCAGGCTGACTTACTTCATCCAGGACTGGATGTCTGTTACATCAGACAAGTGGGTCCTGGAAGTAGTAAGACAGGGACTGGTTCTCAGCTTTAAAACATTTCTAAAGATGAGAGCCAGGTCTTTTCCACCTGCAGGTCTCTCAGAAACCCTTGCCCTAGAGGCAGAGGTTTCATCCCTGCTGGTGTTGAGAGCCATAGAGAGAGTACCTACCCTATGCTGGGGCAAAGGTCTGTACTCCAGGTACTCCCTTACCCCAAAAAAGACAGGGGAGTGGCAACCCATCCTAGACCTAAGATACCTAAACAGACCTCTTTTAAAACCAAAGTTCAAGATGGTAACTCTGGGAATAATCTTTCCCTCTCTAAGGCCAGGGGACTGGCTAGCCTCCCTGGACCTCAAAGATGCCTATTTTCACATTCCCATCAGGTGCTCCCACAGAAAGTACCTCAGGTTCGAGTTGCCCTCAGGCCACTATCAGTTCAGAGCAATGCCCTTTGGCCTAACTTCAGCCCCAAGGGTCTTCACAAAGTGCCTGGCAGTAGTAGTTGTCTTTTTAAGGAGGCAAAAGATTTCCATTTTTCCATACCTGGATGACTAGTGGGTCAGTCTCCAGACCAAGTCAGACCTGCAAGTGACCCAGCAAGTGCTCACATCTCTAGGATTTCTTCTCAGCCTTCCCAAGTCAGTTCTTGAGCCTGTCCAGCTTCTTACCTTTATAGGGGCAGAGCTGGATACAGTCAAAGCAGGAGCCTTTCTTCCCCTGGAAAGGGCAAGGGTTCTTGTAGAACTAGCCTCTTCCTTCAGCCTTCAGGTATCTCAACCAGCAAGGCATTTCCTCCAGCTCTTGGGCCACATGGCAGCTTCTACGGCAGTGGTCCGAAGGGCAAGATTCCAGATGAGGGACATTCAGTTCCATCTGAGGGCTTTTTTGATCTCAGAGGAAGGACTCCCTCACCAAACTGATCCCAGTGTCTCTGACCTTGATCCAAGCCCTTCAATGGTGGCAGGATCAGGACAATTTAAGGCAAGGGGTCCCATTTGCCAGTCAGTCTCATTCAGTGGTCCTTACCATGGATGCTTCTCTTCTGGGCTGGGGAGCCCATCTGGGGGCCCTCACTGCCCAGGGACTGTGGTCCCCTCAGGAATCCCCTTCTCCATATCAATCTCCTAGAACTCAGGGCAGTTTTTCTGGCCCTGCAAGCCTTCTCCCAGTCAGTACAGAACAAGGTGGTTCAGTACAGAACAGACACCACCACCACCATGCGGTACATCAACAAGCAGGGAGGCACTCGGTCTACGGCCTTGTGCACAGAAGCCATGAAGTTGTGGTCCCTGGCGTATTCCCTACACACCTCTCTGATAGCAGTTCAACCTTCCAGGGAAGGACAATGTGCTAGCAGATACACTGAGCAGGATCTCACAAGGCCATCACTAATGGTCCCTGGACCCTCTGGTATTGAAGGTGATTGTTTCAAGGTGGGCACTCCAGAGCTGGATGCTGGATCTTTTTGCAGCCCCAGACAATCACCAACTTCCTCTCTTTTGTTGCAGACCCCCAGTCTTGGGCTCAGTCCCCCTGGATGCTCTAGTTCTGAACTGGGAAGGGAAATTTCTGTATGCCTTCCCCTTTCTGTTCAGAGTTTTAGTCAAGATAAGGTCATAACCTTGCAAAGTGATTCTGATTGCTCCAGACTGGGCCAGACAGCCCTGGTACCCCCTGTTGCTGTCCCTAGCAGTCCCTCTTCCCCTGTCTCTTCCCAGGAATTACAACCTGTTAACCTCCTCTCAGAGGAGGATTTGGTACCCCAATCTTCAGTCTCTCAATCTCAAGGCATGGCTCTTGAAGAGTTAGTTTGCAGATTTGCATCTGTCTCAGAGGGTTCTGGATATACTCAGAGCTTCTCGAAAGCCCTCCACCAGACAGACTTATAGCTCCAAATGGAAGAGATTCAACATTTGGTGTTCTAAGAAACATATTTCTCCAACACTGCTGATTTGCCTACAGTTCTGGACTATGTGGTCCATCTTAACGGCCTAGGCCTCAGACCAGCTACTCTCAAGGTACACTTGTCAGCTGTTTCTGCTTTTCTGTCAGTGGGGAAGTCTTCCTCACTATCATCTCATCCTATATTCTGTAAATTTTTTAAGGGATTGCTTCATTCCAATCCTCCCTTTAGAGACCCTACCCCTGCCTGGGATTTAAATGTTTGCATTGCTCAACTTATGCAACCTCCTTTTGAGCCTATGTCCTCAGCAGAGCTTAAGTACTTGACTTGGAAAACTGTGTTTTTGGTAGCCATTACCTCTGCCAGACTTATCAGTGAATTGCAAGCCCTGTCAGTGGAACCTGATTTTATCTCCTTTCGCAGAGATAAAGTGGTCCTTAGAACCAATAGAAGGTTCTTGCCCAAAGTGGTTTCAGATTTCCACTTGAATCAGTCTGTCTCTTCCTGTTTTCTTCACTGATCATTCTTCCTCAGGAGAGAGGAGGCTACACAGTTTAGATGTTAAAAGAGCCCTTAGCTACTACATAGAGCGTACTAAGGGTCACAGGTTTGAGTCCCTCCAGTTGTTCCTCACTTATGGAGAAGTGGGAAAGGGCAATCCTGCCACCAAGAGAACTATTGCCAGGTGGATTGTCTCTTGTATACAATTCTGCTATGAGAAACTGGGAAAGATTCCACCCTCAGGCCTGAGGGCTCACTCTACAAGAGGTACAGCTGCTTCCCTGGCTGCTGCCAGGGATATTCCTCTCTTAGAAATCTGTCAAGCAGCCACCTGGAAAACAGTCCATACCTTTACCAAGCATTACTCTCTGGATATCCAGGCTAGGAGTGATGCTCAGTTTGGCACAGCAGTACTTCAGAGCCTATTCCCAAAGTAGGTTCTGTCCCTCCTCCATGGAGGTACTGCTTGGTAGTCTGCATTTTAGAATACAGCAAGACTTCATGTTTGAAAAAAAAAAAATTACTCACCTTAGTAATTAACGTTTCTTCTATTGGAGTCTTGCTGTATTCTGACCCCCCACCCCCCGCCTCCCCTCTCAGAACCTAGTTTTTGGGAAGTGGGCGGGCAGGTGCAGTGTTGCACCTGAGGGGTGCTCCTTTACACCCTTTGCTTTTTGTTTGGGTGTTTATCTTGTTATTCTTATTTGAATTTTTTTTGTTTTTGGTTTCCTGACTTGAGTCTTCCTTTGGGAATCCAAAACTTTTTGTTGCCAGTTGGCTAGTAAAAAATTTTACAATTTCCACATAGAATAGCTAGTGAGTTTTTGCTCGTAAGAATCTGACGGTTAGATTTCAAAGGCAAACAGGCAGAGACATCAACTGAGCTTGAGCTCAGCATTCTGTGCTCTGCACAGAAAGTTAACCCTTTGTTCTCTGGGGCAGTTTAAAGGCTGGGGCTAACTGCATTTGTCAGAATACAGCAAGACTCCAATAGAAGAAACATAATTACTAAGGTGAGTAATTTTTTCACGCAGTTCTTGCAATCTTACACCTTGGCTCTAAGAAATTACACGTAGTCTGCGCCTACAACCCTCCTGGTGGTGGTATCACCGGTCTTGAGGAACTCCTCTCCCAAGTGGACAATACCATCTGCCGAAATGAAGTCCTCATACTGGGGGACATCAACATATACTGGAGTGGTAAATTAAACCCGTCCTCTCACACCGTGGTGTACAAAGACCCAACCTTCACCAACTAATCAGTGACCCAACAAGGGTTATAGCTCCCCCTTGGTCCAGTACACTTATCGACCGAGCCCTCACAAACTGCCCTGACAGCACAGTCTGTGCAGGTACCCTTGCAGATGCAATAAGTGATCACTCCCCGATCTACTGCATGTGGTGCTCCACTAGTAGACCATTTCCACCGCCAAAACTCATCACCTTCCGCACTCTGGCTGACTTTAACTTAACTCAGTTCATGCATGACCTTGCCATGATAGACTGGGCACCCATCTACACTGCAGCTAATTCACAGACAGCCCTAGACTATTTCCTGGCCCAGTTTGGTCCTCTTCAAGACACCCATGCTCCTCAAGTCGCACGTCGTATCCGTGGAACAAAAACAAAGTGGCTAACTAAAGATCTTCTCACCCAAATAAAAGCTAGGGACAAAACCTGGCGGCATTTCAAGGCCTCAGGGCTTCAGTCCCTCTATAGTGACTACAGGCTACTGAGAAATGCCTGCAAAAGGAACATTCGACTAGCAAAAAGCTCTTTCTGCAAAGACTTGCTCATAAAAGCCGCAGGTGACACCCAAGAAATTCTGGTCAACCATAAAAACCCTGCTTGGAGCTAATCATACGGCTACTGCAGGTGATATGATGTTAAATGGCATACACTGCAGTAATCCGGTGACCATCGCCAACTCCTTCACCTGCCACTTCTCTCACCTGTCTAGCTACCTCACCTCTTTTCACTTCTGGACACACTGTTTCTCTTCCCCAAGGACACTGAACCACTACTGCCACATCCTCCGTTCAGGTTCGGACCATCACAAGAGTCAAGTTCTAAAGCTGCTACTCTCCATCCTGACAGCACTAGCTCGGGGCTGATGGTTTGGAACCAAGGCTACTAAAAGCTGCTGCCCCGTTATAGCTTCCCCCTAACAAAAGTATTTAACCTGTCACTATGCCATGGCTATGTTCCTAATATCTGGAAAATAGCTAAAATTACACCCATTCGTAAAAAGGGTGAGCCTAAAGAAACCGCCAGTTACTGACCTATAGCTATTCTCTCTGTGCTTGGCAAAATTAGTCACAACCCAATCCACAGATTATCTTCAGAAGCATAATCTTCTCTCCTGCTCCCAGCATGGCTTCCACAAAGGCCACAGCACATGTACCGCACTTCTAAAACTCACAAACAACATCTACACCTCCATGGACTCGGGCCTCCTGACCAATGCAGTGTTCATTGATTTAACTAAGGCTTTTGACCTGGTTAACCATACCCTTCTCCTTTCAAAACTGTTTCCTTGGCTTCACTGCCAACGTCATGGCCTGATTTAATAGCTATCTGTCCGACAGGAAACAGGCGGTAGTTTTCAACTCGGCCATATCTGACCTCTCGTCTGTACACGTTGGCATTCCCCAGGGCTCCATACTTGGCCCCTTGCTTTTCTCAATCTTCATTAATGACCTTCCGCTGCTTGCACCCACCTGTTCATCGCTGCTTTATGCGGATGATCTTATTTACCACAGTGCAAGAAATATCTTGGACATTAACCACTCTCTTGCCTCGGACTTCTTAAGTATTCAGTCCTGGTTAACTGAGAAAAACCTTGTTCTCAATACAAGTAAGATGCACTCCATGCTCTTTGGCTCCCCTGCCAGACTTAAAGCTAACCAAAACTCACTCAAAACATCATGTGTTGATGGTTCCCCACTGGTTAGCGCTAGCTTCTTTCAATATCTGGGCATTCTTCTAGACTTGAATCTCTGGATTTCGACCTGGTCATCACCACCACCACCACTACCTGTAAGTCTATCAATGCTAAGATAGGAGGTGCCTACCGCACTAGCTATGCCCTCACTCCATCGGCTAGACTAGCTGTGGCACAAAGCTTTCTGCTCCCAGCCCTGGCCTACAGCTCAGTCACCTACATATCTGCCACACATTCTGCCCTCCATAAGTGGGACACTACCTGTAACACTATCTGCCACTATGCCTCTGCATCTCTACAATACAAACACCATGCCAGCTCTATGCTGACCTAAAATGTTCCTCCCCCTCTGCCCATCGATTCCAGTCCTGTGGCTCACTAATTGATGGTATTGCCAGATCAGGCCTTCCCCAATCCATCGCGCCTCTGCTTCACTCACAGCCCCTCTCCTGTGGGCTCCGATCTACTGACCAAGCCCCTCTCCAAATCCTCAGATGCAAAACCAGTAGGGGTGCATGTGCTTTTTCATACGTGGCTCCAAAATACTGGAACTCCATACCTCAAACTATTCGTCAAGCTCCCACCCATGCTAGTTTCAAGAAACTTCACAGTGATCATCTGCGTGCTGCTAGCCCCTGCACTTGCTTTCATCCACCTTAGACCATATCTTCTACTTGCCCTCTGCACCCCTAGGCAAACCACTCTTCTACTGACACCTTTCTCTGCCTCTCTTATAACCCTCCTTTAATGCTTTCTCTCTTACTGGTCGACTACTGAGGCCCTTGGTAGTCTACCAGTGCCCAAGTTTCATTAGCAAGTGGCCATCATGCTAATAAAAAATCTATTCCAAAAGCTGCCGCCTATTAAGTGTAATTGGGCACTCCCCTGCGCTGTCACTGGCATCTCTTTATCACGCCAGTGAGCGTGGGGGCAGAGCTGGCAGCAGACAAAACAGTAAGTCAATTGAACCCGGTTTGTACAATTTTACGAGGGGCATAACTTTTTAAAGGCAGCATTCTTTGGGGACTTCTTTACATTCACAGACGCCTGTGGTGGTAAGTCATTGTTTACGCAGTGGCAGGGGCAATGCAAGATATGTTGGTAAATCTCTTTAACAGTCTTGGTTCCCACGAGAGTCCCAGCTCAATAATGTCTGCTTTAGGTAGCCTACAGTTAAGGGGAAGTACATTGGTCTTGGAGAGATTCAGTTTGTAAAAGGATAGTTTAGAAAAGCTAGCTGTTTCCATAAGTAAGGTCGGAAGGGATATTTGGGGGTTCTCCAGATGAAGGAGGCGGTCCTCTGCGTAGGCAGAAAGAGCGAACTGCCTACCTTCTGCCAGGACGCCCTGAAGAGCAAGTAAACTACCCAGCCTCCGTATCAGTGGCTCCAAATAGAAATTAAATAGAAGAGGAGATAGCGGACACCCCTGTCGAGTGCCACGTTGTAAAGGAAAGGGGGTTGATAAACATCCATTGCACCAGACCCTGGCCGAGGGTGTAGAGTATAGAAGTCGAACCCAGGTGCTAAATTCTGCAAAGACCCCGAAACGGTGCAGTGTCTCAAATAAAAAACTCCAAGCATCATTAAAGCCAAACGAGTAGCCAGAGTTTTAGAGAGGATTTTCACATCTGAATTCAAGATGGAGATTGGGCGATAGTTCTCTGCAACGAAGGGGTCCTTGCCAGGCTTTGGTACGTGCGGGATTAGTGCTTCTAAAAAAAAAAAAAAAAAAAAGCGGGTCGCTGATTCCTTCTGTAAACCAAAGATTAAAAACACCCACTAGGAGTGGGGCCACCTGAGTAGTACATGCATTGTAAAAGTTATTGGTTAAACAATCCGGCTCTGGTGCTTTGTCAGGAGGCAGTTGCCCAATTACTTTTTCCATTTCGACTAACGTGACCGAGGCACCCTGATGTGTTACTGATGGTGAGGATAATTCTGGGAGGGGAACAGAGTCTAGGTAGGTTGAGATGGCGTCTGCAGAAGGATCTAACCTTGGATCTACAGCATAAAGCTTTTGGAAATAGGTACCGAAGGTCACAGCCATCTCTCTGTGCTGCTAGATTTTTATATTTTCCACTGCATTTTCATTTGAAACCTCTTGCTGAGGTACACTTGCTGTGTCACTCACTGGTTCAGACAACATATACAGCTGAGCTGCTGACATCTGCGTATGTGTGGGCTTGCACATATGCTTCTGTGTGACATAGTACCAGGGTTTATGTCTTCTACAGTACCTTTATTCTGGAACAGTAGTTCACTTAAATTCAGGATGTCGGTGACTGCTTCTGACAGGATTTGATCATCCTCTTCATTCCTATCATTTTCATTACTGTTGCCTTCAATATATGCCTTCTGTGATATTTCTGTCAGTATTTGGTTACTTGACACTTCTTTGTTTTACAGTTGTATGCTGTGACGGGGTTTTGCAGCGCGATTATGGTAATTACGATTCTGGCACGTTTATTTCAGCACCTATCTGTCAGCTGTTGGCTTTGACAGGAATTGGAAATGCAACTGCTGAACTTTCAGTGGCTGTCCATTTGTTTTCTGAGCCTGGCTGTCAGTTGTTAGCAGTGCCCGGGATTGCTCTCTGCCTCTCTCTTTCTCTCTCTCACTACCGTAGTTAGTTTTATTAGTAAACGTGTCTTAAGTTTTTATTGTCATGTTGGATTTTAAATGTTTTTAGAATGTTTTGTACAGTGCCTTGAGTCTAAATGAGAAAGTGCGCTTTATAAAATAAAATGTGAATGAATACATGATTGCTGTACTCCTGACTGCTGTCACTTTTCTATCACCGCACAAGTGTGACAGACGAAATCTCCTTTACTGGAAAACCTATATTCCGGTTGCATGGATAAATCTTGTCTGTATGTGAAGTGGTCTCTCGTGCTGATCACAAATCTGGATTGGTCATTAACTGGACGTTCATGATCAATCCAGTAGTGAATCCCGGGCCAACACAAGCCTATTAATTAGCCTTATAATTCATGGTGGAACACAGCATGCAGTCAGTTCAGGAAGCTGCACAGGGTGGCAGCAGGCATCTTAATGCTTTACAAAGCGCATGTAACGGTGAGATGCCTGTTGCTGTCCTGTGCACCTTGCTGAACTGACTGCATGCTGTGTTTCACCATGAAATAAAGGATTTGTGCATATATTTATGGTTTCAGTAGTCCTTCCAGTATTTGTGATTGGCACCAGTTTTTTTTTTTTTTTACTGGTTGCACCACACTTACTAGGTAGTGGTCTTGTTTGCTCCTCGGTTACCTCCGGATTTTAGACCACACACTGGTAAGTGCCGATGGGTTCTTCTCTGAGCACTAAGGGAATCCAGGCGCAGCACGACAATGGAGCTACCTACTGCAGGAGAAAATGCACAGGAGGGTATCAGTTGTAGCATCACTGACAATCTACTGAAACAACGAGGATTTTATTTATTTATTTAATAAGTCCACATGACATAGAAATACCTATTTCAGGCACGACCCGGGAGAGTGCAATTGAAACAGTCAAAATATAGAATACAGTATTGTACATTACAATAATTATACGGCATAGATAAGGATAGCATACATAGTATACCCCAAAAAAAAAAAAACAGTTTGATGTATAAACTCCGATACTGATACGTCAACAAGTTACCCTGGAAAAGTATGTTCAGGTTGGTAGACTCCGGAGAGGACTAAGAATACTTAAGTTTTTTTTTCATTTGGAAGGGATAGAAGTGACATTTTTGATCCATGGAAGGAGGAGTTAAACTCATCCTCACCTAGATTGTTTAGTTTGATACTGGAAAATTCTTCTAAACAGCAAGTGATATTAACTGCTGAAGTCAAACAAAAAGAAACCATTCTACAACAGTTCGCTGGTTTCCCTGATTTTTGCTGACTGTAAAGTTAAAGTAAGTAAGAGCATAGTCCAAGCTGACGAGAGAAAAAAGAAAAAGGCCCACTAAGGAAAGAAAATTCCTGAGGGATGAGAGGGATTATTTAAATAACTCTGGTTTTGACTGGAAACACAAAAAGACTGACACTCAACCTAAATCAATTTTGAAGAGCAACTGTGGTCCAAGTAGTGTGAATGAAAATGAGTCAGAAGGGGCACGGTTGTATTTTTTGTGTGTGTGTGTGTTTTTTGTTAGATGAAGTCTGCAAATAACCTTCCAAAAAGATCAAGGAGGGGAAAGAGGAGCAGGAAGAGGTTGGGGTGGGAACAAACCCAGACAGCAGCAACAGCAGCCTCAGAGTGGGAACTGCAAGGGCAGGAGGCGAAACAGACCATTGTGATTACTGTGTCTTCACATCCTTCAACAACTGACAAATTGGCCGTGTTAAACCGAGGCCTTAAATGTGTCCCATCCCATGACCTTAATATTTTTTCAGAATACTGTGGACTTGTACAGATTTGCCTGTCTGCTTGACCTGAAGTGTTTTTATAACCGTGTGGATCGAGTGGTTTAGTGTGCACATTTAACAAATTCCTCTGCCATTGTAACACAATGGCAGGATGAAACTATACAACCCTCCAGGAAATTTTTGAACTTGAGTACGCCAACTGTTAGGAATTATGAGAATGTGTTGGACTCCAGCATGCCACTAGACTCCAAAAACCGTCCATATCCATCCATGGAATACCCTGGAGTTTTTGTCTGTGCACGTCCAAGAACTTGACACCAGTAACATTCATGTTGGACAGTCTAGGCAATCCACTATTTTGGACATTTCCCAAGTTCAAGAGCAGGTGTCCTATAATGTCAGGCCATTTGGGGGGGGGGATCAACTTTAATACCCCTATGAATCCAGGGGTGTGCAAATCCTATTGCCCCCTGTCTTGGTCAAGTAAATTTCCTTGAATGACAAGTACAAAAAGAGAGCTAATTTAATTGTAGTGAATAGGTGCAAGTGAAAATTCAGCTATAGTCATGGCTGGGCAAGTCCTAAAAGTTTTGATTTGAACACCCCTTCATGAATCCTGCAGTAGGTATGTTTATGTTTATTAAAGCATGTGAGAGACATCGGTCAGCTTGCTGAGGAAGAATGAGAGATCCCTTTTATGAATATGAATTGGAACAAATTGTAAGTTATTACAGGACTTACAAAATAATAGTTCTATTACTATAAAACAAGTTGACAAGCGAGGTAGTGTAGTATTGATGGACATGGATGAGTATGGACACAGTTGCATATGTGTGGGAAGTTAGTCAGCAGTTTTCAAATAAAACATTTTACAGACCTCTGTCATATTTATGATACCACTGTGGATTTTAAGAAAAAGATTAATCATTTCTTGTGTTGAGCCATGTCTGAAGGGATAATAAATCAAGATACTTGTGACTTCCTAACAACTACCATCCAATGTGCCTTACTATATACATGCTCCCAGAAGATCACAAAAACCTGGAATCTCACCCAGGACGCCTCATTTCTGAGATCAAATCCTTGACAGAACTGTCTCAGTATATGGATTACTACATTTGCCATTTTGTGAGTAGTTTACGTTCTCATGTTAGTAATTCCATGGAGGCCTTGGCCCTGTTAAAGGAATGCCACGTCAAGGAAACACATTTATTGATTACCCTTGATGTGAAACCCTTGTACACCAGTATTACTCAAACTGATGGTTCGGCGGGTCTAGCACACTGTCTGAATTTAGGAACAAGTCCCAGTCCCCCTACTGAGCTTTTGATACACCTTTCCAAATATGTGTCAGAATGTAATGTATTTTTGTTTTTGGGCCAGTTCAGTGGGACAGCTATGGGGGCTATCTTTGCCCCAATTTTGCTAATCTATATTTGTATACTCTTTGCAAAATAACTCCATTAATGCACCATTCAGACTACTGCGACAAAAGTAGAGAAATGTGATTTTAGGGTTTCCTATCCCACACACACAAACCTGAAGCAAATTGGAGGTGGAGTCTTCCTTGAGGTTGTCAACCCTAAAGCTTACCCCATTGTATACACTGCTGAAACATACACACCTGTGTCCATTACATCTGAGCTTTCTTGCTGCCACTGTGGTGTAAGCTTTAGGGTTGACAACCCCAAGGAAGACTCCACCCCTGATTTGCTTCAGGTGGGGAGGGGTTAGGGTTGGAAAACCTAAAATGACATTTCCGTATTTTTGTCGCTGTAGTCTTGACCCTAAATGGTGCATTAATGGAGTTTTTTGGCAAAGAATTTCCATTTTGAGATAGTATAATCGTATCCTCGGGGAAAGCAACCCGTTCAGGACAGCTGTCTGGTTGCAAACATGAGTAGCAAATATCTGTAACGGTCCAGTGACAGGGGGAAAGCTAGACCGCAGAAAGGTCAGAGAAGGGGGGGGTTGGAGTTTCCATACCCCTCGTCCTAGCCAGCGAAAGACATATTTGAACAGTATCCTCACTGGGGGAACTAGGTGGGAAGTGAGGGAAACACTGCTGTCAAGGGGAAATGACAGGGGGAGTGAGGCCACGAGCCAGTTCCATGAGAGGAATGACCCAAAGAGGATGTTGAGCAGAATCTGCAGCGTCCGTCCCTGGGTACAAGAAAAGGGGTATCTGATATATCCAGGAGTGAGAAAGGGGAAGAGAGGTAGGGAAGAGGTAAACAAAGAACAGACAGGTGAACAAGAAGGAATCCGAACATAACCCCCATAGGCAAAGAAACTGCAGTGCTGAAACTCTTCACACTCAGTATACTTAAAAGGTGTTTCCCTGTGCAGGTCCAGCGATGGTAAAGCAGAGTTAATTTCAGGAGGAAACCCGTTCCACACTCCATGCATTTAATAGGTTTTCTCCTGTGTGGAACCAGTGATGGTAATTAAGATATGCATTTTGCTAACATCTCTTCCCACACTCAGTACAGTGAAAAAAAACATGACCCTGTGTGGCTCTGTTGCTGGGAAGTTAAATTTGCAGTAAAGTTGAAACCCTTCCCACACTCAGTACATGTAAAAAGGTTTTGCAGTGTGGATCCTTGGTAGTAAGAAGTGATTTTTGCTTGAATCTCTTTCCGCACTCTGTACACTTAAGGTCTGCCTCCTGAGTGAAGCAGCTGGTGTTCAGGAAAGCCAAATAAGTGGGTGGGTGGTTGGGGGATCTCAATATGTGCAGCCTCCCTAAGGGGAAAGAGCTAACAGAACAAATTGTGAGTGGGCACCTAACACTGGTGCGGGCAGCGAGACAGTGCCGGTGCAGTAACCAGGACAGCCCTCAAACTATAATGAAAGGAAAGAGAGACTAGATATAGGAATGGGACCACTCGGGGGTAGTCTTGTAATGTTAGAGGGCCATAGAGGAGACTAACAAATGGAGGGCAGATCATAGGCTGAAGGCAAAGGAGGGGCGCCGTTGGAAGGGATAGTTGCATGCTAACCTGGCCAGGAGACTAAACAAGTTTAACTAGGGCCAAATACCCTGAAGCGCCAAAAATAAGGAAAGACATTGCAGTCAGATAGTTGCTACAGTGCAGAGAGCAGACAAAGTAGGGGCGGGATGGTGGGGGAGAAGGGAGACGAAGGACCAAAGAGAGCTGAAATACAAAAGGGAGGGGGGGGCCAAACGTAGAAACAAGTGAGGGAGGGGGGAAAGAACATAGCATGACCAGGCTGCTAGCATGAAGTTGTGGCTGATCCCAGTGTGGGTTTAAATACTATAACAGTCAGATTTGTAAATTGAAATGGAGTAGCCACATGGACAGTGGTGAGAATGCACAAGGGACAGACCTGGGTGGACTGGAAAGGAAGCAACTGAAGCATGTATGGGAGGTACAGCAGCTGTCCTAGGTTGAGGGTGGGGGACCAGAGGCAGACAAAAACACAAGTGGGTGGTGACAGGAAGGGCAAAAGGAGTCCGGCTTGGACAGGGGACCCAGAGGTGTATGACCAAAATCAAGCAGTGACGGGAATAAAGTCACCTTGCACCATGGTGGGGGGAGTGAGGACATAGAAAAAGGCAGAGTAGCAGAGAAGTGGAAGAGATGAAAGGCCGAAGGAGGGTAGAGTAAGGAAAGTGAATAGGGAACAAGTTCAGGTAAAGGCATCCCATGACTGAAGCACAAAGAACAAATAGTGCAGGAAACTCCCAAATGGACCATACAGAATGACAGAAACACAGGGGACTATGTAAAATGGGGCACAAGGCAAATTGAAAGAGCCACTACTGGGGGGAAAAGCAAGACGAGAGCTCATGGACAAGGAGTAAGCCAGGACCCTTATGATCCGAGGGAGGACTAAATGGGTGGAGGCAATGGGCAAGACAGGGTGAGGGCAAGGTATAAAAAGCATGGGGATTGGGGAGATGGGATGAGACTGGCAGGATAGCCGGTAGCAAAAAGAAACCGGGTCAGGAAAGTGAGAGTTGTAACAAGGTCGAATAGAGGCTAATTGCCGCAGTCCCCAATAAACTATAAACAGAAGCAAGGTTCATTCCAACAGATATGCTCGACCCCTCCCCCACCCACTAGAAATGGTGCCAGCAGGTAAAAAGGAGCACAGAAGGTTTGTCCGAGGAGGCTTGCAGGGGGACACAAACAATCCTGTTGAACATCACAGAAAGCTGAATGAGGGAGAAAGGACATTTTAAAAGGGGACCTGATCCCTTGCAACACCAACCCCACACCGAAGATGATAGCAACAGCCAGGGAACCAGCGTTGAGGGACGGAAAACAGCCCAGCCGACATGACAGCTATGGAGTGACCTCTCAGAGGTAGGGCAGAGTAAATGGGAAGTAATACAGAGTGCCCTAGGATGTGTCTTCGCTTAATAGTTGACTCAATAATATGTAGTTGGGTCCCAGGGGGACACAAATCACGGCAAGCACTGAAGTGTGCCCCCGCCTATGGGGTAGCACCACAGACAAAACCCTCTGTGTCAGAAGCAAAAGACCGAATGATTTATATAGCAAAGTAAAACCCCCTCCCACCCATATCCCAACAAGAAAAACAGATAAGCTGATCACTACCGTAACATTGACATGTCGGGGAGCGAGCAGGCACTACAGTAAAGTGACCCCCAATACAGTCTGCAGAGCCATACCGGTTGGTCTCAGTCCACCAGGTAACCAGGCTTGATCTTCCAGAAACCATGATCACAACATGCAGTCGGAAAGGCAAGGTCACTCAATAAGCAGCAGTCTTACCAGCAAATTAGGAACCCGGTAAACTTCAGGTGGTGAGCCATTGGCAGAGAGATGTAGAAGCTGGAGCCTCACAATGCTTCCCTTTCTTGATGCTAAGGTCAGTGGCTGCCGGAAATGCAAATTATTATTGGGGTTGGGGGATGCCACTGGACACCAGGGAAATAAAAATTAACAGGGACGACAATTGGAGGGTGAGGGGTGGCACTAGACACCAGGAAATACAAATTACTAACGAGGACAGTGGTTGGAGGGTGTGGGGTGGGGTACCACTAGTCACCAGGGAAATAAATATTTCTGTTTGGACTCTGTACAAAAATGTTCGTATGAACGCAAATATCATACGAAAAGTTTTGTACCAAGTCCAAACAAAACAAGCGGAAACAAGTCACGAAAAATCATTTTAAAATGTAGCAAAAAACACGTTCGGGGGTCATTTTTCCAACAGTTAAGTGCAGAATCCACCTAACGGGGTCCTAATGAGCCAGATAGATGATGTTGATCTCTCCATAGGATGTCATTTTTGTGGCTTTTGAGTTTTTTCTTATTAAATGGAAACAAGATGGTGGCAAATGAAAAAGGAATTTTTCACATGAGAGGATTCACCAATACGAAAAAAGATACTTTTCCGTATAACCCAATTCTTGTTTTGTTCTCTACAGCTAACCTGAAAGTGCCTACTAAGCATGCTCGGAACTGAAATTTTAAAAATCAGTAACTCTGGAATGGGATTAGTATTTTTTCATCCGACTAGCAAAAGGCACATCTGTGGGCCAAGCCTTTCCTGCCCTGAAAATTTCGGACCAAAATTCGGTAACACTTAAGTGTCATTAACTACACTATACTGTAACTAGTGTAAAACTACACTAGCTACTACTGTATGTAGTTGTTTAGTTTCACAGTTGCATGTTGTGTACTTACACAATTTGTATGAAGAAATAGTTACACTTGCAACTTCCCTTCAGCACAGTCAATTCATTCTAACAAGAAACTACACATCTAATAGCGGTTGCAGAGTGTAACAGAAAATTTATTGTGGAACTACCACTTTGTCTTCTGGCAGTATGTAAATGTTTTCTTACAAGGGCAACTACATGTTATAGTTATTGCAAATTGTAACAGCAGATCTAGTTTGAAACTACTATGTTACTAATGTTGGCATTATTAAATTTGTTCTTGTGTAACTACACGTGCACTGTTTCAACAGCCTGTCTGTCTGACCTTAAGTTTTTCTGTGCGATTACCTTTTAACTAAAGTGTAATCGGAATGATAAATAAAATGGGATCCATATGATTTCCTGAAATGTCTTTGCCCGACATCGGTTTCCCGATAAGTACGGTTTACTGCAGCATTGTTTGCCACCAAGTTTTTGCCCGACAACATTGCCGTGGTCTGGCAAGAACTTGTCTAGTATGATTACCCAACATATGGTGTACCACATAGATACAGATTGACAGTGGGAACCATATGTTCATACAATACAGAGATACGATTCAAGTAATAATTTCAATAGCACATACCTGGGTAAAGCCATCCATCCATCAATGGATGAACAATCAACCCTTGTTTATTGCATCAGGGAATTCAACTTTTGATGCGTTGATAGCAGCCTGTTCAAAATTTGTCAGTATGTATTTTGGTGACAGGCTGAAATCAGACTCATCAGCGGCATCATTTAGATCCTGGAACAGTTGCAAATAACATTCATGCGATTTAGCTGACATCAGTGCATAAGCTAGTGGTACAATATGGCATGTGTCAGCAGTATTTACTGGGGCATGAATGGAGTAGAACTGGTGGGAAAGTGATGGCATCATTCGAAACGTTCCATCCATGAGCCATAAGTCAGCGGTGCTTAATTTCTCTAGATTTCTTTTGGTGCTGAACAGCAAAACCTTTTCTGTGCCACATACAGAATTTTTTAAAAGAAATTGATGCCCATTCACAACTTGTAACTCCAGTTGAATGTTATTGTCCACCAGTGTTCAGGGCTCTACAGGCGTGTTCTCTCTTCATGCCCATTTCACTACTTGCTGCAGGCACTGGCGGCTGGGCATGTTATACCTCACCTCCGCTGATACTTTTTTGCAAGTTCAGTTTGAATTAATGTCATTAGTGCTCACGGCTCTTGATTTCAGTGAAGCAGCTGTAAGAGCTATATGGCTATCATTGGCATTAGGGGCGTGATTGTGAGTAGCAGTGCTTCTTAGATGGTGTTGACAGCCGACCAGTACTGTCGATGCTCAGCCATGACACCCAGCCGATTTTTCTGAGCTGACAACACCAGTAGAATAAATTCCCCCTGCTCCTTTCTTTTACATACAAATACCCCGCCACTGAGAGCTTGTCATGTCCTCTTTTTGATGGTACTACTGAGCCAAACGCAGTTTCTTCACGGCTCATTTCGGCTAAATTAGACCGAGCAGAAAAGAGACTGCAGTACTACAGATTCTTTTATTGTGGCTGTATTGTAATTGCCTGTAATTACAGGTCGATCACATGACTGTGTGTGTGACATCAGATCTCGATGAGCTTTATCACCTGGCTCAGGTAATTCAGACTGCCGTCTTGCTTGCTTGATGAATGTTTACAATGCGTGGTGAGACAGGGTTAAACAACAGTTATGTTTAGTTGGTAGATCGTGTGTCGGTGAAAATCAGCACCAGGATAACTACAGTCAAGCAATCACAGGCGGGGAAAAATTTGACAGGTAACTATATGTCGGGAAATCATACTAGACCCACTAAACTAAGATTACAATGTAACTTCAGTCTGCTACATTTAAATGCACTGACTGGCAACTCTTTAGATGACGAGCCATGTCTGCATTCCAGTTTTTCATGAAATTACAGGTTAGTAAACATGCAGTCTAATATTGTGAATTGTTATATAACTGTACACAAAATAATTTCATTTGCATAATTACTAACTGGTGTTGTAACAACATTGTGGCTAAAAACTAATGGTATTGTTTTTGCAGTTAATGCTTAGGTAATGAGTATTTGCAACTGTGCACACCTACAATTACTGAATGTCAATACTATAGCTGCGATGCAAGTTCTCATTCAGAAATCATGAACGTATTGATTACTAAACATGCAATCTAATATTGGACCCTGTTCACATAGGCAGCCGGTAATATGTCAGATGTGCATACCTAGGCCTGGCAATCAAAAGCAGCCATCCAATCAGATGGACTGCCCACCAGCAGACTGAATTGTGCACTCTGTGTGGCATGGGGAATTGTGGGTTATGGCTGGTCCTCCCAGTACTGCTGTTTTCCAGTAAGGGGACTTACTGGTATGCCTGTGTTCACCGCCATGCCCCAGTCCTCATGGTGTAATCGGAGGGCTGGGGTAGCTTGGTGTGAAGGATGGTTTCATGGCCACCACCCCGTTCAGCTGGTTGGAAGGGCATGTAGTGACTAAGGAATGGCCCCTGCTTGTGCATCCGGCACCACCCACCACCACTTCACACAGCAGATTGGGGATAAAGCATACTATGTACACAAACCCCCGGCAGCGTCAGTACTGGGGTGTGGGTCAGTGCCACAGAAGCAGCACATTTCTTCATGACTACAGCACTGTCACAACTCCTTCAGGGCTCTTGAATGCACAAGACCTGAATTTATATGTAGTTACACTTGTAAGAACAAATGTATTAATGCCAAAAGTAGTAACATAGTTATACAGTAGATTTGCTCTTTAAAATTTGCAATAGGCTGTTACATATGTAATTTTCCTTGTAAGAATAAATTACATCATGCCAGAAGAGATACAGTGGTAGTTGCACAACAGATTTTCTGTTACGCTTTGCTACAGCTATTAAATGTGTACTTACACTTGTTAGAATTAATTGATTTGTACCGAAAGGGAGACAGTAGTAGTTGCACGTGTAACTATTACTTCATGCTAATAGCATAAAGTATGCAACATGCAAATGTGAAACTAGTTAAAATCTACATTGTAGTTAGATGTAACTGCAGTGCAGTTGTACTGTAGTTACAGTTTAGCTAATGACATTGTTACCCAAATTTCTAAACTGTCTTGGCATTAGAGGTGGACAAAGAAAACCAGCAAAAACAAAAACCACAAATCACATTCTAGGGACATGGATATGTTGTTCATCCACACTGTCTGGCAGGTATCCTTGCCGCTTTAAATCTTGCTGGAAAGTCATCAAGCTGGCTCCTCCCACCCACCCGGGTGGTAAAACTCTCGGCTCCGCCCCGTGACGCCAGATCTTCCTTACCGCTTGGAAGCTCAGGTTCCCTCCTTAACGCTCTGCGTATAAGACTGGTTCCTAATTCTTTGGTTTTCCGAATTTAAAAGTTTTTTGCTTAAAAGACTTCGGTCTTCTATCCCTCGCGGCTGCGATGGACAGATCGACTCCCGGTTTTTGGCGGTGCCCTTGTGGGCAGAAGATGTCTCGGACCGATCCGCACTCCACGTGTGTGTACTGTTTAGGGCCTCGAGCACGCACCCGCAGGCTTGCGACCTGTGCTCTTCCTTCTCAGCCTACGTCCTCGAAGACCGCTGCCCGTTTACAACTGGCGCCCGAGAAACTTTTTCCACGGTTAAGTCAAAGAGGCCCGGTCGGCGGTTTCCTTGGCGGCGGGCTCAGCGGATCAGCTAGAGCAGATGATCACCCTCGAGCGGCGCGGGCGCATCTTCCTCAACACGCGGCTTTTATTCCGCTTTCCTGGGTTCCTCTTGCACAGCTTCTTTTAAGGAGCTTTGTCTGTCCCTCTCCACTAGGGGAGAGGGACCAACGTCTGCTGGACCTTCTTCTTCTCAGTCCAAGAAGAAAGACAAGGGTAAGTCTCTTTGTCGACGCTTGGAAGCGGGAAAGGTCCCTCTCTCGAGTTGTCGGCCATCGACTGCCGCGATCGCTCGCCGCCACTGGTCTCACGGTGTCCCCGCCAGGTCAGTTGACCGAGACTCCCATCAGCACAGTCGAGATCTTTCTCACCCGTTGACGGTTGTCGACCGGCGGCTTAAAACTCTCTCCCCGTTCCCCGGTGGGAGTTGAGGATCCTGGCTTGCCAGTGCCTCCAGTTCCGGAGCCCTTGGGTGTTCCCTCTGAGCCGAGGGAGGAGCCGGTTCCACCCGTCCCCTCTCCGCACAGTCCTCGGAAAAGCCGAGGTTCTCGGTCTCAGACTTCTTCGCGGTCCAGCCGATCCCGCCATCACAGGCGGTCTCTGTCTCGGCACCGCGGTAAGCGGCGCCGCCGCTCGTCCTCTTCCTCCTCCTCGGATGAGGGGAGGCTTCGACGCAAGTTGCGTCGATGATATGAGGACCTCATGTGGCAACAGCTCCTTTTGACCGGGAATAAGCTGACGCAGTCACCTCCGGCCATTAAGTGGCTGTCACCGGAGCGACCGAAACAACCCCCCATTTTACCCGAGGAGCCTGTTGTCAGGCCGGTTGTTCGGCCAAAACCAGTTGCTCCACCGATTCCGGTGGAACCTCCGCCTCCACAGCCGCGGTTTGGGGCTCCGACCAAGAATTCTCGGTCGGCTCAGGGTCTGCCCCATAGGCTGTCAGTCACCCTCAGGCCCGAGGCAGCTCTTTGCGGACTCTTCAGAGTCCGACGACGATTCCTCCTTCTTCTCCAAGCGAGTGGACTTGGAGTCCTCTGGAGGTCAGTCGCTGGATGACAGCCCTTCATCCTTCCTGGGGTTGCTCAGACTCATCTCGGAATCCACCGGGATGCAGCTCGAGCCCGTATCCAAGCGGGCCAAGTATCCCCTCACGGAGATATTGGACTGAGGGGATTCCCCTGCGGAGGCCTTCCCTGTGGCTGAGGCCATTGTGGGCCCGGCCTTGGAGCTCTGGCAGCGTCCTGCTTCCTGTCCTGCGCCTTCGGCCAGGATGGCCAGGAAGTATGCGGTCCCTACCGGTTCCCTGTCCGGTTTCTCGGAACATCCCTCGGCCGAGGGGTTAGTTACCGACAGCGTTTTCCGGCGTGCCGGAAACGCTAGGGACGTGGACAAACCTCCCGACAAGGAGTCCAAGAAATTGGACTATGCCGGGCGAAAAGTCTACGCTGCGTCCTCCCTTGGCCTTCGTCAGGCCAGCTTGGCCGTACTGATGGCACATTTTTCTCACACCCTGTTGGGCTCCCTGGACGAGGTGGTCCCTCATCTCCCGGCTGACCTGTAGACCACGGTCAAGCAGGTGCGGGACCAGGGCAGGGTAGTGGCCAAGCAGCAACTTCAGACCGCTTTGGACATCGGTGATTCATGCGCCAGGTCAGTAGCGGCTGCAGTGGCTATGCGCCGTCGGGCATGGCTGAGGATATCCACCTTCACAGCGGATACCCAGCACAAATTGGCGGATGTCCACTTCTTGGGGACCGACCTCTTCGGCCCTGGAGTGGAAGGCCACCTCCAGAGGATCGAAAAGTCCAATGCCACCTTGGACTCGGTATCATCCGCTCAGAGGGACAAGGGCTGCAGACCTCAACCCAAGCCTTTGCGTCCGCCTGCGCCCGCACGCCCGCCCAGCAACACCAGGTCCAGCAGGCGCCTGGCATCCCAAACCCAAGCCTGCGGCTTCCTCCTCAGGAAGCAGGGAGGTAGCCCAGGCGGTCCCTCGGCGGTCCCTCCTCCAAGCCTGCACAGTGACGGGTTGAGGGTGTCGCCCCAACCTCGTCACCTCACCCCAGGTTCCCCCCGTGGGGGGACGGCTCCGGTACTTCCTTTCCGCCTGGTCTGCTATTACCACAGACAGGTGGGTGTTGGAGGTGGTAGGAAAGGGCCTGCCTCTGGAGTTCGAGCAGGCCCCACCCTTCAGAGCCGTCGCGCCTCGGGGTCCGAAGCCTCACTGTCAGCTCGCCAAGCCGACATCGCTCTGCTCCTCAAGAAGGAGGTGATAAGAGAGGAGGCGGACCCTCCCTCAAACCCGGGGTTCGTGTCCAGGTACTTCCTGGTTCTGAACCGGACGGGGGGCTGGCGCCCCATTCTTGACCTACATGACCTGAACAAGTTCCTAAGGTCTCGAACCTTCGGATGGTCACTCTGGCTCAGATAATCCCATCCTTGGAACACGACATGTGGTTCTGCTCTCTGGACCTACAGGATGCGTTCTTTCACGTCCCTATCCGTCCGTCCCATCAAAGGTTCCTTCGCTTTCGAGCAGAAGGTTCCCTTTTCGAGTTCCAAGCCATGCCCTTCGGCTTATCTCTAGCTCCCAGGGTCTTCACCAAATGCATGGCAGTGGTGACAGCATTCCTGCGGCGCCGAGGGGTCCGGGTTTACCCTTACCTGGACGATTGGCTGATAGCAGCCCCTTCCAGACAGGAGGTGGAGCGGTCCAGAGACCTGGCCCTCGAGGTTTGCTCTCAGGTCGGCCTCCTCATCAACGAGGCCAAGTCGGAACTCGAGCCGAAGCAGGTGATTCTTTTCATCGGGGCAGAGCTCGACTCTCTTCGAGCCAGAGCACGGCTCCCGGCGGACAGGGCCGAGGTTCTTTCCTCCTTTGCCCAGTCATTTCTGGTTGGGCAATTGCGCCCTGCCCGGGACTTCCTGCGCCTCCTGGGTCTCATGGTGGCCTGTACCAGCGTGGTCCGTTGGGCCCGCTGGAACATGCGCCCCCTTCAGTGGGGGCTGGCCAGCCAGTGGTCACAACGCTGCGATCCATTGGACCAGCTAGTGACGGTGACCCAGGGGATGTGGAACGCTCTCCAGTGGTGGACCATTCCAGTTCATCTGCAGGAGGGCATCCCGTTCGTCCGCCCCGAGCCGACGGTCTCTCTATCGACCGATGCCTCTCTGATGGGTTGGGGTGCCCATCTGGGGGAACACCAAGCGCACGGCCTCTGGTCCCCGCGGGAGTCCCGATGCCACATCAACCTGCTGGAGCTCCGAGCGGTCCGCCTAGCTCTCACCGCCTTTGCTCCGTTTCTTCGGGGTCAAGTGGTCCGGGTCCAGAACGACAATACCACCGACCATGTACTATCTAAACCGCCAGGGCGGGACGCGCCCATGCTCCTATGCAAGGAAGCTCTCCGTGATCTGGTCACTGTGTGCAGCCTGGAGGGGATCTCCTAGCCATTCATGTGGCAGGAGCCCAACACCCTGGCCGATGCCCTAAGCCGGATAGGGGCTGCCTCCCACGAGTCGCTCTCCCGCGGAGGTAGTACGAGATCTATTCTCCCATTGGGGCACACCTCAGGTGGACCTGTTTGCCTCCAGGGAGAATCGAGTTGAGGCTGTTCCATGCCCGCCCCCCCTCAGCAGGGCTCTCTGCAGGGGGATGCCTTCTCGAGGCCGTGGACCTCGGCCTCTTCTACGCCCTTCCCCTGTTCCCCTTGATACATAAGGTGCTGCTCAAAGCAAGGAGGGACAAGGCGCAGGTGATTCTGATAGCCCCAGACTGGCCCCGCCAGTTCTGGTACCCAGATCTCCTCAGCCTCAGCTCCAGGCTTCCGAGGCAGCTTCCAGCTCGCCCGGACCTGCTCTCAGTCAATCAGGGGAAGGTATTCCATCCGGACCTTCAATCCCTGCACCTGACGGCCTGGTTCCTGAGCGGCTAGAGTTCCAGGCCTTGGGTCTTTCCAATGAGGTCCTCAACGTAGTTGAGGCGTCCCGTCAGGAGTCGACCAGAAAATGCTACGCCTTCAAATGGAAAAGGTTTTCCATTTGGTGTCAGGGCAAGGGCCTGGACCTTCCTCCTGTTCCTGGCGCAGCATATTGACTACCTGTGGTCCCTTTCTCAGCAAGGGCTTAGGTCGACGACCCTTAAGGTGCACCTGGCAGCCATCTCTGCTTACCGGGTGCGGGCCGGGAAGCAGTCTGTGGTGCAGGAGAAGGTGGTCTGGCGCTTTTTCAAAGGCCTTGATCACATTTCCCCTCCGGTGCGAGAACCTCCACCTCCGTGGGATCTACTGCTGGTACTGGCAAAGCTCATGGGCAAGCCATTCGAACCAATGCACAGGTGTGAACTCTCTCACCTGTCGTGGAAGACTGCCTTCTTGGTGGCTATCACGTCAGCCAGAAGGATGGGAGAGCTCCAGGCGCTTTCCATCGAGTCTCCTTACCTGGTCTTCCACAGGGACAAGGTTGTCCTGCGCCCCCACCCGAAATTCCTTCCGAAGGTGGTGTCGGAGTTTCACCTTAACCAGGTGCTGACTCTGCCGGTGTTCTACCCCAATCACACCTCGAAGGCCAAATATAGGCTCCATACTTTGGACCCTAGAAAGGCGCTCGCTTACTATAAGGAGCGCACGGCTGAAATTCGGGGAGAGGTTCGCCAGCTGTCTGTCACCTACGCTGAAGCCGCATCTGGCAGACCTGCAGCCAAGCGGACGATAGGCAGGTGGGTCACCTCCTGCATAGATCTCTGCTATAAGTTGGCGGGCATGGAGCCTCCCAGAGGGATAAGAGCTCATTCTACCCACCATACTGCTGCATTGGTGGCTGCTTCCAGGGACGTCCCTATCCAGGAAATCTGCGGGCTGCTACCTGGAAGTCAGCACACAACTTCATCACCCATTACCACATCGACCTTGAGTCACGCCGGGATGCTGGTTTTGGGGCCTCGGTTCTCCAGTCTCTCTTTCCCAAGTAAGTATCGGGAGTGTGTGTCTTGCCTCCCTCCTCCCGGAGAACTGCTAGGAGTCTGCCAGACAGTGTGGATGAACAACATATCCATGTCCCTAGAAATACAGGTTACTCACCTGTAACAGGAGTTCTAGGAGCGGTATATGTTGTTCATCCTGATCCATTCACTCCCGGCTGCAACGCACTACCTGAGCTTCCAGCGGGCCAGATCTGGCATCATGGGGCGGAGCCGAGAGTTTTACCACCCGGGTGGGTGGGAGGAGCCAGCTTGAAGACCTTCCGGCAAGATTTAAAGCGGCAAGGATACCTGCCAGACAGTGTGGATGAACAACATATACCATTCCTAGAATTCCTGTTACAGGTGAGTAACCTGTATTTTCTCACTATCCAGATCTCATAGTCCCTATATCCTATCGGAACGAAAGTTGGCACGTCAAGAGATCTACCCCCACAGGACTGTGCATGCAAAATTTTGTGCAATTCCATTGACCAGGGGGTAATTAAGGTGCAAAATTTGGGGTTTAATATTAAACGCCCTACTCGACCCTAACTATATATAATGCATGTAAACATATGAATGGGCCAGCAGATAACTACCTTATGGCCTATCTAGTCTGCTCAAGTGTGTAGTTCCACTCTGTTTAGAGAGAACTGCACTCCCTCCCCATATCCCCCTTGACCACTCTCTGATACCCTCTCCACCTCTTTACCTGCAACTTTCCCCCTCACCCAACCTCTGTGAAGCTGTCCATTCTTCTTGGGGATAACACCTCCTCCGGCAACTTATTGCACCTAGCTAACACTTGGTGGAAACAGTGCCTCCTCATCTCCCTCCTGACCCACCTTCCCCCCACCAGCTGTATGCTATCCCCCCCCCAGTGACCTTGTTTCTTTTCCTTTAATAGGTGTAGTAAAGAGTAACAGAAAATCTACTCCTAATAACGAACAAAGTTTAGATTTATTTTATAGTCCTTAAACATCTCTGTTACATAGCTAGAAAACAGTGCAGAGTTTTAATGAGAAAGAACTGACAGCTGTGATACAGACAAGATGATTTCTCACAAACATTCATACCACTTCAGTACTGAAATTCAAATGATCAATTTGTTATAAGAACAGAATGATAGATTTTAAGCTAATCTATCTAAGCACAAACCAGATAAGTTAGTAAAAAACTTGGAGAGACAACAATTGGGTCTGTAGACTGCTCTGACTGGGAAGTGCAAGAGCTTCTTCAGTTAATTAGGGACTTAACTGCTGAAGCAGCAGGCTAGGCCAAAATGATGTCATCACTCCACAAGCCTCACTGATAGGGACAGAAAAAAACTTCACTGCTTTCAGTTCCTGCAGAGCACATTAACAAATGCTGATTTAAAGAAAACCACAAAACCAAACGGCGTGACATTTCCAAAAAACACTAATCATGACACAGGGAATTGAATTCAAGTGAATTCAAGCTTTTATTAAAAATATCCATTTGATCTTTAAGTACTGACTATATAAATTCTCAAATAGCAAGCCTTTAAGCCTTTGATAGGTAGGCTTTTGGGGGGATTGTGAATTGATTTTAAAATCAAATGAATTGTTGCTCTTTGAAGTACATTTCACTTGTACATAAACTGCAGAACTTTAAGCCCCATAACTAGAGAATGCAATACAACCAGTTGTATTAGGTTCATAAACCCTAAGTGTGTGTATATGTGTGTCAGTTTTCTAAGCTCTTGACCAAATTAAAAGCAGCCAGAAATTGCAAAATAACATCAACATTTAATGTTTTCTGAAAATTGTGGAATTTTGTGGTATATTTTTGCAAGCTATAGTCATACATTTTGCCCAGCCATACCCTTGCGCTGTCATATAGGAGTAAAGATAAAGCTGGGTGGAGTGGTAATAAGGTAGCATTCATAGGGGGTTCCATAGTAAAAGTACAGTGGTACCCCATGTCAGATACCCTCATGTCAGTTAGTGTCTCGGGTGAAGAACCAGCAAGAAGAGCCGAGGCCACCACTGTGCAGCAGCTCTTAAAATTCAGTTTTTTATATATATAGTGGGAATCTCCCCCAAGAGTCTTCTGAGTGGGAGGAGGTCACCAACCGCACGGGAATAACTAAAAAGACGCACACTACTCAATTTGTGTAGACTGCTTCCCACCCCCCCGCCCCAATTTCAGCCTTCTGTTGCTAGCCTGATCCTTCCCCAGTTGCCCACCCTACCTAAAATACTTGTCACTCACCACCAGGACTCCATCATCACTCATGCTGACTAATAGCCCAGAAACCAGGCAATTTGTTGTCTCCCCCCCCCCCCAAAAAAAAAACAACACCTTATTATTTTTGTTTTGTGTGGGAGTTTCCCACTTGGGGGTCACAAAACTAGCTGAACTAACTGGAGGCCTCCAGAAATAGTGCAAAATGCGCTAGCTATCTTCTCTCCTCCCCTCCGAATTTTAAGCCCTGTGCTGTAGCCTGTCTTTTTGCAGTTTGCCAGATAACAACTAGAGCATACAGACTAAATGGCTTGATGGAGGCACATGCATGTGCAGCATTGTTTCTGTACAGTGCTACCTGCTGAATCTTTTAACAACCCTGCAGAAAACCATGTGTACTTTTAGCATTTGAAAACATGGCACAAAGTGACACCAAGCATTACAACTAGTTGTAACTAATGACATTTGTGATAGAAGTATATGGATATCTTTAGTCATGATAGAACATGAAGCTGGGTGTCACTGTAGCAAAA
Source organism: Neoceratodus forsteri (assembly GCA_016271365.2). Taxonomy (NCBI): domain Eukaryota; kingdom Metazoa; phylum Chordata; order Ceratodontiformes; family Ceratodontidae; genus Neoceratodus; species Neoceratodus forsteri. Next base: position 1,061,671,372 of record CM057458.1, on the reverse strand, counting down.
GTGTTTCAGTGACATTTTAGTTCCATGATGTTTGTGCAGGTAAGGTGATTTTTTTTTTTTCCTCTCCTGCCTGCAGTATAAGTTAAATAAATGTGATCTGTAGTCAAGCAAAGATGGACTACAGTCCTTCAATGAGTGAGGGGTATGCTCCTGGTACTAAAAAGAAGTCCGGGGGGGGGGGGGTTTAATTAAACTATAGGGTAAGGGAGGCAGCTAGTGCAGAAGTCACCAGGAGCTGGATGCATGGGTTCACCAAGGGGAGAGCAGCTGGGCTGAGTAATGTAAGAATAGAAGACCACCAATTGATACAAGAAAGCATACAGGGGTAAAATCTCACTTGAAACCAAGTCATATGAGAATCTCACTCTGCAAAATTGATTGCTCTGAGCATCCAGTGCAATTGGAAGTCCAGGACTTAGAGGATCTCAGAGCCCTGGTAGGGGGTAGACGTGGCTGGGGAACCAAGAAGGAGACATTTTGACTATGGCTATTCCTAAGGATAGGTGCTACAGGAAAAAGAGTAGGTCATCCTCTTTTGAAGTAACGGTGTCTGTGGAAAAACAAGGAGGATATCAGTGTGTTAAGCAGGTTCTCTGAGTCCATATGGTTGAGCTCGGAGAATAAAGCAGGGTGGGGGCAAAATAGCCACCCAGAAAGGTACAGGACTGTAAACAGCTCAGAACAGCTAAGTCGATTCGGTGGTGATAAGTGTTTTGTGAAAGTTAAATTCCATGGGTGGAATTCTAGTGACATAACCTATTACGCATCCATAAATTTTTGAGCAAATTTTGCCAATTAGTAATTAGCGAAATTTACACTGTAAATGTTTACCTACTAAACCAAATTTATCCAGTTTGTTAGATTTCCAAAACCTATCAACACATACTATGCATGTCAGATTTTGGGTGTATACACTCAATAGCACCAAGGCCCCAAACATTCAAATATTTAGAAAATGATCACAAAATGTAACAAATTGTGAAATGATAAACCCATTTGACTTACAATTTACTAATCCAACTATCGCCCTATTTAATTGGTATTTTCTAAAACCCTTCCAGGACAGTCATATGGCATTTTTCAGTTGTCTAACTCCAAACGTGGCATAGTTGTATGCAGAGAAATATGTTAGAAAATTCACAAAATTATAAATTGCCAAACTTTGAGGTCCTGTATAATTTTCACACCACGAATCCAGTTGTCATTAAATGTGGTGTCTCCTTACAAAATGTAATTGCACCAAATTGCTGGCTTGTAGCTGCAAGAACAAATGAGTTATGACTAATTTAAGAAGTTTGGAAAATTGTGTGAACTTCTGCTAAAGTCATGGAATTTCACATCATTTCCACAAAAGCGGAATTTGCTAATTTTGACCAGCCCTAATTTGAATACATTGTCCAAGGCTGAAGAAACTCCCTTCCCCCACACATGATGATACAGATGCATCAGCACCATGAAGCCAAACAGAGTACAGTATGTTTTAAAATTGTCCTTTGGTCACATTAAAGCACTAGTGTAAGTAGTGGGTTTCTGATAAGTTAGCAAGGTCAGAATGAATTCCCCTGGTGGTGTAAAAGTGACTTTGACCTAAATTATGATTACGTACCTGTACATATATGTCTATCTAGGTCATGCCCATTCTAACCTATACTTTTTATTTGTTTTATTTATTGAACATATCAGAATTACAAACCTTTGAGTCAGAGACTCCTTTGCAAAGGCTCCACGTCACAAATTGCCTTGATATTTTGTATAATATAATGTAGTTTGCCATTGCAATACTGACTTCAGTTTATTTTCTCTTAAGGACTTGAGAAGTGGAAAAAAATATTGGTATAGAAGAACAAACTCTCTTGAAAAGGCCATATTTTATCCAGCAAAACGCAGAGCTTGAATACAGAAATGAAGCAACTAAAAAGAAAAAGAAAGAGCAATTTTAGCGTCAAGGAAACTCAAACTCTCCTAAAAGAAATTCGTAAAAGAAAAGATCTACTTTTTTCCAAGCAGCATAATACGGCCATCAATGAGATGAAACGAAAAGCCTGGGATGAGATAGCTGAATGTGTGAATGCCCTTGGAGAAGGGGAACAACGTACAGGAACAGAAGTAAAAAGGAGGTACCTTGATTGGAAAGTGCTTATGAAAAGGAGGCGGTCAAACGCAAATGACAGTGTAGCAGGCAAACGGTTCCCTATTTCCTCTTCTGATGTGGAGGAGTCTCTGAATGGAGACTTTGATGATGAATTGAATGGATTTTCCAATGGATCCATTTCTGAGTGGCAGGACATGGCAGACTCTAGAGAAGCATGTGGGTCTTTAACAGAAGTCAAAGTAGAAGAGGAGGATGAGGATGCACATGGTGTAGAGGTACTGTATCTTAACACATCAAATCTGTTACTGGTTGCTGATGGTTATATGATTAGCAAAATGCAACACACACTCCTGCATGTCAAAGTAAAACAAATGACAAAACACTTGGCTAAAATCTGGGTGGAAGAAAGTCAGTGTCATGTCTCAAAATACAGTGCAGTCCAGTGAGTCAGGCAAGTCCTAAAATGGTTTAATGTAGGGATTTCATCCCAACCTGAGATTGCTATACCTTCACTCTTGGCTCCTGAGGATGCCTTCATAGCTTGTCTCCAAGTCGCCTCACCTGTGGCCAATATACTATTAGCCTCATGCAAACCAGCGACCAGGGGAACTTATAATGACAAATGGAAACGCTTTTCCTATTGGGCTGCTTCCCGATTGTTGGACCCTTCTTCATGTCCACTGACTAAAGTGTTGAAGTACTTGGCCTCGATTGCCGAGACAGGGTTGAGCTACTCCTTTGTTAAGGTCCATTTGGCCTCTATTTCGGTCTTCCATGAACCTCTAGATGGAAGATTATTGTATCAACATCATTTTGCTAAAATGTTTCTAAGAGGAATGTTGCATATTAAACCACCCATTAGACAACCGACTCCCCCCTGTGGGATCTCAATTTTCTTTGAGAAACTAACCTTTGAAACTTTTGAACCGGCAGCCACCTGTGACTTATGTTTTCTTTCTTGGAAAACATTATTTTTAGTGGCTGTCGCTTCAGCTCGCCGTATATCCGAGCTTCATGCCCTCATATGTAAAGAACCTTACTTGATTTTTCACAAAAACAGAATGGCACTTTGGAGAAATCCTTCCTTCTTGCTTAAGGTGGTCTCAGAACACACCTTAAATCAGTCCATAAAGATGCTAGTCTATTACCCTGACCACTCCAATTGGGGAGACTACCTTTTACATACCCTGGATGTCCATCGTATATTACAGTATTATACTAATTGTACCAAATCGATTAGAAAGACCTCTCAACTGTTTGTTACCTTCGCATCAACCAGTGAAGGTCTCCCGGTCACTAAACTGACCCTATCCAACTGGCTAGCACACTGTATTGTCTTTTGCTATAAGAAATATAACAAACCATTACCAGGACCTGTCCAAGCTCACTCTACCAGAGCTGTGGCCACCACAGTGGCCTGCTTCAAGGGAGCTCCTGTTGCAGATATCTGCAATGCAGTCACATGGTCCACAGTACATACCTTCATGAAGCACTGCAACTTAGACGTTGCTTCAAGCCATAGGATGGCCTTTGGCTGAACTGTCCTACAAGGCCTTCTGTCATAATTCCACCCTTCTTGTGTTCACTGCTTGGGAATCCTCCCAAGTGTATTACCTGCTGCAACAGATCACCCCATGGAAGATAGTACAGTTACGTAAGAAGTTACCGTAACAGTAGATCTTTGAGAGGCATCTCTTGCAGCAGTTACTATCCCTCCCTCCATCCCCCTCCTTCTGTAGGAGAGCAGCTTCTGATCCAATTATTTATGGGCAGGGATATCTGTGTTACCTCAGATCTCCCTCGGTCCTCGCTTAGCGAGCTGAATCCGGCAGGGGAACTAAGGATACCAGGGACCACCGTCTCTTATATAGGAAAAAGGAAAATGATGTCATGTGGGGGCAGCCCCTAGAAGAAGACTGCTAGAAGAGAGCTGTCGTGCACCACAGTGCCCTCTGGCAACGACCCAAGTATATTACCTGTTGCAAGAGATACCCCTCAAAGATCTGCTGTTACGGTAAGTTCTTATGTAACTGTACTTTCTAGGAGTGGTATATGTTGTTGATACACATGGACCCACCCGACCTCCCCTGGCTCAGGCACACAACCTCTGCTTCCAGCGTGCAAGATCTGGCGTCATGGGGCGGAGCCGTGGGAAATACTATCCGGATGGGTGGGAGGAGCAAGCATGAAGACTTTCCAGCACAGCTTAAAAGGGAAAGGACACTGCTAACAAGTGTGGATGAACAACATATACCACTCCTTGAACTACTGTTACATGTGGGTAACCTGTGTTTTTGGCACCTATTGATGCCAGGGTTCAACAAACAAAAGCCTTGTTAGTTGAACCCTGACATCAGTAGGTACCAAAACCCAATTAACAATTAGGAACTTATATTTGAAAAAGACACGCCATTCAAGTGAGTGGAGCGCACCCCCGTGCTCGACCTGTGAGGACTTCGCAAGACATTGGAGCAGAGGAGAGGATCATAGATTCAGGAAGCAGAGAGGGATTGTGCGGCCAGCCCTTCAGGGGCAAATTATGGTCCTTTCCTTTCCTTTCCTTTTAGAGCTGTAGAACAAAAAAAAACTAGCCTGGAGGAGCTCCTGATGAGGTAAGGGAGCTCCCTGTTTAATGTTTTCTGTATTTAACAATATCGGGGAAAGGTGTTCTTTAAGGTGGTAGGCACTGATTCACTGTCTGAAGCTCAAATTATGCCCAACACTCCCTTATTTTGATCCGTGCTGAAATGACGAATGTTTTTTGGGGGTGGGGGGGAGTAGTGGGGACTTGCATGGAAAGGAAACTCTTAGGAGAGCTGACACTTGCTTGAAAAGAAAGTACAGCAAACCAACACAGAGGCAGAAGAAAAAAGAACAAGTAAAAAGTTACTATGAAGAGCGAAGAAGTGGCAAAAGTCATGGAGTGGAAAGGAGAGAACAGGTTACTATGAAGAGAGAGGGAGCGGGTATTTGTGAAGGGTCTTGAGAAAATAATTTTGCACTGCTAGAGAGGAAGAAGGTGGAGGAGGGAAATGATGAAATTAGAGGAGTAATTGATAAATGCCTGGACCAAACCGGAGCGGAGGGAAGTTCTGCTGGGAGAATTGCAACAGGGGCAAAAGGGGGAAATAATGTGCAGGAGGAAGAAGAGGAGCCAAAAAGGAGAGAGGAAGATGAATGAAAGCAAGCAAGGAGTAGGAGTGGTGGAATTTTAGTGCTAGAGACTTAATACTAAGAGTCGTCAGGTGGGGTAGCAAGGGGGAGAGGCATAGTCGCATTTGGGTGGAGGCCATGCTAGGAATGACAGCGGAAAGGGTGGGACAATATGTTCTGAAATATGCTAGTAGGGGTAGGGACAAGCCTCAATTATACATCTTGGGACGAACGACTTGGCTGACAAGACAGTAGATATAGTCCAGAGGAGGTTTGAGAAACTAGAACAATTATGTGAGGGGGGCAGGAAGATCAGTAACTTTTTCGGAGATACTTCCAGTGCCCAAGGCAAGCACAACAAGAAAGCTGAGAATAAAGGAATTTAACGGATGGCTAAGAACCTGGTGTTGTGCTAAAGGGTATGGGCTGTTGGGGGGTGGGGAGGGACCTGGGAGGACAGTAGTCTCTATGCCAAGGACAGACTACACTTGAGTGAGGAGGGAGAGAAAGTGTTGAAACAGAGGATGGAGGAGTACATAGAGGAAGTAGGAATTTAAACTAGGAGCGGGGGGTGGCAATTGGGCAAGAGATATGCAGAGACCACAGGTTGGGAAACCATATGAGCTTACCCCCCATAACAGTGACAAAGGACAAATGGCAAGTACTATTGGTGATGCTAGTAAAGGAGGACAGGATGGGGGGTGGAAGGTGGTTTCCCTTAATGCTAGGAGCCTGGGGAGGAAAACTGCAGAGTTAAAGGTGCTCATGGCAGAGGGAGAGGTGGACATTGCAGCCATCACAGAAACATGGGCCACCCAATACAGTGACTGGGACTTGTCTGTACCAGGGTACAGGTTATTTCGTAGGGACAGGGTGATTGGGAAAGGAGGAGGTGTGACACACTATATCTGAAGGAAGGACTGAAGTGTGTAAGGGAGGAAGGGGAGGAGGGTAGTACGGAGTCACTTTGGATGCAAATCCAGGATTCCAAGAATAGGATTCTTAGAATGGGAGTGGTGTACAGGCCGCCATCTCAGACAGAGGAGTTGGACAGGGAACTAGCGAGACAGATCAGGAGGACCTGCGAGAAGGGTAGTGTGGTAATTGTGGGGGACTTCAACATGCCAGGAGTGGACTGGAGTACCCCAACAACCAGGAACAGAAGGGAGCAGGTACTGCTGGATGCCTTCCAGGACAGCTTCCTGCTACAAATGGTCAGTGAACCAACCAGGTTGGGGAATACCCTTGACCTTGTGCTGGCAAATGGGGACTTTGTAAGAGAACTTACAGTGGAGGAACCGCTGTCAGGGAGTGACCACCACTCAGTATGGCTTACATTGGATATGGGCAAGGAAGAAGTGTAATCTGGCACAAGAGTGCTGGACTTCAGGAGGGCCAACTTTGGGAGGATAGGGGAAGTGGTAAAAGGGTACCTGGCCAGAATTCAATCTAGTATGGACTCTGACCAGAGGTGAGAGCTCATAAAGCTGGGGATAGTGGAGGCAACCAAGACCTGCTGCAAGGTCCATAGCAAGAAGACTAGGGCTAAGAAACCGAGCTGGTTGAGCAAGGAGGTCATGGAAAAGGTAAGGAGGAAAAGAGCTGCCTTTAGGAAGTACAAGAAAACAGGGAGAGGGGAGGACAGGGAGGAGTACTTGATGGAATCAAAGGAGGTGACACGGGCAGTAAGGGGAGCCAAGGCATCTACGGAACTCAGGCTGGCACAAGGCATTAAGAAGGAGAAAGACTTTTAGTACATTAGGGAGAAAAGGAGCTGTAAGGACCACATAGTAAGGATTAGGAAGGAGGGGCCAGGTGGAACTAGGAGATGATAAGGCAGAAGCACTAAATGAGTACTCTCTGCTCAGTATTTACTAAAGAGAAGAGGGGGTGACACCCAAGAGGGGAGAAATGGCAGAAACGGGGGGTGACAGATGGGGAAATCATGGAGGGCAGAGTTTGGGAGTGTTTGAAGGCACTGAGGGTGGATAAGGCGCCAGGCCCAGATGGCATCCACCCCAGGATACTGATGGAGCTGGCAGAGATCCTTGCAGGACCTTTACAGACCTATTTAATGCCTGACTGCATTCAGGGTGTGTACCTCAGGACTGGAGGATGGCTCATGTGGTGCTCCTCCACAAGAGTGGCCCCAAGGATGAACCGGGAAACTACAGACCAATGAGCCTCACATCCATTGTGGGTAAGCTAATGGAGACTGTCCTGAAGGAGAGGCTGGTGGCCCTCTTGGAGGCCAGAGGACTACAGGACAGCAGACAGCATGGCTTCATACGTGGCAGATCCTGCCAAACCAACCTGGTGGAGTTCTATGACTGGGTAGCTAGGCAACTGGACAGGGGCCATGCAGTGGATGTCCTGTATCTGGACTTAAGTAAGGCATTCGACTCTGTGCCATATGGAAGGCTGGGAAGTAAGTTAGTAGGCACAGGGACAGGTGCAAAGCTGGTGAGATGGGTAGGGAACTGGCTTCAGGGAAGGCAACAGAAGGGTGGTGACGAGCGGTGTTCCACAGGGCTCGGTGTTGGGGCCAGTGTTGTTTGGGATATTCATTGCAGACATATCATTGGACATCGAGCAAGATCAGTCTGTTTGCTGATGATACCAAGGTAGGAGCAGTGGTGGATGACATAGGGGGATGGCAGGGGTTGCGGGATGATCTGGCAAAGCTTGAAACCTGATCAGACACCTTGCAACTGGGGTTTAATGCCAAAAAGTGCAAGGTGCTGCATTTTGGAGTGAAGAACCCAAGGAGGAGTTACCAGCTGGGGGGAGTGCAGCTAGCCCAGACAGAGGAGGAGAAGGATCTGGGGTTGCTTATTACAGGGTCAGTGAACAACTCGGCACAATGTAGGAAGGCAGCTGCAAAGGCCAACAAAATGCTGGGTTGTATTGCAAGGGGTATATCCTCGAGGAGGGAGGAGGTGATTCTGCCACTGTACAGGCCATTAGTTAGACCGCACCTGGAGTACTGCGCGCAGTACTGGCGCCCGTATCTAAAGAGGGACATTAAGTTACTGGAGGGGGTGCAGCGCAGGGAGACAAAGATGATCAGGGGGCTGGGGGCCTTATCATACGAGAGGAGGCTGAGGGAGTTGAACATGTACTCACTGGAGGAGAGGAGGGACATGGGGGACATGATTGAAACCTTTAAGTACGTGAAAGGAATAAACAAGACTGATACAGAGGGGCTGTTCAAAGTAAGGGAGGGGAAGGACACCCGGTGCCATGATATGAGACTGGAGGGAGGAAGGTTCAGGAGGGAGATGAGGAGACACTTTTTACAGAGAGGGTGGTGGCTGGGTGGAATGCATTACCTGCAGAAGTGGTATCCAGTAGAACAGTGGACTGCTTCAAAGGGATGGGACAGGACAAGGGGGAGGGTTAATGAATGGGAAGGGTGGATGGGAGGGGCAGCTGCAGAATAAGGGGTGCTAGCTGCACATTCGAGCAGACTTGATAGACCTCTAGGCCTTTATCTGCTGGCAAATTTCGTATGTTCGTAAGTCTGTAGCAGGACAGGTTTATTTCGTTGCAGCTCAAGTACAAAGAGAGAGCACATTTCATTTTGAATAATGAGGGGCAAGTGCAAATTCAGCTGCAGTCATGTTTGGTCAAGGCCTAAAATTTTGATTTTAAACAGCCCTGAAGTGAGGTGGCATAAGACATATTACATATGTGTGTTACAAATTGGTTGAAAGCAACAGTTACGCTTGGGTGTATGGTACTACTGTGCTCTCCCCAGGCCTTTGTGTACTCAGCCTTGGGAATACAGTGACATCAGTGTATCACAGCTTTGGAAAACTGTGACATGCATTCTGACTCGTTGACTGTCGCACGGCTGCTTCCCACCTCTGATATGAACTATGAATGGATTCATGGATGCTGCTGGAGATGCTCTGAAATGTCTGGATGGAGAAATTGCAGGATCAAACATATAAAGTTTATCTTTTTTTAGCTTATAATTGAGATCAAATTTAAATATTACACTGTTGCAAAGTATTAATCAAAGAAGCCTCACACATGTGAAGCTGTAAGTTGAGACATTCTCCCTTAATATAGCTTTTATTTTATTATATGTTATGTTTACTAGGAAAAATACCTTTGAGCACAAGTGCTCTTTTACAAAGGTTCCACGTCAGTAATGTATGCAGTTTGAGACAGGACAGGCAGCTTAAAGAGACATGTCAGCTTTGACCAAACAGTAAATTGGTGCCTCTTATTTAAATATCAAGTGATGGTATGTCTGGACCAGTGTTCCCATTCACGCATAGATGTACATGAATCACATAAATCAAAATTCACGTTCATCTATTTGAGCAGGAGGTACGCTGCATGTAAAGAAGTCTGCCCACGTTTTCTGAATGCAGGTATATGAGTATCTTTACTTGCAGACTGTGCCATTGGAAAATTTTTTTTCCCCCCCTCAGCAGCCAGCAGACGATTGGTCCAGTGCCCCTTTATAAAGTTTTTATTTTCTTTTGGCAAATGCACTGCGAGTGGTGCACGCTGCACAGCTCAGAAATCCACCCTGTACACATTCATCTATGTGAGCAGGGGGTACACTGCATGTAAAGAAGTCTGCCCACGTTTTCTGAATGCAGGCATGCGAGTATCTTTACTTGCAGACTGTGCCATTGGAAAACGTTTTTCCCCTCAGCAGCCAGCAGACGTTTGGTCCAGTGCCCCTTTATAAAGTTTTTTTTTTTTTTCTTTTTGCAAATGCACTGATTGGTGCACACTGCACAGCTCAGAAATCCACCCTATTCCCAATCCCCATTCACCAGTTCTAATGTGTGGGCGTGCACCTGTACAGTTGTAGGCATGAGGGAATGCAGGCTTCACGTGTGAGTGCGAGTGAGAGTAATTGTGGAGAGAGGAGTGTGCAGACTGGAGACCACGCAACGATCGACCCACCAGACCAACAACCCAGGGCTGGCCGTTCGAGTCCGGACACTGAGAGAGACTGACCCGGGCCGGAATGCTGAAGAGGAGCCCAGCTACCCTACTGCATACATGCCAGAAATCAGGTCATGTTTGGTTATTTTTTTGTCAGAATTAATGGTTCAACTTCCAGTCAGTGTGGTCGGACTTAGACTGGGTGGGTAGATGATGTTGCAGTAGTAGTCATGTGGTTGGTTCGGTTCCTTCCTCCTCATTTGCAGTCTTCTCTCTGTCACACCGGCATCCACAGCCTGTTCACCCTGTTTGTACTGAGTGACTCTTGAATGGTGGCGGTGACCGATCCTGTTGTTCCACGTCCAAGATTTCTGTTCTGCCTTCTGAGCCGCCAGACTCCCGTCCCAGTTCAACTCTGTGACGTCTCCAACCCGAAGGACAAGCTGGCCTGTCTGTGATGGTCTCCATTCCACTCCTCTGCCTGCACGTGCTGTTGTCCCTTCCCTGGGCCCTCCCTGACACCCTTGCTGTCATGTCTTGTCTCCCCATCTCACTGACCCCATCCTGTGCCTGGAGTGGTCCTCCTTCTCCTCCTGTCTGCAGCCTACCTGAGTGAGAGTGTTGGCTTGCCTGCCGCAGTGCCGACCAAGTGAGTCCCTCCCTCTCCCCAGGCTGGTTGACTGAGAGTCCTCACTATTCGGAGGAACAGCACACACCCGCAGCCACCACCCACATGCTGTAGCTTCCCCGGTCAGACTTGTGTCGCGCCATTTCTTGCTCACCAGAGGCAGGCTATCTCCTCTCATCCTGTCCTGAGTGGAAGTTTACAGAAGAAGGATTTGCAGGGAGTCGGTGATGTGCAGTCAGAGAATCGGACTCTACTCCCGCTGTCTGTCCCTCTGCTACTAGTACCTGTCGGGGACTCTGGAAGTGTGGGACTGGACGGGGTCTCCAAGTCGAGACAAGTCCCACTAGAATAGAACACACGGTGAGTGAGTATGTTTTGTAAGTGGTGGGGAGTCAAGTAAAAACACCTGCCTTGCAGTGTATTTTTTCTACAAAACTAGTAAATAAACATTATGTCAGTGTGTGACAGTGTGTGAAACTGCTCTGTTGGTGTGTCTGGACTCTGTCTTATGTCTTCTTGATAAATGCTGCAGCTAAGCCATGTAAAAGTACATTCTGCTGCCTTGATGTTGTTGGGCGGTTCATTGTGTGTGTGACACTGTGTGATGATGTGTTTATCATTTTCAATGTGGATGTCACTGTGTGCTACTACTAATTATTTGATTTGTTGCATAATTATTATGTACTATAGTAGCTTAGTCTAGATAGACTAGCTGTCTAGCTCATATGTCACTGGGTGTCAGAGTAGACAGTGTACTACAATGAGTGTAGTACACTAGTAAAATTATTAGTAAGTTTGCTGCACTGTAGTGCAGCAGTTGTAGTAGAAATAAAATGCTGCTTGCCTTGAACAGAGACAGAATATAATGCAAAAGATGCAGATGTGCATGACTCTGTAAGTTGTGTGTACTAGACCTCGTGGTGCTGCAGTCTGTGTGACTGACCGATTAGAAATCTTTAAGAGTGATAGAGAAGGAATAATTTTGCTGTCTTGCTGTTGAGTTGACTGAGACATCAGACTGACTTGACTTTCACTCGGTCTTAATTTAAAACTCTCTCTCTGTCTGTCCCTGGCATTTTATGTCTTTTTTTTTTAAATAGCAATGAACACAGTAGTATAAGTAAATATAACATGGTGTTCTGCTTATGTTGCGTCACTGTTTGAGGCTATGTGGTATACCTCTTTAAAACAATGCGTACTTTCATGATTTTCAGCAGGATGTGTGGTATACCCTCAAAACATGATTTGTACCCCTGGAACACTTGGAGAAGGGTACGCTGTACCCCCGGTTACGTAGGTCCGGTGGGAACACTGGTCTGGACCCTGATTTGCACATAATTGACAGCGTTGTTGTTATTTTAGTCAAAAGTGCATTTAAATTTGTCCTGAGCTTATAACCACACTGTCATTTCGTAGAGAAATGGCCGTTTACTTTGAAAAGTAAAGTTGCGTATCTGGACATGTGCAGTAGGTCATAAATAAACATTACTTAAGAAAAATAAAAGGTTGCTGCTGTTTTGTGGAAAAACACCGCAAGTCTGCCATAGAGCCATTACCAATATAGTAAATCAGAAGCAGCTGCCAGAGGGAGCAACCCCTGTTGGGCCCACTAATGGTCTCCATGCAGACACCTACGTTGAATACAGTATACAGTATCAGTGTAACTCTATTTAAATAAAATGTTTTTGGTTTTTTTAAAATACATTTTCTGTACAGTCACATTTTGTAAGGCTGATAACACGCCACAGGGTGTGCATCAACGTACTTCACTGCACTTACTGGGTGGTTGAAAGCATTTGGTTGCACCTTATGCCTCGCAGTGCATCTGTAGTGCGAGTGTGTCGGTATAGCTTGAAGAGGGAGTGCAGCCAAAAGTGCTACATTGCAGAATTAGGATTGACATACCCCCAGTAAATCTCATACCAAAAACTAGGTTTCGATGTTGCTTCATTTTAAAGTGTTTTTTTTTTTTTTTAACCCTAATTTCATCCCCTGTTCAAAACAGCCAGATCTTCTTTCATCTGGCCGCACTTATGGAACTATAATTTGTCAGGTATTGGAACCACATAGAAACTTTTGCAAGCGATCCGCCAGGGGCTGCCCTCGACAACATCAGACGTTGGTTGCTACATACATGTGGGCATCCCCTTCCCTTTCCAGTTCTTTTCCTGCTGTTGACCACATGCATCAGACTGCTGATGGATACACCACTGCAATCCCTGCTGCCTTCTTTTTATCTGTATAGCGCAGTAGTCACTTTCATAAGTGATTTTTGATAACCTGTATGTCATCAAAGGAACGGCCGAAATTGTTCGGTACTGTTAATGTGGTAAGAGCTACACTGGAAATTCTCATGATGTCTGTGTCTGTTGCCTCTGCCCAGACCACAGCACGCAAGCCAGACTGATCTGCAGGGGTTTCAGTACTGCCACCTGGCAACGCTGAAAATAGACCCTAGAGAAGCACCAACTGAATCAGCAGGTAGCCAGCATGGAGAAGGAGCTCCAGCAGAAGTGCACTGCCACGTCACCAGCCCACTCAAAATCCTGGGAAAAATCAGCCAAGAGCCATAAGCAAAAGCATTTGAAGGAGAAAACCTCCCCAGTGCATTCCAGGTCTCCCCTCTGCATAGCCGGTACGCCCTTCTCTACATCATCGACCATTATGGTGTCGACGCTGCTCACCCCTGACTGTAGACGCAACTCCCAGGTCAGGGCATGGCAGTGGTGTTACCAGGCCTAGTATGACTGGTATGTCGCTGTCAACGTCGGGGGTTCTGCTTCCCCTGTCGACTCCTACCAGCGCATCCATCAACTACATGGGTGCCGACATCCAGGCGGTCCTGTCTCTTTTTATGGACATGATTAGATGCATGCTGCCTCCTCCTACCATTCCAGGAGACCAGTCAGCTTGGCTTTCTACTAACTCACCTGTGACAATGCAAACTAGAGCTATGCCTCAGCAGCCTCCTAGGGTGCCATCGCCCTTGCTGGCGTGTTCCCTGCTACCCGTTGACTAGGTCAGCAATGATTTCAAATATAATCCTGTTGTAATAATGCAGGATGAAGAGGAGGAACCGGAGAACTATGTTGAAAGTCCGTATGAGAGGGGAGCTAGCTCTACTGTGTCTACCTGCAGTGAGGACTCTATGGTCGACAGTCCAAGGGTTCCTCACTATGGTACAAAAGTTGCAGGCTGCCGTGGGTTTTGATTTTAGAAGAGCAGGACACCACCAAGAAAAATGTAATAGATTTCTTGGAGTTACCTAATCCCCATTGTTGTATCACCTTGCCTCCCTACCTAAAGGATGCTACCTTTTCTGCCTAGTATAGGCACGATGTAATCCCAGCAATACCAAGGAAAGCAGAAAAACATGTACAAGGCTCCTTCAGTAAAACCCTTTTTTGTCACCCAGCCTGAAGCACATTTTGTGGTTATTAATGCTGCCCATGTAGGTTAAGGGCACCTAAACACCTGAGCGTACTCCCTCCTGATCAAGAATCCAGGAAGTTGGACGTGCTCGGTAAGAGGACTTCTGTTTCAGCTTCCTTGCTCCTTAGAATTGCTAACTTCTAGGAATGTGGCTATGTTGTTCATCCACACTCTCTGGCATGTCCCTTTCCCATCTTGCGGAAAGTCTTCAAGCTGGCTCCTCCCGCCCACCCAGGTGGTATATACCTCGGCGCCACCCCATGACACCAGATCTTCCTTTCCGCTGGAAGATTCAGCGACCAGTGGTCACTGTCACCCAGAAGATGTGGAACGCTCTCTAATGGTGGACCGTCCCAAGTCATCTGCAGGAAGGGATTCAGTTTGTCCGACCCGAGCTGATGGTCGTCCTTACGACCGATGCCTCTCTCATGGGCTGGGGAGCCCACATGGGGGACCACAGGGCCCACGGGTTCTGGACCCCCAAGGAGTCCCGTTGCCACATCAACCTGTTGGTGCTCAGAGCAGTCAGATTGGCACTGTCAGCTTTCGCTCCTCAGCTCTGGGGTCAAGTGGTTCAAGTCCAGACGGACAATACCATGACCGTGTACTGCCTCAGCAAACAGGGCGGCACACACTTCCATCTGTTATGCAAGGAGGCGCTCCGGATCTGGACCTTCGTCAGCCGGTTGGAGGCGGATCTCCTTGCCGTCCATATGGCAGGAGTCTCGAACCAACTGGCGGATGCTCTCAGCCGCATAGGCCAGACATCCCATGAGTGGTCTCTCCATCCAGAGGTAGCTTACAATCTGTTCTCCCATTGGGGCAAACTGTTGGTGGACCTGTTTGCCTCAAGGGAGAACACCAAGCTGAGGCTGTACCATGCCTGCCCTTCTCAGCAGGGCTCGCTGCAGGGGGATGTCTTCTCGAGGCCACGGACCCCAGGCCTCCTCTACGCCTTCCCTCCATTTCCCTTGATCCACAAGGTGTTACTCAAGGTGAGGAGGGACAAGGCGAAGGTGATCCTGGTAGCCCCAGATTGGTCCTGCCAGTTCTGGTATCCAGATCTCCTTAGCCTCAGCTGCAGGGCCCCGGAGCGGCTTTGTACAAGCCTGGACCTGATATCATTGAACCCGGGAAGGTATTCCATCCGGACCTTCAATCTCTGCACCTCACAGCCTGGTACCTGAGTGGCTAGAGTTCCAGGCTCTGGGTCTTTCCGAGGATGTCTACACAGTTGTGCAGGCATCTCGTAAGGAATCGACCAGGAAATGTTATGCCTTCAAATGGAAAAGGTTTTCCATTTGGTGTCAGGGTAAGAGTCTGGACCCCTTATCCTGCTCTGTGGCTAACATTTTAGACTACCTTTGGTTTTTCTCCAAAGGGGTCTATGGTCATCGTCCCTTAGGGTGCACCTGGCAGCCATCTCTGCTTACCGGGCGCGGGCCGGTCAGTCGACATTGGCGCATGAGACAGTGGTTGAGCGCTTTTCCAAAGGCCTGGATCACATATCCCATCCGGTGCGTGAACCTCCACCTCTGTGGGATCTTCTGCTGGTTTTGGCAAAGCTCATGGGCAATTCATTCGAACCCATGCAGAAGTGTGGGCTCTCACACTTGTGGAAGACGGCCTTCCTGGTGGCTATCACGTCAGCCAGAAGGACAGGGGAGCTCCAGGCGCTCTCGGTGGACTCCCCTTATCTGGTCTTTCACAGGGATAAAGTTGTCCTGTGCCCCCACCCAAAATTCCTTCCGAAGGTGGTATCAGAGTTTCACGTTAATCAGGTGTTGACTCTGCCGGTATATTACCCTAACTACACCGCGGACGCTGAGTACAGGCTCCATACCCTGGACCTTAGATGTGCTCTCTCCTACTACAAGGAGAGGACGGCGGAAATTCGGGGAGAGGTTCGCCGGCTGTTTGTCACCTACGCTGAAGCCGCTTCTGGCAGACCTGCAGCGAAATGGACTATTGCAAGATGGATTACATCATGTATAGGTCTGTGCTATGAGTTGGCGGGCAAGGAGCCTCCCACAGGGATAAGAGCTCATTCTGCCCGCCATACTGCTGCATCGGTGGCTGCTTCCAGGGACATCCCTATCCAGGAAATCCCTGTCGGGCTGCTACCTGGAAGTCAGCAAACACCTTCATTACCCATTACCACATCGATCTTGAGTCACGTCGGGATGCTGGCTTGGGGGCCTCCAATCTCTGTTTTCTAAGTAGGGGGTGTGCACCTTGCCTCCCTCCTCCCAGAGAACTGCTAGGTGTCTGCCAAAGAGTGTGGATGAACAACATATCCACGCTCCTAGAAAAAATAGGTTACTCACCTGTAACAGTAGTTCTAGGAGTGGTATATGTTGTTCATCCACACGCACCCACCCGACCTCCCCGGCTTTAGGCGCATCACCTTGCTTCCAGCGGGCTAAGATCTGGCATCATGGGGCAGAGCCGAGGTATATACCACCCGGGTGGGTGGGAGAAGCCAGCTTGAAGACTTCCGGCAAGATTTAAAGGGGAAAGGAACATGCCAAAGAGTGTGGATGAACAACATATACCACTCCTAGAACTACTGTTACAGGTGAGTAACCTGTTTATCAGGCCCACATGGTTAAGTACCAGAACACTCTTTGGAGAAAGGCCAAGGCAGCTGCACAAGCCTTGTCAGAGGGTATCCCCAAACAAGAGCTCCATAAGGCTCTCACGGCTGGGACTGATGTAGGAAAGCATCTGCTTTGCATGGCTTATGATGTTTCAGATGCTTCTGCCTCAGGCATCTGTCTAAGGAGGTACTCCTGGCTCAGGGTGGCAGGGTTAGAAACATAGAAACTGTTGGCATATAAGGGCCTCTAGATCCATTCAGTCTGCCCTCTTTGTTGAGCTACTTTCGCTGCAGATCTTTTCAGGCCTATGGCACTTTCTGTTCCACCCCTTTCCTATCCCTTATGGATTAGCAAATGACATGCAACAGTCCATTCTAAATGCCCCTTTAAAGGACATCAACAGTTTGGTTCTGGTGTCCAGGACATTCTAATCTTCAGGCCTCAGGCAGGACCCTGAAGTCCATGCATTCCCTTTACCATACCCAACCAAGGGGTAGGTAAAGGGTACCTTTTCATCCAGCTCGTTCTAGGCACCATCCATCCACCAGACAAAAAGGTAAGGGCAAGGGAGCCAGAGCCTTGCCCATCCCAGGCAGCACTTCAGGCTCACATTCAAAAGCCCCTAGAGGTTGTGTCACAGCAGGAACCACCACAGACTGCTCTGCCTAACTATTTATACAACTCCAAGCACCATTACCTCCAGGGGTGGTTGTCAGTTGTCTCTCCTTTCACTTAACTTAATGGAAGGAGATGTCTGGCTCCTAGAAATCATAGCACAAGAACATGTTCTGAAACTTTTGGATGCACCTCCAGATCAGGCCTGGATGGCTCTCCACTGGAAGTGGTCAACTCCTCTAGGTATCTATGAATAACCCTAGACCCTTCACTGGATTTTAATCGACACATATCACCTACATGTAAAGCTGTAAATTTGAAGTTGGGCCTTGCCTATAAAATCAGGTCTTTCATCACCACTGCCGCTAGACTGGTCATAGCCCAGGGGGTTCTTAAACCAAGCCTGACGTATGGACTAATGGCATACCTGGATGCCAACAAAGAAGTACTCTAAAAATGGAACGCTTGTTACAATAGCATCTGCCATTTTGCCCTATCTGTACCCAGACTTGAACATCGCTGCATACTCTACTCGAGCCAGGGCTGGCTCTCTCCAGCTTCCTATCGTCAATATACTGCTAGCTCTATGTTCAATAACATCATTTGAACTGGTATGCCAGAGTCACTGGCCTGCATGTTAAGTCTTTCCACACAGGCCTACCCTCTGAGGTTTGCAGGAAGGTCTCTTCTAAGCATACCTAGATGTACTACGAAAACTGGTAATCATGCTTTCGTGGCATCTGCTCCCAAGTTGTGGAACTCCCTACCATTATCTATCTGTCACTCCCAGTCACACCAAGCTTTTAAGAAGGAACTTCATTCCTCCTTAATGGGCTCTGACAAATGGAACATGTACTAACCTTTAGCACACCCTCTTAACATGGCTCTCCTGAATACATTTTTAGTGCTTATCTACTGATTGTCATATGAATTGCTTTCCACTGTACTGTTTAATTCTTTGGTTAGGTTCATTGTTTAAATGTCTTGCACTGCTGTAACGACTGTAATTGATACACAAGTTCTGCTAATCTTTGTAATGTTGTACTGTATTGTCACCTGTAATGCTGTTCCTCTGTCTGTAACTCTCCCAGATTGTTACTGAAAATAGTCAAAGATTTTGTCTAGTGCACTTAACTGGTTAACAAAAACAAAATAAGTAAAATAAATAAATCCACCAGTGCCAACTCGCTATCTTCCAGACCACATTCCTCTGCTCGTGGAGGAAGTTCCGACTTTGCTTCAGAGAATGCCATAGAGCCTGTGCCCTTTGAACAGAGAGAAACAGGGTTCTACTCTTGCTACTTCGTAGTCCCAAAATGGACAGGAGACCTGCAACCTATTCTAGATCTCACTGACCTGAACTTTTTTTATAGAGTACAAAAAGTTAATAATAACTTTATCAGGCGCCTTTCAAAATTATCAAGGCCCTTTAGCATAAAAGGTAGATAAAATATAAAACACAGTATAAATACAAATAGTAAAAATTCAATTAAATCAATCAGAATAGGCTTGGCACCTTAGGTACATTTTCAAGACCTGCTTGAAATCCCTCATGGTTGCGCACCCCCGTAGCTGACAGGGTAGAGAATTCCAGAGGGCTAGAGCCACATGCATAAATGCACGGGCCCCCGATGATTTTAAGGATACCCTTGGAATCTCTAGCAACCCCTCGTCAGCCGAGCAGAGCGATCACCCAGGGCAGTAGGGGAACAGGGGCTCTGTCTTTTTTTTTTTTTTTTTTAGGTATTAGTTTGTCTCCCACTGCCGGCTATCTCTCAGGAGGCGTCTACCAGCCGACGCTGACCTGACCCCAGGCCCCCCCCGGCAGGGGTCCCCTACTCCCCCACCGAAGTTCGGATATAGTTGGCCAGTGTCGTGGCTAGCCAGGGGTGGAACCTGTGAGGCACCCTCCACCATCCTGCACAGCAGTCTGTTTCCTCGAATTTTTCTCCCCAGGAGTCGGGACCGTGCTATGTCGCCAGCGGAGAGGAGCACGCACGATTCCACACGCGCCTCCTCCAGGCATCTGGCCCAACTCCTCCTAGCTTGTGGTATGGCACCCTGTCCTCCAGCCTCTGTCAGGGGGGCGAGCAAGCGTCGACCACCAGGAACCCCCCTCCTCGGAGAAGGAGAGCAGTCCATCGGACACTCAATCCTTCTCCTCCCCTGCCGACCCCTGACGGCCCATGCTTGTTCCCGAACATGGGTCACCGGCGTAGCGCAAGGTAAGGTGCCAACGCCTCAGCCCTCAGTGCCACCAGGCCGGCAACAGGGGCTCTCTCAGATGGTCCGGGATGAATCAGTGAAGGGCTTTATAAGTCAAGAGTCTGACTTTGAAGGTGATCCACCACTGAATCAGCAGCCAGTGCAGTTTGTGCAGCATAGGTGTGATGTGACTCATCCAAGGAGTCCCCGTCAACAACCAGGCTGCTGTGTTCTGCATCAGTTGCAAGCAGTAGATATCAACCCCTGGTAGCCCTAGGTTGAGGGAGTTGCAGTAATCAAGGCGTGAGGTCACAAAGGCATGGACCAGTGTGGGAAGATCACCGTATGGAACTAGGTGCTTTACCCTGGCAATGTTCCTCAGATGGTAAAAGGAAGACTTGACAACTGCCAACGCCTGAATGTTCAGAATGGTCACCCTGTAAGGCCTGCTGCAAGAAGGGGATTGGATCTGTTGCCTTGACATGAAGGATGCCTATCTTTATATTAAAATTTGCAAACCTCACAGAAAGTATTTGAGGTTGCTGTTGCAGAGGGAACACTATCAATTCAGGGTATTGCCCTTTGGCTTGTCCTCTGCACCACAGGTATTTACCAGATGCTTGGCAATGGTGGCAGCAGCCCTTTGCAGGGAAGGTTTCTGTATTTTTCCCTACCCGGACAACTGGCTATTGAAAGCCCACTCCCAGGATCAACTCCTGCACACCTTAGCTTGAATGAGGCAAATGTTCAATGCTCTGGGGTCACTGTTAACATACCCAAGTCTGTCTGTCAGGAGCAGTCTTGGACACAACTCAGAGCTCAGCCTTCCTGCCCCTGGACAGGGCCCACCATCAGATTGCTCAGGCCGAGCAGGTACACGACAGCCAGTATGTCTCAACCAGGAGATTCCTTCAGCTCCTGTGCCTTGTAGCAGTGGTTACAGTCTCAGTACCAATGGCCAAGCTACACATGAGGATCAATCAGTGGACCCTAAGAGTCCAGTGGGGCCAGCTCGCAGACTATCTAGAAGAAAGGGTTCTAGTAACCCCACCTGTACACAAAGCACTGAAGTGGTGGATAGAACCCAGCAATTTGTTAAAGGGGCTCCCTTGCTGCTTCCCTCCCTTCAGTGGATTTTAACAGATGCCTCAACGATGGGCTGGGTTGCACACTTACGGCCCCATCAGATGCAGTGTATATGGACCCCAGTGGAGAGCACCTTACACATAAATGTTTTAGAAATGCTAGCTGTTCTTTACGGGCTACAAGCCTTCTAGGCTCATCTATCCCCAGGTCCTCTGCTAGTACTGATGGACACTGTAAGTGTGATGCATTACATCAACAATCAAAGGAAAACTCACCCCCTGTGCAGGGAAGTGATGAGTCTGGTATTGGGCTCTGGAACACAATTGAGAACTGTCAGCAGTACATGTCCCCAGCATCCAAAACGTCTTAGCAGACAGGCTAAGCAGGTCCCAGTCTGGGGTGCACAAGTGGGAACTGCTGACCTCAGTGGTCAAAGACCTGTTCGACAGATGGGGTTGTCCAGAGCTGGACCTTCCTCTTACAATACAAAACTGCCACTTTTCTGCTCACTCGCTCGCTGCAGGGCCTGGAGTTTTCTGGCAAGACACATTGCCCCTCTCTTGGAAAGGGAGGTTCCTGTACGTCTTTCCTCCCTTCCCTCTAATTCAGAGAGTGTTACTCAAGCTCCAAATGGAGGGGCGACTGTGATCCTTATTGCTCCTCTGTGGCCTCAACAGATATGGTTCCCACTACAACAGCAGCTGGCAGTGGAGCCACCAGTGCCCTTGGTCCATCCGGGCGTCGTATCTTTGTCTTTATGCATGGCTCCTGAAAATATAGCCATTACCACATTTGGGGATTCCCAAAAGGTGGCTGATGTCCTGGTGGCTGCCAGAAAGCCTTCCATCCGGTCCAGCTATTCTACGAAGTGGAAGCGATTTGCTCTTGGACCACTTGTCATAACTTGGATCGGTTTGCAGGGTTTTAAATAATTGATAGCAGTTTTTTCCTTGGGACTGTACTAACTGTACAGGAAGTATCTACATAGATATTCTAGAAGTGCTGTGTTTGTTAAACACAGTGAGGCAAGAGCTATGCATTTTCACAAAGATTTTAAACTTTTATGAGCAAAACGCTAATCAATTTTTAGAGTTAAATAAATCCCTGGTTTACCTGTCCAGTTAACCAGGTTCTGGAATATCTGCTGTCTTTATCGGATGCAGGCCTGCAGTATCCCTCAATCAAAGTGTACTTGTCTGCCATTTCAGCTTTCCATGTGCCTATTGAGTGTAGTATATTTGACCAGCTGGAGGTGACCCATATGTTCTCAAAGACAGGGTGTCTTTGCATACTAATCCTAAGTTTTTACCAAAGCTGGTGTCTGGGTTTACTTTAAAGAGAACCAGTCCTGCTAATTTTACAACTCCCCCAAAATCAGAAGAAACTTCAATACTTACTCCACGGGAGCTCTTATGCACAAAGAACAGCTTTTGAAACGATGTCCCTGAGGGAAGGGATCATAAATTGCCTCCAAGGGGCTAGCAGAGCAATCCCTTTCCACTGCCCTGTTTTATGATGTGGCAGTAGGGAGAGTACAGGGGGTGCATTCCATTGAAGTGTACAGATCGTGATTTTAAAGTATAGTTGTTGGCCGTTTAAGAGGCCACTTGGTAAAATTGGAGCCATGGTTCAACTAACAAGAGTGTTTTTGGTTGAACCCTGGCTCCAGTTTTACAAATGGCCACTTAAACAGCTGAGAACTGTATTGTAAAATCCCACTCCATACACTTCAGTAGAGCATGCTCCTGCACTCTCCATATTGCGGCGTCATACAACATCTCAGCTCAGAGGCATTGCCATCCACACGGAAGTGGAAAGGGACTGCACTGCTAGCCACTCAAGGGCAACTTATGATCCCTTCTCTTTCTTGGGGGGCATAATTTCAAAAGCAGTTTGTTGTGCAGAGGAGCTCCCGCAGAGGTAAGGGAGCTTCCTCTGATTTTGATGCAGCACCGAGAAAGGTGTTTTTCAAATCCAACCAACCATCCACCTGTCAGTTTATTTTCCTGATTGCTCTATACTTTAGATGTACATAGAATACTCGGATACTATATATAACGCACGAAGGACTGCAGAAAGTCCTGGCAGTTTTTTGTTTAGTTCACTCCTGGGAAAGAGGGTGCCCCAGTTTCTAAACTGTGCTTGTCCAAGTGGTTAGCAAACTGTATTACTTTCAGTTGCAGGAAGTACAGCAAGGAACTTCCTGTGGTTGTTCATGGTCATTCCACTAGAGACGTGGCTTCATCTGTTGGCTGTTCCAAAAATGTGTCTGCTGTGGATATCTGTGCAGCTGCCACCTGCAGTACTGTCCACACTTTAACACTACAGTTTGAACATTGCCTCTCGAAAAAGGACTGGTTTTGGCCTATCTGTGCTTTTAAGGACTGCTTTTTAGGTCTGTAGGCACAAATTGCCCAGACTATTTTTGGTCAGTACTGCTTGGTACTCGTTCCATAGGTGGCCTGGTGAAGGAGATCTCCTTGAAGAAGATAGAACAGTTACATACTTGCAGTAACAGTAGATCTTAGAGAGAATCTCTTTCAATCCATGCTGTCCCACCCTCCTTCCCCCTACTGGATCCTGAGTCTCTAATCAATGCTGTCTCCTCCATGAAGGTCTACCTGTAGCTCTCTGCCTTGCCTGGCTGTCAGAGCCTTAGGTTCTCTCCTGGTTCCCTACAGAGAAGTCCTCCGAGCATGAGCCATCGGGGAACCGAGGAGAGAAGAGGCCTCCCATGTTTATGTAGCAGCTGACGTCCGACATCATCGTGGGTGACTCCTGGTGGACTGCTTGCAAATGTTTCCGTGTGGTCCTAGAGCCTGGCAGCTTACAGTTCCATAGGTGTGGTCTGATGAGATTCTCTCGAAGAGCTGCTGTTACAGTAAATATGTAACTGTTCAGTGAAGAGCCACTGATGTCATAACCAAAACTCATTGCCTAGTCCTCCATGTCAACTGTCAATAACCTTAGCGGACCTATTTTTAATAAACTGTAGCTGAAGTAATCACTCAAAAAAACTACTGACCTAGGATTGGCTGCAGTACTTGTGTTTCCAGAATGTTCAGGTGCATGGTACTATATGACATGTCAGGAGGTGGTTTTGGAATGTAGCGCTGAACACAGTTGTAAAATGTCAAGGTGTTACATAATTTTTAAAATTTTGGAGGGGGCATACAGTCTTGGAATGTGGCAGGGATGCACCATTTCGAAATGTGGTAGGCCACTCAATAACAGAACGTGACAGGAACACACCACATATCAAAGAATGTGGCGGGGACTGGCATTTTCGGAATATAGTGAAGATGCACATGGTTGGAATGTTACAGGACACACCATTCTATTCTGAAATTGCTTGTCCCTGCCACATTCCAGAATTGTATGCACCCACCACATTTCAAAATTGTGCACCACATCCCCACCACATTCTGACATTGTGCATCTCACCCACATTCTAAAACGATGCATTTTGGCCACATTCCAAAATTGCACATCCTAGCCACATTCCAAAATTGTCAAAGCCACATTTCAAAATTGTGCATCATTGCCACAGTCCAGAATTGTCACTATCACATTCTGAAACTGTGCGTCACAGCCACAGTCCAAAATTGTGCATCACAGCCACAGTCCAAAATTGTGCGTCACAGCCACGTTCTGAAATTGTCACTGCCACATTCCAGAATTGTGTGTCACTGCCACATTCCAGAACACTGCCCCATTCTAAAACTGTCACCACCACATTCTGAAATAGTGCGTCACTGTTATATCCCAAAATTGTGCATCACCACCACATTTTGAAACTGCATCACTCTGCATTTCACAACTGTGCATCACCACCATATTTCAAAATTGTATGTCACCACCACAAAGTAAAATTGTCGTCACATTCCAAAATTGTGTGCGTCTGCCACATTCAGAAATTGTGCATCACTGCCACATTCCAAAATTGTTACTCACCTCCACATTACGAAATAGTGCGTCTCGGCCACATTCTGAAATTATATATTACTGCCACCTTCTGAAGTGGTACATCGCTGGCACATTATGACTTGTAGCGTTGCTGCCACATTCCAAAACTGTGTCCCAGCTGCTTTCTGAGTGTGTGTCATTGCTGCATTCCACAGTTGAAACCTGATAGCATTTTGAAATCTCATACCAGCAATATTATAAAAATTGCATACAACTTTCTTTCTAAAAGTCATATTTGCCGCTGCGTTCCAATGCCCCCATCACATTCTGAAGTACCGCACCTTGCATCTGCACATTATGGAAATACATGTGCTGACCCACCCAGTGCTAGCTTTCATTTTTCAAATGTTTACTACAACTTCAGTTTTATGTAAAGTAGGAGAACTATATCCTATAATGTAGCTTGCAGGGAGGACTAGGCTGCAAGTTCTGGTTATGACACCATCAGCTCTTCACTGAAACTAGCTTTTTTAAACAGTCAGTGAATTTAGGGCTACAGAATGACTTGTAACTTTCAAACAAAGTAGCTTGGAGTTATGATTTTTGGCATGAGGCTGATTGGGGATATACTGATCCAGATTCTGGGTTTATGGATGCCAGAAATTTTGTCTGGGCTCCCTCTTAAATGCACATTCTGTCCTATGTTATTGATTATTTAACCCATACTTCATGTTATTTTTTGACCATATTTTAATTTTTATTTTTTTACTTCTACCAGGAAGCGTTTGCTACTGCCGTTTCTCAGGTGGGGCACAGATAAAATAAATATCCAAATAACTCCTTGTGTGCAAGAGAGGAACGAAAGTTGGCTCTAGACACTGTGCTTGCGCAGCCAGCATGTCACCTAGATACAGACACAAGGGGCTATGTTCAACAAATTCTATTCTTTACGCTTATCTTAGCTTGAGCCCATCGTATCATTTACATAGATACATAGACAGTGTCAGCAGATAAGGGCCTACAGCCCTCCCTGTCTGCCCATTTGAGCTTGTAAGTTCTGGAAAATCTTTTTCGCTTAAAAATAGTGTATTCCTGCACCCTGTTCCTCCCTGTAAGATACTTGTATGTCTCTATCATATCCCCTCTCTCTCCCTCCTCTCCTCCAGGGTGTACATATTCAGTTCCTTCAACCTGTCCTCATAGGACTTGTGATGCAATCCATGTACCATCTTTGTTGCCCTCCTCTGAACCTTCTCTACCCTGTATGTCCTTACGCAAGTAAGGTCTCCGGAACTGTACACTGTACTCCAGGTGGTGCCTCACTAGTGTCTTGTATAGTGGAATTATGACCTCCCTTTTCCTGCTGGTGATGCCCCTGCCTATGCATCCCAGCATCCTATTTGCTTTACCTGCTGCCTTGTCACACTGTTTCCCTACCTTGAGGTTATTGGAGATGATAACTCCAAGATCCCTTTCCTGCTTGGTGCATGCTATATCCTCACCCCCCAACTGATATATTGTGCCAGGGTTTTTGTGCCCCATATGCATTGTCTTGCACTTCTTTGCATTGAATTTCAACTGCCAAACCCCTAACCATTCTTCAAGTTTCTGCAGGTCCCTACTCATTCTGTCTACACTCTCTGGTGTGTCTACTCTGTTACAGAGCTTTGTGTCATCAGCGAACAGTGAAATTCTGCCTTCTAGGTCCTGCGCAATGTCACTGATGACATTTCCACCAAGATAATTTTTCCACAAGTTAATTTTTTATGCAAAGAACCATGATGTCTATATTTCAGCATTTATTGGAGTCCTTTTAATACTGAAACCTGAAGAAGAGATCTGTTTAGTTCCAAAGCTTGGGCACATCTTTGTACAGTATGTATGTTGGTTCAATAAAAGGCATGCTATTGTCCAGTGCCTAGGTTTCCTAGGACCAACATGGCAGAAAATGTTGTTTTTCAAAATGTTAAAACACAAACGAAACAAATTATGGAATTCAGTAAATGCACAGAACGTAAGACCTGTGAACAAATTATCTGACCTAACTATCTCATAGTGAGAAGGTTTACTCACATCGCAGATGTGTGTTCTCACTCTGAGGCTAAGATCACAGTTTCAGTGAGCTGGCAGGAGGCTTAATGCAGTTCACTAGGAGGTGGGAAACCCTTTGAGGCGGTGGTAGCTGCCGCTATGTGGATGTGTCTTGATGGCCTATTTGGATGAGAAGCTGACTCCTCAGTGTTCTGTGATGCATGGTAGGACACTAGCATGCATGCCCTTATTGCAGTGGTTAATGTCTGGTGTGATTGTGCTGGCAGCTGTCCCCTACCCACAACTTGACTTGACATATCATGCTTTCCTTTCAGGTCAGTCGTGTGGAGGTCCCGCCTTGGAAGAGATCGGGCACTGGTTGGCAAGAACGATCCAGGAGCACAGCGTCAGGGACTAACTGCAGGGATGCAGAAGTAAGGATGAGTCAGGGAAAAGGAAGGATTGTGGTGGAAAAGAACTGTTTGGTAATGTGAGAAGGATGCAACAGATATGCATGTAGGCTTTCTGTAAGAGATTATATTGTCAAGAACGTGGATGCTTAATCACTTGGTATAAGGCAACAAAACACACAGGGTGTGCTTCTAAATCACAGCTTTGGACATAGCAAAATTAGCATTTTGAGCTGTGTTGCTGCACCTGAAATAGTAAAACACACCATTGCCTCCCCCCACTCTTCAATTAGTGGCATGCCAGATATCCATCCAGATGTAATTATCTGTGCAACACCAGGTTGTGCATTGGAGAAAGAGTAATGTGCTCGAGGACAGCCTAGTTTTCAGTTGTTGCCTTGGTGGCGCAGCAGGTAGCACAACCAGAACAGTATTCTGGGTGTCCTGGGTTCAAGTCTCAGCTGAGGCACTTCTTTCTCTTTTCTGTTTGTAAGTGTTTGTGTAATAATCTGTGCAGCACCAGATTTTGCATTGGAAAAAAAATAATGTGCTCTGGGACTTCCCAGTTGCCTTGGTGGCACAGCTAGTAGCGCAACTGGAATGGTATTCAAGGGGGCCTGGGTTCAAGTCCCAGCTGAGGCACTTCTTTCTCTCTTCTGTTTGTATGCAAAATATCCATCCAGATGTTTGCTGGCGCTGTCAAGCAATACATGTGCTGATATCCTCCAGGAATGCATGCAGACTGTGTGCTACATTATTTAACATGGATATTACTCCCCTCCTTTCTTGTTCATAACTCATAACTGTCTCTGGTGCCTCCCCCACTCCTGTTGTATCCTGTATACTGCCTTTCCCTCCTTAATGATCCAGTACCCTCCACCTTAATAATGCAGGTCCCTCTCCCCAACCCCATAGTGGTCTGTTGCCTCTCCTCCCAATCACTCGTTCTTTGTTAACCTGATATGGTCCACTAGGCAGAGGTGTCTTGTCAGGGGTGACCTGGGAGCACTAGGGAGGTTGCGACTTGCTCAGTCTCACAGTATGCAAGTGGAGGTTGTGGGAATCAAACCCAGGTCTGTCTGCTGGATGTACCAAGCTCATTCACAGCTTCTTATTTTAACCTGTAGGCTATCCTTACCTACTAGCAGCTCCTCGCCCTATGACTCACAGTTGTAAGCTCTTCTTTCTCCCTGCTGAAAGTAGGTAGGAACTTGAAGTGGGTACAGCAGCCGTCGACCTGAGTTTTGAGTGCTGCAGTGTAATGTGACTGGCTCTTAGGGTAATTTATACTGTGGCCTCCCACCTCTTCTCCCATGTGGCCATGAAGGATTTTGTATGTTTGTATGCCTAGTTTTTTTTTCTCTCTAACGTAATATTTGAGATTAAAAATATAATTTGAAATTTTTTAAATGCCAGTCAAGTACAGTGTTTCATATAAAAAAAAAAAAAAAAAAAATGTGTACCCTATCTACGACCACTCTTATCGCCAGATTTGTGTAAAATCCACTTCTAAAGGTGTGGATATAGTGTTTCATCTGCACAGTAGTAGTCTTCTGGGAGACAGCTGAGTCATCAGCATGTCTTCAAGCTAAGCACCTTCCACCACCTGGGTGGTATATACTTCCTTCCACTTCGTGACATCAGATCTTTCTGTCCACTGGAAGGAACAGGTCTCTGGCAGCTTTTCAAGCATAGAAGGATTTCAGTTTCTCGAGCACTTTACTTTGGTGAATGTTCGACTTTTCAGTCTGCATTTGATATTAAAGTTGCTCCTGAAGTCCTTTTTTTTTTTTTTTTTTTTTTTTTATTTTTGTGTAGACTTTATTTCTCTTCGGGATTGAGGAGCTCTCTCCAGCTACCTTGCCAGCCTGGCTGTACCTCCTGGTCTGAAGCTTGGTATTCCAGGCCGACCCTGCCTGCCGGATCCCAGCTCTGAGCCCCTTGAGATGGGACCGCCCACTCTGGTGCTTGATTCTACAATCTAATGCGCCGGGCAGGTGTCGGTGGACCCCCCGTGGAAACCGAGCCTGACAGTGGGAGTGTGGCCAAGACTGGAGGCGCCTTCGCCTATCCTTGGTCCGGGATTTTCCTTACTGTAGGCGTCTCCTGGAGCGGACATGCAGTGGCCTTCTGCACCAGAGAAGCTGTAGTGTCCTTGGCGCTTCTCCCCTTGCGTTCAGGCTTGCGTGTAGTACACCCGGTCTTCACCAGGTGTCGCTACTGCACTGAAAGCCCCGAACCCACCCCAGGAAGAGGAGCGCTGTCCTCCGGACGCCCGAACCTCTCCCTCCCGTGCCGACCCCCGGCAGTCCGGGCTTGTTCCTGAACCCAGGTCACCGGTGTGGCATCCAGCACTTCAATCCTCCGCGCCACCGGGCCGGCGCGCCTGAAGTCCTCCGACTTCACTCCGTAATTAATGATGAAAGGTGGGGAACCAGGGTTCTGCACCCAATGTAAGCAGAGATGTCGGCCATGAATCCCAACAACATGTGCGCCTACTGCCTGTGTGATAAATATGGCGCTTAGCTGCAGCAGATGCTACCCATGCTGCCAGTGTCCATTGACGAATGACATTCAGGATTGCCTTGGATATGCCTAGGGACCGTAAATTGGCCTCCACAGCTGTCTGCTGAGCTGCGCAGCTTGTGGTCATGGAAGAAGAGGCTGGTGTGGTGAGTTTCACTTAAGTCTTGGTGCTGTTCCCAGCTGGGCCCAGTGTCAGAGGGTCCTTTTCTGATGATTTCGGGGAAATGTGCATGGCAGTGCAGACCTTTGGGGAGTGCACTTCTCCCCACAGCAAAAAGCCTAAGAAGCATCATTGTGGTATGTCATGGGGCTGGGAATGAGCATGCTGTTCCTGCTTCTTCTTCCACTCCCCTGTCTGCTTGGCCTTGGTCATGCTTCCCTCACTCGAGGGTTTTGTTGAGGGCTCCATGTTAACCCCATTGGGCCTGTTGGACTCAACTGCAGTCAAACAGGCAGTCAAGATATTTCTTGACACAGTCGACTGGCTGTCTGAAGAGATCAACAAAGCGTTGATCTCTTGGATCCTGGTGCTCTCTGTCCTCACCCAGGAGGAGGAGGATGAAGTCCATTGAGAACCCCTGACTGAGTTGCCTTGTGAGCTGCCTCCACCAACGATTGTGCTTCTGGGGCTTATTTCTTATTTTGGTCTCTGTCTAAGTAGGTGGTCTGTACCAACCCTCAGAGGAGCCTTGTCAACATAGCTCCTAGGCTAATGATCGAGGTTGAGGTACCGCTCGCGCCATTGGTGCTAGAAGGAGCTCCTCTGGCAACAGTGGACTGTTGCTGGAAGCTGCAAGGGTTGGGACTCTGCCACCGGAATTGGCTGTCCTCTGGCCTCCTCTGGCTGTCCCAGTGCTAGTCCACCTGTCTCGGCAGGCCACTGCCTCACCTCCACTTCAGGTGGAGGACCCTCCACCACAACCATTGTTCAGGGCTCCAACCAAGGACTCCCATCAGACCTTGACAGGCCAGTTGTTAGTAGATATCCCCCAGGAAGAAGATTCCAGGGTGGTCCATGGTGGTAAACAGTTGAGGGCTATCTTTGAAGAATCTTCACACTTGAAAGACTTATCCTTTTGGCCATGAATTGGTCAAAGAGCTTACTACGGTTCACGAGCCAACATCTTTCAGGTCTTTACTCTGGTTAATGTTGAAGTCCATGAAAGTTCCATTAGAACCAGTTGGGAAATGGGTTAATACCCTTGCTGTAATATCCTGGTTAAGGATGGAACCCTGGGTTTGCCTTTTCCTAGACTAAAGCCATCTTGGGACAAGCCCTGGAGCTCTGGCAGCACCCAGTATCCTGCCCGGCACCCACTGCCTGTATGGTTTGCAAGTACGCGGTCCCCATGGGCATGCTTTTGGGGTTTTCTGATCTCTCCTTTGTAGAGGGCTTGGTGATGAATTCGGCCTTCCGTAAGTCAAATGGCCAAGGCGTGTAGATAAATTTCCAGACAAGGTTTCCAAACAGTTTGACTATTTGGTCAAAAAAGTGTAAACGGATGTTTCTCTGGGTCTCCCATCAGGTCAGCTATTTGGTCATGATGGTGAATTTTGGGATTGTGGGGCACATCCTTCCCCTGCTCCCAGCTGATAAGAAGCTGGCTGTCCAGATCATCAGGGACCAGGGTTAATCGCTGGCTAAACACCAGCTTCAGATGGCACTAGACATTGGTGATTTATGTGCCATGCAATGGCTGTGGCCATTGTCATGCATTGCAGGACCTGGCTGAGGTTGTTCTCCTTCTTGGCAGACACTCCACGAAAGCTGGCCATTGTCCCATTCCTGGGCATCAACCTCTTTGGCCCTGAGGTGGAGGGACATCTCACTCGCATTGAGAAGTCCAGTGCCAGCATGGATTCTGTGGCTTCATCCTAAAGGTCCGGAAACCCTTACGCCTAAGAGAAAAGCTTTTCGCTTTTGGTCCTTTCAGCTACATCGGCCTCAGCAACATTTTCAGCAGTGGCACTTTTAGCACTGGCATCCAAAACCCAGGTTTGACCACCAGGGATAAACCGGTGGGATGGGGCTGAGGTGGTGGAGCCACCAGGGCCCCTGCGGGCAGAGACCCTCCAAGGCTTCTGAATGACAGGTGGTGATGTGCCATTCCCCCTCCTTTTCAGTTCCCGTTCCAGCTCCTTGTTGAGGGTCAGTTGCGCCACTCTTGCCACAGTAGTTCGTGAATACCTTGAACAAGTGAAATCTGAAAGTGGTGGACATGGATCTGCATCTGTATTTCAAGGCTGTCCCACCATACCATCTCCAAGATCCTCAGGAGTCCTGACTGCCAAAGAAAATATCTGCACTGCGAGCCAACATAGTTCAGCTCCTAGAGCGTGGGGTAATAACCCTTGTCCCAGGTGCTGTAGCCAGTAAGGGATATGGGTCCAGGTACTTCCCTAGTTCTGAAGTCAACGGGGGAGAGCTAGCACCCCATACTGGATTTGCACAATCTGAACACGTTCATGCAGAAGCATAATTTCCAGGTGGTCACTCTGAATCATATACCATCTCTGGTGGAGGGCATGTGGTTTTGTTCCCTGAACCTCCAGGATGCATCGTTCCACATCCCAGTATGTCTGTTGCATTGCTGGTGTCTTCAGTTTCATGCAGACGGGATACTGTACCAGTTTCAGGTCAAACTGTTTGGCCTCTTATCCATGCTCAGGGTCTTCACCAGGTGCATGACAGTGGTAGTGGCCTTCCTGCAGCACAAGGGTGTGGAGGTGTACCCCATTCTGGATGACTGGCTAATAACTGGGCCATCCAAGGAAGTTGTGGAGAGGTGCAAGGATGTGGCCCTCCATACCTACCAGGACTTGGGCCTTCTGGTCAACCTGGCCAAGTCCAAACTTGTCCCCTCACAGGTGATCAGATTCATCGGGAGAGAACTAAACTGCTCGCTGGCCAAGGCCCACTTCCTGGCAGACCAGGCATCAAACCTTACCTCCTTTGCCCCTCATTTCAAGTTGGGTGCTCATGTCCCGCCTGGGACTTCCAGCAGTTCCTGCAGTTGATGGTGGCTGCTATTAGCATGGTCCTTTGGGCACACTAGAGGATGCGTCCCCTGCTGTGGGAGTTGGGCCTGCAGTAGTCCCAATGCCTAGGTCACCTGGACCACCCAGTCTTGGTGACCCAGCCGATGTGGGATGCCATTCAGTGGTGGCTGTTCTCGCAGCACGTGGAGGAGAGAATCTTGTTTGTCTACCCAGAACTGTCCATCCTGCTCATGACAGATACATCTCTGGTGGGGTGGGGAACTCAATTAGGAGATCACAGGACCCACAGTTTCTAGTCACCCCTGAAGTCCGATACCACAACAGCATGCTGGTGCTTTGTGCAGTGTGTCTGGCTCTGACAAAATGGGCGCCATTGATGCAAGTTTAGGTGGTTCAGTTCAGATAACACAATTACCATGTTCTACCTGGACAGACAGGTTGGGACACACTCATTTCCATTGTCAAATTAAACCATCCTTTATTTCTTAAAAGTGCTTTTCCAGAACCAAAGCGCCAGTATATAAAAACCATATAAATAAACATATTAAAACGATCAGTATTCCACTGATAAAATATCCATTATTGGTAAATTAAGATCATGTACCAAGCATAAAATCATGCACTAGAGTCCGGGAACACTTGGCTAAACTTTTTTATATTTAAAGCTGTTTTAAAGCTTTGGATGGTCAGGCACTCTCGAATCCAACGAGGTAGAGAATTCCACAGGGTAGGGACTGCAAAAGCGAAAGACCGAGCCCCAGATGTCTTTAAACACACCCTGGGAATCTCCAGCAGCCCCTTGTCGGTGGAGCAGAGTGGATGGAGGGGGCAGT
Source organism: Neoceratodus forsteri (assembly GCA_016271365.2). Lineage (NCBI taxonomy): Eukaryota > Metazoa > Chordata > Ceratodontiformes > Ceratodontidae > Neoceratodus > Neoceratodus forsteri. The sequence goes on along the minus strand of CM057458.1, from coordinate 1,061,637,941 downwards.
AAGGACGAAGGAGATCTTGCAGGTAATGAGGTCCCTGTTCGTGTAGGGCTTTATAGGTCAGTAACCCGACCTTGAGAGTGATCCGCCATTGTACTGGCAGCACAGGCGTAGTATGATTGGTCCTAGAAGTACCAGTCAAATGTCCGGCTGCCGCATTCTGCATGAGGTGCAAGTGGCGGATATCAACACTCTGTATCCCTAGGTAAAGGGCATTGCAGTAGTCAAGTCGGAAGTTCACGCAGGCGTGGACCAACGTGGGAAGATCATCAGGAGGAACCAGATGCTTCACCCTGGCGATATTCCTCAGATGAAAAAAGGAGGTCTTGACAACAGCCAATACCTGAGATCTAAAGGTCAAGCCACTGTCAAAAATAATGCCCAGGTTCCACACCTAGTGTGAGGTAGTCAGCTGAGCTTCCCCAAACCAAAGCCCAGAAGACTGCGCTGCCGACAAACCTGCCTCCCGACAACCTGGGCCCACTACCAGCACCTCAGTCTTAGCCGGGTTCAACCACAGCCAGCTGACACACATCCAGTCCTGGATTTCGGAGAGACAGTTAAAAACTGAAAGAAAGTAATCTTGCCCAGGCACAAAGGATGTGTACAGCTGAGTATCATCTGCATAGCAGTGAAAACTGAACCCGTACCGCTAATGATATCTCCCAGTGGCAGCATATGCACTGTGAACAACATGGGTGACAAAGTGGAGCCCTGTGGTACCTCACAGGATAGGGGGAGAGGGGCTGAGGAATAAATCCCAGACACCACTCTCTTCAGTCCTACCCTTGAGGAAAGATCGAAACCATCTAAGGACCATAACAGACAATCCACAGATGAACTGCAGGAGCTTCTGTAGCATACCGTGGTCCACAATGTCAAACGCTGCAGCGAGATCAAGGAGGACCAAGACGGAATGAGTCCTCCGATCTCTCACTAACAGGAGATCATTTAGCACCCTGACAGGGGACGTCTCAGTAGTATGTCTCTCCGTGAAACCCGACTGGAGAGAATCATAGACATTGTGGTTAGATAAATGATCATCCAGCTGCAGCACAACCACCTTCTCAATAACCTTACCCACAAAGGGCAGGTTAGAGACAGGTCTGTAGTTGGACAGTCTGGGTCAAGGGAGGATTTCTTAAGGAGAGATCATACCTCTCCAGTGAACTCCAGACTTATCTTGGCTAGGGCAGGACCAATCTCATCAATGCTCTCTGTGAGAAGGCACATTGGGCCCTGGTCCAAACTATAGCAAGTGGGCTGCAGAGTCAGGATGATTCTCACAATGTCCATGAGTTCCGGCCGAAGTCAGACCAGGCAAGTTGGGTGTCCACATCCCCCTGCCGACCTCCACAATACCCAATAGAGGGGGCCGCACAGATTCCTGACCTGATGGTGACAACCTTATCTATGAAAAACCAAGCAGACTCATCACATCTCTCTCTTGTGAAAAAGATCTACCAGGATGAAGACAGATTGGACTGCACAATCTGTCGACAGTAGAGCTGGGCTGGTCGGTTCTGCACAGCAACAATCTGCCTGGACAGGAACTCTGCCTTCTTACAGGTGATTACCGATTGATGGACAACATAATGGTCCATCAGTCTGTCTGTCACCATCCAGGCCCGATTTCTGCAAGTGCCTCTCTAGCCTTCGTCCCATTCTCCTCCTCTCCTTAAAGGTCCCATCAAACCAAGGGGACCTTGGGTGAAGAGTGAGGGGACGAACCCAGACAGGAGCTATGGAATCCAGGGCCCCCAACACCGCCTTATTATAGGCTAGTACTAGATTCCCTGGATCCATGCATTCGCTTGATTGTGTTGGAAGGCTCAACACACCTGGACACTTGTTTACATCCTGAAGCAGATCTCCTGGTGATCCATGTCAAGGGACAGAACAACCAGCTGGCAGACACTCTCAACCAGGTTCGCGAGATGTCGCACATGAGGTTCCTAAATCAGGAAGTGGTAGCCCACCTGTTCTCCCAGTGGAGCACTTCACTGGTGGGTGCCTCTGCTTCACAGAAAACTAAAAACACTGAAGCCGTTCTGTGCCTACCCCCCTCAGTCTGGGACACTGCAGGAGGATACCTTCTCAAGGCTCTGGACCTCTGGCCTTCTATACACCTTCTCTCTTCCCCTTGGTTCCAGGTTGTGATCAAGGCCTGGAAGGACAAGATGTGGCTGATCATTATAGCACCAGACTGGCCCAGGCAGTTCTAGTATCCAGATATCTTCAGTCCCAGCAACAGCCTGCTGTGACGGTCACCTCTCCACCCCGACCTGATGACCAGACAACAGGGGACGATCCTGCACCCAGATCTAACACCTCTCAGTCTGGTTCCTGAGCAGTTAAGAGTTCCAGGTTTTGGGTCTTTCGGAAGATGCCATTATATCATGGATGCATCCCATAAGGAGTCTATTCATAAATGGTATGTATTTAAGTGGAAGAGGTTCGCAATCTAAGTGTCGGGGTAAGGAGCTTGATCCTTTTACTTGCCCGATGGCAAGCATCCTCCCCCTACCTTTGGTCCCTGTCTCAGTTGAGACAGCAGCAAACCACCCTTAAGGTTCACTATGCAGCCATCTCCAAATACTGGGAACGGGCTGGTGTGCTGACGGTGGCCAAGGAGAAGGCGGGCGAGTACTTTTTTTCAGGGGCCTAGATCACCTGTTCCCTCCGATGTGCGAACTACAACCTCTGTGAGACTTGCTACTAGTGTTCATGAGCAAGCCGTTTAAGCCTGTGTACAAGTATGAGATATCATGCTTGTCACAGAAGACCACCTTCCTGGTGGCTATAACCTTGGCCGAAAGGATCCATGAGCTCCTGGCGCTTTCGGTGGAGTCTCCTTGTTTGGTGTTCCATAAAGACAAAGTGGTCCTTTGCCCCAACCTGAAGTTCCTGAAGGTTGTGTCAGTGTTTCAGCTTAACCAGGTGGTCAACATTCCAGTGTGTTTCACCAGTTTGGCCTCAGATGCTGATCGCAGGCTGTTCAAGTGGGACCTGTGGAGCACTCTCATAAAGTGTGCTTGGTTGTTGTTCAGGGAGTGGCTCACCAGCTGTTTCGTGCACTGAAGCAGTACCTGGCAGACTAGCAGTAAAGTGGAACATTGCCAGGTGAATCACATCCTGCATCGATCTCTGCTATAGGTTGGCTAGTAGAGAATTGCCCAAGAGGCTTGGGGTCCATTCCACCAGAAATACCGCTGCCTTGGTGGCTGTTTCCAGGGACATCCCTGTTGTTGAGATATGCAGGGCTGCAACTTGGGTAAAAGCGCACACCTTTTTCTCCCATTGCAGCATTGATGTAATGAGTCATTAGGATGCTGCGTTTCGGTCCTTGGTCCTCCAGTCTGTTTACCAAATAGGGGTGTGCGCCTTGCCCCCTCTTCCAAGGGAGCTGCTAGGAATTTACCATTGTGTGGATAGTGGGCTGTATCCATGCCTTTGGAATTAAAAGGTTAGTCACCTGTAACTGTAGTTTTAGGAGTAGTATATAGTTCACATCCACACAGCCCACCCGACCTTCTGTAGCAGTATGGTACCTGGATCCCTGCTTCCAGCATGCAAAGACCTGATTTCACAGGGCGGAGACGGAGGATACATCACCTGAATGGTGGGAGGAGCTTGGCTCGAAGATATTCAGATGACTTGGCTGTCTCTGGGAAGACTGTCATTGTGTGGATGTGAACTAAATACCACTCTTTACAGTTACAGGTGGGTAACTTACGTATTTTGCACTACCTTTTTTGTGCAAAACATGCAGATTTCCACTCAGTTTTGGGGGAAATGGAGAAAATATATTTTTAAAAACTGAATGGCCCATTTTTGAAAAATAAAAATCAGTGGCTTTAGGTTTGTGACTCTATTGAGCAAATGTAGTGAAGAATTTGTGCCTGCGCTTGCTACAGAACAGCTGAGCCTGTCACTGTAATAGAAAGCTGTATTGTATTGCTAGTGATAGTGTGCTAAAAAATTGTTTAACTTCAGATTGATCCAGTGACTCCAACCAGTCCCCTGACTGCAGGGATGGTATCACCGTGCCCAGTGTAACCATCTCGAACTTTTCTTTTTTGATGCATTTGTTTAGAGATCTTAAGTCTAAAATGAGTCTTCACTCACCATTTTTCTTGTGGGTTAGGAATCGTCTTGAAAACTGGCCCTTGCCCCCGCTGTGGGGTAGGGACCTTTTCTCCTGTTTTTCCCTGCAGTAGTTAATTTATTTCCACTTTCAGTGGAATTCTTTTGTTGATGAATGAGCTGAAGCATTTTTTTTAGTCTCTGCAGTTTGGAAACCTTTTGAATCGAAGGGACAATCTCTGACCCACTACTTCCAGGACCCTCTTGTCTGTGGTCATTCCTACCCGTTCCTGAAATTAGTGGGTCAGTCTTCCCTCCTCCTCCTGGCAAAGTCTGACTAGTGACCTGTGCAGCATTGCAGGGGTTTTGATTTTGCTTGGCTGTGGCGTAGGGGCTGGTGCTGCAGCATGCCTGGAGCCCCTCCTGCCTCTGCCTTTGTAGTAGCCTCTTTGAGGTTGGCACTCATAGGTGCCATAGTTTCTTGGATAGTGACCCTTACTGTGCCTCCCCATCCAGAAGGCCTGTAGGAAGTAGAGGCCTTTTCTTTCTCAGTGTTACTTGTAAACTTGTATTTTTCTGTTTTGTCACCAAATAGAGAATTCCCCTCAAAAGAGAATTAATGGCTTTAGACCGAGTGCCCTGGGTAAGGATGGTAGTCTGTAGCCAGACAAACCTCTCCGTGCCAGTGAATGAGCTAGGACTCACAAAGCAGAATCATTAGAATCTACAGCCATGCGGAACTGGTATTTAGTAGCATCCAAGGCTGACTTTTCTGTGGCAGCCAGACCCTGTGCCACTTCGCCATCTACCTTGTCACAGTGCCAGCACTGCATTCCACAGTACTTTCTGATACTGGGCTGTGTATGCCAGATGAGCTACTTGCCTCAGGAGCAGGGAAGCCTCATGCGAAAGGAGCACAGTCCTACTTTTGCTAATAGCTGTTACTCCAGTGTTTTGCTATTAGACACACTGTGTGTCTGTTCATCAGGGCAGACTTGAGCAGGCAGGAGATGGGGACTGTAGTCCATTCTCTGATAGAGGGACTACAGACCAGGATGTCACGGATGCATTTAAAAGCTGTAATTGGTAAAGGAGGCTGTCTGCTGGATCTGCATCTAGGACTGTTAAAGCCAAATAATGGGACTTTTAGGCACATTGGTGCCATATACTTTTAAAAGGGGACATTTTGTTGGTCAAGCAGAGTAGTGGTTGTCACAAACCCACTCAGCAGATCAGGCCCTCTACTCCCAAAGTGCCAACCTCTGAGCGCAGTCTTGTGAACAGTTTAACAGAACAAGGTAACCCTGTTGTCTGTTTTGTGAGATCGGATCAACCTTTGGTCTCAAGTCTTGGAGGGATTCAAACTGTGAACCTCTTGCTAGCGTACCCAATGCACAGGCTCAGATATTTCTGTCTTCGGGCACCTAACCAGGTATACAGAGATGAACCCTTAAAAACTTTAATAAAGACCTCAGATTTAAAACGCTTCTCTTTCCAGTTTGGTACCACCATTCAAGCTTATGCCTAGTGCCTGCTATAACCATATATACTTTTCTTACAAATAAAAGAACATTCAAAGACAGACCAAATATGCTGTAAAAAGAATTTTACTAAAATAGATAAAAATATGTAAAACACAAAATACAGAACTGTTCTATCACAAGACATACAAATCTTTTAAAAGAACAAGGTTTGAACAGTGCAAATTCCTACAACAATATTTAGATTTGTCTAGCTTTCTAAATACCTGTTTTAAAGTGCTCACAGATGTGTCCTTGTCAGAGTCTAGGTTAAAAAAAAAAAAAAAAGGTGACCAAGTAAAACAGAATATTCCTTAAACTGTATTTGCCAACCCCTTTTTGTGTGCGGTCACTATAGCTCCTCCTCTGTCACAATATATAGATATATATATATATCTTGTACAAAAACAGGATGTCTTTTCAAAGTATTACATTCTGCAACTTCAGCATAATTCATATCCTTCAAATGACGCTTAGTCGATCTCATAATAAGCTTCCTTCTATGATTTCGCACTTATATATAATAACCTGGGTTTTCCCTCCAGCAACATAAAATGGATGATTTAGCAGCTATGGCTGTAATTAACTCAGACAAACTGGAGATCCTTGATTAAGGCCTTCCATGTAACGCCTAGTATCTAAAATTGTGTGTGTGATCTTACATGCTGTTTTCAGCATTTTCTCATGGCTTTCATCTTTCAGCTGAAACCTGGGGGGGATGAGTGAGGTCATTCTAAGAGCACCAGATTTTTCAGCAGAGACAGTCAGTAATACATTTGTATAAAAAAAAAAAAAATGATACAGCACTCAGAACTGGTTGTCCACGTCACAGTTCCTCCCCACCTAGACTGAATTTGGGGGTTCTATCCCCCACATGGGATGAGCTTCCCAAATAAGTTCACTCCTCATAGACCCTAGACTGCCCATCTGAGTTCTGGTTCTTCCCTCCAGCCCTATGTACGATTTTTAGGTCATACCCTTGTAAAAGCAAGACTCCATCTTAGCAGTCTGCCATTGTTTTTCCCCATCTGCGTCAGCCAAACCAGGGTGTTGTGGTCAGTCTGCACCACAAAATACTGCCCATACAAGTATGGCTCTAATTTCTTTAGGGCCACACTATGGCAAGACACTCCTTTTCCACCGTGGAGTACGCTTGCTCCCTGGGAAGCAACTTCCTAGTCAGGTACACTACTGGGTGATCTGTCCCTTGGCTAGATGTCTGACTCAGTACTGCTCCAATACCCACGTCTGAGGCGTCCATCTGAACTATAAAGGTTTTGCTATAGTTGGGACTTGTCAAAACAGGAGCACTGCACAGTGCCTCCTTTAGTCTGGTAAAGGTTTCCTCACAGGCTGGGCCCCAGGTAATTTTCTTTGGCATCTTTTGCTTTGTCAGGTCACATAGGGGAGCAGCCAGGGCACTGTAATTGAGTACAAATTTCCTGTAGTACCCTGCTGTCCCTAGAAAGCTCCTGACCTGCTTCTGGGTTTCTGGTCTGGGCCACACCTGGATCACCTCTATCTTTATTTGGTTAGGACGGAGCTGTCCCCGGCCTACCACATGCCTGAGGTATGCCACTTCTCCCATGGCCACCTGGCACTTCTCGGCTTTGACAGTGAGCCCGGCCCTCTGTATCCTGCCCAGCACTTCCCTAAGGTGGGATAGGTGTTCCTCCCAGCTGGTACTAAAGATGGCATTGTCGTCTTGGTACTCCACGGCGTACTCCTCAGCACCATTTAACACCTGGTTCACCAACCTTTGGAAAGTGGCTGGGGCGTTCTTCATTCCAAAAGGCATTACTTTAAACTCAAATAAGCCTATCGGAGTGATGAAGGCCGACCTCTCCCTAGCTCTGTCTGTCAACTCTACCTGCCAGTACCCCTTTGTCAGGTCAATAGTCGTAAGGTAGGTCAACCCCCCAACTTGTCCAGGAGTTCATCCGTCCGGAGCATCGGGTGGACATCTGATTTTGTAACTGCATTCAGTCCACAATAGTCCACACAGAAATGAGTTGACCCATCTGGCTTGGGTACAAGGACTATGGATGAGGCCCAGGGGCTGTGGGATCTCTGCAATACCCCTAAATCCAGCATCTCCTCCACTTCCCTCCTAATGTCCTTTTGGACAGTTTCTGACACCCGATATGCTGTCCGCCATATGGACGTCTGTGTCCCTGTCTCCACATCGTGTGTCGCTAAGGGGGTTAGTCCAGGCTTGGCACTAAACAAGGGGGAAAAGTCTGCTAAAACCTCCCTTACTTTCTGGATCTGGTCCAGGGCCAGCTGGGGAGACAATTTTACTGCCTTCACTTACTGTCTTCCAGCAAGTCCAGAAGGGGGTCTCCTTCGTCCGTCCCCTCCCCATGACTACACACTGCAAACACCATGCCAGCCCTATTTGCATATGGCTTCATCATGTTGACATGGTACATCCTTTCTGTCTGTCTTCTGTCTGGTAACTCCACAATGTAGTTCACGTCATTTACCTTCCTAACTACTTTGTATGGTCCTGCCCACTCAGCTTGCAGCTTGTCTTTCCGGACCGGAATTAGGACCATGACTTCCTGACCCACCATGTACAAGCGAGCTCTGGCTCTACGGTCGTACCACACTTTTTGTTTCTGTTGGGCAGCTGCTAGGTTGCTCTGGGCTGTTGCCATAAGCTCCTTCGGCCTTTACCTAAACCTAAGGACGTAATCCACAATGGGAGTTCCCTGGGTGGCGTGCTTGCCTTCCCAGTCCTCCCGAATCAAGTCTAGGGGCCCATGTACCCGGCGTCCATATAAGAGTTCGAAGGGGGAAAATCCTGTCGACTCTTGGGGCACCTCCCTGTATGCAAACAATAGGTGGGGAGGGTATTCCTCCCATGCTGTTCAGCAAACGCAAAGAGCATTGACTTTAGGGTATCATTAAATCTTTCCACAAGCCCATTGGCTTGTGGGTGATATGGTGTCATGCATCTCTGCACCACTCCACACTTCTCCCATAAACATTTCATCAGGTCCGACATGAAGGAACGCCCTCGATCGGTGATAACCTCCTGCAGAAACCCAACACGGGAGAAAATCCCAAGTAACGCATCTGCCACTTTGCCTGTCCTCAGTGAGGATAGGGCGACGGGCTCTGGGTACCGGGTGGCATAATCCACCATAGTCAGGATGAATCTCTTCCCTGAGGAGCTGGGGGTATTTAAAGGCCCCATAGTATCCATTCCCACCCTCTGGAATTGCTTCTCCACTATGGCCAATGGAATCAGGGCGGCTTGGGTTTTCTTGCCCACCTTCCCTATTTCCTGGCACTGGTGACGAGACCTGCAATACTCCTTCACCTGCTGGGTGAAGTTAGGCTAGTAGAGATTCTGGGCTAACCGCTGCATAGTGCGCGCGATTCCCAGATGACCAGACAAGGGAATATCATGTGCAGTTTTGAGCAATTGCTCACGATACCCCTGGGGAATGACAAGCTGCCTGCCTAGCATCCCTTCTCCTGTCTGCACTGCCTGAGTATACATAAGTCCATTTTCCCAATAAACCTTATGTCAGCCGTCACCTCCCTGTGCTCCGTCAGTCTGCCCAAGCCCTCAGCTTCTCTAAACTAGGGTCACTTCTCTGAGCAGCTGCAAACCCCTCACACATTCCCAAGGCATGGGACAGGTCCCCTTCAGTCGCTAAACTAGGGTCCCTAGCACTAGCATCCGGGCCCTCAGGATCACTCAGTCCCAACCCTCTGACAATGGGTCACTTGCTACCGGGGAAATTTTTACCCCCTTTTTATTAATCTCCATATCAGGAGACACAGGCTGGGGAACCAGCCTCCCAGTGGTTTCCACAATGGCTTTTGTGGGGTTCAGGGAACTACAGTTTTCCCTTGCTGCTTGGCTACGGGTAACTGCACATACCATCCCCTGTTGGAGATAGTTGCCCAGGATCACATCCACTGCTAATGTTTTGGCTACAGCCACCTGTTGCACAGTTCCCCCTGTTTCACCTCAGTCTAAGAGAACACTGGCCAGTGGCAATGTTTTCTCTTCACCAGTGAACCCTTGGACAGTAACATATTTATTGGGTATAAGCTGACCAGGCTGTACCAGATCCCCCTTTACTAACGTCAGGGATGCCCCTGTGTCCCTTAACCCTTGCGTCCACACACCATTTACCATGACTGGGTGCATGTGTTCCCTCATGTTCAATGGCATGCTTCCAGGGACAGACAGACAACCCACTTCTTTTCTAGCACCCTGTTGTGTATTGCTCGCCTTTTTGGGGCACTATCTGGCAATGTGCCAAGTTTCTTTACACAACCAACATTCATTTCTTCTCTCAGAGAAATCTTTTCTCTGAAACCTGGGGCTAACTGGTTTCGGTGGAGGCAGTGAGGGTTTTAGCTGCCCTGAAGGCGCGCTTTTCCATTTCTGCGCTGCCACACCGGCCCCATTCACTCTCAGAGCAGGTCTGCTCTTGGCATAGAGGTCCGAGAGTTCAGCAGCCTCTTGCACTGTTTTGGGATCTCGGTCCTTTAGCCAGGTTTTTAGCTCTGCTGGGCAAGCCCAATAAAACTGTTCTAATAAAATCACGTTTTCAGTTTTATCAACAGTTTGCCTCAATTCCTTCCCACCAGTGTTTTAAAACTGATGTTTCGTGGCTAGCTCCTTGTAGCTCATATCAGGGCTTCTCCTGAGCTTATGGAATTTAGCTCTGTATGATTCAGCAGTTGATTCAAACTTTTTTAACAGTGCAGCTTTTAGTTTGCTGTAATTATTACTGTCCTCATTGTCCAATTTACCCAATGCATCCCGAGCTTTCCCGGTAAGTAGCGGGGATAGCTGGAAGCTCCAGGACTCTCTAGGAATTTTAGCCTGAATACAAACTTTTTCAAAAGAATTTAAAAAGGCATCCATATCTTCCCCCTCTTTAAATTAGGCTATTAATTTGGAGTTCAATTTGTAACCCATTCCTGCAGTCCCAGTTAAACCTAAGCCCCTTACCTGCTCTGGTGCCGCTGGTCAGAGTCGTAGCTTCTCCAGTTCTTGTTGCCACTGGCGCTTCTCTTTTTTTTCTCCTCTGCAGCTCTCTGGCACTCATGGTCTGCCTCCCTCTGTTGTCGCCCTGCCTCTCGCTATTCTCGCTCTGCCTCTTGGTTCTCTCGCTCCCTCTTCTCCTCTGCCTCCCTTTGTTCATGGTCCCCCTCTCTCTGGAACTCCAGCTCCATCCTGCGCAACTCAATTTGCAGCCTGAGTACCTCTGGATTCAGGATACTGGTGACCTTCCCCTGCTGCTGTGGCCCTTCACTGACAGTGGCCATGCTGTCATCCTCACCGGATCTGGACACGGCACTGGTCGCTAGCCCTGCCACACTGGAGGTCTGGTCCCTTTCAGTCACGGTCTGTGACTTGCTGCTCTGGGTATCTGCTACCATCAGGGCCTCTATGAGGTTCTGCTTTTTGGCTGTCACCTCGAATGGGACTCCTCTGTCCCCGCAGAACCGCTTCAAGTAATCTACAGTGTGCCTGCTGTAGTCAGAAGCCATCTTCTTCCCTGATTGCAGCTACTCTGACTTGCACTTTAGGGAAAAAAAAAAATAAAACGAGTGGGAACTTGAGTGATATATAGTTCTGTTTTCTTTTTAAAATAAAACTGTCTTTTTTTCTTTCTTTGCAAGAGAGCTATGGTCTCAGTTGACACAGAACAATAAAAGCTTGTGATACCAAAATTATGCCACCACTGCCAACCAATCTGTCACAAACCCACTCAGCTGGGCAGGCCCTCTACTCCCAAAGTGCCAACCTCCAAGCGCAGTCTTGTGAACAGTTTAACAGAACAAGATAACCCTCTTGTCTGTTTTGTGAGTTTGGATCAACCTTTGGTCTCAAGTCTTGCAGGGATTCAAACTGTGAACCTCTTGCTAGCGTACCCAATGCACAGGCTCAGATATTTGTGTCTTCGGGCACCTAATCAGGTATACAGAGATGGACCCTTTAAAACTTTAATAAAGACCTCAGATTTAAAACGCTTCTCTTTCCAGTTTGGTACCACCATTCAAGCTTATGCCTAGTGCCTGCTATAACCATATATGCTTTTCTTACAAATTAAAGAAAATTCAAAGACAGACCAAATATGCTGTAAAAAGAATTTTACTAAAATAGATAAAAATATGTAAAACACAAAATACAGAACTGTTCTATCACAAGACATACAAATCTTTTAAAAGAACAAGGTTTAAACAGTGCAAATTCCTACAACAATATTTAGATTTGTCTGACTTTCTGAATACAGTGCCTTCAGAAAGTGTTCACCTCCCTTGGATTTTGTCACATTTTGTGATGTTGCAAACTCAAATTAAAATACATTTATATGGGATTTTTTTGTCACGTATCTACACAAATTACTCTATAATGTCAAAGTGGAATGAAACTTCTGGAATTTTTTGTACATGTAATTTAAAATAAAAACCTGAAATGTCTTGATTTGGTAAGTATTCACCCCTCTTTGCTATGACACTCCAAATTGAGCTCAGGTGCATCCAATTTCCTTGTGAGATCACTCTAAAACTTGAATGGAGTCCACCTGTGGTCAGTTCAAATGGTTGACATGATTTCAGAGGAAATATACCTGTCTATATAAGGTCCCACTGTTGACAGTGCTTGTCAGAGCAGAAACTCTACCATGAAGACCAAGGAGCTGTCCGTAGAACTCCATGTTAGAATTGTGAGAAGGCATAGATCTGGGGAGGGGTATAGAAACATTTCTAGGGTGTTGAAAGTTCCCAGGAGCACAGTCAAGTCCATCATTAGGAAATGGAAAGATTACAGAACCACCCAGACTCTTCCTAGAGCAGGCCATCCTCCCAAACTGAGCAACTGGGCAAGAAGGACCTTGGTCAGGGAAGTGACCAAGAACCCAATGACCACCCTGACAGAACTACAGAGTTCCATGGCTGAGATGGGAGAACCCATCCAGAGGACAACAATCTCTGCAGCACTTCACAGATGTAGCCTTTATGGGAGAGTGGCTAGACGGAAGCCACTCCTGAGAAAAGGCCACATAATAGCATGCCCGGAGTTTGCAAGAAGGCACGTGGCAGACTCTGAGACCATGTGGCAAAAGATTCTCTGGTCTGATGAAACACAAATTGAACTTTTTGGCCTGAATACAAAGCGCTATGCCTGGCACAAACCGAACACAGCTCATCACCCGTGTAACACCATCCCTACCATGAAGCATGGTGGTGGCAGCGTCATGTTATGGGGATGCTTTTCAGTGGCAGGGACTGGGGCACTTGTCAGGATAGAGGGAACAATGAATGGAGCCAAATACAGGCACATCCTTGAGGAGAACCTGCATCAGTCTGCAGTAGACCTTGGACTGGGGTGAAGATTTACGTTCCAGCAGGACAACGACCCCAAGCATACAGCCAGAGCAACACTGGAGTGGCTTCAGAACAAGAAGGTGAATGTCCTTGAGTGGCCCAGCCAAAGCCCAGACTTGAATCCCATTGAGAATCTGTGGAAAGACTTAAAGATTGCAGTTCACCGACACTCCCCATCCAACTTGACAGAGCTTGAGCAAATCTGCAAGGAAGAATGGGCAAAAATCCCCAAATCCAGATGTGCAAAGCTGATATAGACATACCCAAGAAGACTCAAAGCTGTAATTGCTACCAAAGGCGCTTCTACAAAGTATTGACTCAGGGGGGTGAATACTTAAGTAAACAAGATATTTCAGTTTTTAATGTTTCATAAATTTTTATTACACAATAAAACTGTTTTTGCCCATTTAAATTGTTGAGTATGCTGTGTGAATCAAGGGGGAAAAAATTCATTTCATTGCATTAAAAATTCTGGTAGTAACTCAACAAAATGTGACAAAATCCAAGGGGGGTGAATACTTTCTGAAGTCACTGTACCTGTTTTAAAGTGCTCACAGATGTGTCCTTGTCAAAGTCTAGGTAAAAAAAAAAAAAAAAGTTACCAAGTAAAACAGAATATTCCTTAAACTATTTGCCAACCCCTTTTTGTGTGAGGTCACTAGCTCCTCCTCTGTCAGTGTGTGTGTGTATATATATATGTGTGTGTGTGTATGTGTGTGTGTGTGTGTGTATGTATATATATATATATATATATATATATATATATATATATATATATATATATATATATATATATATATATGTATGTGTATGTATATGTGTGTATATATATAATATAAAAAATGTATGTATATACAAAAATATATAAAATATATGTCTTATACAAAAACAGGATATCTTTTCAAAGTATTGCATTCTGCAACTTCAGCATAATTCATATCCTTCAAATGACACTTTGTTGATCTCATAATAAGCTTCCTCCTTCCAGGACATGAAAGCATCTTTATGATTTCGCTCTTCTATGTAATAACCTGGGTTTTCCCTCCAACGTTATAAAATGGATATGATTTAGCAACTACGACTATAATTAACTCAGACAAACAAGAGATCCTTAATTAAGGCCTTCCATGTAACACCTAGTTTCTAAAACTGCGTGTGTGATCTCACATGCTGTTTTCAGCATTTTCTCATGGCTTTCATCTTTCAGCTGAAACCTGGGATGAGTGAGGTCATTCTAAGAGCACCCGATTTTTCAGCAGAGACGGTCAGGAATACATTTTATATTAAAAAAAAAAAAATGATGCAGCACTCAGAACTGGCTGTCCACGTCACTGGTCATGTGACCTTACTTCTGCATTCTCACCCCGGCACGAGCGCGAGCATGCGGTCACCACACACAAAGACACACACTAATACGTGTGCAGCATGTCTGCAGGTATCCACAGGGGAAGCAGATCAAGAAGGTACCAGTTTATCAAACTTGTTTAAGTGTCTAAGATAGGTTGTGATATAGCGCAGGAAAATGCACAACTTAGTGAAATTTATGGATGGGGCCCTTGGGGCTAAATGCAGTAGCTGTGGGAATGCATCTATGGAATTGGGTGATGAGTCAAGTACATACATTTGTAAACAATGTACAGAAATAAAAACTGAAGTCTAAAATTTGCGGTCTAGAACCACAGATTGCTAGTTTACAGCAATTTGTAGTTGCTGATATTGGGGCAGGAAGTGGGATATCAAGAGTTAACAGGTGTGAACAAGTAAATAAACGCATGAGAGAGAATGAGGACAATGACAATTAGTATAACGTGTACAATATCCCTACTCATAAAAAGAAAAGAAAGAAGGTAAAGGGTATATACAATTGAATTAAACAATAGATTTGAACCACTCATGACTCTAATGAACCAAATTGAAGAGCAGGCAGATGATCTTTTACATTTGGTCTCTGAAGATAAACAAGGCCCTGAAGCTAGGGTAGAAAACCCTATAAATATAACAAATGGTACCAAGGATCAGGACGGACAAAGTCATAATGCACAAGAGCACCAACAAAACCAACTGATTGTTTCCCCATGTAGTGACAGACCTTGGAAAACAGATAAACACTGCGACTAATAAGAAAATAGTTGGGCGTGGTAACACATTACAGGAAACTGGAAATAGAGATAATCAGATACAAAGTACACCTATATTGATTGAAAAAGGATTAATAAGGACTACAGAAACTAATGATCAGGCTGAGAATATGAATATCATGCAAGTGGAAGACCATAACCAAATTATACCCCCACCCTCACTACTTGATCAGAGTAATTTAATAAATGTTGTTGAAATGCTAGAAAGAACTAATAGGCAAATATATATCCTGGGAGATTCCATGATAAAATATATAGATTGTTATGCAACTCAAGGTGACAAGAGAACATAGCTAATTGCAGTTTTTCTGGAGCCACTATCAAAGATATAGGATGTATGCTACCCAGTATTTTAAAACCTGCAGGATCAAATCTCCTAGTGGTGTTGCATGCTAGAACTAATAACACCAAAAGACAGTCTGTAGATGAAATTCTCAAAGAATATAAAGAAATTAAGAGATTAGTGGACATCAGAGAGGTCGAGCTAACCATATCTGAGATATTACCAGTACCCAAAGCCTCGTTGAGATGGACAAGGAAAATAAAGCATCTCAATAACAAATTAAGGTTATGGTGTCAACAAAACAAAATGGAGTGTATTAAAACATGGGAAATATTCGATGGGTGAATTAATCTATTTGCATATGATGGGCTACATCTTAACAAAAAAGGTAGCAGGTATCTGGGGAATATTATTAAAAAATTTATCACAAGTAGAAACTTAACCTGATTAGTGAGGGGAGAGGGAATGAAACAATCAGTCCTGCTATGACTAAACAAATGACTGATCCTATTATGAATAATCAAAACAATTCATTTTTATCAGGTACAGGGAATAACAAATGTAATAAACTGATCAATCCGAGTAAAATCAAATCTGTGTTAATAAACGCAAGAAGCCTAGTTAAAAAAAATGAGCTTGAACTGTTCTTAAATTATCAGTTTGACCTGTGTGCAGTCACTGAAACTTGGTGGCATGATGATGATGATTGGTGTCAGCATATTACAGGCTACAAATTATTTAATAAAAATCGGGTGAGTAGAAGAGGTGTCGGGGTTGCACTGTGTATTAAGAAAATATACGATGTCCAAGAAATCACACCTGCATTGCCTGATGATAATGAAGTGGAACAGCTGTGGGTTAATATGCAAGCCCATAATAAAAAAAATACTGTTGGTGTATGTTTTAGAGCCCCTGGGTTCAGCAATGAGCATAACAAAACCTTCCTACAAGCAATTAATGAGAGATCTATGTGGTAGAGTCTTCATCATGGGGGATTTTAACATGCCCAACATTAATTGGAGACCATATGTGGGTGCTACAGAACTGGAGAAAACCTTTCTTGACCTAATAATATCTAATGAGCTAGAACAACATGTCCTAGAGGGAACCAGAGGAATTAATATATTAGGTTTGGTCTTCTCCAATATAAAAAAAAAAAAAAACGAAATATCAAAGTGTAAAGTAAGAGAACCACTGGGGTCAAATGACCACAACATGAGTGAATTTAAACTCAACAACTTAATACCTATACATAAGGGAGTAACAAAAGTTAAATGCTGAAATAAGGTTAATTATAATGCAGTTAGGAAATATTTGACTGAGTGAGATTGGGTTAATGAATTGAAAGATATCGATGTACGCGATATGTGGACAGTCATAAAAATAGAATAAACCTATGTATAAAACAGTTTGTAACAGGAAAAAATCAAATATTAAAAGTGGGGGAAAATTCCTAGTTGGTTCAATAATAATAAATTTATAAAAAAAGAAAAGCGCATATCTTCAATATAAAAAAAGGCCCACTGCATATAACCTGCAAAAATTTAAAACAGTTACAACAAAAACCAAAACGGCAATAAAACAAGCTAAAAGTAGGGAGGATGAGAGGATATCAACCATAGCAGCAGATAATGAAGACTTTTTTCAACTATATTAGTAATAATCAACGCAAGGGATTAAATGGAATTGATCCACTAAGCATAGATGGAAAAACTATCTTGTATGAACAGACTATGACCAAGGTGTTTAATGATTGATTTCTAAGTACATATCAAGCAAAAACAAATAATTTAAGTACAATAATATCCCCTGAAGTTGAAAATGGAATAATAATACACTTTGACAGAAATAACATTGCTGATAGGTTGAAAAACCTTAAAATAAATGAATCACCAGGACCTGACAGCTTACATTCCCGACTCCTCAGAGAACTATCCCATCAACTATCAGGTCCATTGTCTATTCTCTTTGAGAAATTTCTTAAGATGGAGGTAGTCCCAGATTATTGGTGTAAGGCGGATATTACACCAATACATAAAAAGGGGAGTAAATCCGACTCGCAAAATTACAGACCAATCAGCCTAACCAGTATCAGTAAGATTATGGAAGGCTACATCAAGGATCACCTTGAAAAACATATTAGGGTATCTGGACAAACTGATGTAACACAACATGGATTTACAAAAACAAGATCATGTCTGACGAACCTACTGTATTTTTTTTGACCAGGATGGTAGGGCTCTGGAGACCGGCTTTCCTGTGGATGTGCTGTATCTGGACTTTTCCAGAACTTTTGATTTGGTTCCACATGAATTAAGGAATAGGTTGGTATGACTGAACATTGAATATCCTATAGTCAGATGGGTAGAAGCTTGGCTCAATAACAGGCAGCAGCATGTTAACATTAGGGGCTATGTATCGGACTGGGGAGAAGTGACAAGCGGGGTGCCCTAAGGCTCTGTGCGGGGCCCTGCTTTAATATTTTTTGTCTCATCTTTACAGACTTCTTGAAACTCGTGGATGGTGAAGTTTGCAGATGACACAAAGATTGGGGCACTAGTGAGGGACAAGGGTGATATAACTGCATTCCAAAAAGAGATAGATACACTAATCGAATGGGTAACCAACCTCAAAATGAAATTTAACATCCATAAATGTGCGATAATGCATTTTGGTAAACATAATATTAATGGTATATATACATTAGAGAAATATTAAAATCGGTTGACAATGAGAAAGACATAGGGATTTTGGTTACCAACAACCTAACCTTTAAAAATCATACAATTGAAGTCGTTAAAAAGCCAACCAGCTGTATACTTTAGCATATTAAAAGCAGGGATAATACAGTATTAATGCACTGTTCAAAGCTTTGGTGAGGCCCAAATTGGAGTATGGAGTGCAGTTGTGGAGCCTTAGGTTTAACAGAGATGTAATACTACTTGAGAAAGCTCAGGAAAGACTAACTAAAAGAGTCAGATGTTGCCAGAATTTGGACTATACAGACAGAAACCAGAACTTATTATTTTCACTAGAATACCGTAGACTTGGGGGTGACTTGTGTCTGGTCTATGCAGCATTCCAAAATCAAGATCTATGAGTGTGTATAGGCCTTGAAAGAAAGGATACACTCCTCTGTTCTAGAGCCCCTGGATTACAACTAAGGGGTGAGCACTGTAAAACCAACAGGAGAAAATCATGGATTAACCAACAGGTGGTAATGCCATGGAATAGCCTTCCATCTGATATAGTCAACAGTGACTCAATTACTATATTTAAAAATAAATTGAACTCCTATGCAGCTAGGAAATATTCATATAAGACATATTGATCTTAAGGGACAAGACTATCTTGGCGAAAGCCATTGTCATGTATACGAACTTATGAAACTTGTGAAAGCGGTTGTGAATACTTTTTTGGCTATAGTATCTAGTTTTCTGGAATCCTTTTCCTGGAAGCTGTGTGGAGAGAGGCACATTGGCCTTCTCAACAGCAGCCTTATGTTTGTTTTAATGAACTTAGAGCCACTATTATCTCGTGTCTTGCATAGGTGACCACCTGATCCTAATTAGCATGTGAATTTATACTGTTTTACACTGGTTACCCTGAACTGTTTATCTTGAAACCTAATTCTGGTTTATAGTGTAGTACATTGTATTTCTTCTCTCTGCACTCACTTTCTCCCCCTCTCCTCTCTCTCTCTCTCTACCTGGCTCCTCCCCTCTCCCTAGCTCCTCCAATTACTGTCCCTTTTGTAGTCCTTACACTATTTAAACTGTGTGCTTTTCCTTCTTCCATCTCTCCTAGCCCCTGCTCAAGGAGGGCTTCCCTTCCTTGGAGCACGCTGCGACACTCGCCCTGAGGATCCCAGGTAATTTGCTGACCTCCCTGCCTCGTGGAACTTTTGCTGGCATACAAGGCTGAAGCCGTTTGTCCCAAGATTTAAATCTTAGCGCCTTTTTTGAACTGAAACGCCCGGAACAATTTTAGCTGAACTGAGCTTTCTCTCGTCACAAGCTGTTGATACAGAGCCCTTTTAAAAAAGTTTAAGAGCCTGCCCAAATGAGGGTTAGTGCTGCTAGTTCCCATTTCAATGGTAAGATTCTCGGTATACTAACGAGCGCTTCTACAAACCTGGTGCCAGTTTCAAATATTCCCTAGCAGCACTAGGCGATCTGGCTTGCTGTGTACTTTCACAGGCTGCCCTAAGCACAGTTTTGCTCAAGCCTTACTACTAGTCCCCTTAGCTGGACGTCGTTATACTGCTCTTGGTTGGACAAATTATCACTGCTGAATTGCTGACTTCTGGACTCGCCTCACTGCGAGGCTTCTCCGTAGGGACAAGTCTGCAAACAGGCGGCTGGCTCTTCGGTCGCCCCACAGCCACTTGCCTGCTCCCTCGCCCCCACCACTCCCACCCTTGGTTGGCATTAGTTATATATAGTTCTGGCGGCCCATTGCCACGCCGAGTGGGAGTGGATGTTATTTTAACTCATCACTCCCACCCTTGGCTGGCATTAGTTATGTAGTTGTAGTGGCCCATTGCCACGCCCAGTGGGAGCGGATGTTATTTTAACTGTCTCTCTACTTTCTCATTTGCACATTATATTCCCTGCCACTAGAGGGCGTCTGAATTCTTATAAATCCTGTGTGATCTTCTACTTCCAGCCAAATAACTAGTTTGTTTCTGTGCATTTTCTGCACCTTAGTCTTTCGCTACTCCTTTTCTTTTATCACCACCTCCTTGCTGCCTACCACTCATCCTAACTATTGAATATCTTTCCTCCGTGTTTTATTTCTGGTAGCTTCTATTCTTGCTCCCATTGTGTGGATCCCGGAGGTTAGTTGTCCATCTTCTACAGATAGTCCCCACTTTCACCTCAAAGATTACACTTTCTCTAACATGTTTTATATCCCATATGCCACTAGCCACTTCTCCGTTCTTTGTCCCTAATAGGATTGCTTACCATGCTGCCTCCTACTTATTACAAAACCTCTTTCTTCGCATTTCCACCCTACCTACCACTTTCATCCATCGGAAGTTGTAGTACTTGCTCCTCCTGGCACTTATTTTATCTGGGGATATTGAACCAAACCCAGGGCCAGGAATTAACATCTCCCACACAAACAACTCTTGGAATGATGCCAAGGGTCTGCGTATTGTTCACATGAACATAAGGAGTCTTCCCCATAATCTAACAGAACTTGAGGCGTGGACTACTCTATATGATCCTCACATTCTCTGCTTGTCTGAGACCTGGCTGCAACCCTCTACCACTGATCACCTAAGCCTTCCTCCTAACTACAAAATTATGAGGCAAGATAGGTCCTCTTCTAAATGTGGTGGAGGTGTTGCGAACTTTTATAAACCTCACCTCTCTCTACATCGTAACATCTCTCCCACCCTCTCATACTGTGAATTTATCCTCGCTACTCTTCAACTTGGTTCTAAAAGGCTACACATAGTGATGGGTGGTGTCTCTGGTCTGGTTGAACTCCTTTCCTTCGTGGACACAGCCGTCAGTCGTAATGAAGTCATCATCCTAGGTGACTTAAACCTTAACTGGTCCGGTAAGTCCTGTCAGTCCCTCCACATCTTAGTGCAAAGCCACGACTTTCATCAATTGATCGCTGACCCAACTAGGGTCACCCTCCCCGATCTAGCACTCTACTTGATTGGGTCCTTATGAACCATCTTGACTGTGTCGTCTCTGCTGGTACCCTTGCTGATTCGATAAGTAACCACTTCCCAGTTTTTTGCATCTGGCGTGCTGCTAGACAACCATCTCCTGCCCCAAAATTAATCACCTTCTGAAATCTGGCTAATTTTCATCAGGCTCAGTCTCTGCAGGACCCAACTATGGTTGACTGGTTACCCGTCTTTACCTCCTCAGATGTTCAAACTGCCCTTGATTACTTCCTTGAAAAGTTTGAGTGTCTCCAGGACTTTCATGCTCCTCATGTTACGTGCCGCATTCGTGACACACAAACTAAGTGGCTTACCAAAGACCTTCTTACCCAACTCCGGGCTAGGGACAAAAGTTGGCG
This sequence comes from Neoceratodus forsteri, assembly GCA_016271365.2. Classification (NCBI taxonomy): domain Eukaryota; kingdom Metazoa; phylum Chordata; order Ceratodontiformes; family Ceratodontidae; genus Neoceratodus; species Neoceratodus forsteri. The sequence continues at coordinate 1,061,616,504 of CM057458.1, read as the reverse complement.
GCTTTTCAAGGCCTCTGGGCAGCAGCATGATTATAATCACTATAGAGCCCTGAGAAACTCTTGCAAAAGGAATACTCGACATGCCAAAAGCACCTTCTGTAAAGATCTACTAATAAAAGCTGGCGGCGACTGGAAAAAATTCTGGTCAGTCATCAAAGCTCTTCTTGGAACAAATAAGCCAAACACCTCAAATAACATGCTGCTAAACGGCGTACATTGCAACAATCCAGTGACCATTGCTAACTCTTTCAACTGTCATTTCTCGGATCTAACATGCTACTCTGCCTCTTTTCCCACTATTCACCCTTCCTCCACTCCTGTGGTTACTGAACCTACACTCTCTCATCCACTTTTCAGGTTTCGGACTGTTACAAGAGTTGAAGTCCTAAAGATGCTACTGTCTATCTCAGACACCATTAGCTCTGGTGCAGACAGTTTGGAACCTAGGCTCCTGAAAGCTGCAGCCCCTCTCATTGCCTCCCCTTTGACTAAAATCTTTAACTTGTCACTATCCCACGGTGTAGTCCCCAACATATAGAAGATGGCCAAAATAACCCCCATGCTAAAAAGAGGTGATCCGAAAGATATGGCTAATTACCGGCCCATTGCTATCCTTTCTGCACTTAGTAAAATCCTAGAAAAATTAGTGGCAACCCAAATCATTGAGTAACTAAGGCAACACAACTTCCTCACTGGTTCACAGTATGGCTTCCGTAAAGGCCATAGTACTTCCACAGCGCTCCTAAAACTTACCAGTGACATTTATTCGGCCATGGATTCTGGTCTCCTGACAGGTGCCATTTTCATTGATCTAACCAAGGCATTTGACTTGGTTAATCATACCTTTCTCCTTACAAAACTCATCTCCCTTGGATTCTCAGTAGAATCTGTTAACTGGTTCCATATCTATCTGTCCAATCGGCAGCAGGCTGTCGTTTTCATCTCTGCCATGTCTGATCTGTCATCCATACAGGTAGGCGTTCCTTAGGGCTCAATACTTGGCCCCCTACTTTTCACTATTTTTATTAATGACCTTCCATCTCAGGCACCTCTGAGTCTTACTCAGAGTCACACAGTATGCAAGTGGAGGTTGTGGTAATCAAACCGAGGTCTGCTGAATGTACCAAGCTCATTCACAGCTTGTTTCTCTAACCTCTGTGCTATACTGCCAGCCTAATAATATCTGTATGGATGGTGAGTAGTGATCATGAGGAAATACATACAAGTCAAATTGTTAGCCTTAACATCCCTAATGGCTAGCTCTGGTTGGCATTAGCCAACACTTCTTAAAGGGGAATAGTCTTAATAGCCCCTTGCCTGTGTATGGGACTGGCCCCAACTAGCACTTAAGTAAACATTTATTTGTCAAATGCCCATTCCCAGGGGTTTACAGCACCGTACAGTAAAATATGGAACCTGTTAGGGTGGGCAGTACTGGATGATACTGGACCACCCAGGACGAAATGAGTCCAGACACCACAGGCTGAGAGGCCTTATAACCACTGGAGGGTCCAGTATTGCCCATACCAACCACCCTGGAGGGTATTATTATACTTAGAAAATGAGCTCCTTGTGTAATTTTTTTTATTAGATTGCTGAAAAAAACCTTAAGTAATTCTATAAAAAAAATGACTGAAAATGTATCTTTATCTTTTTTTGAGGGTGGGTAAAGTAGTCCCTTTATGTACTGTATTAGCCAGTAGAGGGCTCTGTAGTGTTTGCATGTTTCTCTCTGGTCGTTACCCCCACCACCACCACTTTTAGATTGCAGGTAGTTCGATACTTGGAAGTGAGTAAGTGGCACAATGGGAAGGTTACTTCATTACTTTCTTTCTGGTTTTTTTAAAGGCAGAGATTTATGTTGAGGTATTCCGTTCTGGACCGGGAGCCCGTTGTAGCAGTTGGTTGAAGCATCGGCAATTAAGCATGGTTGCCGCTAAGGTGAGAGGTTACAGTGCTGTGGCTGTTCACTTAGTGTAACAGTGTTTTTGTTTTTTTAATTTAAATCTTCAAGTCACAGCCGGAGGATAACAGAGTTAGGGGACCACGGTGGAAATGGTTTTAGAAGGGCAAAGATTGTGACACAGCTCAAGAGCTTGGTTGGGAGAGTGCTGTCTTTGGAAATGACTGCAACTATGAGAAATAAATTGTCTCCCTGGCTGCAAAAATAAATACTAGATTCTTTCTTCCTTCCTTCCTTCCAGAGGACAGGGTAGCAAGTGGGTGTGCGGAGGTAGCTCACTAAATAAGAGACAACAACGTGACGGCAATTAGAAGTTTAAAACTATGGGCACAAAGCTATTTGAGTGGGAATGTGGCGGGCTATGGGAGAAGAGAGTAATGTAAATTTAAAAAAAAAGCAAAAAATAAGCACAGCGGAGGTTGATGTGCAGTTTTGTAAGGCAGCTGGCACTGAACTAGGGAGCTTTGGGGAACAGCATCTCTCACTATGTGAGACAAAAACGGCGGCAATTTGATATTCAAATGAGGTGGTTTTAGCCAATTAGGAAGCAGGGTGAGCACTAGGATACTTCATTGGGTGAAGGGGCACTATAGGCTGGTACTTTTTATTCCCTGAGCATCTTTTGAAAGTTAATGTACCCCAGCAAGGGTACTGGCCAATCGGATTCCAGGAATTAAAAAAACATTTTTAATAACATTAAAATGAAAAAATATCACATAAAACCAATCCAGTCATAAATATACACAAATGCACAATTCATTAATTCATTCTGACATAAAATTAGGCAGCATCAACTCAGTAGCTCACATGGGTTACTTGGTTAATATCCCAGTACTGACACTGTAGTGCAGCATGAGAGGGGTGCTGCACTTCTGAGGTGCCATCTTTCGAATGAGATGTTAAACCAAGGTCCCATCTGCCTGGATTGGTGGTGGTTCAGGTGGATGTTAAAGATCCCATGACACTTATCGAAAAGAGTAGGGGAATTTCCCTGATGTTCTGGCCAAATTTCCTTCATTAACTAAAAATACCACCAACAGCTTAATCTGGTTCAAGGTCAGTTGGCATTCATCTGTATCCCCTGCCCCCTCAGGTCGTGCCTGAAAATAGGCAGGATTTGTCTAGTGCACTTAACCCAGTCAACAAAAACTAAATAAATAAATAAAATATGAAGCTAAAAGCTGCCCGGAACCGGAAGGACTTTAGGCCTCTCTTAAAGACCTCTACTGTGGGAGCCACCCAAAGAGATCAAGAGAACCTGTTCCACAGAGCATGTCCCACGAGTGTGAATGCTCAATCACCAGAAGATTTAAGCCAAGCCCTGGGAATACTAGGAGGCCCACCTTGGAGGAACACTGGGCGGGAGGATCAGGTGGTTTCTCGTGTAACTAGGACCCACCCCATGTAGGGTTTTATAGGTCAGCAACCAACCTTGAAGCGATAAGCCACCTCACCAGCAACCAGTGCAGTTCGCGCAAGACGGGGGTTACGTGGCAAGACCTTGGTAGACCCACACCCCAATAACCTGGCCACAGCATTCTGCACCAGCTGTAGGCACTGTAGCACACCTCCACTCACCTCGAAATATAAAGCATTACAGTAGTCGAGCCTGGCATGACAAAAGTCTGTACCAGTGAGGGCAAGTGTTCCAGGGGATAAAGGCTTTAATCTGGGTGATGTTTCTGAGATGGTAAAAGCCACTCCATACTACAGCTGACACCTGAGCCTCAAATGACAGCCTCTCATACAGAGTGGCCCCCAGATTCTCTGTTGATGACACCAAGTCATAAATCTTGGCAACACACAAATTTAGCACCTTGACTATATTGATTGAGACAAGTGCAACTGGGCATCATTGGCATAGTAATGAAAACCCAAGTTGTGCCATCTAATGATACCTCCTAGGGGCAGCATATACACCACAAATGATATAGGTGAGCGAATCGTACCTTGAGGCGCATCTCAGAGTAAGGGCTTTGGGAGTGAGGAGAAACTCCCCATCAACACTCTCTGTGCCCTATCTCTGAAGAAGGACTCAAACCTGCAGATGACTTTTTCAGTGAATCCACAGTGCTCCCTGAGATGATCTAACAGCAGTTCATGGTCCACAGTGTCAAAAGCTGAGGAGAGATAAAGGAGAGTGGTCAGTTCTTGTTCTCCTCAATCTTTTGCCTTAAGAAGATCATAGTGCACTCTGACCAATGTGGTCTCAGTGTTGTGCCTTGACCTAAACCCGGACTGCAGAGATTCGCAGATGCCAAAAGCTGTGAGGTGTTTCTTAAACTGTAGCGTCATCATCTTCTCAATAACCTTCCCCAAAAAGGGGAGGTTAGGGAGCAATCTAAATTTTGCCAAGCAGTCATAGTCCAGAGATCCTTTCTTAAGGAGTAACCTAACATTTGTCAGTGTGCTTGGAAAGACACCCTCAGAAAGGGAGCACCGTCCTAGCTCAACGAACACTGGACCCAGACCTCCATGCACCACACCACAAGGTATTTTAGGCCCCAGTCCAGTTCACAAAAGCTGGGCCGCAGCTCCAAGATCATCCCACGGACCTTGTTCACCAAAATCAGCCTAAACTCTTCCGGGGCTCCTGTTCACAACCAGTTGACCTTGCCAGGTCACAACAACCTGGTTGGGAAACCTGACCAAATTAGACATCCTGTCTGAGAAAAAAACGAGCAAACTCTGCAATGTGCAGATGAAGTTGGTGTCACCGGTTACAGACAGACTGGCTTAAGCAGCATATCTACCATCTAGAAAAGATGAGCCGGTTGAATTCTCCCTGCCGCAGTTACCCTGGACAGAAATGCTGCTTTCTTACAGGAAATTGCACATTGATACTCACCGTAGTGAGTCCTCAAAGCCAGTTTGTCCTTGTTTGTGTATGACTTCCTCCAGCAGCGCTCTAACATCAACCCTCAGACCCCTTACCAGCAGGGGTAACTTTTGACCCTTTTCTGGCAGGGTGCAGCACTCTGCCTACAGACAGGGAAGAGGCAACGGTACTAGGGCCTTGTCGGTTCCCATCACCACCCCAGGTGCCCATTCAAAAACACCTTAAAGGTAGTAGAACTAATGGCTCTACCCCAACCGGCTCAGCATGACTACTTATACACCCTCCCCAACTCTCTTTACCTCCAGGGGTGGTTGTAGGGGGTCTCCTATCCCTCCATTTAGACCCATGGAGGAGTAACTACAGATGGATGGGTTCTGGAGATTACAGAGAAGGGTCGTGCTCTGGAGCTTCTGGACAACCCTTCAGGTCATCCACCAATTGTAACAACGTATCCACCATGGAAACATCACAGAAAATACCTAAGGTTCCTTTTTCAGGGGGAACATTACCAGTTCGGAGTGTTGCCGTTTGGCTTGTCTTCTGAGTCATGAGTCTTTACCAAATGCTTGGCAGTGGTGGTAGCAGCCTTCACAGGGAAGGCCTATATATTTTGCCTTAACTAGATGACTGGCCATTAAAAGCCCACTCCAGGAATCAACTGCTGTAGACCTTGACACCAACCAGACAGATGTTCGATGCTCTAGGGGTAACAGTCAGCATACCAAAGTCTGTACCGACACCCTGCCAAGGGCTGCAGTATAAGTATATAAGGGCAGTTCTGGATACAGCCCAGAATTCTGCTTCCCTGCCTCTGGACAGGGCCAACTACCTGATCGCCCAAGCACAATTGGTGCACGACAGCCAGTATGTCATTACGTCTCAGCAAGGATGTCTCTGTTGCATTCCCCTGTGTGCAAAGCATTGAAGTGTTAGATGAAATGCAACGGCCTGCTCAAGGGTGTTCCATTCTTGATTCCTTCTTCTCTTCAGATCCTCACCACGGATGTTTCGAGATCAAGGGGGGGAGCCCACCTGGGCACTCTGCAGACACAGAGCACATGGAACCAGGTGTATCAGTGTTCTGGAAATGAAGAGCAGTCCTATACAGACTCTGCCTTCCAGAACCTTTTGTCCCCAGGTCCTCTGTAAATATAGACAAACAACGTCAGCGTATTACGTTACATCAACAAACAGGGGAGGACTCATTCCTACCTGTTGTGCAGGGAAGCAGTGAGAGTTTGGTATTGGGCTCTGAAACACAGTCTGGAACTATCAGCAGTACTTCTTTCAGGTGTCCACGACATCTTTGCAGACAAGCTAAGCAGGTCAAAGTCCAGGATGCGCAAGTGGGACCTGCTTACCTGGGTGGTTGATGACCTGTTCAAAAGATGGGGTCAACCAGAGTTGGATCTTTATGCATTGCCACACAGTGCAAAACTGCCACGTTTTTGGTAGCTCGCTCCAGGGCCTGTAGTATTTTGGTGAGATGCGTTGTCCCTCTTAGAAAGGGAGGTTTCTCTATGCTTTCCCTCTCTTCCTGCTAATTTGGAGGGTACTACTCAAGTTAAAGATAGAGGGGGCAGCTGATAATACTCATTCCTCCCCTGTGGCCTTGGCAGATCTGATATTCCTGCTGCAGTAGCTGGCAGTGGAACCCCCAGTACCTCTGCCCCGTGCAAGGGTGGGCTGCAAAAGGAACAGGGAACCCTAGTCCACTCGAACTTGAAGTCCCTACATCTGCATGCATGGCTCCTGAAGACATAGCCATAGCTCGATTAGGGATATCACAGAAAGTGGCTGATGTTCTGGTGGCTGCTAGAAAACCGTCCATCAGACACACTCCATAAAATAAAAGCAGTTTGCTTTATGGGCTACTTCACATAACCTGGATCCATTCACCTGCCCAGTCAGTCGGGTTCCAGAGTACCTGCTGTCTGTCAGATTCAGGCCTGCAATATTCCTCAGTCAAAGTGCACATGGCTGCCATATCAGCTTTCCATGTTCCTGTGGAGGGCTGTACAGTTTCTCAGCTGGTGGTAGCCTATACGTTCTTGAGAGGCATTTTACACTTGCAGTCTCCTAGTCAAAATCAGGACCTGAATTTTGTTTTGGAAAAGCTGACTTTGGCTCCATTTTTGCCAGCCACCACTTGTGACTTACACTTTCTGTCTTGTAAGGCGTTATCTTTAGTTGCACTCACTTCTGTTCCAAGGGTTTCTGAGCTGCAGGCTGTAATGTGTGAGCCTCCTTACTTGATGGTTCACAAAGACGGGATGTTTTTGTGGACTAATCCTAAGTTTCTGCCAAAGGTGGTGTCTTGGTTTACTTCAAATCAAACCATCCACCTACCAGTGTATTATCCAAGGGAAGCACTGCTCCATACTTTAGATGTGCATAGAATACTCTGGTACTGTGCACACCATATGATGGACTGTGGAAAGTCCTTGCAGCTTTTTGTTTCATTCGCTCTGGGAAAGAGGGCACCCCAGTTTCTAAATAGTGCTTGTCTAAATGGCTAGCACGTTGTATTACATTCTGTTAAAGGTAGTATGGTAAGGAACTTCCTGGTGTGGTTTGTAGTCATTCCACAAGGGTCAAGGACACTTCTGTAACTTGTTTTCAGAATGTGTCCACTGCAGAGGTTTGTGCAGATGCCACCTACAGTCTGGACATTCTGTTATAGACAAGCTGGGTTCGGCCTAGCATTGCAACAAGGCCTGTTATCGTAAGCCTATTGGCTCCATCCACCCAGACTGTTAGCTTTTTGTACTGCTTGGGACTCATTTCAAAGATGTGGCATGATGAAAGAGATATCCTTGAAGAAGAAAGAACAGTTATACAAGAACCTACTGTAGCAGTAGGTCTTTGAAAGAATCTTTCATCAAGCCATGCTGTCCCACCTTTCCCCTGTTTGGCATTGCGACAAAGGATTCTTGTGCTGCTGTCTCCATTACTGTCTTCTAGCACTCTATCTTGCCTGGTACTTGGAGTGCTCGGGCTTCTTCTGGTTCCTTAAAAGGAGGTCCTCTTAGCATGAGCTCCTGTTGGGAACTGAGGAGCCACCCACTTATATGTAGACGCTGACACCTGTGCAGTCTCTGGCTGACTGCTTGCAAAAGTTTCTGTGTGGTCTTACCACTGGCATGGTTATAGTTCCAAAGGTGTAGCCTGATGAAAGAGATTCTTTCGAAGATCTGCTGTAATGGTAAGTTCTTACATAACTGTTCTTTTTAGAGAGTGGTTCAGCCATGGAACAACTTGCCACCAGAGATGATGGGTATAAATACCATTAATGGTTTCAGGCATGGCTAGGATAGAGTTAAGGGCTTAATAGTAACTCGGGGGGGGGGGGTTGCAAAAACCCCATCTAGGCAAGCAATCTTGGGATAGGATAATGTATAACTGGGCAGACTGAATGGAAAAAATTGTATTTTTCTGCCAACATTTTGTATTTTGGAGAGGGGGAAACCCTCTCTCGATGTGGTAGCAACATGGTCGGAAGAGATAGGCCAGCCAATAACAAACATACAAAAAAAGATCTATTGTGTCTGCTTCATAAGTGATAGAGTCTAGCCTTACAGTTTACACCAATGACCCTTCCCCCAACAATGCCCCCCACCCCTTGGTCCAAGGTTCCTTTTGTGCTTGTCCCAGGCTCTCTTGAATGCTCCAACCGTCCTTGCTGATACCACCTCCTCTGACTGTTCATTCCAGGAGGACACCACCCTCTCCATAGAGAAATGCTTCCTTTCATGTCTTTTGAACCTCCCGCCCCCATCGGTTTTAGGCTGTGCTCCCTAGTGGTGCTGTTGTCACTCATTTTAAAAAGATCACCCTTTTTCACTCTGTTAATTCCCTTCATGTACTTGAAGGTCTCTTATATCACCCCTCTGCCTCCTCTCTTCCAAGGAGTACATCCCCAGGGCTCCCTGTCTCTCCTCATAGGACCTGTCCTGTAGCCCCTCTGTCATCTTGGTTGATCTCCACTGGACCCCCTCCAGCATACTGATGTCCTTAAGGTAAGGATGCCAGTACCTCACCACATATTCAAACTGGGTTCTCACCAATGACCTGTACAATGGTAAAATAACCTTGCTCTTCCTACTGCTGAATCCCCTTGCAATACACCTCAGCATCCAGTTAACCTTTGCCACTGCCTTTTTACACTGAGAGGTGTGTTTCATGTCACTCATAATCACTACCTCTAGATCATTTTCCTCTTCCGAAGCAGTTACCTGAACCCCTCCTATGTAATACTCTGTCCTAGGGTTTTTGACCCCATGTGCATTATTTTGAACTTTTTGGCATTAAAACCAAGTTGCCAGATTCCTGACCATCTCTCTAGTCTAGCAAGGTCCTCCCTCGAGTCCTGTATCCCCTCCTTGTTGTCCCCTCTCCCACATAGTTTGGTGTCGTCCGTAGACAGGCACATTTTGCCTTCAGTGCCTTCCCTAATGTCACTTATGAAGACATTCAGCACTGATCTCTGCGGGACCTCACTGGTGACCTTTGTGCTGGAGAACTCACCCCTAACCACCATTTCAGTGTCAGTCTGTGCTGCAAAGGCAACAACTCTAACCCTGGCCATGTACAGAATCTGCAGACTTCAAAGCGGGCCTCAAGGTTCACCTACTTGAGACTGCAAACTGTGACTATGGCTAATCTCCCTTCCCTCCTTGTGCGCCCCCTTTCCCCCCCCTACAACTGACACAGAGTCCTCCCCGACCCTATGAATCCGCTTCCTTCCTATCTCTAACTAATGGAATCCTGACAGCTGCATACCACTCTCTCTGGTAAACTAAGTTAAAGCCTGGACTGCACTGCCAGTACTGTTTATGAATGCCGACTGTTAATTGTATGTTTCTCCCTGACTACTGCCTGAACTATGTATGATTCATTGTATTTTTGTAATCCCTCCACCCTCTGTAACCTCTGTATTTTGTACTCCCTCCACCCTCTGTAACCGACGTGGAGCCTTTGCAAAAGAGTCTGTGACTCAAAGGATTATAATTCCGATATTATGTAATAAATAAATAAAGTTAAAATGTGCTTCTTAAATTGCTAGTGATAATAGCATTCATTTTTTTTTCCAGTTTGAGATTGAAGAGGAGGATGAAAGTCTGTCGGCCGTCTTACCTGGCTCCAAAGGGGAAGATGAACTTCCTGAAGGGTTTCCCCAGATTGAAGAGTTTGGAACTTTAAGCTCCTCACAGGAACGATCGGCATACGAGGATTCCCACATACTTATCGCACTGGAGAAACAACGATTACAGCTGGAGAAGCAAAGAATGGACATTGAAGCTGAGAGACTTGCCGTGGAGAAAGAACGATTACAAATTGAAAAGGAAAGGCTACGACACTTAGACATGGAGCAGGAGAGGCTGCAGCTGGAGAAAGAGCGCCTGCAGATTGAAAGGGAGAGGCTGAGGCTGCTAGTCAGTCAGTCAGATAAACCTGCTCCTGAGAGTGAACAAGGGCAGGCAGAGAAACCTGTCCTGCAGCCTGTTGACTTGGAAACAGAAAAACTGAAGCTTGAAAAGGAGCGTTTACAACTGGAAAAAGAAAGGCTGCAGTTTTTAAAATTTGAATCTGAAAAGCTGCAAATTGAGAAGGAGCGTTTGCAAGTTGAAAAAGAACGCTTTCGAATCCAAAGAGAAGGACTCGTGCAGTAACTTTTATTCACTTTTTTTTTTTAAACAGGTGTATTCAAAAGTAGTCTAAATATTGTATCCTGTTTCAATGGTTTTAAAAATGCCAGTGCTCTGGCAGTTAACACTAGACCGGAATATTGGTTAGGGCCCTGCAGAGAGCCAGTGTTGCTGTTTTTGATAAATTGATGGTTAGTACTTATCTTGTACATGCATTTAAGGAACTTGGTGCTTTGCTGAGGGAGGTGCTGACTGACTACCTCTGAGTATCCATTCACTCTTACAGCAGCAGTATTTGTTAGTCTACATAAGAATTTATTTCTAGTAAAACATTAGTATACCCATTGTTTTGTTTGTTTAGTTCTGAAACAGAGCAAGATGGGGGTTTTCAAGTTTATAAAAGCTTGCTGCACTCTTGCTACACCAACCTTGGAAAAATTTAACATCTTAATGTGCTGTGTGTGGATGCCTGTGTTGCAGTCAGATGGAATGGGCTGTTCCCTTCTGCCAGCTTGGACAAGTTAAACATCTTAGAGTTACTGTGCTGGTTGTTATCAGAATTGTGTGCTAGTGCTATTCTAAAAACAGTACGAACCTAGTTTGTTCAGCAGAAAAATTACCCCTATAGAAGAGATTTTATGTTTTAGTGGTGGCCATCTTTGTTGCCTTGAGTCCTCGGTTACAAAATTTGTAATGAAAGCTGTTTTAAAAATATATGCAGTAATTTGAAGTACAGTAGTGAATCTTAAGATGTCAGAAATTACTGCTAAAAAATAATTTTTTTACCAACTAACAACTACTGCTGCTTTTACTTGTATACTTACGGAAAAAAATCACTATTCTGTTTCCACAAAAAATTAATATTATTCAAAGTTGAGACCCCAGTTATTGAAAAGAGCAGTTAAAATAATGGGAAATGCAGTAATGTACTACTTGCAGGTTTCTCGGCACATTGTCCAGTAATTCACATTCGTAGAACAGAATGCTGAGTTACCAGAATTTTATCTGCATACCTTAATGATTGCCAGAAAAGACCCAGATTACATTGAGAGCTACTGGTTTGAAGTGCATTTTAATGTGAGTATGATACATTAACTAGAATCAAACAAATGTGTCATGTTTATGAGTTAAATGCAGTTTTGTTTCTGCAATTCTTTACAGATTAGTTGAAGTCTAGCTGAGAGAAAAACAACCACAGTACTTTAACTCACACTAACCATTAGGAAAGACACCAAAGGTGCATAATTCAGCCTTTTTCACTAATAACACAAGCGCTGTGAAACCCATATAGCAGTATGATTTATTTTTTGCTCCTTTAACCAAGAAATGTCTGGTCTAAAACCTCCGTTCCTGTTTATTGAATTCAGCCATCAAAACACAAAACTATAATTGCAAATGAACTTCCCAAATGTTACTTTTTTCTTTTGTTCCTTTTACCTCCTACTGGTTAAATACTCTTGTCATTCTGCTGTATGACATAGATTCCTTCACTGATATGTGGCCTGAGGAGTACGTGTCATTCAGAATCTGAATTCTGTAGACAGGAAGGGAGTGGGGCAGAAGAAAGAGGTGTTTTCTAAGTAGTTAGAATTACAGTTATGTTGCTTCCACTTCAGTGATTTCATGTTGTTTAGACAAAACTTGCTAGAAGTGATTAATCTGAATAGTGCTCCGTAGGTGGCAGCTACAGTGAACCAGCCCATTGCGGACTCCCTTGTGAATTGAATCAGATGGACAGTTTGGGTTTAGCTGTGTCTTCGCTCATTTAACAACAACAACACTGTGGACTTAAGGGCGCACCTGGAAACGAGGTGTTCAGCTTAGTGTTCCCCTCATGATTAAAGAAAAAACTATAAATAAATAACACTAAATAGCTCTATTGGTGTCTTTGACTTTAAATAGGAGTTCTATCATATGGACACATGATTACCCATGTTAAAGTGCATGACCTCATGAACAACAGCTATGAACAGTTGTAGTCAAAGACATGGCCAAATACATTTGCTGAGATTTCCATGATATCTCTAGAGAAATTCACTCCCTGTCTGGAGTACCACTGTAGGCCACCAGAGAGAATGTCTCTAGATATATATTGGGAAATATCTGGAAATTGTACTATACAACAGGCTGTAATTCCATAAAGAGGCAGACAGTTTTGTATGTTTACAAATCCCCTTCCTTCAGCGCTTTGTACTGATTTTTGCTCCATGAAGATCTGTTGAGGCTCTCCCAATAAATGTTTTTTTTTTCCTTCATGCAAAGGATAATGAAGCTCCAGTAGACATTTAAAAAAAAAAAAAAAAATACAAGTTGGTAAATGTTTTTCAGTGGTGCATCTTTTTTTTATTTTTCATTTTTTTATTCAAAATTCCTAAGAAGTGGTGATCAAGGCTCCAGTTTGCTGCTTAGTGGCATTTGTTTGTGAAACTCACAAGCCCTGAAATTGTCCTATAGTGCAGCAGTAAGATAATGTACAGCAATTGAGGAGTCTAGTGTTTCCTCCTGTTCTTCAGGCTCTGGATGTAATGCACTCGGGAGGAAGGGACAGCCCAGTCTGGACACCAAGTGCCACCATAATCAGTCAGGTATGTTTATTCAGCCAAGAAAAGGAAGAACCACTGAGCTGTAGCTCATTTTCAATGGTGACCTTAAAATTGGGATGTGCATAATGTTGCTTATGGGCTTGATTACAGTATAGTCTCCCCAAGGTGTGACTTAATTTCTTGTCCAAAATAAATAAGCAAACTTTATTTCTTAAATGCTGTTCCAGGACAGATAATAGTGTTGTACATACAGATAAAGTAAAACATGAATTAAACAAAAAACATAATCATTAAACCAGTTAATAAAAGGCAGCAGGAATTTCGAGCATCTGGAAGTGCTAAATTAAATAAGTCTTTAAGGCAGATTTAAAAGCTTCATCGGTCAGGCATTGTCTGATCCGACGAGGTAGAGAATTCCACAGGGTCGGGGCTGCAGAAGTAAAAGGTCTAGCTCCAGAAGTTTTCAAGTGGACCCTGGGAATCTCTAGCAGTCCCTCGGCGGAGTGGAGGGGGCTGTAGGGGCAAAGGAGATATTGCAAGTATATCCAAACTACAACTAATTATACAGTAGGAAAAATAATTTTGATGAAACAAAATTATTCATAGAAAAAAAAAATGAACTAGAAAAGAATGTTTTATTCTTAGACAAAATAAAATGTTTTTTTTTTGTAGATAGAATGGCCACTAGTATCTTCCAACCATTTCCAAAAATAATCATATTTTTATAATACTTGAAACTAAATTTTGAAAGCTGTACCATTTGAACAATTAATGCAGTTTTTCTGTATTGTTACATGCATATACACATCGATGTAATGTAAAAATGACAGGACTTTAAAAATGTAGTGAACCATTTATATGGTCACTGTAGTGACATAGTAGTGATCAATATATGGTCGCTGTAGTGACATCGTAATGATAAACTGCTTGACTCTCCTAACCCTAAAAAGTTATAGGATTACCATATTTTAAAGAAAATACCATTGAAAGGTCTAACTTTGATATAATACTGTTGGGGCTAGACACGTAATTTTATTTATTTTTTTGTTAGTCTTGGAGTCCAGCCATTAAGAAATTTCCTCATTATATAGAGAATAATGGATGGGTAGGTGGTTATAATGAGAATCCCCCCCCTCCGAGGGGTTGGATGCCACAAAAATCCCAAGAGCGAAGCTTGAGGGGTTTGTTAAGGCATCCCACCTGAGATGTGTGTAAAATCTGAGTTTTACACACCTACCCATCTTTTATTTTGTATAATTGCTGGGGATCGTTTTTTCACCACAGCAATTGTGCAAAATAAATGAATCCGTGATCAGAGCTGAGCTGCAGACCATTGAGATTTGAGTGTGGTCTGTGGCAGCTCGGCTCTTCTTGTAAAGCATTTGTTACCCTTTTTAAGATTTTCAAGTGAAAATGCAGCTGTGTGCCCAGTTATTAATTTTTTTAAAGAACTTACCGAGTCCTGCAGAGTGTTGAAGAGCAGGATGGCAGAGAAGTGGAAGTTCACAGTGCGCGGTAGTTCATAACAGTAAGGCTTATTTTTTTGTTTTTCAAAGTAGCCTTGTTTACAACTGCAGACATTTTTTTTGGGGGGGGGGCACATGCCGACGCGAAGTTTCGGAAAGTGTAGTGAATATCCAGCGTCTTGAGGAAGGGAAGAGCTGGAGCTGGCGCATGTCCAGTATGAGGGAAACCAGGTGCTTGAATGTCGTTATAACCGGCTGGTTATAACGACAAAATTATAACCCAGTTTCCCTATGGGAAACAACGTTAACCAGTTATTTATATCACTGTTATGTAACTGTAGTAATTAATACAAAATCACACATGCCCACACAATGCATTGCATCATGGGCTGCATATGCAAATCACCACAGAATGTTATGCTGGTTCAACTTTAAGCAGAATTGCATGGTGCCGAAAGGCCTCTCACACAGTTTGCAAAGGGTGCTAACAGATGACACAGACAAGTGTTTCGTCCTACCAGGACTCATCAGTATGCCTCGTCTGTTTGACACCCCAGTGGAATGGACCAGCTACCCTAAGACAGTGTGTCTTGGATATGTTGTGGTGAACCCATTAAAATAAAAAACTATTTAAAAGACAAAGAACCTCTGTGCGCAAACACTGAGGCAAGGATTACCCCAAAGGGCATTTGGCTGGGAAGCCAAGTTTCAAGAAAACACAAAATCACACATGCCCACACAATGCAAAGCATCATGGGCTGCATATGCAAATCACCACAGAATATTATGCTGATTCAGCTTTAAGCAGAATTGCATGGTGCCGAAAGGCCTCTCACACAGTTGGCAAAGGGTGCTAACAGATAACATAGACACGTGTTTTGTCCTACCAGGACTCATCAGTATGCCTTGTCTGTTTGACACCCCAGTGGAATGAACCAGCTACCCTAAGATGGTCTGTCTGGGTTATGTTGTGGTGAACCCATTAAAATAAAAAACTACAACCACCACAACATAACCCAGACAGACCGTCTTAGGGTAGCTGGTTCATTCCACTGGGGTGTCAGACGAGGCATACTGATGAGTCCTGGTAGGACGAAACACGTGTCTGTTATCTGTTGGCACCCTTTGCAAACTGTGTGAGAGGCCTTTCGGCACCATGCAATTCTGCTTAAAGTTGAACCAGCATAACATTCTGTGGTGATTTGCATATGCAGCCCATGATGCTTTGCATTGTGTTGGCATGTGATTTGTATTTTCGAAGCTTGGCTTCCACACATATGCCCCTAGGGTAACCCTTGCCTCACTGTAGTAATTAATGTTCTTCATATTAAAAACAGGCAGTTTTCTCTAGCTATATTGATGTAAATATTTACATCGTGACAGAATTTTTCTGTGTAAAATAAATGTCATCAGTATACTTTTTTCCATAACGATAACGTATATTGACATTAATATCGACATGAAAAGTTTCATGGTTTAAATAAAAAAGTTTACTTTTTCTGAATTTTTGTATTAGTTCCATAATTTAATTGGTATCTATGTAAAGTGTAATACCCATAAACATTCATCTTATAATACCTTACATTTTGTGGCTAACATTTCACTCATCAGCAGTATGAGTGCTTCCTCACTTAAAATAATACAGAAAACTACATTCTCGGATCCTAATCATGCATTATATAATTTAACAAAATCTGTGTCAACTCAGTCCTGTTGTCGCAGCAAAACAGTATAAAGCACATACCATGTTGATAAATTGCAAACTAGCTGTTTATTTTATGAACCTTAAGTTTTCTGAACTCGTATTAGTTTGCTTAATCAAAATTCTCGTGCCACACCGCCAACCCAAGTTCAAGAGTGAGCTTGGGCCAGGGGTTGGGGGGGGTTGGGAGATGGTTGTAGCGGGTTCTGGACCACCTTATCTCCCAGATTGGGAGGTAAAAATGTCCCTGCTTTTGGCTGACACCCGGGTTGAGGCCAGGTGTCAGAGCAGAGGCCTGGGGGGGTGACACAGTGTCGGGAGGGTAGAAGGAGCATGTGGTTTCTGGGAGTGCGCATGCATGCCACTGCTCTAGGCATGGGAGAAAACTACATAAAGAAGTCCATGTTTCTCCATGGCCATATGTAATGGCCCCAAACACCCTCTGACCCTGCTCCTTGTGGATCCATACTGGTAAGACAGTGTGGGGAGACGCTGATGGGTTGGGTGTGGAAGGGGACCTGATGACAGGAGCAGGTGGCCACGGAGGAGCAAACGGCTAAAAAAAAAAATAGTTGTGGTTCAGACATTATTTTGGACAGATTTTTCAAACTATGCTGTGATCAAGTCCTTATACAAATTGTAGTGATAAAACTGTACAGAAAATCTGTTGTCTATAAGAGTGCAGGATACAGAAATTTTGACAGTTTCTGTACAGTTCATGGACAGATATTACATAAGGTGTGTATATATAGTCCATGGCCAAATATTACGTAAGTTACACTGGAATGTTGGTAGTACTGCATAAATACAAGACAGTTGGGTAATATGTGGTGTCAAGACATAACCTTGCACACATTTAACAGAATACAAATAAATGCACTTTAACTCAAATGTGACACATGCATGTGCAGTAGGAAATGTATTACACTGTTGTTCTGATGTCTAATCAGTATCAAAATGTTTAAGAAATCGATGTCTATCCTTGGCCAACATGTATCACATGACCATTCATTGATTCTACATATATGAACTGTTTGGTGCTTCTTTCAGATTGTGATGCCCAGTCATCTTCGGAATATCCAAAAACCATCTCCCCTTCCCTCCAAACACAGAAGAGGAGAACCAATATGGTGCTACCAAGCATCCCATCCCAGAACAACTTAGAAAATAAGGTTTTGCCAATTCTGGCTACTCATTTCTCGAAAGTTGGTCATATGGGGCTGTATTAACCGATGGTTACCACACTGCTGCAGCAATATAATTCAGCCATGTACTCCCCCAGTCAGATGCAACATAACCAACCCCATACCAGCTTAACCCCGAGACACAACCACTTGACAAACTGCCATGTAACCTGCACATCCCCTATATTGGACAAAGCCACATGACAGACCCCCAATTTTCCAGTCCGTCCTTCCACCCCCAAAAGACAAAAAAGAAGCAACAAAGCAAATTGTATAACCACACCAACAAATACAACGGAAAATAGGAAAGGTAACCAAACATATTGCAAAGCGGAGAACTACAATAAAAAGCTAGAAAATTTTAAGCAAACCACCTCTAAACTGCTTTTTCTTGAATTCTTACTAACTGCTTTGTGTAAAACAGTGCCTGATCACACAGACTGCCAAACAAGCAGAGAAAGCATTTTAAACAACTGAAGAGTCCATAAATTACAGCTTTAAAACAGCAAAAACAGACTTGCAGAAAATGCAGTTTTTTTCCGTTGAGACTGAAGACTGATGAAAACAGGAAATGGTGCTGCTTTACTTGCTAAATTGTCTCTCAGAGGCTCTTAAAGCCACAGTACCATGCATGCAAGAGTTCTCCACTCCTAGAAGCTGGTCTTAAATAAAACTGCTTCTTTTTATATTAAGACCATGCTATAAGTGGAATAACACATTCTAGACAGGGAATTATGGTTTATAATAACATACCTCATGGTGGTCTGTATATAAACTCACTTGTTGATCTCTTACTATACCAGGATTCTTGGTTGCATGCATTTTTGAAAACATTTAACTGCCCTACCAACACCACCTAACTGATGGAAAAAAAAAAAAAAACACTGAATATCCCAATACCAGGATAGGAATTAATTCCTCAATTGTAATTTGTTTTCCATACTCCTGTGTAAATAATATTACAGTCCAGATTTTTTTATACCTTCACCTTCCCCACAGCCTAGCAGAAATGCTTCTACCTCCCCCGCAGCCCAGAGTGAATCTCCACCCCATGTCACATTACCTAAATAGAATTATTTTAAAAATTACCGCCGTGTTGTATGCTGTCACTGCTTGTGAGACTGTCCTGAATGTAAACTCCCAGTGACACTTGAGTATAACTGAGGCCTGCAATGGAGGATCTAAAAGTGAGGCTTTAAAGTTTACGGCATCCACAGTGAGAAGGGGAGTCACTAGCAGTGGCAGTACTTGGCTACAGAAACAGCTGTTAACATAATTTAATATAACATAGTATTGTACTGGCAGGAAGGACTTGGGTCTTTCTTGTGTATCCCTTCTGCACATGACCACAACTGTTACTCCCAGTTTGAGTACTGATGCACATCCAAGCTGAGCTAACAGAATATTATCCTTTCTTGTGCTGTGCAACTCCATGCTATTCTTCTCAGGAATTGAACAAGTCCTGCTTCGAAAGCCTAAACAGAGTCTCACTGAGTAGGTTATTGATGATCACCAGTTAGTATTGTAAGATGGCAGAGAGTTGAGCAGCTGGGTAGTACGAGAAGTGTTTAGAAAAAAAATGATTTAATGAATACAGTATTAACAGGCATTAGGTATGGGGGCATGGCTACAGTCTGCAGTTAATTTATATTCTGGTAATAGGGCAAAAGTTAATACAATATTTATGTACAGATCGGTAAGTGGGTGGGAAATACAAATTATAATTAAAATAATTTATATTCTAGTAATGGGACAAATGGGTAAGTAACATAGAAACTGACTATGACAGCAGAAAAAGGCCAAAGGTCCATCCAGTCTGGCCATATTCCCAATAATCCCTGGAAACATCCTGGGAACCTGTTGGTTCTCCAGGGTACTTTCCCTTCCTGTCCTATCCCCATTCTCCTCCCTAATCTTGTTGTGCTGTGCGACCACTATTCCCTTCATTCTATCCCATGCCTGCTTGAATCCCCTGACTGTGTTTGAACCCATTACCTTGACCAAGAGACTGTTCCAGGGTTCCACCACCCTTTCCATAAAGGAGCATTTCCTCAAGTCTCTCCTGAGCCTTCCTCCCATTAATTTCCACTCAAGACCATGTGACCTCAAGTTGGTATTCAGGGCAGATAATGTCTCACAGTTTACCTTGTTAATTCCTTTAAGGAACATGAAGGTCTCTGTCATATTTCCTCTCTCCAACATAAACAACATGTTTATTATATAGCTAATGCCATTACAGTTTTTGACAGTGTAAATAAATTCAGACAACCGTGTACACACAAATAATAATTACGTTTCCAGTCTCCTCATTACATCAGCTACGTACAAATCACATTGTATCATCTTACAGTTACTTACAGTATATGTGCAAATAAACTTTCAAGCTCAAGATTAGATGCATCTGCCCAAAAGTGTGCTAAACATATACTGTAAGCAGATGCCAAAGTATGTAAATGAAACATAAATGAGTTAAGACTTAAGCAGAGATTTGGGTCTGGTTATTTACATTCTTACTACTGAAGGGTCCCCTCAAGTTTACTGTAGCCTCTTGTCCATTTGGAGAGATGGTGCTTATGCACTTTAAAAAGCTGATTAAGCACTTCTGGGGATCATCCAAAATGAATACTACTTGAATGCAACTTTAGTAACTGCCTTACAATCCAAAGTCACTTGGAATGAATCAGATCTGTATGATAAGCAAAATTAGCCACTTCTTCTGTAATTGGTATCTTTCAGTAGGAAGCAGATAAAATCTATTGGACAAAGGCACAGCAGTTTCAAAAATGGAGCAAAATGCATCTTTTTTTTTTAAAATTCACATAGAAAGGACTTACAGGTGTAATACCATAAAAAGATACTGTCAGAAAAAGACCCCAGGTTCATCTGGTCTGCCCAGGATCCCGACCTACTGTATCACAGCCTCCAGCCTAAATCTATATACCTACTGTATATATACTGTAGGTTTCATCATGCTTTATTCTCTCCTGTTAACTATAGTGCAGGGCAGGCCTGATCCTGTCTGATTTTGACTGCAGTTAACATCAACACTAGTCATAGCTTAGTAAAAACACTCTGTGATTTTTGAAAAAGGAAAGGCACAGCTTCCACTGTGAAGTACATTTTAATAATTGGATAATAGCTCATAATTTGTGTCTGTCACTTCAGCAAGATCTATTTGTTTTGCCATTATCAGGGATAAGGTGCTTAATTTAGCCTAAGCTACAAATTACTTAAATGGCAAAAGCAAGTGGATTTTGCTAAAGTGACACAAGCCAAAACTGCAAACTTATATCCTATTATAAAATTTACTTCAGAGTAGAAGACATTTTTCTCAAATCTGTGAACAGAGTTTATGTTAATGAGAAAGGATGGATTTGAATGCAGCTGGGGATTTATGTTTAGCTTTACTTCAGGGAGGGGGCTTTAGCAACTATATTCATCTACAACCAAGGATACTCACTAAAATGTCGATAACTTTTTTTTTAGATAATCTTTTGGGGGTAGGCAGGATAATTGCAGGGGTATGCACACAGGAAAGGAAATGGCAGTGTGTTAAGCAATGTAAGAAACCAGACCAAAAAAAAAACCCGCTCTTGCCAAATACCCCACGAGTCAGATAAGGCTCAGACCAGGAAAGAAAGTTGAAAAAAACTTTTATTATTTACAAATTCCAAAAAGTGTTAATAGTGCTGGGCATATTCCAAATAAACAGAAGCAAACTCCCCACAGTGGACACTGTGGCAAGTTTGCTTGTGTTTTAGCAATACACCCACCACTGTTAGCACATTTTGGAATTTGTAAATAAGGCTTTTTTAACTTTCTTTCCTGGTCTGAGCTTTATCTGACTCTGGTATTTGGCAACTGCGGGGTTGCTTGGTATGGATAATTAGAGGTCCCATTTTATAAGTGCAATAAACCACTTCATGGTGTTCATTATGTAGAATCCATGCTTTGCTTGGGTTGCTGAAGGTCATTAGCTGTGCCTCATACAACAACCCATTGTAACCTGGATGTATGTTAAGTAAGCTGTGAGCCACAACAGGGTGAGTATTAAGAGGGCAATCTGTGCACACCCTGGGTGTGTTCTGAAGCATGTGTATTGCTGATTGTCTTCATCCATCTGGAATTACATCAGTTCCCTGCAGTGCCTACCCTGAAGGGGCTTACTGTGCAGAAAAAAAATGGTCTTTTTGGGAGATAAAATTGTTTTAAAATTAGTATAAAAAAGTGAATTTATTCACATTACTGTGATATGGTTGTTTAAGTGCATTATATATAGAATAGATTATAGCCAACTCTGAATTGCAAGTGTTTAATTCCATCCATGGGTCTGGGGGACATCATTAGCTATGAGAGCAAAACTAGAGTGATTCCAGAAACCTGCTTCAGGTGGACTGCTTCAAAAGGGGATGGGACAGGACAAGGGGGAGGGTTAATGAAGGGGAAGGGTAGAAGGGAGGGGCAGCTGCAGAATAATGGATGCTAGCTGCACATTCGAGCAGACTTGATAGACCTCTAGGCCTTTATCTGCTGGCAAATTTCATATGTTCATATGTTCAAACCCTGAGATTAAATTATACCCTTGAGAATTCATAGTTTGGTTTTTATTTTATATGATCTATAAATAATCTTTGGGGTCCCATATGTATAATAGAAAATAGAGACATCTGGCGAAACTTAATATTCCTCGCCCCACTCCACCAAGCTCCAACCCATCTGCACAAGCCTGTGTTGGCCCCTAACATGTATTTTATCAAAATCATTTTTTTTTTCTCCTTTTCAATTAAAAAAAACAACAAAAAAATGGTAAACCAAGCAATTTAAGCTCCTCTTACACTGTGCCACCAGTAATAAAAATGTCAATACAGACCATGGCACCACAAAGTACTGTGCAGCAAAATGTTTTTCTTCAGTGTAAAAATACAAACTGCAGCCACCCCACAGCTTCAGGTCATCCTCTACCGGTTTCACACAACGCGTGTCCTCAGGAGGATGACGCTCCTCACATCCACACACAGTATAAAAGGTGCAGTTTAAAGTAACAGTGCTTATAAAAACCAATACCTTTTTTAAAAAAAAAAAAAAAAAACTAAACAGTCTATCAATATTTCATAAGTACAAATGCACAGTATTACCCTCCTAAATAGGCATGGCTACCAATTATATAAATATGGCTATAAATAAATAATGAAATCCTTAAATACGTAATTAAATCAATGTCCATAAACTGGATAATTTAAATAATGAAAGCCACTGTTTTTTCTAAATTATTCAAGTATTTAAAAAGGTAATTTCCAGGACCCAGAGTAATGCAAAGACTTCTTTGTTTGTTTCCAGATTCTGTCTTATTCAGCAACACCTAAAACAGAAGGAACACAGATATGTAATGAGCACATTCATTACATCAGATACCAATACCTGCGCTATATTACTTTCAATCCTTCTTTTTAAAAGCATGGTTGCACTGTGAGTCACCTGATACATAGTGACTCACAGCATGACAGCACTATCACAAACAGGACCACATAACTGTGGTTTCACAAATGAGACCATTATGCGAATACAGAAAAGGGAGTGCCTTTCTAACCGAACAACAGAAAAGAGATTTCAATAGAATGCATCATGTGGGTGGGAGCTGTGAAGGAATATTATCTTTTGGCAATGTTTTGGCAAATGCCTCTTTCACATTAGGTTTGTGCTTGCTAATTTTTTTGGTTTAAAGTGAGTCATTGGTCAAAATTCTCAGTTATGACATACTCTGAATTACAGTGAGTATGAAATTATTATTGTGAATTATATGGATTCATTCTATAATACTGTAACTGGTTGGGGTTGATTAAAACACAAAACCAGTGTGCTGAATTTTCTGTTATATACACCTATATTTAACAGGGTGTGCATAATGGAGAGCATGTGCCAAGCTGATCTGTAGATCTTGAAGTCGTTTGCACCCCCTGACCCATTTTCACACCATTGCTTATTTGCTTAATTTTTCATTACAGCCTAAAACCCAACTTAGCTCCCTGTTTCACCAAATAGTATAAATTTGTACATTTAAGCAATTTATCCTTCCAGGGTGTGGGTACACTGGAGGATTTGTTGATTGCTGGTGCATTCTGGCCAGCAGGCGCAGCTTGTGCGACCAAATCACACCAGTGGTGTTAAATCCTCCAGTGTACCCACACCCTGGAGGGATAAATTTTTATTATACAATGCGGAATGTTGTTTTTTTAATGTTTTTTAACTGTGTTCTAACTCACTGAGGTCCCTACACTTGGAAAGAGAAGGTCATATTGTTCAAAATTTACCGCGGTGTTTTAGCGAGGGGCGACAGGACAAATCGCGGCAGTTTCGGTTCAAGTGAAAGCGACCGGATTAGCACAGTATAAGGTTGACTGGCACTTCTTCCAGTGGGTACACTGGAGGATTTATCACGGTGGTCATTGTGCCAGCCAACCAATCAGGATGCAGGATTCGGCATATCGGATTTACCACATTGTATAATATTATTTTTAATCTGGTTGATCCTACCATCTATTTGTATTACTGCAGATAAAAACACACACTTGCATGGTAGATTTTATTCTGACTGGTTTCAAAACCGTATGAAAAGGAAAAGATAATATGTTTCAAGTTGAAAAGGGCAGCCTTCAGCTATGAAACCTGAAGAATGGCTGTTCTTTTCAGCATGAAACATATTCTGTTTTATTTTACCATACTGTTTTGGTACCTTGAATAATAAAATCTAGCTGTACCAGTGGCAGAGTGATGGTGCTACCACTTGTGACACTGACAACACGGGTTCAGGAATGAGCCCAGGACATCAGAAGGCCGAGGAGAAGGTAGGATGAGCATCCGATGGACTGCTCTCCTTCGGGGTGGATGCCATGCAGCATCTGGTTGACTCCTAGTGGAGGCTAGGAAAACCATGGCCAGCAACCACTGGACCAGGGGAGGAGGTGCAACAGATGATGCACCATGAGTGGGAGAGTTCACACCTGCACTTCTGATGTCCCTGCACTGCTGCACCTTCTTGGGGAGAGCCCAAGGAAAAAACACTTCTCAAAGCAGCATGAAGCCAGAACCGAGCCATGGGCTGTTCACCCGAATGACTCCTGACTCAAGTCTCATCTTGGACAGTGGGTAGATATTGGTGTCTAAGTTCAAGTAGCCCTGCTGCAGGGGTATGCTGTGGGCCTACCAGACTAGCTTGCTGGGAGGGGGATTGTGGCTTCCAAGAGGGCAGGCTAAAGAGCAATCTCTCTGGGCCAGAGAGCCAAAAATGGAGAAAAAAATTATAACAACATCTGCCATAGCATACAAGTTCTGCAGTAGGGTATGAATGCATCCGTTTGGATCCAGTAGGTGATGGTGTGTATGTGGTCGGGAGAAGGACACAAAAAACAGACACTGTCATTCACTCAGTGCTTTACTTCAAGTCACAGTCAACAAAAGTAAAGCATTGTGTGACTGTTGTGTTTTCTTGCAGTAATGCATTTAAATGACATAACCATCTAGGTCCAAATTAATATACAGATTGAGAACTAAGCTGGGTTGTTAGGCTGAAATGGAAAATCAGGCATTTGTCTGAAAACAGGCCAGTGAAGAATGGAGTGATGGCGACATTTTAAATCCATTATAAATAATTAAATATGACGAGCAGTGAGAACTTGTTGCTGCCCTTTTTTTTTTTTTTTTTTTAACCCTAGGTGGGGTGTGCAGTGCACTGATAAACCACTGTAGCTTTACCTCATGCTTTGTAAGGGCATCACACACCTCGGGTGTTTAGAAACCTTTTTATACACAGCTGCCCATCCACTATTATGTATGTCACCATAGAGTTCAATGGGACTCCTTGATAAATACTTTCTACATTAAGATACATAAGAAATAGCCTACAATAGGTTGTGCAGCAATGTTAAATCTGTGGACACCCCAAGGGTGATGGGGCACAAGGTGTTTAGACCAGTTGCCTTCACACACCTGGGAAGTGCATCTGTTTAACATTGGCATTGTTATTGCAGTCATAAACTGTCTTACTTGTTGCTTCGCTTTCTGACCATAAAAAGTAAATCTGAAACATGACTACATCAGTGTGAAATCAGTGCGTGGTCATGTATTTGTCTAGTCTGCTTATTGTTTTTTCAGTGCTGTTTATTTACACAGCTGATATGTAGGGGAGTAGATGCACAGTCATGTGACACATGTCCGCCAATTGCAGGCCACAATTTCTTTAAACCCATGTTATAATTCTCCATAGTGGACATCCTGATGTAGCTTATTGCTTACTTATAACAACTTTCTCATGTCAAAAGTCATTGTAACAACATACAGTATGGATGTAATTCATCCCTGTAGGAAAACTGCATTTGTATTCGTATGAGCTTGAGTGCCAGGTTTATAGCATTATAAGACTTCTTCATGGTAGAGCACATCTATGTGCAGTTTGCATCCTACCTTAAAGGAGTCATGCAATACGGATGCCATGTAGCCTGTTGTTTAGAGCACAGAGCCGAGAACTTAGGAGGCCAGAATTTGAATACCATAACTACTTACTGTTGACTTTCATAATGTCATGTGACCTCCTCACTCTCTTTCCCCTGTACTTCTTTCCATCTTTCTTTATCCCCTTTAGTGTCACATATTCCTCCTTCTAAATCCTTGTGACCACTTAGCCAATCAACACACTAACTTACCACTCCTATGCTGCTGTCTTCCTTCATGGCTTCTCCCTAGTGCCCCACTACCACCATCAAAAAGCACAGGATCCAGTTCAGCAGGCTTCATGATGGGGAACCCAAATGTACCATCGGCTGTTATTGTAGCCAGTAGCTGGGATTTTTCCCAGCTTTTGTCTGCTTTCGCCTTCCTCTCACTAGAGGGTGCTGTAGCCTAGGGTTTTGGCCTCTTGCATCTCAGTGATCATCCTGGAAGGGTGCAAGCTGTCTGGCACACCGCATGAGTTACTGCAGCATCAGACAGGCAACCTCTCCTTCCCTGGCTGAGAAGCACTGCAAGCAGCAGCACTGTTTCCCAGCTATGGTCACCTGTGTGCCTAAGTTTGCTCATGAACCCTGGTTGCCAGGACTGCAGCACACGTGATCACTGTGACAACAAAGTCCTCCTCCCTTGGTCTTTTAACTTCTCTGTGCATCACTAATGCTTCCTGTTAACAGTTTATGGTTGTAGATTGCTTTGGTGTGCAGAATGTTTGAAAGGTGCTGTGTAAAAATCACACTTTTTTCATTCCTATGTTTTCTCCAAATGTATTGGAATTTTTTTTCTGACAGTCCACAAATGGAAGTGCTTGAATTATATTTGTTATTCTTTCCCTGCATTATATGTCTGATCTCCTTTAAGTAGACTATTATTTGTAGTAATGCTGTCCTCTTAACTTCTCAGTAATGGACATAAGGTACTCAGTTGGTTTTCCTGTTAAAAAGAATATGCTGTTAGAAATAGATACAACCCAGGCATTTGTAGTTTTCACAAGTATAATATGAGGAAAGCTTATCACGCTCATTCTGCATTGATAAAATACAGTTTACTAAAACTACCTCCTCAGTTCCTTACAAGAGAAATAGATGCTAATGTTAATAGTCATATTAGAGCATTTAATTTATTTGCTTAGGGATTTTTATTTTTACCAGATTTACACAATAAAATGGATCTAATTTCAGATTTTACGTGATCTTATGCTTTTAGTGGGACCCCATGTTCCATTCTGTCTTCTGTGGCCCCACCATATCTGAAGTTATGTATCTGAAACACACTTAAATTGTAGGTTGTGAGAAACATTAAAATTTTAAATTGCACATATGCTGTAACAGATGTATTGCAAACTGCTGTGTGATTTTTATCCCCCCTCCCCATTAGTAGGTTCTAACAGAAACAACTAACTTCACATGTTTGGTACCTGTTTTATGATTAGAGGCTAAAGTACGTAGAATGTTGTTATTCAGAGCACTGAAATACCAACTATGGTTTTGCAGTCTAAGAAAGCAGAGATGGGGCTGCTGTAAAAATGTCAACTTGTATCTATAGCTCTTTAGGTATATACATTTAGTACCCTCAGAAGTAGCATACAAATGAAACCCCTTACAAGATGAGCAGTGTGTAGGATCAATATAGGATACAGGGAGAGAACAAAGTCCGACATTTAGTTTATGTGCATCTCCCAACCACACACACGTTTTGAAGCCACAAATGTTTAGCAAAGCATCATGGGTAACATTGTGGAAATAATTATGTAGGGAAAGCTGACAAAGCTTCACCAGTACAGTTACCCAAAACAGACTTTAGTTCCAGTTTAGACAGTAACAAACTACAGGCACGTTTTTCACACTTTTGGGACTCGGCTGTGTATTGTAATCATAAAGTGTACTAAATGTCTACTTTCCTCTGGGACTGACCTGGTACTTGGTTGAAATAGCAACTGTCTACAGTGAAGAGTCCTAAAAGGATAAAAAGTAAGTTGATATTTGTGGTCAGGTAATATTTTACTGGTATAACATAGCAAAAACTACAGTCTTCATCAGCTGTAACACAAAGTTGTTTTTATGTGTAGCAGTCGCTTGCTACACATCCAAATTCACCAAAAGTAGCTGTACAGGAACACAAGGTTACCTGCAAATGCTGTGCATTTTTTCTTTCTCCTACACAAGCATTTTTAAATAAAATGTTCCCTGCCTATGGTACCCTGATGTGCTGTATACTTAGCAAGCACAGTTGGTAGTCCTGGTAGCTACATTTAATATGGATAATACTAACACAAGATTATTTCTTCTGATGTCGCTTGTGTTCTTTAGTATGCGCCTTTAAGTGGTGGTTTTTCCACACATAATACACAAACTTGTTATGACTTTAAACATTATTGGATCCCAACAGGTAATGGCCATTATTAGCTGCCCTGCAGTATAAGAGTACAGTAGTGTAACTGGAGCGTTCTTGCTCCACTGACAACACATATTAATGGCAGTATTTTAGGTCATTTCAGGAGGGTAGAATTTGAACATGCTACAGGTTTGTTTACTATTTCATTAATGGCAGATTGTACTAAAACATGGCGAAATTGTAAAGGATTGCCTGAAACTGTTTATTCAGGTTGTGCCCTCAAGCCCTACAAGTTTCTTTTCCTGGTCCTTGATTTGGCCTTTTGGTGAGTTTCAGTATCCTTATAGCACTTTACTGTGAATCTGTCTGTACTGTATAGAATAGGTGGTATCGAATACTACTGGGGATTTATTTTATAGAATTCTGTGGTTTGTTGGGACTTATTAAGACCTGCTTTATTTTTACTGAGGCTCATTGACAGATTTCTAAATAAGATGCTTTGGAGAACCACGCTCCTGAAACCAGCATGTTTTCTGCATAGTACCGATTTTCCTCAATCTGACCAAGGCTGTAATAACTGGGTCACAGTTAATCAAGGAAGTGGAGGCACATCTCAAGAAACAACTTGACTACTGGCTGGTTTCCTTCATATAACCAATGCTCCTGCCAGTACCTTTAGTTATTTTGCCTATAGAAGAGCAGAAGACACTCCAGGAAGGCTATAAGTCCGTGCTCTAGAAGGATTGTAGTTCTGTTTGTCAGGTATGATTTTGAGTGACAGTGCATTATGTATTTATAAAAGGAACAGTGACTTTTTCTGGTCTCCCTGGACCTTCATCCATGCTGCAGAAGTACTGTTTTTTTGTTTTGTTTTTTCTTTTGCTGATGTGAAGGTTGCTGTTTAATGCATAGCCCATGGGTGTGTGCCACAGGACAAAAAATACAGATGAATCTAGGCTTCAAAATTTGACTCTACTAATAACAATAGTAACCTTCACTCAAGCAAAAAGATCGGGTAACACTTTTAAGTGTCATTAACTATACTGTAACTACTGTGCAGTTACATGTAACTACTATGTAGTGGTTTACTATTTTCAGAATTACATAGGTTGTTTTCAGAGCTTAGAAGACAAACTGTCCATGTTGCTCGCCATATCCCTATATATTGCTACTAATTAGACACTTGTTCAGATTTGTTTTAAAAGTTTGCATGTTAGTACTAGCCACCACCGCTAGTGGTAGTCTGTTCCAAATTGTCACCACCCTAATGTTGAACCAAGGTTTCCTCCCGGTTGTTTTGTACATTTCTCTTACTAACTGTAATGGGTGCACTCTGGCTTGATACTTCCTGTCAAGCTAAGCCCCAACTTTTCCCATAATCCCACATCTGAGAGTGCTTTGAAAACCATGCATTTGTCTCCTCTCAGCCTATGAAACTCCAGTGTGCTCATCCCCCAACTTGGTTAACCTTTCATGATATTCTTTGTATTGTACATCCTTAATCAAACGTGTGGCTCTTCTCTGGATTCTCTCCAATGTCTTTAGTTCCATCCTATAGCCTGGTGGCCAGAATTGGGCACAACATTACGTGTTGTGTACTTGTACAATTTGCATGAAGAAATAATTACACTTACAACTACTACTGTCTTTTTTTTGGCACAAATAAGTTCATTCTGACAAGTGTAACTACACATTTAATAGCTGTTGCAAAGTGTAACAGCAAATCTATTGTGCAGCTACCACTGTATCTCTTTTGACATGCAATTTGTTCTTACGAGGGCAACTACACATGTAATAGCTATTGCAAACTGTAACATCAAATCTATTGTGTAACTACTATGTTACTACTTTTGGCATTATTTCATTTTATTCTTTCAAGTGTAACATAGATACATAAAATTTGTCGGCAGAAAAGGAACCGCCTGGCCCATCTAGTCTGCACATTTTTTCTACCTTTAACTTATGCTGCAGACTGTAGTTGATCTGCAGCTTTCCTACTTTTCTCTTTTTCTGGGGCTCCCTTGTGTGTGTCCCATGCATTTTTGAATTCCTCCACCATTTTTGCACCTACCATCCCTGCAGAGAGGCTATTCCAAGTATTCACCACCCTCTCTGTAAAGAAATACTTCCTTGCATTACCCCTGATTCTTCCTTCAACTTCATCTCATTTCCCCTAGTCTTGTCCATCATCTTTTCTGAAAGATGCTACCCTCCTGTACCTTATTGATCCCTTTAAGGTATTTATATGTCTCTATCATGTCCCCCCTTTCTGTTCACATCTCTGGAGAATACATATTGAGGTCTTTCAGTCTCTCCTCATATGGCTTATGGTGCAGCCTCTGTACCATTTTTGTAGCCTTTCTTTGGACTGCCTCCACTCTGTCCTTCCTAAGACATGGCCTCCAAAACTAGACACTGTACTCCAGATGAGGTCTTTCTAATGGTCTGTATAGTGGCATCACCACATCCTTTTTTCTGCTTGTGATGCCTCTCCCTATGCACCCCAACATTGCTTAGATCCAGGTGACCTGGTACATGCTTATAATGAGGCAGTAACAGGAGCCCTGGATTCTATTACACCAGTTCGTGTTTGTCCTCTTACTCCTCGCCCCAGGTCTCCTTGGTTTGATGAGACCATGAGGGAGTTGAGGAGGGTTGGACGAAGGCTGGAGAGGCGTTGGCGAAGGTCCGGTCTTGATGATGACAGGCTTAGTTTGATGGACCATTATTTGGCCTATCAATCCAAATCTCGTAAGAAGGCAGAGTTCCTGTCCAGAGAGATAGCAGCTGCACAGAATAGACCAGCTCAGCTCTTTCGGACTGTGGACAGACTGTGCAATCCAGTCTGTCTTCAGCCCAGAAGAGCTTTATCTCAAGAATGGTGTGAGGAGCTTGCTCTCTTCTTTGCAGATAAGGTTGTTAAAATCAGATCAGATATTCGCTCTTCCCTCCCCAATGGGAGCGACGGTGGTCAGCAGGAGAGGTCGAACACCCGGTTTAGATGGTCTGACTTCAGCCTTCCCACAATCGAGGATGTTGTGATGATCACTCGAGCACTGCGACCGGCCTGCTGTGATTTGGACCCTCGCCCTACATGCCTTTTAGTGGGCTGTGTGGATAAGATTGGCCTAGTCCTAGCTTTGATCGTCTGGAAGTCTTTGGAGAGGGGGATTTTTCCAGATCCCCTTAAAGAGGCTATAGTTAAGCCTCTATTAAAGAAATCCTCCTTAGATCCAGATTGTCTAGCAAATTACAGGCCAGTCTCTAACTACCCTTTGTGGGTAAAGTTATTGAGAAAGTGGTCGCATGTGCAGTTGGAGGATCATCTGACCAACAACAATATCTCGATTCTCTCCAGTCTGGATTTAGGAAAGGCATAGTACCGAGACGAGCGCTCGCATCGGGTACTAAATGACCTCCTAATAGCGAGAGATCGTGGGACCCGATCCATCTTGGTACTACTTGATCTCTCTGCAGCGTTTGACACCGTTGACCATGGTGTGCTGTTGGAGCGTCTTCGGTCAGTCTGCGGACTGTCTGGTACGGTCCTCAGATGGTTTCAATCTTACCTCGAGGGTAGGACTCAGAGAGTGGTGTCGGAATTTTTTCCTCAGCATCATTCTCCCTACCCTGCGGGGTACCGCAGGGTTCTATTTTACACCTATGTTGTTTTCGGTGTATATGCTACCGTTAGGGGCGATTATTAGACGATACGGTTTGGGTTTTCACTGCTATGCAGATGATACCCAGCTGTATATGTCTTTTGTGCCCGGCCAGGACGCTGCCTTGTCGGTATTTAATAACTGCCTTGAAGAAATCCAAGACTGGATGAATGGGAGTTGGCTGAGGTTAAACCGGAGAAAACTGAGGTGTTGGTTGTGGACAAAGGTCGCTGTGAGGTGGGTCTGCCGGAGGAACACCCTCAGGCTTATGGCTTGGAGGTGTTCAACTGGCGACCTCAGATCAGGTGCGGAATCTTGGCGTAATAATTGACGACCGTCTGACACTTAAATCTCAGGTGTCAGCGGTCGTCAAAACTTCCTTTTTTCATCTGAGGAATATTACCAGGGTGAAGCACCTGGTTCCTCCAGAGGACCTTCCAACATTGATCCACGCTTTCGTTACCTCCCATCTTGACTACTGTAACTCCTTATACCTAGGGCTATCGGGGGTTGAACTTCGCCATCTGCAGCTAGTGCAGAATGCGGCAGCCAAGTTGTTGACTCGATCTTCTAGATCCAGCCATATAATGCCTGTGTTTCGCGGGCTGCACTGGCTGCCAGTGTTTTGGCGAATCACCTTCAAGGTCGGTTTACTGACCTATAAAGCCCTACATGATCTGGGACCTACCTACCTGAAAGAGCTCCTCTGCTCCTACAATCCCTCCCGCTCCCTCCGATCCACTGACGAGGGATTGCTAGAGATTCCCAGGGTTCGTTTGAAAACATCAGGTGCTAGATCGTTTAGTTTTATGGCACCTACCCTGTGGAATTCTCTACCTCGTCAGGTGCGAGATTGCCCGACCGTCCTTAGCTTTAGGGGAGCTTTGAAAACCCACCTTTTTAATATAGCTTTTAAGGACTTAAATTAGTTTTTAACTTTATTGTATTTATTGTTTTGTGAATTTGTACAGGCACTTTGATTTTAAGAAAAGCGCCTTTTAAAAATAAAGATGAATTGAATTGAACATCCCACTGGCTGGCCCTTCTGACTACCTTCTCACACTGTCTGGTCACCTTTAGGTCCTCAAATATAATTCTTCCTAGATCCCTCTCCTGTTTGGCTGACAGTACTTCTCTCCCCCCCCCCCAGTACTCCTCTCTCTGCTTCCTGTGACCTAATTTCATAATTTTGTACTTCTTTGCATTGAATCTCAACTGCCAGACATTTGACCAGTCCTCCAGCTTGCCCAGGTCCCTTCTCATTCTTTCAACCCCCCCCCCGGGTGTGTTTACCCTATTGCAGATCTTTGTGTCATCTATCTGCAAAGAGGCACTCTTTCCCCTCCAGCCCATCTACAGTGTTGCTTATGAAGACATTAAGGAGGACTGGGCCTAGCACCAATCCTTGAGGCACCATGCTGGTCACCTCCCTTTCTGCGGACTTAACTCCGTTCACTACCACCCTTTGTGTTCTGCTGCTCAGCCAATTTCTAACCCAGTAAACAACCCCAGATCTGACTCCCTGGCTGCTCAATTTATTAGTCTTTTATGCGGAATGGTATCGAAGGCTTTACTAAAATCCATGTAGGCCACCTCTACCCTGATCAATCTCCCTTGTCACCCAGTCGAAATCTATCAGGTTTGTTCGGTAAGACCTGCCTACTGTGAAACCATGCTGTCTTGGATACTGCTGTCCTCTAGATTCAATGTATTTCACAATTCTTTCCTTGAGTAATGATTCCACCAGTTTTTCTACCACCAGGGTTCGGCTGACTGGCCTATAGTTACCAGCCTCCTTCTTGTTCCCTCTCCTATGGAGAGGGACATTTGCCCTCTTCCAGTCTGCTGGAACCACACTGTCTTTTAATGTTTTGTTGAACAAGACTGTCAGTGGTTCTGCTAGCTCCTTTCTTAGTTTCTTTAGAATTCTGTGATGTATTTCATTCAGCCCCATTGCTTTATCTATTTTCAGTTTCCTAATTCCTTTAGGACTCCCTGTACTGTGAGCAGACTGTTATCTACACTCCTCCCCTTGGTACTTCTTACACCTAGCTGTGGTTCCTCCCCATCCCCTTCTACCATGAACATTGAACAAAAATATTTGTTCAGGATTTATTTTTCCTGGTCCCTTTCTGCTGACACCCTCCCTTCCTTTTCTAGTCTCACAATCCCACCCCTGGTTTTTCTCTT
This sequence comes from Neoceratodus forsteri, assembly GCA_016271365.2. Taxonomy (NCBI): domain Eukaryota; kingdom Metazoa; phylum Chordata; order Ceratodontiformes; family Ceratodontidae; genus Neoceratodus; species Neoceratodus forsteri. The sequence continues at coordinate 1,061,582,474 of CM057458.1, read as the reverse complement.
CTCTCTAATGTATCTAAAAAACATCTATTTTAATTGCCTTGGCTATTCTTTCCTCTGTCTGTGCCTTGGCCTTTCTGACTGCTTTCCCCATCTCCTTTAGCTTTTCCCAGATCCATTCCTCTATCTTCTTTCCTTAGTGTTTCTTTGTATTTTCTGAATGCTGTTTTTTTTTTTCCCTCACCCTCCCCGACATCTCTTGTGAGAACCAGAGTGGCTTCTTCTTTCTCTTTGTTTTACTTATTTGCCTAACGCAAAGGCTCATGGTTTCCATTATGGCTTCCTTAACATGTGCCCATTGTTCCTCTGCATCCCTTTTTCCCACTACCCCCATCTTTGCAAAATTGACCCTTCTGAAATCCATGACCCTTGCCTTTGTGTGGCTGGATTCCTCTACTGTCCTTACGTTAAACCACACCTCACTGTAATCGCTGGACTCCAGGTGACTCCCCACTTCTACATCCTTTGCCCTTTCTCCATTGGTGAGCACCAGATCCAGTGTTGCCTCCTCACTAACTACATATCAATGCAGGTCTTGTGCACTGTTTCAACAGTCTATGCCTATCTGACATTTATTTAAAATATAGTCACATAAAAAAACTTAATAGTATAATCAGAATGGTATCTAATATATGATTTCAGTGTTACTTCAGTCTGCTACCCTTAAATGCACTGACTGGAACTCTTTAGATGATGTTCCATGTCTGTATTCCAGTTTTTCATGAACATACAGGTTAATAAACATGCAGTCTAATATTGTGAATTGATATTTAACTGTGCACAAAAATATTGCATCTGCATAATTACTAATTGGCATTGTAACTCTTGTAGCTACGAAATGATGGTATTTCCACAGTTAAAGCCTATGCAACACATATTTGCAAGTGTACACATTTACATTTATGAAAGGTCAGTATTGTACTTGTGATGTTAGATATTCAGAAATCAGTCCCTCATAAATTTACTGCTTACTAAACATCCAATTTAATATTGGACCCTATTCACGTAAGCAGTTTGGAATGTGCATACCAAAGCCCAGCAGTCAACAGTAGTTATCCAGTCAGATGGCCCCTTCATCAGCAGACTGGATCCTGATGCTCTGTGGAGTGGGAAATTGTGGGATATGGCTGGTTCTCCCAGTACTACTGTTTCCATTATGGGGACCTACTGACCTGCCAGTGTTCCCCACTTTGCCCCCAGCCCTCACAGTATAGTCAGAGGGCCAGGGTAGCTTGGTGGGAAGGATAGTGCCATGGCCACCACTCCGTGAAGCTGGTGGGAGGGGCATGTCATGGTTGAGGAAGGGTCCATGCCTGTGTAGCCAGCACCCACCACCACTTGACAGCACATTGGGGATAAAGCATGGCATGTAGTCATGCCCCGCCACCAGCCACCCAACTGGCCAGTAGCAGGGCAGGGACGTGGGTGCAGAAGAGTTGTGGGTTCCCATGTTAACTGCACTGGGGTCCGACAACACCCCCTGTTGCATGGCAGAGGTATGTACAGTACTGAAGCCTACACATCTCAAATATATGTGTGTTTTCCCCTTCAGAACTCATTCCCTCATGTACATACTGCTTAACATGCAGTCCAATATTACTAATTGCTATAGAACTACATTGTTTCCTTACACAGTAAACATTCATTTACATAATTGCTTATTGTGTTTGAAACTGTGCTGTAGTTATCATGAATTTTGCTGCTTCTGTAGCATTGTTTCCACAGTTAGTGCCTAACAGGTATTTGCAAAGTAAGTACACAGAAACTGACGCTTAAGTGTAAGAAGAGTAACTATGTTATGACTACACTGTAATTGCTGGTAACTGCACTTACTGATCAAATGTCAATGTTGTAGTTCTGATGCATATTATCCTTCAGAAATCATTCCTTCATGAGCTTGCTGCAGGATGACGTAGTGGTTAAAAGCTCTGAGCTGCAGACCTGGAGAAATGAGTTTGAATCCCAGAGCCACCACTTGTATACTGTGACCCCCAAAAATGCAATCTAATATTAATTGCTTAAAAAAAAATAAAATAATAATTTACATATTTACTTATTGACTTGTAACAGTGCTGTAGTTACTAAGGAATGTGCTGCTTCTGTGACATTGTTTCCACAGTTAATGCCTAGCTAACATGTATTTGCAAAGTAAGTATGCCTAGCTAAAATTTATTTGCAAAGTATGCATGCAGAAACTAACACTTAAACTATAAGAAGGGTAACTATGTTATGACTATATTGTAGTTGCTGGAAGCTACACTTACACTGATCAGATGTCAATGCTGTAGTTCTGATGTATGTTCTCCTTAAGAAATCATTCCCTTATAAACTTGCAGTATAGTGTAGTGCAAAGGTTGGCAACCTGTGGCTCTTGAGCTGCATGCACCTCTCCCTGCCCTATCCTGCGGCTCTTGCAGGTCTTCCATTTCACCCACACACACCTCTACTGCTTCCATATGCCCGCCAGATCAGGGACACCAACAATATTTGCAGCTTTCTTTGTTGCACTTCAGTGAAACTGAAATCCTGCGTCCAGTTCCCCCCCTCCCCTGACATGCTTTTACATGGGTCTCAGTGCTTCGCCTACACCTTACCTGATTGGTAGCCCAAAATGCCTAACTGTTAATGCCAGGTTCTCCCTTCAGTCCGCTGCTGCACTATATGGTAGCTGGGTGAAGTGGAGGGGGAATCACAGTGTCTGTCTTGATTTTGGCCTGACCTCTGTAGGGGACTGACATCCTGGAGGAAGGAAGATTCTTCAGTAGGAGGACTGAAGTCAGCCTGACCCACCTCACCGAGGAGTGCTAGTGAACGCCACACCACTGCCACCTGTTCAGCTCCGTGTTTTGGGGCTTTTTGTTGCTTTCATTCCAGGAGATGGCACAGTCGGGGGCACAGAAGAGCCATCCTCAGCAGAAAGGATGACAGCAGTGAGACAGAACTGCCGCACTCAGCCAGCCCAGCTTTTTTTTAGCTAGTGCTGTAATTCACTTTGGCTGTGTGCTGTTGTGCTGATTGTGGGTCCACCAGTCACCTGATGAGGGCCTTTACTAAAAGGGGTGCTAAGCATCCAAACAACATGCCACACAGTTCACAGAGGGTGTTTGCCCAAACTGAAAACAAACCAAACTGCATCAGCACTCAAAAAAAAAAAAAAAAAATTCACAAGACGTTTCTGGACTCTGAATTATTTCATTTAAAGAAGGAGAGCACGGCACCAGTACTAAAAGGGTACCTGAGCACCCCACTGCTGCCCGCTTCAGTAACACACACTGTACTGGCCCCTGGCCTGGTACTGTGATTGTGTGCTACCTTAGCCTGCCTGCCTTGCACTTACAGAGCCATCACAGCTCCAGACCTGCTTGCAGAGTTCTGTACTGCATGCCAACAGCCTGCCCTGCAGGAAACTGTGAGTGTGACCTGCTGTTTTGAGGGTCATGCAGCCAGGAGGAGAGAGCCTGGCCAGCAACCCCAAGAATCCGGAGGAGGAGTTATAGCAGAACATTACCACAGGTAGGTGCCTGGGATACTTTGAATTGTTTTTGGTGATATGCTTTACTAATGACTGAAGACTTTTTGGGGGGGAGGCTCGGGGTCAGGGTTGCTGCATCGCTGCTTCTGATCTCTTCTTATGCCCTGTCTTGGCTATTCTGATATGTGTTTTTAAGGCAGTACATACCATGTATGCCTTTTTATTTTGGGTGCATGAGTGGAGGTCTGGTTTGTTGTGTCAGACAACCTGTGTTTCATTAATATGATTGTGCTGTATGACGCACACTACAGTCATATTAATGAAAATATCAGAGGTGGTCCTATATATAGCAACCCTGACACCCCCCAAAAAAAAATAACTTTATGACTCTGCTTTTGGGGATGTCTGGCTTGCTGTCCAATCAATTCTGAAGTTGTATTTGTGTTAATATAATTGTGCCAGTACATTTCTTTTATTGGTGGGGTGGGGAGTCTAGCAGCTTGCTGCAGCCAATCATTAAGTTTGAATGTGGGGGTCTTCCATGCTGTGTCTAATTACTTCCGATGTTTAATGAATGCTGTACAATTGTACTGTTGCACTGTAGCACTACGATCATATTGATAAATCATCAGATTTGATCAAATATAGCAGGCCAGCTCCCCTCTCCACTTAGACAAAAAAGCAGGGCTATTTAACACTGTCTGTTTATTGTTAGGAGGATGTCTGGTTTGCTGCCACTGTGTCCAGTGACTTCTGATGTGTTTTTAATAAATAAGATTTAAATGTGTTATACGGCCTTTTTTTGGGGGGGGGTGAAAGTGTGTGTGGGGGTGGGTTCTGCTGTACTGCGTTGATCACTTACAATGTTTTATTAATATAATTGTATTACACTGTAGCATGACAGTCCTATTGATAAAACATCAGATGTGATCGAATACAGCAGGCCAGGCCCCCCCGCCCATTGACCCACTTAGCCAAAAAGGTTTATGGTTTTGGGGGGTGACTGGTTTGCTACCACTGCATCCAATGACATCTGATGTGTTTTTAATAAAAAAGATTTAAATGTGTTGCACTGCCTTTCAGGGGGGAGGAGTTCTGTTGTACTACATTGATCACTTCTGGTGTTTTGTTAATATGATTCTAGTATTGCACTGTAACACCGCGGTTGTGTTATTCAAACATCAGATGTGATCGAATGCAGCAGGCCAGGGTGCCGCCCGCTCACCAACAAAAGACACCTGTTTCTGGTTGGTTTTGCATCTTAAAACTGCTTCTCAACTGTTATTGTGTTTGGTGCCCTTTAGCAACTTCCCAGAAGAGAATTCCTGTAATTCCCAATGTGCAGAATTGCTAAATTGAAAACATGTCTGTTTTTTGTCAGTCAGTTGGTTCTTGCTATGTTAACTCTATCTCCAGTGGAGGGCTGGGCATTCAGCCAGTCTGTCATGTACCGTCATTAAATTGCGGAGCTGATCTGTGACTGCAACTCAGGATCCCACTTGTGTGTTTGTGGTGGGACCTTTACACAGTTTGGAATACATATTGGCCAGTTGTAGAGCTCTCTTTGTGACATATTTCCTGCCACGTGACTTTGTTAAAGTGATTTCGTTTTTTTGTTGCTATTTTTGCCTTTCTTAAGAAAATGTCTCTAGTTGTGGAACTCTTGGTTTACATACTTTGTGCCACATGACTTTATTAGAGTTTTTCATTTTTCTTTGGTTTTTCTTTTCATTGTTGCCTCAAGTGTCTCAAAGCTGTGAAACATAGAATTTGACAGCAGATAAGGACTGCTAGGCCCACCTAGTCTGCCCATTTTCCTACCTAACAGATAAGCTGCAGATCCTAGTTAACCAACAGCTTACTTCCTCCTACCCCCCTCTAGGACTGCCTTATGTCTGTCCCATGCATTCTTGAATTCCCCACTGTTCTTGACTCCACGACCTCCTCAGGAGGCTGTTCCATGCATCCACAACCTCTGTGAAAAATACTTCCTCACATTACTCTGAGCCATCCCCTGTCTTCAAATTGTGCCCCCTTGTTCTTGCATATCTCTTTTTCTGAAAGATGCTACCCTCTTGGACTTTGTTGATTTCCTTGAGGTACTTGAAAGTTTCTATCATGTCCCCTCTCTCCCTTCTTTCCTCAAGGGTATACATATTAAGCTGTGGAGCTTCTTTTTTATGTTGTCGTATGCACGCACAAGCAACATTTTGTGGCAGTAGGAGATGTAGTATGAGAAATGCAGAGGTGTAAGTTTTGCAAATGCAGGGCACACTTTAGAAGGTGCATCCCTCATTAGCCAATTAGCGAGCATGCTAGCGGTGACACAAGTTTTATGCAGTGTCACCAACTTGAAACAAACTTGCCACTGCAGTCAGAGACGAGCTCTTCATGCAGTGGCACAGATGACATGCCTCCCTTACATGCCTTGCCTGGTGAAACATTTCAGTTAACATGGCGGCTCTGCCGTCCGTCTCTCTCAATTCCAAGAAAGCTGACTTTGGGGGTGCCCAGTCCCCCTGTTGGCATATTTAATACCCCCCCAAGATTGTGTGGCACACTGGGAGTCCACCCCAGGGTGCCTCTGTGGTGCTCATAAGCTGACCACGTCGGCATGTTCCTACCCCTGCCCCACCCCCATTGTGTGCCACAGTGGGAGCACACCCCAGTGTGGCTAACATCACTCCCCCCAAAGTCATGGGGCACAATGGACATTTTTCTTACACCTGTAAAGAAAGAAAACTGTACACAGTGTTACTTTTTTTTTTTTTAAGTACCTGAAATAAAGAAAATGGTCCCTTGCTGTCAGCAGCACCCCAACACACACCCATCCTCTGCACACCCCACACTTACTTCTGGAGGTCGGCACCACGATCTTCAGTAGGGTGGAAACACATCTGCACTCTTCAAAGCTGACCGCAAACTGAAGAAATGCCAGTAAGCTGTATAATAGCATCAGTGGGGGAGTTTTTAACTTAGGTGGATATCTCTGCCATTTTTTTTTTTTTTTTACTTTTGGTTCCAAATTTTCAACATGGAATTCTTGGGACCCCACCTCATGAAATCAGTCACTGTCATTTCATTATTTGGTCCCGAAAGTGACTTCGTGGTCACTGTGCGGAATCACCTTTTGGGACTGATTAATGAAACAATGGTGCCAAATAAAAAAAATTTACTGATATGAGCATGCATTGCGCAGTTTCCATGCATGCTGATAACTTCAAGAATTTTTAATGTTTTCACTCCAAATTTTCAACATTGCCATTTTTTCACACCTCCTTATGAACAGTACAGCTGTCATTTTTCACATCCTGCCCATAATGTGTTTTCACACATCTGGTGTACAATGTCACGGTCGCTGTGGAAAATCAACACTCAGAACAGATTAAGAAAATCACAGTTCATTGTTCATGAGTGGAGGTCCCAAAATCAAAATGCCTATGTTGAAAATTTGAGTGTAAATAGCTATTACGATCATGCATTCATGGTTCACTCCATACGTCACTCAAGAATTTTTATATATTTTCACTCCAGATTTTTCAACATTGCTATTTCTTCACACCTCCTTATGAATGGTACAGCTGTCATTTTTCACATCCTACCCAAAATGTGTTTTCACACCTGTGGTGCCAAATGGCTCAGTCGCTGTGCAAAATCGCCTTTTGGCTAACGAACTGATAGTGCCAATGTTCATGAGGTGGGGTCACAAAAAGCCCATGTTGACAATTTGGAGTGAAAATACCAACAAATGCTTGGGGTGTTAGAGTTTCCAACTGTAACGCCCACCCTGTAGAGACTGACAGGCGTCAGGGGTGTGACTTGGGATTTTTGGCTGTAATGCTCATGCCATTCCACCCCCACCCCAGCCTGCAGTCACTGACAGCCATTGAGATGTGCCTTGGACTCTTCAGCCCAAAAGTTCACACCATTCTCCTGTACTGCACCCATCTCAGTGCATTTCCTTATGGAATGGGGTGAGTGTAAGCCCCGAAGACCCCAAGGCACACAGCAACACTTGTCAGTGTCTGCAGGGTAGGGTGAGGTGAAATGGCATGAGCATTATGGCCGTTGACCCAATGCCCTTCAGTCTCTGCAGGGTGGGTTGAGGTTGGCATCAGTTCAATACTTCACTGCGATTCCTATTATGAATCTCTCTAACTTCTGCACTGCCAATGCCAATGCCAGCAAGATGACATTCGGCATGGACAGATGCTTGTTATGGCATACTTTCTGCTACATGACAACTAGAGTTGCAGGTTTTATGTCTTTTTTTGTTTGTTTGTGGCTTCTATTCAGAAAGTGTCAACAGTGGCGTTCATTTCAAGGAAACATGGTGCATCCAGTGAAAACAAGAAAGATTACTGATGAAAACTGGACCTTTCAAGATGAATGGCTTGATTATGGCTTCTTCAGTGGGAAGAGACTGCCATTCTGTGTGATTTGTAGAGAATCTCGCTCCACAAACTAGAAGTCAAATGTTCAGTGACATTTCATGACACAGCATGCATCATTTGCAGGTAAATTTCCAGAAGGACAGGCATGAAAGAAGGAAGGTTTTTGAAGAATTGGAAATGAAACTCATCTATGTATCATACTTGTTATGAATACTACTATGTTTATATTTTAAAACCAATAAAGAAGTTAAATTAGGAAAAAAAAAAAGAATTGGAAAGGAAACTGGGGAAGGAGTAAACTATGCTGATGTCTTGGTCATCATCTGCCAGTCATTTGACAACAGCCAGCTTCACTGGAGCTCTACAGGTGGTTCGCATAAGGAAGCCTTTCACAGCTGGAGAATTTGTGAAAGATACATTTCTGGAAATTGCTCCATATTTGTTTGTAGGCATCAGGTAAAATGACAAAAATGTTTGCCAGATTCAGGATTTGCCAATGTCAGCAAAGACTGTGAAGGTGCATGCAAACAAAATGATGCAGGATGTGGATTCTTGGATTGTAAAAGATATTGGCATCTTTTTACTTTCCTTTGCCACTTAATGAATCCACAGACATCAAGGACACAGCACAACTTGCGATAATGGCTTGTTTTGTTTGTGGGTCAGGAATGAGGAACTAGTGACAGTTTGTCCCCTGAAGCTACAAACCAGAGGAGAGGACATCTTCAGTGCTCTCATGAGTTTTTCCAGAAGGAGAACCTGCCCATTAACAAAATTGTATTTCCACTGATAAAGCTCCCAGCTTGACAGGATGTCACAAGGGACTTGTAAGGTTACTCGAGAAACTCCAATGTTATATTATTTTTTATTGTATTCTCCATCAAGAGCCACTGTGTGCCCAGTCCCTTGGAAAGGAGATGGCAGATGTGATGGCACTTGTTAAAATAAATTGTAAATACAGTTCTTATCAGGGCTCTGAACTATCAGCAGTTCAAGCAACTTCTGGAACAGCTGGACTCAGAATATTCTGACCTACTGATATATAACAATGTTTGTTGGCTTTCCAGAGGTAAGGTCCTGAAATAGTTGCAGACTGCTTGAATGAAATCCAGCAGTTTTTACATGAGAAGGGCATTGTTTACCCAGAAATTTCAAAGAGCCTATGGCTTCAGAAGTTATACTTTTTGGTAGATCTTACTGGACGTTTGAACTGACTGAATATTGGCCTGCAAGGATGGGGCAATACTGTTTTCTCCTTGTGTGAACAGGTTCTGACATTCTTTTCAAAACTGAAAATGTTCCAAAATGACTAACAAAGAGGGACACTACGTCATTTTGAATACCTTCATACATTTAATATAGACATTAATTGAAACAAGAGAATGCAATTCCACAATGAAATTGCAGTGGTTGATGAAGCCATCAGTAGCCTGATAAAAAAACTTCAGTGTAAGATTTAATGATTTTAGAAAATACATACCCACCTTCAGGTTTATGATACAACTGTATCAATCAAATCTTGGTGAAATGCAGCTGGACCATTTTAACATCTCCACTGCTGACTTAGAGGTGGACGTAGCTGAATTTGAAGAGTCCCACATTTGGCTGGATATATTTAGAGACCTAAACGCACAGCTAGAAAATCTGGAACGAAAAAGGGCAGAACTGGCAGTAGCACACAAGTGGGCAGAGATATAAAGGCTTCCAAAGACTGATGGGCTCATCTTCCAAGTTTGGATGGCACTCCCATATAATTTCAAGACCATGAAGAGACTTGCTCTTGGCGTGCTTTCAGTTTTTGGGTGCACATGTGTTTGCAAACAAGTCTTCTCGGATGAGACATTGACTGTCTTTTGGATGCGACATTAAACCGTGGTCCCATCTGCCTCTCCTGGTGGTTGTTCAGGTGGACATTAAAGATCCCATGGCAGTTCTTGAAAAGAGGAAGGAGATTCCCGGTGTCCTGGCCAAATTTCCCCGTTCACTAAAAATACCAGGTTCAGTTTCAGTTGGTTACCATCTGCACCCCGTTACCTCTGAAAAAGGGACTTCAGGTCAATAAATAAATAAAAGCTAATTTTTCTCTCATCTAAGTGATGGATTGTTGGATGTTTGTACTCAACTAAAACTGACCAACTATAAGTCAAATGTTGAAAAATTGAGCAAAGGGATACAAGGGCAGAACTCTCATTTGAGAGCACTCCATTAAACAGTACTGTTTGTATTTTGGGAAGAGGGATTTTTAATAACCAGCAGTGTATGCATTTGCACAGAAAGTGGTGCCTGAACAGTACTGTTTGCATTTTGGGAAGAGGAATTTTTTATAACCAGCAGTTTATGCATTTACACAGAAAAGGTAGTGACAACAGTACTGGTTCTGTTTTGGGTCAGAGGGATTTTTAATAACCAGCAGTTTGTGCATTTGCACAGTAAAGTGGTGATTGAACAGTACTGTTTATGTTTTGGGAATAGGGATTTTTGATAACCAGCAGTTTATACATTTGCACAGAAAAAAATATATTGTTACACAAAAATTATAAATGCATCTTCTAGTAGTCTGTGTTCTTTCAACAAAATAACTTTAATTTGGTAAGAAAATGACATGTTTGGTGAATGTCAGTCACATAGATATGTATTATAATTCTGACCACATCTAAAAATATTCTGTGTGGCTCTTTTGCGGTTGAACATTTTGTGGTTATCTGGCATATGGCTCCCAGGCCTGAAAAGGTTGCAGATCCCCCTGCTGTAGTGGTTAGGAGCACTGAGCTGCAAACCTGGAGAAATAAGTTTGAATCCCAGAGCCACCACTTCTATACTGTGTGACCCCTTCCCCCCAAAATGCAATCTAATATTGCTAATTGCTAAAAAATCATTCATTTACATAATTACTTATTGGCTAGGAACAGTGCTGTAGTTATAAAGGAATGTGCTGCTTCAGTGGCATTGTTTCCACAGTTAATACCTAACGTATTTGCAAAATAAGTACGCAGAAACTGACACTTAAAGTGTAAGAAGAAGGGTAACTATGTTATGACTACACTGTTATTGCTGGTAACTACACTCCTGGTCAAATGTTAGTGCTGTAGTTCTGACTTATGTTATTCAGAAATCATTCCCTCATGAACTAACTGCTTAATAAAGACACAATCTAATACTGCTAATTGCTATACAACTACATTGTTTACTTATAGAATAAAAATCAATCATTTACGCAATTACTTATTGGCCTGTAAAAGTGCTGTAGTTATTAAGAAATGTGCTGCTTCTGTGGCATTGATCCACACCCCTGTCCTGCTGCCCAGGTGGGTGACTGGGGGTGGGGCATGGCTACCTGCCATGCTTTATCCTCGGATCTGCTGTGTAGAATGATGGTGGGTGGTGCTGGATACACAGGCAGAGACCCTTACTTAGCCATTTCATACCCCTCCCACTGGCTGAATGGGGTAGCAGCCATGGTACCATGCTTCACACCAAGCTACCTCAGCTCTCTGAATACCATGAGGGCTGGGGTCACAGCACCGAACACAGGAGACCAGTAGGTCCCCTTAATGGGAAAACAGCAGTGCTAGGAGGACCAGCCATATCCTTGAATTCCCCTCTCCAAACAGTGCAGGATCCAGTCTGCTGATTGACAGTCCATCTTATTGGATGGCTGCTGTTGATTGCCAGGCCTGGGTATGGACATTTGAGACATTCCCTGTCACCTGTGTGAATAGGGTCTATAATTAGAGTGCATGTTTAGTGAGCAGTAAGTTCATAAGGAACGGATTTCTGAATGAGAACTTGTATCACAGCTACAGTACTGTCATTTGATAAATATGTATGCAGACTTGCAAATACGTTACCTTGGCATTAACTGTGAAAACAATATCATTATTTCTTATCCACAATATTGTTAAAATGCCAATGAGTAATTATGTAAATGAAATATATTTTGTGTACAGTTATATATCAGTTTACAGTATTAGACTGCATGTTTAATAACCTGTAAGTTCATTAAAACTTGAATACAGACATGGAACATCATCTAAAGAGTTACCAGTCAGTGCATTTAAGCATAGCAGACTGAAGTTACATTTTAATCATATTTTAGTTACCATTCTGATTACACTTTTAAGTTTTTCTATGTGATTACCCTTTAAATAAATGCCAGATAGACATAGATTGTTGAAACCGTGCACAAGACCTGCATTCATGTGTGGTTACACTTGCAAGCACAAATGTAATATTTCCAAAAGTAATAACATAGTAGCTGCACAGTAGATTTGTTGTTACAATTTGCAATAACTTACATATGTAGTTTCCATTGTAAGAAAAAATTACATAATGCCAGAAGAGGCACAGTGGTAGTTGCACAACAGATTTTCTGTTACACTTTGCAACAGCTATTAAATGTGCACATACACTTGTCAGAGTGAATTGATTTGTGCCAAAAGGGAGACAGTAGTAGTTGCATATGTAACTATTACAGTGGAGCCCACTTATAGTGGACACTCGCTTATAACAGACAGATCTGCCTTGTCAAAAGCTATGCCAGTAATGTTAAACATCCCATTTATACCATACTCTTCAACCCCTGTATAACAGACACTGTGGCCCCATCCACACTGCACCCAACAAGGCTGAAAAGCTTCCAAACCATTTCAGGCTGCAAACGTAACAGCGTGTCCACACTGCCAGGGAACAGGTGTGAAAACGGTCGGGAACCGGCACACCCTGTCTACATTGAGACGTGAACAGTGTGTGCACCCAACCCCTGTAATGTGGAGTGCATCCCATGGTGCACCTGGGGAAGACGGTTGTGAAGACAGAAACCCACCCAGATGGCAGTCTACACAGGGCACACTGGCTGCGGCACAACATGCCTCAGTATCCTACAGCAATATGTGCCCACATGCACCTGTGGAGGACCAAGGGTGGGTAGCAGGTGAAGGTGTGGAACCAAAATGAGGGGAGGCCCCTACACATGGCATGAAGGTGTGCAGTGACGCACCAACACATGCCGGGTACAGGAACCCCATAGTGTCCCACAGACAGGCTTGCGGTGCACCACCAGGAAATGGCAAACCACACCCCGCTGCCACCGGATGCAAGCTGTGTGCACTAGCATACACTGTGCAGCCAGACCATACATCCAGGACCCCCACACCAGCAACCCACGGAATCTGAAGCCCCACTGTGCCCCAGAAAGCAATGTGCGCATGCATGCACACCACCCAAGCAAACCAGCAACACAGTATGGTGACACAAAACAGCCTTTGATCCAATGCCACCATGACTTCTGGTGGCAATAACACGTAAATGTGCAGCGGCAGCATGGCCATGCAGTGGACCATGTGCATTGCTGCATAACACCACATATCCCCAAAGGAAACTGTCATGTGAATAAACAATGCAATACACAATGCCAGGCCACCACATGGGTGGTGCTGTACACCTACGTATTAAAGGAATCTATGTGTGGGCCACTGTACTGTCACCTGAACCAAAGAAGTACATAACCATGCACAGGTGGTGCCCTAACCCAGGCACCCGTGCGGTCAAACTGCATTGGAACCCCTGATACAGCATGTTGCAGAGATGCCATGCAACAGTGCATGCAACCCAGGAATTTCACTGTGCAACCTAGTGCCACAGTCAGCACATACCTCTGTGCCAACATGGACCAGGCACTGTTGTCACTGGGTGGACCTCGGCGGCGTCCCCAAAGTGAGAGGGGAAATCAGAAAAGGAGTCCCATGTGGCAACCCATGGGACGCACCAGTCAGCCAACCCCTGCATGCTGCATGGGTTAATCATGGGCTGGTCCACTGGAACCCCTCACTGTACAGGTCCTGTGTGAAGCTGGGCATTCCTGCTGCGGGATCCAAGGGGGTCACACTGTGCAGAGCAGCGGCACCATGCATTGGGGGTTGGAGTGCTGTGTGTAGGCCAGCGGTGGCTGGCGTGACACCTGTGGGGTACAGCTGTGCCATGCTGGCACCAGCTGGTGTTGCCTGGGACGTGGGCGGCTGGGTAGTGGAGGCAGTGACACCACCCATGTACACTGCACCCTGTAGTGGGGTGTCATGCCTGTGGGGTGCTGGCATAGCCGGGGGATGCATCCCGGTGGCAGCTGCCTGTGCCACATAGCCTGTCTGTCTGCCAGCGGTGGACGGGCGGCTGATGGCAGGGTCGGCCATCCCACTGAGGTTCTCAGTGGCCATTGGCATGGTGGCACACCCACGGGGGGATGGGGCTGCATTGGTGTGTGCCACGGGGGTGGCACCCAGCCATTGTGGTGCGGCTGCAGGGGGTGGCTGCTGGCATTGCATGGCCAGTAACTGGACCATCTGTGTGAAGAACTGCTGTGTCTGCTCTGCCTCTTGTCTCCATAACTGCTCCTCCAAATGCCCTCTTCCCCCATGCCTGCTCCCTTTCCAGGTCCATCAGCTCCCTGTGGTGCTCTTGCATCATCCTACGCATTGGTTCCTGCACTGCCCCAAGTACATCTGCCATCTGTGCTGTCTTCGACTTTCTCTTCCTGAGGTTCACCAGGGGTAACTGGTCACCCTGCCGCTTCACATGGCTGCCTCCTCCCGCAGTGGACCCATCACTGGAGGTTCCTGGCATCATGTCCTGCAGGGCCGAGGACACTGGGGAGGCCTCCGCTGTGTCAGTGTCCACCGATGTCCCCTCACCAGGGTATTGCCCTGGAATGGCAGAACACATCTGTCACCATTACACACGTGTGTACCCCACCCCCATGGCCAACCCCTGTCCCCCACTCACTTGTGTGCCTACGCACACCACAGGTGACACATGCAAACACCCTCGAGTGAACCTGTGCCACCACCTATGCCATGCCTATCTCCATGTGCCACTTGCCCAAGATACATCTCCACCGGCATGCTACATCCCAGCATACACATTGCACAATGCACGTACCTGTGTTGGGGCACTCCCACTGCACACTGTCATCGTCTTCATTGCCCAGGTGCAGGCATGCATCCCCGATGGTGTCCACATCATCCTCCGTGTCCAGTTCAGGGCTGGCCACCTGTGAGCTCTCCAGGATGAACTCTGGTTCAGTGGCAGGCAGTGTTCCCAGTATGGTATCTGATGTGTCATAGAAGGGGCACGCCACACGCGCACCCCTCCAAGTGTCTGTTGCTATCCCTGGATTTATGGTACCGCACCTTCAGTTGCTTAATCTTGTCACGGCATTGCTTTGCCGTCCGCTCCACCCCATTCCCAACATGTAGTCCGATACCTTCTGATACACCTTCGTGTTGTGCCTTGTACTGGCTAGCTCTGCCTGCCCCTTCTCCTGGGTCCAGAGCTCCACCAGGAGTTTTGTGGCCTCATCCCACCAGGTGGTGCCACGATCTGACATGGTCCTGCAGGTGGTCAGAGTGACATGCAGCTGTGGTCATTGCTTGGCACAGGCCTTTCTACCCTCCACCAGTCACAGGCAGTGCTTGGGGGCTGGGGTCACTCTGCAGTGGTGCTGGTGTGGTGTGCTCTGGCACTGCTGTCCTCTGGGGGCTGGTCGTGTGTTGTGGCAGCTGTTGGGGCCCTCTTCACACCTGTGGCATACAGTGCTGGCGTCTGTTGCTGCCTCCCTATGGCTTGTGCCCACTGTCTGCCCTGGGCACCAGCGATCTTCCCCCCCTCGCAGTTCTTGTACAGTTGATGCAAGCAGCACCCCCTATTGGCACACTGTGCCTCCTGGCTGCACCTTTCTCAGGTGTGTGTACCCAGCAAATCTGGGCTCCGTGCTTCTGACATTGTGCAGGCGCTGCCCTGCACCATTTCCACCTTACTGCAGTGGTTCCAGTCCTCGCGTGCGCCTCTGCCTTCTGGGCACTTCCTCCTTCATTTGCCTCCCAAGTGCCCCTCTGTGGTGCACTGCCTGCTGGTCTAGTGGCTGACTGGGGGGGCTACACGGTCGTGCGTTTAGATGGCCGGCGGTAACGTTACAGCCTTGCGACCGTTTCTGTAACCAATGTAGAAGCCACTTCCTGACAGGTTTCTATACTGGTTGCGAAAATGCCTGCTGTAACATTACCAGTGTAAATGCATGCTGTTACCAATGCGGTTTACACCCTCTGTAACATTACAGAAGGGTTTTTGGGCTGCAGTGTGGACAGGGCCTGTTTGCTCATCTTTACCCGTTACATGCTGCAAATTGCCTGCTAATTTTCACCTGATTATTCAGTTGGTTTGGCACTATAAAGACTTGACTCGCCTCACTTGATCCCTGATACCTTACTCCATGGGAATACTCCTGTAGTTTCCTGATCCCCCAATTAGCACAGGTTCCGTATAGCAAAATCTTATCACTTTTACTACTCAGTCCCCTGATCCCAATGAGCACAAGTACTGCACAGCAAAATCTTTCCAATCTCGTTTGGGAACTGAGCAGCAATCAGCTACAAATAGCAGTTCCCCATACCTCTGGTTGGCGGGGGGGGGGGGCATGTTCTCATTTTAACTCATATATTTGAGCTGTGGTGGATGAGATTCTAATTTTAAGACTTTAAGGTATAGCAGACACCACTTATAATGGACAAAACTTGCTTGCACAAATGCATTCATTATAAGAGTTCCACTGTCATGCAAATCGTGTAAGTACACAATATGTAAATGTAAAACTAGTTAACTACATGTTTGTTTGTTACAGTACAGTTATAGCATAGTTACTTCATGCAAACTGTGTAACTACGCAACATGCAAATGTGAAACTAGCTAACTACATAGTAGTTACATGTAACTGCACTGTAGTTACAGTGTAGTTAACAACACTCTAAGTGTTTACCAAAAATGAAGTGCATCTACAAGTGGTCTCCTTATGCTCAGATGGTAAGCAGTGACACAAGTGCTCAAACTGTCAGTGACCATGATCTCCTCTCTTAACGAACTTAGGTAACTGGGATTCATAGTCTCAGTGGTCTTTAAAAACAGTTATCGGACACCATAATAATAAGTGTGCTCTGTTTTTTGTATATTTTTTTTTACGTAAATCCCAACTGTAACTTTTCTTAACTACAGCTCCCTGCAACAAGAACTGTGAGCTGTTCATTTTAAAATGCGTTATACGAGACACCAAACTGTCTACATCACCGTGGAGCCATGCTGCTGGCAGACCACTGAAATGTTCAGTTTCTGTTTTTTTTTTTTTTTTTTTTTATATGAACTACTGTATGTTTGGGCTGTGGAAAATAAGCAAAGTGAATTGAATTAAACCATCATGGCTTTTTATTTTCTTGTCAGGAAAATTAGTCTGTGATGGTCTTGAGACCTCAGAACAGCTGTTCTGATAGGAGGACTCCCACGCTTCTGCCATTGACATCAGTCCTTGAATGGCATCAGTGGCAAACAGTGCTCAGCTGAGATCATGAAAAAAGACTTTTTCAGTGAGCTGTATGTCATTGACAACTGCTTGTTTAATGAGATGTGTGGAAAATAAACACAAGGGAGTATAATCAATACTTTATAAACCCCAAACCAAGTCAAATTACACTAATACAGATTCCATCATTGCCATTGATCTTTAAGTTTTTGCCAGTCCTTACCTTTAGAAACCTGGAGGTTTTTCCAACATAACACACACACAAATATACAACATACAGGCTGTGATGTTCAAAAGGTTAGCATGGCACTAACTGAGTTACTGCCACGCTTACCCAAATTAGCACTGACACTCTATCTGGGGCCATATTTAGAGGCCTCTGGAGTGCCACACCAACCTGGCAGCACAATTGCATTAATGATACCACTGCGTCTATGCAAATGAGGGATTTCTCATGCATAATGGTGCAGCGGTATATTCAGAAGGTTTTGGCAGAATTAAACAGCCCCCTTTATGACACTGTTCAATGCTGCCAAAACCTGGACATAACTCCATGCCATGGCTGTGCCTCTACCCACCCATGAGCAGGGTGGTTGCACTGCAGCTGAACATCCTGGTAGTTTAGTGGATACCCCTTTCCCAGTCACCCAGTTTCCCTGTTTATCCACTGCCCCTGGAAGTCTAGTGGACACCATACTTCCCAGTTGCTAGATTCTGAAGCTGACCTACCATCACTGGTAGTTTAGTGGACCCCCTGATTGCATAGTTCCAGTGCTATCCAACATCTCTGGTAGTCTAGTGTACCCCTGATTGCCAGGTTCCAGTGTTTATCCAGTGTCCATGGTAGTTTAGTGGACCCCACATTCCCCGATTGCCTGGTTCTACTGTTTATCCAATGTCCCTCGTAGTCTAGTGAACCCCTGATTGTCTGGTTCTGCTGTTTATCCCATAGTCTAGTGTACCTTCTGATCACCTGGTATTAGTGTTACACTATCACCCCTAGTAGTGTAGTGGATCCTCTACCCCTCTATAGTCCAGTTGCACTGTTTATCCAACTTCCCTGGTAATCTAATGGACCCCCTCACCTTGATCACTCAGTTCCACTGTGTATCCAGTGTTCCTTGTAGTCTAGTGGACCCCTGCCGGTTGTCCAGATCCACTGTTTATCCAACAGCCTTGGTAGTTTAGTGAACCTTCTCCCTCTGATTGTCAGGTTCCACTTTCTATCCAACATCCATGGTAGACTAGGGGACCCTCCAATCACCTGTTTCTACTGTTTAGCAAATATTCCTGTTGGGTTAGTGCCCACCCCCACCAAGTGCCACCCCACTTCATTATATACCTTACAACCACCTGAGGACCTCCCACCATGCACCCCCCCACTCACCCTAGTCACTAGTCATGCAGTCAGCAACGATGACTGGCACAGCCCTCTGCTTTCCTCCTCAGCCAGTCACCATCTGACATGTATTGAGCATAATTATGAGTACTGTAGAAAGTGTTTTTATAGATTGTGAGTACTGTACTATAGAAAGTGTTTCTGTACTATTTTTGATCGCACTCAGTGTATGTTAGATGGCGACTGCCCAAAGAGCTGAGCAAAGGGCAGTCCCAATCGCTTTTGTTAATAACATGACCAGTGAGTGGAATGCAAGGTGAGGGGTTCTTGATGGGTGGACAAGTGAGAGGTGTCACAGAAGTTGGGAGGATGACCCTCTGTGGAGCGGATGCTAGCCCACCAGGGACATTTGCTGAACAGTGGAACCAGGCAGTCAGGGGAAGGGGAGTACCATAGACTACCCAAGGACACTGGATAAATGGTGGAACTGGGCAGTCGAGGGAGGGGTCCATTAGACTATCAGAGATACTGGCTAGACAGTAGAACTGGGTAATTTGGGTGGAGGGGTCCACTAGACCTCCATGGGCAGTAGTTTAACATTGGAACTGAGCAATCTTGGGGTGGGAGTCCATTAGACTATCGGAGACATTGGATTAACAATGGAATCAGGTGGTCATGGGAGAAGGATCTGCTAGACTACCAGGAACATTGGATAAAGAGTTCAACTGGGCAGTCGGGGGAAGGGGGTTCACTAGGTTGCCAGAGATGTTGGATAAACAGTGGAACTGGGTGATCAGTGGGGCTGGGATTCCACTACACTGTCAGGAACTACTTACTGTTCCTGCCCTGTATTGACAGTATGGATCTGCTGCACCCATGCATATGAGCCAATACTAAGTATGCAAATGGCCCCTTAGTGCTCTGCATGCCCATTGGGGTAATTTTCATGCCAGGGCTGAATATGGCTCAAAGGATCCCTGGCACTGTCCCTGTTTGGGGGCACTATCTCCTGTGGGTCATATGTTGCCTTGGACCACATTGGCACCACCATATTCACTTAGCACTGAGTAAACCTGGCCCAGTATTCCATCAGTGCACTCCATTAGATGAATATACAGTAGCTTAGAGCCGGACATGCATTCGTTTTACTGCAGAGCTACATGGTGTGCTGCGCTGTCTGCCAGCTCTGAATGTCTGGGCCACTGTGTGTTGTTATTTATAAAATTTCTGACTGAAAATTTTTCATTTGCTGTGGTGAATGTTTGTCTTAAGTAAAGACCCACAACATTTGCAGTTACTGCATGTAAAACAACCACAAGGTAATCTGGGTAATCAATTTCTATTATTGTCTTGTATGATTGGTTGAAAGCTCTAAGCTAAGCACTGAGTGTACTATCACACTTTCGGCAAATAAGTTTTATGATACCAAAAACAATGTTTATTAAACTGTGCCACATCAAGTATCCAAGACAGTGCATAAAAGTATTGTTACATACCACCAGCCATCAAGTTGTTGCATAAGTCTCATTATTGCTTTATTGCAGCTTCCTGGATAAAAGCGTAAATATGTCTATACTCCCTGAAACTTATGGCAGTGAGGGGAAAAATGGGCACCTCTATATGCATACACAAACATGCTAGCATTTTTCCATCAGTCACAGATGTCTCAGAACTGATGTTCAGTGCCCTGACTGCCCCTATTTATATCCAGAGTCTCCCCACACAAACAGGTGTCTGTGTCACGGTTTAAACCGGGGCTAGGTGCTTAAGTAAAATGAGCATTGCATACATGAAAACATTTGGAAATAAAGCAATTGCTAGCATTCTCATAAAGACCTGGAATGTAACATGTAACCAAATGTGTGTTTTGCTGCTTACAGCCAAGAGACGCAGCTCAGAGCTAAAGGCAGCTGCTCTAAATGGATCTCACCTGCCCTAAAATCTCTGATGCTTAGCAGGACAGGGCTGGAAAAGATTTAAGAATTCCTCTCTCCAGGCCAACCTTGTGGCTTACAAAACCCTGAGAAACTAATGTAAGAGAGCCATAAAAATGACTAAAAGGGAGTAGATCTCCAGCCTTCAAAAAAACAGCTTGGGCAACCCTAAACTATTCTGGTCCCACATCAATGAGATGATCAGAGGTAACACCAAGTCTGAACCTGTCCCCATGGAAGTCCATGATAGGATGGTGAGTGATGGCCCACAAATTGCCACAGCCCTCAACCTTCATTTCACCAACCTTGACACTTACAAGGCTGGAACACCCCCCCACACACACACCCCGACCCTAGGCAGAACAGAACCCCCCAAAATACAACAGCCTTTATTTCATCTAGGGCTGGTCAGGGCTAAAGAGGCACAGACTTTCCTAAGGGCCTTGAAAATCAAAGGCCCAGGTGGACCTGATGGAATTAACCCAAGGCTCCTCAAGGACAGAGCCCAAGCCCTCGCCAGACTCTTGACCTGGCTTATAAATAGATCCCTGCTTGAGGGAAATGCCCCACACCAATGGAAACAGGTGAACATGATTCACATTCACAAGGGAGGCTCCCAGGAGCAAACAAGCAACTACGGGCCTATCTCCCTGCTCTACCTACTTGCCAAACTGCAGGAAAGGCTTATCTTCTGCCAGCTCCGTGACTACCTGGAGACTCACCAACTATTGGCCTCCTCTCAGCATGGTTTCCACACTAATCATGGCACACACACTGCTCTCACAAACCTCATGACTGACGTACTCAATGCCATGGACAAAGGGACCCCCACCGGAGTGGTATTCATTGACCTGTCCTAGGCCTTTGACCTTGTCGACCACAACCTCCTGCTAACAAAAATGAATATGATAGGCCTAGACCCTCTGGTGCTCAAATGGTTCGAGAGCTATTTATCTGGCCGCACTTGGAGAGTCAGCTGGAAGGGGGCGCTATCAAACCTGCTACACCTAAAAGAAGGTGTACCACAGGGATCAATCCTTGGCCCCTCCTGTTCTCGATATATACGAACGACCTAAACCTCCACTGCGGGAATAGCTCAGTTGTACAATACGCGGACACAGTCATCTACTGCTCCTCTGATAACCTGGAGGCTCTTGTTCCCTCACTCCAAACTGACCTAACATCACTGGAGAACTGGATAGATACAAACAGAATGGTCTTGGATGCAGGCAAAACAAAAGCAATGCTGTTCGGGCCCAGACCCCTGGGCAAGACAGGTCCAACTCCCTTCAGCTCAAAACTCTTGCAGGGACTGGCATCAAAGTTGTGTCCTCCTTAAAATAACTAGGGCTCTCGCTGGACCAAGGTCTCCCTTACAAAAACCACATGGAACAAGTGACCAAGACTATCCATGGGAAACTTGGCATCCTATATCGGATTAGGGACCAGCTCATACCCGAAGCCAGGCTCTCTGTTGCCACCAGCGTTCTGCTCCCCACACTGACCTATGCTGCCCCTGTACTACTAGGAATGGCAAAGCCGGAGGTCCAATGGCTGCAGATCCTATACAACAAGATAGCATGGTTTGCTACACAGGATCACTCCAGAAGTCACCACTGTGATACCTTAGCCAAATTACAGTGGCCTTCCTTAGAAGCACGCCTATAATATCCCCTCCTCTGCTTAGCATTCAAGTTGCACAGCCCAGGGGCTCCTCCAAGCCTCTCCAATACCATTGCACCCAAGCGCAACCCTCAGACCCTGAGGACCTCAGGCCGCACTCTGCTGGAAACCCCCAGGGTCAGGACCCACATGGGAGGCAAGTCTTTCTCTGTCAAAGCCCCCTACCTATGGAACAAACTTCCACCAGAGGTACAGGAAGCCCCCTCTCTAGTGAACTTCCATACCAGGCTCAAGGTGCATCTACTTGTAGCTAGCACTTGCTGATGTTAGGGCACCTGACAATCCACCCCCACTATCCTAATCTCTTCCCCTGTACAAACATGGAACAGAACTAGTATTCAGTTTGGCAACTCACCCATATTCATGTATAGTGCCATACCTCTAAGGATGGAATCCCATTATGGCTCTACATGTGTGTCAAAACCTGTATTTATTGAACCTGTATGTACTCTTACCTTTTCACTGCCTGTACTTCTCCATGTAATGTCTCTCCGGGTCACCCCTGAAAAAGAGACCTTCGGGGCCCAGTGGGTCTACCTGGTCATCAAAATTTAATAAATAAATAAGGTAGCAACTTATGGTTCTCATCCAGATCAGATTTTTTCCTCTGAAAATGGACTTGTCCACCACCACCTTGTCCCTGGTGATCTGTCCCCACTGCACCACTGTGAAATCTTAGCAGAAGTACCTGTTCAGGATGTCTGCTTTTTCTTGATCCTCTTCTGTACAGTCTCCCCAGCCACATTCCTTATCCTCATTGTCCCTCCCCTTGGTTTCCTCTCCCCACTTAAGTACCTGAAGAAAGTCTTATCCCATTTAGCTACCACTTTGGCTATTCTTTCTTTGTGTCTGAGTCATTGCTTCCCCCACTGCCTTTCCTGTTTCCCTCTATTTTACTTGATATACCTCCGTCTTCCTCCCTCTGCATTTCCTTATACCTCCTGAATGGCACCCTTTTTTCTCTCTTCACCATGGCCACTTTCTTAGAGAACCATAACGCTCTCTTTTTCTACTTTTACTCACCTCCTTTATTCAGAAATTGGTTGCCTTGACTATTACGTCCCTTATTTTTCCCCACTGTGCCTCATCCCTTCCCTGACAATCCCCCATCTACAAGCCAATCTCTGAGGCAGTCTACCATTTCTTTAAAATCCACCTTCCCAATATCCAGGACACTCGTCCTTGTGCAGTGTGTCTCTGCTCCTATCTTAATGTTAAACCACACTACATAGCAACCACTGTTACCTAGGGGACTGCCCACTATGATGTCTGCAATGCCATCTGGGTTTGTAAGCTCCAGGTCCAGCACTTCCCCATCCCTAGTTGGTTCCTTAACTAGCTTCCTCAAAAAGGCCTCTTGTAGGAAGTTAGAGATGGCCCTGCTCCCTGATGAAGCTGCAATTGGAAGGCTCCAGCTCACACCTGGCAGGCTGATGTCCCCAACTAGCAGCAGTCTCAAATGCTTTATCCAACTCCTCTCCCTGAGCTGAAGGTCTGCATAGCACCTCTATATGGATAGCAACCCAAGGACCTGTCTCCAGGATTACCCACAGCACCTCCAGCACTTATTTTTGCTCCAGGTGCCCCTGTACTTCTGTGTCCTTGATTTCCTCCATCACATATAGTACAGCCCCTCCTCTCTTCCTTGCCTCTCCTAAACAGAGAATAGACCTCTATGGCCATGCCCTAGTTGTGGCTGTCAGTGCACCACAACTCTGTATGGCCACCAGATCTAGGCTAACCTCTGCCATGATGGCCTCCAGGTCTGAAATGTTATTTCTCAGACTCCCTGCATTGACACACATGGCTTCCCATATCTTACTCCTTCCCTGCCTGCTTATAGAAACATAGACTCTGACAGCAGATAAGGACTGCTTGGCCCACCCAGTGTGCCCATTTCCCTACCTATCGGATAAGCTACAGATCCTAGTTTTACCAACAGCCTAATTCCTCCGACCTCCCACTAGAATTACCTTATGTCTCTCCCATGCATTCCTAAATTCCCCCGTTTTTGACCCCATGACCTCCTCAGAAAGGCCATTCCATATGTCCACCACCATCTCTGTGAAAAAAATACCTCCTCACATTGCCCCTGTGTCAACCCCCTCTATCTTCAAAGTGTGCCTCCTTGTTCTTGCACATCTCTTTTCTGAAAGATGCTACCCTCTTGGACTTTGTTGATTCAATCATGTCCACCCTCTCCCTCCTTTCCTCGAGTGTATACAAATCAAGCTCGTTTAATCTGTCATGTGGCTTCTGGTGTAGACCTTGTGCCATTTTAGTTGCCCTCCTCTGGACTGCCTCTATCCTGTCTGTCTTAGTGGAGATGGGGTCTCCAGGACTGCATGCAGTACTCCAGATGGGGTCTCACCAACTGTCTGTACAGAGAGATAACAACTTCCTGTTTTATACTGGTAATGCCTTTCCCTATGCATCCCAGTATCCCCCAACCCTCCTTACTGCCTTCTCACATTGCTTGCCTACCTTTAGGTCATCTGATATGACTTCCCCCAGGTCCCTTTTCATTTTTGTTTCCTGGTATTTCTTCCTTCATCCTGCTGGCACTCCTTACCCTATCCACTGTCCCCTCAGTGCCATCCCCCAAGGATCAGACCCTCTCCCTTGAGCCCCCACAACTTACTTTTCATGACAGGGTGGTGGGGAACATCTCAACCCACCCAACACAGATCCAACCAGGGAGGTGCCTTTTTGGGGGCAGCGCCTGCGAGGGATAGCTTCATGCCATGCGGCCAGGACCTCTTTCCGCTTTTCTCCCCTTTAGGAGATGGGGCATGCAATGACGCCAGCGGAGAGTGCACACACGTGTCTGCACATGCTCCTGCAGCCATCTGCCCCATCTCCACCCCTTTCTGCAGCATCGGTGCACTGCCCCCCAGCCACCACCAGGAGCTAGTGGAACGCCAACAGCTGGTCACCCCCCTCCCCGGAGAAGGAGAGCAGTCCATTGGATGCTCAATCCTTCTGTTCCCCTACCAACCTCTGTCAGCCAGTGCTCACTCCCGAACATGGGTCATTGGCATAGTGCGAGGTAAGGCATCCAGTCTAGTCCCTCAGCACCACCGGGCCGGCTGTCCCTTTCCATTTTTTTTGCTATTAATAGATAATACCCCCCCCCATTGTGTACTCTTTCCTTGGGTTTTTGTTTTCCAGGTGCATTACCCTGCAGTTCTTTGCATTGAATCTAAGCTGCCATACTTTTGACCATTCCTCCAACCTTGCCAAGTCCCTTCTCATTCTTTCCACCCCCCATGTGTATCAAGCCCTGTTGACGATCTTTGTGTTGTCTGCAAAGAGGCATACTTTTCCTTCCAGTCCCTCCGCAATGTCACCTATAAAGACATTAAAGAGGATTGGTCCCAGTACTGAACCCTGCGGTACCTCACTAGTAACCCCCCTTTCTTTGCAGTGGACTCTGTTTACTATTACCCCCTGTGTCCTATTGTCCAGCCAATTTTTTACCCAGGTTACCACCCTGGGACCCACTCTCAGGCTGGCTAATTTATTACTCTCTTGTGTGGGACTGTATCAAATGCCTTGTCAAAGTCAAGGTAGGCCATGCCCACAGCCCTTCCCTGGCCTACTACTTTGGTCACCCAGTCAAAGAATAGTTTCATCTATGAGAATGTGTGGGATAATAACTGACACAACAAAGCAGGGATTAAGTGCATAAAAAATGCACAAATGTGTTCATCAATTTATTTTTAGAAAAAAGTACATTTATGTACAGAAATAAAAAAAAAAAATTATTAGTCCTGCACAAAGAAATTAAGACCTCTGCTTCCTTCAGCAGAGTCTGCAGCTTTGCTTCAGCCCAGATAGTCCAATGAATACTTTTGTCAAGTAACCTTTCTGAAATCCACACACACATCAACTGTAGGTCTTACCCTACTCACTGTCAGCACTAGACTGACTCGACTATCTAACATTCCCCCTAGTGGTGAGCCCTTTTTATAGCTCCTTGTGATTACATCACATAACGGGAGTTTCCATAGGCCATGACATTACATAATTGGGGAGTTTCCATAGGCCGTGACATCACAGGCTTCAAAACATGCAAATAGGGCCAGTTTCTTTTATTTATTTGCTCCACTAGCCAACAAATTATTCTATTTCATATGCAGCCCTCAATCACATCTCTGGGGCTGCTTCTGTTCAGGGTACACTTTATTTGAGACACTACAGGACTTACAGTTACCCTTGCCTGTAGTGTTTCACTAGCCAGCAGTCAAGTATTCAAGCGCCTTTGATCTTGCCGTTAGTGTGGCAATCAACTTTTTCTTCAGAGCATGCCTTTGCTCCAAACAAGGAGCATGCATTCAGACACTGTATGTGGCTACACCAACATGGAGCAACCTGCTCCAAAAAAAGAATTGCTCGGTCGCCATTGGCGACCAGCACTATCCTTCGCACTGGAGCTACATAAGTCAAAGAAGCTGCACTTTGCAGCAGTGGTTCCAGAGCTTGACGCTGCACTTCTTCTCAAACCAAGTGGCACCAGACATTAACAATAATGCGTGACTTGCACTATTTCCTATCTCTGCGATCGGGAGCATAATGCTGTGTGAATAAAGTGGGGTAAAGAGAATAAGGGACAGCAAAGAGTTTGTAGAGATTGCCAGGTTGGCCACCCTGACAAGAATTTAAAGAAAATGCAGAAAAAATAAGAGGAAAGGAAAGAAGGGGGGGTTACACACATTCATATTTATGACCGGGGTTTTAACACATAACATGGGGCTTCCTGTTACACATCCCCCTTACTGAGAGGCAACAGTAATACTGTTGTCAGATACCCTCCATGAACCCTAGGAGGGTTGGAGCTTCTGCCCACCCATTCTCAGAAGTGTGGCCTCGGAGACCCTTATAAAATGAATCAGTATCTATAATCGGACATACCTAAACATATCTCTGATACCGATCTAGTCCCTGAGGCGTAATATCAAGGGTTTAATACAAACCCCTATCTCGTATATCATCTGAAAAACATTTCAACATCTTCCCAGAAAGAAAAATGCATCCTATCAACTCATTTAATAATAATAAATCTTTATTTGATATAGTGCCTTTCAAAGTTGCCAAAGCACTTTACAAAAATGACTAAAAACAATAATATAAAAGAATCTAAAAGATGGTCTATAAAATCAGTTGCCAAAAATACTTAATTAACAAATGCTTGGCCCCATAAATACGTTTTCAGTGCCTGTTTAAAGCCCCCCAGGGTCACACACTCCCACAGTTGACGGGGTAGAGAATTCCAAATATGAACTGGCGGTAATAACTAGCCAGTCCCAAAAAGGAAAGTATTTGTTTCTTTGGCAGGGGATGAGACTGTTAGCTACTGCCTCAATTTTGCTGATGTCTGGTTTAACTGGACCTTCCCCAATGATGAACCCTAAGTATTTGGTCTCAGTCCTGGCAATGGCACATTTGGTAGGATTTATGGTCAGTCCGGTGTCTTGAATGGACTGAATGACTGCACTAAGATGTACTAGGTGCACCTGCCAGTCAGGGCTGAAGATGACAACATTGTCTAAGTAGGTGGCACTGTTCTGTGTATGGCATGTAATACTTGATCCATATAGCGTTAGAAGGTTGTGGGGGCACCATGCAATCCAAAAGGCATGGTGATGAACTGGTAAAGGCCTATCAGGGTGCTGAAAGCAGTCAGTTCCTGTGCATGTAAAGAGAGAGGGATTTGCCAATAGCTTTTCATTAAGTCGAGGGTGCTTATGTATTTGGCGTTCCCTATTTTGTCTAGTAAGTCGTCTACATGGGGCATGGGGTACCCATCAAAGGTGGAGACAGCGTTAATCTTTCTGAAATCCAAGCAAAGCCAGATACCCCCTCCTTTTTGGGCACTACTACCACCGGTGAGGACCAAGCACTTTGTGATGGTACTATATCTCCTAGGTGCTCTATTTTCCTCACCTCGTCAGTGACTTCCTGTCTGACTGTCTCAGGCAGCTGGTAGGGTTTCTAGTGTTTGGGTCTCATTTGTACTACCTTTAGGGTGTGCATTACCCCTTTTCCTCTCCCTGGGGTGTTAAAGGTCTTCCCATACTATCCGAGTAGTTGGTCAATCTCCTGTCTCTGGGCTGTATCCAACTCGAGATTGATTTGAACTCCCACCACTTCTATGCCTTTATCCAATTTCTCATAGACGACTTCAAGCTCAGTGTTCTCTTACTCAAGGTATATAAAATAACCATGTACTGGGTCTTGCCTATCGAACCATTTCCTTAATGGGCTGGCATGGTAAATTTCCTTTTGGGACCTTTTTTGCTGGCATTTCAGTTTGTAAATTTACCTTCCCAATTTGATTAACTACAAATGGATCTTGCCATTTCATTAATAACTTGTTTTCAGTAGATGGCAACAATAACAGTAATTTTACCCCTGGATGGTACATTTTACTTTTCAGTCCTTCATCACATCATTCTTTCTGTTCTGCCCGTCTATGGACAACATTCTGGTGTGCTAGAGTAACACATTTCACCAATTTCTTCTTAAGATTGGTCATATAGTCTACAATATTTGTATGGCAGACATCCTTCCCTTCTTTCCAATGTTCCTGCACCACATCTAAAGGGCCTCTGGGATTTCTTCCATATAAGAGGGTAAAGGGTGACAACCCTGTAGTGGCTTGGAGCACCTCCCTGTATGCAAAAAAGAGATATGGTAGATAATTGTCCCAATCCCACCCTTCTTCATATACAAACTTCTGGAGCATATGTTTTAGAGTCTTATTAAAATGCTCCACCAAGCCATCAGTCTGGGTGTGGTAGGGAGATGTTTTCACTGCAGTTACCCCTAACAATCTATACAGCTCCTTGAGGAGTACTGAGGTAACGTTGGTACCTCTGTCTGTGAGAATGACCTGAATGATACCCAATTGACTAAAACTTTTAGCCAGTTCCTCAGCAATCCAAGGGACTGTCACAGTCTGAAGGGGTATCACCTCAGGATACCTGGTCGCATAATCACAAATCACCAAAATATACTGGCTACCTTTTGAACTTTTTGTTAGGGGGTCTACCACATCCATAGCTATTCTCTCAAATGGGGTCATTACTGTGGGTATTGGCTGTAGGGATACCTTATCCCCTTTTTCACCTTTGGCTACCAATTGGCACTCGGGACAAGTGGGACAATACTCTTACATTCTCATGTATCCCAGGCCAGAAGAACTGATTAGTCAGTTTGCCTAATGTCCTATTTCATCCTTCATGGCCAGCCATAGGGATATCATGGGCTAGGTACATCAGTCTATTCCTGTATTTCTGGGGTACCATCATCTGTCTTGTACATTGCCCCGTAGTGGGGTTAGTACACATGCGATACAAAACATCATTTGCTATGACATACTGTGGCTGCCCTGCTGCAATCACCTGGACCACCATTAAGAAAAAGGGATTCAAAGTCTCATCCAACTTTTGCTCCATTTTTATATTAGTCCCAGCTAAATCGGACCCAACATCAGGTATTCCTTCCTGATGGGGGGGGGGGTATCCCTCCATTTTCCTTTTTTTGGCCCTCTTCTTTCTTGATTTCCTTGTTTTCTCTGATACCTCCTAGACCTCCTCATCAAATGGAAAAATGTTCTGTGACTGTTCTTGTTTAGCTTGGCCTGAGTGGTTACTGCCACCAGCTGGTCACAGGTCTGTTGATTTGTTATCAACCGGTCAAAGTTAGGGAAATCCTGGCCAATAATAATGGGAACTGGCAGTCTAGGTACCAAACCAACAGAGCTGAGTTGTTTATCCTGCCCTACTGTCATTTCCACCATGGCGGTAGGGTACTGGTGGACATCCCCACGGATGCAGGTTACCTTTGCCTCCAGTCCTTTACTGTGGTACTTCTTTAAAATGTCTGCCCTCACCCAGGTTTGTTTGCTTCCTGAGTCCAGCAATCCCACTATTTCATCCTGGCCAATCTTCACTGTGGTAACATACCCCCAATTAGCCATTGCCAACTGGGCAGCTTAGTTTCTTCTGTTGGGGCCATTACAGGCTATGTGTCATTTTCCCAAACAGCTGTGACAAATAATGTCTGCAGAATACGGCCTTGATCTTTGGTCCCTTTGCCAGTTATTTCCCCCAGCATTTAACTGTCTGGAATAAGTATTTTCAAAAGGTCTTACTGGTGCCATAGGTTGGGGTGAAGAGCCTTTGTATCCTCTGGACTTTGATGGTCTGGTCACCAGGTAATCCTCTGCCAGAGTGATGGTCTTCTCTGCTGTGTCGGGTTTGTGCTCCTTCACCCATACTTGTCAGTGTCAGTGGCTCAGTAGGTAGCACACTCGCCTCTGAGGCCGGGAGATCAGAGGGTTGTGGGTTCAGTTCCCACATCTGGCATTTGGGTTAATATCCCAGTACTGACACTGTAGTGCAGCATGAGAGGGGTGCTGCACTTCTGAGGGGCCATCTTTTGAATGAGATGTTAAACTGAGGTCCCATCTGCCTGGATTGGTGGTAGTTTAGGTGGATGTTAAAGATCCCATGGCACTTATCGAAAAGAGTAGGGGAATTTTTTATTCAAAACTTAAAACACAATATACAAAAGTGTATTACATCATATAAAATCATAATGCAAGAAGTCAAAAAACATAAACAAGAAATACCTTATACAGGAACTGCAAACAGAAATAATTCGTATATGCACATAACCCCCATCCTATCCCCACTAAAAGAGTAGGGGTATTTTTAATTTGAAAACTTGAAACACAGGGGTGGATATTCAAACTGCGCCCAAAAAGTGCACAATAGCAGGAGCAAGCACAAGTTCATTGCGCCCATGCGTAATAGACACGATATTCAAAAAAGGAGCAAGCCAAATTGCGCCAACAGCTAACGTCTGAATATCGCACAACCTGTGCCATAGCGCAACTAGGGAGGGGAAGCTGAGCAGATAAGATGTGCTATGGTGCAACAAGGGATATACAGCTGAGCAGCCCAGAGGCACCATAGCACAAGCAGGGAGCCCCCCAGCAGCAGAGCAATGTAACAGCACAACCAGGGAGGTAGGGGCCCACCACCCATGCCACAGATGGGCACAGGAACACACAGCAGAACAGACATTGCCCCCACACCCCAAGCATAGCACAACTGGGGGAGGCCTGGAATATCCACCGGCCCATGGGGACAAGCAAACAATGCACAGCTGGGCCATGGTGCCCCAGCACACCCACTGGCAAGCTGAGACTGCCACACAAGGAGGGCGTGCCACACCAGCCCCCCCAGTGCACAGCACACCCTGCACCATGACCCCCAGACGCCCCCCATGAGCAGTGACCACCACTGCAGGAAACCCCATGCATACCACCACCCCCACTGTCACACTGCAACCTTATGTACCACAGAACCATACAAGCCAGCTCCACCATGAGCACCCAGCAGTGGGTGGCAGTACACAGCAATGCAACAATGGCAGACACAGTGCCAACACGCACAATCCCCCTCAGGCACAGCTGAAAGACCGACCATGCGTCGGCACAAGAGGTACCCCACATGGGAAAGGGCGTGCCCCTGACACCACCAACAGTGATACAGCACCCTGCACAGTAGACAAGTGACACATCCCGACCCACCACTAGCCACAACAGCCACCACAGACACACACAGTGGTGCGTGGAAGCATGCATCACACCAGATGTATCACAGTGCAGGGGCAAACACACACCCATACCCAAGGGGACAATAACACAGGGACGCAGTAGTGTGGCAACCAAGCCCCCAGTGTGGGCCCATGAAAACTGAGCACACACAGCCTGCAGTCCTCCATGGCACAGGAGTGACACCCACCATGTGCAGGCACTGTGGACCCGTACGCCACCATCATATGCCTGGAGCACAAGTCACAGACAGTGGTGCACAGCCCCTGCAACACACACAAGCCACAGCATGGAGGTGGGACAACTGTGTAGGCCACAGTGTCACTCGAGGCAAACATGCACCACACCAGTGACAGGAGGCAACCCAGCATTGTGACAGTTACAGTGGATGACCTGCATGGACAGCCACCACTGACATGGCAGCAGACCTTGCAGGCCACAGACATGCAAGGGTGTCAGCTGCACAGGCCAAGGACGGGTTGACAGGGGCACAATGGACACAGAGCATGCACCATGGACCACTGCACACAGTCATCCAATGCACAGGGAACAACACACACACACACCACAGACACCGACTGATAGCTACTCCCACACCATAGACACTTCTCCATGCACATACACACATTGCCATGCACACCACTGCAGCTGAGCACCTATAGCCAGCTGCAAATCAGAGACCACCACAGTATTCATATCAATATATTTATATTGCAACATATAAAACAAAACTATATACAGAACTATGTACATATGGGGGGAGGGAAAGAAACAAGGTGGGGGTGGGTAAGGGGCAGGGGTGAACATATGGGAGAGGGAAGATGGGGTGTGAGGGTGGGTCAAAGGGGGGAAGGTGTTAGTCGGCACATGGGGACATCAATGGCTGGCCTGGTCCTCCTCCTCTTGACGCTGTTGTCTGGACCTTCTCCTCCTCCTGACCCCATGTTGGTGCATGTCCCTCAAGATCTGCAGGGACTCCCTCACCACCCGCAGCAGCTCTTGAATAGTCTGCTGTATCTGCAGGAGTCGCCGGTCACCTAGGATGAGGGATCAGAGTCAATAGGTGTGACTGTCCATCCCCCTGCAGCCCACCCATTATGCATGGCATACAGCCATGTGCCACGCCCCTGTGATGGTGTGCGCCCACCCACAGTGACCGTGTCCACAAGACCTGCTCATCCAGGCAGCAACAGCCATGTGGACCACTGCACACACCCACCGCCCATGTCCTGCACAGCACCACCAAGCGTCGCATAGTAACGCGGCTATGCGGTGTGCAGGCAGTGCCATAGCCATGTGCCCAGTGCACACATGGACCACCACTGACGCACTCCCAGACATGCAGTGCCACTGGACAGTGCTGACTGTCACAAGTCACGTGCATGGCAATGGTGTCCATGGATGGTGGCCATGCCCTGCTTCCCACCCTGTTACACAGCATCCAATAGTTATCATGGTGTCATGGCACTCCCCCTCATCGGGCCAGTGATGTTGGCGGTGCTGGTCCCCGACTCTCCTGGGTGCTGCATCCTCCTCCCTCCGCTGCTGCTCATCCACGCCTGTGGGGGAAACAAGGAGAGAAAAACATCAGTACTATCCCAAAGCAAAGTCCCCTGCCCCAATGTGTGTGCCCACCCACCCAGCCAGACCCACCCACCCCATACCCTGTAAACACCGCCACAGCCAACCCTAGACTATCCTTCCCTATGTGCTGGACACATTTGACAGTGTTACCCATATGGACAATACAAGTGTGTAGACGTATCACCCACCTGGATGAGGCACCATGCCCCTCCTGGCATGCAACCGCAGACTGGCAAGTAGCTCTGGCTCCCTCCTCCTGAGGTCCCCATAGTGGTGCCTGCACTGTTCTGCGGTCCTCCTCTTTCCAGTGGCATCAACAAGGTCAGTGGCCACCTCCTGCCAGACCTGGGTCCTGGCCCTGTCCAGTGGCTCCTCCCCAAACAGAGCCCCATGGTGTGGCTCCACAAGGGCCACAAGGTTGGCCAACTCAATGGCAGTCCACTGTGGGGCTCTCCTGTGTGCCATCCCAAACAGTATAGTAGGCAATATGGCACACTGCAGCGTGGTACCCCACATGGAAATGCTGCACAGTACAGCGCCGCCATTCCCTATCAAGCTGTTACCGAACAGCACGATAGAGGTGCAGCCATGCCGGACGCATGGTGCCAAGGGGGCAAAGGTCGGGCACAGGGTCAAGGGTCTTTGGCGCAAGGCCACGCACAGCGCCATCAGATGACTATGCATCTAGCGCGATTGGTTGCCTGTGTGCCAGTGCCACAGTGGACTATCGCGCAGTTGTGCCATTGTGCCTATGAAGGCCCATTGCCACAGTGCCATGTAGTGACCCTCGCTATAGCACCACTGGCACAATGGTGGCCATGCCCTGCATTCCCTACCACGCACATCACATCATCAGCACGGCAGACACCTGCGTAAGCTACCTGGGCATGCGCAGTGAAGTGTACTACGAATGCCACAGAACTGCACCATTGGCTCAGCACGTTCAACACAATTGCGCAAAGTGCAACGGCATGATATTCAGCCATCATATGCTAATCATCCGATCAGCCATTCAATGGTGCAGCAGCGCGATTTGCATCTAATTAAAGTTGCTCCTCACCTAATGTGCATGGATTGCGCTATATAGGTGCGACAATGTTCTGCAGTGGCCGTATTCGGTTACTGCTGTTTATTGGTGAGTTGCATGCTGTGTGGGGGTCTGGACTGTGGTATCAGGGACATGCTTTGTACTGCACAGTCACAGGTAACCACTGTCATCCATACAGGCTGCATAATGACTGAGCGAGTAGGGTGAGGAGGATCACGATGGTGGGGGAAGAGGAGGCCCAATTTCAATAAAGGATGAGACGGAGGCACTCTTCGAGGCCTACCTTGATCAGGAGCCACTGCTCAGTGGACGGCGGGCACTCCTCAGGCCCATGCTGCTGCATGGAGGAGGTGGACGCGCCGCCAACCTGCACAGCAGCCACCAGCACTCCGTGCAGGAGTGTAAGAAGAAGATGGGTACTGACAGGAGGAGGGTGAAGGAGAAGGTGGCTGCCATCAGGGCGGCACGTGCTGCAACAGGCGGGGGCCAGCTGGAGGTGCTGCAGCTCACACCGGCAGAGGACAGGCTTGCTGCAAGCAAGCATGCACCGCAGTGCCATAGAGGGAGTTCCAGGAGGTGGCTTCCAGATGGGTGGTGGCCAATCACTGCATGGTAAGTCATGGCCTGTCTATGGGGGGTGCAGGGTAGGTCACACGCAGTAACGTGACTTTTCTGTCTGTTACAGATCCTGCACATCTGCAGAAGTCAGCGGTGAAGGGCCTGTCCACTGCAGACAGTCATCTGGAGTTGGAGGAGGGACCATCCACCTCCACAGGTATACGTCGAGCATTGCAACAGTGTGGTCGCCTGGCTGTCCACACTGATGTCGTTGAGACAGGTGTGGGGGAGGCCCTTCCTGTGTCTCAGCGTTTGCGCTCAAGGATGCCAGCACGCTGTGGCTGTGGCTGGGGCAGAGACCTACACCAATGATGAAGACACGACCATCATGGGCAGTGACACGTGTGTGCCACGGAATGGACACACAGCAGGTCAGCTCACGCCCATGGACCTGGCTGGTGCCGACGTATGGGCCAGCTTGTCAGCACAGTCCCAGGCTATGTCTGTCAGCACCAGTGGCTGGTCAGGACAGTGGGACTGTTGCGGCCACAGCGGCGGAACAACTGATTCCTTGGGCACAGCAGGCGGAGGGGCGGCGGCAGCAGTCACCCACCAGGACTGGGGTTCAGGGTTCAGTGGTGGCATCTGTGCACCGCCTGTGGACTTGCCCACCTGGTCCTGGTGAGCAGTGCCCACCCTCAGGGTGCTGAACATCAGGCCTGCATACCCTGAGGGATGGGATGCCAAGGTGGCAGATGACCTCTTTGACGAGCACACCGGCCTACTGCAGGCATCAGTCCAGCAGCAGATGCGGCTTGCAACATCCTTGGAGGCACTGTGTGTGGCTCTGGAGTGGGCCGAGGAGCGACGCAGCAGGGACACCAATAGGATCCTGTCACAGATTGACGATTTGCGGGAGGATGTGACCGCTGCCATTGACAGGCATGCACAGGCGTTCATTGCTGTCATGGCCACAATGGGCACACAGTCAGGTGCCCATGCATCGCTCACACCATGCAGTTCGCTATCCACTCCCCATTCCCGGCGTCGTGCGACACGCACCCTGTCGACGCCGGGCTCAGCTGTGGGCATCCCGAGCTCTCCTGGTGCAGGAATGTTCGGTGTGCTGCAGACCCCTGTGCGGGCATGGTCGTGTTTGCTCAGTGGAACCCCTGGTGGACCATCGGTGCCACCCCATGAGGCCCGTGGTCAGCCTGCCAGTGCTCCTGGGTCTCGGCGGGGCCGCCCACGCATCCGAGGCAGATGTGGCACTGTGCCGCAAGACTGACCTGTTTCCCAGCGTGGGCACTGTCTGGTGCTGCTCTGTGTGCATTGTGTGTTTCGTTGGGCAGTGCATGGGTGGGTGCCCGGCCCTGCACACAGACACACAGTCCACCTGCACACCCTCCCGGCTGCTGTCCACAGGTACGTGTGCATGATGCCTGCATTGCACTGTACACCGAAGTGTGATGGTGCCTAGCATCTGACACACACACATGGACAGTCAGTGGATGTGGTGGCCTGTGGACATGTGTGTTGCTAGTGTTTGCATTCTGGCTCGGCTTTGCACCTGACCCCTGTGCACGTTTTGTGCCTATTGTGTGTGCGTGCATGTGTGTGTGTGTCCGTCCATGTGGCGTGTTACTGTTCACCCCTCCCTGGTTGTGTGTGTGTGTGCTCCTGTGCCCTGCCACATCCCTTGCCAGCATGCACCCCTGGTGTGTTTCCATGCATGTCTGTGGGTTGTGCCCTAGCCACTGGTGGTTGCCAATGGCACCATGACTTACCTGTGTTGGCTCAAGTGCTCCTCTGTGATGGTGTCCCGGTGCAGCTGTGCCAGCCAGATCAGTCGGGGGTCCCATCGGCCAAGGGGGTGCTGCTCATCAACACCGGCGTCACCGTCGTCCCCATCGCTGTCCCCCTCTTCAACCTGTACGGCTATCCCACAGTCATTGGCCATGTTGTGAAGGATGCAACAGGCCAGGAATGTCCCACAGGCCTTTGAGGGGCTATACTGTAGGGCACCGCCAGAGGTGTCCAGGCAACGGAAATGCGCCTTCAGCATCCCAAACACCCGCTCAATGACATTGCGTGTGGTGGCATGTGCCTCATTGTAGTGTTGCTGCGATGCGGTCGTGGGCCGCCGGTAGAGTGTGAGCAGCCAGGGACAGAGTGGGTATCCACTGTCACCTGTGTGAAGATCATGGAGGTTAGTGTCGTGTTCAGCTTCAGACTGCCCCAAGCCCTGTGGGCCACACCCATGGCACCTCTGGCCATACCCCCCCATGCCCACGATATGTCAATTCTATTTACATACTCACCCACTAGATGACCTGTGGGGATGTCCCCACTCTCGAATCAGTGGCACAGTGCCGACTGGTGCCAGATGTAAGAATCATGTGCTCCCACAGGGTGCGTGGCACAGACATTGATGATCGCCCGCGCATCGCTACACCACCTGGCAGTTGACACTGGAATATCCTTGCAGTTCATGTGGGTGGCACCCTCGGGGCCAGCTGGTGTGCGATATGGCCACATGGGTGCAGTCTATTGCCCCTAGCATGCCAGGCATACGTGCTACCCTGTGGAACTCCTGTATGTTTGCTGTGCACTCCGCCGCAGTGCTGGGGAAATGGATGTACTCCACAGCATGTGGCAGCAGTGCACTGAGAATTGGGTGAGATGCATGATGTGGCTGACTGTGTTATGCCTGTGGTGTCCCCTGCTGGTCTCTGGAAGGTACCCGTGGCAAGCAGGCACATGCAGGCTGTTACCTTTGTCTCCACTGACAGAGCATGACTCCGTCATGTGGGTGCCTGCATCACATCACTGCACAGCTCACAGAGCCACCTCAGTATTGCCCTGTTCAGGCGGTACTGGCCCACAATCTCGATATCTGTATACAGCTCAAAGCTGGTGCAGGCTCGGTACTGCCTGTTGGGGGCATACCGCCGACGGGCCCTTCCACGGCCATGTCCCCCTGCCGCATGCCTTCTCACCCCCCTCATTACGGCATCCATGTGGAAGGTGGCACTGGCCATGTCCCTGGCTTGCGTTCCCAGCAGCTGTTGCTTTGTTCCCCCTGTCCTGACTGCTACCTCCCTGCACCAGGTACACCTACTGGCCTCTGCTTTGTGGCACCACACACTTCCTCCCCCTCTTCTGTGGTGTGGTTTTCTAGCTGCCCTCTTCGTACGTGCTTTCCTGTGCCTGTCTCTCCCCTGCCTCATGTGGCTTCCCTGTAGCGTTCTTGCACCTCTTCCTTGCTCCTTTTTATTTTGGCTCATTTCCACTATAGCGCAACTTCCGCCTGCTCCACTGTTGCACATTGCGCAAGTCTTTGAACATCGCACTGCACCCTTTATGCATGGTTCCTCCCCCTTCGGTTGTGTATGCCTTCATTATCATTGCGCTGTTGCTCAGCATGTTTTCAGTGGTGCAACTGCCTCCTGCTGAATATCGCAGAATGGCGAATTTTTTGACTTGCGCTGGCACAACCCTTTTGAATATCCAGCCCATAATATACAAACTGAAATATCCCATACAAATCATAGTATAAAGAAAAAAATAAGTATTATGGCCTACAATGAAGAATATAGCGAAATGTTCATATAGACAAGTTGACATAAAAAAAAAACATAGTCCATGAAACCAGCTTTACTTTAAACTCCCACTTAATGAAAATAATTTTAAACTGAAATATTGTACAAAATTGTGTTGCTTTGTACAAAATCATAAATAAATGTAATAGAACTAAACTTATAAAATAAAATTTCCTCATAGAATTTATAAAATAATATGAGGGGAAACACAGAAGATATGTTTTATGAATATAATCTTCAAGGGGGAAACCTAAGAAACAATACAGTATCTGTTGTTTACCCTGTATCTAACCAATTTGTGTTTCCAATACAAATGAAACCGAACTTCTGTAACTTGAAATCGTTCAAAATGTTTGATCTTTAAAATTGTAGTTTGTATTTTCCAGAATAACTGTATTGGTGTCATATAATGTTGTTGCAAAGAGCACGCACAGCGTGCTTGCCAAATGTGATACGATTCATGTAATCCTGTCCTGTATAAAGTATCAGGAAAGTATTTACTCCAAGAGTGAGGCAAAATTCCAAAAAACAACACTTCCTCAGTTAGTTGTTGCAAAGGTATATATTTCCATTGGTTTACAACATATGACCAAAATTCAACCACATGTGGGCAATCAAAAAACAAATCCTGAACAGTCTCAACTGGAGCATGGCATAAGTGTCATCTTGAGCAACCTCAATGTAAAACACCTTTGTTTTAGATTCCCCTTAACATTCAACTTCAGGTGTGCACTAAGCCATATTACATCCCACATGTAGGCAGGGATCCATTTAGATGTCAACATACTATTAATTTGTGAAAGTTTAGGGGGTGAATATTCAGCAAAAGCTGGGGGAATCAAAAATTTCTCCATAATATTAGCATATAATGTTTTTCTCTATGATTCTAGGTGAATTTTTAAAACTCCCCAGACTTTTAATTTCGAAAAACAAGATTTAAAATACTCCGGAAGACCTGTCAAAGATTTTTGTTTAGGGATGCATTTAGAAGATTCCCAACCTAAAATCCAGGGGGAGATAGCATCCCACACCCAACCCTCCCATATTTTCCCAGCTCTGTGTAACAATGGACAAATGTTTTTAGTGACAGAGAAAAAAAAAGAACACTATTGGATTAGCCATACAAATCCCTCCCAACTTAAAATCCTGATATAATATCCCTCTTTTAATAGGGTTTAATCTACTTCCCCATATTGCAGAGAACAATAATCCATAAATAACTGTATCTAAGGATGCTGGAAGGGGAAAGATCTCTCCCCCCCCCCCCAAAAAAAATATACTTAATAAAAAGGTCTTAACCATATAGACCCTCTTTTTTTTTTTTTGACATTCTCCATTTATTCCATCTTAAGACTTTAGACTGAGCAACTAACAAAAGAAGATCCCAATTATATCTAGCTGGGTCCTCCATACCCCAAAAGATTCCTAAAATTTTACCAGGACCTGTACATACCGGAATGTTTGGAGAATCCATAACCACCAATGGATCTATATTGAGAGAAAAATACTTACTTTTTGATAGATTTAATTGTGATCCTGAGCCCTCCACATATGCCATCAGCAAGGCTGCAGTAGCATGGCACAATGGGAGATCTGCCAAAATAATACAGAGGTCATCAGCATAAGCAATTGTTTTAATTTCTGCACAAGTACCGTTTATTAATACTATCATTAACATTAATTAGAGCAAGAAGAGGTTCTAAAGACAGAATATATATAATAGGGGGCTTAAAGGGCACTCCTGTCTAACACCTCTAGTAACTGATACTGGATTTCCTAACCAGCCATTCACAAATGGTATTGCCAAAGCTGTGCTATAACAGGTTTTTAACCAGTCTATAAATAGTGATGGGAAACTCATACGTGCAAGACAGGCCCACATATAATTGTGTGAGACACTATCAAAAGCTTGTTTCTGGTCTAAACTAAGAATAAAGCCCATAAGCTCACCCAAAAGGCCCCTTGATAAAATTTCTCTTAATAAAATAAGAACGTCTGAGATTGATCTATCTGGCACTGAACAAAACTGGGTAGGATGGATTACAACCTCTAAACAGGTGGATAAATGATTACTAAGAATTTTTGTAAGCAATTTATAGTCACTATTCAGGAGAGTAATCGGTCTCCAGTTATTTAAGCAATCCCTGTCACCTTGTTTATATATTAATATCACCAAACCTATATACATACTTGAAGGTAATATTTCTGTATGCAAACTACTTGAAAAAAGACAGGCTAATTCATCTGTCAACCAAGGTACCAAAAATTTATATAGTTCATTTGGGAGACCGTCTGAACCCGGCGTCTTCCCTACTGGAGAATGGGCAATTACATCTCTAACTTCCTGTACTGAGATGGGTTGTATTAGGGTTGGAAATAAATATTCAGGAACCATTTTAAGGGGACATGAAGACAACCAGTCCTGTATACTGGAATCAGTAAGTCTTGAGTCCTTAGTAAATAATGATTTAAATTACCTCTCTACTTCTTCCAGTATATCATTTTTTTCATGAATCACCTCTCCTATGGGTCTTTTCAATGTTTTAATATCTTTTCTTTGTCTGGAAGCGTTACAAAAATCAAATGGATTTGTTAGGCGCTCTATTGCCACTTATTCCGAACCTTTGTTCTTGCCTTAGGGAGGACATACGATCATAGTGAAGTTTTGTAAGTTTTTCTTTTAGGTTTCGAATTTCTTGATCATCACATTTAAGACCTTTTAATATACGCTCCTGGAATATAAGTAAAGATCATCTGGTTGTGGAGTATTCCTGTGTTTTGTATTTACCCAATAATCTTCCAATTGTTTGAAAGAAAGTCTGAAATTCCTGTTTTGTGTCTTCCCACCACATTTGCTTACTATCACATAAACAAAATACTGATTTTCTAGCCATGATAGTGGCCTGGAAACCTTCCATCACCTCTGGGATATCTAATAAGGACAAATTTAATTTCCAGTACCCTGACCCTCTAGAGGTTTTATGACAATTTGAAAGAACAACACTGAGAAGTACTGTACATGGTCTGATGTGGCTACTAGCAGAATTTTTGGGTCCCTGGTCTGCAGGAAGGAAGAAACGAACCAGTAGTCAATATGGGAAGATTTTTCCCCTTGAAAAAAAGTATGAGGGACCATTGTTTGGAGTGAATATACATCAAATAAGCCAGATTGAATAAGTAAGGAATTTAAAAAATGAGTATCACAATATACCTATGATGTAGTAAAATGGCTGTCCTGGGTCATACAGTTAATGTTGAAATCACCCCAAACAAAACATTCCTACTAGTAAAAAGAAAAGGGTGTATTTGTTTCAATAAAGAAATTCTACCAGTTTTGGTTTACGGACCATATATGTTAATTAGCCTAAAATCTATGGACGTCAAAGTGACATCTAACAAAAGAGCACAACCAGGAAAGATATCTACCATATGTGTAACTTTTACATGAGGGGTAGTAAAGCAAATTCCTAGACCTGAACAAAGGTCTTCACCCCCTGACCAATAACTAGGACCCCATATTCGTGCTTCAGAAGCTGTAGCAAAATCTTGTAAGGAATACAGTCTGGTATCCTCAAAAAATATGATTTCATACATAAGAGTGGAAAATAAGTCAAAAGTGGCTAACATTCATACCTCAGAATGGATACTATTTGTATTAAGGCTAGCTATTTTTAAATCATAGCTAGTACAATCAGCTGAAGCAGTAATTTAGGTGGGAGCTACGGATAATCTTGTGCTTTTTCTGGTGCCTGGCCTAGGTTTAGAGCTAAATTTCTTTTTCACTTTACTAGGTACAGTTATACCAATGTCAGGATCTGAAGCAATCTCCATTTGAGAAGAAGCCATGGAGGCTGAATCAGAATCCAGGTCTGCCCCATCAGTATCAACAGATAAAGCCGAGTATCTATTTTCATTTACAGGCAGTCCCATTACTGTTTGTGAAGAAAATTGTAAAGGAGGCTGAGAAACAGGGACCTCCATTTGTTGTGCCACAGGGGAAACTGAGATCACCAAAGGTGAAGGAGGAGGGGGCATAGACCCTTTAGTATCCTGGCCCACTTGGGGTTTGGAAAACTTGGGTAGAGGCACTGCCATTATTTCTTCTGGCAAAGCCTGAACTGTTTTTCTGCACTAGATCCTTCAGAGGGAGTTACAACGGTATGATCCGTTAAAGTATGGTGTATAGTATGACCCTGTTGTCTCTTCTGTGGTTGGGGTTCAGATAGAAAAGGAGGAGTTATGGGAATATGGGTTGGTTTGGTGGCCCAATGCACATAGAAATCCTGGATACCATAATCTGCTTCATCAGGATTGTGTGCGGCCCAGGGACACTCTGTAAAGTTGTGACCTCCTTCATCACAAAGATTACACTTTGGAGTGTTTACACAGTGAATTCTTATATGACCTGTATCTCCACAATATGTGCATTGTTGGATAGTGCAAGTGAAACTAAGATGTCTGGGACAGCCACATTTAAAACATCTTTTTGACTGTCCGGGGTGAAAAATAAATCCCTTATCTCTACCTATGTAAAAACAATTTCGTAGATGTTCTAAACCATCAGCAGTCTGATGTAACTTAATTTTCATTTTTCACCCCCCATTCCAGAAACCCTCTTTATCTAAAATAGGATCAGGGGTACCTTGTATGTCACAATATTTTTCTAGCCAGTAAAGAATGTCTGAGATATTAACCCCCTCATTTCTAAATAAAACAGTAATAACTCTAAATGGCTGTTTAGTTAAAGGGATCACCTGAAAA
The DNA here is from genome assembly GCA_016271365.2 of Neoceratodus forsteri. NCBI lineage: Eukaryota > Metazoa > Chordata > Ceratodontiformes > Ceratodontidae > Neoceratodus > Neoceratodus forsteri. The sequence continues at coordinate 1,061,539,137 of CM057458.1, read as the reverse complement.
GGTGTAGATAAAGGACTGGTTTTGACAGACATGTGTTTAATCCAAAAACATTCTGAAAGTTCAGGAGTTCTAAAACTGATATCAAAAGAATGTTCTCCAGGGACATGGATCAAAGGATAGACTTCAGATGGCGTGAAGCCTAAAGATTGTTTTAATAAATTACGCCCCACAAAGTATCTGTCTGGGGCAGGATCCATGCTCCCCAAATACCTGAGTCTTATAGCGTTTCTTCTTTTGGCCAGTTCAACCAGTTTTCTAAATAAATCAGCATAGGAAGTATGCTGAGTATTGTCTGGCTTCTGGGCCTTATCAAATTCTTGTAAGTCTAAATTCACAGGCTCAGTACTTGAAAATCTTTCTGGTGTCTTATGCTGATCAGAAAACCCCGATAAATCAACAAATATGTCCAAAGGGTGGGGAGTAGCGATTCAAAATTTTGTTACCCGAGTCTGTTGTTTTGTCCTTCTCTGGTGCAGGCTGCTCCTGAGGCTCCGATGTAGATTTCACCACCTCCAACGGTAACGATACTGAGGAATCTATGGTACGATCAAAGATCAAAATGTCTTCTAAAGCAGGGTTTTCTGTCAGAACAGGCTCTGCACTCCATTCTCCATTCATTTTTTGATGCCATCCAGCATCTCGTAAGGCTTGATCTGATGACCATCCCGGATCTCCCGGAACCTTGTAGAGTCCCTTATTTGACCTATTTCCATCTTCCGGTGAGACTGAACCTGCCACAAACACTTTGGGAAAAGAAAAGGTGTTTTCTGGACTCCGTTTTCTTTTTTTCTCCATCTCCATGTTTAGTTGCTTCTGACATAATTCCACCTCTAAAAAGAAGCAGTTGTTGTTGTAAAAAGGTGCATTTCTCCTCTAAGATTTGATTTTGTTGCAACTGGGAAGCCACTGAATCCGTGCATGCTGCATTAATAATCGGCTTAGCTGATAGCCGAATTTCATCCACTCCGGTTTCCTCCAGACTGCAAGGGTGTAGGCAGGCATACTCACTGTACACATTTGAGTACAGTTTTGTTGAGTGCCTGTCAAAAACCATATACCTTTCTGTTAACATTTTAATTCTAATCTGTAGTATTTGGGTTACTTTAGGCCACTGAAGAGTGTCTCTGTTCAAACTTCTGTTGTTAAGGAGACAGATACATGTATAACCTCTTTAGAGATTAGAAGAATCTTCTGACAACAATCTGACTTGTTTGGAAGGGGGGTACCATTTGGATAGGATGTGTACATTTCTTAATTGGGGTGGGTGCAACTGTTGGAGACTGTGTACAAAACAGAAATTTCTGGCTACACCCCCTGCTCCAGAGTGTCTGTCGCAGGGGAGGTATCATGCTGAGGTGTTCCAAAGGCTAAAACCGCATCCTCTCTGCCAACTCTCCAACTCCTTCAGCCACTAGCTCCGAAGTGAGCTCAACCATCCCTGCAGACAGACGGACAGCACCACCCGTCTAAAGAGTAGGGGAATTTCCTCAGTGTCCTGGCCAAATTTCCCTCATTCACTAAAAATACCACCAACAGCTTAATCTGGTTCAAGGTCAGTTGGCATTCATCTGTCTCCCCCTCCCCCGGGTCGTGCCTGAAAATAGGCAGGATTTGTCTAGTGCACTTACTCTGTCAACAAAAACTAAATAAATAAAATTAAATAAATGTCTTGGGGCAATACTTGGATAATTTGCTCTATAATTATCAATTCCAGGATTTGGTCAAGGGTTTTGTCTGTTGGTTGTAACCATTTCAGACAGAAACTTTGTAACCTGGCAAAAGTCTCTCAAGGGGTATCTTGGCCCGTCATCTTTTGGGACCTGAATTGTTGCCTATAGGTCTCAGTATTGATATATCAACAGAGTATTTCCTCCTTGACCCAATTGTAGTCATTAGAGTTGGGGTCAGTAAGGTGACTATATACCAGTTGGGCCCATCTGGATAAGTACGGGACAAGTCTGATAACCCACTGGTCTTGGGGACAAGCACATGTCTGGGCTATACGTTCAACCGTAGTTAAGTAGGCTCCTATATCATCAGCCTCTGTCAATTTTGTTAACTTTATGTCACGGTACATTTTGGTCAGATTTGTCCAGGGGTCAGGGCATGGATGGCTTGCAAGGCATCCCGTCATCTCTCATCCTGTCTCTTCCTTTCCTCCTCTTGTAGTCTTTGGTCCTCTGCTTGCTCACGTTCTATCTCCAATTGTTTCAGACAGAGTCAGCACAGCAGATCATTGGGGTCTTCCGGTGCACTGTCCTCCATCCGCTTCCCATCCTCTTCTTCCAATGGGTCCTCGTCTGTGGCATCCTCCCTCTCTTTCTTCATAATCTTTGGCCAGGCACCAGGGTCCAACTTGGGCACTGTCTTCAGCCCAAGCTCTTCAGCCATTGCTTGAGTCCACTGGACTTTCATTGGTTTTCACACTTTAAACCCTGCACATGTGTCGGGTACTGGACTATACCCTCCTGGCAGCATTTCCCAGGCAGTTTAGATGAGCCAGGCATCCCACTGCTAACACCAGTGTGAACATGTTGGATAATAACTGACTCAACAAAGCAGGGATCAAGTGCATAAATGCACAAATACATTCATCAATTTATTTTTAGAAAAAAATACATTTATGTACAGAAATAAAAAAAAAAATTCAAATAATTAGTCCTGCACAAAGAAATTCAGAACACTGCTTCCTTCAGTAGAGTCTGTGGCTTTGCTTCAGCCCAAATAGTCCAATGAATACTTTTCTCAAGTAACTTGTGTGGAAATCCGCCCCCCCACACACACACACAGACACACATGCACCCGCACCCCAACTGTAGGTCTTACCCTACTCAATATCAGCACTAGACTATCTAACATTCCCCTAGTGGTGAACCCTTTTTATAGCTCCTTGTGATTACAGAACATGACTGGGGAGTTTCCACAGGCTGTGACATTACATAACTGGGGAGTTTCCATAGGCCGCAACATCACAGGCTTCAAAACATGCAAATAGGGCCAGTTTCTTTTATTTATTTGCTCCACTCACCCACAAATTATTCTATTTCATATGCAGCCTTCAATCACAACATTTCTGAGGCTGCTTCTGTACAGGGTATACTTTATTCTAGACACTACGGGGCTTACAGTTACTCTTGCCCATAGTGTCTCACTAGCCAGCAGTCAAGTATTCAAGAAACTTTGATCTTGCCGCTAGCGTGGCAGTTAGCTTTTCTTTGGAGCATGACTTTGCTCCAAAGCAATCATTCTTTTACTTGCTCTGAACAAGGAATGTACATTCAGCCGCTATATGCTGCTACACCAATACGGAGCAACCCGCTCCAAAAAAAAGAATTGCTCGGTCGTCACTGGGGACCAGCGCTGTCCCTTGCACAGAAGCTACAGAAGTCAAAGAAGCTACACTAAGCAGCAGCAGTTCCAGAGCTCGGCACTCCAGAAATGGATGCTACACTTCTTCTTAAACCAAGGGGCACCAGACATTAACAATAACGCGTGGCTTGAGTGATTTCCTATCTCTGCAATTGGGAGCATAATGCTGTGTGCATAAAGGGGGTAAAGAGAATAAGGGACAGCAAAGAGTTTATAGAGAGAAATGAAAAGGGGGGATTGCACATATTCATATTTATGACAGGGGTTTAAACACATAACAGGGAGCTCCCTGTTACAGTCTGACATGACCTTCCTGCTGTGAATCCATGCTGCCTTGGGTTCTGTGCCCTGCTGACCTCTAGGTACTCAGCAATTGTTTGTTTGTTTAAAAGTTTATTTTTATACAGGTTGGTTTGTTGGAGAATTAAATCCCCATTTACAAAAAATTCCTGTAGAACACAGTTACAATAACAAAAACAAAGTACATACAATACGAAATTGCATACAATCTAAAAACAATTACAGCAAACATTCAAGTATTCATGCAATTTAAGTCTAAATGTGTGCAAGTCAGAAATGTCAGCAATATGAAAAGATAATTCATTCCAAGTCTTTTCTAAACTATTCTGGAGAATTATGTCCCCCATCCGATTTGTAATTCGAATTGTAGACAATTTTCTAGTTGTTTTCCTTAACCTATCTGAATATGACAAATTAGAATCCAGACATATTAAGTGACTTAATTAATGTATTTTTTTGTTGTTAGAGTAAATTAAACCATGACATATCACTAACCATAAATACCTTCTACGAACTGTCGGGTGTAACCAATCAAGTTCCTGATAAACTAAGCATCGATGGGCCCGGAATTTGTTCTTTAGAATGTAATTTCCCAATCTATAATAGGTCTGATCTAGTTTGTTCAAAATTTCTGATAAGAGTGCATATAATGGAAATCTGTAATCTAGTACAGGCAGCAACAATTGTTTTACTAATCTAGATTTAATTTCTCTAGTCAGGCACCCTGACATTCTTCTTAAGGCTCCCAATCTTTGATTCACCTTTTTTTATCTGCGATAAAATATGTTCAGAAAAGGAAAAGTGGTAATCAGCAAGAACCCCCAGATATTTATAAGTATATGCCATCTGAACCATAGTCCCATCTAGAAACTTAATCTGAAAATCAGTAAGATCCTTTTTTACATGTGGTCCCACAGAAAAGATCATACTCTGCGTCTTCCCAGAGCTCATTAAGAGACCTGAGTCTCTTGTCCAAGTCTCAATATTGGAAAAATCTGTTTGGAGCCGCTGTCTCAGGTCTCCAGGATCATCTGCAGATGCAACCAGTACAATGTCATCCACATAAAGTCTAACATCAGTACTAGTTACATGAGTTACAAGACTATTTATATAGATATTAAATAACACAGGGCCCAAAATAGAGCCCTGAGGTACACCTCAATGTAGATCCAGAAGACCCAAAACAGCAGTACCACAGACCACCCTTTGTTTACGATTAGATAAATAAGATCTAAACCATTGCAAAGACTCCTGTTGCATCCCAGTCCTGCAATCTATACAAAAGGGTTTCATGATGAACCAAGTCAAAGGCTTTACTTAGGTCCACAAACACCACCCCAGTATACCTACCCTGGTTCAGTGATGTTGCCACCAAATTACCAAAGTCAAGTAGGGTGGTGTTTGTGGACCTACCCTCTCTAAACCCATGCTGACAGTTGGTTAATAACCCTTCTTGGTCAAGATAGAGTCCAAGCTGATAATTTATCAGCTTTTCCAATACCTTTGATAAAATTGGGAGCAAGGTAATGGGTCTATAATTGGAGGGAGCTGTATGGTCACCACCCTTATGTTTCAGAAGTGATTCCATCATTTTCCCTATCACTGAGGTTAAACTAACTGGTCTGTAGTTTCCTGCCTCACTCCCACTTTTGTGAAGGGGGATCACATCTGCCCTACTCCAGTCCTCAGGTACTACACCCTCCTGTCATGATTTGTTAAAAAGGGTAGTCAGTAGTGCCACTAGTTCTCCCCTTAGTTCTTTTAGTATTCTGGAGTGAATCCAGTCAGGCCTCATTGCTTTGTCCACCTTCAGTTTTAGGAGTTCTTTTAGGACCCTTCCGTCTGTGAACGGACTGGTATTGACCCACCTATCCAGTGTGCTTCTATTATTTGAGAATCTATTCTTTGACTGACTGACCCAAATAATAGGGCGAGGTACCTCCCCCTCCTATTCTTTTGTGAATACTGAGCAGAAGTATTCATTCAGTATTTCTGCTTTCACTGTCACCCTCTACCCACCCCCTCCCCTTTATTAAGCCTCAATATCCCTCCCCTGGTCTTTTTTGATGCCTAATGTACCTATTAAAGGTTTTATTCCCCTTCTTAACTGAGTTGGCTATCTTTTCCTCATTTTGGGCCTTTGCTATTCTGACAGCCTTCCCCGCTTCCTTCTGCTTTAACTGGTACAATTCTCTGTCCTGCTTCTTCTATGTTTCATTATACTTACTGAATGCTATTTTTTTCTCTCTAACCTTCCGCGCCACCTCTTTTGAGAACTATAGTGGTTTTTCCTTCATTTTATTTTATTTGCTTCACACCTCTGTGATTGCAGCTTTGATTTTCCCCTTTGTTCCTCCATCCCACCTTCTTGCCCATTTGCTAGTGCTTTTCTGAGGCACTCTCCAATTTTGCCAAAGTCATCCCTCCTAAAGTCCAATACCCTCACCTTTGTGTGATTTGACTCTACAGCTGTGTTTATCGTGAACCACACTGTTTGGTGGTCGCTTGTTTTTCAGATGGCTGCTCACTTCTAAATCTGAGATCCTATCTCCATCCCCATTTTAGAGTACCAGATCTAAGATTGCTCCCTCCCAAGTGGTTTCCAACACTAGCTGTCTGAGGCATGCCCCCTGTAGGGCATTGAGACTCACCCTGCTCTTGGAAGTGACTGCAGCAAAGGTGCTCCAGTTAACATCTGGCATAGTCAGGTCCATCAGCAATATCTCCCCTTTTCTGCCATTCTAAAGATGCCTTCTGTCATTTCCTTGCCCATTTCCTCCCCCTGAGATGGGGGTCTGTATGCAACCCCCATACGGATTGTGGTGACATTTCCTGTCTCCAGGGTGACCCACAGTGCCTTCTCTCCTCCTTGTTTACCCTTTAGTTCTGTTGCTTTGATACTTTCCTTTATGTAGAGAGCTACTCCTCCTCCTCTTTTTCCTTCCCTGTCCTTCCTGTAGATTGTGTACCCTGGTATGTTGACATCCCAGTCATGGTACTCTGTGTACCATGTTTCTGTGACTGCCACTCTTCCTGCTTGTGATGTTCCCTGAAGCTCACTCCGACGCCCCTCTTTCCTTGTTACCCTCTGTGTTAAATTTCTCCTTTACTCCATTTTCCTTGCTTTCCTGATTTATACCCCATTATCGTCTGCCTTGTCCCCACCCCTTTCCTATTGTATCCCTGCCCTAGGGGAGTTTCTTCCCCTTGGACTTTACCTCCCTGCTGCTTCATCATTTAGGGGGTTGTTGCCACCCTTGGTTTTACAGCCCCGCTGACTAGTTTAAATGCACATCTAAGGAGCATTTAAATCTCCCACTAAGGCATTGTGTTCTCTCCTGGAAAGATGCAGGCCATCTTTCCCATAGAGGCCCATATCCTCCCAGGTTGGCCCCCAGTCATTAATGTAGTCTAAGCCCTCCTCTATGCACCATGCCTTCAACCAGTTGTTAAAAGCCCTGATGCGGAGTGTCCTATTCTCTCCTCAGCCATATATATATGTAACACCTGCAAAAGCCACCATTTGTGTTACCTGCTTGGGGCCCTTCCCTAGCTCCCCCAAATTTCCCTGCACTACTACTACCCTGTCTCCTGCCAAGTCATTTGACCCCAGGTGGACAGTAACATATCCTGCTGTCCTAGCAGTCCTCTGGCTCTGCTCTCCATCCTTCCAAGCCGAAGCACCTGTCAGGCGCTTCACCTCCCTCTCCCTCTCCCTTTCTCCCCCCCCACTCCCAAGTCCATCACTCTAACAATAGATATTCAATTTAAAATTCACTATGACCAGTAGCACAAATGAAGTTTAACTTTCTTGACCTAAAGATTAAAAATGAAGGAGCCATACGTGAAACAATTTTGTGGAGAAGATGAAGAATCAGCATTTATAAAGCACTTTTTATATACAGTGTATACCAAAGCACTTTACAAGCAATGCTAGACTGGTAGTGAAGTGACTGAATGTGTAGTGGCAGCCATATCGCACATCAACACCCACACACAGCCTGAACAATTGCATGAACTGGAAAGAAATGGATAAAATCACATTATTGGAATTTACATGCTGGCATCACCAGCATCTCATTAACAACATACCGACAGGTCAGCGTATGCGTATTAGGAAGAACTGTAGCATCCAGACTAAATTCAATAGTAAAACTGAGGAGTTTGTGTACAAGATTTTAATTAAGAAACTACAAACCAGACAAAAGTATACACAAGAGCCACTAACACAGACAGTAACTTTTGAAACCTGGAAAAAATGGAAGAAGATATAGAGAGGGTAATTTCTTGTCACTGAATTCAATCATTTAAAGAGCTAGTGTACTGCCTAAAATGAATATTAGTTTTTGAAAGCAGTCAAGCATTACCTTACATATATGAGGTAGTTTTTCATTTCCCTTTAGTAAAGTAGAGGATTGTTTACATGATGTCAGTAGCTATGATGTGTGGAACAGTACTCTAGCAGTTGATATATCTAGCTCTGTTCTACCCATTATGTCATCAGCATTGTGACCTCACTAACTGTGACATCACTGCTACTTAGGAACAGCCACTCGGTAGCCAGGTCAATCAGCTGTGATATCCCTGCCAGTAAGATTACAATGCTGATGATGTGCGGGGTGAGGGGGGGGTAGAGTCAGGTATGTCAGCAGCCAGGCTGAGAGGCATCCCACACATCCAACACAGTATTATCACATAGAAACTTTCTAAAGAGTGACTGGAAAAAGAAAAATACTTCAAAAATAAAAAGTTTAAACTGGCTGCTACTTAAAATCTGTATCATTTTCTTGTCTGCCTGTTTTGGTTCCACTAGCTCTTTAAGTAAAGATGTGATGAAGATGTTAAACAAACATTGGAATCTGGTAACCGCTGAAGAACATTTAGCAGAGTGTGTGGAACACAGACCTTTGGTTAGCTATAGATGTGGCAGTAATATTCATGACCAGCTAGTGCATAGCTATTACATGGAATGCAAGGTGACACACAAAAACAACAACTGGATGGCAGCTATAAATATGTCAGTTGTACACACTGCAATCATACAATTAACACAAGTACTTTTATTCACCCGAGATCAGGCAAAACCAATAAAATCAAGTAATTATGTGAAGTACCACTGGAGTAGTGTGCATGTTGATATGCCCTTCCGGAATGTGTTATGTGGGCTAAACGAAATGTGTATAAGTGAACAGAAAACTGCAGTCAGGATGAAAAATCACAGCTATGCCATGGCTAAACATTTTGAGGAGCTGGCCATTGGTTCATTGCAGGCCTGTGTTTTGTAGATTGCTGGTGACTGTCGTGTAGAGAGGAGGTAACAAAACTGCTCCTCCAATGTGAATGTTTTTGGATTAATGAACTACAAACAATCAAACCAAAAGGGCTTAATGTCGAGTTCATAATTTCATGCTTTCTATGATGGATTTTTCATTATCTGTGGTTATTAACCTTGCTGTTATAAAATAAATTTTTTTTGCATTCTAATTTTTTTTCCTTTCAGGTAGGCTGCTTTGCCTTAGTTTTATGAGTGCTACAGAGCACTATGATGTTTGCTGTTTTGTAATGCAATACTTTTTCCCCTACATATCAACATCACAAAGCTTGTTCATTATTTATTTATTAAAAATTGATAACCAGGAAAGGCACACTGAGCCGAAGCTCGTTTCCAGGCGTGACCCGGGTAGAGATGCAGCGAATTAAAAATTTGCTGGTGAAGTGCACGCAAAATGGGCACTTCGTGTTGCCACTCCGCTATGTGGAGTAGGCAATGCAAAGTGCTCATTTCGCCTTGTCATTACCTCTTCGTGTTGGGCTGAATGACAATGCGAAGTAAGGCGGAGTCATTGTTTTTAATGGACTTCGCGTTCCTCATTAGGATTCTAAGTGATCCACTTGGTGTTTCAGATTTGGCAGCCCCCCACACATCACATGGCTTACAGTACTGTAAGTCACATGCTCTTTAGCTAGGCAGGAAGAAAGTGAGTCATACAAGCAGACACTTTTACTTTCTCCTGTGCAGACGGAGAGAGAGTAGTGTGTTTTGTGACTGCTGATACTTTTAGATCAGAGCGAGGAGGAGATTTAAACTTTGATTTAGACCCAACAGCTTTTTTTGTCTTTTCTGTACTCTTTTTTACTTAATTTGTTCTTTCTGTAAATTTTATTTTTCTTACCTTTATAAGTAGTTAGTTGGTTGTCTGTGTGACTGTGTGTGTTGTGTGACAGTGTGAGTAGTGATTGCTCAGACTGAGGGAGTTCAGTAGGAGAGATGGAACAGGGTGAGGGAATATCTGGGACGGGGCAGCTCTGGGAGAGCGTGGTAATGATCAGCATCATACCACGTGCATGTGTGGAGGGCATGGGCACCCATTCCTGTTGGACCACTCAAAACTTGTGAGTGCCCCCCTTGAAGCAGGACCAGCACCACCTCCTGTCCTGACTCTGAGGCAGTTGAACCACCACCACCACCACCACCAAGTCCAGCACCAGGTCCTCTGGAGCAGGATGTGCCTGTTCCCCCGGGCTCAGGTGTGGATCCCATCCCTGCTCAGCACCATGACCAGCAGGCTTACAATACATCCAGGTAACTATTAAAAAAAATTTATGCTGTGATTCATGACGTGATCGTAAATCATGATTTGTGACTGCATTTGTGACCGTGATGATGAAGAACTGTGAATGCCTATGGCTGTACTTCCCCAGGCCCCGATGAGCTGTAGCTTAAAACTCCCAGACTTAAAAACACGTATCAATGAGTACAACGGTGGGGTGATGAAGCTGGAGAGATACTACTAAACAGGCTTACAATACATCCAAGTAACTAGAAAAAAAATTAATGTGATTCATAACGTGAATGATCGTGAATCGTGATTTGTGACTGCATGTGTGACTGTGATGATGAAGAATGTGATTTGTATGATGAGTGACTCGTGATGATGGTCCTGACTTAAAAACACATATTAATGAGTACAATGTTCATGCAGAATATACCACACCTGTCCAGTACTCTGAAGGGAAGCCAAAAGAAACAACTGTGACTTAAGTTACAGATGGAGATTGGCCCTAAAGAGATACAAATGCACAGACAGATTAAGATTGCTGTGCACTGAAGAGATGCAGACACAAAGGCACAACACCTAACCAGTGCTCGCCATCAGAAATTCAAATCTGGAAAATACATACCTTTACCGGTTGGGGCGGGGCCATGCTGGGGGCAGTGTACTGTACTGCTGCAGTAACAGTCACTAGTACTAGTACCAGTAAAGATACCACAAAGAAGCACAAAAACCACACAGCTGCAGTGGATAGCAGCTTCACATTGCTGAAATTATGTGGCACAATAAAAGGTGTCTGATTTGGTGACATGTGTCACACACATACTCACACACACACTCAGTAATGCATAGCAAATTGAAAACTTACGAACATACGAAATTTGCCAGCAGATAAAGGCCTAGAGGTCTGTCAAGTCTGCTCGAATGTGCAGCTAGCACCCCTTATTCTGCAGCTGCCCCTCCCTTCCACCCTTCCCCTTCATTGACCCTCCCCCTTGTCCTGTCCCATCCCCTTTTGAAGCAGTCCACTGTTCCACTGGATACCACTTCTGCAGGTAATGCATTCTACCCAGCCACCACCCTCTCTGTAAAAAAGTGTCTCCTCATCTCCCTCCTAAACCTTTCTCCCTCCAGTCTTATATCATGGCCTCTGGTGTCCCTCCCCTCCCTTACTTTGAACAGTCCCTCTGTACCTGTCTTGTTTATTCCTTTCATGTACTCAAAGGTTTCAGTCATGTCCCCCCTCTCCTCCAGTGAGTACATTTTCAACTCCCTCAGCCTCCTACCGTATAAGTCCCCCAGCCCCTTGATCATTTTTGTCACCCTGCGCTGCACCCCTTCCAGTAACTTAATGTCCCTCTTCAGATACGGGTGCCAGTACTGCACGCAGTACTCCAGATGCAGTCTAATGACCTATACAGTGGCAGAATCACCTCCTCCCTCCTTGAGGATATACCCCTTGCAATACAACCCAGCATTTTGTTGGCCTTTGCAGCTACCTTCCTACATTGTGCCGAGTTGTTCATTGACCCTGTAATGAGCACCCCCAGATCCTTCTCCTCCTCTGTCTGGGCTAGCTGCACTCCCCCCAGCTGGTAACTCCTCCTTGGGTTCTTCATCCCAAAATGCAGCACCTTGCACTTTTTGGCATTAAACCCCAGTTGCCAGGTGTCTGACCCAGTTTCAAGTTTTGCCAGGTCATCCTGCAACCCCTGCCATCCCCCTAGGTCATCCACCACTGCTCCTACCTTGGTATCATCAGCAAACAGACTGATCTTGCTCTTGATGTCCAATGATATGTCTGCAATGAATTTCCCAAACAACACTGGCCCCAGCACCGAGCCCTGTGGAACACCGCTCATCACTACCCTTGGGTGTGAGAGCTCTCCACCCACCATCACCCTCTGTTGCCTTCCCTGAAGCCAGTTCCCTACCCATCTCACCAGATTTGCACCTGCCCCTGTGCCTACCAACTTACTTCCCAGCCTTCCATGCAGCACTGAGTCGAATGCCTTACTGAAGTCCAGATACAGGACATCCACTGCATGGCCCCTGTCCAGTTGCCTAGTTACCAAGTCATAGAACTCCACCAGGTTGGTTTGACAGGATCTGCCCCATATGAAGCCATGCTGTCTGCTGTCCTGTAGTCCTTTGGCCTCTAGGAGGGCCACCAGCCTTTCCTTCAGGATAGTCTCCATTAGCTTACCCACTATGGATGTGAGGCTCACTGGTCTGTAGTTTCCCGGTTCATCCTTGGGGCCACTCTTGTGGAGGGGCACCACACAAGCCATCCTGCAGTCCTGAGGTACACACCCCAAATGTAGTGAAGCATTAAATAGGTCTGCCAAAGGTTCTGCAAGGACCTCTGCCAGCTCCTTCAGTACCCTGGGGTGAATGCCATCTGGGCCTTGTGCCTTATCCACCCTCAGTGCCTTCAAACCCTCCCGAACTCTGCCCTCCATGATTTTCCCCATCTGTCACCCTCTCCCTCCATTTCTGCCATTTCTCCACCCTTGGGTGTCGTCCCCCCTTTTCTCTTTAGTAAATACTGAGCAGAAGTACTAATTTAGTGCTTCTGCCTTATCGCAACCTGCTTCCACCCAACCCCCCTCCTTCCTAATCCTTTCTATGTGGTTCTTACAGCTCCTTTTCTCCCTGGTGTACCTAAAGAAGTCCTTCTCCCCCTTCTTAATGTCTTGTGCCAGCCTGAGTTCCGTAGATGCCTTGGCTCCCCTTACTGCCCTTGTCACCTCCTTTGATTCCGTCTAGTACTCCTCCCTGTCCTCTCCTCTCCCTGTTTTCTTGTACTTCCTAAAGGCAGCTCTTTTCCTCCTTACCTTTTCCTACTTCAGTAGTATAACCACATATTTTAAACAAACTAAAATTATGCACTGCTGCACCCCAACAATCAGCAAAAAAAAAAGACAAGAAATATTGAAAATATTACTGTGTGTACATTAACACAGTTAAACAAGAAAAATATCACTAAAACAGAAAGCACTGTCTTTTTCTCCAAGTTAATCTACCTACACCACAGATACACCCTTCCCCAAAGCACACTTCCACTGTCTCTCAGTACACAGACTGAATGTTGTACATTAAGATTCAAAATCCATACACAAACAATAAACTCTCGAAGATATGAGCACAAGAGGGTTTCCTATAATCGATGAACTAAAGTTTCAGCAAAAAAATGACTCAAAAAGGCTTTTTTAACAGCTTTTTGAAGGTTTGAATTGCAGAGAGCTCTCAGAGCAGATTGTCTCCTACAGCTTCCTACACACACTACCCAAAACTGAGGCTGTGCAGAACAATCTAGAGCCCATGTGACCTGAAATCCCATGAAATGCTGCAAAATTTGCCTTTGGAGCTTAAAAACAAGGTGAAGTAAGGCAAAGTACATTGTTTTCAATGTACTTCACCTTAATAATTGGTGGAGTAGTGGTTTGGGAAGGTGGAGCAATGCAAAGTCATTGTTTTCAATGGACTTCTCGTTACCCATTTGTAACACGAAGTACTCCGCTTCGCATTGCGGAGCACTCCGCGAATTCGCCTTCACTCCATGGATCACTTCGCAGAGCAAATTGGGGCCACTTTGCCCACCACTAGACCCGGGTTAATTATGTGGCCACTGTGCCACTGTTTATCCTGCCTGCTGCCAAGCACTTCTGATTGTGTAACACGTTGGATAATAGTGATGTTTAAGTTTTGTCTGCATTGTGTGTTTTGGGGTTCCTGTGTGGTTTTTAAAGTTTTTTAACTTGTGGTGTTCGCCTTTGCACTTTGTAGCAATCTTGTTTTTTGGCAGTTGCCTTTCAGTTGGCTTAAGTCATTAGTTCTGTTTCTGCATAGGGTTAAAAAAGTCTGATCTGGTTGACAGCCCTGAGTTTTTACCTTAAGGTATGATTTATTTTTCACCAGTGAAAAAAGCTTTTGGTTTAATGTCACATTCCAGGTCTTTGAGAACACGAGCAATTGCTTTATTTCCAAATGTTTTCATGTATGCAATGCTTGTTTTGCTTTTAAGCACCTAGCTGTGGTTTAAACCAATAAGACACAGATACCTGTTTGTAAGCAGAGACTCTGAGTATAGATAAAGGCAGTCTGGGTACAGAACATCCGCTCAGATGAAGCCTTGATGTCATGGTGAAACAATGGCAGATTCATGTGCATAGACGGAGGTTCATGTCTGTTCTTCCCCTCACTGCCCTAACTTTTGGGGAATAAAGAAAATGTATCCTTTTGTCTTGGAAGCTACAATAATGGGCATACAAAGCAAAAATGGGACTTGTGCAATAATATGATGGCTGGTGGTTATGTAACACGATACTTTCATGCACTGTTTTGGCTACTTGATGTGGCAAAGTTAAATAAATATAGTTTTGGTATCAGACACTTTATCTAGACTGTATTCCTTTCAAAAACTGTATGGTACACTCGGTGCATTGCACCACTACATCAGCAACTAGTTTTCCCTTATGGAGCAAACATACTATGATCCAGTATGTCCAGCAGGGATGTGGGTTGCTGCACATCTAATCAGACAGACAAGTTTGTACCTCATCTGTAAAACATCTATGGAAATTGTGTGGCATGCTTTTTGAATACTGCATCCTTCTGCATTACTGACCATTTTTCCGGACCGTCTTTTGTATAGTGCCAGGCTTTATGGGAAAAGTAGTAATGAAATCAGCTTGCAATTCTGAGTCCTAGTCTCCTTACTAAATAAATCATTCTACTAATTAATTCAGTAAAAGGCTGAACTTGTTTAACATTCATAAGTTATAGCCCTGCTAAACAAACCTTACTTTATGCTTCCACCTTCTAACATAAAAATCTGCTTCCTCACTACAGTTATCTTAGGAATTGAGAATTCAGAATATTTTTGGTGAGACATGGAAGACAGCTTGACAAACTTAAAACATTTTTGTGGAACAAATTAGTCCTCAAGGTCCTGTCAGTGTTTGTGTTACCTGCAAATATCACATCCAGGTGCACATTTCAATTTCAATAACATGCTGCATAACATTTAAACTTACACAAATGAGGTGCAAATGACTGTAAAGGAACCCATTGTTTTGGTGGGCTATATAACAAATGCCTGTTTTCAGTGGCACACAACCCGTCTGAGAAATAGGAAAGACAGTGGACCACATATTTTTATTTCTGAGGTGACCCAGACCTTGGGCTCAATGATCCAGTTTTTTCAGGAGAAAGGAATTCTGGTGACCAAGAGAAATTGCCACAAATATGGTGACAGATGCCTCAGCTGGGCAGAATGGCATGATTTAGCGATGCCAAAAGTCCACCTGCCGAGTGGAAAAAAAGTATCCTTGCAGACACATACTTTTCCAAGACTAGAATTCCATTGGAGAAACTGCTGACTGTGCTGTTTTAGTGGGCACAAAAATCTTGGATGATGCTGTCTACAGAGATGTGTCTGCTGTCATAGAGAATTATCATCGACTGGTACCAGTTCACCCATGATATCTGCACATGGAAACTATTACAGGATCACGTGCTGCTCAGAGGGAAGGGCAAGCTGGTGTAAATCGATGAGTCTGTGGTGATTAAAGCCAAATACAACCTGGGGCACAACACTGTCATTGCTGAATGAAGGGTATTTGGCATATATGACGTTCAACAGCGTATAGGATACCTGACTTTTGTAGAGAGGAGAGACACTGCAACCCTGCTTCCAATAATTGAAAGATGTGTTACCAAGGATAGAAATACAGAGCAATGAATGGGCAACCTACTGTGATACTGAGCGTCTACCACACTGAGACTGTGTGCACAAGACTGTCACCCACTCAAAATATTTTGTGGCCCCACAAAGTGGAGCTCAGACAAATTTAGTTGAAGCATATCGATCCCGCTGCAAAAAAACTTTCAAGAACATGAATGGGACAAGAGTAAACATGATGGCATCCTACCTAGAGGCCTTTATGTGGTTTGAACGGTATGGTAGGACCACCACAGAAGCATTCAACAACATGTTGATGCACATATTAATGTGCCAGGCAACTAAGTCAGCTGAGGAGAATGAAGAAAATGTGGCTGACCGAGACTGACTGCAATGTTTTTATAGTTTTCATGGTCACTGATATTGCTCGATCTTACATAGAGTGCCCCCACAGAAATTATATCACAAAAAATGTTTGTTTTCCTTTTTTTATTTCTGTGGGGGTGCTCCACCCACATCCCCCAGGTCCTTCAGAGCAGTTGGCTTGTATTGTAATTAGAAATAATGACGAAATGTTGCAGAGAAATTGTGGAGAAATGATTATACTGCAGTTGATGAAATACTTGATTGCCGTTTGCTTCAAAATGATGAAATGTTGCTGAGAAATTGATGAGCAATGATTATACTGCTATTGGTGAAATGCTTAGTTGCCGTTTCCTTCATTTGTGATGTAGTTGATTGGATGGAATTTTTTCATAATGTCACAATAAATATTTCAGAAATTCCTGAAGCCACATACTGTCCTGTGATCATTTATTTCTGGAAGAGGGTTTTCAAACAACATGAAGTCTTGCTGTATTCTAAAAATTGCAGTGATTCCCAACCTTTGAACTGCCCTGGAGAACTAAGAGTTAACTTTTGAGGCAGGGCATGGAATGCTGAGCTCGAGCTCGGTTGAAGTCTATGTCTGGAGTGTTTTGAACTTAAACCGTCAGATTCTTTACTCCACCTCACTGAACGGTCGCTCTGGAGATTTCTCCTTCAGCTCGGCTCGAAAGTCAGTTAAAGTTTTCAGTTTTCATTGGTTTTAAACTGAAAATAGTATCCGTATAGTCAGTTCAGTCTCTGTCTGTGGTGCCATGAGTACTAGATAGGAATTGTTCTGTTTTTTTGTGTGGAACTTGTAAAAGTGCAGTCGGTTCGGCTGAACCGGCCATTTGATTGTGAATTTTGTTTGTATACTTAGTGTGTGGTTACCAGTTCTTATCGGTTCTAAAAAAACTGTGTTTTTAACCATTTTTTTCCAATACCCGTGATACGGTTAGGAACCGATAAGTGAGTCTTGCCTGGCAGTTGCCGAAAAAAAGGGTAAGTTTGGTTAGGTTGGCCATGTCTGAGAAACCCAAAAAAAAAACTGGGCCACTGGGTTTCAACACTGTAGTGAGTGTGGGGAGGTCTTTGCTAAGGCCGATCCCCACACCACCTGTGTTTATTGTTTGGGGTTTGACCACCTCGATTCAGACTGCCAAATATGTAAAAACTTTCCCAAATCTACCCTTGAGAAGAGATTAGGTAGACTTAGGGAAAAGGAGGCTGAAGTCCGCTGACCCGGATGGCCAGCCAGTTCGGTTCAGCGAACCAGAGTGCCCTCTGACCAGGCGATGCTTCTTTGGTCAAAGAGCGATTCCGGGGATCGGTTCTGACAAAAAGCGCCAAGATAAATCGACCGGTTCGGATCTAGAGGTTCATGTTCTGACCGCCGAAGAGATAGCGAGGGCGATTCAGATTGTGGAATCGCTCTGTCCGGTTCCGACTGATCCGGCTCTTTCTGGCAGGGGTTCGGCTCGGTTGGTTCCCCCGCTTCAAGAGTATACCCTTGAGGATTTTTATGAACCGGAATTTGAAGAGGAAGGGGAATTTGAGGATTATGATATAAGTGAAGGACTGGATGTGCCTGTGGAACTGGACATCTCCCCAGACAGACCTTCAGGTGTTTCCCCTCTTAGGCTTTCTGCGTCCCCTTCTCACTTTATGTTTTACAGAAAGGTGGCTGAAACCCTCCAGCTTCCTATGGAGGAGGCTGTGGAAGATCAAGAGGAGCCTGATTATGTAGAGATGATGGATATCCCAGAGTCCAGGAGACTGTCTGTTCCCCTCCACAAATCTTTTGGGAAACAGACACTAAAAATCTTAGTCTCCTAACACTATACCTCCTGTGGATGGAAGAATGGACAAGAGGTATACACTTTCAGGCTCAGACATGGAGTTCTTATATCAACAATGCTGCCATGTTGGAGTAGTGCAAGCTGCTGCCTGTGACAAGGCAAATATTCCCTTGGCTTCACAGCCCCCTGACAAGGACTCCAGGAAGATTGATGCCATGGCAAAGAAGCAGTACATGGCAGCATCTTTGGGACTCAGGCAGGCTAATTATATGGCCTATGCAGTCAGGTACCAGAAGTCCAGGTGGGACACTGTACTAGCACTGACTAAACAGGCCTCCCCCCCAGCTAGCCAAGGAGCTGGAGGTGGTGGCTGCAGATGGGATTAAGGCATCTAAGGTTCAGTTTCATGCTGCTGTGGACTCCAATGATGTGGCTTGGCTCAGATATACTAGCCTCTCACAGGATACCCAGGCTAAGGCCATGGATTTCCCTGTGGTGGGTAATTCTCTGTTTGGGGAGCAGACAGAGAATTACAGGAAGCAAATGGATGAGTACAGGACCACTTACAGGAGTGCTCAGGCCAAGAAAAGGCAGGCAGCTCCTCAAATGCAGCAGTCTAGGGGCAGGGGCAGGCCTTTTCAAAGGCCTTTTTACCAAGCACAGGCCTCTTCTTCTTTTTCTCAGAGGGGGTTCTTCAGAGGGAGAGGCAGAAGGAGGATGAGCAGGGCTGCATCCACTCCTCAGCCTAAAACCCCTGCCAAGCAGATACCCTGATGGGCCTGCCTGGGTCGACTCTCCTATTCCAGTAGGGGGCAGGCTGGCTTACTTTGTCCAGGACTGGATGTCTATTATATCAGACAAGTGGGTCCTGGAAGTAGTAACAAAATGTGGTTCTCAGCTTCAAAAATTGCCAAGATGAGAGCCAGATCTTTTCCACCTGCAAATCTCTCGGAAACCCTTGCCCTAGAGGCAGAGGTTTCTTCTCTCCTAGCTTTAAGAGCTATAGAGGGAGAGTACCTACCCTACACTGGGGCAAAGGACTGTACTCCAGGTACTTCCTGACCCCCAAATAGACAGGGGAGTGATGACCCATCCTAGACCGAAGATATCTAAACAAACATCTTTTAAAACCAAAGTTCAAGATGATAACTGTGGGAATAATCCTTCCCTCTCTAAGGCCAGGGGACTGGCTAGCCTCCCTGCACCTCAAAGATGCCTACTGTCACATTCCTATCAGGTGCTCCCACAGAAAGTACCTCGGGTTCGAGTTGCCCTCAAGCCATTATCAGTTCAGAGCAATGCCCTTTGGCCTAACCTCAGCCCCAAGGGTTTTCACAAAGTGCCTGGCAGTAGTAGTTGCCTTTCTAAGAAGGCAAAAGATTTTGATTTTTCCATATCTGGATGATTGGCTAATAGTGGGTCAGTCTCCAGACCAAGTCAAGTCTCACCTGCAAGTGACCCAGCAAGTGCTCACTTCTCTAGGATTTCTTCTCAACCTTTCCAAGTCAGTTCTCGAACCAGTCCAGCTTCTTACCTTTATAGAGGCAGAACTAGACACACTCAGAGCAAGAGCCTTTCTTCTGCCAGAAAGGGTAAGGTCTCTTATGGAACTAGCTTCTTCCTTCAGCTTTCAGGTATCTCGACCAGCAAGGCATTTCCTCCAGCTCTTGGGCCACATGGCAGCTTCAACAGCAGTGGTCCAAGGGCCAAGATTCCAGATGAGGGATATTTAGTTCCACCTGAGAGCTTTCTGGTCTCAGAGAAAGGACTCCCTTACCAAACTGATTCCAGTGACTCTGACCTTGATCCAAGCCATCCAGTGGTGGCAGGATCAGGACAATTTAAGGCAAGGTGTTCCTTTTGTTGCTCAGCCTTGTTCAGTGGTCCTTACCGTGGATGCTTCTCTCCTGGGCTGGGGAGCGCACCTGGGGTCCCTTACTGCCCAGGGCCTGTGGTCCCCCCAAGAATCCCTTCTCCACATCAATCTTCTAGAGCTCAGGGCAGTTTTTCTGGCTCTAAAAGTGTTCTCACAGTCAGTTCAGAACAAGGTGGTTCAAGTCAGAACAGACACCACCCCCACCATGTGGTACATCAACAAGCAGGGAGGCACTCGGTCCATGGCCTTGTGCACAGAACCCATGAAGTTGTGGTCCCTGGCTTATTCCCTGCAAACCTCTCTTGTAGCAGTTCACCTTCCAGGCAAGGACAATGTGCTAGCAGATGCACTGAGCAGGATTTCTCAGGGCCATCACAAATGGTCCCTGGACCCCCAGGTTTTGAAAGTGATTTTTTCAAGGTGGGGCACTCCAGAGATAGATCTCTTTGCAGCCCTAGACAATCACCAACTCCCTCTCTTTTGTTGCAGACCTCCAGTCCTGGGCTCATTCCCTCTGGATGCCCTGATCCTCAATTGGAAGGGGACGTTTCTGTATGCCTTTCCCCCTTCCCTCTCCTGTTCAAAGTTTTGGTAAAAATAAGGTCTCAACCATGCAAGGTGATTCTGATTGCTCCAGATTAGGCCAGACAGCCCTGGTACCCCCTGTTACTGCCCCTAGCAGTCCATCTTCCCCTGTCTCTTCCCAGGAATTACAACCTGTTAACATCCTCTCAGGGAAGGATTTGATACCCCAATCTTCAGTCTCTCAATCTCAAAGCATGGCTCTTGAAGAGTTAGAGTTTGCAGATCTGCATCTTTCCCAAGGGGTTCTGGATATCCTCAAGGCTTCTTGAAAGCCCTCCACCAGAAAGACTTACAACTCCAAATGGAAAAGATTCAGCATTTGGTGTTCTAAAGCTCATATTTCTCCAGACACTGCTGAATTGCCTACAGTTCTGGATTATATGGTCCATCTTAATGGCCTAGGCCTCAGACCAGCTACTCTCAAGGTACACTTGTCAGCTGTTTCTGCGTTTTTGTCTGTTGGGAAGCCTTCCTCACTATCTTCCCATCCTGTGTTCTGTAAATTTTTTAAAGGATTGCTTCACACCAACCCCCCCTTTTAGAGACCCTGCCCCTGCCTGGGATTTGAATGTTTGCATTGCTCAACTTATGCAACCCCCCTTTGAGCCTATGTCTTCAGCAGAGCTTAAGTACTTGACTTGGAAAACTGTGTTCCTGGTAGCCATTACCTCTGCCGGGTGTATCAGTGAATTGCAAGCCCTGTCAGTGGAACCTGATTTTATCTCCTTTCACAGGGATAAAGTGGTCCTTAGAACCAATAGAAGGTTCTTGCTCAAAGTAGTTTCAGACTTCCATTTAAACCAGTCTATGTCTCTCCGTTTTCTTCACTGATCATTCTTCCTCAGGAGAGAGGAGGCCACACAGTTTAGATGTCAAAAGAGCCCTTAGTTACTACATAGAGCGCACCAAGGGTCACAGGTTTGACTCCTTCCAGTTGTTCCTCACTTACGGAGAAGTGGGAAAGGGCAAACCTGCCACCAAAAGATCTATTGCCAGGCGGATTGTGTCTTGCATACAATTCTGCTATGAGAAACTGGGAAAAACTCCACCCTCAGGCCTGAGGGCTCATTCCACAAGAGGCACAGCTGCTTCCCTGGCTGCTGCCAGGGATATCCCTCTCTTAGAAATTTGTCAAGCAGCCACCTGGAAAACAGTCCATACCTTCACCAAACATTACTCTCTGGATATCCAGGCTAGGAGTGATGCTCAGTTTGGCACAGCAGTACTTCAAAGCCTTTTCCCAGAGTAGGTTCTGTCCCTCCTCCTTGGAGGTACTGCTTGGTAGTCTGAAATTGTCAGAATACAGCAAGACTTCATGTTGTTTGAAGAAAAAAATACTCACCTTAGAAATTATATTTCTTCTTATGGAGTCTTGCTGTATTCTGACCTCCTTCCCTGCCTCCCCTCTCAGAACCTGTTTTTGGGAAGTGGGTGGGCAGGTGTAGTGTTGCACTCCAGGGGTGTTTTTTGCTTGCACCCTCCTCCCTTTTTGTTTGGGTGCTTATTTATTATTGTTATTTTTAGTACATTGGGTTTTGTTTTTGGGTTTCCTGACTTAAGTCTTCCTTGGGAATCCAAAACTTTTTTCAGCCAGTTGGCTAGTAGAATTTTTACAATTTCCACATAGGATTTTTAGTTTAGTTGTCTTCGTAAGCATCTGACTGCTTAAGTTCAAAACACTCCAGACAGAGACTTCAACCGAGCTTGAGCTCAGCATTCCATGCCCTGCATGGAAAGTTAACTCTTAGTTCTCCAGGGCAGTTCAAAGGTTGGGAATCACTGCAATTGTCAGAATACAGCAAGACCCCATTAGAAGAAATATAATTACTAAGGTGAGTAATTTTTTCTTATTACCTACTAGACTTGTGAGTCTGCCAGTTGCTGCAACATTACAGCATACTGAATCAACACATCAACACCATAATTCACTCAGTAATCTGAAATATGCAGCAACTGGCAATGGATCTTCACAATCGCCATACAGTACATCTACAGAGATAAAAAAAAGGATTTTGTAAATGGAAAACACGCAAAATAATGTAACGCATCTATTTAAATACTAAGCAGAGTAGACTCTTACCTCTACTGGGGACTCAATGAATAAAGGCAGATTTGAACCTTTCATGTTGCTCATTCAGAGTCCCAATCCTTACTGCCTTGATGGGTCTAACCACAGACCCCAAAAGTCATCGGCTGTCCAGCCCACAATGTTACATCATCATGCATGTCACTGAGGTTCGGCCTTCTTATTGATTTTTGGAGGACCACCTCGCTGGAAAACTGGTCCAAACCAGATTGGTAATTTCCCAGCCTAATTCTGTGGATTATAATTTCAGTCTTTTGTTTTCCCTGATGCCCTCACTGTGGGAGGTTGTGTTGTTTGGCCCTGGCCCTGTTTAAACTCACAATAGCTCCTTTGATATGAATTGAGCTCATCTTCCTTGAAGATTTCTCGAATAGCCACCCACTGCTGTAAAGTGATCAATCTGTCACACAGAGCAAAAGACATTAAATTTCTGCTGATCACTTCAATGTAAATGACAGGAAGTTCACACCCAACCTCTCTGAGAGACCAGAACTGGAGTCTCAGTTATACTTCTTAACCCTCTGCTTTTAATTAAAACAACACACAAAAAATCACACTGAAAAAAATACATTAAAAGTTGCTATATTGCCATCCCCTGGGAAAATGAAAAATACATATTTTAGTGATCCTGAATTGTTTTTCTCATGTTAGTAGGTTTGCTTTATCTGCTGTGCCCCAGTTTTCTCTCTGTGTCTAACAAGACAGTAATTCTTTGAAGCACCTCCCTTTCTTTACCGGGTCACTAGTTATTGTCGAGACAAACCATTAACATTGCCATGCTATGACCCACTATGGTGCCTGAAGTCCATATTATAGGACTGCAGCACCAGGTTTCATCTTAACAGTTTGGGGTTCTAGGCACTGATCCTATGAAGCCAAGTGAGGGGTGCAGTCAGTGATCAGTGTGATTTCTCCCCGACACAAATATGGTTCCAGATTCTGCAGAACCCAGATAATACCCAGACACTCCTTCTTTTTTACTTTTACATTTCTTTTTCCCTCCAGTCATGGCCTGTGGAGCCTCTCTCAGGCATCCTGCCTGTTCCTGCCACCTGAGGTCCACTCAACCCTAAGCCTCCTCTCTCCCCTCCTCCTGCAGCCAGTACCTCTGGCTTAACCCCTCCAGGGTGGGGCCACCCCTCCTTGTCAGGCACTCTTAGAGACAGACCCTGGCTGCAGGTGAGGGCCCGGATGGAGGAACTGGAAGCCCGGGAGAGATGGATCCAGCGGTGGGCATTGGGGTCAGGTGCCATCTCCTACCTTCACAGAGCTGGGTGTTTCCTTGTTCTGGTGAGCTCCCCATTGTCCCTCCCCCTTGCATGGTGCACCCCTGATGTCATGGCACATGGCAACCCTGCCAACATCAGCCACATTACTGTATGTGCTGTCTGCATTCTGCAGTGCCCCAATCTCCACCGGGGGCCACTGGAACACTGGACAAACCCCAGCCCTCCCCCGGGAGAGGAGAGCAGACCAGCGGGCTCTTGATCCTTGCCTTCCCCTGCCACCTGAGCTTGCTCCCAAATACGGGTCAATGGTGTGGTGAAAAGTATGGTGTCCAGCACCTCAACCCTCAGTGCCACCGGGCCAGCCTCAGACATTCCTTCTTGACACTTGACATATGACTCCTCTCTTCCCAGCAACTTCCTGCTCAGATACATGACTGGGTGTTCCTCTCCCACATGTGTGACCTAACTCAGAACTGTGCCGAGCCCATGATCAGATGCACCTATGTGCACAATGAACCTCCAAGTAAAGTCAGGGCTCATGAGCACAGGTGCCACACACTGCGCCTTCTTCAACTGGTGGAATGCTGTTTCATAGTGATCCATCCACTGAATGTTTTCCAGCATATTCTTCCTTGTGAGATTGGTCAGAGGTTTGGCCATGCTGCTGATGCTGGCACAAACGTTCGATATTACCCTTCCATCTGCAGGAAGGCCCATACTTTTTTCTTGGTGAAGGATGTGGCCCATCCCTTTATGGCCTCAATTTTTTCTGGATCAGGCTGGATGTTTCCACTCTCCATCTTGTATCCAAGGTATGGCACCTCTGCCATTCCTATCAAGCACTCATCTGCCTTGACTGTCAGCCTGCAGCCTTTAGTTGGCAGAGCACCTCAATCACATGCCTGATGTGGTCCTCCCATGTCTTGATGTATATGACAATGCTGTCTACATACGCCAAAGCAAAGTCTCCTGCTCCAGATGGAATGCAGTCCATGAGCCGTTGAAAGGTGGATGGCATATTTTTCATCCTGAATAGTGTCACTCAAAATTCAAATAGGCCAAAAGGAGTGACGAAGGCCAACTTCTATCTGGCCTTGTTGTCAGGGGTGCCTGCTAGTAGCCCTTTGTCAAGTCTATGGTGGACAGATACAGGGCTCCCCTTAACCTCTGTAGGACGTCATCTGTCCTGGGTAGTGTATATGCAACTGACCCCATACAGCTGTTGACCTCATGGTCCTGTCCTTCTTGGGGTTTAGTGCCACTGGGGGGGGACCAGGGACTACTGGACTCCT
Source organism: Neoceratodus forsteri (assembly GCA_016271365.2). Lineage (NCBI taxonomy): Eukaryota > Metazoa > Chordata > Ceratodontiformes > Ceratodontidae > Neoceratodus > Neoceratodus forsteri. The sequence goes on along the minus strand of CM057458.1, from coordinate 1,061,513,995 downwards.
GGATTACTCAAAGAGCCAGCATTTCCTTGAACTCCCTTTCAGTGACATTTTTTACTCCCTCGGGAACTCTGTAGCGTAGCTGTCTCAGTGGGACCTGGGATCTCATATTTGCATGGTAGTCTGCCAGTGTTGTATACTCTGGCTTCTCCGTGAATATTTCAACAAATGTATGAAGCATCCCATGCATTTTGGAAGCCTGGGCCGGTGTCAGCTACTCCAAGAGGGTGACATCATCCACTGAGGATTCTTCCTTAACCTCTCTCAGAATATCCACCAGTGGGTCTGCTTCTGCCTCCTCTGGATAGCTGCACACAGCCAGACCATCTTGTCCCAGTCATGGTAGGGCTGCATCATGTAGATTCTGGGCTTACACCTCCTGTCTGTAGGTCCCCCACATAATTAACATTATTTACCCTTCTGACCACTGAGTAAGGGCCCTCCCAAGCTGCCTGTAATTTATTCTGTTGGAGGAGGATAAGTATCATCACCTGTTGCCTGACTTTGTGCTCCCAGGCTCTGACACCACATCTTCTGTCTTTGTTGTGCAGTGGCAAGGTGCTTCTGGGGTAACCCCATGAGCTCCTTGAGCTGCAACCTGAAATTCAGGACACACACCACAATAGATTCCCCTTAGGGAGCAAACTCACCCTCCCATTCATCCCTCACCAAATCAAAGGAATTCCTTACCTTTTTTGCCAGACAGGAGCTTTAAGGGCAAGAACCCTGTAGACTCCTGGAGGACTCCTCTGTATGTGAATAAGAGAGGGGGGTAAGTACTTGTCCCACTCTCTCACATATTGGTCAGCGAATGCCCTTAACATGATCTTAAGAGATGCATTAAATTGCTTGACCAGACTGTTACTCTGGGAGTGGTATGGGGAGGCACTGGACTGCCTCACCCCATGCTTCTTCCAAAGCCTTACCATTAGGGCTGACATGAAATTGGTGCCCTGGTGTGACAGAATCTCCTGAGGACCCCCCCTGATATACAGTATATCCCCAGCAATTCATTGGCTACATTCTTTGCCTCAGTGGAGAACAAGGGCACTGCCTCTGGGTACCTCATGGCATTATACACAACCACCAAAAGGTGCCTCTTCCTGTGTGAGGTAGGGTGCAGAGCACCCCACAGTTTCCACAGCAACTCACTAAAATGGCTCTTCAATTATAGGTAGAGGAATCAAAGCTGCCTTAGCCTTGTTCCCAACTTTTCCCGCCCTCTTGCAGTGGGGACAATTCCAGCAGTAGTTTGCCACATCTTTAAAAATACTGGGCTAGTAAAAATTGTTAGTTAAGCTACCTTTTTGTACAGTTGTATCCTATTGTCCAGAAAAGGGTATGTTATGGGCTAGAGCCAGAAGCTGTTTCCTATATTCCATAAGAACTAGTATCTGCTGGAGTACTCCCCTCTTCCGATCCTCCCTTTGGAATCAATTCACAATATAGGATCCTATTCTCCTAGTAAACCTCCATTTTCTCTGAACCCTTGTAGACGAATTCCCTTAATGTCTGTTGAGATCAGTCAGCTTGCTGAGCTCTGCCTGGCTCCACATTTTTTTTTTTTAATTTTAGTTTTTGTTGACCAGGTAAGTGCACTAGACAAATCCTGCCTATTTTCAGGCACGACCCGGGGGAGGGAGATACAGATGAATGCCAACTGACCTTGAACCAGATTAAGCTGCTGGTGGTATTTTTAGTGAATAAGGGAAATTTGGCCAGGACACCGGGGAAATTCCCCTACTCTTTTCGATAAGTGCCATGGGATCTTTAACATCCACCTGAACTACCACCAATCCAGGCAAATGAGACCTTGGTTTAACGTCTCATCCGAAAGACAGCACCTCAGAAGTGCAGCACCCCTCTCATGCTATACTACAGTGTCAGTACTGGGATATTAACCCAAGTGCCAAATGTGGAAACTGAATCCACAGCCCTTTGATCTCCCGGCCTCAGAGGCAAGTGTGCTACCTACTGAGCCACTGACACATGCCTGACCTTCTCCAAAATGCACAGTTCTTTGGAAGAGCTCACCTCAGTCAGTAGCTATGGCTCAGAACTGGTACTCCCAGCTCCTTATTCAACTACAAACTTCCCTGCTACTGAGAAAGGGGTTGGCCAGCTGCATTGCCCCTTGTGTGTCCTCAGGAGCCAGCTCCCTAGCCTTACTAAGGGTGGTGAGACACACAATGTTTACCCAACTGTCAAAGTCATTAACCATAATTACATCAACTGGCATGTCTAGTACATCACCCACCTCCTGTATGCCCTGGCCACCCTCATACTGTAGGTTAGAAGGATCTGGGCCATTGGCACTGACATTATAGGACCCATCACTCCTTTAATTCTGGGAAACTGGCCCGCAGGATCTGCACTTAAATAAAATTCTGTTTCACTATTGATATGGAGGTCTCAGTGTCCCTCAAGGTGAAGGTTACCACCTAATTTACCAACACAGTGTGCATGTGTGCAGTAGAAATGGTGGGCCTACACTCTGAGTACAAGCCACTAGTTTTGGGGGGCTTCCAGAGCAATCCCTCCAGCTGCATTCACACTTTTTGCCATATTTTTTGGACAGTCACACAACACATGTCCCAGTTACTGAAAGATATAGCACCCACATTCCTGTGACGCCTTACTTTTAAAACCATTTAGCCTTTCTTTTTGTTTGGGCACAGTCTGGCTTCCTCTAGGTTGTCTCCTGGGTTTTTAGGGTTCCCGAAAAACCACCTGATGTCCCTCCACCATTGTATTTGAGCTGAATGCATGGTTGGCTGGATATGAAGTTACATGTAACATCACTGGAGTGATATATCTGGCTTAATGCACATGTAGTGCTTTTTTATGTAGGAACAACCATAAGAAGTTTTAAAACTAGAGTGGTAGAACACATCAGAGCTATCAACAGGAGTGACCTTACATAACTATTGCTACATATATTCTTGAAGCTCAGAATAGGGGAGAACACAAATTTACCTTTTGAGCTATGGACAAAGTATATCCTAAGCCATGGGGATGTCATTTTAATGACTTAGTACTAAACAGGGAAACATTTTGGATTATTAATCTCCAAGCAATGAAGAGACCAGGCTTGAATACCGGGTTTGACATTCAACCTTTATTATTTATTTATTTCCATTTGGGATTAATACCATTGTACCAAGGACTCATTTACAAAGTTTCCAAGTCAAACATAGTACAGAACAAGTAAACCAACAACAGATACAAAGTAAATACCCTGGCGTACAAAAGATTACTTTGGTTTTGAGATTACATAGGTTACATAGTAAAAATATCATGCTTAATTAGCTAGTTACACTTTTATTACAATTTGTCTAGAAATTCACAATGAATTTCACCATCACTTCAACATATAGACGCAGTCGTACCAGACTATTCTGGGGAGTAAACTGCACTGTGATGAGTGCATAGATCAGCAGATGGATTTCAGGATCATGTGCTTGGGGAGTGTGTGGCAGCCAAAAGAAGGCTTTGTCCAAGATGTATATGTGTGGCAGCCTGATAAGGCTTTGTCCATCGTGGTGGAAGGTCAGTGGAGAAAGAGAGGGGATGGAAGAAGTACAGGTTGGGGGTGGTTGCAGGGTTGGAGGTGAAGGGGGGTGGAAGTAGTACAGGGTGGGGAGTGGAATGAGGAGAGGGCAGTAGAGAGGGGGAGTGGGGTAGGGAGCTAGCAGAGGGTGGCAATGGGGCAGAGGGTGGAGGCGTAAAGGCAGGAGGGGGATAAACCTATAACATTGTGACAGTGAGAGGTTAGAGATGGCTTTCAGAGACTCTCCAAGTGTTTGTATTAGGATTAGGTTATGACAGAGCAGTCACAGACAGTAGTGAGAGCTAGGTTGGTGTGGAGACCAGCTTTGAATTTGCTGACCTTACTACATTCTATAAGGTCTGAGGGGAGATCGTTAACCCACTTGGTTCCTCAAAAGGAGAGAGAGCTCTGGGTTATCAAGGTATGCTTGAAAGGCACCAACAGCCCACCCTTCGATGAACTTTGTGTACTGATAGTTAATTGATATGTTTTGAACAGACAAGAGGTGGATTCAGGAGCTAGCCCAATCATAGCTTTCTTTGCTAGTAGGCAAGCCTGATATTGGGCCCTGAGAGGTGGGGGGCCATCCAGTTTAACTGTAGAGGTCATATGTGTGTGTGTGTGTGTGTGTGTGTGTGTGTGTGTGTGTGTGTGTGTGTGTGTGTGTGCACACTACCCCAGGACCAACTGACTCGCTTTATTGAGAAGGGTTTTTACCCTTTTTAGGGCTGTGTCAGTTCATGTGCTGTAGATTATAAGGCCGTAATCTATGGTTGCTAGAACTGAGCAGCTTGTGACAAGCTTTCAGGCATCAGAGGACATGTAGTGACAGTGTCGATAGAGAACACCTAGTTTTAAATTGTCAGTTTTGATTACATTGTCTACATGTGTTGTGAATGAGAGGGTGTTATCCATGTGTACCCCGAGATATTTAAAGGTGTTGACATGCTCCAGTATGTCCCCTTTGAGACTCTGTTACTGCAGTTGCCCGAATTTCTTTCTGTTCTGTGGAACAGAAAAAAGTATGCTCTTCATTTTTTTTAGTTGAGCAGCAGTTTATTATTAGAAAAGCATGCCTCGAGCCTGTGTAAATTAGCTTCCAGTTCATAGGTGACAGAAGGTAGATTTTTTACCACTTATGGAGACTACCGCATCATCAGCATATAGCACACATGATGTGCGCTAGGCAAACCGAGGGTAAGGGGTTGATGAAGAGGCTGAATAGGAGTGATCCCAGTATTGAACCTTGTGGGAAAAAATAAATAGTTTATGTAAATATAAGCTCTGAATATTTTATTACCCAGCATCCCTTTCTGAAGTTTACTACAAGATTAATAATGTGTGGCCTTTTTACATGCTTTGTTACTTATGCCATTAATGATGTACACAAGTCTATATGCTGCTTTAATACACTGTTCAGTGTTGTCTTCTGTCTCCCCCCTTTACTTCCCACTCCATTTGCCATCCCTTCTGCAGGGCCGTTGCCAGAATTTTTCCAAGGGGGGTTCTTTTTTTGGAGTCTGTGACTTTTTTCCAGAGGTCTGGGGGCTGTCATGTCCCCAGAAGCCCAGGGGTTCTAGATGCTCTGAGATGTATTTTGTGGCTTATTTTGGAGCTAAATAACACATTATCTCTCCTCCACCCCCCTTGCTATACACTTATTAGGTGTCAGGCTGCATGTTGAAAACAGTCTTGTGTTATAAAAAAAGTCTGCAGCTGTTACCTGCTTGCTTGACATGCCATGGATGCCAGCATTTTGTGAACCTAACATACAGAATAGAAGTATGTATTCACCATGTTGGCCAGATAATAGAGGTCTGAGCGCTGCTGCGACAGTATTTCAATCATACTGGTTGTTCGGTGTCCATGACAAAGGGCATCAGCAGTGTTTTCAAAATGTAATGACCCATATTTTACTTACTGAGAATCTGCAGTACTGCCCCATGGCAACAGTAAATGTCTCATGCCATCCTTTTCATGCATCTTAGTATCCATGTAGTATCACCTTAACTAAATAGTAACAGAATTGTGATTTTATTATGGTGTTACCCACATGCAGATTCTAAATGTGACCTAATGACATTCAGGAAGTGCATACCTGTCTTATTGGACAGGTCTTTGACAGCAATAAAAGACTAACTGATGAACCTATTTTAATCGGGGTTATATCTGTAATCACTGCAACATCAAAAGTTACATAAATACCTGAAATAATGAAGACAACAGATCAAACTTTCAGTTCTCAGAGGTTTTTTATTGAGAAGCCACTAATTTGTGATTGATATAATTTATTGTAATCAGTATAACACTGTCTGTTCCACAGCACAGATACAATTCAGACTCAATATCTTAAAAGCTATACAACTTAAAGTGAGATCAAAGTTAAAGAGAGCAAACAGAAGAGTACTGGACTGGTGTGTAAAAGGGTCTTTTTTGGAAATCTTTAGAAGTATTTTGTAATGTTTTAAATTGTTTTATTGAATAATTCTATATTTCAAATAGAGGATTGGGTAATATTGTTATTTGGGGAAAATACATATAGATTTTAGTGATAGCAAGATTTTACCTTGCTGTCCCTAACTATACCTGCTGTATATTAGTTTTGTTTTCTCTTTCAGCTTTAGATACATACTTTGCAAAATGGGTAAAACATTAACTAATGTTTTGATGATAGTATGTTTTATGTCTGGTATTTTTTCCCTTCTTCCCATGTTTGGAAATATAAATTTTAAATACGGAAATGTGACTGGAGATAAATTGGGAAAATCGATTGTCAAACAATGTGGGGACACTCAAACCCTACCCTTAATTATTTTGGGGACAAAGGTTAGGTCGGTTGCTCAGTTGCTAATTCAAATACAAACCTCTACTTTTTGCAGACTGGCTGTTTTGATAGGTAAATGGAAATTGAACCGTGAGACAAATTATAGATACTATTTTTGCCTTATGATTCGAAGACTTCTTTCAAAACGGTATGGAATGGTTGCAAAATTAAAAATTCTTATAGTTTTGAGTCTATTGATGTCAGGAAATATCCATTTAAATCCAGGACCAGGTAATATTTGTTTAAACTTGGGGTCAGGTAATGAGAATATGCATACAGCTGATATTCTATAAAGTAATAAGCTCTCATTTGTTCAGTTGAATGCTAGGAGTTTTATTCCAAAATTTGATATGATAAGGGAATGGATTTTGGAATTTAAACCAGATGTTATAGTACTAATAACTGAATCTTGGTTAAATAAAAAGATACAGGATGATAAAATACAGGTACCTGGTTACCAATTATGGAGGCACGGTCGTGGGAAAAGGGGTGGGGGTGTTTTGGTCTATGGTACCACAGTTTTGGAAATTAAGAACTTAAATTGTGCTAGTACACCAGGCATGGAAAAGGTAGTTCTGGAGATAAAATCCCTCATTGTAAACCATTGTTGCTGGTGGGCTGTTACCTTCCCCCTAAGGAGATGACCAACAGTTTCTTGTTCTCAGGATATTTTGCTTTCTTATAGGGAAAGCCATGAGCTTATGATTATGGGGGACATGCATATAGATTGGGTGAGGGTGCCACCCACCAGCAAAATAATGGATTTAAAAACAATATTGGGTTTGTCCCAGTTAATTACTATGGCTACAAGACTAAATGCTAAAACTCCCAATTCCTCCACTATTCTGGATCTGATATTTACTTCTGATCCTACCAAATATTCAGTGGCTGGAGTGCTTCCAGATTCATTTAGTGATCATCAGATAACTTTTTGTGTTAGGAAAACAGCTAAGCAATTGACAGTTCCTCAAGTTAAATCTTATCGTAGTTTTAAAAACTTGGATTATACATCCTTTATGGTTAAACTGGAATCAAGAAATTGGTCTCGATTAACTCTGATTCCTGACATAGATAGTGTTTGGTCATATTTCTGTTGTGAATTTATATCTGTATGTGATATTTTTGCACCTATTCAAAGTAGGAAAGTTAAACAAAAAAATTCCCTTTAGTATACTGCGAAGTTAAGAGCTTATCATAAGAAAAGGGATGCTGCATGGAGATTGGCAAAGAAAAAAAATGAGAAAGTGCTTTGGGAAAAATATCAAGCAGCACGCAATCTATACATTGCACAAATAAGGAAAGCAAAATCAGATTTCTATCTTACTGGAATGGCAACTGACCAGTTTAAAAAAAACCTAGGGATTTCTGGAATATGGTTAAAAACTTACAAGGAAATAAGACCTCAGAACTGCCAAATGACTTTATGGCAGAAAATGGCCCATTGAAACTTTCAGATGGAGCAGCTGCTATACTGAATAAAATGTTTGTTGATATAGGGTTTTCCCAGATTAATGCATGTCCCCTTTCTGGTATAATTAAGCAAGAGAGAAATCAAGAAAAGAAAGATGAAAATGGCTTATTATTTTGCTTCTGAAATATTATTCCAAGCCAAGTTTATCGGGAATTATTAAAAATAAATATAAATAAGGCCCAAGGTCCAGATGGGATTCCATCTTTTTTGCTTAAAATTGCTGCCCCAGTAATAGCACCAATTTTGACTGACATATTTAACCTTTCATTGAAGACTGGTACCTACCCACTAGTCTGGAAACAGGCAGAAGTGATAGCAGTGTTTAAGGGAGATGTGAAAAATGATATGCGGAATTATAGACCAATATCATTGCTTTCAGTTACTTCTAAAGTGTTTGAAAAAATTGTGGTTTCTCAATTAAGCAGTTATCTTGAAAAAAATGGAAAATACAATAAATACCAGTCAGGTTTTAGGGCACAACACAGTACTACTACTGCACTTGTTAAGGTTGTGACGGACATCCAGGTTGCCATGGATAGGGGCTTTCTGGTTGGAGCAATTTATATTGACTTGTCGAAGGCTTTCAACACTCTGGGACATCAGGTATTGATGGAAGAATTGAGATCTGTAGGCCTCAGCCAGGGAGCCCAGGATTGGTTCCATGGCTACCTGGATGGCAGAAAACAAAAGGGTTAGGTTAGGTAGTAATTTTGTGTCCAGTTATCTAAATGTCAATTCTGGTGTTCCTCAGGGGTCAGTGCTAGGACCCATCCTATTTAACATATATACAAATGGTGTCGGACATCTGATGAATGATGTCCGGCACCATTTGTATGCAGATGATACAATTTTGTATCTTGAAGGGAAATCTGTGGGATATATACAGGAACAATTACAGAAATGTTTCAATACATTACAAATATATTTTTCAGAACATGGTTTGGTTTTAAATTCACAAAAGTCACAGGTAATGTTGTTTTCAAATAAAAAAGTATCTGTGGAGTTGGATATTAAGACACTGGATGGGTGTAGCCTGGCCTCTGTGGATCACTATAAATACTTGGGAGTATGGTTGGACTCTCATTGTAGTTGGGACTTTCATATTGAAAACTTGATACAAAAATTGTGTAAAAAGTTGAGGGTACTGTACAAGCATAGAAGTTGTCTTTCATTTGATGTTAGGTTAAGGATTGTGAATTCAATGACAATTCCGCATATCGATTATGGTGATATCATATATAGAGGGGCAGTTAGGAGCAATTTAGAAAAGATTGATGTTATCTATAATAGATATGCGCATTTTGTCTTGGATGCACCTCGGAAAACACATCATTGCATTCTTTACAGGAACTTAAATTGGATATCCTTGACAGAACAGCGAAATATGCATGTGCAATGGTTAACCTATTGCTGTTATTGTAAAAAAGTTCCAGGATATCTAGTGGAGTTTCTGGAGGAATGGAATGCTAAGGCAGGTTTGAGATCTGAAGAAGAAGTAAAATTTAGGGTAGAACAGTGAAGGGCCAACATTGTTATGTACATGAAGGTCCAAAATTGTGGAATTCATTATCAGGTCACCTGAGGTCAAGTACAAATAAAATATCTTGGAATGAAATAAAATCATGGCTTGTAAAGGAAGCAATGTCTTTAAAGATTTGTTGTACTTGAGATGTTTGCACATATGGTTTATTGTTGTAATTATTATTTGTTTTTCTTTTCCTTTCTTGGTCATATATGTATTGTGTCTTATGTATGTACAGTGTTTGTATTTGTATGTATTTAAAATGAAACTGATGTTTTTTGCACAGTAGGACCCCATTGTAAATTTGCTGATGCTAAATTGGGTTTTATCCTGTTTCTGATGTCAGAAATAAACTTTTTACTACTACTACTACATTATTACCTTGTTTCATTGGACCTGCAGGATTCATTTTAGAGATATATTGATGTGGGAAAGCGAACCACTGGATATTATAAGTAATGATCAAATAAACGAATGGGTCATATTGTTCAACTGAGTCCATATTTGTAAAAATCAGCAATTTAAAGTAGTACTATTCTTGCTGAACCTGTATGTCTAATATCTCATCTAAAAGCCTATTATTGCATAGTGGTGTAAATTTGCTTATAGTTCAATTTCTACATGCCTTTTTGATATGTTAGTGGGTATTTCTGATTCAAACTGAAGTAGTAAGAACTATTTTAAAACTGTGTGATGTAGTTTATGTCCCTTGCTCAGCTCTTCCATTGTTTGCACAATGCATCCATGTTCTATTTTAGAACTGTATAGCTCAGAGGGACATAAAATGCATCATACAGTTACAAACGGCACTTAGAATGCAAATTGTAAATACACACTGTGATCACTGAAAGGTCAGTATAGAGGAAATAATAGAACTAGAACCAGTACTTAACAAGCATTTGTCAATGGCAAATGTTTGCTTGCTGGCATTGGCATTGGTATTGTAGGAGTTAGAGAGATGCATAATAGGAATGGCAGTGAAGTATTGAACTGAAGCCAACCCCACCACCACCCTGCAGAGACTAACAGGCATTGGGGTGTGCCTTTGGGTCATCAGGCATAATGGCCATGCCATTTCACCACACCCTACCCTGCAGACAGCGACAAGTGTCACGGTGTGCCTTGGGGTCTTTGGGCATTATGCTCACCCCATTCCATAAGGAAATATGGTGAGATGGGTGCAGCATAGGAGAATGGGGTGAACTTTGGGGCCGAAGAGTCCAAGGCACACCTCGATGCCTGTCACTGGCTGCAGGGTGTGGGTGGGGATGGAATGGCATGAGTATTACAGGCGACAATCCCAAGTCACACCCCTGATGCCTCTCAGTCTCTACAGGGTGGGGCATTATGGTAGGAAACCCTAATGCCCCAGGCATTCCTTGGTATTTTCACTCCCAATTTTCAACATGGAGTTTTTGTTACGCCCCACCTCATGAACAGTGGCAATATCAGTTCATTAGCCGAAAGCTGATTTTGCACAGTGACTACGCCATTTGGCACCACAGGTGCAAAAACACATTTCGAACGGGATGTGAAAAATGACAGCTGTACTGTTCATGGGGAGGTGTAAAAAAATGGCAATGTTGAAAATCTGGAGTGAAAATGTAAAATACTTGTGAAGTCATGAGCGTGTGTAGAAACTGTGCAATACACACCTGTAATGTAATTAGTTTGAGGATTTTTTACAGCAGATTGTCAACACAGTCATTTTGGGACCTCCGCTCATAAACAGTGTCACTGTGATTTTCTTAATCTGTCCCAAACACCAATTTCCCACAGCGACCACGCATTTCTGCGCCAGAAGTGCAAAAGCACATTTCGGCCAGGGTGTGAAAAATCACAGCTGTGTTGTTCATAAGGAGGTGTGGAAAAACTACAGTGTTGAAAATCTGGACTGAAAATAGTTCAAATTCGTGAACTTACGAGGGTGCATGGAAACTGCACAATGCACGCTCGTAACACAGTCATTGTATGGTCTTTTGTCACAAAATTTTCAACATAGCCATTTTAAGACCTCTGCTCAAGAACAGTGTCACTGTGATTTTCTTAATCTGTCCCAGACATTGATTTCGCACACTGACTCTGCCATTGTGTGCTACATGTGTGAAAACACATTTTGGGCGAGATGTGAAAAATGGCAGCTGTACTACTCATAAGGAGATCTGGTAAAATGGCAATGTTGAAAATCTGGAGTGAAAATATAAAAAATTTATGAAGTTACAAGTGTGCATAGGAACAGCGTAATGCACACTCGTAGAACATTCATTTTTCAGAATTTTTTCACCAAATTTTCAACATAGGGTTTTTGGGGGCATATCTCATGAACTGTAACAGTCATTTCATTACTCAGTCCTGAACGTTGTTTCCGTGCTGTGACCTTTCAGGACCGAATAACAAAATGGCAATGACTGAGTTCATGAGGTAGGGCCCCAAGAACCCCATGTTGAAAATTTGGTGAAAATAATTCCCCAAAATGGCTGAGATATGCACCAAAGTTGGAAAAAAAACATTTATGCCATTATACGGCTTACCGGCATTTCTTCAGTTCGCGGTCAGCTTTGAAGAGTGAAGTGTTCCCGGTCCACCGAAGAGCATCACACTGGGCTCCAGAGGTAGTATGGGGTCAGGGGGGTGTGGGGAGGTGGGTGGGCATGGGTTGGGGTGGGGGGCAAGACCGGCGACGAGGGACCTTTTTTTGTTTGTTTTTTCTTATTTGGGAAGACGATGCAGGACTTTTGCCATGCTGGGGTGGGCTCCCAGTGTGGCAGCAGGAAAGTTATTTGGGGGGCAGTGGAGCCAATGGGGGATTAGGCACTCCCCATCAGCCATACTGACTTTTGCTATGTTGGGGTGGGCTCCCAGCATGGCATCTAGAAGTCTGTGTCTTTTTTTGGGGGGGGAACAGTGGAGCCAACGAGGGATTATGCACTCCTGTCGGCCATAAGGACTTTTGCCATGCTGGGGTGGGCTCCCAACGTGGCACCTAGAAGTCTGTTTGGGGGGGGCAGTGGAGCTGATGGGGGATTGGGCTCCCCCATTGGTCATACAGTGTGCGGGGGTGGAAGGGAGTGCATGAGCATGCTGGGGTAGGCTCCCAGCATGCTACGTAGTGTTCGGGGGATGACAACGATGAACTGTCTATGGCAGTTCAGATGCAGTGCTGATGTACATGTAGGCAATTTGCATACTTCCGATGGCTTTTATGCAAATTAACTACACATTACCACCGCTGCTTGTGGTGGTGTTTCCCTCAGAACTGTACACCATTGCATCTGAACGGCTGTCATAGACAGCTGGGACATTCATTGAGCGGTACAGCCGTGCCTGTAAAAGGGAGCAGGGCATTGGAAGTGGGGGAGGCAGAACTATGAAAACTCATGTGGTGGCACTATGGTTCTTGCACATGCGTGCAAGCAAACATAAAAACAGTTGCTACTGGAGAAAATGACTTGCAGGTTACATCACTTTCCATCGTTAAAACCATGTCCAGGTAGAAGAAAGGATGGGTCAAAAAAACCATGTACTGCGGATTGTCCCAATGTCCCACAGTGAAAAGTTAACTTGCAGAGACAGAGTTCATTACTGTGTCACACAATAATGAACACTGGGACTGTAAGTTAACTTTGCACTGGGATGCCACATCATGAACTAGCTGCCTTTTTACCGTCCCACTCCTGAACATGCACACCAGAGTCTGAAAATATTATTGTATTCTATTACTTCTGAATTGTGTCACATGTTACCCGAAGGCCGTGTATTAGCCTCTATGTAATGGTTACGCAGTGGTAGTACTGCAAGCCCAGAAGCATGCAAACATCACAACAGATGTAATGGAATCTCTGCCTCTGTCAAGTGAAGTTGCAGGAGGATTCATTTACTATGTACCTGCTTCAGTGTGCTTATTGCACTAGTATATTCAAGAACTGCCCAACTGTAATTATTGTGCTTACCAAACATTATCAAACATAGTCACAACTGTTTATGGTGATATTAAACTCTTCAACTTGTAAATTACACAAAAAGTTAAGATGATATCAATAGTAGCACTCAGTTTTTATGCTGGGTCTTTGGCATAGAAGGTAACTTTGCACTGGGATGCCAATCACTATCCATCTACCCCCCTGCAACATGGACATTTAATCGCATAACTGTCTCTTAGACAGTACCACTGCATGTCAAAATAGTAAGGAGTGGTGACTTAAAACATCAGGATGCATGTTATTGTTGTGCACAAGTACTACTGCAAGACAAGAAGCATGCACACATAGAGCAATATACACAATGGAATCGCTGCCTCTGACATATTAAGTGGCAGGAGGAAGCAATTGCATTATACCAACCACACCACCTAATGTATTGTGTTACTTGCAATATTAGCATTAAGCAATAGCCAACAGCAATGACTGCGCTAATCAATAATTAAAGTCATTCCAGAATATTGAAGGTGAAAATGACAACTGACATCAAAGTTAGAACCTTGCCTCGCTGTGTGTGTGTGTGTGTGTGTGTGTGTGTGTGTGTGTTTTGCTCCGGAATGACGCAACACTGTCAATATACCCTTTTTCCACCATCTCCTTAACATTCCCACCAGATTGTGTACATAGTCTTTTACTGTCTGCATCTGAACTTATCTTTTTTAACTGTCAATACTGACACAGCTATGCTGCATTACTTGCTTTAACTGTTAAAGTAGATAACATCTTGAAATCCAATTTAAAAGTTATGTATAGCAGTTGACCAATAGTGTTTTAAATAACATCAGTATAATACTATGAATGCTGAGCTTTTCTGAGTTACACGTATACAGAGCAGGGACAGCACTGGATATGACATTAATGGAAAAAGTTGCAACCTTCTCAGAGATGACCCACTTTCTACTTGACAGTGGCTCAATAGTGGTGAATCTAGTTTTGTAACAGTAGCTAAAAGATAGAAAACTGTATATGAAAGTATTTTTACCTGATAAGTTTTAGCTTCTGTACTTGTGAAATCTGTACTTCCTATTAGGTGTTTATCCAGTTATTTTTCATTTTGACCCAACTTTTTTTTACAGCAACAGGACCAAGTTAACCTATGTATTAAAACCTCTAGCACTGTCATTGATACAGTCTCATTTATTACATAACAAGTTATGCAGCCGATGTAGTGCACAGCACATGACAGTTTTGATGGCAGCTGCACAAGGGGCAGTCTTCTTAAAATTATGCTATATAAAGCCATGCTCCTGTAGTCTCAGCTGCAGTTTCAAATTGCAACTGACTTGCTCCCAGACACTGTCTGTATATTGTCTGTAGTGTGGTTGTGATTACTGTATGAGAAGCCTTTTGACCAATCATATGTGCTTTAAGTTATTTAACTTGTTAGGTCTATGAGCTCTATGTTCTAGCATTCATCATGCTCAGGTTCCATAGCCCCCCCCCCCCACAACCAAAGCTTGACATCAATTTATGTATAACTTAAAGATCATGTGCAACGGTTTTTACATATGTTTTATAAAAGCTTGAAAAGCTGAAATTCAAGTCCTTATGTCATGATTAGTGTTTTCTGAGAATTTCATGCCATTTGGTTTTGAGGTTTTCTTTAAATCAACATTTGCTAACTTGCTCTACAGTATCTGAAAACAGTGGAGTTATTTCTGCCCTCTCAGTCAAACTTAGAGTGCAATGACATCATTTTGGAGTAGCTTGCTGTTTCACATTCCCAATCAGAGCAGTAGTTTGTAGAGTTAATGGTTTGCTGAGCTCTTCAAGTTTCTTACAAACACAGTCTCTGGCTTCTGTTTAGATAGATCAGTTTAAAATATAACATTATCTTCTCACAAAAAGCTGATCATTTTAATTTCAAGGCTGAACTGAAGTAGTGGAAATCTTTCTCTGAGAAATTAGCTTCTGTATCGCAGCTCTCAGTTCTTTCTTATCAAAACTCAGATTATTTTTCTAACTATATAACACGGCTACTAAATCTATAAAAAATAAATCTAACTTGTGTTTATTCACAGAAACAGTTTGTCTTTGATGTAGCCTCCATAAATAGATTTCATGTAAGAACATTTTCTTTTCTTGTCAGATTGACAAACAGTACATGTGCTTGAAATACTGAAGCAGAGTGTGACAGGCACCTCTCAGAACTCACAAATTTCAGTTCTTTGGTGGTTTCTGTGTGAAAATACATTGTTAGGTGTAATTAGAAACATTATGTGGCATCTTGATGCACCATGTCTCTGCCTCAAAGCTGAGGCAGCTGCAGCTTACTGCCACCTGTCCCTGCCTCACAAGCCCCCTTCCTTCTGCTCATTTGAAGCTGCTGCATCCTGCTTTCCACCATCTTCTCCCACATAGTCAAGGATTGTGCACCCTGCTGCCTCCATCCCCTGCCTAAAGAATCAGGGCTGCTGTACCCTACCTCCCCCTGCCCAAACAATTGGGGTTGCTGCATCCTGCTGCTCTCTCCCCCCAACCCTCACAGTTAGGGAAGCTGAACCTGTTGCCCCTTGTTCCTGTCTCCACAGTCAGGGCTGCTGTGCTGTGCTTAGCACTAGAGTGCCAGGTTCCCTGCCTCCACAGCTGGGACTGCTGTACCATGCTGCCCTAGCCACCAGAGGTGGGGCTTTTGCTACACCCTGCTATTCACTTCCATTGCCCCAAATGGTCAGGGCTACTGCACCATGTGTACCCCATCTCACAGTCAGGGCTGCTGTACTCTGATGTCCCCTGTGTTCTGCACCACAGTCAAGGCTTCTTCTGTACCATGCTGTTCTCTATCCCCATCACCAGAGATAGGGCTGCTGCACCTTGCTCCTTTCTACACAGTTGGGGTTGCTATGGTCTGCTGTGCTCTAGAGCCCCATGTCTCTGCAATTAGGGCTGCTGCACCATGCTGCCACTTGCCACAAGATTCAGGGCATTTGCTGCACCCTGTTGCATGCCTCCACAGTTGAGGCAGTTGCACCCTGCTGTCCCCCCTACCACCAGAGTCAAATCTTTTGCTACACCATGCTTCCCACATCCCTTGTCCCAAACAGGCATGACTGCTGCACCCTGTTCCACAGTTTGGGCTGCTGTATCCTGTTGCCACCCTTATCTCCTGCCTGAACATTCAGGGCTGCTGCACCATGTTGCCGTCTGTCCCCACAACCACAGTCAGGGCCACAGCACCTTGTTGCCCCCATTCTTATCTCCACAGTCAGGGCTGCTGTGCTGTGCTACACCCTAGAGTCTCATGCTGCCTTCATCCACAGTTGGGGCTGCTGAACCCTGCTACACACTTCCATTGCCCCAAATGGTCTGGGCTGCTGCACAGTGTGCACCCTGTGCTATTGTCAGGGCTGCTGTACCCTGATGCACACCTGTGTCCTGTCCCACAGTCAGGGCTTCTGCCCCATGCTGTCCTTTGTCCCCTGCCACCATTGTGCCTTGCTGCACCACAGAGCCCCTTGCCTCCATAGGCAGGGGACAGGGTGCAGTAAATGCCCTTACTCTTGTGCTGCACCTTTCCCAAACAGCTGGGGTTGCTGCACCCTGCTACCCTCTCTCTCTCACCCTCAGAAACAGGGACACTGCACATGTTGCCCCCTGTTCCTGTCTCAGCAGGGTTTAGCAAAGGATCTGACTCTGGTGGCAGGGAGACAGCAGGGTGCAACTGTCTCAACTGTGAAGGCATGCAACAGGGTACAGAAAATGCCCTGAATCTTGTGGCAAGTGGCAGCATGGTGCAGCAGCCCTAACTGCAGAGGCATGGGGCTCTAGGGTACATCAGGCCACAGCAACCCCAACTGTGTAGAAAGGAGCAGGGTGCAGGATCCCTGTCAGTGGTGACAGGGGATAGAAGACAGCATGATGCCCTAACCATTTGGGGCAATGGAAGTGGGTGGCAGTGTGCATCAAAAGCCCCACCTCTAGTGTTAGGGCAGCATGGTGCAGCAGTCCCAGCTGTGGAGGCAAGGAATCTGGCACTCTAGGGCTTAGCAGAGCACTGCAACCCTGACTGTGGAGACAGGAATGGGGCAACAGGTGGAGCATCCCTAACTGTGAGGGTGTGAGAGAGAGGGCAGCAGGGTGGGAGGGTGCAGTAGTCCTGATTCTTTAGGCAAGGAATGGAGGCAGCAGGGTGCACAATCCCTGACTGTGTGGGAGAAGACAATGGGCAGCAGGGTGCAGCAGTCTCAAATGTGCAGCAGAAGGCAGGGGGCTTGTAGAGCAGGGGACTGGTGGCAGTAGACTATAGCTGCCTCAACTGTGGGGCAGAGACATGGTGCATCGGGAAGCCACATAGTGTTTTTAGTTATACACATACATGATGTATTTTCACACAGAAACCACCAAAGAACTGAAATTTGTGAGTTCTGACAGGATGTGTGCTTGAAATACTGTAGCAGAATATGATAAGCACCTGTTTGTTAATCTGACACAAAAAAAATTTTCTTACATGATTATATTGATGAAGGCTACGTCAAAAACAAACTTTCTGTGAATGAACAAAATTTAGATTTATTTTATATTCATTAAGCAGCCCTGTGTTACATATTTAGAAAAAAAATGAAGGTTTGATTAGAAAGAACAGAGCTGTGATACAGACATGCTGATTTATCACAGAAAAAGATTTCCACTACTTCAATTCAACATTGAAACTAAAATGAACAGCTTTTTAAAGGAAGAGAATTATATATTTTAAGCTGATCTAGCTAAACACAAACCAGAGACTGGGGTTGTAAGAAACCTGGAGAGCTCAGCAGACCATAAATTCTACAGAGTGCTGCTCTGATTAGGAATCTGAAACAGCAAGCTACTCCAAAATGATGTCATCGCACTCTAAGTTTGACTGAGAGGACAAAAATAACTCCACTGTTTTCAGCCACTACAAAGCAAGTTAACAAATGCCGATTTAAAGAAAACCACAAAATCAAACTGTGTGAAATTTTCAGGAAACACTAATCATGACACAAGGACTTGAACTGCACTTTTAAAGCTTTTATTAAAAATATGTAAAAACCATTGCACATGATCTTTAAGACTTGCAGTGATTGTGAGAGTATTAAGTGTTTTGAAAGACATATATTACAAAGTAGTAATTAATACCAATAGAAACATCACACATGAACTCAGTACCTGCTGTTTTGATGGTGTCAGTTACTTGCTGTACTGTATGTCTTTCAAAACATTCAGTGTCACACTCATTAGCACAGTTAAGTGAAAAGCTACAGATTAAAAAATTGGTACAAGCTTTACTAAAACGGGACCAAAAATGTATTATAGTCCACTTCACTCTTTATTTTGACTGTCATTGGAATGTACAAAACAGATGCTGTACCTATAACACAGATGAAAGTTGCATTCTGCGCGGGTACATTTTTGAAAACAAGTCTATGGCCATGTAAATCACAGTTGATGTACATGAGTGCAAGAGCACTTAGTCATTGCTTTCCCATTGTTGCATGAAGATAAGTACTTAATCTCCTCAGGGTACTAGCACTCCATTCACATTCACAGGAAGTAACTGGTAAAGATGCAGATATCTTGAGTAGTGTATAAATGTTTGGGAACATATCATGGTCACAAATTTTGATGCTTTGTGCAACAGTATTTGGCATGTCTTTGACAGTGGTTTATCTGCCACAACGGCTGATTGTCCAGTGGAAAAGTTCTTCTTGTAACAGTTCTGGAGCAGGTAGATCCTCATTGTAGACATTAATAAGTTCATCTACATTTGGTAGTTCTGCTCGTGGAGAGCATAGGACTGAAGGGACCACATGCATCATCTTACTGGCTGTGATGGATAAACCTGAAATTAGGAGAAAATAATCCATCAGATAGGGCAATCATTTTAAAATGTTTAATTGTATATACTATTGTAAAAAGGCAATTACCAGTGAACTGCCAAGTCAAGTTCAGAAGCAATATGATCTATCAATGGGTATAGCCAAGTTTCGCAAATAGTACTCTTTAGTTGTCTCAGCTGGTGCATTAGGTCTGTGCTACTGTCTCTCAGCCATCCTTGGTCTACAAGGTTCCACTCCTACCTTTTCTGCTAGTCTGATGCTTTGTGTGTATATTTTGTTGAAAGCTGCATTCACATCTTCTCAAAGAGCAGCATATGTCTGCTTCACCTCAGATATGATTGAATATGCATTGATAATGACATCTGTGGTACTCTGAAGTTTTACAGAAATGCCATGCAAATGGGACAATGTTGAATATACTGTTGTCAAGGTAATGATAAAGTCAAAGTTGGTAAGAATATGATAAAGTACACTTGCATCCGTCTTTGTCTTTGGGTCCCAGTTGCTTCTGGTAAATAATTCATTGTATATTTCTGAATGATGGCCATATGCTATTACTTTCATTGCAGCCACCATGTAAACAAATGCCTGGTAGAAATGTCTAAATGCTTCATCATGTTTGGCACAAATCCAATAATGGCTTCAGAGATTTCTCTCCTTCTATGTGTTTGTTGCTAATGCACTTTAGCAAACCTTCTCTCTTTGGGCTGTAGTTAAAAAAAACATGCAGATTTCTTTCATCTTATCCAATGGATTGCATATTGTTGTAATTTTGCAAGAGTGAACAATCATGAGGTTTAGGCAATGTCCGCTGCAGTGGGCATAGGTTGCTAAAGGTGAATGTTGTTTAATCTGAGCCTGCACTCCAATTTTGTCACTTGACATCACTGCTGCACCATCATATCCCTGCCCTCTAACATTCTTTAAGTTCAGTCTATGCTTCTCCATGACATGTATTATTTCATTAGTGATGGTGAGGCTGGTTGAAACCTTAAGCTCAACAAATTCAATGAATTCCTCTCTGATGATGTTGCTGTCAATAAACCTTATCACTAAGGGCATCTGTTCACAGTTATGGCTTGTAACCTCATCAGTGAATATTGTAAAGTACTGTGCTTCCTGAATTTCACCAAGAATTTGCTTTTGAATGGTGTGTATACCAATCACTTCAATCATCTCATTCTGTGACATAGGTTACATGTAATGTACTTGACTGAGCCTATTTTCAATTTGTTTTTTCTGCCAGGTTTCAATATGCTGATTCAGGATGGTATCAGATTCTCCAAGAAGCTGCAGCAGTGCTAGGAAGTTTCCATGATTACCCAGTCTGATAGCCTTTCATTGCTACCCCTCAAGGCAATACACTGTCTTCCACAGTATGACTGCTTTAGCTATTAGTCTCAATATATGTCAGTTCTGTGCAATGTTTTCTTGTCTTTGATGATCCATAATTACTGGAATACTGGTTTCTGGCTTCTCCATTCACATTTTGAATGCGTCAGTTGCCTGTAATGCAAGTCTATGATATGGCTTAAGGACATGTCCACTTAAGGTGTCAGATATTTTTGTCCATATTGTAAATGATTTGTTTACTAGAATTCCCTTATTGGCGTGTTTATGTACAAAGAGTGCACATGGCAGGCAAAATACCTCATCCAGTTTTGGACTGTACACTAGCCAGTTGTATATCTTCAGCCACTTTCCACCGTTGAATCCCTGGTTACATCCATACATGATAGTTGTTGGATACAAGTAGTCACTGCTTGGCTTAAAGTGGTTCCTCAATAAATAGTATTTCTGCCAATTGGATAGTGTTGTTATTACTTTCTCAATTTCTGAAACACACATTGTTGCATAAATGAAGGTTCCGATGTCAGCTAATAAGTGTGTCAGTGGCACCTGGCAAGAACAGACAAAAATATAACCCAATTACTACTGATTGTTGGATTATAAGCTAATGAAAAATCTACACCTACTATTTATCCAAAAATATGTTTCAAAATAGTGGTTATTATCAAAATATTTGGCAGAAATGCTTTAGATGTTGAACCTTCTCTCAGTGAAACTCTAAGTGTGTTTACTTTTCTGCTTAGTTTCTGCAAGTGGAAAGTATCATTTTTGCCTTACCAAGGTAGCAAGAAAATACATTTCACTACATGATCAAATGATCGGCTCCTGGCTGCTCTTCATGGGCAGGATGGTGCTTCCCCAGTGGAGACAGCAGGAGCACACAACTTTCAATGTGTCTGTTTATGGCAGAAGGGGTCAATGGACTTACTGGTGGGAGGTACTGCACAGTAATTACTGAATCCCTTAGTTCTATATAGAGTTTTCAAAGGAAATGGATACCAGCCAGAGACGGTATCTGGTATATGAGGTCAGAGAACTAACTGCTCGGCGATGGTCACAGTTGTCACTGATTTCATTAGTTCTACAGTGAATAAAGCTCAGGATTAAGGTCTAGGTGGGTGCTGATCCTGGGAACGTGTGATATCTGGAGGGCTGGTGGGTGGTAAGTACCTGCAGTCTCCAGAGGTAGGCTCAAGGTGATGGTGGTGTAGGTGCCCTGTATGGATATAGAGTATATGTTAATTCTAACTTATGTGCATGAATTATTTTTTCCAGTATTTAAACTGTGCCATTCATTGCTATGATTACCATTTTTTTTTCCGCAATTTCAGTAAAGTTTTACTTTCCGCTCAGCAACCCAAATGTCAGACTCATTGCTTGCAGTTATAGGGTCTGACATTCCAGCTGATCTCCAGGGCAGCACATTGCAGTATTCCCTATTCTTGGCAGTTGTTAGATACTGCAATTGGCAAGGGACCTTTGCCTTGGTACTACCCACATTGGAAAAATGGTAGGTATGTCATCACAGGATTTGGGCCTAAATGTAAGGCTGCATTAATATTCTTTAGTTTGTGTGAGTTTAACAATAGCAAGAATGATCAATTACAGATTACACATAACCACTGAATATTCTAAACTGCTGTTTTCATGATATACACTAAAGTGGTGTACTTGTTGCAAATTCATCTGTGAGGGACACAGACATTTAGGGATAGCACACAGTCTGGATCCAGTTGTGGGAGTTTGAAGTTAATTTTCCTTCCATGTTACCACCACAATATTATCTGTGTATCAGTGAATTGCCTATAGAAGAGATGATTTTGACACACGTAGGACCTGGTATGCCAGAAAAGAGCATAGGGACACAAGGTCATTTGATGCTAAACAGATAAGGAGAATGACATACGAGGTACAATGGTGCATGGAGCAGAAGCTGGAAGCGTTTATTAATATCCTTTCGAATTTGAATGGTACGCCAGAAAGAAGAGAAAATATGCTTAATGCTAGCATAACGAGAAGATGTGAAGTACCCAATATGCCAATGAGACGCAGCCAAGAAACTCTGCTTGTTAACTCAGCAGGGTCTAAAATAAGATGTATTCTGCTTTCAGATATACCACCTAAAATTTATAATGTAAGTAGCTTCAGTTTCATCAGAATAATATAAAACACAAAGTATTACATATGTAATAAACTTTACTAACCACGTTATATTATTGAAGATGTCAGTCAGGAAACAATTTATGACATACAACACCTCATTGTGATGTGTGATATGAGAAAATTCAGATTCCGTAGAGCTCAGTTACCACATACCAAACAGCAATCAAGTTGAAAACTGTATAGTGATTTATCCTACTGCCACCATGACAGTTCAGTTGGTAGTTACAGTTGAGGAGAGTGACCTCTAATTCACAGTTACTGCAATAGACAATGTGTAGGGATGACAAAACACACATAAAAAAGTATATGCAAGCAGGATGGTGGTTTGTATGTCAGGGGTGACAGTGGGGATGTTGGACCCAATAATAAGGGAGATTGGCAGAAAACCTAATTTAGTTATACATCTGGGAGTCCATGACCTAGCTGGAGATTAGGTGGATTTAATGCAAATTAGGTTCAGGGATTTAGGGAAGATCTGCAGTGAGGAAGGAAGTTTGCTGGCCTTCTCAGAGGAGAAGTTTATTTATATTGGGGACTGACAGGAGACCTGGCCAAACAAAGCACTCTTTTTCAAGAGACAGGCTACACTTCAGTAGGGAGGGTTTGAGGGTGCTTGGGGACAAACAGGGAAATACATAACCATTGCACTTCATTTAAACTACAGGGGGGGGGTGGCAGCATCTCAGGACAGAGTACTGCCTGGGTGGAGTCTGAGTATCTGCATCAGAGGAGGAAAACAAGGACCTGTGAGTGATGATCACTAGTGATCTGAAGCACTCCACACAGTGCAAGAAAACAGCAGCAAAGGCAAACAAGATGCTGTGATGCATATATAGGGTAGTAGTAGGAGAGCATGGTAATGAATATGAGGAGAGGTTGCGGGTACTGAACCAATGAGAGAGAGAGAGAGAGAGAGAGAGAGACACGCACACAGAGAGACAGAAAAAACATGATTGGGACCTTTAAGTACTTGAAGGGGATCAATAAGGTTCATACTAACATGCCACCAGAGTAGACCTCATGGTCTATATAGTCTGCTCGGGAGTCAGTGCCCTGAACATGTACAGTCTCTGTCTTCATCAAAGTTCCCCCCCAGACAAGTCTCCCCCTGCTATTCCCCCCTCCTAAACCTGTCCCAGCCCCTCTTGAACCCCTTCACCATAGATACCCCCACCAGCTCCTCAAGCAGAGCATTCCTTGGTTCCACCACTCTTTCAGTGAAATACCATCTCCTCCTCCTCTCCCCCATAGTCTCCCCCCAGCCTCTAGCTGTGCCCCCTGGTGACTCCTCCCTTCTTCCCCTGAAAGAAACCACTTAGGCTTACCTTATTTATTCCCTTCATATCCTCCGTCGCTCCTTTCCTCCAGTGAGAAAAAGCTGAGCTCCCCAAGATGCTCTTCGTATGTCCTATCCCCCAGTCCCTGGATCATCCTAGTTGCCCTCCTCTGGACCTGCTCCATGAGCAAGATGTCCTTCCTTAGGTGCAGTCTCCAAAACTGCACACAGTACTTGAGGTGTGGTTTAACCAGGCTGTTGTACAGCAGCAGAATCACTTCCCTGCTTCTAGAGGTGATCCCCCTGGTGATGCAGACCAGCATTCTATTTGCCCTGGCCGCAGACCTCCTGCATTGTTAAGAATTTTTCATTTTAACATCCACCAGAATCCCCAAGTCTTTTTCCCCAATCAAGGCCTGTAGAATGTACATGCTCTGGGTTCCTACACCCTAGGTGAAGCACCTTGCATTTTACTGGAGTTAAATTTCAGTTTCCATGTGCTAGACCACCACTGCAGGGTATCCAGGTCCCGCTGCTGGGCCGTCCTTCCCTCTTCCCCCTCCACTACCACCCCCAGCTTAGAGTCATCTGTGAAGAGATTCATTTCACACCTGATATCCCTCCTGATATCAGAGATAAAGGTGTTAAAAAGAAGCAGACCCAGGACTGATCCTTGTGGGACCACTCTTGTGACTCCCCTGGAAGACTAGATCCACCACCCTACCATAACCCACTGGGTGCATCCAGCCAACCAACTTCCAATCTACCTGACCATACTGAGAATCTTTTTAAGCTGAATGGTAACCATAACACTAGGTGGCACACTCTTAAGCTGGAGGGTGGGAGGTTTAGGAGGGAGGTCAGGAAGCACTTCTTTAAAGACAGGGTGGTGGACACTTGGAATGCACTGCCAGAATTGGTCATCTCTTTGAAGACAGTGGGCAGCTTTAAGAGAGGCTTGGCTAGGCATGGGGGGGGGGGCCATGTTACACTAATAAAAGTATTTCACCCAGGTACTGCTTTCTGCATTGGGGAGGTGGGTGGTTGAAACACTGCAGGTCATATAACAATAAAATGAAGTGGGGATAGGCTGGAAAGGGCATAGAGAAGGACAACCAATATTATCCAGGGAAGACCAGATGTGGAGAGGCTGGAGGAGCTTGGTCTTTATAAGTTAGATATGAGACCGGACAGGGTAGACATGGAAAAACAAATAAATGCCTAGCGAATACTATAAGTAAAGTCATGGTGGGGGGGGGGGACTGAAAAATACTCACCACAAAATAGAGGCACTGTAATTTAATAAACACCAGCCCCCTTTACTAGCAATTCAACCAATAGAGGGACTGTTTTACAGAAGTTGCTGTTTCTGTTAATTTTTTATTAATATTTTACCATCTTTTTTCCTAATGAAATCATTTTGAAAAGTAAATAAATTATGAAAGTCCATTTTCTAAGCACAATAATACCCTCCAGAGTGGATGGTATGGGCTACACCCACCCTTCCAGGGACTATAAGACCCTCCACCTGCAGCATTGGGCCTCATTACGCCCCTGGGCAGGCAGGTATAGACCAATACCGCCCACCCTGGATGGTATAATTGCTTGCATGTTAGTGACATTTTTGTACTTAATTTTGATTTTTAAAGACAACATGATGAAGTTAATTTGCACCTCCGTGTTGCCCAGTGTGTGAAGCACTGAGACTTTATAAGCTGTATCACACCCGGGTATGATGCAACTGACAAACTTACTGCTGCACACACTGGGAAATATGGAGGCACAAATTAACTTCATTAGTGGAACTGGAAATGGAAAGGAGCAAACACTATTGTGGTCTCGTCAAGTAAATATGAAGTGTACAAATGTGCCAATCATGCTGGTAAACCAGTCTGAGCGACAAGTTGTATGTAAATAACATATGTCACTTTATCTTTTCAAATATGAGGCACTAGTATTTCACTTACTTGGTTGGGAGAGGAAAGTGGTGGTTTCTGGCTGTGTCTTGGAACACGGAGAATGGTCCTTCGCCAGTGGTTCAGGGTCCTTTGGGCATGGAAATCTGCAGTAATCTTGAACTTCAGTCACAGCTCCTTCATCTTCAGTATGGCTGGAGACGGTTGGTTGGTCAGCATACCTTGGAAGTGTGGCACTGTGGGTTTCTTCATCCTCATGACAGATTGATGTCTTCTCATCTTCTATAAGGATGGACAGGTTTGTTTCTTCATTTTCTGGTTTGAGACAGATAACTTCTTCATCATCGGTGTTGAAGTGACTTTTTGTAGCTTCTGAACTGCGACTGCTGCTGTCATAAGACAATGAAGATAATATTGATTCTTCATGGTTTCGTTTCTTTCCTGTACCAAAAATAATTAGATTAATGCCCCTATAATCTTACAGATTGCAACACATACTTTTCTTTGCAATCATTCCCTGTATAAACATAGATGGTGAAGTATGTGAAATCAAATTTTAGCTCATTGACACACAAACTTAGGGGCTCTGGGATCCAAAAGTTCAGGGCTATTATAAAATGGAAACCATTTCATATAATTTAGATTATTATATTAAACATGATTTAAAATTAGCATTAGTTAAGATGACAAGCAGCTTCACTAGAAAAAGATACTTCCCCAGACCCCTGTCAAACAAGTCCACTGATGGATAACACGCAGGGATATAGAGATTAACTTCCACTGGAGCAGGGTAGTCGCCTGAAGCACACAGTCACCTGAGGTCTTTAGCATAGTCACCTGAACTGCTACTAGGCCCTCAGTGGTGGAGTGGAGGGAGCACAGTTGGATGGCAGTGCACTTCTTTGAGATCAGTCAGTATGACCCATCAGATAGCCAAGTTGAGGTAGCCGCATACAAAACAATTATCACAAAAGGAAAGGTACATACTTTTGATTTTTATGCTCCTGATCATTTGTGCAAGTAGCAGCTTCTCCCTATATTATGTAACCATTTAACCATGAACAGAACATGCACTAACACAATTCTGTTGAATATGCATGTACTAATTTATAAAGATGAACAAGTGAAGACAAAATTTACCTCTGTCATTCTTGAAATCTGTGGTGGTGCGGCATTCCACTTCTGAACTGTTCTCCGGTATGCAAGATTCAAATGATGTCCTCAGCGAGTAATTTTTTTTTCACATTCATATAACTGCATATTAAGCTCCTATTTGTAAGTGGCATGCTTTTTTTTTAAAATGTTGATATTACATATAATTTACAACTGGCAGGCCAGTGTTGTTGTGTGAGCAAAAAATGTTTGGGTGACTGTTCAGACAATTCTCAGTTCAGTACCGGGCACCCCACTTTTTACTCCCCCACCCAGGTTACCAATGTGGCAGACATGTCTGGGAGTGTGGGAAAAGGTAACTTTACAGTACCATACCTAGCATCCCTAATGTAAAATTACTGTCTCCAACTCACCACCCATATCTACCCACTCAGTGTACTGGGCACCCCACTTGTTTAAAAAAATCATCGTATTACTCTGTAACAGTTCTCAGTTCAGTACCGGGCACCCCACTTGGTACCCCCCCCATCCAGGTTACCAATGTGGCAGACATGTCTGGGAGTGAGGGAAAGGTAACTTTATAGTGCCATACGTGGCATCCCAAATGTAAAATTACCATCTCCGACTCCCTTCCCCCCGTCTAACCCTCCCACCATTCAGTATACCAGGCACCACACTTATTTAAAAAAAAAAATTGTCCAATTACTCTGTAACAGTTCTCGGTTCAGTACCAAGTGCACACTACTTGCTAACATTCCCTCCAAGGTCCACAATGTGATGGGCCTGTCAGGAAGTGAAGGAAAATGACATTTGTCTTGATAGTGCACTATTTGTTAAACTTGGCTACACCATTGATAGATCTTATCACTTCTATAATTCATTTGCAGTTCACTTGTTTTTTTTTTTTTGTGGCAGGACCCCCGTCTTCCTTCAGCCCTGGTCACGGCCCCCGGAGACCTCCGCCACCGTCCATTGTTGCCAGGGTCCCTCGGTCACCCCCGGCTTACCCCCCGGAGGGCGGGGCCATGGCCACCATTCCTGGTAGCCACGGGCTAGTGTCTGGTTGGGGACCCGCAACGACGGTGGCGAATTGAGGTCCTCCGGGGAGGGCTTCATCTCCATGGTGGTCCTTGCCCGCCTCCTGTTTTTTCTCCACCATTTTCATTGGGGAGGCGAGGACGTGCAATGATGCCAGCGTCCGTCCCGCCTTCTGGAACTGCAAGCATCGGCCGCTTGCATTCCCCCAGCCTCCGCCAGGGGTCCGCAGTGCACCAATTGCTACCCTTGCCCTCCCCCCGGAGAAGGAGAGCAGTCCGTGGAATGCTCTATCCTTCTCCCCTCGGCCAGCCCTCTGACGATCCGGGTCCATTCCCGAACCCGGGTCGCCGGCGTCACAAGCGGAAATCCCACCACTGCGCCGATGGGCCGGCTTAATTTGCAGTTCACTTGTAATTTACACTGCCCCAATTAATCCTACCAACACAAACTCCAAACACGGTATACAGTGCGCCACACTTATGACAATAATCAAACAAATACATTGCCAGGCGTATCATCCCACGTGTAAATTAGTAACAGTGTCCGTCTCACCACCAATGTCTATCCCCCCACGAACTCGATATTCCAGGAACATCACTTGAGAATGTAAAAATGGGTTATTGGTTTGGTAACTGCATCACACTTGTTGGGACCATGATTTATGTTCCTCAATGTGATCCGACAAGTAGGCTTGGCAGCTGATTTGCAGGGTACATGTGGAACTGGGACAATTCACTGCACATAGTTTCTTTGACCCATATTTTCTTCTACCTGGAAATGGTTTTAAAATGTCATTGTATGAATATGGCCTCATATTAACAAAATTATCAATTTGTTTTACTTTTTATACCCAGAGGCCGGATCACCCATCTTCTACCCGTGCCACGGTGTGCTAGCTCATATGCAAATCAGCTGGACTTGCGACTATGGATAAAGCTCAGTTGCTTGAGCTGGTAATTAGCAAAGAACAAAATGTTGATGATACCACATTTTGTTCTTTGCTAATTATGTGACCCCAGACAAAAAATTGCTGATCATGTAATCTGCAATCTAATGCATCGTGTCTTGTCCAGACAGAGAAATCATTATATATGGTGGGTTACATTTTGGGGTAATTGGGAAAAATTGGCACAGTGCTTTTGACTAACTTTATAACACATTAATGTTAGAAATCTTTTGCAACACTCAAGCTGTTCTATTAATCTAGCCGTACAGTTTTGGGGTTTGGGTCATGAAACAATTCTCATTAGTACTCAGTCTTAGGCAAAACTGTACATACTTTTGCACTACAGCAAGGGCACAAATAAACATTTTGTAAAATGATATGCATATTGAACAATACTGGCTACAATAAAAGCAGGCTATGTTCCTGTATTGCCATCATAACTGTGTTGTTGTGATACCGACAACCTGAATTAACGCTGTCACACTGTTTTATTCTCTTGCGCTATGTAATCCCGGGTTGTCCCTGAAAAAGGGACCTCAGGGGCTCAGTGGGTTTACCCGGTCACCAGAATTTAATAAGTAAATAAATAATTTGCTGCAGAGAGTGAAATGACATTAACTGGCAGCCACATACAGTTTTTAATCATCTTTCTTCATTGCTGAGTACCTTAGAGTAAGGTTGGACTTCTGTTAAAATCCGAGAATGTCAGTCTCTCTGTGGACATAACAGTGGAGGCAAAGGATGTCATTATTTTCCTGAGATTTCACAACTGGACCTGGCTGAACAAAAACTTGGCCTAAGCAGTCCCACTTCAAATTCTGTGAGTATTTATACTTCTGGGGAACAGAAGACAGTTGCTGTGCCTTTAAATCACATTAGGGCTTGAAGAGCTTGACTATTAACCACTTATGTGGCTTGCCTAAACACAGAACAGTTATTACTTAGATAGTATATCATTTGATAATTTGTCCATATTTGTAAGGAGGGAGAATAAAGGGGCACCTGAATCCATGTGATTCACTGATATTTTCTAATTATGGAATTCCTCTTGACTGAGCCTGAGGTGAGAACAGCCCAGATTTTCATCATCCATGCCCATTACCTTGTCTTTCTTCACAGTGAAAGAAATCTGTAATCAAACCCACTTGTGATCACGATGGCAGCACTGTTTTCTTTCTCTTGCAGGCAGGCGACTGAAAAGCTTCTATTGTCGGCTAAGCATCGATGCTCCTTCAGGTAGAAGTCTGTGGTGCAGTATGGTCATTGAGGAGCTGCCTGCTGCAGCACAATGCATTATGGACATGCTTCCCTTGACTTGCGTGCCCTCTGCCTTGCTCCTGATTGACCAGAACTTCTGTAGATGAAGAAGCAGTGCGAAAGAGTAGGTAGCTGCTTGGCCATAGCAACAGTGCTGAATGCAAGCTGATTGGCAGATCAGGGAGGGGGATTTCTTACTCTGCTCATGTGAATTAGATGTGGGGGTTTGGGATGCCCTGTGTCACTTGGGAAGAATTATCTGTCACTCAGGAATTGGGCATAATTAAAGAAACATGCACCGAATCGGAAGAGGATTTTTTTTTAAAGTGACAGCCCACTTCAAAATTGAAGTTTTAATGGGTGGCACCCGGGGGCAGGGTCCATTCGAACTAGACAAACCCCAGCTGGCAATGGGCCTGTCCTGTTTAGGCTGTTAACTATGTGTGTGTCTCTTTAGTAGAAATGTTCACATTTTTTGGATCTTTTGTGTAATTAAAGGGATTTTAACAAATGAATTAAAACTGTGTATTACTACATCATGATGACATCATTGTCGACTATGTATTTAATGTGATTGTTCACTGCTTTGCCTCAGCCTTTGATGAGGGACCAGCTCATCTGAAATGCATCACGCAGACATACTTGAGGGTTGCCTATTTGTTTTAACTTTTGATTGTCATTTTAATAAAAGACAACAAAGCACTTTAGCTATGGAGCCTGCTGTCCATTTCTAATAAGGTGTTGCATGCCCGACTTTTTTGTCTGCAATGGATATGAACTGTCTGTCCTAGAGGTGTGCAGAAGTTCTGCAACATTTTTAAACTTTCAAGGAAATTCTTTTGCCTGTAGCAAAAGTTTGAACTTCCAAAAATTTACTGCACATTTTCACCTCATACTGTTGCTTAGTCACTAACTGTGGAACTTTAGTTACGAAATGTGGAAATAAAGTTTCTTGCCATTTATGTTGCCACATCATGTATTTAGCCACAGTTTAATATAAAGGGTTTGGCAAGCTCAACCCCTGCATTTACTATGCATCTTTGTAAAATTTGTGGGGAGGCACCTGATGTGTGACCAAACAAAAGTGTATAGTTAAGGTACCAGTTGTCCCCCACTCCCCATCTGCTGCTACAAAGCTTGCAATTTTTTTCAAATAACTCCAATATTCTTACTTTTTATAAATTATTGGAGGGGTTCTGAATCTTGTCATCGAGCTGAATTATGATCAAACCTGACCATGACAACAACATGACCGACTCCATTGGTCAGAAAAAAGCATCACATTTTATCTTGCCATTCAGAGCTGAGGTGCCCCTGCGTTCTCTCTGTCTTGTGGGGAAACAACTCTCCAGCTTTATTACTTATGTAGGGTACTCTGGCCAATAAAAGGCTCACAGGTGTTTACTAGGGAGCTCACCAATTAGAAGAAGGCCACGATTCTTCTGCATTTAGTTCAGTATAAAGGGTTTGGCAAGCTCAACCCCTGCATTTACAATGCATTGTAATAAAATTTGTGGGGAGACGCTTGGTGTGTGACCAAACAAAAGTGTATAGTTAAGGTATGAATGTTCCATCCCTCCCACCATTCTGCTGGTTTAAAGCCTGCAATTTCAAATATCTCCAATATTCATACTCATTATAAATTATTGGAGGGGTTCTTAGTCTCATCATCCAGCTGAATTATGATCAAGTCTGACCATGACAACAATGTGAGTGCCTCCATCGGTCAGGAAAAAGCATCACATTTTATTTTGCCATTCAGAGCTGAGGTTCCCCTGCTGTCTCTCTGTCTTGTGAGGAAACCACTCTCCAGCTTCATTACTTATGTAGTGCGCTCTAGCCAATAAGAGGCTCACTGGTGTTTAATGGAGAGCTCACCAATTAGAAGAAGGCCACAATTCTCTTGCATTCAGTTCAGTATAAAGGGTTTGGCAAGCTCAACCCCTGCATTTACAATGCGTCTTAGTAAAATTTGTGGGGAGGCACCTCGTGTGTGACAAAACAAAATTGTATAGTTGAGGTACGAGTGCTCCACTCCCTTCCACTCTGCTGCTTTAAAGCCTGCATTGTTTTCAATATTCATACTTGTTATAAATTATTGGAGGGGTTCTTAGTCTCATCATCTAGCTGAATTATTATAATTCCACAAGACAGAGAGAAAGCAGGGGGACCTCAGCTCTGAATGGCAAGATAAAATCTGATGCTTTTTCCTGACCGATGGAGGCAGTCGTTGTTGTCGTGGTCAGACTTGATCATAATTCAGCTGGATGATGAGACTAAGAACCCCTCCAATAATTTATAACAAGTAAGAATATTGGAGTTATTTGAAAAATTGTAGGCTTTAAAGCAGCAGTGTGTGTGTGTGTGTGGGGGGGGCACTCATACCCAAGGCCTCTAGAATTCTGAGTGCTCAGAGAATTTGCACAGAACTTGCAGTCTACTGCAGAACTTCTGTGTGCCACAGAATTCACTCTTCTTGGTGATTTTTTATTAATATTTCTGTTTATATGGAGAATCTGGTTCCCTTCCCCTCTTTTTATATCCAAACCCCCCCATATGTTCAGAATGTGATGTTATCACTGCTATAACATCATACATTAGCTAATGAAATGGCTGCATTCTGCAACAGAAATGAATAGTCACTTACCTACCACAGCTCCCACTGCCAGAGATGGTGGCACAGCACATCATGCATGGTGATATTTGCTCAACCTGCACTACAGCCTAATACAATCTTCAGTCTTACATTGTTGCACTAGGGCCAACTTAAGCAAAACCTTGTCAATAGTACAGACCTGTTAAGTCCATACTTCACTTTGTACAAACCTATTTGTGCCTTTAAGGTATAGAGACGCTATCTGAAATGAATAACTGGTAAAATGAATTTAACTGTTTAAATTTTTAAGAAAAATAAAGTAATTATGCCCAGAAAAGTGAAATATAATAATGTGTAGACCTGTTGAAAGAATAGACCTGTTAAATAAATAATTGCACTGTAGGCATTTTTGCCAGGGTTATTGATTACATATTGTCATTGGTTGATAGAATCACCTAAAAGTTATTGAAAAACGTTGTGTGCAGGGACAGCTGTTGGGCCAGAGGGTAGCATGCTGTGTTTCCATGCCGGCAACTCAGGTTTAGAGATTAGCTTTGGGAGCTGGCTGGGCAGCACAAGGATTGGTGGAACACATCACTGCTCGGAGTCTGGGAAGGTATGGTGCAGTGTTCTGTCACATTGTGGACACACTGTGATGGGTCGGAGAGCTGTATCTCACAATTGGTTCACATGCATGTCATGGCCTGATACTGTTATGCAGTGTGTCAGGGAAAGCAGATTGACATGAAAAATTAGTTTTGCAATAACTCCTATATTCCATTTCCAATGGGACCTGTATGAATGAGGATGCAAGTTCATGGAAATAAAAAAAAAATATATATATATATACACACACACACACACACAGTATCTCTGTCTCTCTCACCACACACACAAACACACACACACATATTTGTATGTATGTTACAGATTGCATATAAATATATCAGTGATACACAGTGGGAACCTCATGAGTGGTGTAGAAAGCACATACAAATATATAAGTGATAGACAGTGGAAACCTCATTAGTGGGATAGATAGCATGCATCTAGAAATACCTTATTTATCACATAAGATCCCCTCTGCATATGTCATTTATGCAACAGGCTAGGACCTTAAACATTTGTTTTGCTTTTTTAGGCATAAAATTATTTTTATAAGTCTGTTATTTTTTGAACTAGTGTTACTGTGCTTTCCACCACCCTGATTGCTATAGCCACTGCCATGAAAGTAAAGTCAGGATGACAAGCTGACACTGGGATGTGGTATTTTGTTAGTGCCGCAGAACTTCCGCAGAAATTACAAACCACCACCGCAGAAGTTCTGCGGCAAATGGTAGTCTTGCTGCAGAACTCGGTCCCACTGTGCCACAGAGAAGTAGGGACCCTTCTCATACCTGAACTATACACTTTTGTTTGGTTGTGCCTCCCCACAAATTTTACTAAGAAGCATTGTTAATGCAGGGATTGAGCTTACCAATTCCTTTATACTGAATTGAATGCAGGAGAATTGTGACCTTCCTCTAATTGGTGAGCTCCCTAGCAAAACATCTGTGAGACTCTTATTGGCTAGAGCACACTACATAAGTAATAAAGCCGGAGAATGGTTTCCTCACAAGACAGAGAGAAAGAAGGGAGACCTCGGTTCAGAATGGCAAGATAAAATGTAATGCTTTTTCCTGACAGATGGAGGCAGTCACATTGTTGTCATGGTCAGGTTTGATCATAATTCAGCTGATTGATAAGACTAAGAACACCTCCAATAATTTATAACAAGTAAGAATATTGGAGTTTTTGAAAATAATTGCAGACTTTAAAATGGGGCGCGGGGGGCACTGGTACTTTAACTATACACTTTTATCCGCAGTTTGCCATCTAATTTTACATATTTATTTATTTTTTTGCCAGCAATGTACGGTCATATTTGTTTTTCTACAGGTGGTATTCTAAATTTTAAGCTCACATAGTGAATCTAACCACCCAACCTGTGGAGTGCCTTAACTGTGGTGTCAGCAATCAGCCTGTTCTTTGTTTTTTTAATTGGTTCAGTTTTTCCTCCTATATGATGATACTGGGATAGGTGTATATAAAGACAGACAGCAAGTCAGGTGGGGGGGGCAGCAAGTGGTGCAGACCAGTTGTGGGGGCAGATTAGGTAGTGAGAGAATGTTCAGACTTGGTGGTCCAGCCTCAGAGGTGGTCTGCCTCTGTTAACCAATGCCATGTTTTCCTTCTGCTTCTGCAACTTTCTGTATGATATTCTTTTTAGGTTTTCCTGTGTAAGGCTCGCTTGACGAATGCTGCTGCAGCTCCTGCTGTTCTGAATGTACTCTGCCAGCCCTGTGATTGTAAAAGAGAACTGAAGACAAATCAAACAACAACACTGGTGGTCGATTTTAACATTGTGTAACTCACCCAAGACCTAAATCCATATAGTGTCAGTGAGTAAGTAGCTCATGTAACATTTCTATGGGGAGGGGGTGAAAAACGTGTTCTGCTGGTTACTGCAAAAAAAAAAGAAAAGGTTAAGGCTGAACCCTGAACAGTAGTCAGATAACATGTTCATTGAACTTTTGCCAACCTTCACACTCCATAATGAAACAAATGACAAGAAAGTCTTGTGTCAAACAGGGAAATGTTTATATTAAGAACAGAACAAAACAAAACAGGAACTATAAACACAAGAAGCAGAAAACAAAACCATGTACAGAACACCAACAACAATATAACTATTTAACTATTTACAGTTCTTTATACACAGATGACCAGTCACAGGCCTATGCTGTGGCCTTCAGCTAGAACGTCATTTCACATTGTGCAAAATGTGCCACTGGGTAGCCTCAACTCGAGCAAGGGGAGCAAGACTTGCTGCCACATTTCTTTTAGTCTCTTTATGTCCATGTTCATGTCCATGCACATGGCATGGACACCACCTGATGGGTGGGTGGGGGTGCCTGTGATGGTGGTGGTTTGTCTTGTGGGGCAGTTGGTGGTGCAACAGATGGCATGGGTCCTGGCTCTGCATTCTTATCTTCTTGCTGCTGCTTCTTCCTTGCTGTCAACCTCTCCAGTTCAATATGAATTTTCTTGATATGGTTCTTTGACCATGTACTCGTCTTCTTTGCCTTCTGTGGGCCTGGCACCGGAGGTGGCTGTCTGTCAGTGTTGTCTGTAGTACATTTTGAACAGATTGAACTGTGCAAGTGTCAAATTAATGAAATCATCCATAATAGTAGTACAGTACTCTGTCTGACCAGTGAAATCTCAGTGTACCCTAACTGTCTGGTGGTGTGGGGGAACTCAAGGCTAGGAAACCCATCCAAGAGGTCATAAAGGATGGAAACTTAGCCAACACTCCCCCACAAGCCACAAACTTTCAGCTGCAAACCAGGTGCAAGAGATGGGGATGAAAAGGGAAAAATAGGGTCCAAAAAGAGGATAAAAAAATCAAACTTGAACAAGTGCAACCAAACATGTGGAATGAGTACTCCGCATAGTTCATGGAAAGGAGTGTGCTTCAACACAAGAAGCCTGGGAAATAAAATTGGTGATCTACAGGTAGTAATGGTAGCCACCCAGGCAGACTTGGTGGCCATTGCAGAAACATGGGCCATCGAGAACAATGACTGGGACCTCATAGTCCCAGGTTACTCATTCTGTAGACAGGACAGGAAGGGTGCGAGGGGAGGAGGGGTGGCACTATATGTTCATGACAGTATGACTACCATGCCAATTGGTACATACAAAAAAGAGTCACATCACTGTGGGTTCAGCTTAACACAGACTCTAGTAAAAAGATTTACATTGAGGTAGTTTACAGACCGCCAAGACAAACAGAAGAGATGGATGCAGGACTCATCAAAGAAATCAGAGGCATGACACATAAAGGAGAAACTGTGCTAATAGGAGATCTAAACATGCCAGACATAAATTAGGCTAATCTAGTTGCAAGATCAAACAAGGAGTTAGACGTGGTAGATGCCCTGCAAGACTGCCTACTCCCCCAACTAGTCTGCATGCGGACAAGGGAGGATGCCATACTTGATGTGGTCCTCACAAACTCAGGGGCAGTAGAAGATGTCCATGTTGGGGAACCCCTGGCAAACAGAGACCACAGCTTCATCTGGTTTATGTTGTTAGGAGGGGATGTAAAATCTCAGTCTAGGGCAGAAGTCTTGAGTTTCAAAGGAGCTGACTTAAAAAAATGAAAGTAATGATCAAAGACAATCTGACCAGGGTTCATGAAAAACTAGAGGTTGAAGACATCTGTGACCTGATCAGACACTCCACACTAGAGGCCCCCAAACTTTGCATGAGAACAGTGTCGAAGAGAAAGAAGCATAAAAAGCCCATATGGTTCACTAAGCAAGTCAAGGCAGCAATTGGAGACAAAAAATGTATGCCACAAATACAAAAGGAACCAGGATGACAATGATTAGGACATCTACAATCAAAAATGTAAAGAGGCCAAGAAGGCTGTAAGGCTGGCTAAGGCATCAACCAAACTCTGAATTGCTTCAGATATCAATGCAGGCAACACACATTTCTTCTGATACATCTGGGTGAAAAGGAAGAGGGGGGATAGTTAAACTCACTGAGGGGGACGGAATCATGGAGGACAACAAACAAGAAGCCACTGTCCTAAACAACTTCTTCTGCTTGGTGTTCACCAAGGAACATAATGGACCACTGCCTGAAAGTGGCATTAGAGCATCTGAGAGAGGAAGTACATGGCTGGAGTCTCCGAAGATCACCACAGGCATGGTTAAAGAGGCATTAATACACTTAAAGACTGACAAAGCACCAGAGCCTGATGGACTGCACCTAAGGGTGCTACAAGAACTGGCTGAAGAGCTAGCAGATTCATTGACTCATTTGTTTAACCACTCACTGATGATGGGAGTGGTACCAAAGGATGGGAGAAGAGCAGAGGAAGTACTACTTGAAGTGTGGAAGCAGGGACGTGACTGGCAACTACAGGCTGGTCAGCCTCACATCTCTCAAGAGGAAATTGATGGAAACCCTAGTGAAAAAGGATAATGTGGAATATCTGGAGATAAACTGTATCCAGGATAACAAACATCAGGGTTTTGTGGCATGCAGATCATGTCAGACAAACCTTATTACTTTTTTTGACTGGGTAACTAGGGAAGTGGATAAGGGGCACTCGGTGGACCTCCTCTACTTTGATTTCAGCAAGGCCTTCAATTAGTACCACACAAGCACCTGCTAAAAAAAATTAGAAGATCCAGGCATTGCTGAAAACTTAGTCAGGTGGGTTGGAAACTGGCTTAAGGGCAGAAGCCAAAGTGTAGTTGTAAATGCGGTAAGGTCAGGCAAAGGTAGGGTCACCAGTGGTGTGCCGCAGGGATCAATCCTAGGCCCTGTCCTGTTTAATATGTTTCTCTGTGACATAGGCATAGGCATTCAGGGCAGGCTCATGCTTTCAGCAGATGATACTAAACTGGGTGGTAAGGTCGAAAGCGTGGAGGTGATCAGGGAACTTCAGAATGACTTGAAAGGTGTGAAAGATGGTCTAATATATGGCAGGTAAAGTTCAATGCAAAAAAGTGGAATGTGCTACACCTGGGCAAGGTTAATCCAAGGATGACTTACTGGCTCAGTGGGGTCAAACTCAGCACCTCTCAGGAAGAAAGGGATCGAAGGGTCATCATGTGAGACACCTTTAAATAAATGAGTGAATGCAACAAAGGATGTGGCAAAGCAAACAGAACGCTGGGGTGTATCAGGAGGGGTTTCAACAGCAGAAGCAGGGAGGTCATTCTCCCTCTCTACAGGTTCCTGGTAAGGCCTCATGAGTACTGCATCCAGTTTTGGAATCCACACCTCATAAAGGACAGGGTTAGATTGGAGACTGTGCAGAGAAGGGTGATCAAGACGATACAGCACCTCCATGGTCTCTCATATGAGGAACACTCAAGGGAGCTTAATTTGTTCTCACTGGAGACAAGGAGGGAGACAGAGGGGATATGATTGAGACCTACAGATTCCCGAGAGGCATTAACAAGGTGCCATATACAGAACTATTCCAAAGGGCCACCAGCTCATCCACCAGGGGGCACAAATGGAGGCTACAGGGCAGGAGCTTCAGAAGGGACATAAGAAAGCACTTTTTCACAGAGAGGATGTGGAGACCTGGAACCACTTATCGGAGGAAGTAGTAAGTGATAAGACCATATCAGCTTTCAACAAGCATTTGTCAATGCCGAGTGTTTGCCACTGGTACTGCTGTTGTAGTGGGTCCTGCTTGTGCACATTTTTTACTTTATATTAACCCAGGATAGAACAAATGAGATGCAGTGTCTCATTATCAGTGGTGTCCTACTTGTACACATTGTTAAATTATATAATTACCCAGGATATGGCTGCTGAGAGGCAAGATCTACTTTTAAGCTGGCTTCTACATTTTGACCCCAAATGCCCAACTGTCTTTTTATGACCTGACGTTATGTTCAAGATAGGTGGGATTTTTAAAATCCCATCCAAAAGGTGATTTCACTGTGCAATTGTGGAAGCATGTTTGGGAGGGGATTTGAAAAATGACACCTGCCATGTTCAGAAGGTGGGGTAACACAAGAGATATGTTGAACATAAGGGGCCAAAATCTGCATACATAAAACTATGAGTAAATGTTGGAACAATTCAATGTGTCCTCATAGTTTTAAAAATGTTGTACAGCGCCTCGAGTCACTGGAATTGGGCGCTTTATAAATAAAATATCTATCTATCTATCTATCTATCTATCTATCTATCTATCTGTTGGTTTTTCAGATTTTTACCTCAAATTTGCAACATAATCTTTTTATGACTACTACTTCTGAGTATGATGGGTGTCATTTATAAAACAATGGCCCAAATGTCATTTTGTGCCACAAGTGTTAACACATTTTGAGCAGAGTTTGAGAAATGACAGCTGTCATATTCATAAGATGGTGTGAAAAAATGACTATGTAAAAAATCTGGGGTCAGGGCTGGCCCGGTGGCACTGGGGGTTGAGGCACTGGACACCACACCTCGCACCACATGGGTGACCTGGATTCAGGAACAAGCCCGGGTTGTTGGGAGTTGCCCGGGAGGGAGGGTGAGGAGCAGGATTGAGCTGTCATGAGGTGACTCTTCTCTCCCGGAGAGGGATGAGGGGGTTTCCCCAGCCCTTGGCTGCCATCTGATGGAGGACGGGTGGCAGTTTGGTCAGTGGGGATCCCGGAAACAGCCAGGGGTAGGGTGGAAGGGGCTGAGCTGGTACTCGACGTGTGTGTGCGCCTCCACATGCATGCATGCCCATGTCTGTTGGGGTCCTGGGATCGGGGAGAAAATGCAAAACTGTAAATAAAAAAAAAAAGAATCTGGGGTCAAAATATTGAAAATTACCACAGTTATGAGTGTGCATTGAAAAATTTCAGTGTACACTCATAACTTTGTTTTTTTGCAGATCATGTGCAAAGCTTATTTGTAACTCATGTGATTGGATTCAGTAACAAAGGTGTTGTTCTAAGGGCTATATATTCAATATAAATGAAAGCCACCATTCAAGTAACCAATAGGGTTCCTATTAGTTGAGCAGTGGCTTTCATTTATATCAAAAGCTTAGAAACATAGAAGTTGATGGCAGATAAGGACCGCAAGGCCCATCCAGTCTGCCCATTTCTTTTTCTACCTTATAAATGTGCCATCGGCCTTTGCTCTGTCAGTGGCCTATCTATTCAAAGTCATTTGTATTGCTCCCTTATGCCTATCCCATGCCTGTTTGAAGCCCTGCACTGTATTCATAGCCACCACTTCTTGTGGTAAGCCATTCCATGCATCCACCACCCTTCTGTGAAAAAGAATTTCCTCACATTCCCCTTAATCGCCCCCTCTAATCTCATGCTGTGTCCTCTTGTCCTGCTATTTTTCTTATATTTAAACATGTTAGACTCTTTCACCTTGTTAATGCCTTAAGGTGTTTGAATGCCTCGATCATATCACTCTCTCCCTCCTTTGCTCAAGGGTATACATATTGAGCTCTGTTAATCTGTCTTCATATGTCTTCTGTTGCAGTTCCTGCACCATTTTGGTGCCCCTCTCTGACTGCCTCAATTTGGTTAATGTTCTTGTGAAGGTGTGGCCTCCAATACTGCACGAGTACTCAGATGGGGCTCTAACCAGTGTCTTGTAAAGAGGGATTATTACTCCCTCTTACGACTTGTGACACCCTCTACTAATACACCCTAACACCCCCTAGCCTTACCTACTGCTTTAGAGGTCTGCTTTGATGATTTCAGGTCATCAGTGATGATGATGCCCAAGTCTCTTTCTTCCTTTGTGACTGCTAGCAACTCCCAGCCTATAGGTGGCTTCAGGGTTTCTCTTCCTATGTGCATGATTTTGCACTTCTTTGCATTAAATCCCAGTTGCCACTCTTCTGACCATTTTGCTAGTTTATCCAGATCTCTTCTCATTCTGCCCACCCCATCTGGATCATCTACTCTGTTGCAGATCTTGGTGTCATCTGCAAACAGACAAGCTTTTACCTCTAGTCCATCTGCAAGGTCACTAATGAAGATGTTGAAGAGGACTGGCCCCAGAACTGATCCCTGAGGTACCCCACTCTGTGACTTGCATCTCTTCTGACTGTATACCATTTACCACCACTCTGTTTTCTGCCCGCCAACCAGTTTGCCACCCAGTTGACCAACTTCTGACCCACCCGAGCCTACCCAGCTTATTTATCAATCTTCTATGTGGAACAGTGTCGAAAGCTTTGCTGAAGTCAAGGTAGGCGACATCAACTGCTCCCCCTTGGTCCACCACTCTGGTTACCCAGTCAAAGAAATCTATGAGATTAGTTTGACAGGACCTTCCTTTTGTAAACCCATGCTGTCTTGGATCCTGTGCCCCTATGGATTCCAGGTGTTGCACTATCCTTTCCTTGAGGAGTGCCTCCATAATCTTGCCCACTACTGAGGTAAGACTGACTGGTCT
The DNA here is from genome assembly GCA_016271365.2 of Neoceratodus forsteri. NCBI lineage: Eukaryota > Metazoa > Chordata > Ceratodontiformes > Ceratodontidae > Neoceratodus > Neoceratodus forsteri. The sequence continues at coordinate 1,061,472,216 of CM057458.1, read as the reverse complement.
GTAGTTCCCCGCCTCCTCCCTGCTACCACTTTTGTGGAGCGGGATCACATGAGCCCTTCTCCAGTCTTCTGGGACCTCTCCTGTGCTCAGAGACTCACTAAACAGTTCTGCTAATGGCTCTGCTAGTTCCACCTTTAGCTCCTTAAGTACCCTGGGATGTATGCCATCAGGTCCTTTGCCTTTATCCACCCTGAGCTTAGCAAGCTCTTGTAGGACCCTTTCTTTGTGAAGGGAGTAAGCTCACCTCCTCCCCTGTGTCCATGATGCTAAGCTGTGGGCCCTGCCCTACCTTCTCTTCAGTAAATACTGAGCAAAAGTATCTATTTAGGATAGATGCCTTTACAGGGTCCTCCTATTCACATGCTCCCTTTTCTCCATTAAGCTTAGCAATACCCCTCTGGACTTTCTCCTTTCACTAATGTATCTATAGAAAGTCTTGTCACCTTCTTTACTGTTCGTGCTAGTGTTTCCTCAGTTTGGGACTTTGCCTGCTTTACTGCCTTCCTGCTTCCCTTAGGGCAGTTTAGTATGCCTCCTATCTTCATCCCGCTGTCTTTATATTTCCTGAAGGCCAGCCTTTGGCTCTGACCTTTCTGCTACTGTATTTGAGAACCAAAGTGGTTTCCTCTTCTTTTGCACTTCCTTTTCTGTCTACGAATGGGATGTTGCTTCAAGTATTGCATCCTTAATGCTTGCCCACTTTGCCTGTACCCCTCACCTGTGTTTTTTTGCAGGGCTAGCTTAACTCTGTTGCCATCTTATCAAAGTCAGCTCCTCTGAAGTCCCATATTTTTGCCTTGAATGGGATGATTTAGATGTAGTAGCCAAATTGAACCATACCATGTGATGGTCACTGGCCCCCAGGTGACCTTCTACCTGGAGATCTGTGATCCTTCCTTGTTAGTCAGTACTAGATCTAGGATAGTCCTGTCTCTTGTGGGTTGCTGTACCAGTTGTTTGAGGCCCTCCCCCTGCAGGGAATCCACTATGTGTCTAGTTCTGGCAGATGTTCCTGCTGGTATTGACCAATCTGTATCCGGCATGTTGAAGTCTCCCATTATCAGAACCTCCCCTTTAGCTGTCATGTTTTGTATATCTTCTAACAGTAATGTGTCTATGTCCTCCCCCTGGTCTGGGGGCTTGTAGACAACCCCAGATCCCCAGGTTGCTTAAAGTTCTGCAAAAATGGTCTGAAAATGAGCCCCATAGACTTGTATGGGGCGCGTCCACCGCATTGTCCCTGAGCACATGTCACAAGACGTGAGAGTGCGTGGGTGGAAAGGGATCTCCTGGCTGGCAGATTGGCCACTGTTATGATCCCTTACCTTTCATACACCTGTGCACTAAAATTTAAAATTTTAATGTAACCCACACCCCCATCATTTTGCAAATGACAGGTGGTATGCTGTTTGAATCTGACAGCAGTACCAGGTGGGAACTGGGTTGGGGGAGGAATCGGTTACTCGGCACAAGGGCTAGGTTTGGCTACTTTGCACAGGGGCACCCAAGTAACTCTGAACACAGGAAGCAATAATTGTAATGTCCAACACCAGAAATGGGATTCTAAAGTGTGACTTTATTCACATCCAAGCAGAACAAACAAAGCATACACAGTCTTAGCAAAACGACTACACTGCTGCACACAGATTCAGCTGGCTTTTAGCAAAAACTACTGGTTTGAGCAAGTATTTCTGTTGGTACTCACTGTTATCAGTAGCTGTTTGCTGCAATGTAAAACGGCCTGCAGCCAGTCTTGGAGGCCTCTGAACAGAAGCGGGTTGGCAGTCCTGCCGATCGTCCCTCCGAACACCACACTCACAATCCAGTTGATTGAGATGCGGGTTGAGCCCAAATTTAGATGGAAAAGTCAGAGTTTTTCAACTTTTACAGCACTTTCAGTCACCGCGATGCCCCTCTGGTAAGCTAGTACACGCACTCCACTCACAATCCCTCTCGAATGCTGGGCAGTTGCTGTAAAGCTGGCTTGGGGGCAGGACTGATTGCAGTCTCACCAATCACACGATGCCATGCAAATGAACCTCTTTCCCTCACGAGTGTTCTTCTCCTCACAGCGATCGTCGTGCAGGCAAATTTAAACTGCAAAACCACTTTTTTTTTTTCAAACTGACTCCACGGCGGGAGCCCATTTCAACTATTTGTCATAGCCATTAACACAGCGGCCTGGATATTCAAACTGCGCTCAAAACTGGCGCAACAGTAGGAGCAAGCGCAAACCAGTTGCGCAAATGGGCAACAGGTGCGATATTCAAACATGGAGCAGAGCAAATAGCGCAAGCAACCAACGTCTGAATATCGCACATACCGCGCCATCGCCAGAACCAGGAAGGAGAAGGTTGAGCTAATGTTGCGCTTATGGCGCAACCATGGAAGCTCAGCTGAGCATTCCAGAGCTGCTATAGCGCAAGCACAGCCCCCCAGAGCAATGGAACTGCACATCCAGGGAGGCAGGCTGGGGCCCACCGCCAGCCATGCCACACATGGGCACAGGAACACACTGCAGAACCCACACCACACCGGCACACCCCAAGCACAGCATCACTGGGGGTGGGACGGATGATCCACGTGCCCATGGGGACAAGCCAACAAAGCATAGCAGAGCCCTGACACCCCAGCACAACCACTGGCAGGCAGAGAGTGCCACACAGGGGGTTGACAACCACAGTGCACATCAGCCCCCCGTATGCACAGCGCACCCTGCACTGTGACCCAAGACACCACCCATGTGCAGTGACTGGCACTTCAGGAAACCATGCAGTCCCCCAGCACTCATCAGCCCCTGCGCAATACAGAAGCCTACAAGCCAGACACACCTGTGCACTCAGCAGTGGTGGCAGCAGACGGCAAGACTAACCGAAGCAGCACTGCCATGCTGGAGATACCTCCCATGCACACACATGCACACACACATACCCAGGACCATACCAGCCCAGATGGCATGTACACTCCCTGCAACTGAGCACCCATAGCCAGCTGCAAATCAGAGACCAACACAGTATTCATATCAAAATAGAAATGTATATTTAAAGGACTAATCACAAAACCAGTGAAACTATGTACAAGTGGGGGGGACAGGCAAAAGGCAGGGGTGTTCAAGGGGGAGGGAATAACAACTTGGAGAGGGAAGGCAGGGTGATAGGGATGGGAGAAGTGGAAGGAATGTGGGCTATGGCCCAGCTGGCTGCTGGTCCTCCCCTGCTGGCACCCTCCTGTGGCTCCTTCAGCCGATCACCATGGCGCCAGGGCCTGCAGGATCTCCTGGTTCTGATCTGCAACCTGGCTGAGGTGCCAAGATACTGGGACATCCTCCTGAGTACCTCGAGGCCTAGGAAAATGGGAACACAGTCAATGGCTGAGACTGACCACAACCCTGAACACCACTCAACCTGCAAGCCATATAGCCCAATGTCCGCACCTGTGATGGCATGCACCCACCCACAGTGAACATGCACATGGCCATCACAAACAGGCGGCACCAGCTATGTGCACCACCACCCACACACTGCCCACGCCAATCACAGTACAAACTAGGCTGGCAAGTGATGTGGCAACGTGGTGCGATGCCAGTTACACAGCTATGTGCCCAGTGCATGCCTGACCACCAGTGATGCATACACAGACGTGCCGTGATACTGCACTGTGATGCAGGTCACCTGTGTCATGCCTCACATACATGGATACATAGACAGTGTCGGCAGATAAGGGCCTATGGGACACCCAGTCTGTCCATTTGACCTTGTACGTTCACTCTGTTGTCCTATAAGTCTGTTCCCCTTCACCCCTGACCTCCAGAATTCCGTTATGGTTAACCCATGCATTCACAAATCCCGTGACCAAGTCAGCCCCCACCACTTCCTCTGGCAGGGTGTTCCACTTGTCCACCACCCATTCTGTGAAGAAATACTGTCTCATGTTTCCTCTGAATCATCCCCCCTCCAACTTCATCCCATGCCCTCTAGTCCTGGAACATCCTTTACGCTTAAAAATATTGTTTTCCTGCACTCTGTTCCCCCCTGTAAGATACTTGTATGTCCCTCATCATATCCCCACACCCTCCTCCCTCCAGGGAGTACATGTTCAGTTCCGCAACCTGTCTGATAGGACTTGTGATGCAATCCATGCACCATCCATGTCGCCTCCTCTGAACCCTCTCCACCCAGTCCATGTCCATACGTAGGTATGGTCTCCGGAACTGTACACTGTACTCCAGTGTGGGGACTCACTAGTGTTTTGTATAGTGGAATTATGACCTCCCCTTTGGTTGTGTCCCGCATGGCTGGTGGTCTTGCCCCCCCAGCATGCAATAGCATCCATGAAGTAATGATACTCACACTCCTCCAGCAGCTGGGTCTGATGCTGCTGCTGCTGCTGCTGCTGCTGTTGGGGCACAACACCCCCCGGCACCGGGGCCCTGGCATGGCCCACGTCACCCTGGTCCTGTGTCCTCACAATCCGGCCTGTGGGAGACATATGTTGAGACAAACATCAGTGTGACTCAAAAGCAGAGTGCCCCCTGCCCCAGTGAGAGTGCCTGAACACACAGCCATAACCATCCATCGCACAGCTGCACACACTGACACACCTATGCACAGCCACCCAAGCACACACACACCCCTACAGAGAATATAGGTGCATAGATGGTACACTCACCTGGCCTAGGCACCACGCCCCGCCTGGCACGTGAACGCAGCCGCGTCAAGAGTTCCCGCCCTCCGGCGGAGGTCACCGTACCGGTGCCAGCACTGCTCAGCAGACCGCCCCGCCAGTGACCTCCACCAGGTCAGTGGCCACTTGCTGCCACACGTGGTTCTAGGCATGGTGAGGGGGCCTCACCATACAGTGCCTCACAGTGGCTCCACCAGGCCACCAGGTTGGCCACTCTGCTGGCTCCAGGACACCGCCTCTCCTCAGCCATGGCACCAACTTTACAGCAGGCAATATGGCACCCTCGGCTGCTACCGTGAACCCCACGTGGAGTTGTTGCTATCAGACCACCATAGCTTCAATCGCGCTGTCTTAACAGCGCCTCATTTTTATATGGCGCTGTCACCAGACAGCGCAATAGGGATGTACACATGGCATGCCAACGCCAGGGGTCAGAGGGCATACATAGGCCACGGCACGACGCAAGGCATGACAGTGCCATAGGATGATATAGGCATCCCGCGCGGTCGCCAAGCTGAGCACCAGTGCCACAGTGGACTATCGCGCAGTAGTGCCACAGCGCCATATAGTGCCCAGTGCTGTAGCGCCACTGGCACAATGGTGGCCATGGCCTGAATCGCCTATCGCGCTCAGCAGGTCTGCAGCACGATAGACGCATGCGTAAGCTGTCTGGGCATGCGCAAAGCAGTGTAGCACGCAGCCACAAATATGCGCCATTGGCTCAGCCGGACCTTCCGTATTGCGCTAAGCGCAAATACGCGATATTCAGCCGACATATGCAAATCATTCGATCAGCCATTCAAAGGCGCAGTGGCGCGATTAGCATGTCATTAAAGTAGCGCCACACCTCATTTGCATGTGTTGCGCTATAAAAATGCGACTGTGGGTTGTGCTGGCCAGATTTGGTTACTGCAGGTGAAGGTGAGTTACATGCTGTGTGATGCTCAGGACAATGCTCATGGGCAGGGTGCGGAGGATGATAAAGGCTGAGGGGCTGAGCATGAAAGGGCACTTAGAAAGGACAAAGGGCACCTTTCTATCAGTATCTGCCAGTGGAGAGGAAACGGGGGGCTTCTGCCCCGGGCCGGCAGTTATGCTCATGGGGAAATGCTGTCGACTGCACAGTGACAGGTGTCCACTTCCACCCATACAGATCACCATGACTGACCAGAGCCAAGCTGAGGGTGTGACGGCGGTGTAGGAGGAGGCCGACTCACCATGGCAGAGACAGAGGCCTCTTCCAGCCTACCTGGAGGATGAGCCAGTATTGAGTGGATGGAGGGCACCCTCAGGGAGCCGTGCAGCTGGCATGGGAGGGGTAGTTTCGTCAACCTGCACGGAAGCAACCAGCGCCCATGCAGGAATGCAGGAAGAAGATGGGGACTGACCACAGGAGGCTGAAGGAGAAGGTGGCAGCCTTCAGGGTGGCACGTGCTGGCACTGGTGGGGCCCACCAGTGGTGTTGCAGCTGACCCCTACAGAGGAGACACTGGTCGCGCCATGCAGCCGAAAGTGCCATTGCGGGCGCATTTGGCGGAGGATTCCAGACAGGTGGAAGCCCATCAATGCACGGTATGAAATGGTGATGTTGTTGGGGGCTGTTGTTCACATACACTCACATACTCTCTTTCTGTTACAGATCCTGTTCGCCTGCAGGAGACGGTCGGTGGTGGTGGGTCCAGACAGTGAGGCAGACCTGCTGGACGGGAGGAGGGACCATCCACCTCTGGCACCAGCCTGCAGGCACTGCAGCAGCATGCACGCTGGGCCAACAACTCCGCGCCAGTGATACGGGTGCAGGGGTGCACAGCCTGTGTCACAGCAGTCTGGCATGCAGGTATGCCAGCATGCTGTGCCTATGGCAGTGGCACGCACTCGCACCATTGATGATAGCAGGCCTGCAATGGGCAGGAAAGGTGTGTGTGTCCCATGACGGACACATGGCAGGCCAGCACGTGCCCCTGGGCCTTCTGGTTCACACTTGTACCAGCATGCTGGCACAGTCCCAGGCTGTGCCTGCTGGCACTGGTGGGCAGCACCAGTGGCTGTGCAGGTGTCTGGCACTGTTGTCAGCACGAGGTGGAACAGACCTGGGGGCTCAGCAGTTTGAGGGCGGCAGCAGCAGTTGCACACCAGGTCTGGGGTCAGTGTCAAGCAGTGGCACATGTCCACTGCCCTTAGATCCACCTGCCTGGTCTGCAGCGCCACTCAAGGGGTGCTGTGCACCAGGACCGCCCACACCCTGGGGGTCACGATGCTATTGGGGCACAGTACCTATTGATGCGCACACCCGCCTGCTGCAGGACTCTGTACAGCTGCAGGGGCGGTTGCTAAGGTCCGTGGAGGCACTGTCTGTGTCCGTGGAGCGGCATAGCAGGGAGGTTCGACCGAGCCGAGCTGGTCCTTGCGCGGACGGATGACTCATGCTTATTGACAGGCTGACCCAGGCAGTGGTCTCTGTCGGGATGCATTGGTCACACTGTCAGGTGCCCTGTACCACACACCCTCACAGTGCGCTCTCCACTCCCTGCCTCGCCGGCAGGCGACACCAGGCCTGCTCGACGCCGGGTTCTGCTGTGGGTATCCCGGCACCCCTGGTGCAAGTTTGTTTGGCAGGATGCAGACCCCAGTGCGGCAAGGTCACGCTCGCGTAGTGGGACCCTGTGCACCAGCGCCACCCGGCGGCCCTGCTCAGCCTGCCAGTGCCGTGCCACGGGCGGGCCGCCCATGCATCCGTAGGCCGTGGGACAGTGCTACCTGACTGAACTGTCTCCCCAGCAGGCCCTGTCTGGTGCTGCCCTGTGGCCGTGTGTCATGGTGGGCAGTGCACTGCTGGGTGCTCTGCTCACTAAGTTGACACATCGGACCACCTGCACACTTCCCAACTGCTGTCCACAGGTGCGTGTGCATGATGATGCCTGCATTGCACTGTAACCCAAGGTGCAAGGTGTTGGGTGACACACCGCGCGGGACAGTCCAGGTGGTGGGTGGTTGGTGGTGCTGTGTTGGCAATGTCATTTCCGCAGTGCTGCTGCCCATGTATGCCGCCTGGTGTGTGTCCATATGAGTGCTCACCTCTCTGATGGTGTGTTGGTATGTCTGGAACCTTCAACTCCCTGACCTTCATGCACGGTGTGTTCCCTGTGCCTGTGGTGTTATGGACAGTGTTGCCTGCACTGTCCCCTTGACTTACCTGTGTTGGCGTAGTGTTTTTGCAATGGTGTCCCAGTGCAGCTGGGCCTGCTGGTCAGTCGGGGTCCCTCCAGTCTTAGGGGCTGCTCATCACTCACTCACAGCGCCACTGGCGCCCCATCGCTGTCCCCTCTCTTGGACCTGTACTGGCTATCCCATGGTCTTTGGCCATGTTGTGCAGGATGCAACAGGCCAGGAATATCCCACAGGCCTTTGGGGCTGTACTGTAGGACTCCGCGGAGGTTTCCAGGCATCGGAAGCGTGCCTTGAGCATCCCAAACACCCGCGCTCTGTGATGTTACGTTGTTCGCGCATGTGCCTCATTGAAACCTAGCTGCGCTACTGGGGTCGTGGGGCGCCGGTATGGTGTGAGCAGCCAGGAGAGGGAGGGTATCCGTAGTCACCTGTGTGGGAGATAGTGGAGATCAGTGTCATGTCAGGTCCATATTGCCCATATCCTTGTGTGCCACTACCATGGCACCTGTGTCATTCCACCCCCTTGCACAGAGTTTGCATTCCATATGTACTTCACCCACTAGATGACCCGTGGGATGTTCCCACTCAATCGATGGCACAGTGCAGACTGGTGCCATATGAAAGATCATGTGCTCCACCAGGGTGTGTGGCATGTATATGATAATGCGCCCAGTGGCATCACACACCACCCGGCAGTTGACACTGGAAAGCCCTTTGGTTCCGGTACCTGGCCGTCCGGGGCCAGGTGGTCTTGAATAGCCACATGGGTGCAGTCTATGGCCCCCATGCGCCAGGCATGTGCTACCCTGTGGAACTCCTGCATATTTGTTGTCCGCTCTGCCGCGGTGCTGGGGAAATGGATGTACTCCGCGGCATGAGGCAGCTGTCGCTGGGAATTGGTGAGGATGCGTTGACACTTGGCCGACTGTGTAATGCCTGTGGTGTCCCCTGTCAGCCTCTGGAAGGTGCCCGTGGCGACGCAGGCACATGCAGGCTGTCACCTTGGTCTCCTGGACAGAGCATGACTCCGTCGTGGTGCCTCCATCACATCACTGCACCACAGCTACAGAGCCGTCTCAATGTTGCCTGTTCAGGCGTGCCGGGTACAATCTTGATATCTGTGTACAGCTCTGAAGCTGATGCGACACGATACCGCCTGTCGGGGCATACCGCCCGATGGGCCCCTCGCGCCACGGCCCCTGCAGCATGGTGTCTCACCCCCCTCATCACAGCTTCCATGTGGAAGCTGACACTATCCATCTCCTGGCTTCTGCCCCCGGCTGCTGTTCCTGTTGCTGCCCCGCTGCCCCACTGCCGCTTCCACTGCACCAGGCACCCCACTGGCCTCTCTGTCCTCCTGGGCCACTGTCCCTCTCTGCCTTTCCAGCTCCTGTACTCTCTCTCTCTCTCTCTCTGTCTCTCTCCCCCAGTTTGCGGCCTGCTAGGATTCTTGCGCTGCTTCGTGGAGCCCTTTTTATTTTGGCTCCAAATCCGGTACTCTCTGCCAACTTCGGCTAACCACTCTTGCCGTGCGCCAAGTGTTCGGATGTCGCATTGCGCCCACTTTATGCACTGGACCCGCCTTCCCGGTTCGCATGCCTTCATTTCCATTGCGCTGTTGCTCAGCATGTTTTGGTGGGGCAACTGGCCCTTCTGAATATTGCAGAATGGCGCATTTTTGGAGTTGCGCACGCGCAACCCTGTTGCGCATGGCACAACCCTTTTGAATATCTGGGCCAGCAAGTCTCTCCATTCACTAGAAAGCATTTCCAATGTCCAGGGCACAATTTTCCTTTTGCTACCCCTATCTTCCACACTTTTCTTTGTCACAACAATTTTTTAAAAGCTGGAAAAATGCTGTAAATTTTTGATGCAGGACAAGGGCATACTCTTTCAGGCTTTACTGCTCCTTGGTTAACAGTTGGCATTTTAACAGCAGCATATGGACAACAGCACACAACGACACATTAGTTAACCTTGCTTCAGCTTTTTTGGGCTACCCACTGCCAGATAACAAAACACTAGCCCTTTGCCCGAGCACCTTTCCTCCCTAAATTTCAAATCCAAAGCGGTGCCTCCATTTTGTAAGTACCCCACCCCTGCCTTTTTGCAAACAACAGGTGGTATGTTGTTTGAATCTGACAGCAGTACCAGGTGGGGACTGGGTTCGGGGAGGAATGGGTTATGACACAAGGGCTAGGTTGGCTACTTTCGAGGGGCACCTGGTAACTCGAACACAGGAAGCAATAACTGTAATGTCCAACACCAGAAATGGGATTCTAAAGTGGCTTTTATTCCCATCCAAGCAGAACAAACAAAGTATAGATGGACTTCCCTGGGGCTACATTCTGGTAATGCAGATTAAAAGAATCAAGAACATTTCTTCAACACTTCAGCCCTCAGGCTCTAGAACCCACAGGCACACAGCCAGACTTGCACGCTGCTTTGGGTACACAGCCCAAACTTGTACACTGATTCTGATTTTCCTGGTCTGCCTCTTGCCGCTGTTTGGACACCTTTCCACATGTCATGCAAACATTTTCTGATGGCTCCTAAACCACCTAAGAGCACCTCAGCTCTATCAGGAATTTTCCTTTAATCCCACATCTGGTATTTTCTCAGGCACTGGCCAAGTACCTGAGAGAGTAAAGCTTGCCACAGAGCAAATCCATAGAGGTGAATTTAGTTACTACTGATGGGGGGGGTCTCCCACCTCTCGCTTCCACAATTCATACCCGGCCATTTCTCTGGACAGTAAACACCTCATACTGTAAAGCTTGGCAATGTAGATTAAGGCTAAATGTATGTCACATTTCCTCTACTTGTCTTCCTTTCCCTTTGTGCTGGACTTGAACATACTTTTACTTGGCATAGCCCATTGCTATAGGCTCCCCACTGATTAAGCAGTCCAATCCCCACTTTACTTTACTCTTTGGTGCTGGACTTGAACCTACTTGAGTTAACCGGCAATGTCTATTACACTAGACCTCCTACAGATTAAGTAGTCCAATCCCCACATTCCAACAGTTCAGGTGAAAAACATTGGCCCTCTTTCAGAGCGAACTCCCCTTTGGTTGCAGGTGCCCCACAGGCGATTCCTCCACAGGAATTTCTCTCTCAGAGCTTCTGGTGCTGCAGCACAACTTGAAATAGGCAGCTTCTTCCCTTAGCCAGAACCAGAAGGGTTGCCGCTGGAAGACAGGCAAACCTTTTCCCCCCATCCCTTCAGGAAGGGGGCACTTGGACCAGTGACAGCGGTCTCCACCACTTCAGCACTAAGTTTCTGTGTCCTTCTTACAGTAGAAACACACACCTTCTTAACAGTGGCTCTAAAACAGAGCTTAAAGTTCTGAGAGCCTGCACACAGACTGCTGTGCTGCTGTCTCTCTCCAAGACTGCACACAGACTCTGTTCAGAATCTCCAACATTCTATCCTAACTTCCAACTGCAGTACTCCAGTGTGGCTCATGCAGCTGTGAGAGTTCTATGGTGATGTCATCCCTCAGTCTCGGCTGAGACTGAGAACAGAGTGAGACAGTGTGAAATCCATTTAACTGGAGTTTCACAAGCTGCCTTCCCTGCTGACCACTGGGTCTTACTGGGATTCTAGTAACCCTGGGTAACAGGGGGGTTACATTAACACAGAGGGGCTATCGCTGCCCCAGGATAGCAGATTATGGAGCCCAAAACTTGTAAAAAAAGATCACACACCTTTACTTTAAACAATATCTCTTTTTAGATAGGGAAACAACAATCTTTCCTTGCTTTACCACTTAGGCAACTAGAATGTTGAAAAACAGTGTCAAATTGTATTATAAAAAAATAACATAACACCCCTTCACTGAAAATTTGCCAGATTCTCAATGCCTCATTAGTTCGGTGACCTGGGCACCTGATGTAGCCAAAGTAATTTGACATTAACAATCTGCTCATTCTCAATGAAGGGGGGGAATTAATTATTGCATATATTGTGCACATTCTGAACAGTTATGCCCATTCCAAAGTGTTGTTGGGTGCATTCTGAATGGTTATTTAGCACAGTTCAAAGGTAATAAAATGTTTGATTCCTCATTCACCCCTCACCCTGCTGCTTACAAACTACCGAGCGCCCAAACTTGTACCTTTTAACTTGTAAAAGTCTGTAAATGTTTTTGATCATAAAACAGAACAAAGAAAGTGAAAGTTTCTTTCGTTTTTACTTTGGGGAGCGTTGCTTCTGTGATTCTTTTGTTAGAAAAAAACATAATATTTTACAATAGTCAACACAATAGAACAGGCTAGATACATGGATGAACAATAGAGAAAAATTAATTTTGTTTTACTTCATTTATACAATTGAAACAGTCACTTTAGTTATTATGAGGTTGGCAACAAGTGCAAGGGTATAAGTACTAGACTTTCAGAGGTAAGTGCCTTAACCTAAATAATAGTAGCTTTTACAACCAGAGCAGGCAGAGGAAATACTGTAGGTATGTTCAGGTAGGAGTTTGGTCATGAGATAGACATGACGATAGGTGACGCAACAGAGGGGATAGACAGAAGGATAGATGGTGCAAGTATGGGGTGCATACTTATCCTCAGGCTGTCAATAGCAGCAACAAAGTGATGTCAGAGTTTAGGATCAAGGATTTTAGGACAGCTGCCCTTGAAGGAGTTTAGAGACTGAAGAGCAGAAAGAGTAGCAGCTGGGGAGGCATGTGAGGAAAAACACACAGGAGGAAAAGGTAAAAAGGGGGGGAAGAGGGGAGAGCATGGAAGGGGATGAAGTATGTAGTACGGAAGGGAAAGCAGAGAGGTGAGTGGGGGGGGAAGAGCACAGAACATGAAGTATTGACTGACAGTAGAGTCAACTGCAGATGGATCGGAGACAAGGGAGCCATCAGATTTGTGGATCTGAGTTGTACACTGGGGGGAAGTCAAAATTGTAGCAAATTACCTTCCAGAATTCAGAGAGAACTTCAGGCTATTTTGGAGTTTGGGTTGAGAAGTAATTAGCTTTGGCTTCCCTAATACAGTAGACTTTGTGCTGGCATTTCTGAGATGCTACACCACATTAAGTCCTCTGAGACTGATGCCAGAGTCACAGACTTTTTAACTAGCAGCCCAGTCTATGGAGATTTAGGGAAGGTGGGATTCATGAACAGGTGACCTACGGTGGGGGGGGGGGTCATGTTTGTCCTAAGTGGAGGTGATTTTTATCTTTTTTTATTGATTTTATAGAAAACAATGTCATACAATAATTCAGCATTCAGTACAATACATAACAGGATGCTAAATTGTATGGGGAGGGGGATCAACAAGGTGAGGGAGGGGAGCATATTCAAGATGAAAAACAATCCAAGAACTAGGGGGCACAGCTTGAAACTGGAGAGTGATCAACTCAGAGGTACTAAGAGAGGGCACTACTTCACTGAGAGGTTGGTGGGCCCTTGGAATGGGCTACCGGAGAGGGTGGTTGAGGCATCAGCAGTAGGGGTATTCAAGAGTGCATGGGATAACTATATGGGTTTAAGCAAGAGAGGAAGGAAGGGATAGATACCCTGATGGGAAAAAGGGGTCAGAAATCTGCAGGGGGTAGGACACATAAGTGGTGTGTAGGGTGGTAGCATCAGAGCTACCTAGAGGAAGGGAACAAGGACAGACTAGTTGGGCCAATGGGGTCCTTATTGTGTGTACATACTTGAGAAAAGGAGGGACAGGGGAGACGCGACTGAGACAAAAATAAGTATCTTCATGGGATAAATAGGGTGGTGGCAAGTAACATTTCCTCTCAAGTTCAGCTGCAAGGATAAAAGGGAACTCACACACTCACAAAGGGAGATTCAAAAGGGATGTCCGTAGAAAGAGTGGTGAACAACTGGAGCAAGCTGTCAGATTAAGTGGCACATGCCAGTTATCAGTGCCAGTGGCTCAGCAGGTTGCACACTCGCCTCTGAGACCAGAAGATCAGAAGGCTGTGGGTTCTAACCCCATGCCAGGCACTTGGGTTGAATCCCAATATTGACACTGCAGTGCAGCATGAGGGGCGTGCTGCACTCCTGAGGTACCATCTTCCAGATGAGACATTAAACCGAGGTCCCATCTGCCTGTTCTGGTGGTAGTTCAGGTGGATGTTAAAGATCCCATGGCACTTCTTCAAAACAGTAGGGGAATTTTTTATTTAAATCATAACAATAACATCACAAGAATATGTGCAATACAATCTATTTTCAAATACAATCAAAACAAAAAAACATAAAATTACATGTAATCAATCATGGGGAAATTAAAATTATATATATATTTTTTTTCTCCTTTCCCAAACACAACACCAATATAAAATAGCACAGGGTAATATGTCCCCCCCAAAAAATTCATAAAAAATCAAAACTATCCCAAAAGGAACCCCATCTAGACAAAGAAAATAAATCACGTTCTGCCAACATCAACTTTCCCACTTCAGATTCTATCATTATAATCAAAGTAAGTGGAGGAATAAACTGTTGTTGTAACAAAAGTCTACAACGACTAATCCACAACCAGTATAAAAAATAAACATGGAGAACTTGTAGAGTACCATACCGACCCCCGGTTGTTCAGTAGCAAAGAAGCCATAATACAGGCTAACCTTTAAGGGCAGAAAACTAAAATATTTTCCATAGTTCTTTAGAACATCCCAAAATTCTCTAGCATAAAAGCAATCAAAATACAGATGATCCATTGTTTCCAAAATAGCAATACATTTATCTCTCGGCAAAATCGCTTGCATGGATTTATGTTTTGATTACTGCGACATTAACCCTACCATGTATACCCAACCATAAAGTGTCCTACATCTGTTGTGGAATACGAGAATTAGTTAAATAACTAGCCAAATTTGAACTCACTGCTATGGGAAGGGATGTGAACGGAGTGTCGGAAAAAAGTTCTCAATATCAAGTATACAAAGCTTTCTATGGAGCTTCTTCACCACTGCCCAACATATATCCCAACATTTTATTTTATCAAACACTGATCTCCAGCTATCCAGCAATGGTGGGCGACGTTTATTAAAATGTAAAAAACGACCTTCCTTCCATTCACCCAAAACACCCTTCAATTGAGATGTCAGTGGTATAATCCATAATTTTGAAATATTTCGTACCACAGGGACCAAATTCATATATAAAAAATTGGTAAAAAAAACACAACTGGGTGAATCATCCTCAAACCTCCCTCTTTAATCTCCAAGTATAATGTATTTCTCTTGATAGGGTTTAAACGGCTGCCCCAAACTCCGCTTAAAAAACAACTCAACAAAGTTTCAATAATTTGGGTATATAATACACACTTATAAATAAAAACAGGAAGGAGATAGATTTAATCAAATAAATATGTTTCTTCTTTGACAATCTATGTCTATTCCATTGAGAAACTCTAATATTGCCATCCCGTAAAGCCTTCTTCCAATTATCCAAAGCTCCCTCCCTACCACCAAAATAAAGTCCCAAAATTCAAAGGTTCTTGTTCCACCAAAAGCCCGACCATAGACGGACTATTAGGGAACCCTGAAATATCAATACATTTCTGCTTTCTTCATTTATTTTAGCACCCATGATCCCTCCCAAAGACTTAAGCAAATCATAAGCCAACTCTATAGCCTTACTATCTGGTAAAACAAGACAAATATCATCCGCATAGGCAATCAGCTTCGGCAAGCAATAGGTGTTTGTAGTGATAGCCTTAATCAAAGGAGATTTACTAATAATCCGCAATAATGGATCTAAAGCCAAAACATACAATAAGGGGCTAAGTGGACATCCCTGCCTAACTCCCTTCAAAATACTATGGGGCTAACCTTTCCACCCATTTTCTAAAGGGACAACAGTAGCTAATGCATAGCATAGTTGCACCCAATTCACAAACTGAAGTGGCAAACCAAACGCTTTCATGCATGCCCATATATATTCATGTGACACTTCATCAAAGGCCTTAGATTGATCCAGGCTTACCAAAAAAAAAAAACAGACCTCCCCCTGGATCCATACCTAATGACATAACCTCTCTAAGAAAAATCAAGGCATCTGTCAACTTCCTCCCAGACACTGCACAAAATTGTTGTTCATTAATCAGAACAGGCATTACAAGAGACAATCTATTCCTTAAAAGCTTAGAGAATATCTTAAAGTCAACATTCAAAAGAGTTAAAGGCCTCCCATTTCGAATGTCTTTACGATCCCCCTTCTTAAAGAGAAAAAATAACAACCCTTCATACATCTGGGTAGGTAAAAGCATATCTGAAAGAAACGAATTATATAAAGCCAGTAACTCCATAGGCATAATCACCCACAATAACTTGTACAATTCCCCTGGTAATCCATCGGATCCCGGCGAGGTCCCCTTCTTTAAAGAAGCAATCACTGCACCCAACTCCATTTCAGTAAAAGCAGTTACCATACTAGACTGTAAAGCATAATCAACATGTGGAAGGTTTGCTGCCTCCAACAATTGAGAGGTAAAGCAAGAAACTGGGTGGGGAGTCCCAAATGTTTTCTCAACATGTGAATCCAAAAAATCCATTATACTTTCATTATCCAACAACAATACACCATCTTCCCTACACAAACCAGAAAACAGGCATCTGTTTGATCTTGACTGACATGCCAAAAAAGGATTCACCTGAGCTGTTTTCCCCTGAGTCCCAAAGGACTGCTCTTTAATTAAAGATGCCATTCGGTCATACTGAAACGGCAACATAGACATCTTTATCCGAGTAATATCTTGAGATAAATCCAATCCACATTCATATTGTCTAGATATTAGTAACTGCAAAGAACGACGGAGCATCAAATATCGTTCATGTTTTGATCTAGCCTCCAAACGACTATAGGTCTGGAAATAACCAACCAAACAGGTTTTAAAAGCTCCCCACCAACTCCCTCTATCTTCATATAAATCAGTAGTAGTAACCTGATCACTTACAATCATTTTTAAATCTGTAATAACCGAAACATCACTCAATAAAGACGTATTTAGTTTCCAAAATCCTGGACCTTTCTTCTGACCCTGAACGGAGTCTATCCTTACCCCAATCAATACATGGTCCAAAGTCTCCACCGGAACATAAATCAGGCTATCAATCCTTAAGGATTTTGGAACAAAAATAAAGTCAATACGGGAGGTCAATTTACCTTTAAAAAAAGTAGGTTTTACAGAAGCTCTCCCAACTTGATGTGAATCTTTCAAACCAGCCAAAGCAAGAATTGAAGTCAAACAAGATTTATCACAGTATTGTTTACCTATTGTCCCCTTCTGCGAAAAATTGATATTAAAATCCCCACCAAAAAACAAGAAACCTCTTCTATACAAAAAAGGCTGAATTTTATATAATAATTCAATCCTCAAGGATTTCAACTGTGGACCATAAACTGAGATTAAATGGCAAGTAATGCCGCATACCTTAACGTCTACCAGCAGCGCCCTGCCAGGTTCAATTTCAACCAACCGAAGAAGCGTAACATCTAAAGTAGTAAAACAAACACCCACCCCACTACAAGGATCTATACCAAAAGACCAATATGATACTCCCCACCGCCAAAGTCTGCTAGCATTATTAATCTCCAAAATAGTGTATAAACGAGTATCTTGTAAAAGATACACATCATAATTTAAAAAAGAAAGAATCCCAAATGTCGACTGGACGCTTAACATGGGATCTAATGCTATTAACATTTAAAGAAGTTACTGTAAATGGAAAAGGATCTTAAGGGGAGGGGTTTAGGCATTTTATTACTAGATCTAGTCACACATTTTATAGCATCAGATTGTCTCTGTTTAACTGAACTCCCAGGGGTACTCAGAGAAGAAGCCGTATTAGGCCTAGAGAAATCCTGATCCACAACAGGGAGCGCACTATCTGCTTGATCACCCCAGGTAGCCAGGATCGAATACCTATTCGCTAAGGTCAAGGGGGAGTTCGATATAATACTAGATCCACCACCAACGAAGGCAACAGATCATCTTGATAAACCTGTATTGCCTCCTCATCACCTACACTATCAAGTACCTTCAGAATTGGAGAACTACTAGGATCTATTCCCTGCTTTGCAGTAGTCCTAATAGGAGATCCTCGGGAGTTACAAAGGTGTAACTGTGACATCCCACAAGAATTTACACTAGGAGAGCCTCCTGCGACGGAGCCATAATAAATAAATCCTGGTCAGATCGAACTAGACCTTCTAACATTCGAAAGCCTCCGCCCTCCCTCTACCCCTACGTCTACCTCTAAGTACAGGACCAGGTTCCGTACTATCAGATACAACACTAGAATTTTGAGCCTGTGCCAAGAAATGTTCCTGATCAGAGGTATCATTAACATCAGAATGTTTCCAAGGACAGTCAGAAAACACATGATTCAGCTCATTACATAAACTGCATACCGGGGAAGCGGTACACTCTGTAATAGAATGGCCCAGCATCCCACAATGAAAACACCTAATCTGATCACATGCAGTATTTAAGTGGGATAAAGAACCACATTTAAAACAGCTCTTTGGTTGTCCAGCATAAAAAATAATACCCCTGTCCCTTCCCAAAAAGAAAGAGCTAGGCAAATGTTGTATTACTTCAGCATCATGAATTAGGCGAACTCGATAGTCCAACCCCCGGTCCAAAAACCATTCATATCCAAAATAGGTCTAGGTTTGTCTTGCACATAGCATTTCTTCTCCAGCCAAAACATAATATCGGAAATGTTCACACCTTCATTCCGGAAAATAATTGTAACCATCTTAACTGTAGGCTTGGTAATTGGAATAGCCTGAAAGTCTTTCCAATGTTCACTATCCTGTAAATCATAATACATCCTCCAGAATTTATCTAAGGACATCTCTGTACAGAAGCTAATATCATAATAAAAATCTCCTGGAGGATGAATCAGTGCATATACTTCAGTAGGAGAAAAAGCCATAGAATTAATTAACAAAACTTTCCCCACCCAAATACGGTCAGGAGCTACCAGTAACTGCCCCCTATACCTCAGTCGCACTAAGAATCTACGCTTTGCTGATTCCACTGGCTTCTTAAACAGGCCAGCAAAAGATTTCGTATTGTGACCCCCAGGGCTTAAAGAGCCCACTGTCTTGCATATTGTCTTACCACACACCGACTGCGGTAAACTAGATGCGGACACGGAATCCAATATAGGCGTGACTGATGTAGAAATTACTAAACCAGACGATGAAGGTGAAAAAGACCTCTGTAAATCATGGTCGCCAGTGGCATCTTGCGTATTCGAAAATTCACTAGCCTCACCTTGAGACTGCGCATTCGCAGTACCTGAAGTCTGGGACTCAGAATTAGGCGTGACAATCGGTGAAGCGAGCATCTCATTCTGTACCTGTAAATGCAAACTGGAAACCCCAGGTACAGGTATTGTGGGATCAGGAACCCACCTTTCCCCAGTCCATACCCAACCCGCCTGCTTTAGCGCCTCACCAGGAGTCCAAGGTGCCAAAAAACACGAATGTCAGGAGGATTCAAATGAAACAAATTCTTCTCCCAGAACAGAGTTCGTACCAATACCATTGCCAACCTGTTGACCAAAGCGTTTCCCTGCATCCAAAGCAGGGCTTACGGGAAAACGCTTTCTTTTACTTCGTTCGACTTCCAGCTTCTGCTGGCATGAATGAAAATCTTTTTCAGCCAAATTAATAAGGTCCAAAAGATGCAATTTTTTCCATTCGAGTTCATTTTTCAAAACTAATTCTGTCTCATCGTCCATATCCAAATCATGCTCCGTATTCTCCAACTCCAATTCAGGTACCGTACCAGAAGGGACGTCTAGAGACCGAATATTTTCAGCAAACTCATTCCCATTTCTTGAATAGGTCGGAGCCACGTACTCACAACCTTCCTCCTCCATCTCCACCAACCGACTGGTATCCTCCATCTCCTCAAACGGACGGACAGCGCCACCCGCGAAAACAGTAGGGGAATTTCCCTGATGTCCTGGACAGATTTCCCCCATTCACTTAAAATACCATCAACAGCTTAAAATCTAGTTCAATTTCAGTTGGCATCCATCTGTATCCCTCCTCCCCCGGGACAAGGCTGAAAATAGGCAAAAAATTGTTTAGTCCTCCTTCCCGGTCAAAAAAACTAAATAAATAAATCAGTGAACAGCTTTAAGCAGGGATGGGACAGGCATATGGGGTTAGTTAGAAAGAGGGGTCAAAAACAAAAGGGTGGGATCACCACCAGGGCCAGTGCAAAGTAGTTAGGCAGGGTGGGAAATGTTTTGTAAGACTTTTCTGCCGTCATTGTCTAGGCATCTATGTATAACGTGACTGGATGCAGGTACTCAAAGCATTAAGCAGGATTATTACTAATGCATGAACATTAGGTTACCTATTAGGAAGAGAGTAACTGTAACAAAAAATGTAAATGGCCAAACTGTCAAACGATAGCATTTTACCATTAAGGTGCAGGATTTTTTCCATTTATATATATACTTTGTAGATCTGAACAATCAATAAAAATGCTTAACTGTTAAAAAAAAAAAAAGAACTAAAAATAGTTCATGTGTACAAGGAGACCTGTTGACTCCAATGTAATGTACTCAGTAGCGACATTTCACCAGAATTATAGGGGCTGTAAAGTCCCATTTATGTAGAATCACAGCGGTTGCAAAACTCCCTACTCACCATATTCTGTATCAGTAAATGCTAGGGAAACTTTGCTTTGGGGGTTCCTATGGAATCAATGAAATCACAGGAGTCGTGACTGCAACCCCTGGCTACCCCTACACCCCTGAATGTACTGTGTAACTGTTAAAAAGTACAGGCTGTCCTAACAAGAGTTCGGTAGTGCATACACGTGTGGCGTTCAGTAAACCAGCACAAGCACATGCTCCTTGCTTCTCGGTACATTTTTATGACTGCTGGGCTGCCTGAAGTAACCTGAGTTGAGACTTCAACACTTGTTGCAAGTCTGCTACTTCAGTCATCCTGCTGCCATGTGCCAAGTGTGATCCAAATACATACAGATTTGCATCAGCTGACCGGGGTCCACTGCTTAAATAAGTTGAGAAGGGCAGGAGAGACAGCATGTGGCCCTCTACACCCAACCAGCCTACTTATTGGAAGCACAGCAGTGTCCAACTTTGCAGGGCTACACGATGTGCACTACAGCAGTCAGCAGAGTTATATGGCCAAGCTGGGTACATGCAGCTGTGCACAGCAATCTGATGCATGCACAGTTGTGCATGGCCAGTGATCACAGAGTGAGTGAGTTTATTTTAAGAATCAAAGCACTGGGAGGAGGCAGTGTCCTACACCACTCACCCCCAGTTTTACACTTGTACCATTTAAGCATTTCAGGCATGTACTTGGGCGGATCTCTTAATGTAGGTGTGCACAGAAGTTTAATAGTTAGGTACAGATATAAGGGTGTCAACGGACATCGAAGATCTTCAGATAGGCACTAATATGCACGATACAACATCTTGCTTACCTTAAGGCTGAAGAAGTGGATCCCTGCAGCAGAGGTCAGAGCCCACCAGGCTGCCTTTGGGATGCTGCTACAGTCACACAACCCAAGCCTTGGACTAAAGCTCCTCAGGACGGAGCATGCACTCAGGATCCGACAGCTCATTCTGTCTAGCAGGTCAGAACGTGACTGTGAATGGCCCCTCCAGTCTGTGAGCTACTTAATTCAAGCTCACTGGATCAGTTTGCCTTTCCTACCTCTAACAAGCATTCCAGGTTGACCATGACAGATCAGTCTGGCTTACTGGGCAACACGGATCAAAGGGATGGCAACTTCTTTTGAAGTTGGTGCTATCCCTGCCCAGCAAGCCAGAAACTTTGTCATAGTCAGCCAGGGTGCTGAGTGGTCTGGCACTGTCACACCCCTGCTACACTGCTCTGCGTTGGTAGACAGTGTCACACTCCTCAAAGGTACCTCGAGTATCAGTGTGTTCACTTCAAGCCAGCACAGCTAACACAAAAGGGGTGGGATAGGGAAAGGATTCAAGGGGAAACTGAGGGGATAGGTATGGGTAAAAAAACAGAAGAGGGGCTAGATCTTGGGAGCCCTAGGGCAGACTTGATGGACCTATGGTCTCCTTCTGCCATCACTTTCCTATGTCTCTGTGTTACCATCCTCGGCCCTTTCCTACTCTCGTTGGTCCCTGCTGCACATGTACCACCCCCTCAACATAGGATGGGCAGTATGAAGCCCATGACTATGTGAAACCCACATGTTGATGGCAGACTGTGGGTGGGATCCAGGGTGGTAAACTGGGTCAGAAACTAGCTGAGTAATAAGACACAGAGGATAGTGGTGAATGAAGTCCATTCAGAAGAGTGGAAGGTGACCAGTGGGGTCCCACAGGGATCAGTGCTGAGACCAGTCCTCTTTAACGTCTTCATAAGTGACCCAACATTGCAGAGGGACTAGAAGGGAAGCTATGTCTCTTTGCAGATGACATGAAGATCTGCAATAGGGTGACACTCCAAGAAGTGTGGAGAAAATGAGAAGTAACCTCAGCAGACTTGAGGAATGCTCATGGGTATGGCAGCTAAGATTCAATGCCAAAAAGGGCAAGATCATGCAGCTGGGGCACAGAAATGCAGGGGAAGATTACATGATGGAGGTAGAGGGACTGACAGCCACCAAACAATAAAAGGACCTGGGAGTAATCATATCTCATGGCCTAAAGGTTACCAAACAATGTGGGAATGCTGTGGGTAGAGCCAGTGTAATGCTGGGGTGCATAGGGAGTAGTATCTCCAGCAGAAGGAGGGAGGTGATGATGCCACTGTACAGAACATTTGTGAAACCTCATGTCGAGTGCTGTGTCCATTTCTGGAGGCCACATCTCTAGAAGGATGTAGAGTAGAAGTGATCCAGGGAAGAGCAACAGAAATGTTACAGGGGCTGCACCAGAACCCATATGAAGAGAGACTAGAGGAGTGCAATATGTATTCCTTGGAAGAGAGGAGAAAGAGGAAACATGATGGAAACTTTCAGATACCTCAAAGGTATAAACAAGGTGCAAGAAGGTAGCATTTTTCATAAATAAAGATGTGCAAGAACAAGGGGACATGATATGAGATTGAGAATAGAGGGGGGTTGACTGAGGGGTAAAGTGAGGAAATATGTTTTAACAGGGTGGTGGATGCATGGAACAGCCTATCTGTGGAGGCAAATACAGTAGGGGAATTTAATAATGCATGGGATAGACATAAGGGAACCCTAGTGACAGGAAAGAGGGTGTAAGCCGCAGATCAGTTAGGATCTGTGGTATCTAGTATAGACAGGGAAAATGGGCAGGCTAAGTGGGCCAAATGGTTCTTATCTGCCATCAAATTCTATGTTGCACTAGGCTGTCTTTCCACTCATCAGCACCTCCACCACTGTCTTTCTAAGTTGTACCATCCACTGAAAGGACCCCCACTTACTGTTACGTACTGTACTTTGTGTTTTATCACCCTCTCCACCTATCTAGTTCAGAATATTTTACTATCATGTTTCTAGCTTTCTGCAATGGGAATTTGCAATCGTCTCTCAGGTGCATGTTGCCCACACAGCTCATGATGAAACCTCCTTTCCATCCTATGGGTGACTACATGTTTAGTGGACCATCCTGAGACTCATATGATATGTATGGTTGACTGGACCCACTACTCATTTAGGATACTAAACAGTGTACACTGCTACATATACAGCGTGTATGTATCTCTCCTCTACAGGTTCCCATAAGTGGACATTTGAGAAAGTGTTGCGTTCAGGATGACTGTGGTGGTGTTTGTCAGATGTGGCATGTGTTTAGACTAGGAAACAAAACAGCAATAGGCACTAGTCATGGATCTCTTCAAATGAAAACAAACAATGCACTATTGATATAGTACGATAATTTGACAAACATTGCTCATGCTGATGCATTTATCAACAACTAACAAGTTGCTTGTTATGTCAACCATTTTATCACAATACCTGACTGACATTGAAGGACAAGAAAATGATAGGGGGTTTATAAGTGTTATTTACAGTGGATGTATGAAGCAGTGGGCAGTACAGTGCACTGCACAATCCCACTGGACAATCTGGATGAGGGTGTAGATGGTAGGCATGACACACACGGTAACTCTGAGATATTCATAATGGAGACAGTTGCCATCCACATGACTGCAGATGCAACACATGTTAACAATGTCAAGGCTGGACAACAACACCGCAAACAATTGTAAAACAATCAAAAATGGATACCATATCCTCTCAGGTCATGCAACTGTCCCTGCGGATACATCTCTGGCATATGAAAGTGCTGTGGCATGCCCATGTAATTGGATGACATTGTTGCAGACACAGTCATCCAATAATGTGACACACACGTCATCATATCCATCAGAGAAGGGTTGTATTCAGTGAGGTGCCATCCATTATGCATGCCATCACAGGCAGGTATGGTAAAACACAGATATATTTCTTGTTCGTAACATTTCGATGGCAATATTTAAATGAAATTCCTAAAACAGGATTAGAACATACATTACATGCAGTGTATCAGGGTAAAAGTTAATTTCTATAAATTACTCATGACAATCAGTGTTGGAATTATGGGGGGTACTTAGCCCCACAGAATTCTGCAGAAAGCCCTGGTAGATCAAGTTCATACATCACTGCCATTCAGTCTTGAGTTATAATGGGAAGATTGGAGTTGTGCCTTTATGGCCCAACCTAGCTCACAGTCAAAAAGATGATTAAGTGTAATTCCAACACTGACTGATGGAAATAACTTTGAAGGATCAAGTTAGTATACTCACTGGTGATGCTGTCCTCCACATGCATCCTTTTGGGCTTTGCAGAAGAAGAACCCATGGACTCAGGCTCCTGAGTTCTCTTCTTCTTCTGGCCCTGCTCTGTGATGGTCACTATTCCACCAAGAGCCTCCAGCACTTCGGGGTCCCTCCTCTGGAGGTCATTCCATTTATGTTTAATTTGTCACACAGTCTGGGAGATGACTCTCCTTCCCTCTGCATCCAGGGTGGCTTTAATGGAGGCCCACAATTGTTCTCTCTCCTTTAAAGGGAGTCTCTTTGGCCCATACAGTTCATCAGCATGACTGGTGACCTCTTTGACCAGTACTGCCTCCTCCTTATGAGAGAAAGGGAGTGCCATCTTTTGCCTTTTGCTGGCAGAGGAGGTGGTGGCCTGCTGCTTAGGGTTGTGCTACACCTCATAGCCCTTTGACTGCTGACCCACCCCCTGCTGCTGGCCCTAATCCTGCTGCCCCTCTGGTCCCCACCACGCAGCTGCTCAGATTTCTGCTCCTGCCTCCTGCCCAGTCCTCCTGCTGCTGTTGCTGCCATTCTTATTAATAATATTGACTGAAACAAAACCTAACACACTGTACCCTAAAGAAAAGAAAATATCCTCAGTATTCTCTCTAACTGATGAAAAATTAAACTTAAAAAAAAAACAAAAAACTTTGGGGCTTCTCTATTAGTTGACTGTCTCTCTCTCTCTCTCTCTCTGTCTCTCTGTCTCACATACATACACACACACTCTCGCTATGTCTCAAGTCTGTTGCTTTCAATCTCGTGCAACAGGAAGAACATGCTACTGCAATTTATGCTTGCTGAGCTGTGGATTTTTTATAATGCAGTTTGCAGAATGTTCAGCAGTTCACATTGGGATACTGTTTGCAAAGTGTCAATTTTGTTTTTTACTGCAGACACACATAATATGGAAACATGAAATGTGCAGAAAATGTCACCGTGAGTGTGGGTTTCTAGGGAGCATTACTCTACTTACCATGGAATGTGCAATAATCTGTGATGTGCAGAGTTAGCGTTCTGCCATAATGAGTATGGCGGCAGACACATTCACAGTTAATCTGCAAATTATTCTGCCTTTCTTGATAAACTGGGCAATCTGGACTGCAGAACTTTTTCTATGCAATTCAATATAAAAATACACAGTTCACAAAAATATT
Source organism: Neoceratodus forsteri (assembly GCA_016271365.2). Classification (NCBI taxonomy): domain Eukaryota; kingdom Metazoa; phylum Chordata; order Ceratodontiformes; family Ceratodontidae; genus Neoceratodus; species Neoceratodus forsteri. The sequence goes on along the minus strand of CM057458.1, from coordinate 1,061,446,406 downwards.
TTATTTATTTATTTATTTAAAGTCGATAACCTGGAAACGCACACTTAGCCAAGGCTCATTTCCATGTGTGACCCGAGGGATAGGGATACAGGAGGATTAAAACAATAGTTTACAGTTCAGTCACGTGATGATTAAAAATAACAGACAAGAGCAACATAATATAATAAATACTGTACAATGTACGCATAAACAAGATGAGGCAACAAAACAGTGTTTACTTTACAATATTTACAGGATAACTTATTTGAATCGTGGTGGTGGAGTAGCCAGCAGAGAGAAATTAACTGGGAAAGGGTGATTAGGTGTTGAGTGGGGAGGAGTGGTAGGAAAGGAATGAAGGAAGGCAATCACAGGGCAGGGAAGGGGAGGATTGAACTTTATTTGCCACTTTATTATGGCAGGGAATGAGGGGGAATCATGGAGTAGGGTGAGTTGCTGGTTCCAGAAGTGGGGGAGATGGGTGTAGAAGACTGAAGCTCCAGTGGAAAAGCATTGGTGGGTGATTGAGAAGGTGCATTGGTGGCTGGAGCTCAGTGAGTAGGGAGGAGCAGGGGCTGGTGAGAGGAGGGAAGGGAGATACAGTATAGCAGGAGAAGGTTGAACCAGCATTTGGCAATGAACATTAGGGAGTGAATGTATCTCCTGTGTGAGAGGGGAGGAAGATTCAGTGAGGAGAGTAAAGTACAGTGGTAATATACCATGGTTCTAAATCAGAATTCTGTGAAAGTTGCCAAAATGATCTCTGAACTGTCACTGAGGCAAAATTCTGACTTTAGTGGAAATTTCGTTGGCGGATATTTTTTTTCACACACCTCTAGTCAGCCATCTCATCTGCCTTCTTCATGGTGCTCAGAGTCCTATCCAGCAACCATATTCTCAACTCCCCCCTGGTACAATCTTTAAGAACTGTTCTATGAGGAACAAATCTTGTATGTGTTCCACAGTGCTAACCTTTGTACAATTTAACCATCGCTCTAACAGTTTGCCTAGTTGTACACACATTTCAGAATAGCCATCTTCTGGTGCCTTCCTTAAATCTTTAATTTTTTGTCTATAGGCCTCTGGAGTCAATTCAAAACATTTTAACAAGGCATTTGTCATGTTGTTATAATCCATACAGTCCTCTCTGTCCATTCTGGCAAAGGCTTCTAATGCCCTGCCCATAAGGAGTAGCAAAAAGTGAGTTGCCCAACGAGCCCTGTCCTTTTCAAATTACCCACAAATTCTCTCAAAAGATTTTAAAAAATCACCCACAAATTCTCTCAAAAGATTTTAAAAAATAAATGAGGAGTTCCAGTGATGCCACCCAGCTAATGGCTGCTTAGATTTGGAGCTCCAGCCCTCAATTTCTACAAACACTTCGAAATGTACCACAACTGCAGAGATTTGGAGCCCAAACCACACCAGGAGGTAATCACTTACCTGAGTGAAGCTGGGAAAGAATACATTTTCAATCTTACCATTAGATGCCAATGGATCTGCAGCCGACATGTCAGATGCGGCCCAATAAGAGATTTCCACCAGGTCCCAGGATACATCCAAAGATGCACCATGCAGCACTAAAAGGCAGAAAGACCAGAAATTAGATGTCATTGCTGCCAAATTAAAAGACTTCCAAGCTGAACTCATGGATTTTTTTTGAATCAATATCCACTTTTCACACAGACCTCAGCAGTTTGAAAGGCTGAGTAGCAGCCACCGAGCAGCAAACAGCAATGCAGGCAGACCACATGGCAGACATGGAAGCAGCTATGTTTTAAACTAGCAGAGACATAACTTGAACTTTTGTACAGGTAGGAAGATGCGAGAACAGAGTCTGTCAAAAGAATATATGAATATAGGGGATCCCCAAAGATTCTGAAGGTGCTGACATCTACACCTTAATGGATGCCTTCCTTCATACAGCCTTAACTTTAGATGTGGACTTTTCTTTCAATATTGAAAGGACCCACAGGACTTTGGGTCCCAAGCTCCAGATCTCTGAAGCTTGGTCATGCTCAATATGTGTCCACTTTCTCAATTATCACACCAAAGACTTGATTATGCAAAAGGTCTGGCAACAAATGCAAGTTTTCTATGGCACTACAGAAGTCTTCTTTGATAATGACTTTGTTCCACAGCAAATGTGTAGTCAATGGGAATTCCAATATAAGCTGCTATTTCCAACCCCCTGCCAACATAAATTAAAATTTAAAACACCATACCTGGCTAAACTAGTGATCCTAGTGATAGGGGAGGTACTGATGGCCACCAAACAGGAAAGAGACCTGGGAGTAATCAAATCTGATGATCTAAAGGTTACCAAACAATGTGAGAAGGTTGTGAGCAGAGCCAGTGGAATGCTGGTGTGCACAGGGAGAGGTATTTCCAGCAGAAAGAAGGAGATGGTAATGCCAGTGTATAGAACATTGATCAGACCTCATAATTTAGTTCTGTGTCCAGTTTTGGAGGCTGTCTCTCTGGAAGGACATAGAGTAGAAGCAGTTCAGAGAAGGGTGAAAAAATGGTTCAGGGGCTGCACCAAAAGTCATATTAGGGGAGACAGGAGAATCTCAGTATGCATTCCCTGGAGGAGAGTAGAGCTATGATAGAGACTTTCAAATACCTCAAGGGTGTAAATAAGGTACAAGAGGGTAGCATCTTTAAAAATAAAATGTTCATGAACCAGGGGCCATGATATGAAAATAGAGGGAGGTAGACTTAGGGGTACCATGAGAAAGTATATTTTCACAGAAAGAATGGTGGATCCATGGAACAGCCTCCTGGCAGATATTGTAGGGGCAAACACTGTAGGGGAATTCAAAAATTGATGGAACAGAATAAAGGAACTCTAGTGATAGGAAAGAGAGGGTAAGCTACAGATCATTCAGGATGTGTGGTATATGAAACAGGTAGAGAAAATGGGCAGATTAGGTGGGCCAAGTGGTCCTTATCTGCTGTCAAATTCTATGTTTTTGTCCAATACCCAGAAGGACTGTGTGCTTACCATATGGCAGCAGAAGCCACCCAGGACTTTGCATCCAGAGGTATCTCAGGCCAGTACAGAAAGTTTCAGTTTCAACACATTCTGATACACCAAACTTACTTATTTACTTATTTCAGTTTAGGATTAATACCTTTGAGTCCAGGACTTATTTTCAAAGGTTCCAGGTCATTGTTATACAAACATTACAAATATAACAGTGTGTACAGAGAACAGAAAACAGTTACACAGACATTCAAATACCAAAGAAATCTTATATATCCAACTAAAGGTTGAAGAGGATAGGGTAAATAGGGTTCAGCCTTGTAGTTCACTATTTAGTTGGTCAGTCTAGCCTAAGGGGGGTAGGGGGTCAGCCAGGGATGGCGTCCCCATACCCCACCACACAGCTCCCACCAGACCACAACAAGTCCAAAGCATGCCAAGGATACCTTAACAATATTGACCCAGCTTAAAGAAACAAAGTTTAAGACTACTACCACCTGAGATGCCAAGACTTTGCAATGCCTGAGACCTGAGTGGCTGCAGGGGAATGGGGGGGGGGTGGTTGTTTATGGTTTTGGGAGGATCAGATTTGTGTCTTGAGCAGCGTCCTATTAAACAGGCCTGCAATGCTACCAGCTGTCCCCCCTCTGTGCAACTCATCCTAACAAAATGCTTAATGGAGTTGAAACGCAACATTCCACTTGCATAGCCAAGCCTCTGCAGCCTGAGATATCAAAAAGACCAAGAGACAGCTAAAGGATGGGTGGTCCTGCAGCTCAGACAGCCCACACAGGGCCATGCTGGACATCGCAATCCCCCCTTCTACATTGTAACAACCACAACAGAGGTATCATTGTAAACGGCCTCATCTCTCATTCAAGCAGCCCTCCAGGTATATCCTGGGAAAAGTACATCCTGCTGAAGACCTTCCTATTGAGTGCAGTGGGATGGGAGGGTCAGAATTAATTGGTAAAAGTTTGGCTAATAAAACCCTCTGGCCTTTTTCATTCAGCTATGGTAATTATTTTTTTAATTACAATAGGGGTCTGTTACTGGCACAGTCAAGGCATGGCCTGGACCCCACATTGCCATTCTCTCCTCTCACAGGGAACCCCCCGAGACCCACCCTCTTAAGAACTCAGACATTATGGAAACTTTTTAATTCAGTTCAATTCAATTCAATTTATATGTTTACCAGGTAAGTACAGTAGATCAAAAGTCTGTTTACAGACATGACCCGGGTGTTTCATGAAACACAACTAATCCACTATTACGTATCAAATCATGCGTCATTTACAACAAAATCATACAGACAGAAGAATATATTAAAAAGCAGAAATAAGACGAATTTGTTAAATGTATAAATTAATATCACTGCACAAACAGTTAATAGCATTTGCATAAAGACATGAGTCATAAGTAGCTTAGAAATTTATTCCTAAAAATTTGTAGAGACAGGACTAATCTAATCTGTTTTGGAAACTCTTTCCATTTTTTAATATCATAGTAAGAAAAAGCTTTTTGTCCCATTGCTGTTTTACATAAAGGAGTTATCAGCAATGACTGGTCAGCTGATCTTAGGCCTTGGTTTGAATCATGCTTAGTTTGCAAGGTGGTAGTAGTCTTACGAACTTAAAGTAGTGTCTGTGTGTTTTGATTACAGACAGAAATTATAGAGGCTTTTTGAGACAACATAAGTTGGGTAAGTTGTGGGGAAACTTGTTGACATAGTGTCATTATTATTGGCTGTAGGGTAAATTGAGACCAGCCACAGTGGCCCACATTCAAGGACCTTAATAAAGAGCTGTGTCTTGCCCTGTAGTTTGGGGCCTGGGCAAGAATTATTTGGCCTGGGACCTTAGCAGGTTGGTTGTTGCTGGAGGGACTGAGTGAGTCACAGTTCTTTTTGCAGGTTGGTTTTGGATTGCTATATAAAGACTTACTCCTGCAGGTTGCTGCCTTAAAGCAGAGTCTGTGTGTTTTGCTTGCAGACAGAAATTGAAGAGACTTTTTGAGACAACATAATTGGGGTAAGCTGTGGGGAAACTTGTTTAAATAATATCTTTATTATTGTCTGTAGGGTAAATTGAGACCAGCCACAGTAGCCCACATTTAAGGGCCATAATAAAGAGCTGTGTCTTGCCCTGTAGTTTAGGGGCTGGGTGAGAATTGTTTGGCCTGGGGCCTTAGCTAGGCGATAATTGGAGGAGGGGCTGAGTGAGTCACATTTCTGATTGTAGGTTGGTTTTGGATTACTGTAGAAAGACTCACTCACAACAGCCAAACAGGGCTCTCCTCAAGTGAGCCAATCAGCCATTGCCTGATACATAAGGAAGTATCCGTCAAGTGGACCTCTGCCCAAAGGACTGCAGCACAAAGGACAACACTGGGGAATCTGCCAGGAGGGACTAAGCCAAGGGAGGCAGCCATACACACTGCCTCACAAACTGTGAGTAGGTATAAAGAGTAAGCAGCTGTCTACAGCCACATGGCATGAGATAGGAAAAAAAGGTGTAGCACCATATACAGGACTAAGCTACACTAGAGGTTCAAAATGTATGAAAACCTAGGGGCTGTTGAAACTCCCCATGTAGGGTAGGGTAGGGTAATAAAGGGAATTTAAAGGGGTGAAATAACAGAGAAAGCAGGTAGGATAGTGTGGTAGAGCGCAGGTGTAAGTGGGCAATCATAGAGCAACATACTTCATCAATTCTTTTTAAAGTTCCAGTTTTAATTAATTCTTCTTCAGTAGTTGTTTACATCAGGACAAATTCAGTACAACAGAATAATCTAGCAGCTTAATCTTCCATTTGGAGGAGCAAATATTCACTTCGCAACTCAACAGAGCACCTTCAATAACGTCCTGGAGTGTACCCCCAGACCCACAAGCTAATCTGATTACCAAACTCAATGTTCAGCTTTTATACACTGCAGGGGTCAGGTGACATCTTAACCCCACTCCTATACTTTATTTCAAACATTATCTCTTTATTTACAACATTTATATTTTATATGGTACAGTATGTCTAAACATTTTCTATTTGACATAACAACTCAATCTCATACATAGAAGTGAAATACAGTCTTTCTGTGAAATGTTTAATTCATTCTCTAATCCCAGAGAGCACCACCCCTTGTTAGTCAGTATAAAGGCAATCAGAAAATGGCCAGCTGACTCCTAAGGAAACTACTGCAGCAGAGAAAGAGTCCACTTGGGGCTCTGAAACACTGAAAGAAAAACAACAAAAGCCTTCGTTTTCAAGAGGTCCCAAATGCAGCACCAAACCTCTTTATTCTACCTTCGGAAGTTTTGTAGAGCTCAAAACATTATGTATTATTTAGTAAATTTCATTTTAGGGAAAACCCAAAGGTAAAATGCCTTTGCGATAGTGCGAAATGCTCAAATGGCTAATTGTACCGGCACTCGCAGTATCGCACTATCGAGAAGGAACTCAGCGGCATATCATTAAGAACAAACGCTGCATTTCAGCAAAACTCTTTATAAAAAGGGGATAACAGGGTCAAATTAAGGACCCAGCAAGTTCTTTCATTTATTTAATAGTCTGATAAGTGCAACAGGTATTTACAGGCTTAAAAAGCCATACTAGGACATTATAAAGCAGTGCTCTGTATTTACAAAACTGAGTGCTTTCTTAAGAGAATATACCCAGGCTATGAGTAGGCATTTTATCGAGGTAAGCAGAAGAGAACCAGTAGATTCACACTATTAATTATGAACTTCAAAAGACACAGCCAAGTCCTCGAAAGCACAGCAAGGACAATTAGGGCTAAAACAGAATTAGCAGTGTCTTGCAATACGGAGGGCTAATTCCTCACAAAAGAGAAACCCTCACTACTAAACATACAAGCAGACACCCTGTGCTATTGGAAACAGCTCCATACATACTTTTAATACAGGACAAAACGGGAGATTCTGTTCATTACTGACTAGCCTACTATACCTAAGCAGATCCATTTCCCCAACGGCTAACATATCAGCCCATCAGTATCTATAGCATTTAAAGCCTCACAGTATTTTATTTATTTCCTTCCCATATCATTTTCTATTTCTTTAAATTACTTTAGAAATGCAACACCTAAAGCACTCATTTCTTTTCTAAGTGCTAACTTCCTATTTTTATAATGTGGGGATTTATTCTAAGTTATGGCAAACCATTAAGAAATGCCATTCTATGTTTGATTTACACAATACGATGCTTATTTAAACATTTCCAAAGTATCAGATGATAACACAAAAGCATTTCTGGATCTGTTTAACCTTTTGTACCCATAACTCTTTCACTCATTATTTTAAATTTTTTAAACACTAGGATATAAGGTTAAAACAAGCTTAAGGCTCAGCTACTAGGTTCCCTTATTTTATTATTTCAGTGGATGCCCCTAGATAGTGGCTGCCTTTTAACTAAACAAACTTGATCACATCCAGTCACCCAAAGACGTACATCAGGCTGAACTATACAGCCTGACTGTGCGACGATGCGCACTATCACAGCACCTTTAGGGCAGTAGACAGCCAGACCTTCAGATATCCAGCATTTTTACAAATATAATTTCAGGGCCCTCAACCCTTCACAGGGGCACCCTGTGACAGATAGGATGAAGGAAGTGATGCAGTGCAGTGGCTATGGGGTGACAGTCTCCAGGAGACTTTCTGGAGGCTGCATTGATGCCCTATCTCTATGCACCTCTCTAGAGCTGAGGGAGGAGGTTGCTAGACTTAAGGATGAGTTGGCATGGATTTAGAGGACCTTCTTCCCACCCAGGGACCACCTAGTCCACCTCCACTACCTCTGAGGTTGCCCAGAAGGAGGAGCACCTGGACAACAGTAGAAGTGGGGAGGGTTAGGGTGGTGAAGGCACATCCCACACCCAAATCCAATGCAGAACTCCTATGCCACACTGGCAGAGCAGGAACATCCCACAAAGGCACCTGAAGTAGTGACTGAGGTGGATGTGGGGGTTCTCCATAGTGGAGACCCCAAGGGGGATGATAGAGGACCCCAGAGGGGGAGGAAGTGAATCCTGGTAGGGGACTCCATATTGAGAGGGATAGAATTGTGGACAGATAAGGATGGGAGAGGGAGGTTTGGTGCCTTACCAGTACCATGGCTTGCAGGGATGGAAAGATGATCCAAAGGATCACTGGGGCAGCAGGAAGGGAGGGAGAGCTAGATGTCCTTGTATATCTGGGGACTAAAGACCTCACTAGGGATGAGCCAGCAATAGTTCAGGAGGAGTTCAGAGACCTGGGGAGGGGCCTTAGGCAGGTGGAATGATCTGTGACCTTTTCAGAAGTGCTACCTGCCTACGACAAGTGGGAGGACAGGATTCTCCACACCAGAAACTTCAACGCATGGTTGAAAGAATGGTACAGAGAGGAGGGTTTCTGCATCATTGAGGACTGGGGCCCCACCTGGAGGGATAAGAGGCTGTTTAGGGAAATGGCCTGCATCTGTCCAGGAGGGGAACCATGGCCCTTAGTGAACAGTTTAAATGTTACACTGGCCAGCATTTAAACAAGCCAAAGAGGGAGGCAGAAAGACAAAGGGAAAAATAAACTGTCCCCCGCCCACAGGCAAATGAGGTTAGCAAGGATGAATCCCCCAAAAGAACCATATAACAAAGGAATCCATGGGATAGAAGGCAAGAATGATAATGAGATAGTGGAGGAAACAAAGGGGGACAAATGGGAAACAGTGGGGTTGGTGGGGTGGGGTGGCATCACAATCTGGAGAGCCATGTGTGCAAACGTTCAAAGTCTAGGCAACAAGATTGCAGACCTAGAGGCCACCATGGCAGAAGCAGACCTGGATATGGTTGTAATTATTGAGTCCTGGTGCAATGAAAACCAGGCTTGGGATGTAGCCATATCAGGGCATACTCTGCTTAGAAAAGACAGGGTAGATAAAAAGGGAAGGAGTGGCTCTTTATGTTAGGGACAGAATAAAAGCCATGCAAATACAGGGATAGCAGGGAGGAGCTGAGGTACTGTGGGTTGCCCTAGAAATATGTAAGGGGGCCACTATTCACATAAGAGTGATCTACAGACCTCCAGCACAGGGGGGAGAGGTGGATAAGTACATGATGGAATCCATCCAAAGGATGGCATATGAGGGGGAGGTGTTGCTGGTGGGGGACTTCAATCTACCAGATGTGAACTGGAGCCTACCAGCTGCAGCAACAGTCAGATGTAGGGACATCCTGGACTCTCTGCAAGGGGCGTTCATCAAGCAGCTAGTAAGGTAGCCCACTCATGGAGGGAGCAATACTGGACCTGGTACTGACAAATGGGAACATTGTTGCTGACATCATGGTGGGTGACAAGGATTGAGTAACTCTTTAAGTGATATTAACTACACTGTAACTACTGTATAATTACTCTGTAACTACTATGCAGTTACATATAACCATTGTGTAGTTGTTAACTAGTTTCACATTTGTGTGTTGTATACTTAACCAAACTGCATGAAGTAATAGTTACATATGCAACTACTACTGTCTCCCTTTCGGCACAAATCAATTATTTCTGACAAGTGTAACTACACATTACATAACTGTTCCAAAGTGTAACAGAAAATCTGTAGTGCACCGGCCTGCCAGTGCAGTGGTTGGATTTCCACTTGCAATGCTGGCAACCCGGGTTTGGGAACCGACCTGGGTTTTTAGAGGGCTGGCCGGGGGAGAAGGATCGAGCGTCCATGGACTTCTCTCCTTCTGGTGGTATGTGCTTGGTGCAAAGCAACACCCGGCAGAGCTGGGCATGTTGCATAGCACTGGCGCCTAACATAGAAATATAGACTTTGACAGCAGATAAGGACCGCTTGGCCCACCTAGTCTACCCATTTCACTACCTACAGGATAAGCTGCAGATCTTAGTTAACCAACAGCCTAGTTCTTCCTACCCCCACAAACATTGCCTTATGTCTGTCCCATGTATTCTTGAATTCTTCCACAGTTTTAGACCCCACAACCTCCTCAGGAAGGCTGTTCCATGTGTCCACCACCCTCTCTGTGAAAAAAAATACTTCCTCGCATTGCCCCTGAACCGCCCCCCTCTATCTTCAAATTGTGTCCCCTTGTTTTTGCACATCTCTTTTTCTGAATGATACTACCCTCTTGGACTTTGTTGATTCCACTGAGGTACTTAAAAGTTTCTATCATGCCCCCCCCCTTTCCTCAAGGGTATACATATTAAGCTTCTTTAGTCTCTCCTCGTATGGCTTCTCTTGCAGACCCTGCACCATTTTAGTTGCTCTTCTCTGGACTGCCTCTATCCTGTCTATGTCCTTGCACAGATGGGGTCTCCAGAATTGGATACAGTACTCCAGATGGAGTCTCACCAACTGTCTTTACAGAGGGATAACAACTTCCTGTTTTCTGAGAATGATGCCTCTCCCTATACATTCTCCCCTCATTGTGTAATCTTCCCCTGGGTTTTTGTTTCCCAGGTGCATTATTTTGCACTTATTTGCATTGAATCCAAGCTGCCATACTTCTGACCATTCCTCCAACCTTGCCAAGTCCCTTCTCATCCTTTCCATGCCTCCTTGTGTATCAACCCTGTTGCAGATCTTTGTGCCATCTGCAAAGAGGCATACTTTTCCTTCCAGTCCCTCTGCAATGTCACTTATAAAGACATTAAAAAGGACTGGACCCAGTACTGAACCCTGTGGTACCCAACTAGTAACCCCTCTTTCTTCAGAGTGGTCTCCATTTACAATTACCTTCTGTGTCCTGTTGTTCAGCCAATGTTTTACCCAGGCTACCACCCTGGGACCCACTCCAAGGCTGGTTAATTTGACTATTAATATTTTGTGTGGGACTGTGTCAAATGCCTTGCTAAAGTCTAGGTAGGCCATGTCCACAGCCCCTCCCTGGTCTACTACTTTGGTCACCCAGTCAAAGAAATCAATTAGATTCATGTAACGTGACCTTCCCACTGTGAACCCATGCTGCCTTGGGTCCTGTGCCCCACTGGCCTCCATGTACTCAACAGTTCTTTCCTTCAGAAGTGATCCCATCACTTTCCCTACCACAAAGGTCAAACTGACAGGTCTGTAGTTTCCTGCCTCTGTCTTGGTCCCACTCTCATGAAGGGGAATCACATCCGCCTTCCTCCAGTCCTCAGGTAGCACACCATCCTCCCATGATTTGTTAAAAAGGCTAGTCAATGGTTTCACTAGTTCTCCCCTTAATTATTTTAGAATTCTGGGGTGAATTCCATCAGGCCCCATTGCTTTGTCCACCTTCAGTTTTAGGAGTTCTTTCAGAATCCTTTCTTCTGTGAAAGGACTGGTATCGACACCTCTATCCGGAGTGCTTCTGTTACTTGGATTAGGCACTTCCCCCTCCTCCTCTTTTGTGAATACTGAGCAGAAATATTCATTCAGTATCCCTGCTTTTTCATTGTCCCTCTCTGCCCACTCATCTTCCATTATATTCAGCCTCACTGTCCCTCCCTTTGTCTTTCTACGCTCCCTGATGTACCTATAAAAGGTTTTATCCCCCTTCTTAATCGAGTTGGCTATCTTTGCCTCAGTTTGGGCCTTTCCTATTCTGACTTTCTTCCCTGCTTCCTTCTGCCTTAACTGGTACAGCTCTCTGTCCTTCTCCTTCTGTGTTTTCTTATACTTCCTGAATGCTATCTTTTTCTCCCTGACCTTCCCCACCACCTCTTTTGAGAACCATAGTGGCTTTTTCTTTCATTTTGATTTGTTTATTTGCTTCACACAAAGGCTACCCACTTCTAGATCTGAGATCCTCTCACTGTCCCTATTTGAGAGTATGAGGTCTAAGATTGCTCCCTCATGAGTGGGTTCCAAAACTAGCTGTCTGAGGCATGCCACCTGTAGGGCATCAAGAAAGGCCCTGCTCTTGGATGTGGCTGCAGCAATGTGCTACAGTTAACATCTGGCATATTCAGGTCTCCCATCAACAATATCTTCCCTTTCTCTGCCATCCCAAGAATGCCTTCTATCATATCCAAGTCCATTCCTTCCCCCTGACATGGGGGTCTGTATACAACCCCTGTGCGGATTGTGGTGCCATTTCCAGTCTCTGAGGTGACCCACAGTGCCTCCTCTCCTCCCTGTTTACTATTTTGTTCAGTTGCTTTTATCCCTTCTCTTATATGAAGAGTTACTTCTCCCCCTCTTCTCCCCTCCCTGTCTCTCCTGTAGGTTGTGTACCCTGGTATGTTTACATCCCAGTCATGGTTCTTTGTATACCATGTTTCTGTGACTGCTATGATATCCAGGCATCCCTCTTCCATCAAGGCCACCAGTTCAGGGAGCTTGTTGCCCCAACTACGAGCATTGGTACTCATTACCCTCCATTTCCTGATGGCCTTACTCCTTTTTGCCCAATCCCTATCCTTATTGCCTTTGTCACTTTCTCCATTTACCTCTGCCCTTTTTCCTATTGACATCTCTATTTTTGTGTTTACCTCACTTACTATCCTGACTTTTTTGAGGGTGGCTAGGATTTCCCTGTTCCTTTCCAGTGCCTCCCCCCTTGGCTAGTATAAATGCTTGCCAATGAAGCATTTAAACCTATCATTTATTTATTGAAATAGTTTCACCAGGAAAGGCACACTGAGCAACAAGATGCTTGTGTCCCGGTGCGACCTGGGTGGAGGGGGTACGAGGGGGTTGGATAACATGCAGGTTATCAACTGAGCAAATAACAGAGGCAAATAGCAGCATATGGATACAATTGCATTAAACTACAAGCAACAATGCATGGAGTACATTGGATATTGTATGGAACATATAGCAATTACCTGACATATAGCAGCAATACAAGGGAAAATTTAGCACACAGTAATATGCAGGTTAAAGCAACAGGAAGCATAGAACACATGATGGTGCAGGACAAAAAGGCACAGGACAAAAGTGCATGGGTTGGGGCTATATGCCAGCATTTATAGCAAAGCTAAGGCCACTGGTCGGGCAGTGGAGAGGGGAGCAATTGGCACATGGCCGAATCAGGTACAGGAGCAATTAGTGGTGAGGAAGTTAGCTAGGGCGGTAGAAAGAGAGTAGGCAGAGGAGGAATGCCGAATTTGAAGTTGGAGATCATTCCATAGCTTGGGTAACCGGTGTGAGAAGGCAGCTTGCCCAGCAGTAGTCTTCCGTCTAGGGATTGATAGTTGGCGGTAGTCGCAGAATCTAAGATAATGGGCGGGGAAGGGGGCAGCTGAGAGCATGAAGGAGAGGTAGGAAGGGATGGTGCCAAGCCATAGGTTAGATACATATTTAGCACAGTCTGTAATGCGGCAGTTTCTGAGGGACGGTAGTGGCAGGGAACGGTAGAGGTCACAGTGGTGGTTAAGGGGTGAGGCATCGAGAGCAAAGCAGCAGAAAGCATTAAAAACTGTGTCCAGCTTAGATACGGTGGACTTAGGGGCTGCACCATAAACAATGTCACAGTAATCAAAGGAGGGGAGTATCATCTTCTGGACCAGTTCACGTCGGACGGGGAGGAGAGAGGCTACTGCGGTTCCTATAAAGTGCACCGAGCATAGGGCATAGTTTTTTTGAAATAGCATTGATGTGGTCTGCGAAGGAAAGATGGCAGTCGAGCCATACCTCCAAGTAGTGGAATGAGGAGACATCTTTGAGTTTTTGACCATCCAGGGTGTGGAAATAGGGAAGGGATGGGAGTCTCGACAGGTGTTGTCATGTGCCAAAAGTCATCATGACAGCTTTTTTTACATTTAGGGAGAGCTGGTGAGAGCTGAACCATTGCTGTACTTTGTTGAAGTCGGCTTGGAGTTTAGTTTGTTCGGAGCCTGAAGATAAGAGTACAGTGTCATCTGCATATGCGTGGATTGAGGTAGTAGAGCAGCTGAGCGGTAAGTCATTTAGGAATATAGAGAACAGTATGGGTCCCAGCACTGACCCCTGGGGGACACTGGTAGTTAAGGGAAGGGGGGAGGAGATAGCATTTGCGACTCTAATGGACTGGGTTCTGCCAGAGAGGTAAGATCTGAACCAGTTGGTGGCAGCAACAGAGAGGCCTGATTCAGTGAGACAAAAGAGCAATATGGGTGGGAGACAGTGTCAAAGGCTTTCACAAGGTCGACGAAGACAGCTGAGGTGATCAGCCCACTGTCCATACCAGTCTGGATGGAGTCAGTAAGCCTTATCAGGGAGGATGCAGTGGAGTGTCCCTTTCTGAAACCTGACTGGTAGGGTGTGAAGAAATTAGAGTTGGTGAGGAAGGAAGGAAGTTGGGTGAGCACAAGGTGCTCTTGTAGTTTTGCTAGTACTGGGAGGAGGGAAATAGGGTGGTAGTTGGAGGGGGAGGTGGGGGTACCTCTTTTTGGGAGGAGGATGACAGTGGTGTGCTTCCATGCTTGGGGGATGGCAACAGTGGCAAAGGATTGGTTTAAGAGTTGGGCAAGTGGAGTTGCTATGGCGGTGGTGGAGAGGTGGAGGAGTTTAGGGTCCAAGCCATCTGGGGATTTGCCTTTTGAAGGGTTGAGAGAAAGTAGTGCATCTAGGGCATCCGCTGCAGAGATGTAATTGAAGGAAAAGGAGCGAGGCCTAGTCAGGTTCGTTACGTCTGTAGAGGGTGCGATAGGTGCAGGGTTTGGCAGGGCAGAGAGGAGAGTGACAGCACAAGTGGAGAAATATATGTTGAACTCAATAGTGACTGTTGTTGGCTCAGCGAGAATGGAGTTGTTAATATTTAGAATTGGAGTGGTATTGTCAGCTGGTGGGGTGAAAAGGGAGTGAATGACCTTCCAGAATTTTGAGGGGTTATTTAGGTTGGACTGTAGGGAGCTGCTGAAGTATTCTGCTTTAGCTAGGTGAGAGGCTCTGGTACACTTGTTTCGGAGCATGCAGCATGTAGAGAGATGTTGTGGGAGGCGTGAGGATTTATGCATTTTCCAGGCTTTGTCAAGGGTGGTTTGACATGCAATCGGTTCTTGGGTGATCCACAGCAGGTGGTTGCCTCATACATCGCAGTGGGGCATGCTTGTCCCAGATGCTAAGGAAAATGTCTTTAAAGTGGAGGAGGACATTGTCAATGGAGTCCATAATAGGGAAGGGGGCCCAGTTTGCTAATGCAAGGTCGTCCAACACCGGGGTGAGATTGAGGGATTTGAAGGAGTGTTGGACTATCTCGCTGGCTCTCAGACTACCTGCGCTTCTCTGAGGGGCTGGTGGCTTCACACCTGGACTGCGCGTGGCAATCTGGCAGGTCAGGTTAGTCGGAGAACCACGGCTGTGGCTCTCAGACTACCTGTGCATCTGTGAGGGGCTGGTGGCTTCACTCCTGGAATGCGGGTGGCAGTCTGGCAGGTTGGGTTCATCAGAGAACCACGGTTGTGGCTCTCAGACTACCTGCACTTCTGTGAGGGGCTGGTGGCTTCACACCTGGACTGTGGGTGGCAGCCTAGCAGGTCGGGTTCATCAGAGAACCACGGCTGTGGCACTCAGACTACCTGTGCTTCTGTGAGGGGCTGGTGGCTTCACACCTGGACTGCGGGTGGCAGTCTGGCAGGTCGGGTTCATCAGAGAACCATGGCTGTGGCTCTCAGACTACCTGCGCTTCTGTGAGGGGCTGGTGGCTTCACACCTGGACTGCGGGTGGCAGTCTGGCAGGTCAGATTTGTCAGAGAACCATGGCTGTGGCTCTCAGACTACCACCTAGGATCCTAGTTCCCCTCCTGGACAGATGCAGACCATCATGCCAGCATAGGCCTGCATCACTCCAGGTGGACCCCAAGTCCCCAATGAAGCCAAATCTCTGAGCCCTGCACCAGTTTTCCAACCACTGATTGGATCCCATGGTGTGGAGAACCCTAGCCTCACCTACGTCATGAACAGGCAGCACCCCCAAGAAGGTTACCATGTGTGCTACTTGTCTAAGACCCCTCCCCAACTCTACAAACTCTTCCTGTACTGCTCTGATCCCTTTCATAGCCAGGTCATTTGTCCCTAGGTGGACAATGACATCCAGCTCCCTCCCCTGTGCAGCTGCTCCGGTGATCCTGAGGATTCGCTCCCTGTCACTCCAAGCCATGATGCCCTGCAGGCACCTTACCTCCCTCTCCCCTTTCTCCCCCAGTTCCACCTTCCTAACAATGGAGTTCCCACCAGGGGTTGTTTCCTTCCCTTGTGGGGCCCCATGCCACCATCCTGTGGGTCTCCTTTGTGGAGGTTCCCAGCATCCTCCTTGGTCTCCACTGTGGGTGCCTCCATAGAGGAACCACACTTTGCCAGAACGGCATATGAATCATGGAGAGGTACAGCTGGAGGGATGCACCTCTGTTCCATCACCCTTACCTTCCCTGACCCACTGTGGTCAATCCACTCCTGTTTCTTGGCAGCCTCTGAGGCAACGGCAGTGGATCTGGTTGTCCCTGGATGGGAGAGGAGGTCCCACAAATCCTGGCCAACTCAGCCTGGAGATGAGCAACCTCCTCCTTAAGCCCAGAGAGATGCCTGCAGATGGGACAACATCGCATCCTCCAGAATGTCTCCCGGAAGACTGCTGCTCCACAGCCACTGCACTTCACCACTCCCATCATGTCTTATTTCTGGCCCCTTCACTGTTGTTTGGAATCCTTATTCTTTCCTCTTTTTTTTCTCCCTACTTACTTACTGCCTCTGTGCCCTTTAAGCTCCTGATCTTCTTGTTCTGAGAAAAGAATATCCTATATTTCTCAGTAGTCTCCTTACTTGTTCAGAGGCAGACCTCCAGCAGCTGGGGGGGATGGAGAGCTACTCTTGTCCTTCTAGGATGGTGAATCTTTGGTGGCTCTGTGATCACTCACTTCCTGTTTCCAAACAGGAAGTTCCTGTTGTCAATCAAATCCTGTGCCTATTAAAGTAGAACTGGCTTTGGGAGGTGGAGGCATACCTCTCAAGTGTCCCGGATTGTCCATAAAGTCCCAATTTCGAGCTGATTGTTCTGCCATCCTGCACCCCCATGCCATTGTCCCGAAAACGCCAACTCCATGCCGACTCCTCTCAGCCACGCAGTCTAAGCCAACTACTGTTCTCCGGGTAACTAAACTGTGCTGCACAGAGCAAGAGCACTGATGTCACCGCTTGTTCAAGCAATCATGCTATGCTGCTCGGTCCATTCCTATTTTGGCACCTCCACCCCTGCAACCTAAACTTTTGATTCCCTCCTCAGGTCCTCGATCTCTGGATAAAGCAGCCTCTCCGGTGCTCTTGGAAGTTGGAACTCATTCAGCCGAGGAGAGTTCCAGAGCACTGGAGAGAAAATTTGGATTGAAGCTGCTGTTTTTGACCGCCTGATGGAGGGAGGGAGAGAGAGAGAGAGAGAGAGAGCGTGCTCAGTCAACTGCTGCCATGCTGCGCCACCGAGTCCAATGCTGCCGCCTGATGATCTTTGCTCCCCAGCTTCCTGAGAGCTCTCCCCTTACTTTTACTAGTAAGTAAAAGTAGCTGTAAATACATTTTATTTTTTTTACTCTCCGTGACAGTCACTGATCACCAACCCCAGACTCCGGAGCACTCTCATCAGCTGTAACAATCAACCAGCCTGCCTGCCAGCCTGTGACCCATCACCAAACTAATCATGCACTTTGCAGCAGCTGCCAGCCAGCAAGAGCAGAACACCAACGTAGAGAAAGCAGTCTTTTTTTTTTTTAGGTATGTTCAAAATAATTAATGCAGTGTCCAGTGTGTTTCAAGTTTCATGGGTCTGTCTCTCCCAACCCCAAGTTTCATGCTACTGGTCATGATGACTGTGGCTGGTGGTGTGTGTGGAAAATGATAATGTTTTTGACCTTAATCTTTGTTTTAAATAATAGCTATGAGATCAATAAGATGTGTTGGTTTTTATAATGATTGTCTGTGTTTTGCATTTCATAAATACTTAGTGTTGCTGTGTTACTTTGAAGTCTGGTTGAATAGTAACACCTTGAAAAATAGCTGCCATCTCCACCAGAAATGGGGGTTTGACTTCACTTCACTCTGATTTTATTGTGTTAGTATTTTCTTCCAGGATCAGGCTGCTTGCTTGTAGGAATATGCCAGTCACTAATGCCAAAGAAATGGAAAAAAATAATACTTATCATACCAAATAGTTTATTGATACTATTAATGAATGATTTTATATATTGGATTTGTAATAAAAAAGTGGTGTCCCTGCTTGTTAGTCTGGATAATATTAAATGGAAACTGAATGTAATGTTTGGAAACACTAAAATTGGGGGTGTGACTATGCAAAGTGTATGCTAATGAGGTATCCCTGATTTTCGTTGGTTGTCCCTGATTTTCTGGGGGTCTGTCCCTGATTTGGTCATCCGGAGTTGAGAGGTATGGGTGGAGGGAAGGAGGGTAATATAATCCCAGTAGAGAAGTCCAGTCACACAGCAACTCCTTCCTCCTGGTGTTCTCTGCCAAGTCTCTGGCAGAAGCTATCTAGGGCAGTGTTTAAATCTGGCTGCAACCTGGCTTCCTTCTAGCTAAGCCACTCCCCCTACTTAATAGATCTCTCTACACTTAGTCAAATTGCACAGATAACAATACCCTTCGGCCACCTGAGATTTACACCTAGATAACTGCTCAGATAACAGTTCACTTCAGCCAACTCAGGCAAACACACTAACTTTTTTTTTTTACTCTAAATTGAAGGTCCCAGTAGTAGAGTTCTACTTCTTTAATCCCAGTAGAGAAGTCCAGTCACACAGCAACTCCTTCCTCCTGGTATTCTCTGCCAAGTCTCTGCCTTAGACTTAGGGGTTGGGCAGATGCAGGCCATCATTGCATGTCCTTGCCCCTGCTTACAGGGGAGAAAAAAACTCTACCACAGCCATCTCAGTGAAGCCCTGCCCCTGAGCTTCAATTAGCCTCCCAGCCGGCTCTCCCAAACAGGATCAGTATTAGTGGCTCCGATTGGGAAGAGTCGTGCCATGACCCCAGGGTAAGCCAGGGGTGCTAGGGACAGTGCCGGCATAATAGGAGGTGGGAGGACTGGGATCCTTGACCAGGGCAGATGTCAACAGCTCAGAGGCAGCAAAAAGCACATTAACAAAAAAGAAAATCTGTTGTGCAGCTACCACTGAATGTCTTCTGGCATTATATAATTTGTTCTTAATAGCTATTGCAAATTGTAACAGGAAATCTATCTTGTAACTACTATCTTACTAATTTTGCATGATTACATTTGTTCTTACGAGTCTAACTACATATGAATGTAGGTCTTGTGCACTGTTTCAGCAATCTATGTCTATGTGACATCTATTTAAAATGTAATCACACAGAAAAACTTCAAAGTGTAATCAGAATGGTAACTAAAATATGATTACAATGTAACTTCTGTGTGCTACACTTAAATGCACTGACTGGCAACTCTTTAGATGATGTTCCATGTCTGTATTCCAGTTTTTCATGAACTTACAGGTTAATAAATATGTAGTCTAATACAGTGAATTGATATATAACTGTACACATAAATATTTTATTTGCATAATTACTAACTGGCATCAAAACAATATTGTGGCTAAGAAATAATGGTATCATTTTCACAGTTAATGTCTAGGTAACATGTATTTGCAAGCACACACACTTTTTTTATTTATTTAAATATTTGATGACTGGGAAAGGCATACTGAGCCAGGGCTCGTTGCCAGGTGTGACCCGGGGGAGGGGTAGAAGGAGATACAGGTTTAAGTAAGACAGAACATCACAAGAGTTGAATTAACAATATAGACAAACTAAACAAAATATATACAATGTGTACCAAGAATACAAATATGTACAATAAGTACAAAGCAAGGGGTGGGACCGGTAGAGACCAGGGGCCCTGATGGGTCTGGGGAAAAGGAGTGGCCACCACAGACAGGTGGGGGTCCAGCAGTGTAGGGTGAAAAGGAGGAGGATGTGGAGGCTGAAATCCCAGTAGAGAGAGTAAGGGAGGCCCTCAGGTCCCATTCAAATGGAGAAAGCACCTGGGCTAGATGAGATACATCCCAGGGTGCTGAGGGAACTGGCGGATGTCCTGGCAGTCCCTCTAGCGGAGCTTTTCAACATCTCTGTGAGGACTGGGTGGGTGTCCCAAGACTGGTGGGTGGCCATGTCATACTGATCCACAAAGAGGGATCAAGAGAGGAGGTAGGAATTTACAGGCCCATTAGCCTGACATTGGTGTTCAGCAAGGTGATGGAGGATATTGTCAAGGAAAGGCTAGGGGGGTTACTGTAGCAAACTGGGTACTTGGATGATAGTCAGCATTTCTTTGTCATGGGAAGATCATGCCAGACAAGTTTTGTTGAGTTCTATGACTGGGTGATGAGGGCCCTGGACCACGGTAGGCCAGTGGACATCCTCTTTCTGGACTTTAGCAAGATGTTTGATTCGGTACCCCACAGTGGCCTGCTGGCTAAGCTGAAGGAAATGGGGTAGGGAGATGGTTGTTAAGATGGATAGGAAATTGGCTCTCTGAGCATACTCAGAAGGTGGTGGTTGGAGGGTTAGCCTCATTCCCAAGGTGGGTTACTAGTGGGGTTCCCCAGGGGTCAGTGCTGGGACCACTCCTGTTCAACACCTATATCTCAGACATCAGGAGGGGGATCAGGAGTGAGATTAGTCTCTTTGCAGATGACTCAAAGCTGGGTGCAGTGGTGGATGGGGAGGAGGGGAGGGTGGCCTTGCAGGAGTACCTGGAGTCTCTGGAAAGGTGGGCTGGAAAATGGAAACTAAAATTCAATGCGGGGAAGTGCAAGCTTCTGCTCCTGGGAGTCAGAAATCCAGGCCAGGGGTATACCCTGGGAGGAGACATGATTCAAGTCATGGAGGGTGAGAAGGACATGGGGGGTAGTGGTAGGTGTCAAAATGAACAACTCAGAGACCTGTAGGAGGGCAGCAGCAAGGGCAAATAGGATCCTGGGATGCATCGCGAGGGGGATTACCTCCAGAAAGGCGGAAGTGATCCATCCACTGTACAACTGCTTGGTTAGGCCACATCATGAGTACTGTGTATAGTTTTGAAAACCACATTTAAAGAGGGACATTACACTCCTAGAGAGGGTCCAAAGGAGGGCAACCAATATGATCTGGGGCCTGGGGGAGAGGACCTATGAGGAGAGGCTCAAGGAGCTTGACATGTACACCCTGGAGGAAAGAAGGGACGGGGGACATGATAGAGGTCTTTAAGTACATGAAAGGGATCAATAAAGGAGGCCCAGTCAGGGTGATCCAAAGGAAGGAGGGTGGGGCAACAAGAGGTCATGGGTGTAAGCTGGATGGGGGCAGGCTCAGAGGGGAGAGGAGGAGATGCTATTTCACTGAAAGGATGGTGGAGCCATGGAATGCACTGCTGAGGGAGCTGGTAGAGGTGGAGACTGTGGATGGGTTTAAGAGGGGATGGGACAGGTACAGGGGGAGGGTAAATCTGACCAGGCCCAATACAGGTGGAACGTCTGGAACTGGGGACAGTATAACCCAAGGGTGAGTGGGGACACCAAACTCTGCCCTCAGTGCGGGTGCTGAAAATCGAGCAGACTTGAGAGACCGTTAGGTCTATTCTGCTGGCATTTTAGTATGTTAGTATGTAAGTACCAGTATGTATACACAATATATAAAATAAGTACCAAAATTCAGAATAGCACTGTGTTCAGCATCTGTTATATATTCAATGAGGAGACACAGAAAAACTGCATACACAAGAGTATCAAGAACTATGCTCGACATGAACGGCACCAACATGATTAGTTTGTGATTCTAGAGTACAGATGATGACTCCTCGTGGGAGATACAATAGATACAATCGGTCCTAGGGAATGTAGTGGGAGCAGGTTGGGTAGGGAAGGAGGTGGAGTGACGTTTTGACAGAGAGATGAGAGAGGAGTTACGCAGGAGAGGCGGCTGAGAGTTCCATAGGTAGGGGACACGAGCGTGGAAGGTGGATTTGCCTGTATTAGAAGAGGGAGTATGGAGCGAAATGCAGCGAGGGTCCCTGGAGCGCAGGGGTGGGGTATGATGAAGCTGGGGCAGGAGAGAGGTGGGAAGAGATATAGGAGGGGAGCAGTTTGAACCAATACTTGGAAATAAAGGATAGGGAGTGAATAAAATGTCTATGAGTGAGTGGGAGGAGGTTTAAGGAGGACAGAAGGGAGCAGTGGTGAGTTCAGTAAGGAGAGTTTGAAGCAAAGTGACAGAACACGTAATACATTTAGCAAATGTCAGTAACGTAGCTGTGATGTAAGTTCTCATTCAGTAATCAGTCCCTCATGAACTTACTGCTTACTAAACATGCAATCTAATATTGGACCCTATTCACATAGGCGGCAGGAAATATGTCAAATGTGCATACCCAGGCTTGGTAATCAACAGCAGCCATCCAGTCAGAGGGACTGCCCACCAGCAGACAGGATTCTGCACTCTGTGTGGAGTGGGGAATAGTGGGATATGGCTGGTCCTCCCAGTACTGCTGTTTTCCAGTAAGGGGACCTACTGGTCTGCCCGTATTCACTGCTGTACCCCCAGTCCTTATAGTATAGTCAGAGGGCTGGAATAGCTTGGTGTGAAGGATGGTGCCATGGCCACCACCCCATTCAGCCAGTGGGAAGGGCATGTAAAGGCTATGGAAGGGTCCTGCCTGTGTATCCAGTGCCACCCACCATCACTGTACCCAGCAGAGGGGGGATAAATCATGGCAGGTAGCTATGCCTCACTCCCAGCCACCAACCTGTGCAGCAGCAGGACAGGAGTGTGGGTGCAGAAGAGGTATGGGTCAATGCCACAGAAGCAGCAACTTTCTTAGTAACTACAGCACTGTTAAAAGCCAATACATAATTATGTAAATGATTGATTTTTATTGTATAAGTAAACAATGTAGTTGTAGAGCAATTAACAATTTTAGATTGCATGTTTATTAAGCAGTACGTTCATGAGGGAATGATTTCTGGAGAACATACATCAGAACTATAGCACTGATGTTTGATCAATGTAAGCATATAGCAGTTACACCCACCTTCTTGCACTTGATTTTAGGTGTCAGTTTCTGCCTACTTACTTTGCAAATACATGATAATTAGGCATTAACTGTGAAAACAATGCCACTGAAGCAGCACATTCCTTAGTAACTAGAGCACTGTTACACCCTTTCTTCATACACTTTGTGTCAGTTTCTGCGTACTTACTTTGCAAATACATGATAATTAGGCATTAACTGTGGAAACAATGCTGCTGAAGTAGCACATTCCTTACACTCTTTCTTCTTACACTTGAAGTGTCAGATTCTGCATACTTACTTTGCAAATATATATTAGTTAGGCATTAACTGTGGAAACAATGCCACAGGAGCAACACATGCCTTAGTAACCACAGCACTGTAACGCCCTTCTTCTTACACTTTAAGTGTCAGTTTCTGTGTGCTTACTTTGCAGATACATGTTAGTTAATCATCAGCTGTGGAAACAATGTCACAGAAGCAGCACATTCCTTAGTAAATACAGCACTGTTACAAACCAATAAGTAATTATGTAAATTAATAATTTTTATTGTGTACCAATTAACAATATTAGACTGCATGTTAATTTTTATTTTTGTGGGTCACACAGTATAAAAGTAGTGTCTCTGGCATTCAAACCCAGTTGTCCAGGTTTGCAGGTCAGTGTTCTTAACCACTGCACTATACTGCAATAAGTTCATGAGGGAATAATTTCTGAAGGATAGCATACATTGGTAACAAGTGTCACTAACTACACTGTAACTATTGTATAACTACACTGTAACTGCACTACTATGTAGTTGTTAACTGGTTTCACAATATGTGTTGTGTACTTACACAGTTTTAACTGTGCTGCTTCTGTCGCATTGGCCCACACCTCTTCTGCACCCACACTCCTGTGCTGCTGCTGCTGCCCAGGTGGGAGGTTGGGGGTGGCTCATGGCTACATGCTATACTTTATGTCCAATCTGCTGTGTGGAGTGATGGTGGGCTGTGCTGGATACACAGGCAGGGGCCCTTTCTTAGCCATTGCATGCCCTTCCTATTGGTTGAATAGGGTGGTGTCCATGGCACTATCTTTCACGCCAACCTGTGCTGGCCCTCTGACTACACCATGACAGCTGGGGTACAGCAGTGAACACGGGCAGACCGGTAGGTCGCCTTACTGGAAAACAGCAGTACTGGGTGGACCAGCCCTATCCCACAATTTTCCAATCCACACTGTAGGGTCCTGTTTGCTGATGGGCAGTTCAACTGATTGGATGGCTGCTGTTGATTGCCAGGCCTTGGTATGCACATTCAACTCATTCCCTGCTGCCTATGTGAATAGTGTTCACCATTAGATTGCATGTTTAGTAAGCAGTAAGTTCCTGAGGGACTGATTTCTGAATGAGAAATTACATCACAACTACAGTACTGACATTTGATAAATGTAAGTATGCACACTTGCAAATACATGTTACTTAGGCATTAACTGTGAGAACAGTGCCAATTTTTCTTAGCCACAATATTGTTACAATGTCAGTTAGTAATTATGCAGACTGAGTATTTTTGTGTACAGTGATATATTAATTAACAGTATTAGACTGCACGTTTATTAACCTGTAAGTCCATGAAAAACTGGAATACAAACATTGATCATCTTCTGAAGAGTTGCCAGTCAGTGCATTTAAGTGTAGCAGACTGAAGTTACATTTTAATCATATTTTAGTTACCATTCTGATTACACTTTTATGTTTTCTGTGTGATTACCTTTTAATTAAATGTCAGATAGACATAGATTATTGAAACAGTGCACAAGACCTGCATTCATATGTAGTTACACTTGTAAGAACAAATTGAATAATGCCAAAATTAGTAAGATAGTAATTACACAATAGATTTGTTGTTACAATTTGCAATAACTATTACATAGACTTTGACAGCAGATAAGGACCGCTTGGCCCATCTAGTCTGCCCATTTCCCCTACCTACAGGATAGGCTGCAGATCCTACTTAACCAACAGCCTATTTCTTCCTACCCCCCACAAGAATTGCCTTATGTCTGTCCCATGCATTCCTGAATTCTCCCACAGTTTTAGACCCCACAACCTCCTCAGGAAGGCTGTTCCATGCATCCACTACCCTCTCTGTGAAATAATACTTCCTCACATTGCCCCTGAACTGCCCCCCATCTTTAAATTGTGTCCCCTTGTTCTTGCAAGTCTCTTTTTCTGAAAGATGTTACCCTCTTGGACTTTGTTGATTCCACTGAGGTACTTAAAAATTTCTGTCATGCCTCCCCTCTCCCTTCTTTCCTCAAGGGTATATATATTAAGCTCGTTTAGTCTCTCCTCATACGGCTTCTCTTGCAGACCCTGCACCATTTTTAGTTGCCCTCCTCTGGACTGCCTCTATCCTGTCTATGTCCTTGCGGAGATGGGGTCTCCAGAACTGGACGCAGTACTCCAGATGAGGTCTCACCAACTGTCTGTACAGAGGGATAACAACTTCCTGTTTTCTATTGCTGATGCTTCTCCCTATGCATCCCAGTATACCCCCAGCCCTCCCTACTGCCTTCTCACATTGCTTGCTAACCTTAAGGTCATCTGATATGATTACCCCCAGGTCCCTTTTCTTTTTTGTTGTTACTACCTCCCCCCATTGTGTATTCTTCCCCTGGGTTCCTGTTTCCCAGGTGTATTATTTTGCACTTCTTTGCATTGAATCTTAGCTGCCATACTTTTGACCATTCCTCCAACCTTGCCAAGTCCCTTTTCATCCTTTCCATGCCTCCCTGTGTATCAACCCTGTTGCAGATCTTTGTGTCATCTGCAAAGAGGCATACTTTTCCTTCCAGTCCCTCCACAATGTCACTTATGAAGACATTAAAAAGGACTGGACCCAATACTGAACCCTGTGGTACCCCACTAGTAACCCCTCTTTCTTCAGAGTGGTCTCCATTTACAATTACCTTCTGTGTCCTGTTGTTCAGCCAATGTTTTACCCAGGCTACCACCCTGGGACCCACTCCCAGGCTGGTTAATTTGACTATTAATCTTTTGTGTAGGACTGTGTCAAATGCCTTGCTAAAGTCTAGGTAGGCCATGTCCACAGCCCCTCCCTGGTCTACTACTTTGGTCACCCAGTCAAAGAAATCTATTAGATTCGTCTGACATGACCTTCCTGCTGTGAACCCATGCTGCCTTAGGTCCTGTGCCCCACTGGCCTCTAGGTACTCAACCATTCTTTCCTTCAGAAGTGACTCCATCACTTTCCCTACCATAGAGGTCAAACTGACAGGTCTGTAGTTTCCTGCCTGTCTTGGTCCCACTTTTGTGAAGGGGAATCACATTTGCCTTCCTCCAGTCCTCAGGTACCACACCATCCTCCCATGATTTATTAAAAAGAGTAGCCAGTGGTTTCACTAGTTCCCCCCTTAATTCTTTTAGAATTCTGGGGTGAATTCCATCAGGCCCCGTTGCTTTGTCCACCTTCACTTTTAGGAGTTCTTGCAGAACCCTTTCTTCTGTGAAAGGACTGGGATCGACCCCCCTATCAAGAGTGCTTCTGTTAATTGGATTAGGCACTTCCCCCTCCTCTTTTGTGAATACTAAGCAGAAATATTCGTTCAGTATCCCTGCTTTTTCACTGTCCCCCTCTGCCCACCCACTGTTCATTCTATTCAGCCTCACTATCTCCCCCTTTGTCTTTCTACGCTCGCTGATGTACCTATAAAAGGTTTTATTACATGTGTAGTTGCTCTTGTAAGAACAAATTACATAATGCCAGAACAGATACAGTGGTAGTTGCACAACAGATTTTCTGTTACACTGCACAACAGCTATTAAATGTGTATTTACACTTGTCAGAATGAGTTATTTTGTGCCAAAAGGGAGGCAGTAGTAGTTGCACGTGTAACTATTACTTCATGCAAATTTTGTAAGTACACAACATACAAATGTGAAACTAGTTTACTGCAGTTACAATGTTATACAGTAGTTACAGTGTAGTTAATGACACTTAAAATAAAGTGTTACCAAGGACTGGGCCAGAGCCAAGTTGCACTAAGATGAGGGTTCTAGACTTCAGGAGGGTCAATTTCAGAAAATTGGGAGAATACCTTATGGATGCCATGGCAGGGATAGAGGATCTGGGGGGAATCGAGGAACTATGGGCAAAAATAAAGGGGGGCACTGAAAAAGAAACACATCTCTGTGTCAGGCTGGCTAACAAGGGCAAGAGAAAAAGGAGACTGCTATGGTTCTGTAAAGATGTAACCGAAAAAGTAAGAGAAAAAAATGAAAAACTAGCATTTAGAAAGTACCAAAAGACACAGAAGGAGGAGGATAGTGGAAACAAAGGGAGGCAGGGAAGGCAGTTAGACATGCAAAGGCACAAATAGAGAAGAATACTGCTCAATCAGGAAAAGAAAGGGATAAAACTTTCTTTTGATATATAAGTGAGAAGAGGAAGACCAGATGGGGAATAATAAGGATAAAAGGGGAAGAAGGGGTTTGTGAGGAGAAGGACCAAAAGAAGGTAGACATATTGAACAAATACATTTGTTCAGTATTTACAGAAGAAGGGGTAGGTGATGGGCCAAAGATAAGGGACAAGGGCATAAATGGTAGAAAGGTGGACACCAGTTCTTTTACAGAGGAGAACGTCCTCAAGGTATCAGAGCAATTAAAGTAGACAAGGCAATGCGACTTAATGGGCTGCACCCCAAGATACTGAGGGAGCTCAAAGAGGTGCTGGCTGCACCTTTGACAACTCTATTCAATGTATTAGAAACAGGGGAGGTTCTGAAGGACTGGAGGAGGGGAGATGTGGTCCCACTTCACAAAAGTGGGAACAGGAGGAGGCAGGAAATGACAGACCTGTCAGCCTGACTTCAGTAGCAGGCAAAGTAATGGAAACACTACTGAAGGAAAGGATAGTGGAATACCTTGTAGCCAGTGGATTACAGGATCCAAGGCAATGTGGTTTCACAGAGGGGAGGTCTTGCCAGACAAACCTAATCGAGTTCTTTGATTGGGTGACCAGGCTAGTGAATCAGGGAGGAGTGGTACTTATGGCCTACCTGGATTTCAGTAAGGTCTTTGACACCGTTTCACATAAAAGACTGGTAAACAAGTTGGCCTGTGTGGCAGTCTGTCAAAAAGATACAAACTGGGTAAGAAGTTAGAAACATAGAAATATAGAAGTTGACAGCAGATAAGGACCACAAGGCCCATCCAGTCTGCCCTTTCTACCTTATGAATGTGCCATCGGCCTTTGCTCTTTCAATGGCCTATCTATTCATACTCATCTGTATTGCTCCCTTATGCCTATCCCATGCCTGTTTGAAGCCTTGCACTGTATTCATATCCACCACTTCATGAGGTAGGCCATTCCATGCATCCACCATCCTTTCAGTGAAAAATAACTTCCTCACATTACCCCTTAATCGTCCTCCCTCTAATCTCATGCTGTGTTCTCTTGTCCTGCTATTTTTCTTATATTGAAACATGTTAGACACTTTCACCTTGTTAATGCCCTTAAGGAGTTTGAATGTTTCAATCATATCACCTCTCTCCCTCCTTTAATCTAGGGTATACATATTGAGCTCTGTTAATCTGTCCTCACATGTTTTCTGATGCAGTCCCTGCACCATTTTGGTTGCCCTTCTCTGGACTGCTTCAATTTGGTTAATGTCCTTGTGAAGGTATGGCCTCCAGTACTGCACACAGTACTCCAGATGGGGCCTAACCAGTGTCTTGTAAAGAGGGATTGTAACCTCCCTTTTATGATTTGTGATACACCTACTAATACACCCCGATATCCCCCTAACCTTACCTATCGCTTTAGTGGTCTGCTTGGATGATTTCAAGTCATATGTGATGATGATGCCCAAGTCTCTTTCTTCCCTTGTGACTGCCGGCAACTCCCCTCCCAGCCTACAGGTGGCTTCAGGGATTCTCTTCCCTATGTGCATGATCTTGCACTTCTTTGTGTTAAACCCCAGTTGCCACCCTTCTGACCATTTTGCCAGTTTATCCAGATCTCTTCTCATTCTGCCCACCCCATCTGGATCATCTACTCTGTTGCAGATCTTGGTGTTATCTGCAAACAGACAAACCTTACCCTCCAGTCCATCTGCAATGTCACTGATGAAGATATTGAAGAGGACTGGCCCCAGGACTGATCCCTGGGGTACCCCACTTGTGACTTGCATCTCTTCTGACTGTATACCGTTTACCACCACTCTCTATTTTCTGCCCGTCAACCAGTTTGCCACCCAGTTGACCAACTTCTGACCCACCCTGAGCCAACCCAGCTTATTAATCAATCTTCTATGTGGAACAGTATCGAAAGCTTTGCTGAAGTCAAGGTAGGTGACATTAACTGCTCACCCTTGGTCCACCACTCTGGTTACCTAGTCAAAGAAATCTATGAGATTAGTTTGACAGGACCTTCCTGTTGTAAACCCATGCTGTCTTGGATCCCATGCTCCTATGGATTCCAGGTGTTGCACTATCCTTTCCTTAAGGAGTGCCTCCATAATCTTGGCCACTACTGAGGTAAGACTGACTGTTCTGTAGTTCCCTGTCTCCTCCGTGTTACCACTTTTGTGGAGTGGGATCACATGAGCCCTTCTCCAGTCTTCTGGGACCTCTCCTGTGCTCAGAGACTCACTAAACAGTTCTGATAATGGCTCTGCTAGTTCCACCCTTAACTTGTTTAGTACCCTGGGATGTATGCCATCAGATTCCATTGCCTTGTCCACCCTGAGCTTATTGTGCTCTTGTAGGACCCTTTCTTCCTTATATTTCCTGAAGGCCAGCCTTTTGGATCTGACCTTTTCTACTACTGTTTTGAGAGCCAAAGTGGTTTCCTTCTTCTTTTGCACTTCCTTTTCTCTCTAACACAATGGGATGTTACTTCAAGTATTGCATCCTTAATGCTTGTCCACTTTGCCTGTACCCCCTGACCTGTATTTCTTTTTGCCAGGGCTAGCTCTGTCTGGAAGGTGGCACATATAGTGCCTATCCATAAGGGGGGATCAAGGGAGGTGGCAGGGAACCACAGGCTCGTCAGCCTGACATCGGTGGTGGGCAAGGTGATGGAGGGCATTGTCAAGGAGAGAATGGGGGGGGACCTGGAAAAGTTGAGTTTCCTGGATAATAGACAACATGGATTCGTCCCGAGGAAATTGTGTCAGACAAACCTTGTGGAGTTCTATGACTGGGTGATGAGTGCCTTGGACCTGGGTAGACCAGTGGACATCCTCTTTCTTGACTTCAGCAAGGCATTTGACTCTGTTCCTCACGGGGTCCTGTTGGATAATCTGGGAGAAATGGGGGTGGGGAACCAGATGATCAGATGGATAGGCAACTGGCTCCAGAACCGGATCCAGAGGGTCATTGTTGGTGGGATAGTCTCATCCTCAAGGAGGGTCATTAGTGGAGTCCCTCAGGGATCGGTCCTTGGGCCCCTCCTGTTCAACGCCTACATCTCTGACATAAGGCAGGGCATCAGGATTGAGATAAGTCTCTTTGCAAATGACTCAAAACTGGGGGCGGTGGTGGATGGGGAGGAGGGGAGGGTGGCCCTACAGGGGGACCTGGAGGATCTGGAAAGGTGGTCTAGAAAGTGGAAGCTGAGATTCAGTGCAGGGAAATGCAAGGTACTGCACCTGGGGGCCAGAAACCTGGGCCAAGTGTACACTCTGGAGGGGGGAAATGCTACAAGTTTCAATGGCAGACAGGAACCTGGGGGTGGTGGTGGGTGTCAAGATGAACAATTCGGAGACTGATAGGAGGGCAGCGACAAAGGCCAACAGGATGCTTGGATGCATCGCTAGAGGGCTCACCTCCAGAAGGAGGGAAGTGATACTCCCACTGTATAACTGCTTGGTGAGGCCGCACCTCGAGTACTGCGTACAGTTTTGGAGGTCACATTTAAAGAGGGACATTGAACTCCTGGAGGGGGTCCAGAGGAGGGCAACCAAAATTATTTGGGGCTTGGGGGATAGGACCTATGAGGAGAGGCTTGAAGAGCTAGATATGTACACATTGGAAGAGAGAAGGGACCGGGGGGACATGACAGAGGTCTTCAGGTACATGAAGGGGATAAATAGGGGAGGAGCAGTCAGGGTGCTCTGAAGAAAGAAGGGGGCAACTAGAGGGCATGTGTGGAAGCTGGAGGGGGGGGAGATTCACAGGAGAAAGGAGGAGGTGCTACTTCACTGAGAGGGTGGCGGAGCCATGGAATGCGCTGTCCAGGGGGCTGGTGGAGGCAGAAACGGTGGAGGGGTTCAAGAGGGGGTGGGAGAGGTACAGGGGAAGGGTTCTTGAAGCAAAAACCAGTGCAGCGAGAATATCTGGGACTGGGAAGGAAGAAGCCAGAGAGGTTAAGGGGGGCAGCAAGGTCAACTCCCAGGTTGGGGGCTGACCAAACGAGCAGACAAGAAAGACCGTTAGGCCTATTCTGCTGGCATTTTAAGTATGTTAGTATATTAGTAACTTATCAAAGTCAGCTCCTCTGAAGTCCCATATTTTTGCCTTGGAATGGGATGATTTTGTTCTAGTAGCCAAATTGCACCATACCATGTGATGGTCACTGGCCCCCAGGTGACCTTCTACCTGGAGATCTGTGATCCTTTCCCTGTTAGTCAGTACTAGATCTAGGATAGCCCTGTCTCTTGTGGGTTGTTGTACCAGTTGTTTGAGGCCCTCCCTCTGCAGAGAATCCACCATGTGTCTAGTTGTGGCAGATGTTCCTGCTGGTACTGACCAATCTATATCTGGCATGTTAAAGTCTCCCATTATCAGAACCTCCCCTTTAGCTGTCATGTTTTGTATATCTTCTAATAGTAATGTGTCTGTGTCCTCCCCCTGGTCTGGAGGCCTCTAGACAACCCCAGTTCATATGGCTTCCCATTTCCTGTTTCCAGGGTGACCCACAGTTCTTCTGGCTCCTTATATGTGTTCTGAATTTCTGTAGCTTTGATATTTTCATTGACATAAGGGGCCACTCTGCCCCTCCCCCTTTTTGCACCTCAGTCTCTTCTGAATAGTACATAGCTGGGTACTGAAGTCTCCCAAGTGTGGTTACTGGTAAACTATGTCTCACTAGTGACTACTATGTCCAGTTTAGCCTCTGTCATTATTTCCTGCAGGTCTGGGATCTTGTTTCCCAGACTGCAAGCATTTGAGTACATGACTTTCCATTGGCCAGATTTTGGTGTGTTAGTTATTGGGTGTGGTCTGGCATTTCCCCTGTGTGTCATATGGGGAGCCAGACCTTTTTCCTTACCTGGTGATGCAAATAAACTACAGATATGCTGAACTCCTGTTTGATCACTAGCTGAGGGGGGAGGGGGTGTTCTTCCCATTCGACATATCGGGTGCTGCATCCCTCTCCCCATTTGCTAGTTTAAATATTCTGCAAAGATGTTAAACTTGTCCCCCAATGCACTGACTCCCTTCTTAGTCAGATGCAGTCCTTCAAATTTAAAGAATTTTCACTCCCCAAACTGTTGCCAGTTGCCTACAAATTTGTGTCCTTTTTCCTGATACCAGCCCTTGAGCAACATGTTTAGCTCCCCTATCTCCCCATCTCTGACCTTCTGTCCATCTGCCCCCCCCCCCAGACTAGCAGTATGTCAGAGAAGGAGATGCTGGATGAAATGGATGATAGTTTGTCACCCAGCCTGGTCAGGTGTTCCTTGGTTTCCACAACTGACTGGCTGGTGAGATCATTAGTCCCTATGTGTACCAGGACGTCAATGTTTTCTCCTGCTTCCTATATAATTTTAGCGATGCTGTCAGCGTTTCTCCATGCTGATGTACCTGTGAGACATCTGACCATTACCCCTGGCTGGAGATAGGTATCAACTCTCTGAATCATGGAGTTTCCTATGATCAGAAGAGTTTTGGATTTCCTTTTTGCTTTTTTTGTTTTGGTTCCTGTTTTGGGCGAGTTTTGTTGTGCTAGTTCCTGTACTGCAGTGTGCTGTTCTTCAGTGTCCTCTGCCCCTTTGTTTGATTTCAGAGAGAGAGGCAGATACCTGTTTGTAGTTTTGATATGGTTTGTGGAGGTGATATGTTGGATTTCACTGAGTGATGGGACACCCGATTTGCCCCTCCTAACCACCTGCCAACTTCCCTGACCAACTACCCTCTGCGGTCAAGGTGCTTCTGTTGGATGTTGGGGAAATGACAGGTGGTTCCTATAATGTATTTTCTCCTGAATAAGCAATTTGAGGTGCACCATCTCTGCCTCTGCTGCCTAGAGCTGAGCCCTTAGACCTAAATCCTATATAACTGCCCTTTTGAAAAGTGTCCTGCAGTACCTGCAGTTAATAATATCCATTCCAGATAAGCTGCTGGATTTATAACCCAGTCAGAGTAATTAGAAGGAGGAAAATGAAAGCAAAAGTTTGATTTTGTGTTTTGTTTGTTTGTTTTTGTATAACTTGTTATAACAAGTTAAATTACTTGTGCCCCTGTGAATTAGGTCACTGAGTGGATACCCCTCTGATCCATTCCTTCCTGCTTTGCTACGAGAAATGTCATGACTGTGCTACCATATAAAAGGAGTGTAGTGTGGGATGGTTGGGGATAGGGGTGGGTGGCTGGGTCCTTATCTGCCAAAAAAGAAGAACCACGGACAAAAGAAACAAGGTGGTAAGAGCAGAAACAATCAGCCAACAACAAATGCAGTAGCCTTGAAAGCTTATCCTAATGATAGATAAAACTGTAAAACCTATAAAGCACCACCGGTAATAATTTCACAGAATACATACCCTATAAGAAACACTTTGCTACAGAGAAAAATAAAGCAGTAACAGAAGATATACTGTGCAAAAGACAATTTGAATCAGAAGATTACAGCAGTAATCTGTAAGCACACACCTGTGGGCACAACCTGTAAGAATGCAGCAGAAGGTATACCCAGCAACAACAATTTGAATCAGAGAAAAATATAGCAATAAAATGTTAGCAACAAACAGTAACAATCCCTGTGAGTACAAAAGAAATTAATAACACACAGTAGATCTGCCTAGCCAAAAGAAGTCTTAATCCATTTCCTTGCTCTGGTAAGGTTCTTTGCTCTGCTCTGCTCTTACAAGCAGCCTAGAAGAAAAGAGCTCAAGTGAAGCTAGGTGCATTTACCAGGAAACCTAGTCTTCCACCTTAAGTTGGTTAAGCAACAGGAGTCAGATGGTGGTGGTAAATGGTGTCCACCTGGGACAAGGCAATGTGACCAGCAGGGTGCCTCAGGGCTCAGTGTTAGGCCCAGTTCTCTTCAATATCTTTATTAGCAACACTGCGGAAGAGCTAGAAGGGAAATTAGAAAATGGGTTGGGGAAATCCTGGAATCTAATTGGCTAAGGCCACTAACCAACCGGTCCGGTATTAGGCAACAGAGACTGGGAAATAATGAGTCCCTGTCTCTGCTGCCTGATTATGGTCTAAAACCTTGTGCTAATAGAATTTTTTTTTTTAGTCTTTGGTAACCAGGTAAGGCCCACTAGGCACAAGTGTCTGTTTTCAGGGGTGACCTGGGAGCACTGGGTGGTTAAGTGACTTGCTCAGAGTCACACAGTATGCAAGTGGAGGTTGTGAGAATCAAACTCAGGTCTGTTCTGCTGGATGTACCAAGTTTGTTTACAGCTCTTTACTCTAACCTCTAGGCTATACTGCGAGCCCAATTTTTCATATCGTAATTGCCACCATGTTTTCTTTTATCGAGAGACTGAACCCACACATACACACTGTAGTCTCATTCCTCAAATGGCACACACTAGGTCATTTTCATTCAAATTCCCCCTCTCACTACATACAGAAGCAGTTATTGTTTTCTTTGTTTTACTGGCAGGCAGCAAGTTGTTCCCTCGCTTTGCAAGAGACACAGCCCCTGTCTCGTAAAAGCATCTCTCAAGCCCCAGGGTTAAGCCACACTGCAAAACTTTCTTAAAAAAATGTGGGACATGCCATGCCCCTTTTTTCAACAAACAGCTTTAGACTTCTTTAATAACAACAATTTTGTTGTTAAAATGCATAGCACTCACACATCACATGCTAAGCGCTACTGCACAAAACTTCCCCAGCTTGTCCTGGCTCCACTAACGATTAATCTTTGTTGTGAACAGTGGAAGTTAGTAATTGGAGATAATTCAACGGTGGGCTGGTCATGGTAGAGGGACGCCTCATAACAGAGCATAAGTTACTGAATGACGGCTAATATTTTATTTAAAAAAACAAAAATGAAAGTGACAATGGAGCACAAGAGCATCCACCCTTTGGGCATTGCTTCCCAAGACTGCTTCTTACATTTTGTTGTGGAACTGCTCTGCCACTCCCTCACCTCTGCTTCTATTTTAAAATCATCACACCTGCCTTCAGTTTGCTTCCCGAAGTAGCAGAAGGCAGTGGTGGGTCAGACGTCGGGGGGATTAAACACCACCAACAGACAACACTCAAGACAAGATTCAGAAATAAAACACTGCCCTCTAGTGACAAGCATCCATCACAGCAGAGGGACTATTTAACACTAAACAATAAAACTGACCTAAAATTAATTTCTACTCAGTTATGCTTATTTTTTTTTTTTGTTATAAATATGCCATCTGTAGCACATTTTCTAAGTGAAATAATTCCCTCCAGGGTGGGTGGTATTGGGCAATACCAGATCTTCCAAGAGCTATAAGTCCCTCTGGCCTCATTACACCCCTGGGCAGTCCGATATTGCCCAATACCACCCACCCTGTCAGGTATTATTTCTTTCATACGCCTGTTCACAGATGACAAAAATCTGCAACAGAGTAGACACACCGGGTTGGGGGTGGAGGTAGTGCTGGAAACAATGAGGGGTGATTTGAAAAAGTTAGAAGAATGGTCAAGGGTTTGGCAGCTGTGTTTCAATGCAAAAAAGTGCAAAATCATGCACTTGGGGCACAGAAACCCAGAAGCTATGTACCAATTGGGAAGGGAAATACTGGCAACCACCAAACAGGAAAGGGACTTGGGGGGGGGCGTAATCATTTCTGATGACTTGAAGGAAGGCAATCAGTGTGATAAGGCTGTGTTGAAGGCTAGCAGGATGCTCGGGTGCATAGGGAGGGGTGTCACTAGTAGGAAGTAGGAGGTAATATTACCCCTATATAGATCACTGGTAAGACCACACCTCAAGTACTGTGACCAGTTCTGGAGGCCCCACCTCTGGAAGGACATTGATAAGGTGGAGGCAGTACAGAAGAGGGTTACCAAAATGGTGCAGGGCCTGCATCAAAAGCCCTATGAGGAGATACTCAAGGAACTAGATATGTACACTCTAGAAGAAAGGAAGGAAAGGGGGGATATGATACAAACATTCAAATACCTGATTGGTATTAATAAGGTACAGGAAGGTAGCATTTTCCATAGAAAAAGAAGCTCGAGGACAAGGGGTCATGCTATGAAGCTGGAGGGGGAGGCTCACAGGAAATGTGAGGAAATACTTTTTCATGGAGAGGTTGGTGGATGCCTGGAACAGACTTCCAGAAGAGGTGGTGGGTGCCAAAACAGTGAGCATGCATGAGACAGATACAAGGGGACCTAGGTAGTAAAGCAAGGGACGGAGATGATCAGAGATTAAGTAGGGTCTGCGGTGGCACAGTAGACAGGAAAAACAGGGCAGAATAGGAGGGCCAAGAGGTCCTTGTCTGCCGACAACATCTGTGTTTCTATGTTAGTTAACAAGTCTTCCAAAGGATTTCTGTCTCCTAAACTGATATTTTTGTAAATGAATTGCAATACAAAAAAACTGTGCCAGTGGTAACCATTTTGCTTCTGCATACAATTTACTGTACAATGATGTTCTCTATGTGGAGTATTTGTAGTAAAGCGACATATCATATTATACAGATCTTGTTGTTTGTTTATGACCCCAACAGAGGCTGACCACCAGACCACATTACCATATTCTAATGCTGGAAGCAAACAGTTTTTAGCTATTACAGTTTTTGTTTCAGAAGAAAGTAAATTTTTCAACTGATAAAGAGAACCTATCCTTCTGTGCAAGGTATCTGTACCATTAGCCGTATGTTTATCACAGTTTAAATGTGAGTCCATTGTGACTCCCAAATAAAATATTCCACTTGTTCGACAACAGTTTGATCAGACATCCCTACACAGAAATACTTAGCAAATGTTACATCCTTTTGAGGTGTGCAATAGAGTGGCCTTTGTCTTCCTCCTGTTCAGCAGCAACCTATTAGAATCAAACCATTCCTGCAGCTTGAAAATTCAAAAGATAATTTTTCATTTAATGGGTTTATATTTGTATCAGTTGTATATATCATTGTATCATTAGTGTACAAAATTAGATTTTTACTGCATGATCCCAAGAGACGTATCCCTTCTCTATTGAGCAGAACATCTGGGTGCCACACAGGACATTAGGATCCAAGAGGCTAATTATTTTAAATATATTTTTTAACTGCCTTTCTTATCTTAAACTCAAGAGCCGAGCACAAGACCTGTTGCTGGTAGTCTATTACAGGGAGTGATGTCAGAATGTTTAAGGTTATGGGTGCTATAGTCATGATGGAGACTATTCTCTGACTGACCTTTGCATCATGAGAAAGTCCAGAACATATCAATTCAGAAACCCATAGTGGCTTGTTTTGATGTCTGAGGATTATAATTGTTTAAGCAGCTTCCTCGAGAGTATAGTATGAAGTTTAGCGTATTTATTTATTTATTGAATTTTGTTGACCTGGTAGGCCCACTGAGACTAGAAGTCCCTTTTTCAGGGGTGACAGGAGGAGGGTGGTACAGATGGTAACCAACTGAAATTGAACCAGATTAAGCTGTTGGTGGTATTTTTAGTGAATGGGGGAAATTTGGCCAGAACACCAGGGAAATTCCCCTACTCACCTGTAGAGGAACCTCTGGCCGACAAGATGGCTGCCCAGTTGGATCCAGGAGGAGGAGGATCACAAGCTGGAGAGGCAGACAAAATGGAAACCTATACTGTTTCATCATCTCCTGCAAAAGACATAGATTTAAACACAGTCTTGGATGAAGATAATGATCAGGGCCCCGAGTTTTCCATGATTCCGTGGTCACGGCAAACCACAGAATTAACCACAGAATTTGCCACCACCCATGGAATTCATGGTGGCCCATAGAATTCATGTCCCCCCCCCATGGAACAAACGTCCTTTGCCGATGGGGGTGCGATTCCTATGGGCTTCCTGCTCCTCAACATATCCATATGCCATGCTGGAAACCCACCCCAGCATGGCAAAAGTGTAATTGCTGACAAGGTGCCCAATCCCCATCGGCTTCACTGCCCCCAAAAATGTCCTTATGCCATGCTGGGAGCCCACCCCAGCATGGCAAAAGTGTATTTGCCAATGGGGTGCCCAATCCCCCATCGGCTTCACTGCCCCCAAAATGTCCTTATGCCATCCTGGGAACCCACCTCAGCATGGCAAAAGTGTCATTTGCTGACAGGGGTGCCCAATCCTCGTCGGCTTCACTGCCCCAAGCTACCTGGTGCCACTCTGGGAGTCCACCCCAGCATAGCAAAAGTCCCCCATTGTCTTAGAAAACTCAAAAAAGACCTGTACAAAAAATCTTCCCTCGTTGATTCTTTTGCCCCTCCCCAACCCACACCCAACCTCTGCATACCCCTCCTCCCCACACCCCCACCTTCTCCCCACCTCAAGCCATACTTACCTCTGGAGCACAACACAACAATCTTCAGTGGACCGGGAACATGTCTGCACTCTTCAAAGCCAACCGTGAACTGAAGAAATACCAGTAAGCTGTATAATGGCATAAATTGATTGTTTTCAACTTTAGTGCATATCTCAGCCACTTTTGGGAATTTATTCACCAAATTTTCAATAAGGGGTTTTTGGGGCCCCACCTCATGAACTGTGACACTGTCATTTTTGTTATTCAGTCCTGAAAGGTGATTTCGCAGTCACTGTGCGGAACCATCTTTTGGGGCCAATTAATGAAATGACAGTGTCACAGTTCATGAGGAAGGCCCCCAAAAACCCTATGTTGAAAATTTGGTGAAAAAATTCCCCAAAATGACTGTTTTACAAGCATGCATTGTGCAGTTCTTACGTACGCCCATAACGTTGAGCATTTTTAATATTTTCACTCCAGATTTTCAGCATTGCCATTTTATCACACCTCCTTATGAACAGTACAACTGCCATTTTTCATATCTCTCCTGAAATGTGTTTTCACACATGTAGCGCACAATGATGCAGTTGGTGTGTGAAATCAATGTTCAGGACAGATTAAGAAAAACACAGTGACACTGTTCATGAGCAGAGGTCTTAAACTGGCTATATTAAAAATCTGGTGACAAAATCCCATAAAATGACTGTGTTACAAGTGTGCTTTGTGTCAGATATGGCAAAAAAAAGGGTAAAATTAAGGTTAAAAAAGTGCATAATTGACGCAGAAATTGGTGTCAAGCACTGAAGAAGTTCTGCAGCAGAGAACCCTGCTGCAGAACTTTGCTCCAATGTGCCGCAGAGAAATCGGGGCCCTGATAATGATGTTCTAGTTTTCTTCTTTGATACTGACATGGAATGGTCACAAATTGTGAAAAATGAGGGCAGCCTTGCTCAGGGCTCAGGTACTGTCTAAAACTGATTCAGATACAATTCATGAAAGAGAAAAGCAGCTTAAAGAGTTAATAATGGTGGAGGAAAAATGCAAAATAAAACGCAAAGCATTGCAAATGGAACAGTCAAAACTGCATGATAACTCAGAAAAAGAAAAGCAGAATGACTCACCATTTAAACAGATGTGTGGTGACTGGGTAGAGAAGGTCCAGACTGCTAAAACAGAAACAACTGCAGACAAACTAATACTTCCCTGGCTGGCAGTAGAAAACAGCAGTCAGCTGTGTGCCTAGAGTCGGAGAAGTGCAACTTGAATGTTAAAACGCCTGGCCCAGCAAGACACCAATTAGCTGCAACAAATTCCGCGGGAGCACAAATCATGAAAATGCTCCCAAAAGAGAAGAAGTCAAAGAACATACAGACTTGAGTGCACAGCTAAAAAATAAAAGAGCTCCAACTACGAGTGCGGCAGCTGTGGATTTGATACAGCTGCAACAGAATTGGTCTACCACTCGTGCTTTAGAAGGAGCGGGGTGGCTAAAAGACAAAAAAGGAAATTGGACTCCAGATTCTGAGGCTGAAACTATGCAAAGATACAGAAAGGATGTCCCAGGGTCAACACCTGACAAGGACGAAATGCAAACCCTGCAGAAAGAGAAACAGAGCACAGCTGTAAACAAAGGTTCAGACAACATGGACCCCAATGAGGAAATATCTCAAATGCCTGAAATGCATGCTTTAAGCACTACAAACCAGGACAATAAGCAAATACCTAGCATGGGACCTGCTGAGCATATCTTGCAGGACCCATTTAAGAAAGCTTGGTTAGACTTGATGTTCAAATTATCAGATGTGTTCCAAAACAAAGGGGAGCCAGCCCCCAGAAAAAATGCAGTCAGGTTAATTTTAAAAGGGGTCTGGAGGATACACTAGACAGATTATTCATTGCAAAGCAGTTGCTAAAAGGTACTATGAAGTGTTTTTCCTCTGAGATTTTTGCACTGATTCATTTGGGAAATGGTAACTATGACATAAGTTTTAAGACTGTTTCACGTTTAGACAGATTTTGGTCACAATACCAAACTTTGAAGAATAATTCTTTGTGAATTCCCTACATGGCCATCCCTCTAACAAAGCCTGCCATTAAATACATCAACATCATGTTTTGAAATGAGGGAGTCCATGTAGAAGATATCCTTTTATGGCTGAGACAGTGATGTGAAGTTTTGGAGAAACCAGTTGGACAGTGAACAAATCTGGAATGGAGGCTGGAAAATAAAAGTAAAGCTGTACTCCACCAATCAGGGTCCTGTTCACCTTCCAAGCACATTTTTCTTAGGTAGCGACAAAGGTATTTTATTTTACATGGGACAGCCCAAATCATGTTTTAAATGTGGGTCTCGGCACACACCTCAGTTCAGTATGTGAGATACCTCGCTGCAGCCACTGTTTAGATCATGGGCACGCTTCTGCTTCATGCATGAACTTATTTAAATGCAATTTATGTGAAAATACAGGACATGGTTATAGGAAATGTCCATGGGCATCCCAGGATTGAGAGGATTTCCCCTCACAAGAAGGCCTTATTAACAGAGCTCAGCAGATGCAGGCCCAAAAACTGGCGGCAGCAACAAATGCAAGTCCGGCCAATTCAGAACCTAAGCCACCAGAACCATTACCTGTTGCAAACACAGTAGAGGCCCCTCCTGAGAAACTGGGAAAAGAAATCATTCTGGAACCCAGTAGTCAGGCAGAGAACATACCTGGGACTGATGAGCCCCCCTCCAATTCTGTAATACAGTCAGAAAATGAAGGTATGCCTCCCCCCTTCACCTCCTAGTTAGGATAAGTCATTTAAGAAAGTGATAGGAAGAAAAAGAAACAGATCAGGCAAGACACTTCAGAAAGGAGGCACAGAAACAACGAAAGGGACCAAACATTCGAAGGACAGGTGGAGAAAAGGGAACACATTTTCTGCCTTACTCTCAGAAAAGTCAGATGAGGACACAGGGAGAAATGTCTGATACTTCTGTTACTTCAGTAACCACTGAAACAATGTCAGATAATGAAAATGGGGGTGGTAATGCACAAATATCTCAGAGAACAAGACGAAGGAGATGCAGTAAAACTTTCTGATTTAAGGAATTTACTCAAACTTCTAGTCTAACACAAATCATGGGCTCTCTCTGTAAATGTTAATAGTGTTAAGGGGAATGCCAAGATGCTTACTATTCTGAGCACCCTTGCCCAAGAGAATTGTGATTTACTCTGTTTACAAGATACTAGACTCAAAACTAACACAGAATTACAATCAGTCACTAAAGGTTGCTTAAAGGGATCAGGATTCGGGCCCATAGGTCAAAAGAGATGCAATGGAGTTGGGATACTGTTAAATAATAGTGATATAAGAGTTTAAAAACTTGTAGAGATTGAGCCTGGGAGGGCCTTAATGCTAGATATTTCACTCCAAGGGGAAAGATTCCGGGTAATGAATACTTATGCTCCCCAAATTAAGGCCTTAAGAGTTGCTCTATTTCAGAAAATTCAACTATTTTTATGTACATCTACATTGTTAATATGGGCCGGGGATTTTAATTGCGGTATGGGGAAGAGGTTTAAAAACTGATAAAATTTATTGTGACACAACAGCTTTAAAGAAAATAGTCACTAGTGCAAAATTAGTAGACTCATATAGACAGAAATTTCTTTCAAGAGGGAACACCTTTTTTAAAGGACATTTGTCCACAAGGATAGATTTTGTGTTTACCTCTGTAGTTTTAGTTATTGTGTATGTAATCTTGCAAGCAAGGGAATTTTCAGACAATAAATCTGTCACGGTAAAGGTTACTTGGGTATATACGCCAAGATGTAGGAAAAGCATGTGGAGACTGAATAACTCAGCACTCTCTGATGATCAGATACAAAAAGTATGGAGAAAGGGATGGCAGGTAAGATTATATGTGGCTATTTTATATGACAGTGTTGCCCTCTGGTGGGAGGATACAAAAACTACATGGCAGTAATTCTTTCAAAAATTATCAAGAGATACTAAGAATGACAAATATTTAAAGTACCTGCAATTGAAGAGCCAACTGCAGAAATTAATATCACAATCTGAGCTATTAGGATTGAATTTAGACTCGCAAATTGCAGAAATTAAAAAACAGATGGTTGCGATACAATACGA
Source organism: Neoceratodus forsteri (assembly GCA_016271365.2). Classification (NCBI taxonomy): domain Eukaryota; kingdom Metazoa; phylum Chordata; order Ceratodontiformes; family Ceratodontidae; genus Neoceratodus; species Neoceratodus forsteri. The sequence goes on along the minus strand of CM057458.1, from coordinate 1,061,403,680 downwards.
TAGAGTCAAAACTCTAGAGCAAGAAACAAGATTTGGCATGAAAATAAAAAAGGGGTATTTTGACCCCTTCAAAAAATGTAGTACTAGAGTGGATCATAGAAACCTGAACAAGTTAAAATCAGAACCAGGAGAAATTATCACATCACCCAAAAGAATATTAGCACTAGTCCATACACACTTGGTAGAGACCTTCGGGGATATGTCACAAACAGTAGAGAATATAGAAATGTTGCAGGGGTTTACCAAAACTTGACAGGGAAGATAGCTGTCATTTAAGTTGCCCAATAAATAGTGTAAAAATAAAAACTGCCATCATGGGACTTAAAAATGACTCTGCTCCAGGACCAGATGGAATTGGGGCTGAGTTTTATAAAATCTTCTGTGAAGATCTACTACCAGCTTTGGAGATAGTTTATAACTATATGCTTAAAGAAGGGGATCTAGTGCAGTCCATGTATCAAGCATCCTTAATACTCTTATTCAAAAAAGGAGAAAGAGAAGATTTAAGGAATTGAAGGCCCCTCAGTCTATTAAATACAGATTTTAAAATATTAAGTAAGATCCTATTGAATAGATTAGTAACAGTGGCTGATAAACTGATCAGCCCTAATCAAATGTGTACAATACCAAGTAGAAAACAAGCTGACAACTTAATAATGCTCAGAGAAATATTTCAAAAAGCAGAGAAAAAAAGAACTACAAGATTATATCCTAGGTATTGACCAAGAGAAGGGATTTGATAAAATTTCACACCACGGTATGTTTAATACACTAAAGGCCTATGGTATACCAAATGAGTTTATAAAATGGATTGAGACACTTTTTGTTAAAGCCACTTTAACGCCTAGCATTAATGTCTGGATAGGGAGAGACATCAAGGTAAAGAGAGGAGCTAGGCAAGGATGTCGCCTAAGTCCTTTACTTTGTGTATTCTGTATAGATGTATTTTTAAGACAGGTGAAACTAGACAGAAAGATAAATGGTTTGGTGCTAGGTCCTCAAGAACCTGCTATAAAAAGCCTTGCTTATGCAGATGACCTGGTATTATGCATAGATCATTCTTCAAGGGAAGAGACATTATTGGAACTGTATAATGATTTTACAAATGTATCAGGTTCTAAAATTAATGATACTAAGAGTATAGGAGTAGTGTCAGGAGATACACAAGTGCCAGAAGTTAACACCTTTTCAGGAATTCAGGTCCAAAATAGCACAATCACAATATGAGGTATTACTTATGGAGGGACTGACATGACAAAGCAGAACCGGGAGACTGGACTGCAAAGAGCCCAAAATTTGGTAAACTCTTAGAAGGGTCAACAAATAGGTAAAAAGAAGAGAGTAATTTTAATAAAAACATTACTAATTCCCATTTTTTGTGTACATAAGTTGTGTATTCCCCCAACTATGTATGTCTCATTATATAGTATATTTTTTCAATCACTCTGGGGAAGCAGGCTGAACCCCATCAAAAGATCAACAACCTATAGGAAAACTGAAGAAGCAGGGGGTTTGTATGATAAACCCTGTGGCTTTTTTCTGTAGCATATTTTTAGATTATAATATTGGACGTGTATTGCAACCAGGCTTCAAAATTTGGAAAACTCAAGTAATGAGCTGGCTTGAACCTTATTTCCTGACTGGACACACACACACGAAAAAAAGTATACTACATAGGATTTTGGTAGTTCCAAAATATGGAATAGAACAATTAAAGAATCTTATAAAAGGGAATATCACCAGAGAAGAGATAAAGCCAGGAAGGAGTTATATTTATAAATTTTATATGAGGAAGATAAAGAAGAGGTTTCATTGGGGGAATGTCCAGATGATCGTTTACGGTTTAATTTGGGTGTGTTAAAATCAAAACGTATACCAGACTTTGTATGGGACAATGTATGAATGTATGGCTCAGTCTTCATGGTAAATTAGAGGTACAAAGCAATAATAAGCATAAGCAATTGGAAGAAAGATTTTGTTAAAGACAGTCATGTGTTCAGGTATTAGAAACCCAAGAGCATGTTTTTTTACAGTGCAACTACGTAAAAGAATTTTGGGAATACTTAGCTAGAGAATGGAAAGAGTCCGTGTTAAGAAACTTAACATACCACACATTGATTTATGGGAAATGGGAAGGAAATATGGGAAAATATTGTCTGGAAACTATGTACATAATCTTGGCAATAATAAAATATTATATATGACAATCATGATGCCTGTGGATAACACAGCAGAGATTAATATTGTACATAGAAATGAGAAGAAATATCAGCATTTCATTACAAAAAGTGTATGCTTTGGATGCAAAAAGATTTATAGAAGAAAAATTGAAACTGTTGTGGATAAACTGTGAACACTGGGCAAAGCCGTCCTGAATGGACTGTAGTAATAGTATATGTTTCCTTTTTTGTTAAGTACCTAAATTTCTTATTTTAAAGATGAGTGCTTGATGTAAAGATGTTAATATACCAAGAGAATGAAATGTTCATATGTTATTGTAAATATGTTTGTATTAATACCTGTTTGTAAGCCCTCTCAATAAAAATTCCCCTACTCTTTTTGAGAAGAGCAATGGGATCTTTAACGTCTACCTGAACAACCACCAGAACAGGCAGATGAGACCTCGGTTTAATGTCTCATCCGAGAGACGGCACCTCAGGAGTGCAGTAGCGCCCTCATGCTGCACCACAGTGTTAGTATTGGAATTTAACCCAAGTGCCTGGTGTGGGGATAAAACCCATAGCCTTCTGATCTTCCAGCCTCAGAGGCGGGTATGCAACCTGCTGAGTCACTGACACTGACAACATATGGTGACTAAGGGCTGGGCCCTCACAAAGGGACAGTCACAACTCTGATGTGGTCATACTTTACCCACCCCTGCCCTCCCATAGTGTGTTGGGTTATGCCCATATTTTCCATTTTCCTTCTCCTTGTTATTCAAGGGCGTTTTACACTCGAGGGAGCCCAATCCCCCATGGCTATTGGATTCTTCCTTCACCTCCTGCCTTGGAAGTTTAGTGTTCAGACCCTGAGTTGGTGGGAATGCAGTGCTAATCTCAGTGCACCCCACCCACCTCACACTGCCAGACCCGGGCCCAGTTGGCCAACTATTTACAGGACTGGAGAGAGGCCCCATTTCTACTCCATGTTCATTTTTCATTCATTAGTTCAGTTCACTTTACCTAGTCGTAACTGTCCAAGTTCTCTCCTCCCAGTTAACAATGGTCATCTTGCTTCATGTCACATATGTGGATCACAGATATTGTTGCAGAGGTTTGAAGGCTACACCCCTGAGATCAGTTGGGTTAGTTTATGCCAGAAAAGTTTATCAGGAGAGGTTGGAGGGATTGGGTATTTCCCTGGGGCCACACTGCCTCCATTAGAATTAGCCTCACCCCATATTCCATTACTTTACCATATGCAGTGACATACAAATTTAAAATAATATCACATAATGTGAATAGATTGTACAGCCCAGTTAAAAGATCGAAGACCCTCCGCTCTTTGAAAAAATTGCACCCAGGTCTCCTCTTCCTCCAAAAAAACATCTTTTTTTTTTTTTGCTTTATCTCCTTATGTTCCCCATGCCCCCCAACTGCCCACTCCTTCAGGCCATGCCTAGGGACCCCCTTCACTCAGCAAGCCATCCCTCTCAGCCATCCATACTGTCCCCTATGTGCCATGCCCCAGCTGCTCAACGTATCACTTCAACGGGGGGGGGGTGCTCCCCTTCCAGGGCCCATGGGAAGAGAGATTTGAAAGTCCTCTAAAATGGGCACATGGCAGTGGATCAGTGTAGAGGCACTCGCTCAGATTGTGTTTTGTGAGAGGACCCGGTGACTGTCATCCAGTAGGCCGAGCGGGTGTTTTCCATTTTTTCAGCGACCCACCTGCCTCCCATGTTGCAGCCACATGCAGGCAGTGACCTGGAGAGATACACCTGCAGTGCATGGTCACCCATACAGCAAAGTGCACTGCCACTATGGGCCACCAGAAGCTGCTCATAAAATGGTGCAGGCTTGCTCCCTCCTCCCATGGAGGAGAGCATTCAACGGAACTCCTATCCCTTCCCACTGGTCTCCACTCCTATCATACTGGGTGTGGGCAAAAACCTGGGACACCAGCATGCTGAGTGATCCCCTATCACTCAGTGCCATGGAGTTGGCCTCAAGAAACACATCTTAACAGCATGAACACCAGAAATGACTTGAACTCGGATTTGAGCACATAGTTGAGTTTACTTATAATGAGGAGTGTAATTCTCATCCTGAAAAGTTCCTCCTTTCATTTAGACTCCACCTACACTGATTAGAAGAGATGACTGGCTATGGCAATAGGTACCTCCAAGATAACCCCCTAACAATATGTAGACTACATATTCCTCCAGGGAATGATGCTTCTTCGATACAACAGATATTTGACACCATATTGACCCACTACTCAGAGGTGCTACTAATAGGGGCAGACTATACTGTATCTGCCTCCTAAATCGTAAAGCAGATTCTACAAACCCTAATCCACTCCCTTCAACAGCGGGGCAGTTCCACCTTCACAGAATTACAGTATGTTTAATAGATGTTTGGTGCCACCTGCACCTTAGAGACAAACAATATACATTTTATTCAGATCTGCACTGACAATATTCCAGAGCAGACTACTTTTGCATTAGCGGTGAAAACATAGACTGGGTCACAGATGCAGAAAGATGCAGATGCAAAAAGTGATGGTTTTATTGTTTTATACTTTATGTTTATTTATTAAGATCAATGGACAAAATGAAGACTGCAGTTCAGAACAGAGCACAGAAGATTCACAAGCAACAAAATATAGCACACAAGGGTCTATAACTAATGAGTTCACCATCTATAAGAATACCATTGCATACAGTAGTTAGTTCAGGGAACAAGACAGAATATTACTTGTGGTGCTACATAGTATTGGCATACAGACATTTAACACAAAGTAATTTGTAATCAGCTGAAATTCCAGCAATTATTGGGCATCTGAGTAGAAAGTCTATGCAGCAGTACAGTGAAAATTCTTTAGTCAGTCAACAAGAAACCATGAGTACCAGCCCAATACAATCTGTACCAGCAAAGGCAGTAACAAAAGAAGCACTGCTAGCCTGCTGAGAGTAGAATACAGCAAGAGGGACAGTCATCAGCAACAGAAGTAGAAGAGTGGAAAAAAATAAAACATTGAAAGATGAGAGGGGGAAGGGGAGAGGGATGGGGATGTGGAGCCATCCATCCTCATGGGATAAATTCAGAGGATGTTATCAACTGGAACATGCCCCACTGTCACCATTGTATTTCAAACTCTGGTACTTTGTCCATAAATATATAGGTCATCTGTCCCAGAATGTAGAGTTCCAGCATAGTTTTCCTCCAGGCTATGATTGTGGGCACCTTGTCTGTATGTCAGAGTCATGTAATTGTCTTTTTGGCTGCTACTATTGAGAATAGGATAAGTTAAAGTGCTGTGCACTGGAGCCAGCTTCCCTCTTGGAGTATAACCAGGAGGATCAGGGAAGGTGTGGGCTCCCCAGGGCAATTAAATATTCTCTTAAGCTCTTGAATGACAGATTCCCAATATGGACATATTTTAGGGCAATCCCCCCAAAATGTGTGTTTGATGTGCTGGCTGGTATCCATTGCTGCTCCAGCAGTGGACTCACTGAAGAGCTTGTGATTTTCGCCACTACTGCTGGTGTGCAAAAATATCAGGATCTGCATTTCCACACAGATTTGCACCAGTATGTGGCCATGGACAGTCACAGCACTGGAGCAGCAAATGTATTCTATGTTGCAAGGAAAGGAGAAGTACTGTACTGAGCTCAGAATTCCACTTTCACAAAATGGAACCTGTATCTTCTGTGGAGACTTGTTGCAAAACTCTATATACAGTAGGTGCCCTATAATATGGGACAATGTATCTCCCTGAAAATATGAAGTAATGATGTAGAAAAACCACAGGGGTTTCTCTGGTAGGCTACGAAATGTTTCCTGATGTTCAGATAAGTACAATCTAAGCTGCAGGTATTTGTAATGGTGTGTTACGTGGAGGCAATATTTAGTCTGCAGCATAGAAATGGAGAAAATACTGTGAACATCTAGTAATTGAAACAGGTAGACAAGCCCTAGTCTGCTACATCAATGGAGTGAACAGTCTATGCAATTAAAGATGGTGGGTATTACGAGTCATAGGCCAGTGCCCAGAGATGAAAGTGCTGTGGGGGTGAAAATAAACCTTATGTGATTTTTAGTCATTGTCAAATGGTTTCTGCTGTATATCAATGGAACTTTGACAGTGGAAGATAATCCAGAGGATTGCCCAAAAAGATATTTATCCCAGTTGTGTATATCATTTACAGTAAGGTAAACTCTATTTGCCACCAGTATGGTTGAAAGGAATGTGCTATCCCAGAACATACAGTTGTTAAGTGAGTGACTAAGGCATATCAATGGAGGTTGGACAGATTTACCCCACCCTGATCTCTGGGAAGCAGCAAGATTGAGAATCTGAACCTTGGGAGTTTTCCCTACCAGATAAACCAGGAGATTAACTTGTCCCATTTTCTGAAATAGTCTGTCTGGCATCAATGGTAGAGTTTGCAAACAATAGAGTATTCTGGGGGAGCACATTCTGACGTATAGCTTCTATTCTTTGGAAGAAGCCAAGCTATAATTGGGACCAACATGATAGATCTTCCATAGTTTGCTGTGCCAGGGGTTCTAGGTTAAGCAACTCCAGGTGTCCGAAGTTGTTGGTGATCTTAACTCCTAGATAGCGAAACCGTGTTTTGTGCCATTTGAAGGGGAACTGCTGCTTAAGACTAATTGGGGGGGTGGGGGGTGTAGTTATATTGAAGGACTTCTGCTTTCTGGGCATTAAGCTGCTAGCCCAAAAGGCTTCTGAATGATTGCAGAACAGTCCACACTGCCGGTATGGAGTCTTCTAGGGAGGTGAGAGTTAATGAGATATCATCCTCAAAAGGAGAATCTATAGTCCTGCCCCCACCCCCCAGGGGATCACCATTCTGAAAAGTGTCATATGAATCTGTGATGCCAAAGGCTCCAAGTTGAGTGTGAAGAGGAGCGTGGATAAGGGACACCCCTGTTCCATGCTTCTCCTCATAGAGATTGAGTCAGACAAGGCACCACTGATGCAGAGATAAGTTTGAGGAGAAGAGTACAGTCCTTGTAAGATCTGAATTAACTTATCGGGGAAGTCAAAGTTTGACAGGGTGGCCCACAAAAACAGCCAGTCCACCCTGTCAAATGTCTTCTCAGCCTCTAGACTCATCAAGGCCACTGGGAACTGACAAGTGATTGCATGGTCCAGGAGTAGCAGGGTGCACCTAACACTGTCATGCGCTTGTTAGCTATGAACAAAACTGACTTGGTCTGGGTTGACAAGGGCAGGAAGGAGAAACTCCAGCCTATTGGACAAGATGGACATAAAGATTTTGTAATCATAATGCAAAATAGATATAGATCTGTAGGAGGTGGCATAATGAGGGCCTTTGGTTTGAATTTTGCTGAAAGTGTTGTATATTGCCAGAAGGGAGGAGGGGTTACACCTGCTTGCATGGTGTGCTACAGCAAAAGTAGCTGTGGAATTAGCAAATCTCTGAATTTGTTATAAAACTTTGCTGGAAAGCCATCTGGGCCATGTACCTTACCCATTTGTGAGTCTTAAAGTACTTGGAGGATCTCTGCTTCAGTAATGGGTAGCAGTAACCCATAGGCTGCCTTCTTACTAAGTGTAGGTAGTGGCAGGCTGCAGAGATATTGCCGGATAGTATCTAGGGGCAGGGTCTCTTCAGCCTCATATAGATTCTGATAAAATTCAGCTAACCCCTTCTGCACCTCTATGGGATGGGTGAGTAAGGTTTTGGAGTCTATATCATTAAGTTGGTGAATTGCTGCTTGAGTGCATCTCTCCAAAGGTTTTTTAGCTAGGTTACACACACCCCGCACTCCTCTTCAAAGTGATAATGTTTTAGATGAAGGAGGGTTTGTTCAACCTTGCAATCTAAGATTTTTTGGATGTCTTGTTTAACTTGCTGTATTTGAGGGTAAACCGAGTATTCACCCTGGTGGGGAAAATGTTGAAAGGTTTGGAGTGCATCCTGCAGGTTGGTAAGGTGCTGTTCCCAATCCATCTTTTTTGTGGATGAGTAAGCAATTATTTGCCATCACAAAACTGCCTTAATTGTGTCCCAGAGAATAGGATGCTTGGGGTGAAAATTATCCTGGTGGATTTGGGGGAGCCGATCTTCAACCATCATAAGAAAAGATCGATCTCTCAGAAGCAAGAGATCGAGCCTCCAGTAGGTATGATGTTGTGGTCATCCGAGATTTAATTTTGCTTACACCAAGGCATGATCTGATAGGATGATCTGGCCATGTGAGACATCTTGCATAGTCTCAAGATGTTCAGCAGTGGTAAAGATTTGGTTGAGTCTCACTAAGGACCCAGTTCTAATGACATGGAATGCATACTGTAGTTGTAGGGAAGGTGTGCCTCCATATATCTATGATCCCTAAATGGGGTAGCATGGCACACAAGTATTTTTGCAGGGAGGATGAGCTATAAAAGTGATAGTTTTACTGATATCTGTCTATCATATTCAAATCCACTTACAGCATAAGTGGAAAATTTCTAATAACATTAGCCAAGGGTTCTATCATTATTGCAAAGAGCAAGGGGGAAAAGGGGCATCTCTGCCTAGTACCCCTATATAATGGGGAAAAAAAGGAGAAACAGAACTATTACTCATAATCTTATTTTTGGGTGTATTATAGATGTTTATGATCCTTCCTAAAAATCTATCTCCTATATTCATTGTTTTTAATAAATTAAACAGATAAGTCCGTTCTACTGTAGTAAATGTTTTTTCAGCATCCAGGGAAACCATCATAGCATTACAATCTTGGGCAGTAAAAATAACATTTGAGGCATTTCTTATATTATTATGACCTCTCCTTCCCTAGATGAAACCCGTCTGGTCAATCCCCCACCCCCATTATAGAAGGCAAAATCCCTTTCAATCTGATAGCTTATAGTTTAGTAAATACTTTGTAATCATCATTAAGCAGTGATACAGGAGAATATGATGAACGTAAAGTTTTGTCTTTGCCTTTTTGGGGGGATAACCAAAATAACAGCCTCATTAAAGGAAGTAGGGAGACAATCTTTAAAAAATGAAACAGTACACACAATCTGGGGACAAGAACCTCCCTAAACATTTTATAAAAGTTGATTCCAAGGCCATCTAAACCAGAGGCTTTACCCAGTTTTAAAAAGTTTATAACTTTTTCAGTTTCCTTGATATCCATTTTTCTGTTGTAACAAAAGTTGTTGGTATTTACTTACTGTGGGAATTTGCTGATATTTTTCATCTATTTCTACTGGTCCCTGGGACCGGTACAGTTCTTTATAATAAGTTATAAATTCTCTATTTATTTCTTCTTCAGAAGTTTGAATTTTTCTGTTATCATCTGTCATCCTTATTTCTGTTATGGTACATTATGCTTTCTCTTTTTGTAATATATAGGCTAATAATTTTTAACTCCTGTCTATTTGACCATAGTATGTTGACTGTGTTGTTAACATCATACATTCAACTTTGTCATTCAAAATGTTATTATATTCCTGCTTACGTTTTTCTAATTTTCTTAGGTGGATCTTGTTCCCAGATTCTGAGTGTAACCTTTGTGATTTTGTTATTGCAGTTTCCAATTTCTTTATTTCTGCCTGCTGTTTCTTTCTTTTATTGGCCTTACTACTTGTTTAAATGCCTTGTATATAGGCCTTATAAGTACCCCATTTTATATTGAGTGAACTTTCTGCTGTGCCATTTATTTCAAATAAAAGATCTGTTTCTTCACTGATTTTCTTAGTGGCCACAGGATCTGTTAAATGTAAAGGATCCAGCTTCCTTAATCTATGCTTGGTGGTGTCCCTGGATGCCAAAATGGATCCATATTCCACTTTCACTATTTCATGATATAGTGAAGTGGATCAAAAAATTAAATACATTCTAGATAGGTCTTGTCTCTTGAGGAATAATAAGAATATTATTTCTTTTTGGCATTATCTATCCTCCAAAAATCTAGTAAGAATAACGCTTCCATTCTGCTAAGAAGATATTTTGATTCTCTATTATTATATTCCCTATCATCATGGGGTAGTGTCCTTCTCTTTCCACAGTACTAAACTGAAATCACCATTTATAATATAGGGCTGAGGAAATTCAACCAATTTAAAAAAAATCAGAGAAAAATGTAATAGCTCTACCATTAAAGATATAGATCAATGCAATTGTTAAAGAGCAGCTGATACCTTTGGGAAAACTTTGAAAAACATAATGTTTTTAGACACATTGCAGCTTGTATTTCACACATCTTCTGTAGATTTCTCACATCTTTTATTTATTACTGACAAAATTTCCACAAAAACAAGATCGTCATCTGTTAGAGTTCATCTGCCTCTATAGCGTATTCTCTGCTTGACATTATAATGTTCTGTTGTGACATCACAGTCTGTTGCCATAGGAATAACTGTGGTGTCACAAGTAGAGTATTATGATAGGTTGGAAAGAAGCAATAGGAGCTGATGAACCCTCAAGGAACAACTATCTTGTTGCCATGCATATGACCTCAGTAATAAATAATGGGGATACAAAATATAGAGCAAATGGGAAACACAAGCTACTTTGTGTCAAAAAAGTATGCATTTCAAAATTCTTCTTGAGGCATCAGTGGCTCTTTAAATTTTTGCCTATAATATTTAAGAAGTGTTATACAAAAACAGCCTCCTGTGTCTATACAGCATTTTTTCACCTTTGCCATTAATCCCTTTCTTAGCAGAGCAGATGTTCCCCTTGACTTGAATGTATGAAACAAATCATATACTGGAACACCCCAAATGTTATCCACTTTTTCTGCTTCAACTTTTGTTAAGTGAGTTTCCTGTGGGGATACTATATCTATTTGCTTTTTATTTATAACATTCATATTTTGTTTTCTTTTTTACTGAATTTTTTAACCCACTGATATTCCAGGATATCAGCTTAATATTCTCATCCATATTTATATTTATAGTTTACACAGAAATCCCATAAGATGCTACAGTTCTAATACCTACACAGACTAATTAATTTAGGAATTCTCTGTTCATGGGGAAAAGTACACATAATATAGGACTGGTTACTTACTAGCCTGATTGATACATATGCCCTCCTCTTCACCCCCTCTCCCCCCACAAAAATGTATTATTTATGATTACAGTGTTCAAAAACCATGTGTTAGTCCTCCTCCCATTCTGCCTGGAATGCTCTGTTCGGAAACATGTTAATTTTGTTGATCCTCAACACCCTTACACAACTTAACTATTACAAAACAGTACAAGCTTCACTAGGAAGAGTAGAGTCCAGTCCCATCTCCCCATGCTACTTAAGTACTTACAACTTTCCCTCATTCTACGCCCCCTTATGCCTAATTCAGCTCATTAATCAACGTTTCTTTAAACCCATTTGAGGTTTAATTACATCAAAATGAAGATTAGTAGCCATACATCCTTTATGTTCACAACCATTTTTTAAGTAGATTATCTTCAAGTTAAAGCAGTTGCCTCTGCTTGAATCTCTGCTTGTATTTCCTGGACACTCTTGCTCATTAAAGTTACTTTTAAGTTTTGCTCTTTAATTTGTTCTTCAACACATGACCAGTCATTTGACACTTCAGCCTCAACTGCTTCTTGAAGTCTATCAAACCCCTGCACTCTAGTAGAGGTTTTGAAAGTCCCAGTCACATGTGAGTGAGTGCCTACTTGTATTAACAATTGTGACCTGTGTTTCTTTCAATTGAACTGTTATATTAGATTTATCCTGTGTCAGAGTAACTTGTTTCTGTGGCAAGGTGATCCTCAATTTCTCTTTCACATGTGATTCAGCTGACTCTGGCATAAAAAGGATTTAGAGTTGCCTTTAAAAAAATATCTTTAATATATTTGGCATCAGATGTTGTAATTTAATGTGATTGTCCCATAATAGAGACTTAATTGGATTAAAAACTTTCTTTTTTTTTAAGTATTCAACCCCAAGTTCAGAAATACCAGGATTTGCTTATCCTTATAATGCATTCCTTTTTCTCTGGCATATATCAAAACATCTTCCTTGTCTTGAAATCTTAAAAATCAAATATAAATAATCCCAGGGTGTTTCTGTGCACCACTTGGAACTCTGGAGGGTGTTCTCTGTGCTCTAGCAACTTCTATTCTTTTAACCTCTGGATCCCTTCCCAAGGTTTCAGTAAGTCATTCCTCAAAGAATATTTGTACTGTACATTAGCCCCCTCAGAGCCCTCAGGAATATTCAAAAATTTTAAAAGTTGTTCCTTCTGAAGTGCCATTCTAGATCTTCCATTTTTCCTGTTATTTCCTTCATTTCAGTAGCCAGAGTATTAACTTTGGAGTCAATTATGTAAGCAATAATATCCAAAAGGGTGGGCAGTATTGGGAAATAAAACCACCCAGGGGCATAATTCAATTCAATTCAATTGCTTTATTTACTGGGAAAGGACACTGGGCCAAAGCCTGTTTTCAGGAATGACCCAAAGCCTCACACAGAGGCTAAGAAGCATGGTACAAAAAATGTAATACAACAACAACACAATACAATAAAGACAGTAGCAACATATCTTTAAAAACAATTACAAATGGCTTGTGATTGCAAATAATAGAAGAAACATGTTTTAAAAGTAGCCTGACCAATAAAAATTTTCAGGCCCAACGCCACAAGTGGAGGGCCTTATAGCCCCTGGAAGGTCAAGTATTTCCCAATACCGCCAACCCTGGAGGGTATTATTGTGTTTTGAAAATGGGCACTGTGAAAAAATTAGTTTAAAAAAATAACCTTAATAAAAAATTAGCTTAAAGTAAGTTGTATAATAAAATAGTTCCACCACCTGCATTACAATGTGACTTTTTTTTTAGTTAGGCATAGAAGAGCCCCCATAGTTGTGACTAGAGCTCTTTGTCATGGCTAGTCCCCCCCCACCACCAGGCAGAGATCGTGAGTCACAGTTGACTGTTTCTCCTCCCCCCACACACACACACTTGGAAAGACAAGCAGGCTGTGATCTTATTTTTTTCCTTTCTTTTTTTACTGGCATTGGTCCTTACTGGCATTGATCCATCCCCTCGTCTGTTTCTTTAGAGTGCCGAGAGTGGAGCAAGGAAATTAGTAAGGCAGTAATAGAGAAGAGGTATCTTTACATTTTTCCAAAAAAAAAAGGTGAAGCTGCTATGTTTCCCCCTTTCTTTCTGTTTGCATGCAGGGAGAGCAGCAAGAGAAAGGTAGAACAGCAGGAGACAAGCATGAGAAATAGCTGAAACTGGGGCATGGGAGAAATGGCTGAAACCGTGCTGCTGATCATCTGTTTTAGAATAAAAAAAGAAGAGACTTCTTTGATCCTGTTGTTTTTATATGTTTTATTGGGTGTTTCCTATTTGTGTGCTCTGGGGCAGTCTGGGTCATGTCACAGTCTCTAGTGAGGTCAGTCTCCCTAAGTGAGACCAAAAAAAATGGCTGTCAGTGGGTCTGAAAATTCAGGATCCCCAAGGATACTCTAAGTAACGGAGAACCCTTACTTGGCTCTTGTTTTTAGCGGGCTCTGTTAAAAAATACCTGCCTGGCAAAGCAAGTGCGCTAGTCAATCAGAATAGGAGAATTTGCATACTCATTTTCTAATGGAATCGTATCCTCATTATACAATGGCAAGAAAGAATGCTGGGCTCTAATTAGTCTGTCTGGGGCTGGACCACTGATGTTATCCCAGCATAATGTCTTGGATCTAGTTCCAGCACACACATGACCAAATCACAAGACAAAACAAAATTCACTACACATGGTATGTCCAGCCTTACTATAGATGCCACAGAACCTCTCATTTTTCACACTACTAAATAAAGTCATAGAAATGTAAATCCTTCCCTCCCATAACACAGAAACCAGCCAAAATGAAACCCACAACCCTAATACAGTCCCCAAATCCTCAAACTGTCTTTGTCTTATTTAAAAAAAAACAGTTAGATGAAAGCCATAATTATTTTTGGGTTCACAGCAGCCCGGCCAATCTCCTCACACTCTCAGCTCAGAATAACTAAAACTGCAAGTTCACTTACAAAAACAGAAAATATTTCAGTAAAAGCTGTCAGTACTGTATGTCTAGTACTACATGTGAAGCTGATCACTGTAATGGCTTTCAGCAATCACATTTTTTTCTTTCCTCTCGTAGGAAACTGGACCAAGCGCACGCAGTAACTGAACGAGCAAGCAAGCAAGCATGTCTTTGGACAGTCACCACATGACTCTTTACATACTGCTCACTCTTCAAGTCACTTTCTTCTGCTTTTTTTTTAATTTGACCATGTAAAGCAGTCAAAAAACATTCTCCCTACCACCTCCCTAACTTCTTTCCTCTTGTTTTACAGACATCCTGAGAGCAATGGGTGGGCGGCAGCAGTGGTGATAGGGCGGTAGGTCCAAACAGTGGTTACTAGCAGAAAATATTATTCTACTTTGAAAATCTGCCCATACAGTATTTAAACACAGCAGACAACTGTACTAGAAGAACCCCAACAAGAACGCAGCGCGGGGTGGAAGGAGGCACAGGGAAAGAAACAAAACCACATGTGAGACAGGCAAGCAGATACAAAACACAAGAAAAATCCAGCTACTGGCTACACAGCTCCACCTAGAGGATAAACAGGAAAAAGGAACTTCTTTTTAAATAACTATACTTCCACACACACAAAAATTCAGTAATAAACTGTTTTAACAAATATTTATTTTTATTTTTTTCTTCTACTTAAGGATTAGCTATTGAATAATAGGAATAATGCACTACAGGGTGTGTGTCATGCTGGCATAACATCACTTCTTTGGTGTTAGATGCACCGACCTGCAACCTCGTGCCCAACCACCCGAGGCATGATGTTATCCCAGCATGACACACACCCTGTCATGCATTATTCCTTTCATTTCAGGTATTCTATTTTCCATTTATGTGATTCTATTAACAATAGATTTAATATCTTCTTTAATTGTCCCAATTTCTGTAGAGACTAAATACTTTTTTTAAATTTAAGCCTGAAAAACCCTTTTACATTTCTGTCAGGATCAAATCTGAGCTTACAGTTAAGTCAGTTGTCTCTTTTTTATTTCTTTGAGCCATTAATGTATTTTGTTGACTGTTTTTAAGCACCAAACTTGATTTATCCATATTATTTGAGGTGATTAGAGGCCTTGGTGTAAAGGAAAATTCAAAAGCCTTAGTTAACTGAAGATTAATTGGAATATTTTTACTTATATTATTGTTATGACTAATCATCAATTCAATAGGCTGTGAAGCACTAGAGTTCCCAAATTCTTTTTCAGTCGTACACATTTTTAATGGTTGCTGTGGGCGTAGCCCTGCAGATGTCTTGCGAGTACC
Organism: Neoceratodus forsteri; assembly: GCA_016271365.2. Classification (NCBI taxonomy): domain Eukaryota; kingdom Metazoa; phylum Chordata; order Ceratodontiformes; family Ceratodontidae; genus Neoceratodus; species Neoceratodus forsteri. The sequence continues at coordinate 1,061,388,174 of CM057458.1, read as the reverse complement.
TTAGAGAAAAGGAAGCTTGCCAGATACTGACTGGACTTGTTTTAGTGGAGGTGAACAGCAATCACTGTGTGTTCACACAGCACTATTTTGTCCATTGGTACCAGTGGAACATGCCACTGCCCACCATGTCCAATATGATGGCCAGATTTGAGTGTAAATGCACAATGACTTGCGTATGCACACTGAACTGAGGTGGCATATTCCGCAGCTTCCAAGATGGCCACTGGAGTTCTCTGTGCATGTGCAGTGACTCATGCATGTGCACTGGGCTCCAGTGGCCATCTTGGACACAGTGGACTGTGCCGCCATTTTGCCAGACTTCACTGTACATGCGCAAGTTATTGTGCATGCGTACTCAACTCCGGCCACCATCTTGAACACAGTGGGCAGTGCCATGTTCCACCAACTCGGCTGCAGCCATACCTGGCTCTGGCCAGAACTTGTTTAAAACTGTGACTTGTTAATAATAGTAAATGTATTAGTCACACCTGATTCAGCAAAGAAGCAACTTATTACTTCTGCCTCTCCAGTATCATGCTCGGTAATATCAAAATTCTGCTGAGACTGAGGTATTGAGGCTTGCAGAACTATATCCCCCTCTCATTGCTGCCCTTGGCTTGCTCTGAGGCCAGTACCCTGGTGCACCCTGGTGCACCATGTTTATTGAGTTAGTGGGAGATGCTGTTCTTAGTTTAACTGATACATGTTTCCCTCATCCTTTTCATATTCTAAATAGCTTTTCACTCCTTGCTGGGCCTCACCTCCCTCTTCTATTGCTAAATTCTGCTGTTTAAATTTTGTTGTATTCTTTTTAGCTAAAATATTCTTGCTTCAGGTGGGAATTCAAGTTTTTCTGCTTTTTTTACTCTATGTTTTTGCTTCTTGGGCTCTTTTTAAAAGAAATCCTTCATCTCCTATTGTTCTTATAAATTTCTTTTATTCATTTTCTGTAGCCCAGTCAGTCTAAAAATACAGTTATTGTGAATTATTTCAGTTCAGCCCCATGGACACAGTAGTTTAACTGCATATACAAGGTTTTAGCTTTTTAAGCATCCCCATTGAATCCTTAAGGCAGGTACTGACTTTCATCAGTTTTAGCTAATGTTCTCTTGGGGGAAAAATCTGTCCTACAGAGCTGCTCTCTCTTTTAAGTCTCATTACAAACAGTTTTTATCAGCAGTCTGGCAGTTCAGCAGAAAACAATCTTTAGAACCTTTCTCTTTCTCTCTCTCTCTTTTTTTCTTTTCCCCCATTCCCTCTTCTTTGAGCATATACTCATTTGGCCATGTTCTGACTTACAGAGCTGCCATTCCAATGCTTTAGTGTGTAACATGCTTTAGTTCAGTACAAAATCAAAGAAAGGCAGCTTGCACCCTTCAGATCGTTCTGCTGCTTATGGTTTGACGTAACTCATCATTCTTTTTTTCCCCAGCTGGTATGTGAACCTGGAACCTGGAATGCTGTATTCCAAGCCAGGAGGAAAGGTTCTTCTTGTTCGAAATCACTGCTGTGCAACTGTCGATTAACTCACCCGTCATCCAAAAAAAAAAGAAAAGAAAAAGAGACAAGAAGCAGGAGGAGAGGTACACAAGGAGATGCCAGTATTACTGTTCGATTCATCTTGTCCAAGGAATTAAAATTTTTATCTGTATCTGGACTTCAGTAAGGCATTCGACTCAGTGCCACATGGAAGGCTGGGAAGGAAGTTAGTAGGCACAGGGGTGGGTGCAAAGCTGGTGAGATGGGTAGGAAACTGGCTGCAGGGAAGGAAACAGAGGGTGGTGGTGGGTAGGGAGCTCTCACACCCAAGGGCAGTGACGAGCGGTGTTCCACAGGGCTCGGTGTTGGGACCAATGTTGTTTGGGATATTCATTGCAGACATATCATGGGCATCAAGAGCAAGATCAGTCTGTGTGCTGATTATACCAAGGTAGGCGTGGTGGTAGATGACCTAGGGGGATGGCAGGGGTTGCAGGATGATCTGGCAAAGCTTGAAACCTGGTCAAACACCTGGCAGCTGGGCTTAATGCCAAAAAGTGCAAGGTGCTGCATTTTGGGATGAAGAACCCAAGGAGGAGTTACCAGCTAGGGGGAGTGCAGCTAGCCCAGACAGAGGAGGAGAAGGATCTGGGTGTGCTCATTACTGGGTCAATGAACCACTCGGCACAATGTAGGAAGGCAGCTGCAAAGGCCAACAAAATGCTGGTTTGTATTGCAAGGGGTATATCCTCGAGGAGGGAGGAGGTGATTCTGCCACTGTATAGGTCATTAGTTAGACGACACCTGGAGTACTGGGCAGTACTGGCGTCCGATTCTGAAGAGGGACATTAAGTTTCTGGAGGGGTGCAGCAAAGAGCCACAAAGATGATCAAGGGGCTGGGGACTTATCATACGAGAGGAGGTTGAAGGAGTTGAACATGTACTCACTGGAGGAGAGGAGAGACAGGGGTGACATGATTGAAACCTTTAAATACGAAAGGAATAAACAAGACGGGTACAGAGGGGCTGTTCCAAAGTAGGGAGGGAGGGCCACCAGGGGCCATGATATGAGACTGGAGCAAGGAAGGTTCAGGAGGGAGATGAGGAGACACTTTTTTACAGAGAGGGTGGTGGCTGGGTGGAATGCGTTACCTGCTGAAGTGGTATGCAGTAGAACAGTGGACTGCTTCAAATGAGGATGGGACATGACAAGGGGGAGAGTTAATGAAGGGGAAGGGTGGAAGGGAGGGGCAGCTGCAGAATAAGGGGTGCTAGCTGCACATTCGAGCAGACTTGATAGACTTCTAGGCCTTTATCTGCTGGCAAATTTCGTATGTTCGTATATATTATTGGGATGAACATTTAAACTAGAGGATGGTGGTGGAAGAAATCGGGGAGGCATTGCCCCCCAAAGGCTAAAGTAGGCAGCAGAGAGTGAGGGGATGGAATTACCACAGGGTGCAAATTAGTAAAGGAAGCAGAGAAGTAGAAATAAAGGGGAATGGAAATGGAAGCAGTAAATCAGAGGGGGGAAGGAGGGAGGGTAAAAAGGAAGAAAGAGGGGAAATACTCAGAGTGGTAACAAAATCTGGATGGCCATGTGTGTGAATGCTTGAAGTCTAGGAAATAAGATTCTGGACCTAAAGGCCATCACTGCAGAGGCTGACCTGGATACTGTGGCAATTACCAAGTCTTGGTGCACTGAAAACCATGACTATGACATGGTCATACCAGGCTATACTCTGTTCAGGAAGGACAGGGTGGGAAGAAAAGGAGGGAATATGGGGAAGGGGGCAGAAGTACTGTGAATGACCCTAGAGAAGGGGAACGGAGCCACTATTTGCATTGGAGGGCTCTACAGACCGTCACCACAGGGGAAGGAGTCTGATAAGGTACTGGTGGAAGCCACTGGTAAGATGGCAGAAAATGGGGAAGTGCTGCTAATGGCAGCCTCTGCTGGCTTCAGCTGGAAACAGGAAGATCCTGGACTCTCTCCAGGAGTGTTCCTCAGCTAACTAGTCAGCAAACTCACTTGTGATGGGGCAATACTAGACCTGCTAATCATTAACATGGACAGCATTGTAGAAATCAAGGTGGGAGGCCGCCTGGAACCATTGATCACTGTATGGTGTGGTTTAATATAAGGACGGCTTCGGAATTGAAACATACAAGGGTGAAGGTCCTGGACTTCAAGAGGGCAGATTTTATAAAGATGGATGAATGCCTGAGGGATGACCTGGCGGGGAGGGAATGACCTGGGTGGGCTGGAGGAAGAGTGGGTTAAGCTAAAAGGGGACACAGTGAAGGCAACAAACCTCAGCATCAAACAAGTAAGTAAAAGTAAGAGGAAAAGGAGACCACCATGGCTTTTGAAAGGGATGATTGAAAAGGTAAAGGCTAAAAGGGTGGCATTCAAAAGATAGAAGGAGACACAGAGGGAGGAGGATAGGGAGGTGTATTGGGAGAAACAGAGAGAAGCAGGTTCAGCAGTAAGGAACACAAAGGCAAAAACTGAAGAGAGAATAGCCCAAGAGGTAACAAAAGGGGACAAAACATTTTTTAGGTATGTAAGTGAAAAAGAGGAAGACCAAGGGAGGGACTGTAAAGTTAAAAAGAGATAGGTGGGCAGACTTGTAAGAGTTTCACTCAATGGTGTTTCACCTGGTATAATAACGATTGATTGTTTTTTTATACTCTCCTACTCAACCCACTACATATCTTTTCCTCACCATGCCTCTAGACTCACTCAGACTACTTCTTCTTATTCTCTCTGTCCTCTGTCTCCCCCTTCTCACCCGCACCCCTTCCCCTTCCCCATTATTACCGACCCCTCTCTGCCACACTCCACTCCACTCTACTGTCTTCCATTACACTGTTACCCCATCTCCCTCTCTTCAGACCTGGGAACACTACCCCTTCCACCCTAGTGTTTCACTCTTAGCAATTCCTGTTTACTGTACACCGCTACATATTCTATGTTCCAGCCTCCTTCTTCTCTCCACACCCTCTTTATCTCCAGTTGAGCCTGCTCTGTACCTTGGTATAAGAGTGTAAAATGTCACTACATTATCATTGCACTCCTGTACCTATCTTCCAGAGACATAAATTCCAACCCTGGACCTTGCCCTCCAAGCACCTCGGTGCTCCCATCCACTGTTCCAGGAACTTCCCCATCAAGCCTCACTGTCCTTCCCCGTGGACTAAAAATTCTCCACCTAAATATACACAGCCTTCTCCCTAAAGTCGATCTACTCCAGTCTCTAGTTGCTTCGCCTGGTCATGATATAATCATCCTGTCTGAAACCTAGCTTAACAATAAAATAGTAACCCTTCTCTCTCCATCCCAGGCTATATTATATCTCGACAAGACCGGTCACGGAGAGGTGGAGGAGTGGCTATCTATATCTCATCATCTATCCAGTTCACCACCATTCTTTTCACCTCTGTTCCAAATGCATATGAGGTGCTTATCTTACAGCTATCCCTCCCTTTTCCATCCCTATATTTGTGGAAGGTTCCTATTGTCACCCAGGCCTCCACTTCTCTGTTGTTACAGACCTCATCAGTTCTATAGTATCCTCACTTCTTCAGATGAAGTTTACATTATGGGTGACTTCAATTTAAACTGGTTATCCCCCACCATGAAAAAAGTATGAAATGAAATTGATGCCCATAACTTATCCTAGCTTATCTTTGATGCAACTCGGATGAACCATAAAATGAGAAACCACTCCTTAATCGACTGGGCCCTCACCTCACACCCACATAGGGTCATTAAATCTTGTGTATTACCAGATGCCTTAAGTGACCACCTCATGACCTTTCTGGGATGTGAAATTCATAGAATCAAGGCCCCTCATAACACCTTAATGACTTGCTAATACAACTCTCTGAAGCTCGCTCCCTTCCTCCATGACCTAGCTCATACAAACTGGGCCCCTATAGCCTCAGTGAACTTGATAGACAAAGCCGCAGAATACTTTAAAGGGAAATTTCTCAACATTTGGAATCAGCACGCCCCACTTTGACGCATCAGAGTCCATGGGAGCCACCTTCCATGGATCTCACCTGAACTCATAGTTTGTCAAAGAGCATGAGACCAAGCTTGGAAGCTACATAAAGCCTCAAAACTCCCTAAAGATTATGATACATATCGTTCTCTTCACAACAAGTGCACAAAAGCCACTTGTTTGGCTAAGACAGACTACTTTAGCTCAACCTTTCAATCCAACATTAACAATCCCTCTAAATTCTGGAAAGTCATCCACTCACTCTTCTCTCCCACTTCCACTCCTCCTTCCCCCTCCTCAATATAAACAACACCCTTATTACTGATCACCCCAGTGTTGCTACTGAATTTAATTCATACTTCACCTCTTGTGCCTCTGATCTCCTATCCTCCTTACCGCCTACTAGTCCAGGTTCCCCCTCCACCTCACCACGCACACTGCCCCAGTTTACTTGCTTCTCTTTCACTAAAATTGCCCCTTCTGACACCTTGGATGCCTTGCACACCTTAAACCCATCCAAAGGCAGTTCTCCTGATGGCTTGGACTCCACACTGCTATATCTCTCAGCTACGACTATCTCTGCCCCACTGTCTGACCTCTTCCACCTTTCGTTCGAAATGGCAGCCATCCCACCTGCTTGGTAACATGTCATTTTTCTTCCCCTACCTAAGGGTGGCGATCCTTCCTCATTGGGGAACTACCATCCCATATCCCTCCTTCCCACCCCTGCCAAACTGCAAGAACACTTGGTTCTTGCCCAGCTCTCTTCTTATCTCTCTAACTCCAACTTTTTCACTCCCTTCCAATCTGGTTTTGGAAAAAAAAAAAAACACTCCACTACTACCTCCCTGATTAGGCTTACTGACTCTATGCTCTCAGGGATGGACAGTGGTCAAATCACATCTGCCATTTTTGTCGACCTAGCCAAGGCTTTCAACATGGCTTCCCACACCTTACTACTAAACTCCCTTTCCTCAGCAGGTCTGACTGACTCAGACACTAACTGGTTTGGAGTCTACCTTGTAGGTCAGACCCAGTCAGTCAGAATTGCTGACCCAACATCTCTCCCCTCCCTATCAACACTGGTGTCCCTCAAGGGTCCTTGTTGGGCCCTATACTTTTCTCCATATTTTTTAATGACCTACCATCTGCCTGTACATCAACCTCAATACATATGTATGCAGATGACATGGTCCTCTACACCTCCGGACAGTCCCCCATTGATGTTGTAAACATACTTCAGCAGGACTTCAGTAATGTTCAGCAATGGTTTTACCCTCATCAACTTTTTCTAAACGCCAAGAAGACAGTCTCCATGACCTTCAGCACTAGGCAGAGACTCTCTAGGTTCCTCTCCATGCCCTCCTTCCATACCCTTGACAGGACAGTCCTTGAGGACACCTCCTTTTTCTGATATCTGGGTGTTTGGCTTGACCATCATCTTACCTTCCATGGTCATGTGGATGCCATCCTGAAAAAGCTGCGCCCCAAGCTCGGCACTCTATACAGGAACCAGAACTGCCTCCATCTCCTGGCTAGGCGGACTTGTTCAGAAGATGATCCTTCCTATTTTCGACTATTGTGATGTAGTTTACAGTGCCGCTCCCAAGACCTCTTTAACCAGATTGGATACCCTCTTCAACTCCTTCTGTCACTTTGCTCTGGACTCTCCTCCTCTCACCCACCACTGTCAGCTCTACCACTCCCTGGCATTTCCCTCACTAGAAAACAGACACCTCCATCATGTTGCTAAATTTGTTTCTAAATTCTGGTTTGGATTGCTCCCATCCTATCTCACTTCCTCTCTATCAGTCCTCCCTCCCTCTGCCCACTCACTTAGATCTTATGCCTCCCATTCCTTGGTTGCCCCTGACCAGTCTACCACCGTAGGCCAGGCTGCTTTCTCATATTGCTTCCCAGAACTGTGGAATCCACTTCCTCACCAGATTCACCACTCCTCCTCCCCCTCCTCTATAACTTCAGCCCTACGTAATTTCCTCTGTGTGAATTGGACCTGCAGTTAACCTACCTGGTATTCCTGACCTGCTCCCCAACCTCTATCAATATCTTAAGTAACTATTCTGAATTACAGCTTCCCTCCAGCCCCACTACTTTCTTTTCCTGCAGAGATCCCTACCTGGCCATTCATTCGTGTTATCTATAACTACCAACACAACTATGACTTTAAATTCCTGTCAATCTACAACTATCAGTATATCTATAACCTTGATTCCTATTCATCTGCTCCCCTCCCAGCCTCGCTACCTTTCCATCTCTGGTGTTACTCCCTATCCACCCCTTCCTTTCAGGCTAAATGGTAACATTATAATGAATTTAAGGTGTTATCCTGATGTAATGCACTTGACCTGTCCAATGTGACCTCTGTAAACAATTGTACTCATATGCTGCACTTAATATATTCTTTCTGTTATTTGCTATTCACCACTGCCAATATTGTTGTAATAATGTTTGCTGTTGTATACATGTATGTATTTCCACTACCCTTTCCTGCAGGACACACTGTGAGATGAGCAACTTGTTGTTCAGTGTCCTTTCCTGGTTAAACATTTCAATAAATAAATAAATAAATAAACAGCACAGAGGGGTACCAGGAAAAGGCAGACATTCTGAACAAATAATTTTGTTCAGTGTTCACAGTAGAAGAAGAAGGGAAGGGGCCACAAAAAAGTAACAGGAGCTTTGAAGGGAATGAGTCAGACATTAATCCTTTTTCAGAAGAGAGAGTCCTAAAGGGACTCCCTAATCTGAAAGTGGACAAAGCAATGGGACCGGACGGGGTACTACTAGGATATTGAGGGAGCTAAGGGATGTACTGGCTGAACCTCTGACAGTCCTATTTAACAGCTCATTGAAAATATGAGTGGTTCTAAAGTACCAGAGGACAGATGTAGTCTCGCTTCACAAAAGTGGTAGCAGGAATAAGGCTGGCAATTATAGACCAGTCTGTACGACATTGGTGGTGGGAAAGTTAATGAAATCCCTACTGAAGGAGAGGACAGTGGCATGTCTTGAATCTAATGGGTAACAAGACCCAAAAGGCAAAGAACCTATGTGTGCAGACACTGAGGCAAGGGTTACCCCAAAGGGCATTTGGCTAGGAAGCCAAGTTTCAAGAAAATACAAAATCACACATGCCCCCACAATGCAAAGCATCATGGGCTGCATATGCAAATCACCACAGAAGGTTATGCTGGTTCAACTTTAAGCAGAATTGCATGGTGCCGAAAGGCCTCTCACACAGTTTGCAAAGGGTGCTAACGGATGACACAGACACGTGTTTTGTCCTACCAGGACTCATCAGTATGCCTCGTCTGTTTGACACCCCAGTGAAATGAACCAGCTACCCTAAGACGGTCTGTCTGGGTTATATTGTGGTGAAAAAGACCCAAGACAGCATGGATTCATGAGTGGGATATCATGTCAGACAAATCTGATAGATTCCTTTGATTGAGTGTCCAAGGGAGTAGATCAGGGTGGAGCATTGGCTGTGGCCTACCTAGATTTCAGTAGGACATTCAACACCATTCCACACAAGAGACTAGTAAGCAAACTGGATAGCTTAGGAGTAGGCCCAAATGTGGTAAACTGGGTAAGAAATTGATTAGGTGATAGGTGACAAAGGGTGATGGTAAACAGAGTTCACTCCAAGGAGGGGAAAGTTACCAGTTCAGTGCGTCAGAGATCAGTGCTGGGACCAGTCCTCTGTAATGTCTTTATAAGCGACATTGCAAAGGGGCTGAGGGGAAGGTCTGGCTCTTTGTGGATAACCCCAAAATCTGCAATAGGGTAGACACTCCAGATGGTTGGAAAGAATGATCAGAGACCTGAGGAAACTCAAGGAGTGGTGAAGGAATAATCCACATGGGGCACAGAAACCCAGAGGCAGAGCACAACATAGGTGGAGTGTTATTGACAACCACTAAGCAGGATAGAGACCTGGGGTCATAATTTCTGATGATCTAAAGAAGGCCAGGCTGTGAGACAAAGAATTTGGGAGGGCTATTGGAATGTTGGGGCACAGAAGGAGAGGTATCAACAGCAGAAGGAGGGAGGTGGTACTCCATCTGTATAGATCGCTGGTATGGCCTCACCTAGAATACTGTGTACAGTCCTATAGGCCACATCTCTGGAATGACATAGAGTGGAGGCAGTCCAGAGGAGGGCAACTAAAACAGTTCAAGGTCTACATCAAAAGCCCTAAGAGGAGAGACTAAAGAAACTTAGTATGTACACCCTGGAAGAGAGACGAGAGAGGGGGATGTGGCAGAGACCTTTAAGTACCTTACCAGGGTAAATAAAGTACAGGAGGTAAGTTTTTTTCCTGAAATAAAAGGTGCTCAAAAACAAGAGGACATGCTATGAAGCTGGAGTGGATAGATTCTGTAGAGAGATTAGGAAGTACTTCTTCACAGAGAGAGTGGTGGATTCCTGGAACAGCCTAAAATCTGATGTGATGGGGCCAAAAACAGTTCAAGAATGCATGGAATAGGCATACAGAAATCTTAATGGAAAGGAGTGGTGGGAGGGAGAAAGAACCAGAGATCAGGCTGGGTCTACAGAGATACTGTAGCAGGGAAAAATGGGCAGACTAGATGGGCCAAGTGGTCTTTATTTTCCAACAAATTCTGTGTTTACATTTTTATGTTCAGCCTACCATATTCTATAAGCTATGTGGAGTGTGTGGCTGCATCAGTGTGCTACAGCTCAGGCTTCAAAGACAAAACTATTAAATTTGCCTTTCACCAGGGAACTGCTTTTCAGTTCGGAGCTGTCCAGTACAAAAAAAGACAGTTACCAGTCCCTAGACAACAGCAGAAGTCCAACTCAGTGCCAAGGAGGCAGTGGTTTGGATGGCTGAGACAGACAGACAAGGGTCAGTTTTCAGTCCTTTTGACACTTTGGCAACCACAGAAACAGAGAAGTCTACTCTGGTTTCAAGGACAACAGCAATAGAAGAGCTTTTGTCTGTAGATTTAATGGAGGTGTAGGACACAGAGGCTGATATTCATAATGAAAGAATGCAGGCCCATCCTTGCCCCCTATCCTTGATGGAAGATTTCAAAGTTTTTACCAGCGATGGGCCCAGCCAACATCAGACATGTGGGCACCGGAAGTTCTGGCTCTGGGTCATGCCATAGAATTCTCCTCAGTACCTACCAAGGATCAGTTCCTCAAGTCCCTGATGCTTTTGAACCTGGTGAAGAATGGGCTGCAAACCAGACGCAAGGACCACTTGATTCAGATAGAGGCCATACCCCCAGTTCCACCTAGGAAGGAGAGACTGGGATTTTACTTGATTTACTTTGTAGTTCCCAAGAAGTCAGGGGGTTTCCAACCAATCCTAGACTTGAAGCAATTAAACACGTTTGTCAGATACACAGTGTTTGAAAGGGAGTCTCTGTGGTCCATCATTCGAGTGATACGGCTGGGGGATTTCCTGGCATCCATCAACCTGAAGGATGCCTATCTCCATGTTCTGATCTGCTAGTCGCATCAGAAGTACCTGAGATTTGCAATTCAGGAGCAACACTTTCAGTACTGACTAGTAAAATTAAAGTAACTGCACTAGGTCAGGGTGCTCAGGATTAAAATAAACATTAAACTGCAAAACAATCCAGCACTCACCACCACATATACTGTGGCACTTTAATACATTTGGGCATTATTTCATATTTTCAGAGAGCAGCATCCATTATTATATGTGGCGGTGAGTGCTGGATTGTTTTGCAATTTAAACTGGTTCTCCAGTTTGACTAGGCAACTATGCCAAAAGTGTTCTTTAGAGTTCTAATTGTTCTGGTGCGCATCTGAAACAGGAGGAGCATCATATATGCTGCTGTCTGTACCATCTCTTCAGAGCTTTGATGGCACAGATGACAGAGATCAGTGGCAAGGACTCTGGAAGTCCTGGAGTAATGTGGATGGATAATCAACTGGGAGGAGAGGTCTCAGATGCTGTCACAAAGGTAGATGCACCTGGGGGCAATGTTTCAGACAGACAAACATAGGATTTTTCTCTTCACGACCAGGAAAGAGACCCAAGAATCAGAAATTTGGTGGCTGAAATCTTAGTCAGTAGTCTCTGCTCACAGGTAACTCAGAATCTTGGGGCTGATGTCGGCAATGATAGAACTGGGGTCATGCGTCATGCTTCATATGCAGCCTCTACAAAACAGAATGTTGTTAGTATGCTTCTTGGCCTCGGAGGACTACCAGGTGCTGATCCCATTGTCCCAGACAGTGGTTCTTATAATTACATTGGTGCAGTTGCCAGTACAGAGTCCTATCTTGAGGGAACAGAGGCATCGCCTTCCTGTTGCGATTTTATCTGCTGTTTTGATACAGAAATGTGGGTTTATTTCAGCGCTGCTTGACCTGACAGTGAATCCTGGCAGCCAACCACTGCTCTTGGTACTTAACTGAGTCTCCCATGTAGATGCTGGTCTGACTGCTGACTTTTAAGGTGCTGACTTTGAACAGGGGGTCTGAGAGTGGACAGGTCAGCAATAGCAGGCACAGAGTTGCAAGAATGAGGTATCCTGATTGTGGCATCAAAATGAGGCTTCTGCCTAATTACTGGTTTTGTTGCCAGGGCAGTCTTTAACTGAGGCTAGTTTGTTTTGTACTAATTTGGGGACAGTCAGGCAGCCTCCTCCATTACCACCCTGGCTGTTGGAGATACACCAGGGAGCCATTCTTTGCCATTTTCTGCCAACTTCCAGCCAGCAGCAGCAATAACATCAATACAGCATCTGATCCAACTGGTGGAGTGGGGTGGCTGGCCTCAACTTAAACCAAACATGGTGCTGGCTTTGGGTCTTTTTGATTTTTTTAAATTTCTTAGGAACCATCCAATGAATAAGATTTAAACAGCCTAGACATCTAAAGTTACAGATATGAAGGAAAACCATAATTAATTTTAGAATATTCTTAACGAATGGCTGCACCCTACGGAACTTAGGTGGTCAGTCCATACTGATAAAAGCAGTCCAAACATGAGCAACATAAAAGCCATTTTTTCTTGGGGTAGGCGGTGGTCATTCAGCCCCATCCCCCCACTACAACCAGCTACTGCCTCCCACAGTCCCAGAGTATTCAGTCCCCTGTGGATTACCCCAATGGTTCAGCCAGAGGATGGAGGGCTGTTCTCCCCGGCACACAATCCAGAAGTGCCCCAGGGATAGAGTGGCAGTGCGGGCTGCAGGAGGGTGAATGGGTCTTCCTCCTGCTCACCTAACCATTTTTCCTTTTTTCTCCCTGTTCCACTGGTTGCAGTGGTATGCAAGTGCATGTGCGTGGAGGCATACATGCACCATGGAACCGCAGCTTCCCCCCGTTGAAGTCTACTGGAGCCTGCCCTACCCTCGGGCATCCACCTGGTTGCAGTCAATGGCCGAGATGACTGAGCCAGTCAACCAGCTGCAAGCCTGGGGGCCATTTTTGTGGAGCTTACACTAGATATTTGGTGCAAGCTGCCAAAAATAGTGGAAAGTGTCACAGCTGCTCACGAGATTGTAAAATTAGGAGCAGTTGCGGGAATCGTCACTGGCACAGCTGCACCAATGCAAGGGTTTCGTGCAGGGCTTGCTGCAAGCTTCTACCCATCGAAATCTGTTGGAGCCTGCACTACCCCCAGGCTTCACCCAGTGTCAGTCAACAAGACAACTGAGCCACTCCTCCATGGGAGAGGAGAGCAGTCCCTGGATGTTTAATTCTCTCTCCCTAGCCGAACCCCAGTGACCCGAGTCCATTCCTGAACATAGGCCACCAATGTGGTGGTAGGTGAGGCACAAGTACCTCAGTCCTTTTCACCACTGGGCCAGTTCTGGCTTCAGGTGTTTGCTTTTCAGACTTTGGAAGACTACCAGATGCTGTTAGTTTGCTGGCTGACAGTGGCCCAGCTGAGAATTCCTTAGAAGTATGTCCAGAAATTAGACACCAATGCAACTGTTCTCTAGCCTCTTTTCCTTCCTCTTCTGCAAGTAAATACATCAAATGGGCTTTCCTTTTAGATATGCCATGACTCAGCTCATAAGTACCTTGTTCCTACAGCTAAAGCTAAGTTTTGGACCTCATTGTAATGTCTGCTTCATGTTCCATCCTGGATTAGGACTCAAACTCCAAGGGTTGGATTTTCAGATAGGAACATAGAAACATAGACTTTGACGGCAGATAAGGACCGCTAGGCCCATCTAGTCTGCCCATTTCCCTACCTACAGGATAGGCCTCAGATCCTAGTTACCCAACAGCCTATATCTTCCTGCCCCCCACAAGAATTGCCTTATGTCTGTCCCATGCATTCTTGAATTCTCCCACAGTTTTAGACCCCACAACTTCCTCAGGAAGGCTGTTCCATGCATCCACTACCCTCTCTGTGAAATAATACTTCCTCACATTGCCCTGAACCGCCCTCCTTCTATCTTTAAATTGTGTCCCCTTGTTCTTGCAAGTCTCTTTTTCTGAAAGATGCTACCTCTTGGGCTTTGTTGATTCCTTGAGGTACTTGAAAGTTTCTATCATGTCCCCCTCTCCCTTCTTTCCTCAAGGGTATACATATTAAGCTCCTTTAGTCTCTCCTCATACGGCTTCTCTTGTAGACCCTGCACCATTTTAGTTGCCCTCCTCTGGACTGCCTCTATCCTGTCTATGTCCTTGCGGAGATGGGGTCTCAGAACTGGACACAGTATTCAGATGGGGTCTCACCAACTGTCTGTACAGAGGGATAACAACTTCCTGTTTTCTGCTGCTGATGCCTCTCCTGTACATCCCAGTATACCCCGGCCCTCCCACTGCCTTCTCACATTGCTTGCTAACCTTAAGGTCATCTGATATGATTACCCCCAGGTCCCTTTCCTGTTTTTGTTGTTACTACCTCCCACCCATTGTGTATTCTTCCCTAGGTTCTTGTTTCCCAGGTGCATTATTTTGCACTTTTTGCATTGAATCTAGCTGCCATCGTTGACCATTCCTCCAACCTTGCCAAGTCCCTTTTCATCCTTTCCACGCCTCCTTGTGTATCAACCCTGTTGCAGATCTTTGTGTCATCTGCAAAAAGGCATACTTTTCCTTCCAGTCCCTCTGCAATGTCACTGATGAAGACATTAAAAAGGACTGGACCCAATACTGAACCCTGCGGTACCCCACTAGTAACCGCCCTTTCTTCAGAGTGGACTCCATTTACAATTACCTTCTGTGTCCTGTTGTCCAGCCAATGTTTTACCCAGGCTACCACCCTGGAACCCACTCCCAGGCTGGTTAATTTGACTAATAATCTTTTGTGTGGGACTGTGTCAAATGCCTTGCTAAAGTCTAGGTAGGCCATGTCCACAGCCCTCCCTGGTCTACTACTTTGGTCACCCAGTCAAAGAAATCTATTAGATTCGTCTGACATGACCTTCCCACTGTGAACCCATGCTGCCTTGGATCCTGTGCTCCACTGACCTCTAGGTACTCAACTATTCTTTCCTTCAGAAGTGACTCCATCACTTTCCCTACCACAGAGGTCAGACTGACAGGTCTGTAGTTTTCTGCCTCTGTCTTGGTCCCACTTTTGTGAAGAGGAATCACATCCGCCTTGCTCCAGTCCTCGGTACCACCATCCTCCCATGATTTATTAAAAAGAGTAGCCAGTGGTTTCACTAGTTCCTTCCTTAATTCTTTTAGAATTCTGGGGTGAATTCCATCAGGACCCATTGCTTTGTCCACCTTCAGTTTTAGGAGTTCTTGCAGAACCCTTTCTTCTGTGAAAGGACTGGGATCGACCCCCCTATCAAGAGTGCTTCTGTTAATTGGATTAGGCACTTCCCCCTCCTCTTTTGTGAATACTGAGCAGAAATATTCGTTCAGTATTCCTGCTTTTTCACTGTCCCCCTCTGCCCACCCACCGTTCATTCTATTCAGCCTCACTATCCCTCCCTTTGTCTTTCTACGCTCGCTGATGTACCTATAAAAGGTTTTATCCCCCTTCTTAACTGAGTTGGCTATCTTTTCCTCAGTTTGGGCCTTTGCTATTCTGACTTCCCTCCCTGTTTCTTTCTGCCTTAACTGGTACAGCTCTCTGTCCTGCTCCTTCTGTGTTTCCTTATACTTCCGGAATGCTATCTTTTTCTTCCTGACTTTCACAGCCACCTCTCTTGAGAACCATAGTGGCTTTTTCTTTCGTTTTGATTTGTTTATTTGCTTCACACAAAGGCTTGTTGCCTCTGTGATGGCAGTTTTGATAATTCCCCATTGTTGCTCCACACCTCCTTCTAGCCTGTTTGCTAGTACTTTTCTGAGGCACTCTCCCATCTTGCCAAAGTCAGCCCTCCTAAAGTCCAGTACCCTCACTTTTGTATGGCTTGACTCTGTAGCTGAGTTTAACATGAACCACACTGTTTGATGGTCACTTGTCCCCAGATGGCAACCCACTTCTAGATCTGAGATCCTCTCACTGCCTCCGTTTGAGAGTACAAGGTCTAAGATTGCTCCCTCATGAGTGGGTTCTGAAACTAGCTGTCTAATGCCTGCCACCTGTAGGGCATCAAGAATGGCCCTGCTCTTGGATGTGGCTGCAGCAAATGTGCTCCAGTTAACATCTGGCACATTCAGGTCTCCCATCAACAGTATCTCCCCTTTCTCTGCCATTCTAAGAATGCCTTCCATCATATCCTTGTCCATTCCTTCCCCCTGACATGGGGGTCTGTACACAACCCCTGTGCGGATTGTGGTGCCCTTTCCAGTCTCCAAGGTGACCCACAGTGCCTCCTCTCCTCCCTGTTTACTCTTTTGTTCAGTTGCTTTTATCCCTTCCTTTACATAGAGAGCTACTCCTCCCCCTCTTCTCCCCTGCCTGTCTCTCCTGTAGGTTATGTACCCTGGTATGTTAACATCCCAGTCATGGTTCTCTGTGTACCATGTTTCTGTGACTACTACGATATCCAGGCATCCCTCTTCCATTAAGGCCACCAGCTCAGGGAGCTTGTTGCCCAGACTACGGGCATTGGTACTCATTACCCTCCATTTCCTGATGGCCTTACCCCCTTTTGCCCCATCCCTGTCCTTCTTGCCTTTGTCACTTTCTCCATTTACCACTGCCCTTCTCCCTATCGACACCTCCATGTTGGTGTTTGCCACACTTACTACCGTGATTGTTTGGGGGCTAGGATTTTCCTGCTCCTTTCCAGTGCCTCCCCCCTTGGCTAGTTTAAAAGCTTGCCAATGAAGCATTTAAACCTATCACCTAGGATCCTGGTTTCCCTCCCGGACAGATGCAGCCCATCATGCCAGTATAGGCTTGCATCACTCCAGGTGGACCCCCCAGTCCCCAATGAAGCCAAATCCCTGAGCTCCACACCAGTTTTTCAACCACTGATTGAATCTCATAGTACGGAACACCCTAGCCTCTCCTATGCCATAGATAGGCAGCACCTCCGAGAAGGTTACCGTGCATGCTACTTGACTAAGGCCCTTCCCCAATTCCACAAACTCTTCCTGCACTTCTCTAATCCCTTTCTTAGCCAGGTCATTTGTCCCTAGGTGGACAATGACATCCAGCTCCCTCCCCTGTGCAGCTGCTCTGGCAATCCTGAGGATTCGCTCCCTGTCCCTCCAAGCCATGGCGCCAGGCAGGCACCTTACCTCCCTCTCCCCTTCCTTGCCCAGTTCTACCTTCCTAACAATAGAGTCCCCCATCAGGAGTTGTTTCCTTCCCCTGCAGGGTCCCCTGCCACCCTCCTGTGGGTCTCCTTTGTGAAGGTTCCCAGCATCCTCCTTGGTCTCCACTGTAGGTGCCTCCATAGAGGAACCACACTTTGCCAGAATGGCATAGGAATTGTGGAGAGGTACAACTGGAGGGATGGCCTCTGTTCCACCACCCTCACCCTCCCTGAGCCCACTGTGGTCCAACCGCTCCTCTTTCTTGGCAACCTCTGAGGCAACGGCAGTGGCACTGGTGGTCCCTGGATGGAAGGGAGGTTCCACAATCCTGGCCAACTCAGCCTGGAGATGAGCAACCTCCTCCCTCAGCCCAGAGAGGTGCCTGCAGATGGGACAACACCGCATCCTCCAGAACATCTCCCGGAAGACTGCTGCTCCACAGCCACTGCACTGCACCACTCCAATCATGTCTTATTTCTGGCCCTTAACTGTTTGCAATCCTTACTCTTTCCTCTGTTTTTTTCTCTCTCTCCTTACTTTCTGCCTGTGTTCCTTTAAGCTCCTGATTGTCCTGTTCTGAGACAAGAATATCCTATATTTCTCAGTAGACCACTTACTTGTTCAGAGGCAGACCTCCAGCAGCTAGAGGGGCCGGAGGCTACTCTTGCCCTTCTAGGATGGTGGGTCCTTGGTGCTTCTGTGATCACTCACTTCCTGCCCCTAAACAGGAAGTTCCTGTTGTCAGTCAAATCCTGTGCCTATAAAAATAGAACTAGCTTTGGGGGAGGAAGGAGGGCAATATAGTCCCAGTAGAGAAGTTCAGTCACACAGCAGTCTTTTCTCCTGGTGTTTTCTGCCAAGCTATTAGCAGAATCTTTCTAAGGCAGTCTTTAAATGTAGCTTCCTTCTAGCTAAGCAACTCCCCCTACTTACCAGATCTTTCTACAAGTAATTTAAACCTCACAGCAGTTAAGTCCTTTCAGTCACCTGAGATTTACACCTAGATGACTTTTCAGTTACCCATTCAGTTCAGTTAACCCAGACACACACTTTTTTTCTTTGTTTTGTATGTTAGTTTTTTTACCCTAAATTAAAGGTCCAAATACAAAAGTTCTTCTACTTTAGTCCCAGCAGAGAAGTTCAGTCACACAGCAGTCCTTTCTCCTGGTGTTTTCTGCCAAGCTATTAGCAGAATCTTTCTAGGCAGTCTTTAAATGTAGCTTCCTTCTAGCTAAGCCTCTCCCCCTACTTACCAGATCTTTCTACAAGTAATTTAAACCTCACAGCAGTTAAGTCCTTTCAGTCACCTGAGATTTACACCTAGATGACTTTTCAGTTACCCATTCAGTTCAGTTAACCCAAACACACTTTTTTTTTTTGTTTTGTATGTTAGTTTTTTTACCCTAAATTAAAGGTCCAAATACAAAAGTTCTTCTACTTTAGTCCCAGCAGAGAAGTTCAGTCACACAGCAGTCCTTTCTCCTGGTGTTTTCTGCCAAGCTATTAGCAGAATCTTTCTAAGGCAGTCTTTAAATGTAGATGACTTAAATTTCCACAAGCCCCAGGTGTGCTGATGATACTGTGCACTGGCCTTGCAGCAATCTAATGGGATTTTCTATCCTGTATAGCAATCGCCACAAGTTAGACCAACTTTTTTTTTAAACTTTATACTAATTGCATTTAATAAAAATACAATATCAAGTTACATCCAGATGTCAGGCATCATTATGCAACTTAGGAACCATCCAATGAATACGATTTAAACAGCCTAGACATCTAAAGTTACAGATATGAAGGAAAACCATAATTAATTTTAGAATATTCTAAACAAATGGCTGCATCCTATGGAACTTGGGTGGTCAGTCCATACTGATAAAGGCAGTCCAAACATGAGCAATCCTCAGCTTAGAATGTTAATGTGATCCCTTCCCTTAGATAGTGAAACCCAAGCATTATTAGTGTTCAGCACAAACCCCCAACAAACACAGATGAGCATTTAAAATGAACAGGTTACTTAAACCTCTTATAAAGCACACTATATGCAATTAAACTTATAAACCATGCCCAAATTAATTAACAGTTTACTCCCTGAGTGATAGAATTGCACCACAACTTATATTCTTAGGTGCTGGGTAGCATCTCTATAAAGAAGACCATGGCCAGTCCAATGACCTTCAGGTGGCAACCTCCTACTCGTCCGAGCTGTGATCCTCATTCCTGGACCCATGGGCAGCCTCAAACTCCCACCAGATTTGTTTATCACATTTCCCGGCCTTGGCCGGGTCTCTGAATTGGAAAGTGCACCTCCCATAAAAAATTCTTAGCTGCACTGGCATCAACAAGGAATGCACCATCCCTGAACTTCTCAGTTGGGCTTGGACCCCATCAAATTTCTTAGATCCAGGAACACGTGCACAGTATGTCCATCACAGTTTAACTGTTCTGCTGTGTGGGTGACCTGGAGTCGATGATCCTGAGTTGCCATGCTGTCCGTGACCAAGAGAATAGTATGGGATAAATCCTTCTGTGCAGCCGCAGATCATGGAGGGAATCTGTAAGCCCGGAGAAAATGTACTGCCCAGTTGCAGTTGGGCTGCAAAACCCCAGGAAGCCAGTCTTTCAGGAAGATAAGAGGGTCAGGGTCATCTTTACCCTCCGGCAGTCCAACAGTCCAGAGACTGGAGGCATATTGGACATTTTCTAGTGCCTCCAATCTGTATTGGAGCTGATCATTTTCTTGGGTTAGTTTGGTTGTAGCGGAAAGGGCCTTAGTTGCCTGAGCCTCTGCCAAGGTCACAGTTTTCATTGTCACCTCGATTTTGACATCTTGTTCCCCAATACACTGCAGGCTGATCTCCATCTTTGTATCGATGGCCTGCATCGACATTTGCAGTGCTTTCTGGGGGGATCTATAGCAGTACTTGTGGTCATGGATGCAAAGGCCTGTTGTTCTGTCAGTGGGTGGGGAGGTAGATCCACCTGGACCTCCTTTATTAGTGTGCCCCATCACCTCAAAATACACTGTTCTTTTCCTCAGAAGCTCCTCTATCTAGTGGTGTTGAAATTTACTCTGAGTTTTAGTTTTAAAGAACAAAATTTGATAACAAAGCTCCTCTGGAGTGGAGAGCCGTGGAAAACATGTCCACTTCATAGGTGTGCTCTCTAGTGCCCCACAAGTTAGACTAACTTTTTGTGGTCTAGCTTGTGGCAATCACAGGGGCTGTTTTTATGGAGCTTGTGCCAGATATTTGGCTCAAGCTACTGTAAATCGTAGAAACTGTTACAGCTGCACCTGAGATTGCAAAATTGGGTGCAGTTGTGGAAATCACAACTAGAATAGCCGCACCACTGCAAAAGTTTGACACATGGCCTGCCACAAGCCCTGTGCCACCCTTTAAGAATCTGTCCCAAGTCTCCTTCATCTGGAGCAGTTTGACACACAGGTAAGTATGTCCTGATTTACTGCAGCTTCCTCAACAACAATTTCTGACACTGTAGGTATTTCAAACATTGAAGTCAAAGTAGAATTCATAGCAGTAGAAATCACAATGTTCCCATCCCCCATATACTGTTGATGGGGGACCTGAATATGCCAGATGTTAACTGGATAACATGTACTGCAGCCACATCCAAGAGCAGGGTCATTCTTGATGCCCTGCAGGGGGCAGGCCTTAGACAGCTAGTGTTGGAACCCACTCGGGAGGGAGCAATACTAGACCTGGTACTCTCAAATGGAGAGAGGATCACAAATTTAGAAGTCAGTAGACATCTGGGAACAAGCGACCACTGCACAGTGTGCTTCACATTAAGCACAACCATGGAGACAAGCCATACAAAAACAAGCATACTGGACTTTAGAAGGGCTGACTTTGGCAAAATGGGTGAATACCTGAAAAATGACTAGCAAATGACCAAAAAGGAGGGGTGGAAGAACAATGGATAAAAATCAAAACTGCCATCATAGAGGCAACAAGCCTTTGTGTTATACAAATAAAGAAAAGAAAACAAAGCAGAGTAAAAAACCACTATGGTTCTCAAAAGAGGTGGCAGGGAAGGTTAAGGAGAAAAAGGCTGCATTCAAAAAGTATAAGGAATCACAGAAGGAGCAGGACAGGGAGCTGTATCAATTAAAGCAGAAAGAAGTGGGGAAGGCAGTCAGACTAGCAAAGGCCCAAACCAAGGAAAAAATAGCCAACTCAGTTAAGAAGGGGGATAAAACCTTTTATAGGTACATTAGGGAGCATAGAAAGGTTAAGGGAGAGATAGTGAAGATTAATAAGGGAGAGGGGAGGTGGGCAGAGAGAGACAGTGAAAAGGCAGAGATACTGAATGAATACTTTTGCTCAGTATTCACAAAAGAAGATAAGGAGGAGTTACCTAAATCAGACAATAGAAGCACTCTGGGTAGGGGAGTTGACACCAGTCCATTCACAGAAGAAAGAGTCCTGAAAGAACTCCTAAAACTCAAGGTGGACAAAGCAATGGGGCCTGACGGGATTCACCCCAGAATCCTAAAAGAAAGAACTAAGGAAGGACCTAGTGACACCACTGACCATGCTTTTTAACAGATCATGGCAGGAGGGGGCGGTACCTGAGGACTGGAGGAGGGCAGATGTAATTCCCCTTCACAAAAGTGAGAGCAAGGCAGAAGCAGGAAATTACAGACTTGTAAGTTTGACCTCAGTGGTAGGGAAAATGATGGAATCACTTCTGAAAGAAAGAATTGTTGAGTACCTAGAGGCCAGCGGGGCACAGGACCCAAAGCAGCATGGATTTACAGCAGGAAGGTCATGTCAGATGAATCTAATTGATTTCTTTGACTGGGTGACCAAAGTAATAGACTAGGGAGGGGCTGTGGATATGGCCTACCTAGACTTTAGCAAGGCATTTGACACAGTCCGCACAAAGATTAGTAATCAGTTAGCCAGCCTGGGGAGGGTCCCAGGGTGATAGTCTGGTAGCAAACTGGCTGCACAACAGGACACAGAAGGTAATAGTGAATGGAACACATTCCAAAGAAAGGGGGTTACTAGTGGAGTACCTCAGGGCTCAGTACTGGGTCCAGTCCTCTTTAACATCTTTATAGGTGACATTGCAGAGGGTCTGAAGGAAAGGTATGCCTCTTTGCAGATGACACAAAGATCTGTAACAGAGTTGATACACAAGGGGGGGGAGATGAGAAGGGACTTGGCAAGGTTAGATTCAATGCAAAGAAGTGCAAAGTAATGCACCTGGGAAACAAAAACCCAGGAGAAGAGTACACAATAGCAGGAGAGGTACCAACAATAACAGAAATGGAAAGGGACCTGGGGGTAGTCATATCAGATGACCTAAAGGTGGGTAAGCAATGTGAAAAGTCGGTAAGGAGAGCCAGGGGGATACTGGCATGCATAGGAAAGGGCATCACAAGTAGAACAAGCATTTGTCAATGCCGAACGTTTGCTTGCAGGTATTTGCAGTGGTATTTGGCACTTGGACATGGCTTAAAAAAATCAGTGACAAAGAAGTACAAGCATTTGTCAATGCCGAATGTTGCTTGCTTCTATGTGCTGTTTAGGTATTTGGAAGTCATTGGGGTGCAAATACGTAGGAACTGCGCAACGCACGCTCATAAAACAGTCATTTTTAGGAATCTTTTCACCAAATTTTCAACATAGCCATTTTAAGACCCTGCTAATGAACAGTGTCACTGTGATTTTCTTAATGTGTCTCATACATTGATTTGTACACCAGGCCTGCGCCATTAGTGCGCTACATGGGCGAAACACGCTTTTGGGTAGGATGTGAAAAATTACAGCTGTAATGCTCATGAGGAGGTGTGGTAAAATGGCAATGTTGAAAATCTGGAGTGAAAATATTGAAAATTCACAAACGTATGAGCATGCGTAGGAACTGGGCAACGCACGCTCGTAAAACAGTCATTTTTAGGAATTTTTTCACCAAATTTTCAATATAGCCATTTTAAAACCTCTGCTCATGAACAGTGTCACTGTGATTTTCTTAATGTGTCCCATACATTGATTTCGCACACCAACTGCGCCATTGTGCGCTACATGGGCGGAAACACATTTTGGGTGAGATGTGAAAAATGACAGCTGTACTACTCATAAGAAGGTGTGGTAAAATGGCAATGTTGTAAAAAATCTGAATGGAAATATTGAAAATTCTCAAACCTCTGATACGTGCATGTGGGAACTGCGCATCGCCTCGAAACAGCGTCATTTTTAGGATTTTTTCACCAAATTTTCAACATAGCCATTTAAAGACCTCTGCTAATGAACAGTGTCATGGTGATTTTCTTAATATATCCCATACATTAATTTTGCACACCGACTGCGCCATAGTGCGCTACATGGGCGGAAACACATTTTGGGCAGGATGTGAAAAATGACAGCTATATTGCTCATAAGGAGGTGTGGTAAAATGGTAATGTTGAAAATCTGGAGTGAAAATATTGAAAATTCGTGAACTTACGAGCCTGCGTAGGGGCTCACATAGCATAGCGCTCGTAAAACAGTCATTTTTGGAATTTTTTACCACATTTTCAAAATGGGTTTTGGGACCCCTTCTCATGAATGATGTCACTGTCATGACATTATTCAGGCCAGTGATTTCCGCAGTGACTGCGCCGAGACTGTGAAATCACCCGCCGGGCCCAGACTCTTCGCCGACAATGATATAATTCATGAGAAGAATCTAAACCATGTGAAGTGGTGCAAAATTCAAACACCTGAATATGCAATAAAGTTGAAACCCCTATCTAGCCATTATACAGCTTACCGGCATTTCCTCAGTTCGCGGTCGGCTTTGAAGAGTGCAGAGCGTGTTCCGGTCCACCGAAGATCATCGCGCCCGAGCTCCGGAGGTAAGTATGGGGTGAGGGGGTGTGGGGAAGCCCGGGTTATTACGGTGGGTGGGTGCCGGGTTGTGGGAGGGCCTAGGAGAAGCGCCCGTGGGACCGCTTTCAATTTCTAGGTTTAAAAAAAAGACTACGTTGGACATTTGCCACACTGGGGTGGGCTCCCAGCATGGCAGAAGGATGGCTGGGGGGGCCGTGGAGCCGACGGGGGATTGGGCACCCCTGTCAGCAGACAATGCAGGACGGGACATTTGCCACGCTGGGGTGGGCTTCCAGCGTGGCAGAAGGATGGCTGGGGGGGAGCCTGGAGCCGACGGGGGATTGGGCACCCCCATCGGCAGATGATGCGGGATGTTGGCCACGCTGGGGTGGGCTCCCAGCGTGGCAGCAAAGATTTGGGAGGGGGCGGCGTGACGCGGTGCAGTGTATGACAGCGGTAGTTTTCTTTGAAGAGAAGACCACCACTGTCATACACAGCACCGCGTCCGATTGTTGCAGGACTGCCACGCCTGCTCAATGGAGCAGGGGATTGCAGGAGAGGGGCACACCTCCAAAGTGTCCCATTGTCCCAAGACGTTCCTTGCGCATGCACGCAAGCGAACGTAAAAAGGGAAGTGGTTATCCCTCTGTACAGACAGTTGGTGAGACCGCATCTGGAGTACTGTGTGCAGTTTTGGAGACCTCATCTACGCAAGGACATAGACAGGATGGAAGCAGTCCAGAGGAGGGCAACTAAAATGGTGCAGGGTCTGCAGCAGAAACCATATGAAGAGAGACTGAAAGAGCTTAATAAGTATACTCTTGATGAAAGGAGGGATGGGGGGACGTGATAGAAATGTTCAAGTACCCCAAGGGAATCAACAAAGTCCAGGAGAGTAGCATCTTTCAGAAAAAGAGATGTGTAAGAACAAGGGGGCACAATTTAAAGATAGAGGGGGGATGGCTCAGGGGTAATGTGAGGATTTTTTTTTCACGGAGAGAGTGGTGGATTCATGGAACAGCCTTTCTGAGGAGATCCTTGGGTCTAAAACAGTGGGGGAATTCAAACATGCATGGGACAGACACAAGGTAATTATAGTGGGGGGTTGCAGGAAGTAGGCTGTTGGTTAAATAGAATCTGCAGCTTATCCAGTAGGTAGGGAAATGGGCAGACTGGGTAAGCCAAGTGGTCCTTATCTGCCGTCAAAGTCTATGTTTCTATGTAACAGGGCGCTCTACTCAACCACCTTCATGATCTCCAGCTGGGTCATACATCTTGCTTACTAGCAAGACGACCAGCAGTACCCCCTACCGATGAATAGAAGTACTTTTATTAAAAAGTAAGAATCATATAATATATTCATGAAATACATAAAAAGAAACATTAAAATAGAAATAAAAAAATTAAGGTACAGAGAAATAATACCAGCAACAACAGCAACAAAAGAAAATACTTATAGAAAATAATAATAAGCCAACCCTACCATTCCCATTGCAGGTATCATTATTTTATGTCACATTCAGAAGATAAGTAAAGAAAACAAGAAAAGGACAAATATAGAAACAGAATTTGACAGCAGATAAGGACTGCTTGGCCAAGTCAGTCTGCCCATTTTTCCCTACCTACATTATTACTGCAGATTGTACATGGTCTACAGCTGTTTCTCCCTCTCCCTTCTTTTCCACTATGTTCCCTTTGCCTGTCCCATGCACTTGTGAAGCCCACCATTGTTTTTACCTCCACCACCTCCGATGCAAGGCTGTTCCAGGAAGCAACCACCCTTTCTGTAAAGAAGTACTTCTCACATCTCCCTGTATCTACCCCCTCCAGCTTCATAGCATGTCCCCTTGTTCTTGAGCACTTTTACTTCTGAAAATGCTTCTCTCCTGCACCTTATTTACCCCCCTGAGGTATTTAAAGGTCTCTGTCATAACCGCCCTCTCCCTCCTCTCTTCCAGGGTGTACATTTTGAGGAACTGATACTGAGGAATTGCTAGAACTGAAAACTAAATTAATTAGAGAAAATCATATTTATGGAGGTTGGAGGAGGAGCAAGATGGCAGCCATGCTGGGCTACTGCTTGCAGAGGCTCTAAATAGAGACAAGATTAATACTCCTTTATTTTTACTCTTGACAATTTTTTTTACAGTTCTTCACAGGAGAGTAAATTTGTTTCTGTGCCAACTCCAGAGACATCATTTGTCTGGAGTTTGACATTTTTTTTTACAGTTGGTCTTTTTATTGAGTATCAGAGATATACAAAAACACAAATTCTCAATAACAGAGTTATACGTCAGTGTTGTAACAGGATTGATATAATAAATTTTCTTGCATGTTATTAACTATGAATCCAACTTGTGTGTTGATACAGGTGAATTGTTTGATATTGCTGTATCTTAATATTTAACATTTGGATTGATTTAAGGAAGTTACACATACAAAAATACTTACTAAGTATACCTGGGGCAATCAAATAGAACACATAGGCAGTTTGTGAAGCTTATATTGTAAGTACCCTCTAAATCGGGTTTTGTGGTGAGTGGTGTGTGGTCATAAGGGATCCTGAGATGGGGTGAGGGCTTGCCAGGGTGAGGTTCAGGTGGGCCTTTGCTAGGAGTCCTGAATCTGACTCCTGGTTAGGAGTCCACTCATGGAGGTTTCAGCAGATCTTTGCTTTAGGGGGCTGTGGTGAGTTGGGTCCTGGTGTCTATGTGGTGGATGTAAGGGGACCATCTTTCTAAGTATTTGCTGCTAGCTCCTAAGGCAAAGTAGGTCATCCTGGTAAAGGTTGCCAATTTGTTCATGGCTGATAGCCATTCCTTAAACACAGGAACTTCTGTCTTGTGCCATTTACTTAAAATTAGTCTTTTTTTTTATCATAGAAGAATTTTATTGATTTTATTAAGGATCCATAACAGATGCGACCTCAAAGTCACATTTACAGGTAATACAGCCAGTGATTAGCAGTATCCATGCAGAATATCATAATACTGAATATGCAGCCAGACAGAAGTGCCATACCATGCAACTAGACAAAGTTGCTGGCAGTATAGCCTAGAAGTTATAATAATGAGCTGTGAATAAGCTTGGTATATCCAGTAGACTAGACCTTGGTTTGATTCTCACAACCTCTACTTGAATACTGTGTGACTCAGAGCAAGTCACTTAACCGCTCAGTGCTCCCAGGTCGCCCCTGAAAACAAGCACTTGTGCCTAGTGGGCCTTACCCGATTACCAAAGACTAAAAAAAAAAAAAAAAAGTGACAGAAAAGAAGCCACCATAGTAGAGTGAAGGTCAGTGTCAGAGGTAAGAGGTGCCAACTGTTCAGGTAGGAGTTAAAATGAGTCTCTTAACCTCCACTGTTGCTTGTATCAGCCATAACATTTGCTGTGTTTTCAACGGTATGTCATCTAGTGATAGACCTAAGATTATTAGGGTCAGAGAGGATGGAAGTTTATATCCTATCACTTCTGAACAGCATTATAGTACACTGCTCCACAGAGTGGAGAGTGGAGAGTGGGTGGCAGTGCCATAGCACAGGCAGTAAGTCTGCTCCTGTTGCACCACACCTCCAGCACTCATCTTTCTCTAATAGACCCATGCTCTGTAATTGTGTCACCGTACAATACTATAGATAGAGAATTTTATTCTGTATTAAGAGACTTCTCAGATCCCGACAAGCTTTGTGGGTCTGCATCCAGCAGGTTTTCCTTTGGGCATCATCAATGGGTCTGCCCACAAGTTTCTGCCATTACAGTCTGGTAGGTTGGGATGGGTCTACTGTTGCATCCCGTGAATGTCTATATATTGTCCCTGCCAGGCCTTTTCCCTTGCCAGTCCAGCTATCAGTAGGAAGAGTGCCGTGGGCCTTGTGTTTTTTGGGCAAGCAGACTGTACACTGGCAGTCTTTTTCACCCAATCTTGAACTAAGTGCCAAATCTGCAAATATTTCCAAAAATTCCTTTTGGACAGGGTGAATCTGGATTGCAGGGAGGAAACGGAGTCTATTGTGGAGCTCCCTGGTAGCAAGATGTCCTTGACTGCCCTGATCCCCTTTTCTTTCCAGTCTTTCCATAAAAAGATGTGGTGTTCTATTAGCCAGTGATGGTTTAACCAGAAAGTCATTAGGCCTCCAAGGCCTAGACATGCACCCATGCTGTATCCTACCTTGTGCCAAGCCATATGCGCTGTCTTCACTGTAAACCACTTTTTGTATAGTGCAGGGAGTCTGTGGCCCAGTATAGTTTCCAGATCTACCCCTTGTAGTAGTGTTGATTCTAGGCTAATCCACTTTGGTTTGTTGGGTCCTAGGTTTTGGAATATTTTACATGTGGTTGCCATTGAAAAGACATAAGCATAGTGCTGGAAATGGGGGAGACCCCACCCACTTCTAGTCCAGTGGGCTCGGAGCTTGGCTCTGCTGTATCTGGGAATTAACATCTCCAACAGAAAACTACCGAGCGTGGTATCCAGTTTGTGGAACCAGCTCTCTGGGTTTTCAACTGGTATATGTGCCAGCAGATAAAACACTCTTGGGGCTAGCATCTGTTTGATCACCGCAGTCTTACCAGGGGTTCTATGTCAGAATGGCGACTGAAAGATGGTGACTGCTTGGACAGTGTCAACCCCACATGGGTGCTGAATGTGGAATTCTAAGTTTTCTTGAGGCAAGGCACCCCTCACTAATGGGGGCTGTACCCACACCCCACCTAAGGATTCTAACTCTGGGAGGGCACACCTCGGGATGGGGGAACCACCAGTCGCTGCACAGTGTTGGTGCCCCAATTTGGTCACCGTTCTGACCAGTTGCTGTTATTTAGTTGCTGTTGTCACAGTATTCCTTACCGGGCATGGAGAGGTGCAAATGCTTCCACTGGTCAATATCTATCTGCAGTTTGGCAAGCAATGGGACAAAGTTTTTGTCAGCAAGTGATTCCACACTACAGGTGATGTTAATTCCCAGGTATTTAATCCCCTTGGCTGACCAACTCAGGTCTATCTTGGAAGCAATGTCAGGGGTTTCAAGGCCATTAAGGAAGAGTACCTCTGTTTTCCCTCTGTTTATGCAGAGGCCTGATATATCTGCAAAAGAGCTTAGGAGCTGCAGCATGTGTGGAGCACTATGTGTGACATATTTTGTCAAAATCAGGCAGTCATCCATATAAAGCAAGGTGTGGTAATGTTTTTTCCCTAGTTCCATGCCCTGGATTCCTGTGTGCTTCTGCAGTGCACATGCTAGGGTCTCTATGGCCAGCACAAAAAGCATGGGGGAAAGAGGTCAACCTTGCCTAGTGCCCCTGTGCAGGGTGAAAGGTTTGGATATAGTATTATTTGCAAGGATTCTAGCTGTGGGGTTGGAGTATAGCGTGCGTCTCCAGCCTCTAAAAACCTCCCCAAAATTGCAGTGGCAGAGTATGGCATGCAAGAAGGGCCACTCAAGTGAATCAGACGCCTTCCCAAAATCCACTGAGATGGTGGCTGCAGAGGTATTCAGGGAGGAGGCCTGCTGTACCAGGGTGACCAAAGCTCTTACATGGTCGGCACTTGCCCGCGTTTGGCAAAACCCACCTGTGAGGGGTGAATCAGGGAGGGTAGGGCCTTTTCCAATCAGGTGACTAGGACTTTAGCTAAAATGTTTGTGTCTGCATTTATAAGTGAGATAGGCCTATAACTGGATGGTAGTAAGTGGTCTTTACCTTGTTTTGGAAATACCGTGACGATGGCTTCTCTCATTGTTCCTGGCAATTCTCTTTCTTCCAGAGCACTGGACAACATATTTGACATTGGTTTAGACACTGACCTTTGAACCAGTTTATAAAAGTCGGCTGAGAAGCCATCACCACCTGGTGCCTTGTGGGGTACCATAGTTTTTATAGCAGCCTCTGACTCCCTCTGATGTATTGGTGCATCCAAGTCCTTCTTTTGTGAGTCAGTGAGGCTAAGCATCTTGAGCCCTTCCAGAAAAGCTGAAAACCTGCCTTGATCTCAATCCACATGTGGGCTGTAGATGGTACTGTAGAAATCCAACATTGCATTATTTATTCCTTGGGGCATGGTTTGAATTTCACCCCTTTGATTTTTAAGTAGCTGAATGTGTCTTTCGGCTTGTTGCTTTTTTAGCCGGTTGACTAGTAGTTTCCCAGATTTTTCACCACTGGCCCAGTATTTATGTTGTGTACACTGGATCTGCAGTTCAGCTTTTCTGGTGGCTAGTACATTTAGCTGGATACGTAAAGAGACCAGTTCATAAAGTAATTCTTTGTTTTTTAGTAAATTTGGTCTTTTTTGTACAACTGTTCCTTAGTTTCCAGCTGTTTTTCTAGGTCAGCAGCCTCTTGTTCTCTACATCTCCAATGCTGAGTAGCATAGCTAATTATTTGTCCCCGCATTGTAGCCTTAAAGGCTTCCCATATGGCCTCGGGGGATGCTGAGCCTTCTGGGTTATCAATAAAATATTGCTGTGCTACCTGGGCCACTCAACTTTGAAAGGCCACATCCTGTGTCAGTAGAGGATCTAGTCTCCATTTTGTAGATCTAGGTGCAGGGGGTTCATTGGTAATATAGATTGTTAAGGGGGCATGGTCTGAGAGGTATAAAGGCGCTGTTGAGACATCTGTCACCTGCTGTGTTAGATTATACGAGGTAAACCAGTAATCAGTTCTGCTAGCTACACTTGTCACTATTGAGCAAAATGTAAAGTCCCTCTCAGCTGGATGCCTGAGGCGCCACACATCTTGTAGAGAATGTAAGGTAAGTAGGTCTTTTAGGGCTTGGTTCAATCTTTTATGGGGCTCCGACCTGGCATTCGACTTGTCCATGAGGTAAGCCATGGCTAGGTTGCAGTCACCCCTCATCATTATTAAGGCTTGGGAAATTTGATTATAGAACTCTGGAAAGTCCTCATTTGGAGCATAGAGGTTCATTAGTAACACTGGCCCTGCAGGTGTTAACAGTTTAGCTAGTACCCATCTTCCCTCTGAGTCTTTCTTGTGGCCCTGTAAAGACCACTTTAAATGCTTATGGCATACAATGGACACCCCTCTCTTGGTAGTTTGTGCTGTACTGTGCACCTCCCATCCCACCCACTCCCTGGCAAGCTTTTTAGCCTCTGGACCTGTAAGCTTGGTCTCTTGTAAGCAAGCAATTTGGGTTTTCAGGGTCTTTAACCTAGCTAGAATCTTCTTCCTCTTAATGGGCAAATTTGGGCCCCTCACATTCCAGGAGGTGGCTCTTGTAATGTTGAATCTCCATACTTAGTGAGGAGGTAAGATTCTGAACTAATAATAGTAAGCAGCTCCTGAATTCCAAACTGCTCAGGGTAAACAGTTGCCAGTGCTTCCCTTCCTATTAATTCCTATCCACCTTTAACCCCCCACAATCCACACCCTTTAGTACATTATCCCATGTGTCAGTGTAACTCCTTAGTGTATCTTCTAATCCTTTTTTGTGATCTGTTCAGGGGTCTACCTTCAGTCCCTGGTATTTGTCCATCTTGATTGTTGACTGGGTCCCAATTTGGGCTGCATTGCTAACCTTATTGAACATTGTGGGGACTGGTTCCCCAAACAAAATTGTACACAGTAAAATAGCATAACAAAATAGCCCTTTAACCTGTGTTAGGGGGTCAGTCCATAGTGGTCTGGCCTGTTTCGGCAGTGCAGACCAAAGACCATGGTCGCCCTCCGGGGGTCAAAGTTATTTCTCTTGCACTTCTGCCAAAGGGAAATTCCCACACCCCTTGGTTGTGGCATGTTACTGCCCATCTGACAGCAATTTCCTCTGAGGTCCTTTTTTGTTGGACTAAAAAGACAAAAACTGGGTGGACTATCCTATTAATGGGAGATATGGAGTACCAGTGACTGAGAAGCGGCCCCTCCTTTTTCTCTCTCTCTCTCTCTCCCCCCCCTTCTGCCACATGGGGGTGTCCCATGGCATCAGCTATATACATGTTGGCGATGCTGGGGGTCTTAAAAACAGCTGCAGGTGTAGTGCCATCCCTCCCTTCCCCCTTTTCCCCCATCTCCATGTTGAAAATTAAATGCATCGACACAATGGTGGAAAACTGGGTTGGGCTAAATGTTGTGGCTGCAGTATCCAATCTGTGAATTGGTGGTGGTGGTGGTGGGGGGGGCACCAGAAAAGAAAAAAGAAAGCCATCTGTAACACTAGCACCATTTGCATATACTGTACACAGCCTGATATCGTGAGGTTGCCCACATGGTAGCATGGATTTACCCCCCTCGGCACTATGGAGAGCCTATATTTGAGCTTTGGGCAGCTAATTTTGTTCTCTGCTCCTGATATTACTAGCAAAAGGATATATAGTCATTTCAGTCACAGGAGCCCCAGCAGGGTATCCAGAGCAAGGTCGCCTCAGTATTTAAGTATTTTATACTGCACCTTGGCCACTTCCACCTCAGCCCATGGAAAATCTGTGCCACATATTGGAACAAGATGGCTGGCGCTTTGGATGCAAAACAAAGAAAGCACAGATATTTGCCACCTACAATGTAGGCAGCTGTCACACTTCTCTTACTAAGTTGGAGGGTGGGCTTTACAAGCAGGGGACAGTTGGAGTACAGTGCAAGCTCATTACCCGGGCACCAGATGGATTGTAGTGTAGCACAGAGTTTGTGTTGAAGCAGCCTCATGTCTGAGTGCAGCGTCTTGAAAGCCCCAAGTAAAACATCCAGGTACGTACATAACAAGAGCAGAAAAAAAAACCTGGGGGTGTAGCTGAGGGGCAATTAGGCAGTAGGGTTGCCACCTTTGGATGAGGCAAAAAATGGATTCTAAGCTCTGCCCCTAGCCCCACCCCTTTTCATGACTCATCATAACTCATCGTGCATTGATCCTCCTAGAAAGCCATTTGTTATATCAATAAAAGAGAACACTTAAAGCAGCAGTTCAACAAAAATGAGAAGATACTGTATTGTGCCTGTAAAAGTTACTTTCCTAGGTTCTTCCTAGTTAGTTATTTACTTATGTATTTATTTATTTACATTGCTTTACCAGATAAACATACAGAGATAAAAGAAATCTCATTTACAGATACGATCTAGGGGGAGACAAGGGAAATACTTTAAATAGCATACAACAGTATTCATATATAATAATACATAAAGAAATTGTTTCCTATAATGTGTACTTTATCTTTTTCTGTCTCCATTTCCTTTTCATGTCCACAGTACTATTTCAAAGCCGAAGAAGTGAGCATACTTTTTTCTTGAGGAAAAAAATAATTAAAAACATTTAAAAATGCCAACATTCTCTTAGAGATGAAACTGTTTACCAGCAAATCAAAGTGGAAGACAACTGGCTCTGTTACTGTTACAAAAGGTGGGGGCAGCTTTGCTGCTATGCCACTTTAAGATGCAGTGGAAAAGATTAGGTTAAGTAAGTGCTAATGGTGTTAATGGCCATACTTTACACCTTCCAGGTCGACTGCTTTCACAACCGGCTATATTGATAACAGAACTTGTTTGTAACCTGGATATGTAGCTGAAACAATGAATGATATAACAAAATCTGTTTTAAAGTATGTGAGCACTTAGAATGGCTCAAAAACATGACCAGCACAGAGCAAAACTGGATTACCCGATAAGGATCCTGAAAACCTGATCACCATGTAAAAATCCTGACAGCTGGCAATCCTATTAGGCAGGGAAGAGACAATTTCATGGGGAGAAGCGGACAGGAGATCGGGGTGTTTACTCCAGCCTCAGCCGGAGCAGTCACCAGTTACAAAAGGCCATTAGTTAATGTCTGACAAGCAGCAGATCAACAGTTCAGTGGTTCTCCTTTAGCACTTCTGCCTGCAATCCTATGGGTTGTTCATTGTCCAGCATCAATTCTTCCACACATTTGGCCCATTGCTGGTACAGAGGTGCCCAGTCCATTAGATGGTCATGATTCAAGGAGAATTCTTCCTCCATGGGTTTTTTATGTCCTGAAAGGTCCAGTGCTGTAGGTGCCAGGTCCCACAGAGCAGCATATCTATTCGACAATTTTACAGGAGTATCTCCTGAGGAGCTGGCACTGGCATCCAACTGTTGCTGTCTTCTTTGTTAGCTATGGGATCTGTTCCTTCTCCATGGTGATCTTTTTTGGGCAGCCTGTTTGTTTATCCTTTTTGATCTCCCTCATTGGACTTTCTGCCAGGGCTCACAAGTCTCTGGGCTCCATGGGGTGCTGGGTTTGGATGGGCACTCCCTCTCCATCATCATCTCCATGGGCTACCGTGCTGCACCTCGTGGGTGCCGTGGAAGCTGCCATGACATTTGGGATTTGGATTGAATGCTACGCAAAAACTGCTCCACTTCACCTGGGTTATTGAGGGTGGTCATTTCACCATTGTACTGTACCCTGAGCATAGTAGGGTACCTAAGGGATGTAGGAATATTTAGTTGGTACAGTCTCTGCTTAACCTCTGCATATGCCCTCCTTCTTCGAGATAAGTCCAGAGAGAAATCGTTATATATTTGCACAGAGTGCCCTTGCCACAATAGTTGTCTTTTGTTCCTCACTGCCTTAAGGTACAGTTCTTTTACAGGGTACTTAAGAAATTTACAGAGGATGGGGCATGGGTGCTCTCCTTGCTGTGGCTTTGGGGTCAGTGCACGATGGGTCCTTTCTAATTCAGGCAGTGGCTCATAATTTAGAAGTAGCATGTTTGGGAGTGCTTGCTTCAGGAAAGCTAGCATGTCTCTACCTTCAGTGCCCTCTGGTATACCAATAACATGAATGTTTTTCCTCCTGGCCCAGTTCTCCATGTCGTCAACCTTGTCCAGGAGGTATTGAATTTGATTGCGATGTTCTTGTAGGTGCCCCTCCTGTTGGTGTAGTTGCAAGGTATGGTGCTTCACAATGATCTTAGTGCCTGCTACCCTCTCCGTCAGCCCCTCCAAGTCAACATTTGTTTTAGCAGTAGTTATTTTTAATAAGGTAGTACCCTGGAGTACCTGTTCCAACATTAATGTTATTCATTGGTACTCTGTAAGTTGTCCTGGAATCACTGTAGCTTCGGCCATGCTGAGTTTGCAGCCATGTGGCTGAAGTGCCCCCCGAGCTGTCAGGGGCCATTGGAGCTTTTCAACAGGCACTCATGCAACAGAGGCTGGTGGTGTCATGGGCCGTCAGGCGGGCACCACATTACTGGAGTGTCTGGTTGTAAATTGGCACAATGTAGGAATGCAGCAGATGATTTGGCTTAATGTAGCTTTAAATGGTAGCCCTCACTTTCTGATTTTTCCATATATATTTTTAATTAGTCCTTCAATGGCACAAAGCATGAAATGGGGTCTTAGGATCTACCCCCGGTTGATCTCACTGAATTATGTGTCCACCATCTTAGATACCGGCTCTGCCCCGAGTCTGACAAATTTTTAATTAGTTTTAATATTTAGAGGCAAGGCTCTTTTAAGTAAGTTAGTAGCAGGAGTCAGTTTTCTTGTTTTGTAGGGTTAGGAAATAGAGTGCTCTACCTGTTGGGATGCCTCGGAAGGGACTAATTGAGCAAACCGGTCGTAGCCATTGTGAGCCATCCTCAGAGACTTCTACCAGGTGCCTGTTGAATTGCCTTTTCCAGCCAGTGCATATTTCACTGCTGTTGGCGTTGCTGCCAAGTGGTTCAGGTTGCCATGGGACTTCCAGGGACTGCCTCTCGTATTATACTTTGAGGACTGTTGGTGGTTACCGGGGATTTTCCTGTGTGTTCTGCTTCAGGGGAACCCACGTAGTTGGTGCAGCTTTCCATGCCTGGTGGGTCTGATAAGCAGTTGGACCTGGGCTCGGAACTTAGCCAACCTACAGTGTTGCTGAGGAACTGCTATTTCAGGGCTTCATAGAAGACTCTTTTGGATTTTTCTCTCCCAGCCAGACTGGGTTTTTTCCTGAAGTGCCACCTGTTGTGGGAATTTCAGGTGCTG
Source organism: Neoceratodus forsteri (assembly GCA_016271365.2). Taxonomy (NCBI): domain Eukaryota; kingdom Metazoa; phylum Chordata; order Ceratodontiformes; family Ceratodontidae; genus Neoceratodus; species Neoceratodus forsteri. Next base: position 1,061,352,260 of record CM057458.1, on the reverse strand, counting down.
GTGAGAGGAGTGCCTGCTAGTTCCTTGAACTTTTGTCTGGTGAGTTTTTGTCTCCTGTTAAGTTCTTGACTGTGCTGGGTTGGGTTCTATCTCTGGCTTCAGTGAGAGTCTCACCAGGTCAGTCCCTTAAACTGCTCAAATTCCTTCCAGTTCAGTCCCTGTACATTTAAACTATCGGCCAGCATTTTTCTCCCCTACTATGGGAGCAAGGGATGATTGCTGCTGCCTCCAGAGAAGAGACTGGTGCAGTTTGCCAAGAGTGAAGGCAGTGATCTGGGTAGGAACTATGCTGTAAAGTGAAGAACGCTGACCTTCTGGAGTCTCTGGACATTTTGTTTTTCTGTGAATTTTGGACAATGCTCTGTAAAGGAGCACTTGGAAATATTTAGCACTCTGTTTTCTGTCCTGTGAGCAAGACTGCTGATATATTTGTTTTAGTGGTTGTTGGGTGGGGGGTGTAATGTGGGGGTATTATTGGGGTTTGGAGTTTTAGTTTAATGAGTGTTCATGTAGTATGATTGGTTAGGTCAGTGTATATTAACTGCTTGGATGTGTGTATGACTGATAGTTATTTGCTATTTATTGAAGCTTTCTGGTTGAGACAGTATGTGTCTGGGGAAGTCAGGGGGTCTGGGGTGGGCTAGGATTGTGTACGAGGTGTCCCAGCTTTTTGATCTGTGGCCCTTTACTGATCTCCCAGTTTCCAGCACAACAGCTCACCGCTGTAGGGAGGTCAGAATTAAGAGGGCTTATACTGATCGAGCTTGGCGAGGCATCTCAGACACTTTGGTGGGGGGTAGGATTGAGGTTATCAGGTGCAGAAGGCACCCTGGTTGTTAATGGGCCTTAGGGAGAGGCCAGACATGTTTGGTCCCTGTCTCCAGGGTTTCCACCAGACTGAGTGAACTAGTACCCAGAAGGGCTACATTGCCCACCAGTCCCCTGAGGGATTATAGTGGACTTGATTTCCTCGGTTGATCTGGCATGCATTACTGAGACCTGGGTGGGTGATGATGCTGGCCTGGTTCTAGAGGCTGCCACCCCTTCCCCCGGGTACTCAGTGATGCACTGCCACAGAGTGGAATGCAGAGGTAGTGGAGTGGCCATTTATTTTAGATCTGAGCTTAGCTTCACTATGCACCAAGTGAGAAGACTGGGTTCCTTTGAATTGTGTGGCCGTACATGGGGGTCCGTGCAGAGGCTACAGGATTCTCCTGGTCTATCGCCCCCCAGAGTGGTGGGTGAATCCCTGCAGGAGGTAGCCAACTTCATTGTCGGTGAGACATTGAAGTCCCCTAGATGCTTAGTTCTGGGGACTTCAATGTCTGGGCCAATGATGAATCTTCTATGCTAGATTACAGCCTCATCCAGATGATGTCATCTCTGGGTCTGTCGTAAGAAGTTTCTTCCATGACACACCAGGGCGGCCACATGTTGGACCTGGTCTTCTCACTCAGGCTTGAGATTAGTAATCTCAAGACTGATCGGGTCGTTTGGTCCGATCATTGCACAGTGGAGTTCTCATTTGGGGCACCCCTGAGAGTCCTCCCCCTCCTGGGATGGTAAGCTATTGCCTTTTGAGGGGTTTGACCCCAGAGGGATTTTTGGCAGTGGTAGATCTATCCAGCATGAGTAATGCATGCATAGGGGGTGTGGGCAAGGCTGTTGCTGCCTATAATAGGGCAATGTTGTCTGCGTTCAACTGCCTCACACTAGTCCATGTATGACTCAAATCTTCTCATTTGAGGTCCCCGTGGTTTAATGGGGTGCTCAAGGTGATGAAGATTGTGGGTCAGATGTTAGAGCACTGCTGGTGGAGGTCTGGTCTAAAGGTGGACAGACTTGCCCTGCGCTCTCATTATGATGAGTATTAGAGGGTAATCACCAATAAGAAGGCAGAGCTCCTGTCCAGGGAGATTGCTGCTGGGAAGAATCTACCAACTGTGCTCTTTCAGACAGCGGACAGGCTGCTAAATCCAGCATGTCTGCAGCCGAAAAAAGCCTTTTATGACACTTTATGCGAAGAGTTTGCCCGCTTCTTCTTGGACAGGGTGTCAACTATCTGGCAGAGTGTCCCACCAGTGTGCCACATTGTGTCAGACAGTGATCGTCTTCAGCATTCAGAGAGCACTCTGCCTAGTTGGGGGGAGTTTAAACCAGTGGAAGTGGCTGAGGTCATTGAGGTTGCCCTCTGGCTAAAGCACACATACTGTGAACTGGATCCGGTGCCAACACGTTTTCTGATGAGATGTGTTGACTCCATTGGCTCAGTGTTCACCTTGATTGTCCAGTGCTCTATCTCAGAGGGGGGTCTTTCCAGATGCCACAAAGGAGGCTGTGGTTAGGCCACTTCTGAAGAAACCATCGTTAGACCCTGATGTCGTGGTGAATTACTGTCTTATCTTCAACCTCCCATTTTAAGGGAAGGTTGTTGAGAAAGTTGTGCACAGCACCTAGAGGAGCACCTCATGACCTTTGACCTTTACAAGCCCCTCCAGTCAGGGTTTTGGGTGAGTCATAGCACAGAAACCACATTAGTTTGGGTGCATAATGACCTCCTCAGAGCTCGAGATCGAGAAGAGGGGACATATCTCATTCTTCTCGACCTCTCTTCAGCATCTGACATGGTAGACCATTGTGTGCTGCTCGACTGCCTGAGGGAATTTTGTGGACTCACCGGCACTGTCATCTGTTGGTTTGAGTCCTATCTCAGGAACAGGAGGCAACGGGTAGTGATGGGGATTTTCTCCTCCTCCCCTAGCCTCCTTTCGTGTGGAGTATCTCAGGGTTCGGTCCTGTCACCAATGTGTTTTGCCATGTACATGCTGCCCTGGGAGAGCTCATTAGGAAATACAGTTTGGGTTTTCACTGCTATGCTGATGATACCCAAGTATGTCTTTCCTTTGCCCTGGGGACATCCAATGTGGTGGAAGTGCTAAATAGATGCCTTGCTGAGATCAATGACTGGGTGGCCTCCAGCTGGTTGTGACTGAACCCCGATAAGATGGAGGCACTAGTGGTGGAGTCAAACAGAAGTCATGATAGCAGGGCATCTGCTGCAGTTACTGGGTTATTCCTGGGATCTGTGCCATTGAAGGCCTCCTTTAGGGAGTGCAGTCTTGGTTGTCCTTCAACAGTGGATTGACATTTGAAGCACAGTTGTCATCCGTTGTCTAGGCAAGCCCTCTACCACCTTAGAAACATTGCCGGGATCAAGCCCCTAGTTCTGCCTCTGGACCTCCCCACCTTGGTGCATGCCTTTGTAACATCTAGGCTTGATTACTGTAATGCTCTCTACTTCATGGTCTTTGGAGGTACCCTCCATATGCTGCAGCTAGTGCAGAACACAGCTGCCAGGTTGTTAGTGGAGCAGCCTAAATACTACCACATCACCCCAGTGCTGCGTGAACTGCACTGGCTGCCGGTCAGGCGGATGATCCTCTTCAAGGTGCGCTTGCTTACCTTTAATGCCCTACATGGGCTGGGCCCTGGATATTTGTCTGACCTTCTGACACCCACTGCTTTGATACGCTGTCTCCATTCTTCCTCCAGGGGCTGCCATGTGATTCCCAGGACGAGGCTAAAGACTGCCACCGACAGAGCTTTTAGTGTCGCCGGCCCCATCCTGTGGAATTTGCTGCCACCATCTGTAAGGGAGGCCCCTTCAGTTGAAGTGTTTAAGACTCGCCTCAAGACCCTCCTTTTAGTCAAGCCTTCCCTGGCATTGTCTATTAGTTTTATTTCTAGGATAGCCGTTTAATGACTACTGTTATTTTTAACTGTTTTTACATTATCTGGTTTATTTATTACTGTTTTACTTATGTATGTGTTGTAGTCTTTATGATTAGTTTTATTTATCTGTACAGCACCCAGAGCATCCGGGATTGGGTGCCTCAAAAAATAAACGTTGCCTCGCCTTGCCTATGCAGTTACTCAACTGTGCAAGATCCCTTGGCAGTGCTTCTAAAGACCCTGAACTTCTGAATGTTGCATCACTGATAAATCTTTCAAATATGATTTTTGTAGACAGATTGAAACTATTTGTATTACCATTTCCTGTGGAATGTGTTTTTGCTGTGCAGTAAGAACCCGTCTTACCTGCCATAAGTAACATTTACATGCAGCAAAGCATAACTGTAAGGTACCCCTGTGAAATTTAGTCCAAGCATTATGATACTCTCCCAGAACCACCACTGAACAAGTAATTTTGTTTAAATAAAGCCCCCGAGATTTGCTCTACATTTACTCAAGACAGTGTATGGACAGTTAAATGAAAAAAATTGTCTGGGTTTCTAATACTCCAGGGCAGGAAGGGCAAGAACATTACCTTTCTTCTAGTGCTTTTTGCTTATGAAAATATCTGACTGGCACTTCCCCATGAATGTCCAACCATATCATATGCCACATAGCCCTGGGCAGTCTGGAATTGATCAACTGATTTGTGGTGTCAGATAAATGAGATTGTGGACAGTAGTTCAAGTCTAAGGGAGAGGAGAAATCAGTGTTCACAATGACATTGAATAATTGCTTTCTATTTTTTATAGTAATATCCGTGTATGTTACTTTCCATATTTACATTTTTGTAAAAACTAGTCTAATATACAGGGGCAGTAAACATCTTTTTGGATGCATGCAAAAGTGCCGTAGTCCAGGTTTGGACTGGGGGATAGCAATAAAGGGATCCCAGAGGGCAGTATCCATAAGTTTATCGTATTTACCCTGAAGCTGTCTAAAGCAATGCTGAAAGTGTTCTCCCCTGATACATGGACTGCTGCATACAATTCAGATACAAAAAAGACATTGACTCCTTCAACATCTTTCATATCACATGAACACGATCAGCGTGAGGATCTAAACCACACTTATATTTCAGTTTGAGGGCATTGTGCCTCTGTGCTGGTTCACCTTGGGTTACAAATAAATCTGAGATTCTAAACTGTCTATTCAAGTCCCTTTGGCGTTCTTGTTGGTAGTCTATTGAAAGGGGAGACATATCCAGTTCTTTTCTGAAAGTGCCATAAAGTACCTTCTCCAGTATCAGTCGTCTCTTCAGAATTATCAGCAGTATATATTTTAGAGTCTTCACCTGTAACATTTGGGGGTGGGGGTGCAGGATGTGACCCTTCAGCTAGAGGTGCAGGGAGTACAGGTCATGAACAACAGCCCCAGCAGAAGCAAGTTCCAGAGCGCCCGGAGAGTTCTGACAGAAGACCTGTCCCTAATGCTGCTATTTCCTGCAGATCCAATCTATTGCACCTCCTGAGCTGTAGCAGGACTTATCTTTTGTGCTGAATAGCAGTCATTTTTCACTGGTACCTAGGAGACTCCATCTGCCACTTCCATCTATCCAGCTGCCTGCAGAGATGCTTCCACTGACCACTTAGCCAATTTTTTCCTGGAGGAGCAGGTAGCAGGAGGCATGCATCTTAGGCCAAGTCGGTGACATGTGTGCACCATTCTCACCACAGCTGCCCCTTACAACCTTCTCACCTTACAACCTTACAACCTTACAACCCAGGAGAAGAGTACACAATAGCAGGGCAGGTACTAACAACAACAAAAATGGAAAGGCACCTGGGGTAGTCATATCAGATGACCTAAAGGTGGGTAAGCAATGTGAAAAGTCGGTAAGGAGAGCCAGGGGGATACTGGGATGCATAGGAAGGGGCATCACAAGTAGAAAAAGGGAAGTGGTTATCCCTCTGTACAGACAGTTGGCGAGACCCCATCTGGAGTACTGTGTGCAGTTTTGGAGACCTCATCTATGCAAGGACATAGACAGGATGGAAGCAGCCCAGAGGAGGGCAACTAAAATGGTGCAGGGTCTGCAGCAGAAACCATATGAAGAGAGACTGAAAGAGCTTAATATGTATACTCTTGATGAAAGGAGGGACGGGGGGACATGATAGAAATGTTCAAGTACCTCAAGGGAATCAACAAAGTCCAGGAGGGTAGCATCTTTCAGAAAAAGAGATGTGTAAGAACAAGGGGACACAATTTAAAGATAGAGGGGGACGGCTCAGGGGTAATGTGAGGAATTTTTTTTTCACGCAGAGAGTGGTGGATACATGGAATAGCCTTCCTGAGGAGGTCATTGGGTCTAAAACAGTGGGGGAATTCAAACATGCATGGGACAGACACAAGGCAATTATAGTGGGGGGTTGCAGGAAGTAGGCTGTTGGTTAACTAGAATCTGCAGCTTATCCAGTAGATAGGGAAATGGGCAGACTGGGTGGGCCAAGCGGTCCTTATCTGCCGTCAAAGTCTATGTTTATGTTTCTATGTTTCTCTTGAAGATGCAGCGTTGTCCAAATCCACAGAAACAAATTCTCTGACCGTGAGCTCCACTATCTGCAAAAACGACTCTTAACTTTGCTCAGCAGCAGTCATGGAAACGAAAAATTTGATGGCAGATAAGGACTGCTTGGTGAATCTAATCTGCCCATTTTTCCCTGCCTATAGTATCACCCCAGATCCTACTTGATCTCCAGTCCATTCACCCCCCCGCTTCCCTTTCCCTGAGGTTCCCATATGCATAGCCCATGCATTCTTGAATCCCGTCATTGTTTTTGCCCTCACCACCTCTGCCTGAAGACTGTTCCAGGAATCCATCACTCTTTCTGTGAAGAAATGCATCTGTTCTGAATCTACCCTCCTCCAGCTCTCATCATGCCCTCTTGTTCTTGAGTACCTTCATTTCTGAAAAATACTTCCTCTTGTACCTCGTTTACCCCCGTGAGGCATTTAAAGGTCTGTATCATATCTTCCCTCTGTCTCCTCTTTTCCAGGGTGTACTTATTTAGGTCCTTTAATCTTTCCTCATAAGGCTTCTGATGCAGACCCTGCATCATTTTAGATGCCTTCCTCTGGCCTGCTTCCCTTCTGGCTATGTCCTTTCTGAGATGTGGTCTCCAAAACTGAACACAGTACTCTAGGTGGGGTCTTGCCAGTGATCTATGCAGAGGCAACACCATCTCCCTCTTTCAGCTGGTGATGCTCCTTCTTATGCACCCCGGGATTCCACTTGCCCTCCCAAATGCCTTGTCAGCCATGGGTTGGGCTCCGCAACCATGGAGACAGTGCAGGATGTGTCCAGTTATGCTGGCAATACTCACAAGATGTAGTGAGCTGCAGACTGCAATGGCAACTTGGTTGGTGGTCTGTTCAACGGGGTTTGGGCTGTAGTCAAGTCGGGAACTGATACAAATAACACTGGGGCTAGCTGCGGAGCTTAATGCAGGGGACAGCATTTCAGTCTGTATTCGTGCAGCGTGAGGAGGAACACCTGACTGATAGGGAGTGACAGTTTGTCTGTTGGCTTTGGCCTTTGATGCTGCCATATCACTAGGTTCAGGTTTCAACAGTTGTGCAGGCTTCACAGAAGTTAAGTGAAATGCTAGATGGCTCAGGAAGTACCTTTGTTTGCCTTTAGCAATTTGGCAGTCAGTTGTTCTTTTTTCTGAATGTACTTTGCCTCCTTCTCTTCTATCAGGGAAATCAACATTTTTTTTTCCTCCATAGTGATCTTCAATTTTTCATCTTCAACTAAAAACTTTTGATGCAGATCATGTTCCTCCATCCTGTTGGGGCTACCAACCTTAGGTATGGCAAGTCAAGTTCATCCACAGTGGACACCATTTCCATAGTTTCATCAGAAATGGTGTCTTGATGTACTGAAGCAGGGAAGGAGACCAGCTCCTCTGCCTCAGAGATATGCATCCTCTTGCCTCCAGAATTGGTCATCTTGGCAGCCTCCCAAGTGGCCAGAGGTTTCTTCTACTGGAATAGTAGGGACATTTTATTAAGGCAAAAATAGCAGACAATATACATACAATAGAAACTTAAAGCAAAAAGAATCAAACATGAACAACCACAATACTACTGAAATACATGGTGAAGGTATACACCTCTGACAGTGAAACATTTACAGTGACCGTCAGTACAGCGACTACAGTGCCAGGTCACTGTACGAATGGTCGCTGGACCCAGGCACTGTATTCAGGGGATTTGCACCCCTTCCCCTAATCAGCTCTGACTTGGAGTTGATTATAAAAATTGAAGGAGGTGTGGGGGGCACAGCCCCCTGTGTGGGGGTTGAGGGTGAAGCCCCCCAAAGTAAACATGTGTCCAAGTTTGAAACCATCTGCTGACCACAAGTGACGATGGTTTCACTGTCTGGTCATTTGACAAACATTTTGTCCATGACTGGTCGTAGATCCCATGGTGAAAACCCAGCCATGAGTTGTGGAACACAGAAACAGAAAATGAAGGCTGTTCTTTCAGATACAGTGACCTAATATAAACATGTACAATATTCACAACAGCAGAAGGAGCAATTGATTTCTGTTGCAATATGAAGGCACAATGTGATTGCCAAAGGTAGTATTTACAGGATGCAAAACAAACCTGAAGGATACGGGTGATGAACCCTGACCATGGTGGATGGTACAGGCCTAACACAACAATTTTATATAGTAAGTGAAAGTGTCAAAAAGGGGGTTGCACCACAACATACCGAGTTACTGCCAAAAATCCTGACCATATGGGCAGTCAAAAAGAAAATGGGACTGTGTCACTAGGAGCCCCACACAAGTGCCCTTGGGACACATGCATTCTGACATCAATTTATATTTCAAGGAGTCATGAACTGCCATTCTCCCACACAGACTGAGCCATAGCACATCCCACATAAATAGTGGAATGGATTTATTTTTGAGCTGTGATAGTGCAGTGTGGATGTGGATGTCAGCGGGGGTGGGGGATTTCAACATCAGCTGAGGAGTGAAGTTACCATCAAGTATATGCCAGTACAGTGATTTCAACAGGAGATTTGCAAACTCCATAGAAGTTATGCCCCACTGAAAAAGTTTATTAATGGCAGTCAACATGTAAGATGGCACCCAAGAGACACAGCAATGACCCGGGGGCTGTGCCTGATGCCTGTCCAATATGTTAAGAAATGTATCAACCAATCTTCAATGAGGGGAATCCAAACATTCCATGCCCCACCAAGTACTGGGGAGAAATTACTAGAAAAAATATACTAAAGTAAAACACCAAATGGTTCACCATAAGTAGACCTCTCTTATTCTTGGGTAAATAAGTAACACTCCTCTAGATAGAATTGAGATGAGAGCCCCACAGACCCTGAAAAAAGATACTGTAAAGTCTAGTCTCCAATGACGAAGGGGCAGGGTAAACATAACTAAGGTGCGTGAAACATGGTAATAGTAGTGATCTGATTAAATAAATTCTCCTAGTTTTCATCAAGTTCCTTTGTCTTCAGTAGGCCAAAATACCATCTGCCTGTTTGAACCGGTCCATCCAATTATATACTGCAGCCTCAAAATGATTAAAATAAATACCCAGGTGCTTCACTGGCTTGTGACAAACCAAGATACCTGCATAAGTGGAGCCTGTGGAACTAGTACAGGCCCCAGTGTAATCACCTTACTCTTAGCTTAATTGATTTTGGACCCTGATCATAAGGAAAAGTCATCCACCAGGGACTTAACCACATCTGCCAATGCCGAATCCCCTATAAATACACAAAAGGTGTCGGCATGAGCCAACACCTTGAGTTCTGGAGTAGCAGGAGTAAGCTCCAGACCTCTGTTGGATGTATACATCTGAAGGAGCCGTGAGAGACAGTCAATAAAAAAGACATAAAGTAGTGGGCTTAGCAGGTAGCCTTGCCTCTCCACTTTAGTTTGAACTACTGGAGAACCCACACTGTAATTCACATCAGGTGTCAAATTCACAGCAGCATACAACTTTTGTATCCATGACACAAACAGGAGAGGGGTCCCATACTGTAATAGGACATCAAATAGGAAAGTCAAAGCAACCCAATTTTTTTTTTTTGATTTATTCAATCTTGGATTACAATACCTTTGAGCGGGAGATCGCTCTTTTACAAAGGTTCCTCGTCATAAAGGGTGGGTATTTTTTATTGTTTGTTGTTTATTGAAAGTCTAGGATTACAAATACCTTTGAGCCAAGGCTCTTTTACAAAGGTTCTATGTCAAGAGAAGTACAAATATTTTGAGCTAAGCTACATTCGTCTACACCAGGCAAACTAGAACAACTGTATATAAACAGAGATTAAGTAAACAACACTCATTGGCTCATACAATGCATTAAAGAAATTAAGTAATGAGACACTTAGGTTAGGAAAAGTTCAGAGGTCTGTGATTGGGGTGGAGAGGGGGGATGGGGAGGTGGTAGCAGCTGAAGGAGAAACTAGAGCAGATTCTCAGCATTGTCAAGGAACAGAGGGGAGGTGAGGTGTGCCACGGGGGAAAAGGAAGTTAGGAGAGGCAGTCACAGCAACTGGTGGTAGTGAGGTGAAGGTGTAGTCTTGATTTGAAAATGCCCATTGAAGAGGAGGAAGTGATATGAGCGCTGAGGGCATTCTTCTAGATGGGAACACGGTGTGCAAAGGATCTTTGACCCAGTGATGTGCGGCATTGAGGTACTTGGAGGAGTTGTTGTTCTGACCCTCTGGTGCAGTGTAGATTAGTGGTTGGACTCAGAAGGACCTGGACACATGGTGGTGAAAAACCCAGGATAGTTTTATTTGCTGTTAGATAAGTTAGGTGCTTTATACGATTTGCGAGTTGAAGCCATCCTGATATGGCATAGAGTTCACATGTATGTGTGAGTTGGTGGGCTCCAGTGAGCAGTTGGCAGGCCTTGTTTAGGGAGGTGATAATGCACCTAAGGGCGGTGGCGGTGGCAGAGCCATAGACAATGACGTCATAATCTACCATGGACACAACAGAGCTCTGGATGGCCATCTTTAATGCTGCTTGGGTGAGGTGTTGCTTGTTTCATTAGAGAATTCCAATGTGTGCATTTACAGCTCTGGCGACGTTATCGATATGGGTCACATATGACAGACCATGGCCAAGAGTGATTCCTAGGTATTTGAAATATGACACTTGTTCAAGTGTATGACCAGCATTTGTTCTGATGTCAAGGGGGTATCGCCTATGTTTGTTTTGTGAGCTGCAGAAGAGCATTGATTTAGTCTTTTGTGGTTAAGAACCAACTTGTGAGAAAAGAACCAGTTTTCAACAGATGAGAATGCGCGTTGAAGGTTGCGAGTTAATGGTTCTGGGTCTTTCTGTGGGGTGAAAAGCACAGCGTCATCGGCATAGAGGATAATTTGTTCTGGGCAGGATTGTGGGAGAGAGTTTAGGAAAAGACTGAAAAGTAGGGGACCCGGTATTGAGCAGGGGACCCAGTATTAAGGGGGGATGCCAGAACAGACTGGGTTGGAGTCAGAGAGATTGCCTGAGATGTTTACTATTTATGTGCGTTGGCAGAGGTAACTATTGAACCATGCTGTAGTGTCAGGGGAGAGACCAGTATTCAGCAGCTGTCTGGAGAGTAGGCCGTGGTGGACAGTGTTGAATGCTTTGGTTAAGTCGATGAATACGGCTCCAGTTAAATGACCTTTGTCCATAGACTTGTGGAGAACTCCAGTGAACTCCAGGAGGGCTGTAGAGGTGCTGTGGCTTTGCCTGAAACCGTGTTGCTGAGGACAAGAGATGTTGTATTTGTCCAGGTAGACTGTAAGCTGGTCGGCTACAATGCGCTCAAGGGCTTTGGAAAGGGGGGGTAATATTGAGTTTGGTCAGTAGTTTCCCAGGATTGATTTGTCACCACTTTTGAAGACTGGTGTGACAATAGCTGGTTTCCATTTGCTTGGGAATTGACTAAGGTTGAGTGAAAGGTTGAAAATACTGGTAAGCGGGTGAAGCACTTTCTCAAGTGTCAGGGATAGCAGTTTCAGGTCCAATGACTCACCACTGGCTCTGGTCTTGGAGATGGCCCTTTTTACGTATTTGTGGACTTCACCTGAGTTGACTTTTTTAAAGTGGAATGGTGGATGGCTTGGAGGGGGTGAGGAGGGAAGTTGATTCAGAGGTGTCAGTTTCCGAGGAAAAAGTCTGGGGGGAGGACACTACTAAGGTCCATGAAGGCAGTGTTGAAGGCGTTTGCTATGGCCAGTAGGTCAAGGGTGGTGGTACCATCGATATTTAGTAGAGTAGGGGAGGATTTTGACAGTTTCCCTGAAATCTCCTTTATATTATCCCAGAAGGCTCTCCCATTACCTCAGGTGTTGGTGTAGGCTTCTTTGTAGTAGGTGCTCTTTGCAATTCGTATTAGTTTCGTGCAATTGTTGCGAGATTGTTTATAGGCTTGAATGTCCGTTTGGGCACCTGTGGCCCTGGCAATTGTCCAGAGGTGGTCCCTTGCTTTTAGCTGTGTCAGAAGTCCAGTATTAAGCCAGGGACTGGATAGTGCCTTGACTTTGCGTTTTTTTACTGGGGTGTGTAGATCACAGGTGGCATTGAATGTTGTGATGAAATGTTCAAGAGCCAAGTCTACATCCTGCGCAAGGTGTATGGGAGACCAATCTTGTCGCAAGAGGCAGGAATTTAGGTGGGACAGTTTGCCATGGGGGAGGACCCTACTGGAGATAGTTAAGGGAGGAGGCTTGTAATATTTATTAGACCAGTTGCAGAAAACAGGAGAGTGGTCGCTGAGTGAGCCAGAAAGGACAGTGATGTTGTTGACGTGGGCTGGGTGACTGGTGAGGACCCAGTCCAGGAGAGTGCTGGTACCTGACTTGTAGTTCTTCTTAGTTGGGGAGTTGACCATCTGCGTGAGGTTAGCTGAGAAGATAGCATCCTTGTAGGTTCTGGTGTTAGGTGCAAGCCAGTTGATGTTGAAGTCACCAAGAAGAAGGACCTTGGATTCAGAAGGTTGGGAACTAACAAAGTCCAATAGAGCTTGGAGACCAGTCCCTTGGTTTTTAGATGGGATGTAGACAGTGACCACAGTGAATGCTTTATTTTGTGCACCAAGGAGTAGTCTGACGGGCAGGAGTTGCACAGAAGAGTCAGTGGGAGTTGTGGCGACATTGTGTGCCGTGATGTCTTTCACGTAGAGTGCGCACTCCTCCTCTCTTGGACATCCTATGCAGTCTGTGTACATTATAGCCTTGTAGAGAGATGGCATGGTCAGGGGTTTTGGGAGTTAGACAGGTTTCAACCTCAGGGTTATGCAGTTCAGCAAAAGTTTGGAGGGCAGCGAGCTTAGGTAGCAGGCTACAGATGTTGAGAGTGGAGATGGTGAGGTCCCCTACTGATTTCCTGGAGCTGACTGGGTTGGGGGTGATCAGACCAGGGTTTGGGTAGACATTCCCAGTCATCAATAGAAGGAGGAGCAGGAGTTTAAGAGCTGTGCGCTGTTGGTAGTAGTAATTGATGATTTGCCTCCTTGATTTGCCTGACTGGATCCAGCGCACGTGCCGTCCCAGTGTAATGCAATAGATAGTAGCAGGGACCAGTTTGCCCAGGTTCCAGATTTGTGTCTGTCAGCGGTAGGCCAGTCCTTCGTGGGGGGGAGCCCCGAGGGAGGGCTAGGTGAGTGGGCCAGAGTGCCATAAGGAAGATACGGGACGATTAGGTAGTAGGTAGTGAGAGGAGAGGGGTGGCAGGCACCAGGGAGATAGATGAGTGGTATAAGAGAAAAGAGGGAGAGCAGAAGCAGGAGCTGGTGGTTTTGGAAAGACATGGTCAGGGGGAGTAAATAAGGGGGGGGAGGTAGGATGGAAGCAACAGATAGGAGGGTTATAAGCGAAAAGGGACTGGTGGGGGAGGGACCGGTGGGCGTTACAGACAGTTGTGAACTAGGCAGGGATGTATTGTCAAAAAGGAACCCGAGAGTGTGGGCGGAGCAGGAGGGTGGAAGAAGAGGATTGGAGATGAGATAGACAGGGGAGGGACAGAAAGCAGGTGGGCAGAGCAACGGTCTATTTAATTAAGGCAGGAGGTGGGGGGGCAGGCATAAAATTTCAACAGTCTGCAGTGCTTTTGAATGGGTGCAGAGCCCAGACAGCAGCAACAGTGGGTTGCCCAATGAGGAGGTAGTGGCCTTAGCTGGAGACCAATCGGGTGGAGGAGCAGAGAGCAGTCGGCCAATAGCAGCCGAATCACCGCTTCCTCAGCCCAGGCTCTTTCCTTACCCAGCTTTCTGGAACTCTGAGTTGGCATGCAGTGTAGGGTTTTGATGTAGCAGTCACTCCTTGGGGGACATGGCAGCCCGTACAGGGCCCAAAGAATCCGGCAGGCAGGAGTGCTGAGCGGCATGTGCTGGAGGCTTGAGGGGCCTCAGCCACACCTCAGAGGGACACAGCTGGCCCGTACAGGGCCCATAGAGATCTGGAGGGGAAACAGAAACAGGTAGGGGTTAGTTAAGTGGTAGGAGAAACAAAGAGATAGTGACACAGTGTCTAAATCGTAGGGCAGGGAGCACCGGAGATGACTTTACAGCTTTAGAAAAAAAAAATGGGTTGGGGGGTGCAGTGGCCAAGGACAGGAGTAATCAGTTCACTGAATCCTGGCACCAACAAGTCGGGGTAGTAGACTGAGGAGGTAGTACAGGCAGGAAAAAAAGGAATAAGTAGGCAAGGAGCGAGAGCAAGAGTGAGCGGGAGGGGAGACAGAAAATCGGAAATAGCTTTTCAGAGCACTTCAACACTTTACGTTTGGTTAGAGAATCAGCAAATAATAAGCATTAACCACATAGGACAATCGGAAAATTGGCTTTACGCTTTAGCAACAGTTACACCAGTAATAGTAAGGCTAGCATTGTAGAATCTAGGGGAAAGACAAAAAAGGCAGTAATGCATCGGACAGATAGCAGGCATTAAAATTTCAGCAGTCTGCATTGCTTCTGAATGGGCGCAGAGCCCAGACAGCAGCAACAGTGGGTTGCCCAATGAGGAGGTAGTGGCCTTAGCTGGAGACCAATCAGGTGGAGGAACAGAGAGCAGTTGGTCAATAGCAGCCGAATCACCGCTTCCCCAGCCCAGGCTCTTTCCTTACCCAGCTTTCTGGAGCTCTGAGTCGGCGTGCAGTGTAGGGTTTTGATGCAGCAGTCACTCCTTGGGGGACACAGCGGCCCGTACAGGGCCTGAAGAATCCGGCAAGCAGGAGGGCTGAGCGGCATGTGCTGGAGGCTTGAGGGGCCTCAGCCGCACCTCAGAAGGACACAGCTGGTCCGTACAGGGCCAGTAGAGATCTGGAGGGGGAAACAGAAACAGGCAGGGGTTAGTTAAGTGGTAGGAGAAACAAAGGGATAGTGAGGCAGTGTCTAAATCATAGGGCAGGGAGCGCTGGAGATGGCTTTAGAGCTTTAGAAAAAAAAAAGAGTTGGGGGGTGCGGCGGCCAATGACAGGAGTAATCAGTTCACTGAATCCTGGCACTGACAAGTCGGGACGGTAGTACTGAGGTAAGACTGAGGAGGTAGTACAGGCAGGAATAAATGGAATAAGTAGGCAAGGAGCAAGAGCAGGAGTGAGCAGGAGGGGAGACAGAAAATTGGAAATAGCTTTTCAGAGAACTTCAGCACTTTACAGTTTGGTTAGAGAATCAGCAAATAGTAAGCATTAACCACACAGGGCAATCGGAAAAATTGGCTTTACACTTCAGCAACAGTTACACCAGTTATAGTAAGGCTAACATTGTAGAATCTAGGGGAAAAGACAACAAAGGCAGTAATGCATCGGACAGATAGCAGGTGTTAAAATTTCAGCAGTCTGCATTGCTTTTGAATGGGCGCAGAGCCCAGACAGCAGCAACAGTGGGTTGCCCAATGAGGAGGTAGTGGCCTTAGCTGGAGACCAATCGGGTGGAGGAGCAGAGAGCAGTCGGCCAATAGCAGCCGAATCATCGCTTCCCCAGCCCAGGCTCTTTCCTTACCCGGCTTTCTGGAGCTCTGAGTCGGCATGCAGTGTAGGGTTTTGATGTAGCAGTCACTCTTCGGCGGACACGGCGGCCCGTACAGGGTCCAAAGAATCCAGCAGGCAGGAGCGCTGAGCGGCATGCGCTGGAGGCTTGAGGGGCCTCAGCCGCACCTCAGGGGGACATGGCTAGCCGGTACAGGGCCCGTAGAGATCTGGAGGGGGAAATAGAAACAGGCAGGGGTTAGTTAAGTGGTAGGAGAAACAAAGAGATAGTGACACAGTGTCTAAATCGTAGGACAGGGAGCACCGGAGATGGCTTTACAGCCTTAGAAATATACATACATTGTGGGTTAGGAGTATCTAGCTAGGTGAGTAAACATAGACAAAAATACATTGTAAATAGGAAACAGAGATTGTTTTAACACTAGGATAATTCAGGTAACAGTAGCAGCTTAGGTGGCATTGTCAGGTAAAAGACAGTAAGCAGCTATCTAGAAAGGAGAGTGGAGGCACTGAGTGGGGGGGCATAATGACTATTTTGGGGGAGGTGGGAGAGGAGAGAAGAGTGCAGGGTATTGCAGGGCAAAAATGGGGACAATTCAGTGTAGAAGGACAAAGTAGGAGTAGCGAGGGGATGGTAATAACTTGAAAGGTGAATAAGACTGGGGTCAGAAGTGGGTGTGTGTGGAGTAATAAGAAAGTACAGTCACAGGAGCTTTTCTTCAGTAGGTGTTGTCTTAACTTGGTCTTGAAAAGCCCCAATCTCTGCATGGTGTTA
Source organism: Neoceratodus forsteri (assembly GCA_016271365.2). Taxonomy (NCBI): domain Eukaryota; kingdom Metazoa; phylum Chordata; order Ceratodontiformes; family Ceratodontidae; genus Neoceratodus; species Neoceratodus forsteri. Next base: position 1,061,335,718 of record CM057458.1, on the reverse strand, counting down.
TGTTCAGTGCCGAGGTTATTGAGCCAAAGTGGTGCCCGGTAGGCATATGACCCCTGCCCTTGGGAGGTTCTGCAGCGAGGGATGGTGAGAACCTGATGGTCAGAGTTCCTGGTGCGGTGTGGACCTGTGAATTAGCTTAACAGGCTTGTGACTCCAGGATGCTGAAGTCCGAGTAGTGATTTTTTAGCTAAGTGGCAGGTTTGGTATTGTATCCTGTTTTCAAGTTGTAGCCACCTGGCTTGCTCATAAAGGTCACATGTGTGTTTTAGTAGGGGGGAATTGGTGAGCAGTCTGCAGGCTTTGTTTAGAGCTACTGCTATCCTATGTAGAGAGGTAGCAGCGACTAAGCTCTATATGACCAATCCATAGTCAATGACGGAGACAACTGTGCTATAGATTGTGGTTTGGAGTGCTTCTGGTGTTAGGCATTTCTTGTGCCTGTGCAAGAGCCCAGTTCTTATGTTGACTGTTTTGGCCACATTCTCAATGTGTTCTGCATAGGAGAGGGAATAATCAAGCGTAACCCCCAGGTATTTGAACTGCTCCACTTGTTCAAGTGAAACCCCTGCACAGTTAGTGATGTTAAGGGATGTTGCTTTGTGTTTGCTTCTAGCACCACTAAAAAGCTTTACTTTTGTCTTTTTATAGTTCAGAACCATCTTGTGGGCTTTGAACCAATCTTCAGTTTGTTTAAAAGCATGTTGTAGCTGATCGTTTAGGGTGTGAGGGTCATGCTGAGAAGTAAAAATAACAGCATCATCTGCATAGAGAAGTATCCATTAGTCACATGATCGAGGTAGGCTATTTAGAAAGATGCTGAAAAGGAGAGGTCCTAGGATTGACCCTTGGGGGACCCCCCAATGAACTGGCAGGGACCTAGTTGTGATGTTTTCAATCTTTACCTGTCGGTAATGATCAGCTAGATAGCTTTTGAACCAGTTAGTAGCGGGGTAAGAGAGGCCTATCAAGGTGAGTTGTTGAAGTAGTAGGGAGTGACTGACCATGTCAAAGGCCTTTGGTAGATCAATAAAGGCCATGTCAACAAGGTTACCCTGGTCCAGTGAACTGTATATGCAGCTGGTGAACTCTAGAAGAGTTGTGGAGGTACTGTGCCCTTTCCGAAATCCATGTTGTTCTGGGCACTGAATGTTGTATTTATTAAGGTATTCAACCAGCTGGTCTGAGACTATACGCTCCAGCGCTTTTGACAGTGGTGGAAGAATAGAAATAGGTCTGTAATTGGCATGCAGTGCCCGGTCACCACTCTTGTGTACCGGAGTTACCAGGGCTGACTTCCAAGCTTGGGGGTATTGAGCCAGCTGCAGGGATAAGTTCAGCAGTTTAGTAATGGGAGCTAGGATTTCATCAAGTGCAAGGGAAATAAATTTGAGGTCAAGTGTGTCGCTGCTTTTCCTGGGTTTTCCAAGTACCTTACAAATGTACTTTCTTGCTTGGTTGTAGTTGACAGATTTGAAATAGAAGGGAAGGGGGATGTTTAAGTGGGCCCTAGGCTTTGGCTTGAGCTTGGGTTGGTTTCTTTGAAAAAAGTTTTCGGAAGTACACTGTTAAGGTTAGTAAATGCTTTGTTAAATGTGCTGGCAATAGTCAGGGGGTCATAGGTAGGGGCACCATCGATGTTGAGCATTTGTGGAGCCACTTTCTTGACTTTTCCTGTTACATCTTTTAGGTTATTCCAGAAAGACTTGCTGTTTCCCCATGTTTCCCCATCAAACCCCTGTTCCTGATCCAAGGAGAGAAGATATCCATGAGAGGAGCCCCTTACATTCCAAAGAAAGACTTCATGAAACAAAATTAGATTATCCAGTACATGGTGGTGGGGGACTGCACAACTCTGAGACTTGGAAATTAAAGACTCAGCTGCCACTGCTAGGTGTCTGGCTAATAATTTTGCTAGTATTTTGTAATTGGTATTAAAGAGACACAAAGGTCTTCAATTACTCAACAATGTGAGATCACCTTTCTGAAATAAAAAGACCAGAAATGCCTCACCAATAGTGGAGGGTAGGGATGATTCTGCCAACAGCTGTGTGTAAAGAATCTGTAGTGTGGGAGCCAGGTAATCTACAAAGATCTTAAAGAACTCCAGAGGGAGTCCATCAGGCCCAGTAGCAACATTATTGCATAGCCCCTTAATAGCCTCCCTAACCTCCAGTATGGAGATAGGTAGGGCCATAGATTCTCATACTGCGGTGGCAAGAGTGGAACATCTAGGGATGGAGTAGTGGGTTGAGGAAAACTAGGGGCACCCTGTAAACCAAATTTCAATTGAACACATTCCTGGACCGTAGACATTATAATGGTAGGGTTTGATGATGGCACAGTAAGGTCTGTGGGGAGTAAAGCCCACATATGTCAATGCTGTAGCCATGAATCACACGCTTTAAGCTCATCTAAGGTTTGACTCTGGGCTTGGGTGCCAAATTTCACTTCCAGCTCCAGGGATTTTGCCCTGTCATACTGGTAAGTCAGCATTTGAGATATGAGAGCTGTAATAGCCCATGCACAGTCCCTACCCATGGTATGCATCACAGAAATCAGCTTCTGTATTCTATAATGCAAGTCCAGGTACTTCAGGTATCTGGTGGACCAAAACCAATGAGTTTTGCCATGAAAAAAAGAACGGCTTAGAGTCCTGCCACCACACTACAAAATCATCATATGCATTTACGACTGACCACCTAACAAAAAATACAGTCAGCCATGCTGAGCATATGGCTGGGTCAGACAGCAGCTGAGCATTAAGCCACCAGGGTTGATTTTGAGGGGGAGGAAAAAGAACTCACAGTACCTGAACAGCACAATGCCAAATGGTCTGAGGATTCTGTTAGGACAACTGAGGACTGAACAACTCAAAGACCTTGTGAGAAAAAGAACAAATCAATACGCATAGTGAGAGAACCCTTCACAAATGTGGGGTGAGTGACTCCCGGTGCTGAGGCCTGACTGTCATGCAGCTTAGCCGTCATGACCATGGATTTCAAAAAATTTAAATTAGTTGTTATTCCACCTTGATCCTGCAACCCTAAACCACAATTAAAGCCTCCCACCAAGACTATGAAACAGGAGGTAAACAGATAAGGTTGTATCAAACAAAATAGCTGAACCCTCTCTGCTTTTGACTGAGGGGCGTACACGTTTATTAATTTAAAGTAAGGGGCCACAATGTGAGATCCAACAATAATGCTCTCCCTGAGACAAGTCAAGTAATCTAGTTAACTGAAAATCAAACCCCAAATAGGAATCCCAGAACCATCACATAGTTCATGGCCTTGTGACCAGTAAGATGGGCATTGAGTCCATTGCTTCCGAGCTGCTTCTAATTCATAGAAAGTTTTAATGTCCATGTCTTGTAAGAAGACCACAGTGCTCACGAAAGTGTGCAGGAGAGAAAATGTAAGAAGTCTCTTAATACTATTTACGTCCAGGGACAGAAAGGATAAATGCATTAAGCAGGATATAAATATCATTCAGGTTTACCACCTCCCACAAGCATCTGGGAATGTGTACACATTTAGCCAATTGGAGGCCCTGCCCATCCTCAGTATCTGACTGTATATCATTCTGAGTGGAGGAGATGGAGATATCCAACCCTTCTCTCTCATCTTCTGTGTCACCCCAATGGGAAGGAAAAGCTAAGACAGTGATTGCATTATGAAGGGGAATAGCTGGGGATGTTGTACGCTTACCCCTTCCCTTGGTTTACCTTCCCTTTCTTAGTAGGGACTGAGGAGAACTCCACATCAGGGTGGGGGGGTGGCAGGGTTGGGGCAGGAACCAAAGCAGGTACAGAGCCCTCAGGGGGACCTCCATGTGGCCAATGGTATCCATAGCTATCCAAAGTGTCAAAACTCTCAGTCTACTGTTGATCGGGGGCAGGACTAGGGGAATTGCTTATAGGAACTGGGGCTATGTCCTTGCTCACCACCTGTGACTGGCCTCATGCAATAATGGCATCCTGGTTCAGGCAATCAGATCTATTGTGGGATGCTCAGGGGCAATCCTGAAAGGAATGGCCCTGTTCCTCACATAAATTGCAATGAAATGGATTTAGACAATTATGAAGAAGATGGCCATAGTCCACACATCCAGTACAGCAGACTGCAACACAGGTGGAGCTAAGCTGGTTACGGGCACCACACTTGTAACATGTTTTGGGCTGTCTCGGGTAAAAAGAGATATCCTTATCTCTCCCAATGTAAAAGCTGCCAGGCAGATGTTATATACTGACAGCAGTTTGGGACAGTTTTACTTTAAGTTTCCAACCCCCTGTCCACACCTGTTCTGTATCAATAATGGGGATGGGGGTATCTAGAACTTCACAATGTTTCCTTACCCAGCACAGCACATCTGAGATGTTAACACATTCATTCTGAAAAAGAAATGTCACAGTTTTTACAGTATGTTTAGTCAGTGGGATAGCTATAAAGGGAACCCAAAGGGGGTGTCCTTCAATTTTTCATACTTCAACCAAAAGTGGTCCAGTGAGACTGAGGTACAGAAGCTAATATTGAATGTCTCTTCACTCGCTATATGGGTCACTGTATATAAATCTGAAGCCACGTAACCCAGAGAATCCTTTAACAATTTAGGAATAACATAAGTGCTATCTGGGGGGCTAATCCAATCCACCCCTGTATCGGAGCTGGACCACATTTCTACAGAGAACAGGGTCCCTGGCTGTGTTGAATAAGACATCTTGAGTGGAGGGGGACCAGGCAAAGATTTCTGATCAGGGGAGAGAGAAGAAGGGAAATCAGACATCTGGAGACTGGGGGCAGTGGAGGAATGGGCAGTAGAAGAGATCAGCATCAGAGAACTACTGGGGGCAGGATGCAGCAAACCATGCTCCCTTACATCACCTGGAGAAAACTTACTGGGAGCACCAGTCATGGCAATGGGACCCACAAAGACTGATGAAGGGGTTAAATAAGTCATTGGTACAGGGACCCACAACACCCCATCTTCAGCCCTCATCTAGCCCGCAGCAAGCATAGTCAATTCAACAGACCATTTGTCCATAGACTTGTGGGCAGTAGTGTTAGAAAGTTGCTTTACAGGCACCCCAGATAGTATGGATCCTAAACCAGAAGAACAGGGGCAGTACTAGCTGAAAGGGCAGTATCATGTGCACCCTCCTGAGCAGTGGGATCAAGTAGAATCATGGCAGAGTTAATCCTGTCCATATTATCAACCCCTGTGTCTGCCCTCTTGGTGTCAATATTCTTTATACTGATTGAAAAAGCATCTGTCCCCACCACTGAGCATGCATTCTTTTTTTTTTGTAATTTAAAGTTTATTCACACATTTTCCACCATATAAGGCAGCATACAAAGAAGCTGACAGAGACTCATTGATACATAATAAAAAGATGCTGCCCCCACCTCCCCTTACTGCAGTAACCCATTGCAGTGCCCGTAAATGCCGAGCCTCTAATCAAAAAGCCGTATAAAAGCATTAAGCCTATTATAAGTTTAGTTTGGAACCAGAGAGATTAATGAGTGAAGGGGATCCCAAATTCTAAGCATAAACTGCCAGTCTGTTATGTAGGTTGTGCTATTGCTTTTTCTGTGCGCAAATTGAATAATACTTCTCTTACCCATTCCTGGAAAGAAGGGGAGGACCTGTCTTTCCAATGACAGAGAATTATTTTCTTAGCCGACAAGGCAACCATGGATATGTGAAATTTAGGCACTTTGACTCTAATAGAAGACAGGTCTCCCAACACACATACCTCAGGGATAAAGTGTTCTTGAAGGCCCAACAAGGGGTCTAAGGAAGTTTGGATTGAAACCCAAAAGGTGGAGACACTTGGGCAAGACCAAAGCATATGAAAAAGTGTGCCCTCATCTTGCAAACATTTATTGCATTTATTGGAGTCTAAGTAGCCCCGCTTGTGGAGCTTAACCGGGGAATAGTATAGGTTATGCAATACGTGATATTGCATGAGATGCAGTCTATCCTGAGAGATAAATTAGTGACATGACTTCCAGAGAGAATGCCAATCTAACTGCAGATGGGGGAAAAAGTTACTCCAAAATCTTGATGGCCCAAATGGGCCCCCGAAATTTTTGTGAAACAAAACCTGATAAAATTTAGAGATTACACCAGACAACCCAGAAAGTGGGGATACCTCGGGTATCAGAGAGGAGATGCTCTGAGGGGGAGGAGTACTCCCCAGGGAGATTACCAGTAAATGTCTCAATTGCAAGATTTTGAAGAAAGAAGAAGTCGGGATGTGAAATTTCCTAACCATCTCCTCCACTGATAGCCAATGCCCCTCACCATCAGTAAAGGTCGAGAGCTTCCCCTCTTCGAGTTGAGGCAACCAGAGATGGGAGATTTGGTTCTTGTTAATAGTAAATGATGGAGAGTTCCATATAGACTGGGCCAGGTCCAGGTGGGGAGAATACTGCAAAAAGGAACACATCTGTAAGTAGACCTTAAAGAGGTCCTTATTATGGGACAATCTACAGCCTGATTTACTTGAGATAACTTAAGGAAAAATAACGCGAGAGGGTCCAGATTATTGGCCTTAATTGCATCCAATTCTATTTTGAGCCAAATGGGTTGCGCTTCCTCTGGGCCGGGAGACACCCACCATGAACATTTCGTAAGGTGACTAGCCCAGTGATATATAACCAGATGGGGGATTCACAACCCTCCTTCCAGTTTAGGAGCTGTCAGCTCATGGTAAGCCGGGTGGGGATATCTATTGGCCCAGATGAATTTAGTAAAAATACCATGGACCTTTTTGAACCGGAGTAAAGGAACAAAAGCATTAAGAAGGGACAACGGATAAAAAATCCTAGGAAATACATTCATTTTAATTATATCAATTCAGCCCCACAGAAAGATAAGGAGTTTGGACCACCTCTCTAGGTCGTGTGTAATTCCCTGCAGTACAGAATATAGGTTTTCCTTGAACCATACTAAGGGGTTACATGAAAGTTTAATACCCAGATACTTAAAAGACCTGGGAGTCCAGCATAGCCCCAAGGGACTAATATCAGTCTTAAAAACTTTGTGATTTAATGGAAAAAACAGGGACTTACTGGCATTCAATTTGTAGTTAGACAAAGCACTGAACCTTGCCACTTCACTTAATGCCGGAATGGAGGATACCGGATGGGACAAATGTATTAACAGATCATCAGCATATGCGGTGACTTTCACTTCATGCCACCCAATTCTCACCCCTTGTATGGAGTCATTATTGAGAATGTTTTGGATAAGAGGTTCCAGATATAAGTTAAATAATAAAGGAGAGAGGGGGCACCCCTGTCTAGTACCTGAATGAAGCTGAAAAGAATAGGAAAAGGCCCCATTCACAGAAATTCTTGCCAAGGGTTTTTTATAAAGGGCGGCTATCCAGGAGATAAACAGAGAAGGGATATGGAAAGCCTTCAAAGTGTGAAACAAGAAATTCCAGTTCACATGGTCGAATGTCTTCTCAGCATCCAAGGAGACCAAGCCCGCTGGGAACTCCGCATCCTTGGTAGCTGAGAAGACATGCGATAAAGTGCGTAGATGATCAGAAGATAATCGCCATTTCATGAATCCAACCTGATTTGTACCTATTAACCCAGGAAGAACCAGTGCTAACCTCTTGGCCAGTATTTTAGAGAGAATCTTAACATCCTGGTTTAAAAGAGAAATGGGTCTATAACTTTGAACCTTATTGGGGTCTTTGTCAGGTTTGGGAAGCAGAACAATCAGGACCTCATAGAGATATGGATCTGTCTCCTCTCCAGATAGGATTTGTTGAAATAAACAACCAAGAATTGGTACAAGAAGGTCTCGAAAGACCTTGTAAAATAAAGGAGAAAATCCATCTGGACCAGGGACCTTATCGGCAGGCAATTCGCTAATAACCTTAGCAATCTCCTCCTGAGAAATAGGGACAACCAGAGTTTCACCGCACCTGTCAGGAAGAAGGGAACCTCTTAGAGGAACCTCTTAGATAACCTTGTATATCTTAAATAACCTTGTATATCTTCTGGGCAGGGAGGGTGCTCCATGTCGCTATACAGTTTAGAATAATAAGCAGCAAATTATTGAGCTATTTCATTAGGAGAGACTTTGAGAGTTCCGTCTGCTGATGACCTGATAGGTGGGATAAATCTCATTGACTCCTGCTGTTTAATACGCAATGCCAGTAAACGTCCCGCTTTTTCTCCCGATCGGTGTATTTAGCTCTGGTACGAATGATAGCTAGTTCTGCTCTCTCTTGAAGTAACCCCAGGTATTTATCCTTTAATTTCAGGAGTTTCTGAATATCCTCATCTAGGGGATTAATCGGAAGGTTTGTTTCCAGAAATCTGAATTGGGATAATAGGGATTTAAGGTCTTCCTCTCCCTCTCTTTTCCTACCAACCACCATGCTAATCAGTATCCCTCTCATGAAGGCTTTAATGGCCCCCCACCAGACATCAGGTTTTACACCATCTAAAGGGTTTAGTGAAGAAAAATATTCAATTTTTTCCCTAATAAGTTTGAAATATTTAATGTCTTTAAGAAGTTGATCATTGAGCTTCCATCTAGTTTCCCTGTTAAATGAACTGAGCAGTACCAAATTTCATACCACTAGTGAGTGGTCGGAGATTGGGCCAGGTTGAATCGAGGAGGTCTTCACCCCGGGCCGGAGGCACTGAGAAATAAGTAAATAGTCGATGCGGGACTGCAAGCCATGGCCATGGACCTAAAGGTAAACTCCCTAGAATCAGGTTGTAAAACATGCCAGACGTTGCAGAGCCCACATTGATCTAATAACTCCCTGAATGCCTTCTGCCCAGGGGTAACTCCACCTAGGCCACTACCCAGTCTATCTAAGTTAGAATCAAGTACTTGATTGAAATCTCCCCCTAAAATAATTTTAATGGGAATCATTGGGAGAATGACAGATATAAGTCTCACAAAAAATCTGGGGTCATCCAGATTAGGGCCATAAAGACAGCCCAATAGAATTGGGACAGACCAGAGGGTACCTCTGACCAAAATAAACCTACCCTTGGTATCTTTGATCACCTGAGTAAGAGAAAAAGGGATACTCCTGTTAATCATGAGCATGACCCCACAACTATCTGTTGTGCCCTGGGCACTGTAAATCAATCCCACTTGTTGCTTCCTTAATTGCAAAGCTTCCCCTTCTAATAGATGGGTTTCTTGCAAAAAAGTTATCCAGGAATTGAACAGACTTAAGTGTTTAAGAACCTGAAATTGCTTATGTTGCTTTCTGATCCCATTAACATTCCAATACACAAATGTTAACTCATTTACCATCCAGGAGAGGTATCAAATTGAAATAATTATACTCAGCACACGAGATGCAATTCTCATTTACATATATCCCCAGGGTTACTGCAGTAAAGCCCACCCTCTTCCCCAACTCACCCAGAAGTAGATACCGCCCATCCTCTAACCCCCCACCCCACAACCGCACCCCTGCCCCCCTACTCACCCCACCAATCTGTCACAAGCAATGTTCAGAACAGTGCTGGTTCTAATCCCTCTACTCCCGCCCCCGATACCGAACCTTACTATTTAGCGCTGTTGCACACAAATCACAGCCTTCAGAAATCAAGCCCTGTCAGTTGTTCCCCCACCAAGAATGAATAGTCCTGGGCCTTCGCCTCAGTCCAACCAAGGCATGGGTATAACAGAAAATAACATAGGGGTTCTATGATAAGGCCATCTCATCACCCACTCGTTCGTGATATCCCAGAATAAAATCGGAGGCGCCGGGTTCAGCAACACCTGGAGGGAGAAATGCCCCAGCTCACATTAAGAGCGAGAATTAAAATAGGAAAGCTGAAAACGTTCGACTGGAGGAGAAGGTATACAAGCTACCTTTCCCCACTACCAGTCAGTATCTAGTAAACAGGGCCACCCTGAGAAATTGAGAGTGCTGCCTCCCAGCTTAGCAGTGCCCTTGCTAAATCCCTCGAGTGTAGAGTTTTCCTGCAGGTCCCCAGAGGTAGGAACGCCTTCTAGCGGTTGATTCCCTGGCCCAACCCAATTGGAGGGCAAGATGGAGAAAGCCTAGGACCATCCAAGCAACAGCCCTAAAGAAAAAAAACAAGAAACTAGCCCACAACCAAACTGGGCTCTTTCAACCCCCATCAAAAATAGTTGCCAAACAACCTGGCTTGCAACCCCCCACCAAGAAGGCCCGAAACCCCTGTGTCCTTTGCATCAGACCACTATGGGCCCATTATGAAATGGAAAGAAAAGAAGGGACGAGGCGGTCTGCGGTGACCCCCCAAGTCCACTGCAAACTATGCAGTCACCCAGATCTTCTCATTCTTAAGATTTCTCCGAGGAAAGAAAAACAAAAGTTCAAATTCTTGGCTCCGCGTGATACTCGATACTATGCCACCACCATTCAAGGGTCCTTGAAGAGATCAGGCAGCAAGGACTTGGGCTCCTCAGGGTTTCTTCAGGGTCTTCGTAGCTTTTCCAGGATCCGTTAGTTTAAATCTATAGCCTAGCCGGATAACTCATTCTGAACTTCAGGCCTGCAGCAATTAGCTTGGAAACAATAGGGTGAAATGCCTTGCGTTTCATGCGGACCGAGATGGGTAGATCTTGAGAGATTCTCAGCTTTATATGTTCCCAGCGAACCTCTTGCAGAGCACGCACTTTTTGTAGAAAATGTTGTTTCTCCAGATAATTCAGGAACCGCCAAACGATAGGGTGGGGGGGTTCCTCAGGGGGTGGCTAAGGCCGTAAAGCCCTGTGGGTACGCTCAATAATGTAGCCAGAGCCAAATGGGGATGGGCCTGCCACCCGCTCAACCAATTTACAAATAAATGCCTCAACATTTTGGCCTTCCTCTCCCTCCGGTAAACCAAGAACCACTACATCATTTTTTCAGCTCTGACCCTCTAGGTCCTCGAGCTTGGCTTCTAAATGAGACAGTTTCTGGTGCATTGAAACCAGTTCAGGGTCAAGACTACCAACTCTTTTCTCAATAGAAGCAATTCAGGCCGCGTTGTCAGAAACAGACAATGAGAGCTCATCTAACTTTCTGGATAACAACTTCAAGTCCGTTGCCATATCCTTCATTTCCAATCGAAAGGGCTTGAATTCCTCAAGAAATCTGACCAGCATTAAGGGTTCCTGATCACCACTTTGGCTCGGAAGATCAGAGCTAGAACCACCCGAGGCCCTGGATTTCTTAGGGGCCTTCTTGGGAGTAGCTGGAGGGGTATGCTTCTGTGGGCTTTCATCATATAAGCCTCCATCCACTCGGGAGACAACCAGACCAGATTGCAACAGCTATTGTACAGCGTAAAATCTTAGAAACAAAAGAAAATTGTAAATTAAAACACCAAAATGAGCTAAATAAGAGACGGGAAGCGGGAGCTGCTTGAGGGGTCTGCTACTCAGCATTTTCTTAAAATCCTGCTCCAAAGTAACAACTGAGTTGCACAGAGGAGTCTGAGCCAAATCTGATGGCTGCACAGCAGGGGCAGGGGAAATCTCCATGGTCTGCAGTTCACCATTCACAGTCAGGTGACCCGCAGCAGAAGGAAGAACCGTGTCGGGACAGACAAGTGCAGCAATTCCTGTAGGCAATGTAGGGGTCAAAAATCAGGGAAACAAAGTGGTAAAATCCAATGAAGAGTGTCCCAAAATGGAAACAGTCCCCAGAGCAAAATTATTTGACTGCAGAGGAGCAGGTGAGGAAAAATCAATGGGAGTAAGTTCAATGGGGAAAAGGAGACCTCAGGAGTGAATGCAGAGGTAGAGGGGAGGCATCCATTGAGTGAGAAGAGACGGCAACAGTCTTTGATCCACGGGGAGCTGCATGAATGGTTGGAGCCTCAAATAAGTCCTGGCATAAAGAATGCAGAGCACTGTTTGACATGCCACCAGGAAAGGGAGCAGTAGCAGCAGTGCCATTGGACAACTTGTCTGCCGTCCAAGAGAGAGTGAAGGCGCTGTAGCAAGACAATGATTTTTAAGGAGGTAACCCCTTTCTTCCTTCTCAATAAGGTGCAGCAAATGTCATTTCTTTTCATCCAGATCAGCCTGTAGACAGAGTTCCTCAGCTTTAAATGTGTCCACTGACATAGCAGGTCCAGTAGGTGTAGAGGTAATAATAATCATAAAACTTTATTTATATTGTGCCTTTCTAAAATCAAGGCACCTTACAATATCTAATAACATTATAAATAAAAAACAATACATAATAATCTGAGCTCCTAAATTCACAGTATTAATTAAGAGACCTTCGACCATAGATAGGTTTTTAGGGCCTTTTTAAATTCCTCCACGGATGCACACTGACGAAGAGGGAGAGGTAGAGAATTCCAGAGGGTCGGAGCAGCATACATAAAGGCACGAACACCTGATGATTTTAAAGAAACCTCGGAATCTCTAGCAACCCCTCATCCGCTGAGTGGAGAGATCGCATAGGGCAGTAGGGAACCAAAAGCTCTTTCAAGTAGTCTGGACCCTGTCTGTGTAGGGCTTTGTAAGTCAAAAGACCAACTTTAAAGGTGATCCACCACTGAATTGGCAGCCATTGCAAATCGTGCAGCACCAGCGAAATATGACAGGCACGAGACGTACCTGTTAATAGCCGAGCTGCAGTGTTCTGCACCAGCTGCAAGCAGCGGATATCAATCCCAGGAAGCCCTAGATAAAGGGAGTTGCAATAATCCAGGCATGAGGACACAAAGGCGTGGACCAACATTGGTAAATCCATGGGCAAAACAAGGTGCTTAATCCTGGCAATGTTCCTAAGATGATAAAAGGAAAGTTTGACAACTGCTGACACCTGAGAACGAAGTGTCAGCTCATTGTCAAAAATCACCCCAAGGTTCCGCACCCGTTCAGAGGTAGGGAGCTGGACACCTCCCAGAAATAAACCTGAGAGAGGACCAATTCCCATCCCCTCTACTCTATGACCCAGGTCCACAACCATTACCTCCATCTTCTCTGAGTTCAACTTTAGCCAGCTTGAACTCATCCAGCACTGGATTTCAGTGAGGCAGTTATTAAAGACCGAGAGAGCTCTATCCTGATCGGGTGCAAAAGATAGGTAGAGCTGGGTATCATCTGCATAGCAGTGAAACCTCAGCCCATACCTTCTTACAATGTCTCCAAGGGGCAGCATATTCACTGCAAACAACATGGGGGACAACACCGAGCCCTGGGGAACCCCACATGATAGAGAGACTGGGCAGGAAGAATTTATCCCGGACACCACTCTCTGAGTTCTGTCAGTGAGGAAAGATCTAAACCATCTAAGGACTGTAACTGACAGGCCACAGATAAACTCCAGGCGCGTGAGAAGCACCCCATGGTCCACAGTGTCAAAAGCTGATGAGAGATCAAGAAGAACAAGAATGGACCGCTTCTTCTGATCTCTAGCCACCAGGAGATCATTGAGCACCTGAACCAGCGCTGTCTCAGTACTATGCCTCTTTCGAAAACCAGACTGGAGCAGTTCATAGATGTCATGGATAGTTAAATGGTTTTCCAATTGAGCAGCCAATACTTTCTCAATAATCTTCCCAGCAAAGGAAAGATTAGAGATCGGTCTGTAGTTAGCAAAGCAGCCAGGGTCCAAGGAAGCTTTCTTCAGGAAGGGTGTCACCACCACCTCCTTCAGGGAGCTAGGAAACTCACCCATATCCAAGGAGCACCAGACTATCTGTGCTAGGACAGGGCCAATGGTAGCAAGACAACCCTTTATCAGGGAAGTCGGGCCCGGATCCAAATTACAGTAAGTATTGCGCATACTATGGACAATCCTCATAACATCAGTGAACTCAGGCCGGTCAAAGGAACTCCAGGAGCAACCGGAGGATGTGACCAAATGCTGATCAATAGCTTCTCAAATAGAGGAAGCAGGCTGGAGCTCAGCCCTGATGTCGACCACCTTATCTGCAAAGAAGTGAGCAAGCTCATCACATTCTATTTGTGAAAAGGCTTTCTGAACCTGAAGACAGGCTGGGTTGCACAGTCTGTCCACCGTTCGAAAAAGCTGAGCTGGTCAGTTCTGAGCAGCTGCAATCTCCCCGGACAGGAACTCTGCCTTCTTGCGAGAGATTGCAGAATGATAGAGTTGATAATGTTCTAACAGTCTAAGATGGTCAGCATCAAGAGCTGTTCTCTGCCAAAGATGCTCTAACCTTCGTTCTAGTCACCGCATCTCCCTCAAAGTCCCTTCAAACCATGGAGACCGAGGTCGAAGGGGGAGAGGACGAACCCGAACAGGAACAATTTGATCGAGAGCCGAGGAGATGGCCTTATTATAGGCCAACACCAAGGCATCTGGATCATTGCTCACTCCAGAGAACTCCAATAGATCAAGCACCGCTACCAGGCCCATAGAGCTAACATCTCACAAAGAGTGGTACCTAACCATCTCCACAGGGGTAGGCCTACACGAGGGGGTATAAAAACTGAACCCCACAGTGTAATGATCAGACCAACTGACAGGTTCCATGCCCACATCAGAGGCCTCAATCCCCAGGAGGAAAACCAAGTCCAAGGAGTGACCACTCTTATGAGTGGCAGAAGTAACAACTTGTGTAAGGCCAAAGATGTCATTAATTGGAGGAAGTGTTGTCCAAACTGAGAGAGTTCATCATCAACCCAGGCGCTGAAGTCACCCAGGGCCATCGGCCTGGGTGACTCAAATGCCATGTCAATGATGAAATCAGCTACTTCCTGTAGAAAATGTTTCTCATCACCTGGTGGATGGCAAATGAGAGCAATTCTACAACCCACACCTGCCACTACAGTACACTCAAAGTACTCAGTCTCCTCAACTGGTACACTTGTGAGGCCCAGTTCAGTCTTGAAACAGACTGCACCCCCCCCGTGGTCCAATCTCGGGCAGTGTAACACCGAGTACCCAGCTGGAACTGCTGCCTCCAAAACTGGCCCAGCATTTTCGTCCAGTCAGCTCTCAGTAATGCAAGCCAGATCTACAGACTCCACAAGATCTGCAATAACTGCAGTCTTATTTCTTATGGATCTGGCATTGCACAACACCGCCTGAGTTGGACGGGTCTCAGGAGTGGTACAGACCACTTGCCCAGTACCATCAACAGTAGTGGTGCCCTTGGGTATGGAAACCAGGCAAGAGTGACCTTGCTCCAGAATCCATTTCACCCCAGGCCGTCTTCTGGTTTCCACTTCCCCAATATGATGTACCTGCTCATTTATCCTCCATTGTTCACCACCCCCAAAACCCCTCCTCACCCCCCGTGCAATCCCCAGCACTCTACAGCGCTGGTATGTTGACAACTGTAATGGCAAGGGGGAGAAAGGGCGGAGAGCATGAAGAGTGGAGGATGAATAGCGTACAACCTTGGTGGCAGGCCCTTTACACATATTAAAAACCCCACACCCACACAACTAAACCCTAGAAAGAAAATATAAACAATCCAAATTAAACTGAATAAAATATTAAATCAACAAGCAAAAATAAAAATATCCAAATAAATAAATAAAGTATCCAGAAAGTGCTGCGTATTTAGAATAAAGGAGGCTCTCACCCTCCCTCAGTTCTAGAGCAAAGTCAAGAAATGTAAGTCTCGATATAATCTCGGTTAATCAGCATCTAAAAACACATGAAGATTTCCAAAATCAACCAAAAGGACCTCTTAGAAAAAGATAGCAAGAGGGGCTCTCACCCCCTCAAATCTAATTTTCAATAAGTTCTTCCAGAGACCAAGTCTTCTTCACTCCTTTCCAGGAGGTATTCCAGTACTCAGGTCAAGACACTAAGATCAGGGACAGGCTGAAGGGCTGTGCTCAAAAATAGGGCCCTGTGAAGAAGGCAATTGTTCCCCTCACAGAGAAACCTTAGGAACCTCCGACCAAGGGGCCTCCACCTCCATATAGCCCCCAGGAGTTCCCTCTAAAGCACAACCCCAAATTCAGCCATGACCCCTAATCAGAAGCCATGGCCCAAATGCAGAATGAAATTCCCCCCTTTATAGGAGTGTAAAGCTCACAAGAGTAACAAGCTGCTCCAGGAGGGGAATCCAAAACCCCAGCCACCCACCAGTCATTGAGGTCCCCCCACCAACAGCCACAGGGGAAAAGAGCCCTCCAATTTAGGTCCCTGCAGCTCCTCCCTAAACAGCTCAAAACCCTGCAAACTGTCCATGTCGAGGAAAGGAACATCTGCCTAAACGTTCAGGAGAGGAAGATATTTCTTTCTGTCCTTGGAATGCTAAGCAAGTAGTCACAACATCACCAGACTGAAATCAAATATCCTCCAGTTACTGCCCCTGGACTCCAGGTGCTCTCACTGCCCTGATAGTAATTCCAGGCAAGCAGCAAAAGGCCACTTCCAAGCGCTCCCACCACAATAAGAAGCAGACAAAGGGGATATCACTCACAGACCAAGAATCCAAAGTCCCAAAGATATGTTGCTCAAAACCACAGGGCTCCGATGTTGGGAATTCCCCACTGAAATCCAGGTACTCCACAAGGATCCAGATATTCCACAGCATCCACAGTTTCCTTGAAAAATGCACTAACAGGCACCAAAAACAAAATCACAAGGCTCCAAAGCACAAACTCCCCACCAAAGTCACCGAATGCAGGGCTACCCCACAATATCCATAATCTTCTTGGGGAAGTATACAGAGCTCTGAAATCACAAAACTCCCCTCCGAGGTCCACAAAAGATCCCAGGGTTGCTTCACATTACCCACGATTTCTTGGGGGAATATGTTAGAAGACGCCGAAAAACCGAGATACAAACCAGTCACTATTGGGACCGCAATGCCGTAATACTTGACTTCGATCTTTGCTCAATACAAAACGCAGACAGTTAAATGAAGAAAAGTGAACAAAGTAAAATAAAATCGAATCTAAGAGAAAATAAACAAAAATTATTTAAAACACGTAGAGCTCAGAAAAAACAAACGCAGCTCAGGCAGCTCACATACACCGCCACCTACTGCACAACTGCTGGCAGTTAGGTAGAGACAGGAGCCATGGGTAACATATTGCCAGAGGAGCTTTCTAAAAAACATAGGCAACCTGAGGTGAAGCAGATGCAGGGCAGGAGGCTGTCTCCCCTGCTCCCAGCACATCCATGCTCACGGCTTCATTGACAGCGGCCATGTTGGCAGAACATCAAATGGTCAGGCTGCCCCTACAGGAGAGTAAGGGAATTTTCATTAAAGAAAAAACAATGACTAATGATATAAAATAAACACAACAAAAGCATTTAAAACAGGAGGGCAAACAAAAATCAAAACCTCAGCCAGAGGAAACTATACACTAGGTAATACAAAAGAAAAAGAAAAGAAACAGAGTAATAATGAGCAAACCAAATGACAACAAGACAAAGGTGATACTATCCAAGGACAAAAGATCCATATGGAAAGGAAGCCACCAAAATTTAAGTCAGAAAAGCATCCATGGGCAGTGTTTCCAATGGTGAATCCACACTGTCCAGGAGGGTTTGGCATGTTCCACTGTGCACAGTCTGTGAAGATCTGATTCCACCATCTTCAACAGGGCAGGGTGATCCAATACATATTCAATACATATGCGACACATATTTACAGCAGACCCTCCAAATCATCACCTTGAGGCAGGAAAAAATCAAAAATAACATGGAAGGATCATGTACGGAGGGCTGATCAGTCACTGATCCATAGATAAGGGCCTCGTAAGTAAGCAAGTGACAAAATGGGTCCACCCAATTTGTTCCCAAAAATGACCAAAAGTGAAGAATATAGAGGCAGTCAGAAACAAGTGATGAATAGATTCTACGGCAGTCTGGCAACAGTTCCTTGGGCAAAATTGTTCCATGATACTTTTATGCTTATTTCCTTTAACATTCATTTTTCCATGGCAACATAGCCACGGAACATCCCAATATTGAGGTGAAAAGTACAGATAATTTAAATATACAGTAACAAGGCCCACTGTCTAAGGGTAGGTAGTACCCACGGCATAATGTCCACCTCCCTGGGAAGTAACACCTTATAAAAGGCCTTCCTATATTGAGTGCGAATCATGTCCCATGATAACCGGCACCATTTCATAAATGTCAAAAAAGGTACCAAAAACCCAGGGAAATGGTTCGCCTGCCAAAAACAGGGTTTCGGTCTACTCCACTCCAAAGTGAGGGGCGTGCTCCAGTATGACGCCCGCTCCTTCCAAGGTAATGGAGGGCCTGATATCTAGAGAACAATACTGTAGTAAAAAAAAATTACTATAAAAAAACTACAGAGTTCACCACATTTAAACCACCCCTATTGTAAGGGAGGTAAAGAATGTCCCTCTTAATTGGGCTAAGTCTACTCCCCCAGGCCATAGTAAAAAATATGCTATACAATCTAGTTTCAAAACCAAAGGGCAGGGGAAAATAGTGCTAACATAAAGAAAAACGGGGATCAAACAGGTTTTAATTATACCAACCCTCTTAGTTTTGGATAATTGCCACGATTTCCAGACTGCCACTTGGGCGGCCCCAGTGTGCAAGGCATGTGTCCAACTGAGGTCCGGCTCATTCGAGCTACAGTACAAAAAAAATTCCAAGGTTTTTAACCAGTTCTAATGTAACAGTGATGTTCCCAATAGAGGAAGGAAGAACCCCATGCATCCCAATGGGTAGCGCCCAACATTTAGAATAATTGATACCAGAACCTGTAAGCAAAGCAATGTCAGTGATCAATTGAATGGCATTCACACCAGAAGGGATGTCCTGGACAAATAAACAGACATCATCCACATAAGCTGACAGTTTCACAGAGGAAGCTGAGACCGGACCGGGAATGTCTCAAATCTGGGTGTCCACAGTCACATCCTGTAACAAAGTATCCAAGGTCAGGATATAAAGAAGGGGGCTCAACAGGCATTCCTGTTGGACTCCTCATTGCAGATGAATGTGGTAGCCATGCCGTCCATTAATGGTAGGGATAATGGTGGAATGGGAATAAAAGGATGGACCCAGCATATAAAAATATCAAAGAATCTATACTTTTGAAGTACAATACCAGGAAAGGATAGTTTTGAGACATCCTGTCGAAGGCTTTAGCCTGATCAAACACTAAAAGGAAATACCCCACCCATCATAAATGACAGGAAGCTATCAAATCTGTGATAAACAATAAATTGTCCTGTATTTTATGGCCGAGGATTGAGCAGGACTGGAGGGGGTGTATAACTGTGGCAAAATATTTGTGATAACCTTCCACAAAAAATATGAGTCAAGATTTTCTCATCTCTCTTGAGAAGACAGATCGGTCGCCAATTGGAAATGTGTTGGCAATCATCTGATTTAAACAGAAAGATATGAATAGCCTTTGTAATGGATCCAGAAAAGGACATATGGGCCAAAATATATTTAAAAACAAAGGTAAGTACAGGGCCAAAACTGGAAGGGCACAACTGGTATAACTCAGATGTTAGACCATCCGTTCTAGGGGAAATGTGTTTACGAAGGGAATGAATTGCCTAGAGGACTTCCCTTTCAGTGATCGGCTAGTTGAGAAGTAAATTATCCAAAGGGGTCACCTGTGGTAGAGGTAAGGTGTCTAAAAAGTGTGTGACTAAGTTCCCTAATGGAAAATGTGTTCCGACTGTCTGCTGTAGGAAATTTTGGACCACCCATTGCATCCCATTGTCGGAGGAATGTTCCATCCCTGCAGGGTCAAAATTTTCACAACTTTGTTGAGAAGACAGATCAGTCGCCAATTGGAAATGTGTTGGCAATCATCTGATTTAAACAGAAAGGTGTGAGTAGCCTTTGTAATGGATACAGAAAAGGACATATGGACCAAAATATATTTAAAAATAAAGGTAAGTACAGGGCCAAAACTGGAGAGGCACAACTGGTATAACTCAGATGTTAGACCATCCGTTCTGGGGGAAATGTGTTTACGAAGGGAATGAATTGCCTAGAGGACTTCCCTTTCAGGGATCGGCTAGGTGAGAAGTAAATTATCCAAAGGGGTCACCTGTGGTAGAGGTAAGGTGTCTAAAAAGTGTGCGACTAAGTTCCCTAATGCAAAATGTGTTCTGACTGTCTGCTGTAGGAAGTTTTGGACCATCCGTTACATCCCATTGTGGGAGGACTGTTCCATCCCTGCAGGGTCAAATGAGGAAATCATTTGTCATAGTTTGACTCTGCAAAAACAACTTGTAAAAATGTCCCGAGTCAAATGTTTGCTTTAAGTACCATAAGACATGTTAGTGATTTCACCTGGTCATATTGAAAGGTCCTCATATGGTCCATAATGGACTGGATCTGGGACGTAAGAGACAACCCTTTTTGGCATGTAGGGAAAAGAGTGTAAGAAGAGTATAACATAAATCCAGATAAGCATGGTAGGTGGTTCTGCCTACTTACCTTAAGCAACTCTTCACCAGATCTCCAATGGTGTGTTTGATATGATCCCACCACAACAGCACGTCAGGATAAAGATTGAGGACTGATGTGTGGGCCCACAATAGGGATCCAATTTACGCTGAAAGGAAGAGTCCAACTGGACTTTTCTGGCAAAATGGACAGGTCAGTGGTTAATGAACAATTGAGGAGACAATGATTGGAAAGTGCAACTAGATATACAGTCACTGACAAAATGGAGTACCTACAGAAACAAAAACATAATGTGTGTGGCCAATTGTCCATGGTGGTATGTAAATCCACCAGTAGGATGGAGAGCACGAAATGTATCAACCAGTTAGGACTCTCTTCAAAGGGCCTGCAGGCATAAGAAACCACAATCCAACTTGATTGTCTGTGCCCCTCTATCCCAGAGCTGGAGTGGGCAATTATAGTCTCTCCCCAAAATAATCATTTTAGATGTGCATAAGAAGGGTTGGAGTGACTTAAACAAAGTAACCCTGTCAAATTTGGATTGAGGAGCATAAATAACAATTAGCCAGAAAGCTGAGTTGTCAATGTATCAGTCGAGTAGTAGAGCCTGACCTGGTTGCACTTCAGTCACCCTAGAAACTGGGGGATAGATGGTTAAACAGGATGGTGACTCCAGAGCACCTCTCAGTGTCTGGAGAAAAATAGAAATACCAGAGGTCCAAAGTCTTGGAGTGGTGGCAACATCTGCCAAGGAATGTAACCTAGTGTCCTGTAAGAAAAGTAACTCTGCACCAGGACCCTGCAGAACTTGCAAGAGTACTTTCCTATGCAGGAGATTGTTAATGCTAAGGATACTTGCTATGTTGAAACCCTAAAAGAGGCAAAGGGTAACTCCTCTAAAATTCTGTATACTCTTAAATCAATCAAAGGGCATAAAACACCCCCTTCTCTAGCACTAAAAATCAATTAAATGGCATTATGGTTACTGAGCAATGTACCATTATGGAAAAATGAAATGCCCACTTCACCACAGCTAGTCTCGTATCTGACACTTCACCAGCTGCTGGACTGATTGATAGCCCCACAACATCAGATGGCCCCCAGCCCATGAAGACTCAACCCTCTTTCCTGTGCTCCCCTGCAACTTATAAGGAAGTTGAGCAACTTTTAAACAAACTTGGTACTAGGAAAGGGGAGGGTGCTGATGGTATTGAAGCTTTCTTTCCAAAATTGGGGGAACACCTGCTAGTAGCACCAGTCTTGCACATCTTCAGTCTATCTATCGCCACAGCCACTGTTCCCTCCAACTGGAAAACAGCACATATCCTGCCATTATTCAAGTCTGGTGATCGGAGTGATCTCAACTATTACAGACCCATCTCCATCCTACCAGTCCTGTTCAAATTTCTGAAAAAACTAACACATTCACAATTAAAAGAGTTTTTGGAGAACTCCAACCTACTCAACTCCCTACAGTCCAGATTCGGGCAGAAACACAGCACTGTTTCAGCCCTGGCCAAGGTGACTGACTACTAGTTCACTGCTGTTGACAACAAACAGTTCACATATGTTGTGTTCCTTGACCTTAGCAAGGCGTTCGACACAGTGGACCGCAACCTTCTTCTCCACTGTCTCAGATCCCCGGGATTGCATGAACCCTCACTATTATGGTTCTCCAGCTGCCTTGCAGGTAGGCTGCAAAGGATCAAAGTGGATAGGGCCCTTTCAGATCCATTACCTATCACAAGAGGAGTCCCGCAGGGGTCCATACTGGGGCCTCTTCTCTTCACTATTCATATTAATTCTCTGGACAAAAATATCCGTAAGTCCAAATGGCATTTCTTTGCTGATGACTTGGTCCGCTACACCTCTAAGCCATTAGTGTGTGAAGCATGCATTGAACTGCAGTTTGACTTCAACCAGTTGCTGCTCAACACGGCCTATTCAAAGCTTCTGTTAAATGCCAAGAAGACCAAGGTGATGTTTTTCACTTTTGCCCATACAGCTTCTTCTCTAAGTGTGCAGCACACCCCGTTACCCATCACAACTATCTTTGGGGACGCCCTTGAGGTCGTGAGACAGTTTAAGTATCTGGGAGTTTGGTTGGATAGAAAACTGTCATTCAGTGCTCATATCAACTACCTATCTGAAAAACTAAAAATGAAGCTGGGGTTCCTATACAGGAACAGATCCCTCTTTACAATGGATATCAGGTGAAGATTGGTGCAGGCCACCTTCCTCCCACTGCTAGACTACGGAGACATCATTTATAACTGTAGCTCCACAACCAACACCCATAAACTTGACACTGTACCTTCAAGCTTTGAGCTTCATTCTAAATGCACCTGTCAGAACGCATCATTGTTACCTCTACCAATTATTAGGATGGGCCTCCTTAGCAACTAGATGTATGCTGCACATCTGTTCATGGACAATGAAGGCATTGTCAGGTAAATTGCCACAGTATATCTGCATGCTTATGCACAGGTCACACAACAATTACACTCTACAAAACTCATTCTCTTTGATGTGCCTAATAAGTGCACTAAACATGGCAGAGGTGCTTTTCAATTTGTATTCCCATCAGTATGGAATAAACTGCAAACTACATTGAGGCTAACCAAATGTGTTTCTTTAAACTGCTTTAAGGCTCTGGCCAAGAAAGCATTTGAAGTAGTATGTCTCTGCTCCAAAAACTAACCAGCAATAGAAATACCCCATCAACCTAACCACCAGCTGCCACCTGTCTCTCTTTTATTGCTCTCCCCACCCACCCTCCCCATCTCCTCCTGTCCCCCTTACCCCTAATTACCCCACCACTCTTACCCCACCCAAGCCAAGAACCCTGCTATCCCCCACTTCGCCACAGTGGGTCTGGCATTAGATTCTTCTCAAACACACAGAAACAGGCTCCACTTCAATCATGAGCCCCTGGAACAGTGTCTCAGCTGCCAGGGACACCACATCTCCATCATCACGGACAAAATACTTCACCCCTCCTTATATCACACATTAGCATGCTATATCAATGCTATGCATACCCAGGAACAGCACCCTGCACTTACCTTGCTATAAAACATCTACTGCATTTAAATCCTTGCACTATTATCTGTATCTAAAGTGTATGAAAAGTTGTTGCCCAGAACTGTATGTGTAATGAACACTGTGCAGTCTGTCTTACCCCACATAGATAGTTGCTACTCTATGTACTAGCTATTGTGATTGTTACTTTATGAATCTTGATTTCATGCACTGTACCCACCTACTCCTAATGTGTTAATGTATTAATGCTACTATAACTGCCTATATAAGTATGTACCTGTATATATTCGTCAATATTGTCTATGTAAACCAGGACCTCCTTGTGAATGAGTTCGCTCAATGGAGTTATTTCCTGCAATAAACTTTGAACTTTGAACTAATTCTGTTAACATTCAGCTTTGCAACCTTCATACAGAAGAGGAGGAAAGGAAAAAACCACAGCAGCACAGCTGCCAAACTATAGTGGCTGTGTATGTTTCTTTTAAAATTTTTATTCTGAACCAGGATAGGGTCCATCTTTCTGTTTATGAGCCATCATCTCTTTAGGAGTTTTGTCTTTGGTGTCCGGAGAGCTGTTGAATCCAATTGACTTTGTAGAAGAGGCAACGGAATCGATATCAGCATCGGTATCCCCCCAAGCCTTGGAAGAGGCGATAGGATGGAATCTGTTCTGAGGAGGAATAGGCCTAGTAGAATCTGATAGGGTACTTCCACAAAGACTGCAGTTTCGAAGGGAGCGTCTTTGAGGTAGTTCAGTGAAAGGAGAAGGAGGAGGCATGAAAGAAGCCTCACAGGGGTCTGAAAGAGTCAAAAATGCAGGAACTTTGGAAACAGCAGTAGATAGTGAGGCAGAAAAAGCAGGGGTGGCAGGAGCAGGCACTGACAAAGGTATAGAAGTCTCTCCAAGAGGTACTGATAATGAAGGGTGCTCTGAAGGAGGTGCCATGGAAAGCAAGACCTCTAATGATGGCTGTGAAGGGATCTCAGAAGTTAAACCTTCACTGGAGTGCAGGGCGGTGGTGGTTGGGTCATCATGTTGGGACCCCGCAGATTTATTGTGCACCGCGCAAGGGCAATCACAGAAGAAATGACCCTCCACCTGGCAAAGATTGCATTTCATCCAGTTGGTGCATTGGGCTGCACTGTGATCATGTTCCAGTCAAAGGCTACACAGTCGCTGGTCACAGACATTGCTAAGGTGGTTGAGCAAGCCACACTTGAAACATGCCTTTGGTTGCCCCGAACAAAAACAAACACCCCAATCATGGCCCAGAAAAAAATGGAAGATGAGTGAGTTCAGAGTTGATGGCTTGGACTTGTACGCTATACTTCCACCTCCCAGTCCAAATCCTGTTCTTATCCAGAATCTTGTATGGGCGACCGAGTACCTCACATCGTGGCTGTAACCAATAAGTGACATTTTGGACATCCATCCCTTCATTGCAGAGCATCACCATCAACATATGTGTGGTAGGTCTGGTGAGTGAGATTGCCTGGAAAGGCAGTCAAAGCTCTGAATACCTTAAGAAGTTGTACCTTGTCCAAAATCGGTCTAAAGATGAATGGAGCTGGAAGCTAACATCACAGACTACTGATCCAGAGACATAGATGATGACAAAGATATCTGTTGGGACAAATCCAAGGAATTCCATTAAAAGTTTTTTGACCAAGAAAGAGCGATCAGAGGAAGATCTTTGCCCTGTACACTAAGACAGACAGACAGCGATGTGCTGGTGGGGGAGAGGGGCTGTGCCACAAAAATGTTTGAAAGCTTAAATGGAGCATCCTGAGGAGTAGTTGATGGACCAGCCAAAGCTGGGGTGGTAGTCAGAGAAGCAGAAGCAGCAAATCCAGGCTGAACTGGATCCATTGGTATCAAGGTTCTTGGTGGAAGAGTAGGGAAGCCTTGGTCCCTGGATCAGACTGGAAAGGCTGATGTTGTTGGACCATGCGATGGGCTACAGAATCCACAGGCTGCTTCATGTGTGGTGGCTCACAAGAAACAATATAGTAGGCAGGCATAAAATTCAGTTCTGGAATCTAAGAATGGCCATCAGGACCCACAATCTATTCCACTTTCTGAAGAGCTTTTTTCTGGGCTCCACCCTGGATTGGAGGATATGGGCTGTGCCTCAAGTGGCAGGGAGGGGTAGCCTGACACAACTCCACCAAAAGAATAGTAGGAGCCAAGTCACTTTGAGTAGTAGAAGCTGAGGTAGGAGCTGTAGGAGTGGGTACCAAGGGGACCCCTTGACCATTTGATGTCCCAGCACAGTGCATAGCAAGGAGATGGTACCATTGAAATAGGAGGCTGAGTGGAGGTGGCTCCCTGAAGCACCAGGTCATCCTGTGAGTGATCTGCAGTAATTGCCAAAACTAGTGAAAGGGGAGGCTGAGAGTTAAGTGCGTGAGGCCCTGATGTGTCCAAATGACAAATCCTCAATTCCCTGTGCTGAGCCTCTGCACTGCAAACAGGATGATCCCCAGACAGAGTCAGGGCTATGAAAATGAAATCTTGGTGCAATGTCTGTGGCTGGGACTACATCTCCGGATTCCCCAAGCATGGCCATAATTTCCACAACTACAACCCTGGCAGCAACTCCAGGGTGAGAGGTGTCTGTGGCACAGCAAAGGGTAGTGCAGCAGTCAGCTATGGTAAAGCAATGCTACTAACAGTAGACATAGCAAGACAAGTCGACGGGATTCTGTAATTTGTACTTACCAACACTGTGGATTTAACTCCCAAGTTCAAGCAGTCTGGAGCAAGAAGTGGTTGAAGAGGAGCTCCCTGCAGCAACTGATCTGTGTCCAAAACAGGAGATCCAAGTACAGGTACTGACTGTAAATTCATTCCAGAGGCAATGTGAAAGCAGAACGGGAGGGTGGAAGGTCGGCAGATGGCATGTCCTTCTGAAATCCAGGGTCTGTGGAATCCATAGGCAGGGTAGGATCTGTAGAGTCAACCAAAAACAGTAAGCGAGTACTCTGTTCAGTCAAGTCAGAAAGAAGTAGGGGGTAATCTGACAGGATTATCATAGCGGCAGGTGCATTGCTTGCAGGAGACCCAGTGGGAAACAGCTGCCATGCTTGAGCTGGGAAGTCCAGAGAAAACAGTATGGCAGGCTGAAGAATCAGTGAAACTGGAGCAATGGGCAAAGTGGCAGTCGGAACAGTCATGCTTTCCCCCATAGGAAAGTCCGTAGGTTGCTGTGTACCTCCCAGAACACCAACACAAGGCCGGCCATCTTAGGCAGACAGCCAGCAGTTCCCCTACTGGCAATAATAGGGGAATTTTTATTGAAAAAGGACTACAAACAAAATATAGACAAAATCCAAAAACTGCATGTACAAAAAATAAGGGAATATTAACAGAAGAGTACAAACAAGTTATTAACTCTGTAATCTGATATTACCTCATGGAGGTTTAGTCCATTGTTCACAATGAATCCATAACAGTTTAACTTTCTCAGACTCATATTTTTTTACAATCCAAACACCAAACTTTCTGTAGAGAGATTTGAGTATTCTTCAAAATTTCAGCATAATGAACCAACATTTGCTGAGTCACCCAAACACAACTTGATTGCCATAATAATATCTAATTATGGCTAAAACAATGTACAGTTTTTCTGTATGATATCCCCCCCCCCATTAGTGACACCATATATCAGAGTTGAATATATTAAAGAAGAAAAGAGTGGCTCATTCCATTCTTTTCCCAGATATGTCCAAAATGGATGAGCATATGCACATGTCCAAAATAAATGGGCTTGTGTTTCCAATCTTTGAACATAGGAATTTCTTATACAGTATCTGTCTTGTAGCTGTTTGTGCTTGTTGTTGTGCCTAACAGTCAATCTACCATATATTCCCAAACATACTGAGTCTCAAACAAATTCAGGTAGCCTCTTAGAAAATAACATATTAATGTTAGGTTGGAGCTTATTCTGAAGGCATTCAGGAAAGGAAATATTTTCTTTACATTCTTTCCGGAGAATTTGTGTATATATATATTTTTTCTGTCATTCATGTATATCTGAGAACTGGAAATGTCCCATTTTATTAGATTCTTTGTCTGTTCCGATCCGTACTTGGGTAAGCCAGGGATTCTGTGAAGAGTCCCTGTTTTTCCCTGAGACCAGACTGTTAAGCATGTGGTAACCCAGGTAAGAACATGTGGTTTCAGAAACACACAAAAATGATGCGCTAAATGGTGGCTGGAAGTCTGTGGATTAGCTGTGTAAAGCAACAACAATTTGAAAACAAAAAAACAGTGATACACTCGGACTGTGGCTAATGACTAATTTATTTTAACATGAACTAATGGACAAACGGCTCCCCAGCGCTTTGAGGGTAACAATCCTCTTCATGACCCTGATGAAGAGGTTGTTCACAAATGCGGAGAACCATTTGTCCATTAGTTCATTAAAATAAATTTGTTATTAGTCACAGCCCGAGTGTATCCCTGTTTTTTTGTGTTCAAAAAGAACATGTGGTTTCTAGATTTTATTTCCTGGCTTTGAAGCATAGCCAAAATGATATGTTAAAAATATACTGCAATAAAAAGCAATCAGATTCCTGTATCTTCCTGTAGGTAAACTCCCCTTAATGGGGTTCAATCTACTGCCCCACAGGGCTTGAAAGAAGACACTAAAAAAAGAAGCAAAAATAGCCTGTGGAGGAGGAAAACATAGCTTAAATATAAGAACAAAGGCAAAAGAAGTGTCTTAATTAGAAGGACTCTTTCTTTTTAAATCTGTTGCCCCTTCCAAGTAAAAACTAACCTATCTGCTCTTTGCAAGCATACGTCCCAGTTATGTTTGGACATATCTTCTTCTCCAAAGACAACACCTAACATGGAAATTGTATCTTTAGTAATGGGGATCCCTGCAAAGTTTGCTTTATCAGGAATAGGGATATTACCCAGTGCAACTCCCAAAACTTTTGGCATAATTAATTTTAGAACCAGATTGGTGAGCAAAATTATAACAGGCCTCAGTCAAAGCATTAACATTTGTGGATGTGGCTATGCAAAGAACGAGATTGTCTGTATAAGCAAATAATTTTGCTGGAGGGGAAGTTAAGCTGACTGCCAGACCTTGTATTAGATCATGTTGGTTTATTTTCCTTAAAAAAATGTCAATACAGAGTACACATAAAAGAGGGCTGAGATGTCTGCCCTGTCTTACACCCCTTTTAACCCTAATTTATTTCCCTTCTCCAACCATTGATATTAAAAATAATTATAGCATTCTTATACATACAGTGGCGTGAAAAAGTATTTGCCCCCTTCCTGATCTTCTCTATTATTGCATATTTGTCACACTGGATGTTTTCAGGTCTTTAGACAAAATGTAATATTAGATAAAGGGAACCTGAGTGAACAAATAACACTTGTTTTTTTTTAATTTCACTTATTTAATGAAAAAAAAGTTAACCAACACCAATTGGCACTGTGTGAAAAAGTAATTGCCCCCTTACACTTAATAACTGGTTACGCCACATTTAGCTGCAATGACTGCAAACAAACACTTCCTATAATTCAATATCAGTCTTTCACATCGCTGTGGAGGAATTTTAACCCACCTCTTCCTCGCAGAACTGCTTTAATTCAGTAACATTTGGTAGGTTTTGAGCATGAACTGCTCGTTTCAGGTCCTGCCACAGCATCTCTATTGGGTTTAAGTCTGGACTTTGACTAGGCCACTCTAAAACTTTAATTTTACTTCTTTTTAGCCATTCTGATGTGGATTTGCTTTTGTGTTTTGGATCATTGTCTTGCTGCATGACCAACTTCGCTTCAGCTTCAGCTGACAGAAGGATGACTGGACATTCTCCTTAAGAATTTTCTGGTACAGAGCAGAATTCATGGTTCCTTTAATTATGGCAAGTCATCCAGGTCCTTAGGCAGCAAAGCATCCCCACACCATCACACTACCACCACCATGTTTGACTGTTGGTATGGTGTTCTTACTGTGGAATGCTGTGTTTGCTTTATGCGAGACATTATCGGATCCATGTTGTCCAAAAAGTTCCACTTTGGACTCATCTGTCCACAGAACATTTTCCCCAAAGGCTTGTGGATCATCCAGGTGCTTCTTGGCAAATGAGAGACAAGCATTTATGTTCTTCTTAGTTAGCAGTGGTTTGCCTTGCTACTCTCACATGAAGCCCATTTTGCCCAGTCTCTTTCTGATTGTGGAGTCATGAACACTGACCTTAGCTGAGGCAAGAAGCCTGCAGTTCTTTGGATGTTGTTTTAGGCTCCTTTGAGACTTCTTGGATGATTTTACCTCGCCACTGGAGTAATTTTGGCAGGCCGCCCTCTGGGAAGGGTCACTACTGTTCCAAGTGTTCTCCATTTGGAGATTATGGCTCTCACTGTGGTTCAATGGAGTCCCAGAGCCTTAGAAATAGCTTTGTAACCCTTTTCAGACTGATAGAGGGCAACAAAATGTTTCTCTGATCTTTTCAGGAACTTCCTTTGATCATGGCATAATGTGCTTGTTGAATCTTTGTGCTGGCAATGTGACTCTGATGGTAAGGGCCAAAATAAGTGAGGTTTATATTGAGCAGGGCTGGCTGTAATCAAGCCTGGCTGTGTTCAATCAGCTGACTCTAATTATCCCTTTAATTGGGTTGATTTAACTAGGGGGCAATTACTTTTTCACACAGTGCCAGTTGGTGTTGGTTAACTTTTTTCATTAAATAAATGAAATAAGTAAAAAAAAAAAAAGTGTTATTTGTCCACTCAGGTTCCCTTTATCTAATATTATATTTTGTCTAAAGACCTGAAAACATCCAGTGTGACAAATATGCAATAATAGAGAAAATCAGGAAGGGGGCAAATACTTTTTCACGCCACTGTAGTGTATATCTAACATATGAAACTATTAGGTATCCCAGAAGCCTGAAGTACCCTAAATAAATATTCATGAGAGACTCTATCAAAAGCTTTTTCCTGGTCAATTCCCAGGATATAGCCCTGCAGTTCATTCTCTGGAACTGTATGAAAAATTTTTCTAAGCATGATCAAATTATCATACAGATACCCATTAGGAACTGCATAAGTCTGGTAGGGACTAATTATTTTATCAGCCACTGTAGTGAGTGTACTCAGTAAGACTTTACTTAAAATTTTCAGGTCTGTATTAAACAGACTTAGTGGTCTCCAGTGTCTTAGTTCCTCACAGGCACCCTTTTTAAAAAGCAAAATTAAAAATGCTTGGTCCATACTTTTAGATAGGCCTTCTTCATGTAGCATACTATTAAAGACTACCTCCGGCGCAGGTGCAACTTCATCAGCAAAGGTTTTATACAGTTCTGCGCCTATTCCATTTGTACCAGGGACTGAGTCACTTTTAAGTGTGGCAATTGCTGCCTTTATTTCCACAGTAGAGATAGGACAGGATAAAAAAACTCTATCATCGGCCAGTATTTGTGGAAGGTCCAGTTCATCTAAGTTAAGCTTGCCTATCAATGGTGGTTCAGCAAACAAGGAATTCAGATATTTATCCATGTGATCCAATATATCTTCAGGAGAAGAAATGATATGTCCTGAATCAGAAACAACTTTGGTGATAACCCTATGGTCAGTTCTATCTTTGCATTCTTTAAAGGGGTCCATAGAACCCTGTTTCATGTTAGTGCCAAATCTGAGCTCCTGCTCAAGGGATTTTGCTCTATCATACTGCGTATTAAACATTTGTTTTTTTATTACCTTGTTTTGGGGTGCATAATTGATCTTGTTAGTTTCAGACAGAGAAATTAATTTCTGTAACTGACTCCTTAGCTGTAGGTAGCTAAGGTAATCCTAATTTGCTGCCACCTTAGCTTTGTTCTGAAAAAAAAACTCCTTCCATGTTAGCTTGGTTTCATCCCACCGAGAAGCAGCACTGTCATGCATTCTTGCAACTGACAATCTTGCTTGCCAATCTTTTTTCCAAGCTACCCTAATTTTTTTCATCAGAAAGAAGGGAACTATTTGACCACCACATATTTTTTTTTTATCTAGGGGATTGATTCCAGTGTGTACTTACAGTGAGGGACTTGTGGTCACAGAATTCCCAAGCTTGCAGCTTAATATTTGTAAGTTGTAAAACAGCAGAGGCAAATATAAACTCAATCCTGGTGGACCGAGAGCCCCTGAAGTATGTGCTGCCCCTGTGGGGAATGAATACCTATATGGGGGCTATTAGATTTGCAGTTGTGGTAATGCTTTGAAGAGCTAAAGTGTCGCAAAAATGTTTATCTGCCCTAATTCCTTTATCAATCCTCTCCATTCCTCAGTTAAAGCCTCCAGCCCAAACAACCAATCTTGAAGTACGAAGATATATTGGATTTGTTTAAACAAAGAAACTCTAAGAGCTCTAGTCTAAGGGGCATAAATAGTGAGTAACCTAAAGCATTCTCCATGGAGAGTAAAATCCAAAAGCAGGGCCCTTCCCCGTGAGCTGTCTACTAGTCTAGAAAGCCTTATTTCTACATTATTAAATAATATGCCCACCCCAACACAAAGCTCCTCTCCAATAAACCAAAAGGAGGGGCCTTTAGTCCGGTACTTAGAGGTTTGCTGTAATTCAAATTTGGTTTTAAGTCTAGGGTCTTGGATACAGTAAATATCATTTTTACCCTCCTGTAGCATGCCAAGAACAGTAATAATTTTTTATGGCTTTTGATGCGATTGACATTAATGGTGGTTACAGTGAGGGAGCACATTATGGAAAAAGTAAGTAGGGAAAAAAACAAAACTTCAAGGAACATCAGGGGGTTTTAAGGAATCTTCTACACCTAGTATGATGGGAAATGTGGTCATCCTCCCCCTTCCATGTCTGAAGTGACCTCTGTGGTGGTGGAAGCTACAGAGGAGGGCCTGATTCCTCTCCCCCTGAGTCTTCATCCTGTTTTTCTGAAGAAAGTGCAGCATACTTGTTCCCTGCTTTCTGGGGTTCCACAGGATTTCCCTTACCTCTAGAACTGCCTTTAGGTTTGATGATCAAAGCTTTTCCTAGCCTGTTCCTTTTTTTTTTGAGGTAGCTTTCTTGAAATGTTGGTCTTGACTGGGGGGGGGGGTGGCATGTCCCTATCTCCAGATCTACCTGCGGAAGTCTCCTCTGGCCAGTGGTAACAGTGGTGTCAGGGATAATATCAGTAACTAGAGGCTCTTCAAGCAAAACATTGGAGCTTTGTTCAGTCAAATATTGCCTAGAAGACTGAATGCTTTCCTGTGGAGAAGGAACAGAGTTTGGGGCTGGTGCAGCTGCTGAATCTAGGGTTGCAATTCTTTGAGCCTGCATTTGCCAGGCTTTATTTATTAGTCCTTTGTGAGAGGGGTGGTCATCCCGATTGTGGGAAGCCCTGGGGCATTTACCATATCCATGGCCAGTATTTTTTTAAAGGTTGCACTTAAGCAAATTTACACAGTTGACAGAAATGAGTCTGTAATCTAAGCAGTGGCTGCACCTAGGGGTGTCACAAGCAGAGCTTAAGTGTGCACATGAACCACACTTGAAGCAGGATTTGAGCTGCCCTATATAAAATAACACACCTCTATCCTTCCCAAGATAAAAAGTGCTAGGTAGATGCACTGGGCCATTATTTGTAGCAAACAGCTTCACCTTAGTCTTCTATCCCCCATTCCAAATTTGCTCACTGTCCAGAATGGGGAAGGGTCTATCCAGCACCTTGCATCTCTGATGAAGCCAAAAGAGAATGTTCTCAACATCAACACCCACATTATGAAACATAATAGTAATATGTTTAATAGCAGGTTTCGTAAGAGGAATAGCCATGTAGGGAATCCAGATTGGACTATTCTTCAAAGTCTGGTACTGTGACCAAAACCTATCTAGACTTGACCCACTTTTAAAGCTCACAGTAAAATTCTCATTTCCAAAATGTATGAATGCAAAGCTCCCTAATGAAAACAATTTCATGGAGCCTTTTAAAAGTTGCTTTGCTGCATACAGCCTATCAAGGGGATTTTCTAGACCACTTTTAAATACAAACCGAACTATATTTTTATGTGGAGCTGCTCACCCTTATTTTGAAATAAATCAGCTAAACGAAACATTGGGTTGAGCCAAGTCTATCTGGTAGGGTCTTGTAATATATTATCTGAGGGATCCATTCTATTTTCGCTAGCGTCCGAGGCCTCTGGGACAGTTCTAGAAGTGGAGGCCTGTTATGAAGCAGAATCCAGTTGTGTACTTTCGTCGGGTCCCTTAGAATTTACAAGCACAAGCATAGTAAGTTCTGGTACCAGACCTTTATTTGTAACATCAGCAGTATTAGATGCAGTACTTGAAAAGGTGCACTACCTGTGCCGTAGTTGTTTGTTCTTGGTATCTTTGCACAACCATATCCACTGGGTTGGGAAGCTACTGTCTGTCACTGGCTTAAATCCAGCCTGCACTCTCCAAAACATGAGTAGGTGACCAGGATTTTTAGCTGGATTAAGGTTAGTGTTGGGGACATTGTTAGTATGGGAGCTGTTATCCGACTCTCTGGTAGAAGGGGTATTTCGTGAATCAATCTGAGTAGTGGCTACGGGGGGAGCATGGGGTTTATCAACAAGAGCAGGGGCCTCTTTAGAGAAAGTCTTAGTCCTAGCAATTGCCCTGGAAGGGTGTTGAATACCAAGTCTTTGCCCTTTACCTGCAGGGCCAAGAATTGTGTCTTCAGAATATTTTTCGGCTTTTGGCAATCAACAGAAGGTTGACGCAAATTGCCAGATGATACAGAAGTTTCACAAGTTTGTACTCGCACCAGGTTTTTGGTCACCTTTGATGTGGCCATGTCACTGCTTAGCTGTTCGGGAGTGAGTGAGTCAGCAGGCTGAGCTGTCTGAGGCGTGGTATGTAGAGCTGACAGTTCAGCCTGCAACGCTTCTCTCTGGGTTTTGCAGCGTAACTGCTCTTTAGTCAATTGCAATAATAAATGCTCTTTAGCTGAAATAAGAGCTTCAACATTATCTTTCGCATTCTGTACTGGGGCATTTGCAACATTTTCTACATCATGTTGTGACCATTCCATGTCAGTTTCGAAAAATTCTTCAGGAACGTCAGTTTCAGTAACTTCAGCCTTTAGCATAGAAGGGGCAGAGGAGGAGGCTAGCTCCCCTGCCTTTGCAGCACATGTCCTTCCTCCTGGAACCACCAAAGCGGCTATCTTGGATGATGGCCAAGAGTTTCCCCTACTGTCAGAGATGGGGAATTTGTACTAGATGAAGGGCTACAATACAATATATTTACAAGTACATACTTCATACAGTATAAACAAAAAGGAAAACATCATTTTCTGAAATAGAGCACTGAAATTAAGATATCAACAAAAAAACATTCAGAGAAACAGTATAAAGCTCCCCTTAGCTAGAAATCCAGTGTGTACAGTTGATCCAGAGCTGATTATACTTTGCGCCTGCATACTGTCCAGTCCTTTTGTGCCAAATTATTCACTGCAAAGCAGATGGTTTTGAAAGGTTCAGCATTTGTGATCACCTTTTGTTGTGTCATCCATAAACATCTTGATTGCCAAATATGATATCTAATAACGGCTATTACTACATATAAGGTATCTAATTATATTTCCCACATCTACCTGACAGGTCACCATAAAATAGATTAGGATAGGTAAGTGACTGAAACAAAGGCTCTTCCTATTTAGTTGCCAAATACATCCAAAAGCTTTTAACATATTTACATGCAAGAAACATATGTTCTTGAGTCTCCTCTACCTGTAAACAGGAATCTCTAAGGCATTATCTTTCAGTAAGCTGTTTATGCTTATTGTTTCCTTTAACTCCTATCCTTCCAAAGTTCCCTAACCAACCCTGATCCCAGGTGAAAACTGTTAGCCATGAGTTTCATAGCTGCTTTATTACCCAAGGTTGTTTTTCTGGCAGACATTGGGAGAAGAAAATGTTCTCTTGTCTTTTGAAAGCAATAATAGTACTACATAAGGTTTTCCTGTTGAGGGTTTGGATTTGTGAGATCGTGGGCCCCCTCTCAATAAGATTCTTTAGTAATTCGAGGCCATATTTGGGTAGGTGGGGCACTCTGTTAAGCAATCTAGGTTTTCTGTCTTTCCAATACTGTATACAAGGCATTAGCCAAGTAGACACAAAAGGTTTCTACAATTTGTTACCAGTTTTCAATGCTACCCCCAAAATTATACAAAATAAAGATGCTGCAAAAGAAAACAACAGGGTTGATCATGTTCACTCCCCCTCTGCTATACTTCTATATGTTATGCTACACTTGAGAGGGTTTAGCCTATTCCCCCAAAATGCCTGGAAAAATACATTATATAGTCCCATGCTAAGTGAGTGAGGGGTGGGAATACATTACTCATGTAAAGGAAAACAGGTATCAATAGTGATCTAATCAGTAGTACTCTTTTCTTCTTTGATAGTTGGCAACCCTTCTGTGAGTTGACTAGCCTATTGGCCCTCAGAAGTCTAGATTCCCAGTTTGTAGTGGCTAGGTTGCTAGAACCAAAATCAATACTTAAAACCATCAAGGGTTCTTCTGAGATTATAATACCTGCAAATTTTTGTCCCTGTGGAATAAGAGTGTTCCCAAGAGGTATACCCCTACTTTTGTGCCAGTTAATCTTAGAACCAGAGATTTCAGAGAACTCTTTATTACTGTCTTGTAGGGTGTGTTCACAGGTTGTCAGGGCTAGGGTCAATCTGCTATCATCCGCAAAAGCCATTACTGCCACAGGTTGCAGTCCAGGTGCAGGGGGAATACTCTGTATTCTATCATGTGTTGCTATCTTCCTGAGCAGGATATCAATCCCAAATACGTAAAGCAAAGGGCTAAAGGGCACCCTTGTCATACCCCATGCTTGACAGTGATGTAGTTTCCTAACCACCCATTCACATTTGGTATAAACACCACATGATCATACATGCATTTGACCCATCTTATCACAGCATCTGGGATGCCATAAGCAGTTAAGACTTTAAACAGGTATTCATGTGACAACCTGGCAAATGCCTTCTCCTGGTCCAGGCCCAGGACTAGGCCTTGTACTGAGAAACTAGTCCCTCTATAGAATAATTCTCAAAGCAGAATGAGATTATCCTGTTGATACCTGTTTGGAATGGCACACACTAGGTGAGGGCTGAGTAATGTATCTGCTAGAAGAGAAAGCCTCTTTAGTATGAGTTTGCTTAATATCTTGAAATCAGTGTTTAATAGTGATAATGGTCTCCAATTCTTTAAGTCTTCTCTCATACCTTTCTTATACACTAATATAAGCACAGCTTGGTTCCTAGTATCTGTCATTTTTCCCTTTTGTAGGAGATAGTTATATAATATTACTAGTACTGG
The DNA here is from genome assembly GCA_016271365.2 of Neoceratodus forsteri. Classification (NCBI taxonomy): domain Eukaryota; kingdom Metazoa; phylum Chordata; order Ceratodontiformes; family Ceratodontidae; genus Neoceratodus; species Neoceratodus forsteri. Next base: position 1,061,299,004 of record CM057458.1, on the reverse strand, counting down.
GGCAAGGTCTTCAGAAAATTGTTTATAGAATTCTGACCCCAACCCTAAGCCATCAGTCCCCGGAGCAGTATCATTTTTAAGGGAAGAAATGACTAACTTTACTTCTTCTAGAGTGCTGTCTTTCTGTAAGTCTGTAGCTTCGATATCTGATAGATGAGAAAGGTTTAGAGTGGTCAAAGTGTTATGTTGTAGTGTAATCTCTGGAGCTAAACCAAAGTTTCATGTACATATTGTTCTACAGTTTTCAGAATCACTAGTGGGGTAGTCCGTCCTTGCCCTGTATCTGTTATTACTTCAGATAAGATTCTATGGTCTACTCTGTTCTTACATTCTTTAAATAAATCAAATGATCCTTTTTTGGTGTGTGTACCAAAACACAGTTCCTGTTCCAAGAATTTAGCTAGGTCACGCTGTAAGTCAGACATTGTTTCTTAGTATGATTGATTTGAGAGCTATAATCTAAGTTACAAATTTCTGACTGTGATATTAGCTTTTGTAGCTGATTTCTTAGCTGTAGATAAACTAAATAGTCCTTATTGGAGGTATCCCTGGATCTTTTGTGAAAAAATCCTCCCACTCCCACATGTGTTTACTCTCCTCCCACCAGTCAGCCATGTCATTATAAAGCTCGATCACTGAAAGTCTAGCCTGCCATTCCTTCCTCCAGGCTTTGAGGATGTGTGTCTTAGTCGGCATAGAATTATTCAGCCTCCAACTATTTTTTTTGCTCTGTGGAGAGTTTTTCCACTGGACTTGTACTGTAATAGATCTGTGATCTGAAAATTCCTATGCCTGTACCCATACCCCAATAACCTGTAGTGTTGGTGAAGTAAAAATGAAGTCAATCCTAGTGGATAATGTTCTCTAGAAGTAGGTACTCCCTCCTGTTGGGTGTCTAGCTCTATAAGTGTCAGTCAGTCCTGCTGTTTTCACAATATCTTGCAATTTTATGGAATCACAAAACAGCTTATCTGTCCTAAGTCCCCTGTCTGTGGTTTGTAAGCCACAGTTAAAGTCCCCAGCCCAGATCACCAACTGAGAGCTGTGTAGATATGGTTGAACTTCAGAAAACAAAGTAACCCTCTGTGCCTTAGTTTGAGGTGCATATATGGAAATTAATTGAAATGTTTCATGGGCATAAGTTATGTCTAATAAAAGTGCTCTACCTGGACGGATATCTACTAATCTAGATACTTTTATAGCTGGATTCAAAAATAAGATCCCAATGCCATCATATTGTTCTTCTCCCACCGACCAGAAGGAGGCACTCTTGGTCCATAAATTAGCTGCCTGATGGAGTTCTAAAGTGATCTTAAGTCTAGCATCCTGAAGACATAAAATATCGCTATTGCTATTTTGTATGGAGTGAAGAACTGTTAACTTTTTCTTGTGGCTTTTTATACTATTGACATTTATAGTGGTAATATTGAGTGCCTTCATGGGGCATTAATGGGGAATAAGGGTGAGCTAGGATACATCAAGGAGTCTGAGATACTGTTCTACATTGTGTGCATCTAGCTATGGGGTTTCCCCTTCCTCCTTCATCCATGTCAGAAGTGAGGTCAATGGTGGAGGAGGCTATGGAGGAAGTTTCAGATTCCTCTTCCTAAGAATTCCCCCATTGTCCCTCCGGCCTCCTGTGATAATGCTGCATATTTATTTCTCACTTTCCACATAGTTTTCCCTTTTTCCTGACCTCTTTTATCTGGTCTTGATTGTGGTACTGGAGTTTTCTCCTGTGTATCCCTTTTCTTTGAACCTACTGTCTTGGTGACTGGTCCAGTAGTTGGAGGTGAGGGGGGAGCATGATCTCTGCTCAGAGGGTTGAGGGACCGGCTCTGTTTGCATAATAGATTCATCTACATGGAAGATGTTAGCTGAAACTCTACCCTGTTCTGTCTCAGTGATTTCATCTGGCACTGTCTCAGGCATGTTAGTACTGTCTTGATTTTCTGTCACACTGTCTCAGGATGCAGGATGATGCCCTTGTGTACTTATTTAGGTGCTTGTCACAGGTGTCAGAAGGGGAGGATTGTTATCTGAGAAATTAACTAAGTGTAGAATGATTTGCAAAGTAGGGGGAGTGGCTTAGCTAGAAGGAGCCAAGTTAAAACCAGATTTAAACACTGCCCTGGATAGCTTCTGCCAGAGAACAGACAGAACACCAGGAGGAAGGAGATACTGATATAACTAAAACTTCTCTACTGGGAGTAAGAACTAGAACTCTTATACTGGGACCTTCAATTTAGGGTAAAAAAAGAGTGTGTTTGTCAGAGGTAGCTGAAGTAAATTGTTATCTGTTTCCTGTGTTATCTGTGTACTTATCTAGGTGCTTGTCACAGCTGTCAGAAGGGAATTGTTATCTGAGAAATTAACTAAGTGTAGAAAGATTTGCAAAGTATGGGAAGTGGCTTAGCTAGAAGGAGCCCAGGTTAAAACCAGATTTAAACACTGCCCTAGATAGCTTCTGCCAGAGAACAGACAGAACACCAGGAGAAAGGAGCTACTGGTATAACTAAAACTTCTCTACTGGGACTAAGAACTAGAACTCTTGTACTGGGTCCTTCAATTTAGCGTAAAAAAAAAGAGTTGGTGTGTTTGTCAGAGGTAGTTGAAGTAAACTGTTATCTGTGTTATCTGTGTACTTATGTCCGTGCTTGTCACAAGTGTCAGAAGGGAATTGTCATCTGAGAAATTAACTAAGTGTAGAAAGATTTGCAAAGTAGGGGGAGTGGCTTAGCTAAAGGGAGCCAGGTTAAAACCAGATTTAAACACTGCCCTAGATAGCTTCTGCCAGAGAACAGACAGAACACCAGGAAGAAGAAGCTACTGGTATAACTAAAACTTCTCTACTGGGACTAAGGACTAGAACTCTTGTACTGGGACCTTCAATTTAGGTTAAAAAAAAAAGAGTTAGTGTTTGTCAGAGGTAGTTGAAGTAAATTGTTATCCATTATCTGTGTTATCTGTGTACTTATCTAGGTGCTTGTCACAGGTGTCAGAAGGGGATTGTTATCTGAGAAATTAACTATGTGTAGAAAGATTTGCAAAGTAGGGGGAGTGGCTTAGCTAGAAGGAGCTAGGTTAAAACCAGATTTAAACACTGCCCTAGATAGCTTCAGCCAGAGAACAGACAGAACACCAGGAGGAAGGAGCTACTGGTATAACTAAAACTTCTCTACTGGGATTATATTGCCCTCCTTCCTTCCCCTCCACCCCCCAACCCTAAACCAGTTCTACTTTTACAGGGACAGGATTTAACTGACAACAGGAACTTTCTGTTTAGGAGCAGAAAGTGAGAGATGACAGAGCAATCAAAGACTCACCATCCTAGAAGGGCAAGAGTAGCTCTCCGTCCCCCCTATCTGCTGGAGGTCTGACTCTGAGCAAGTAAGGAGACTACTGAGAAATATAGGAACTTCTTGTCTCAGAACAGGAAGATCAATAACTAAAAGGGCACAGAGGTAGTAAGTAAGTAGGGAGAAAATAAATAAATAAATAAACAAACAGAGGAAAGAGTAAGTATTCCAAACAACAGTTAGGGGGCCAGAAAAAAAGACACGGTGGGAGTGGTGCAGTGCAGTGGCTATGGAGCAGCAGTCTTCTGGGAGATGTTCTGGAGGATGCATTGTTGTCCCATCTGCAGCCACCTCTCTGGGCTGAGGGAAGAGGTTGCTCATCTCCAGGCCAAGTTGGCCAGGATTTGTGGGACCTCCTCTCCCACCCAGGGACCACCAGGGTCACTGCCATTGCCTCAGAAGTTGTCAAGAAAGAGGAGCAGTTGGACCACAGCAGGCTCAGGGAGGGTGAGGGTGGTGGAACAGAAGTGCATCCCTCCAGTTGTACCTCTCCACAATTTCTATGCCATTCTGCAAAAGTGTGGTTCCTCTGTGGAGGCACCCACAGTGGAGACCAAGGAGGATGCTGGGAACCTCCACAAAGGAGACCCACAGGAGGGTGACATGGGACCCCACAGGGAAGGAAACAACTCCTGGTGGGGAACTCCATTGTTAGGAAGGCAGAACTGGGGAGGAAGGTGAGAGGAGGTAAAGTGCCTGCCTGGCGCCATGGCTTGAGGGCAGGGAGCGAATCCTCAGGATCAAGGAGCAGTCCCACAGGAGGAGCTGGATGTCACTGTCCACATAGGGACAAATGATCTGGCTAAGAAAGGGATCAGAGCAGTGCAAGAAGCATTTGTGAAGAAGGGAAGGGGCCTTAGACAAATAGCACACATGGTAACCTTCTCGTAGGTGCTGCCTGTCTATGGCACGGGTGAGGCTAGGGTGCTCCACACCATGGGATTCAATCAGTCATTGGAAAAAACTGGTGCAGAGCCTGTGGATTTGGCTTCATTGGGGACTGGGGGTCCACCTGGAGGGATGCAGGCCTATACCGGTGTGCTGGTCTGCATCTTTCCAGGAGGGGAACCAGGATCCTAGATGATAGGTTTAAATACTTCATTGGCAAGCATTTACACTAGTCGGGGGGGGAGGCACTGGAAAGGAGCAGGGAAATCCTAGCCCCCCTGAAAAATCAGGGTACTAAGTGAGATAGACACCAACATAGAGATGTCAATAAGGAGAAGTGCAGGGGTAAATGGAGAAAGTGACAAACAAAATAAGGACAGGGATGGGGCAAAAAGGGGTAAGGTCATCAAGAAATTGAAGGGTAATTAGTAGCAACCCCTGTAGTCTGGGCAGCAAGCTCCCTGATCTGGTGGTCTTGATGGAAGAGGGATGCCTGGATATCATAGCAGTCACAGAAACATCATACACAGAGAACCATGACTGGGATGTTAACAAACCAGAGTACACAACCTACAGGAGAGACGGGGAGGGCAGAAGGGGGAGTAGCTCTCTATGTAAGGGAAGGGATAAAAGCAACTAAACAAAAAAGTAAACAGGCAGGAGAGGAGGCACTGTGGGTCACCTTAGAGTCTGGAAATGGCCCCACAGTCCTCACAGGGGTTGTATACAGACCCCATGTCAGGGGGAGAGAATGGACAAAGATATGATAAAAGGCATACTTAGGATGGCAGAGAAAGGGGATATACTGTTAATGGGGGACCTTAATATGCCAGATGTTAACTGGAGCACCTTTGCTGCAGCCACATCCAAAAGCAGGGCCATTCTTGATGCCCTTCAGGTGGCATGCCACAGACAGCTAGTTTTGGAACCTACTCATGAGGGAGCAATCTTAGACCTCGTACTCTCAACTGGGGACAGTGAGAGGATCTCAGATCTAGAAGTGGGTAGCCATTTGGGAACAAGTGACCACCAAACAGTGTGGTTCATGATAAACTTCGCTACAGAGTCAAGCCATACAAAAGTGAGGGTTCTGGACTTCAGGAGGGCTGACTTTGACAAGACGGGAGAGTGCCTTAGAAAAGCACTAGCAAACAGGCTAGAAGGAGGGGTGGAGCAACAATGGGGAAATATCAAAACTGCCATCACAGAGGCAACAAGCCTTTGTGTAAAGCAAATAAATCAAAATGAAAGAAAAAGCCACTATGGTTCTCAAAAGAAGTGGTGGTGAAGGTTAAGAAGAAAAAGATAGCATTTAGGAAGTATAAGGAAACACAGAAGGTGCAAGACAGAGAACTGTACAAGTTCAGGCAGAAAGAAGCAGGGAGGGTAGTCAGAATAGTAAAGGCCCAAACTGAGGAAAAGATAGCCAACTCAGTTAAGAAGGGGGATAAAACCTTTTATAGGTATATCAGGGAGTGTAGAAAGACAAAGGAAGGGATAATGAGGCTGAATGGAATGGATGGTGGGTGGGCAGAGAGTGACAGTGAGAAAGCAGGGATACTGAAGGAATACTTCTGTTCAGTATTCACAAAAGAGGAAGTGGGGGAGGTGCCTAATCCAATTAACAGAAGCACTCTGGAGAGGGGGTCGATCCCAGTCCTTTCACAGAAGAAAGGGTTCTGAAAGAACTACTATAACTGAAGGTGGACAAAGCAATGGGGCCAGATGGAATTCACCCCAGAATTCTAAAAGAATTAAGCAGAGAACTAGTGACGCCACTGACTACCCTTTTTAACAAATTATGGGAGGATGGTGTGGTACCTGAGGACTGGAAGAAGGCTGATGTGATTCCCCTTCACAAAAGTGGGACCAAGACAGAGGCAGGAAACTACAGACCTGTCAGTTTGACCTCTGTGGTAGGGAAAGTGATGGAATCACTTCTGAAGGAAAGAATTGTTGAGTACCTAGAGGCCAGTGGGGCACAAGACCCAAGGCAGCACGGTTTCACAGTGGGAAGGTCATGTCAGATGAATCTAATTGATTTCTTTGACTGGTTGACCAAAGTAGTAGACCAGGGAGGGGCTGTGGACATGGCCTACCTAGACTTTAGCAAGGCATTTGACAAAGTCCAACACAAAAGATTAATAGTCAAATTAACTAGCCTGGGGGTGGGTCCCAGTGTGGTAGCCTGTGTAAAACATTGACTGAACAACAGGACACAGAAGGTAATTGTAAATGGAGTCCACTCTGAAGAAAGAGGGGTTACTAGTGGGGTACTGCAGGGTTCAGTACTGGGTCCAGTCCTGTTTAATGTCTTTATAAGTGACATTGCAGAGGGACTGGAAGGAAAAGTATGCCTCTTTCCAGATGACACAAATATCTGCAACAGGATTGATACACAAGGAGGTGTGGAAAGGATGAGAAGGGACTGGCAAGGTTGGAGGAATGGTCAGAAGTATGGCAGCGTGGATGCAATGCAAAGAAGTGCAAAGTAATGTACCTGGGAAACAAAAACCCAGGGGAAGATTACGCAATGGAGGGGGGAGGCAGTAACAACAACAAAAATAGAAAGAGATCTGGGGGCAATCATATCAGATGACCTTAAGGTTGGCAAGCAATGTGAGAAGGCGGTAGGGAGGGCTGGGGGATATACTGGGATGTATAGGGAGAGGCGTCACCAGCAGAAAACAGGAAGTTGTTATCCCCCTGTACAGGCAGTTGGTGAGACCCCATCTGGAGTACTGCGTCCAGTTCTGGAGACCCCATATCCACAAGGACATAGACAGGATGGAGGCAGTTCAGAGGAGGGCAACTAAAATGTGCAGGGTCTGCAAGAGAAGCCATATGAGGAGAGACTAAAGGAGCTTAATATGTATACCTTTGAGGAAAGGAGGGAGAGGGGGAACATGATAGAAATGTTTAAGGACCTCAGTGGAATCAACAAAGTCCAAGAGGGTAGCATCTTTCAGAAAAAGAGATGTGCAAGAACAAGGGGACACAATTTGAAGATAGAGGGATGGCTCAGGGGCAATGTGAGGAAGTATTTTTTCACAGAGAGGGTGGTGGATGCATGGAACAGCCTTCCTGAGGAGGTTGTGTGGTCTAAAACTGTGGGAGAATTCAAGAATGCATGGGACAGACATAAGGCAATTTTTGTGGGGGGTAGGAAGAAATAGGCTGTTGGTTAAATAGGATCTGCAGCTTATCCTTTAGGTAGGGAAATGGGCAGAGCAGGTGGGCCAAGCGATCTTTATCTGCTGTCAAAGTCTATGTTTCTATGTTTCTACCTGTTTGGCTTGTAACAGTTGTGCTTTATTGATTAGGCCTGCATGTGATGGGCAGTCATCACGGTTATGTGATGCCCAGAAGCATCTCCCATAGGCATGCCCTGTTTTTTCGCACAAGTTACACTTAAAAAGGTTGAGACAGTTTGAGGAAACATGGCCATACTCTAGACAATGATTACATTTAGGAGTGTTACAGGCTGAACTCAAATGTGTACGGGCCCCATGCTTAAAATAAGACCTAGGTTGGCCAGCATAAAACAGCATGTCTCAGTCTTTCCCAAAAAATAATTTACTGGGAAGGTGTACTGGGCCATTATTAGTAGAAAACAGCTTTACCTGGATTTTCCACCCCCCATTCCAGATTTGCTTACTGTCCAGTTATGGGGTAGGTTCATCCATCACCTCACATCTTTGTCTGAGCCAGAACTGGATATCTTCCACATTTACCCCGTTTCGGAACATGACTGTAATATTTTTCACTAATGGCTTTGTCAGGGGTACAGCTAAAAATGGGATCCATCATGGGGTGTTTTTTAAAGGTGTGGTACTGAGCCCAGAATCTATCTAGACCTGAAATATTTTTAAAACTGATATCAAAGTTTGCGTTACCTAAGTGAATCAAAGCAAAAATTTCAGCTGAGCAAAATTTCATTGATTCTTTTATCAATTGTCTAGCAATGAACAATCTATCCGGGGGATGTTTGAGGCCTCCTTTGTGGATTAAGCGAATGGAGTTTCTCCCTAGGAGCTGGTTCGCCTTTGTTTTGGTCCAAATCAGAAAGTCTGAACATGGGGTCTATCCATGCTCTTCGAGCTGGGTCTTATAATACTGATGCTGTAGGGCCCATTCTCTGTGGAGATTGTTCGGGGGTATTGTGAATGGTTTCAGTTTCGGGGATTTCATTCTCAACAGCTTCTGCTTCAGAAATAGTCACAGCGGGAACAGTCATTATATCAGGAACCTGTGTGGGATTTTGGTTGGTGTCTGGTGCAGGTATTGTTGGTATAGAGTCAATAGGCACTGCTTCCTTGTCCAATGGTGGGAAATCATGATTGTACTACATTACAGGACTGTCCTGGGGGGTCAGGGATCCAGTTACCCTGTGTGGTTTGAATCCATCCTGCCCCAGCTAGTGCACACCCCGGTGAACAATTCTCTTGAAAGAGCGTTGGATCATTAGGAATATTCCCTGTAGACTGCCTGGGCATTGTATTGCAGTTCTGAAGTACATCACAATTTGTGGACAGATTTTCTGTACTGTCACCATTGTCTGAGCTGTCATGTGAAGAGGTATGTCAGCAACAGTACTCATTTCCTGAGGTGTGGCTAAATCTACATTTTTCAATTGTTTATATTTGCCAAGGGGATGCTGTAGGCCAAGCCAAGATTGGCTTGCTTTGCCATTCCGAGCGGAGCCCACTTTAACCATTATTGTTCCTGGTACCAGGGATTTAACAACAGTTTTTTTTAGCACTTTGCTAGTAGTAGAATTTGAGGCTTTACCTTGTTCAAGAGGGGTGTCCATTCTGGTCCCATTAGCAGAGCTGTCAAGCAGGGCAGCAGCCTGCTTTGATGTTCCTGTGTCATTGGTCTCAAGCTGTTTGACTATGACAGGAGCGGAGTTTCGTTTTACAGTCTGCATTTTCTGTTTTCTTTTCCTTAAAGCATTGGTCTTCCACAATAATTTGGTCCAAAAGAAGCTGTTCCATTTCACAAATTTCTGGTGTTAAAACTTTTGATAAAGTCCTTGTAACAGTCACAGAGATTGCTTCTGAATCTTCCCCATCCAACAAATTGTCAGCAGAAAAATACTGTTCCTGCACCATTACTTCTTCTCGAAAGTCTTGAATTGCAGTCATGGTTTCAACAGCCTCAGAGACTATAAGAGCAGGGAGCTGGCTAGCCCCCTGTTCCCATTGTGTCCATCTCCTCCATAGCGGTGGCCATCTTAGATGGGACCAAGGTTTCTCCCTACTGCAGAGTAGGGGAGTATCCCCCGGTGTCATGGCTAACATTCTCCCATCAATAAAACAGGTCCGTGTATTCGGCCCCCCCAGGATACACATAGAAACAAGCTAGCACAGCTCTGTGTGCCTTTCCTGGTCAAAAATTACAAATAAATAAATAGAATAATTTTTTGTGTATCTCACTTTTGAGGATTAGGCCCTTAGGCACACAAAATACAGTACTGCATTTGCTTAAACAATAAATTCAATGAAGAGGTTTGTGATCTGACAGAGTTAAAGACAATGCTTCTTTTTTGGGGGGGGGGTTACTACAGTGTCTTATGATGATTATCCAAAATGAGTGGTCCTCTAAGTAGTTGGGCTGGGTTGCTGTAGCCCTACATCCATTCTGGCCTAGGTTCTAGAGTTTGGGTATACTTTTAAGAAGGAGGACCACAGTTGGAAGAGTGGTGACATGGACAGAAGCGCATCACACCTTTTCACATCACTGTACTTGTTTGCAGCATCTAATTTCTGAAAAAAAAACCAACAATATATTAAGATGTCCAAGATGTAAATGAAAAAGAAAGTTGCTTTCACCACAGGTTTTGGTGACAGAAATCATAAAAGCAGCATCTCACCATTTGCCTAATCCTTCCCTGTAAATCACAACATTAACATTTTCTTTTGTGATACATCCACAGCTGCTGCAGATTTGTGATTGAAAGAACAGGAAAATAGAATGGATTTCACTAGAGTAGTGTTGCTAAGTGAGAAACAGTTTTGACCTTTTCATAAATGTAAGGCTATGCCTAAAGTTCAGTGGCCAAGCAGCCAGCCACTTCCACTTCCTGAGCTATATAAGCAGCAGTTCCTCTAAGCCTCTCTGTGAAGCATTTTTTCTTTGCAGCCGGAGGCTTTGTTGGTTTGTCCTCTGAGCTGGCTGGAGCTTACCCCCCCTCCCCCATGGCCTGCTGTTTATGTGTGTCTGCTGGGCTTCTGTGTTTGTTTTCTTGCTTCTGGTTTGTATTCCTTTGGCTGTGTGCTTCCCTGTGTGTTTTGTTTCTTTTTTTGGGGCCTTTCCCTGTTCTGTTTTGCTGTGTTTTGGTTTAGTCTTTTTGGGGGGCTTTTATTTTCTAAATTCCTAGCATACTGCTTCTACAGAGCTCATACTACTGGCCTTCATTTGCAACTCTCAAATTACTTGCACTACTACTGCGAATCTACTCCGAGCTCATGTTACTGCTTTCAGTTACCTACAATTACAGCCACTGCTGTTTACTTTAATTACTATTGTACCCAGTGCCTGTGTTTTAACACTGTGCTCACCACACTCAAACTACTGCAATGCAACTGCATTCATTACCTGTGTGTTTCAGCTCAGCCGTAGCTGCTTTATGTTGCATACTCAATTCTTTTCACCTGACACAGTTTACTCTGGCCCTACCTGTGCTTCTCATTTTACTTGCAGTTTCCCTGCACTGCCTGGCTACACCTGCTTTCAAGCATTGTCTCCCTGTTTTATTGCACTTCTAACTCTGAGGTCAGCCAACTGGCTCCTGCTGAGGCTGTTAATATAGATTGATGTTAAAAATCTGTCTTCACTGCCGAAAATCCCCAGTCTGTCACTTTGATTTGGCTTTGTACTGTCTGGCTGGCTTGCTCCCAATTTAGTTGTTTAATTGCTATACAAGTTTGATATGCTGGTTCACCTATCATGACTACTGATTACTGACCTATGTGCAGGTCTACACTTGCTTACACAACTGTTACTCCTTGCTTACGCAATCCATTACTTTATGCATACTGCCATCCTTTGGCCGCCTGACTTGCTGCACTCGATCTGCATTCGGACCATGCAAGGTCTCAGCACTCCATGCTCATTACGAACTCAGCACGCCATGCTCATTCAGCTCACCAGCATTTGGCTCAATCAATTTCTGGGGCATGCCAGCCATTCTAATCTGGCACAGGGTTCCTGCTGCCGATGGCCTCGCTCTGTATTTAGTCTGCATCATCGAGCGTGTCCAATTCGGGGCGGGATCCTTCTCACCTGGCCCATAGCTGGGAATGTCCTCACCCTGGGCTTGGCTTTAGCTGCCTGCTACATGACAGCAGCTCCTGGTGTAGAATGCAAGACTAGTGGTGAGGGGTGGTTACGATGATCTCCTTTGACTCTAGTGTTCCACTATAACGGTTGGCCATTGACTTTAGTGATTTCCCTAGCAAGGCACCTTCACCGCATTCTCCCCACGACTGCCTCTGGTTCACCTGGTTTCATTAAGGGTGGACAGGCCAGGTTAGTGCCTCAGCAGTTTTTGCTCTCCTCCTGCGCCTTGGATGCATGTATTGTTGCAGAGTTTTCTCACAACCTTCCATGATGTTCCCGCTAGAGGGTTTGAGTGAGAGCCTCCCTCCAAATTGGAATATTTTCCACCTCCCTTTAATTGGGTTTTCCAAATTGCAGCTGCAGAGCCATCACTAAATACATTTCCCAAGCCTTGAGGGAAGGCGACCTAGGCCTTGGATCCCCAGAGATTTACTCCTTATAGGGTTTTTTTTTCTCCTCTGTTACCTCAGGTCATAACTCTTAGTTAGCATAGTTGTATTCCCTAGTCTCTTTAGGCATGTTCTGTTGTTGAATGGCAGTGGAAGATGTCCTGCCATTCACTCTCTCCTAAGGGGATCCCCTTCTCTTAATGCTAGCCATCTGTATCATGCTATGCAAACCTGCGCTGTTACTACAACAACTGAGCATGTCATTGAACTATCAAACTGCCTATGCTTCTCTACTACTACGTTACAGTTTACTGCTTCCATGTCACTGTTACTGCTTGCATTATGCTTTGTGTTGCCTCCTTTTTGGGGATGATGCTACATTTTTGAGCGGGGGATTCCTGAGGTACCTTTAGCCAAGAGAAATGTCCTGGGGCACCTCTAGGGGTGGAACCCTCTCTGAGAGTTCCTTGCTGTTGTACTCCTACAGGGTGGTAATTCCTCTGGAATAGAGTGCAAATGGCCAAAACCAAACTAACACAGTTGCACAAGCATAACGCTATACTGGTTGCATAGGTCAGTGAATTATTATTTGTGTTATAGGCTATTTCTAGATAGCTAAAATCATTTGTTATTTATCGTCCCCATGGAAAACAACACTGACAACTGATGTTTCAAGAGAAACAAAAATCTAATTACTGTAGCATTAACTTTTCCACAGAAAAAATAGAAGTTCTACTCAAAGGATTTCTTCCATGTTATCCCGCTGGGAAAAAAACCTTTTGAGAATTGGGCACTTAGTGGAAAAAAATACATTATTTTTCTTTATCACCATTCTGTACACATCAAGCCCAGATTATGAAAATCACCATGTTTATTTAATTTTTATTGTCATGCTTCTGTTGTTAAACAAAGATATTGTGTCCCTTAATGTGTGTGCTGTGATCTGAACCAACCAAGCCATGTTTCCTTTCCCGGCCATGACAGAATTACAGTGCTGCAATTATAATTCTTTCCCAGTGATATCTTGCTGGCTTCTGTTGGAACACAATGTAATCCAATGGTCATTAATCTAATTTATCATGCAGAAAACAGACATTAATATGATTACACGGAGTGAGTCACCCTGGTGCAGGCCAGATTAAGGCAACCTGGGGACCTAGGCCCAAGAGAAATCTGTGCCCCCCCCACTTCAACCATGTTCCTTCACCTTGAAAGGACCCTGTCACAGACATTAAGGCACACTGGGAATCAATTTACATAAAAACTGTGTACCAAGTTAGGATATAGTTTTTATGTAAAGAGCTACAGGCAACAGTATATAAATCAAAATTCCTACTCTTCTGTTCCCCTTCTCTCAAAATCACATTAGGGACATTGCAACACCATTCTCTACTCTCCTCTCCCTTTTCACCCAAGTGTCTAATGCTGTTTGATTTCAGTCTAATAATATACAGTACACCTTTGATTATCCTCTCTCCCATTTTTGTACAAGCAAAATTACGTAGATAATCAAGAGTGTAGGACAATAAGGGGTAATAGAATAGCTAATATTTTGTAAAAAACACATTTGGTGGATAATTGAGGGATCACTGTTTATGTAAAGCTACTCTCAGCAAACATGATTGCCACCTTTCTTATCTTACTTAAAGGGACACTGTCAGCTTTGGCCCTCGTTTTCTGCCAAAATCTCACCAGTGTGCCTTTATACAGATCTTTGTCAAACATGTTCTCAGAACTGCCTCAGAATATAACAAAATTAATATTTCTTACCCTAGTTTTTTTTTTTTTGCATAGTTCTCTATTTGAGTGGTCCGACCGTAAATCAGCCACCACTGGAAGCATATTCACAGTATGAGTGTGCATCTGAAATGAGCACTGGCATGAACTGCAACTTTTTGGTATACCCATTGTACAAATCAGCTTATCCTGTGCACCTTGGTATATAAAATTGAGACTGCCATTTTACAAACTAAATCGAGCACTGATAATACTAATAAATCTATTTTAAAGCTGAAGCCAAAATCCCACATGTGGGCAACAGTGGTGGGAGCATAAGATCCCGCACATATGCAGGAGCGTCTGACTATCGTGCATGTGTGGGATTTTGGCTTCAGCTTTAAAATATATTTATTAGTATTATCAATGCTCGGTTTTGCTTATAAGATGGCAGTCTCCATTTTATATACCAAGGTGCACAGGATAAGCTGATTTGTACAATGGGCACACCAAAAAGTTGAAGTTCATGCCAGTGCTCATTTCAGATGTGCGCTCATGCTGTGAATATGCTTCTGGTGGTGGCTGATTTATGGTTGGACTGCTCAAATACAGAACTATGCAAGAAAACCAAAAATGGGGTAAGAAATATTAATTTTGTTATATTCAGAGGAAGTTCTGAGAACATGTTTGGTAAAGATCTGCATAAGGGCATACTGGTGAGATTTTGCCAGAAAATAAGGGCCAAAGCTGATATTGCCCCTTTAACTTACTGAAAGTGCAATCTTACTTCCTGATACAGACCCACCTAACCACATAGCAAAGGGACTGCAGTGCTATAAATAAGCATATAATGTTTGGGGTTAGTGGTGGCCTTTGGATACTATTTGTTTACTTTTCAGGCAATTGTACAAAATGTGGGGGGGTAGTATTGTTATAGTGGATCATGTGGTAGTGCCATTATAGTTAGGGTTGAGTAGGGTGTTCAGCATGAAACCCCTAACTTTGCACATTAATATCATTGGCACTGCTTGATGAAATCAGCTGAAATTTTGCAAGTGCTGTCTGTGAAGCAAGGTCTTGATCTGTGAAAAGTTTTGTGATGGCAGCTTATGTGGTTTCTGAGGTCCACATGTCATTTTCTGTAACTGTCAAATTGTTTTCCTATACTTAACGTTTTTTTTTTTTGTTCTCGCCTACAGCCTATATGGAATAGAATTATTTCTCCAAACTTGCAGGGCACATATGTCATGTCCTAAGGCAGTGCATTTGAAAGGTCTGGTGAACAAATATTAAATGGTTCCAGATTTGTATGGCTTTAAAATTTTGTGTTTTCCCATACTGAGCATGCACAGTAGGGTTTTTGAGATAACGTTCTCGAGTGAAATGAAAAATTTGGATGTCGCAAGACCCTTTTTTGGTTTCTCACCACTTGCTTGGCACAGCACCAGTTTTTTTTTTTTTTTTGTGCTGTGAAAAACACCATCTTGTTGCTTTTCTCCATGAACTAACAAGCATGGAAAATAAATACAAATCCTGGCATTTAAAAAACAAACACCAGAACCTAGTTAAACAACCCCATTTAGCTAGATTCTGATATTTGTTTTTTACAATAAGGGCCAGAAATACCTTTCTGGGCACCAAAAATCCCAGGTTCCTAGCTTAGTGAAAAGAGCCATTCACCTGCATTCTCTGTATGAGAACAATGGCACTTTCTTGACATCTGCAGCTGCAGCCGAAACTTATGCTATGGTCTGCAGTGAGTGCAATGAGCTGTCTGTTTCCTGGTGTCTTGTGGCACAAACCCTTCCCTGTTGCTGCCTCTTTATGCATGTCAGTGGAAAAGGGGGGTAGGGACAGAAAGTGCCAGAGATCAAGTAGGGTCTGTGGTGATACTGCAGGTAGGAAAAAATATGCAGATTGGGTGGGCCAAGTGGTCCTTATCTGCATCAAATTCTGTTCTGTCACACAGCCTCTTGACAGCAGCAGGTGAATGAGCCATGGACACCTCACCCCACTCTGGTGACCTGGGTTCAGGAATGGACCAGGGTCACCAGGGGTTGGCAGTGATGGAGAGGGATTGAGCATCTGTGGACTGCTCTCCCTCTCTGGGGGAGGGGGGTCACCAGCTGTAGGCATGCTAGCGACCTCTGGCAGAGGCTGGGGTGGTGCACTGGCACTGCATGGAAGGAGGTGAACTTGGGGCATGGCGCTGGGAAGGAGCGCATGTGGACACATGCGTGTTCCCTCCATTGGCATCATTGCACGCCCCAGTTCACTTCTGGCTAGAATAGGGAAAATGGCACCGTGGTGGTGGCTTGATGGTCATCTGGTGGGATGCCCGGCTCCGAGGGTGTAACTGTAATTACTGGATCCTGTGTTAGTGGAGAATGAAGGGGGAGCCTCTCCGCCACCCCGCCGTGGGGGGCAAGCCATGGGAGTATGCTGTGGGGGCCCAATTAGGAGCAGGGATGATCTGGCCGGTGGCCGGAGAATGCGGGATGCCTGGATGTGGATAGCAGATCTGGTGCCAAGGTAAGGAAAAAATGATTAACAAAAAAAAAAGAATGAGCCATGGACTGCAGGTGCCACTGAACCCTCCCAACACATTCTGCACACACAACATCGACTCATTGACTGCAGAGCAGGATGATAAACTATACCAGCTTCATACACTTGTCACTATTACTAAAGGAATAATGCATGACAGTGTGTGTGTCGTGCTGGGATAACGCCACACCTGGGGGGGGGTTGGGCATGAGGCTGCAGGCCGAGTGCGTCCAACGCTCCAGGTGTGGCATTATCCCAGCAGGACACACACCTTGGAATGCATTATTCCTATTATACAATGGCTTGTTGTTATATATAAAATAAAAAATAATTTTAAAGAATGTTTTTATTAGTGTGGAAAAATATTTTTGTTTCTTAAGAGGAGATGCAAAAAAAGAGATGCTCATAGAGCTCTATAAGCTCATAGACTAGACCTGTGGCATTATGCTGGGATAACGCCATGGGTCCAGCCCCAAACTGACCAATCACAGTCCAAGATTCTTTCTTGCCATTGTATAATACTATGTATTGTATAGTATACCCACATTTACCTCATGAAGAAATTATACTGAGCTTCACATAGTCTTAAGAACTTTTCCAGGACATAAAAACTGGGGGAAAAGTAACATTATAGAAACATTATTAAAAACCTAGATTTAGTGGGCACCATTTTTAAGCTTAATATTGTTTAAAATAAGAATGTGCTACACCATCTATCTGCAGTGCATTTTGAAGGCCAGTGCTATGCTGCATTTTGATACTGAGCAAGTGAATGTCACCAGTGTTCCCCACCCACCTACACACAACCTACAGCCACCATCCTTTTTCTTCATTAAATCTGTTCAACGACAGTCCAAGAGGCTACCAGCGGGGTGCATGTGGTGGTACCTGGGATCTATGACTGGCCATGAGCATGACACATGCATGAGGGGGTAGAGCAGGAGCCTTCCCATGCCCCTTCCTTCCAACTCTGACACATACCTCCTGGCTTGAGCCACTCACATTTAAAATGGTCTGCACAGTGTTAGAGAGGCTGAGAGGAACAGGCACAGAGGTGGAGTCACCTAACAGAGAGTGGGCCGACCCAGGACAGTTAACCAAACTGACATGGGACAATGACCCAACCTATACTGCCAGCTGAACCGCTATGGGGTAGTCAACTGGCCAACCCAGAGGAGTGAGTGGTGATTGGTCCAGGAGGTCAGGTGGGACTCAGTTCTCCAGTGGCTGCAGGGAGCTGCTGTCTGGGTGAGCTGTTCCATCAACTCTCCCACCCCAACTGAGGGCACTGACACAGGTGGCTACCTATGTGGGCAACCTCCACCAATGTCCCTACTGGGACATAGGATCAGGCTAGGGGTTCGATGGGGTTAGACTGGTTCAATGGGATTGGGATAGTGCAGTATTTCCTGGCTGGTGCAGTGAGAATGGGGTAGCACAGTGTTACCGGGCTAGTGCAGTGAGATTGAGCTAGTTCAGTGGGATCAGGCTGTGATGAGAAATGATACCGGGCTAGTTCAAAGCACTGAGTTTAACAGTAGCTAGAACAACTTCTTAAAAAAAGTAAGCACAGTGGTCTTCATTCAGAGATTGCTATGAAGTAGGTGCATTGCTCTGGACCCACAGAATAGGTGGAGGTGTTTTGGGGGCAGGTTACAACTTTCAGCACATGACTTGTTAGTGCTGCCCTTGCCTTGTTACCATCCCCACAGTAAACCTCATATATGCACTGCATGGGGTGGGGTGGGGTGGGGGAGTTGAGTCAGTTGAACACCTCAGGAAAAAGTAATATTGTATAAATATCATGTTCTTGTCTGTGTACAACTGTATTTCAACCTGCCTACCTCTCAATCCTTCCTCGACCCAAAATGGGCTATTCACTGTTCATCTAAATAAAAATTAAATGGGTGGTATCATGCCTCTCAACTTGTCCTCACCTCAAAATGGACCACTGTATTCCTTCTGTCCTTCCTTAGTTTCACCAAGAAAAACATACTGAGCTAACAGCTCCTTTTCAGAGGTGTGGCACTGCTGCTGGACCTAGCGGACATCTGTCTCTCCCCTGGTGTCCCCAATCTGCACTGCCACTCGTGTGCACCCAGGTGGCAGTATAGCAGTGGGGATGGCAACCCTCCCTCCCCAAAGGAAGACAGCATCTAATGGGATGCTCAATCCTCCTCCTCCACAGCCAGCTCCCAGTGACCCAGGGCTTGCTACCAAACCTTGGTTGCCAGTGTCATGAGTGATAGCACTACTGCTGCACCGATGGGCTGGACAGTTTCATTTTCTTTCATTCATGACTGACTTGAAAATGTCAGCCATGAATAAAAATTAACCTCCATGTTTTTTTGTTTTTTTTTGCTGCTGTATAACTTTTAAATTTGGACCATTTTATCGGGAGGAACTGGATGGCTCAGTGGATTGGCAGTGCTTATGGAGACTTTCACCTCTAGGTCATGGGTTCAAATCCAGCACAGGTTGATAGTGGGTCGTAATATAAAAATAAATGGTATCACTTAAGGGCTGTTCAGTGGTCTGTCTGTAATGAGTGTGGTGGTCTCAGTCCAGTAGCCAGTGGGCATGTGCCCACATCACAAAACCACCAACACAATAGGCATGGGTTTGAAAAAATAGTCAATTAGTAAGGCAGGGTCTTGTTTTACTTCCACCTGGACACCCACCAGGACAGCACCAAAGATGGGCAGAAGGGTTCTCAGTTTAACACGCATCCAAAGGATGGCACACTCTGACAGTACAGCACCCACCTAGTACTGCACTCAGGTGGCAGCATTTTATATGGTATGAGCCCAGTCTTGTTGTGGGACAAGAACCTACAACATTCTGGCCCAGAGGCAGGTATCTTACCCACTGAGCCATGTTGCCACTTGATGAAGGCCTCAGTGCAGGGTTGACAATATCCCTATGCAATTCTTAATGGGGTCTATGCACTAAGCCTACATGCTGCGTATACATGGCATGTAAGTTTGTCTAAGTCTAACCCACCTGATTTCTTGTCAGTCAGTGGCTCTTCACTCGTAGATGGACCAGGGGAGTGGCTGGCAGTAGTGCTTCATTCAGTGCCATGCACCAAAGAGCAGAGTGTTGGTAGAGGATGCCGCAGGCTATGCGGTCAGGGACCCTGCCATAGCTGCTGTGTGCACTCTGTGACTTGCACCAACTGGCCATGGTGGGTTAAGCAACCCCCCCTTGCCATGCTGCCTTAGTCCTCCAGACATGCAGAGAGGGCTAGGGGCAGCCGTTGGGGTACTCACCAGGTTCATGTTGATTTAATGGGACTCACTGTTTCCTGTAATCACCTGTTCCATGTGGGACAGGAGATCCAGTCTGCCTGCCAAGGTGATGCCCACCTTTGTCACTGATCAACCCCCGCAACCCCTGTGCAACAACACACTTTTGGGACCACAGACAGGTGGCCAGCATTTGTGAATGGTACACTTTATGTGTCTATTTGGGGGTGTGGGTGGGCATGGGGTGGCTACATGCCTGTTGCGTGTACCCGATGCACAGTAGTACATAGGCCCCATTGTGGGGATCACTTTGTATCATACCCTGTCTAGGCAGAGTGTCACAGAGTAGCTACAATTGCCTCTGAGTTTCTGCTTATTGAGGCTGAAAGTAGGAAAATGGTGCATGCCCTTCTTCAGAGAAGCCTTAAATGGATACAACATATGTGAGGGTGATGGCTGGGTGGAATGTGTTACCTGCAGAAGTGGTATCCAGTAGAACAGTGGACTGCTTCAAAAGGGATGGGACAGGACAAGGGGGAGGGTTAATGAAGGGGAAGGGTGGAAGGGAGGGGCAGCTGCAGAATAAGGGGTGCTAGCTGCACATTCAAGCAGACTTGATAGACCTCTAGGTCTTTATCTGCTGGCAAATTTCATATGTTCATACGTCCAATCCTTTTGCTACAGACATCAAGACATTTAGTGAGAGGAATATGTTACCCCCGGACCCCTGGAGTTCTTAGAGTCCTGGTACTCTACAGAATGGTTCTCCTTGACATTGAGTGCCAGTCACACACCCTTTGGGGGGGAGACTGATAGGTGGAAGGAGTTCAAAGCTCAATTACATTTAGGTCTGAGGAGAAGGAAAAGGGGAGAATGAAAGAGCTGTGGAGGTTCTCCGGAGTCTATTAGGTAGGAGCCTTCTTGTGCCCATGCCAATCCAAAACTATTTCCCAAGAATTGTGAAGAGTGCTGAACAACCAACTGAAGTGGCCAGGGTCATCAACAACTTGTTGCACACCTCTGGAGAAGTTAGGAGAGGAGGAAACACGATCTGGAGACCAATTTTATGGGACTAACCCAAATAAGGGATAGACTGATTCAGAACCTTACCTTTGGGTATGGGACTTGCAGATCTAGAATAATGTAAGTACAATGTATTCCAGAACTGGAGTGGTGCTGCACGAAAGAACTTGCTATTACCCAAACATCTCAAAAGTAACTTGGGATCAGGACTCTGGGTATAAGATCAGGTGTTGAAAATGAACTCAGCAGAACTGAATTAAACTAAACTGCATTTGATTGCAGGACTTGCCCGGCATGGTCAATGTGTCTGAACAACATGCCCAGCGTGACTGCCATGTGCGCTTAAGGCCTGACGTGTATCAGTCACCTGCTGAGACCTGATGTCTCTACCTACTTCAGGGAGGAAGGATGGAGGAGGAAGCAACTGTTGAACACTGACTTCAGGATTACAGGGAACTTCTGGACTGTACCAAGACTGGAACATAATGTGTGAATACTGGAATAAATGACCTGCTTGAGACCTGTGTACAGTATATAGTTGCACACATTGTAGTTATTGACAGTGTACAGGGACCACCACAGCCCCCCACAAACCACCCTGTGAGAGTCACACACTTAGTACCCACATGAAAGTGCCTCCTTGGAACTGAGAAACCCTGGTCACTCCCCTCCTCAGGATGGAAAGGACCCATACTTAACCTGACTGCCAAGGTCAAGTTAGATAACACACTTCAGTAATGTGTGGATACTTAAGTGATAATGTGCTAGCTGACTCACTGTACAAGACAATACTCTGATTGTTGAATTACTGAAGTATGAGGCCAATGCAATATACTTTATCCTCATTAGACAATTATGTTATTGCAGAGGATAGTGAACCAGCTAGTGTGTTATCACTATTATGTTTTGTGTTTGAAAAAAGTTAGTGGTACTGTTTTTTGTCCATAGGTTAGTTTGTGTTAAACTACTTCTTCCCCATCCCTGCACTGCATGTATTTACAGTTGCTGTTGTGAGTGCAGATCAATCAGAATGTAAAATAGAAAGATGATGTTACATCTATCATTTTATTGACAATAAAATGAATGTTCTAAGCTCCCAGCAGTCATTTTATTGCGATTAAAAGACAGCTGTGAGTTTAGTGTGAAAGGAACTGTAACTGATTCGTGATTGAAGGAGACGGTCCATGTACTGTAATCTGCTATGCAAACACCTCACAGGGTTAGTAAAGCACTCTGCTATAACTGTTGTCAAACAGTCTTCACAAACCTTGCCTTGTGTTGTCACTTCAAAATACTGTATTTAGATATATATGTCTCAAATAAGGCCCTACTCACACACAGTTGACCTGCCTCATTCCCAAACTCTCTAAGCATTGTTAGTTCATCCTGTCCCCTTATAGCAGGGATATTTTTGCCAAAGGACAATCGGGGGCTTCTATTTAGTAGTCCACTATCCAGCTGCTTATTCTCAGCTCTTTCCACCATCACTGAAAGTAAAGAATGAAATTAAATTCAGTAGGGAAAAATCATGGCGTAGATACTCTAAATAAATGATCAGGCCATTTTCTTGCTAGGGGCCTCTGCAGGCTGAAACTGAGGAAAAGATAGCCAACTCAGTTAAGAAGGGGGATAAAACCTTTTATAGGTACATTAGTGAGCGAAGAAAGACCAAGGGAGGGACAGTGAGGCTTAATAAAGGGGAGAGGGTGACAGTGAAAAGGCAGAGATACTGAACAAATACTTTTGTTCAGTATTCACAAAAGAAGAGGCAGGGGACATACCTAAACCAAACAATAGAAGCACTCTGGATAGGGTGGTCGATACCAGTCCATTCACAGAAGAAAAGGTCCTGAAAGGACTCCTAAAAATCAAGGTAGACAAGGCAATGGGGCCTGACAGAATTCACCCCAGAATTCAAAAAGAACCATTGGGAGAACTAGTGACACCACTGACTACCCTTTTTAACAAATAATGGGAGGATGGTCTGGTAACTGAGGGCTGGAGGATGGCGGATGTGATTCCCCTTCACAAAAGTGGGAGCAAGGAAACTACAGACCTGTTAGTTTGACCTCAGTGTAGGGAAAATGATGGAATCACTTCTGAAAGAAAGAATAATTGAGTGCCTAGAGGCCAGCAGGGCAGAGGACTCAAGGCAGCTTGGATTCACAGTGGGAAGGTCATGTCAGATGAATCTAATCAACTTCTTTGACTGGGTTACCAAAGTAGTAGACCAGGGAGGGGCTGTGGACATGATCTACCAAGACTTTAGCAAGGCACTTGACATGGTCCCTCACAAAAGATTAATAAACAAGTTAGCCAGCCTGGGAAGTGGGTCCCAGGGTGGTACCCTGGGTAAAAAAATAGCTGGACAACAGGATGCAGAGGATAATAGTAATCGGAGTCCACTCCAAAGAAAGGTTACTTTAGGTTAAAGAAAGGGAGGTTACTAGCGGGGTACCATAGGGTTCAGTACTGGAGCAGATCCTCTTTAATATCTTTATAAGAGACATTGCAGAGGGACTGGAAGGAAAAGCATGCCTCTTTGCAGATTACACAAAAATCTGCAACAGGGTTGATACATGGGGGGTGGAAAGGCTGAGAAGGGACTTGGCAAGGCTGGAGGAATGGTCAAAAGTATGTCAGCTTAGATTCAATGCAAAGAAGTGCAAAGTAATGCACCTGGGAAACAAAAACCCAGGGAAAGAGTACACAAAGTGGGGGGAGGTACTAACAACAACAAAAATGGAATGGGACTTGGGGGGTAGTCATATCAGATGACCTAAAGGTAGGCAGGCAATGTGAGAAGGCAGCAAGGTGGGCTGTGGGGATACTGGGATGCATAGGGAGAGGCATCATCAGTAGAAAACAGGAAGTTGTCGTCCCTCTGTACAGACAGTTGGCGAAACCCCATCTGGAGTACTTGATGCCATTCTGGAGACCCCATCTCTGCAAGGACATAGACAGGATGGAGGCAGTCCAGAGGAGTTCAACTAAAATGGTGCAGAGTCTACACCAGAAACCATATGAAGAGAGACTAAAGAAGCTTAATATGTATACCCTCGAGGAAAGAAGGGAGAGGTGGGACTTGATAGAAACGTTCAACTAGGAAGGAAGGAAGGCAGGACACAGAAGGTAATTGTAAATGGAGTCCACGCTGAAGAAAGAGGGGTTACTAGTGGGGTACCACAGGGTTCAGTACTGGGTCCAGTCCTTTTTAATGTCTTTAAATGTGACATTGCAGAAGGACTGGAAGGAAAAGTATGCCTCTTTGCAGATGACACAAAGATCTGCAACAGGGTTGATAAACAAGGAGGCATGGAAAGGATGGGAAGGGACTTGGCAATATTGGAGGAATGGTCAGAAGTATAGCAACTTGAATTCAATGCAAAGAAGTGCAAAATAATGCACCTGGGAAACAAAACCCCAGGGGAAGATTACACAATGGAGGGGGGGTAGTAACAAAAACAAAAATGGAAAGGGTCCTGGGGGTAATCATATCAGATGACCTTAAGGTTAGCAAGCAATATGAGAAGGCAGTAGGGAGGGCTGGGGCTATACTGGGGTGTATAGGGAGAGGCATCACCAGCAGAAACAGGAAGTTGTTATCGTTCTGTACAGACAGTTGGTGAGACTCCATCTGGAGTACTGCATCCAGTTCTGGAGACCCCACCTCCGCAAGGACATAGACAGGATAGAGGCAGTCCAGAGGAGGGCAACTAAAATAGTGCAGGGTATGCAAGAGAAGCCATATGAGGAGTGACTAAAGGAGCTTAATATGTATACCCTTGAGGAAAGGAGGAAGGGGGGGACATGATAGAATCTGTTAAGTACCTCAGTGAAATCAACAAAGTCCAAGAGGGTAGCATCTTTCTAAAAAACAGACATGCCAGAACAAGGGCACAATTTAAAGATGGGGGGGGTGGTGGTTCAGGGGCAATATGAGGAAGTATTTTTCACAGAGAGGGTGGTGGATGCATGGAACAGCCTTTCTGAGGAGGTTGTGGGGTCTAAAACTGTGGGAGAATTCAAGAATACATGGGACAGACGTAAGGCAATTCTTGTGGTGGGTAAGAAGAAATAGGCTGTTGCTGTTGGTTAACTATGATCTGCAGCTTATCCTGTAGGTGGGGAAATTGGCAGACTAGGTGGTCCAGGTGGTCCTTATCTGCCATCAAAGTCTATGTTTCTATGTTTCTAAGTACCTCATGGGAATCAAAAAGTCCAAGAGGGTAACATCTTTCAGAAAAAGAGATGTGCAAGAACAAGGGGGCACAATTTGAAGACAGAGAAGGGACAGCTCAGGAGCAACATGATGAAGTATTTTTTCACAGAGAGGGTGGTGGACACAAGGAACAGCCTCCCTGAGGAGGTCATGGGGTCAAAAACAGTGGGGGGATTCAAGAATGCATGGGACAGATATAAGGCAATTATAGTGGGGGGTAGGAGGAAGTAGGCTGTTGGTTAACTAGGCTCTGCAGCGTATTCAATGGGTAGGAAAATGGGCAGACTGGGTAGGCCAAGCGGTCCTTATCTGCCATCAAAGTCTATGTTTCTATGTTTTTCTGTAGGGTCTTGCTTGAAAATAGGTTCAAAAAGTGTATTACTGTTCCAATATTTCTAGAGTGCATGTGATCGTCAGAACATAACTAAAAGTATTTCACAAAAAAGTTTGCCTTGCCTTATAGTTTCACCTGTTACATGGGGCTCTGCAGATTTCTTGCACCAATAATTCATTCCCTAACAATCATAATTTCATACCAGCTTAAACAGTGGTATAGTCATAAGGGATGGATTTAACTGGTTTCTTCTATAAGTAATTTACCAATAAAACCCAATTTAACAGGATCGTTTAACTGCACTGATAATGACCACTTTAATATTAAACACTTGAGATTCAGGTAACAGCTTCTAACAAAGTTGAAGCCCAGTGTCTAAACTGGTCATTCTGTTAAGATCCTGGTGCTGAATGGTTCACTTTTTAGGGCTTGGACAAATTAGTTTTTATTTTTCACTAAACCTTTCTTGCGAAATACCAGAACTGTCATTTCTGCATGGTAATGTGAAAGGAAACTGTCAAAAGAAAACACCTTTTTATGAAAAAAAAACAGTGGTTTGCATGCAAAACTACTATTTTTGCTTGTAAAATGCTGATTGTTTTTATGCATAAAAGTGTTTTCCCTTGTCAACTAGCATTTCTTTCGCACAATTTTACCAATGCACAAAATATGGACAAATTCACGATATGACCCACTGCATGAAAACAGGGTTTCACAACAATTTTGCATGTGAAAAAGAATTGTCCAGCCCTACAAAGTGTTACTCACCCTATCTGCTAGATATCTCACATAAGCATTTTAAACTCTGTGTAACATCCCCCCCCCCAACATATGTGTGCCTACAGAAAGCTTACAGAGCTGTGAGGGAGGAGAGTGATCTCATACCGTATCTATTACATAGATGAGCAATATAAAAAAAAATGTATTTTTTTATATGGAAACTTTCTAATTCATATATTGTGCACAATGTCATAAATATTAAAAATGAAAATTGTGGTACAGTCCTGCATATCTAAACTACATTTGTGTTGTATATGGGAAATGTAGTTATATTCTGTATGGGATGTTAGTCATAAGCCTATCTATTTTAAACGTGAGTAGAAAATAGATCCCTGCTATGCAGAGTACCGCAGGGAGAGTGGGGAGACAGCAGTAGTAGACATACATCAAAATCTAAAACCTATATTACAATTAGGGAAAAGGGAGCCTGAGTAGGGCAAATGTTAAAAATGAGCAGTGTATAACAAACCTGTGTCCCTAACATGAATGAATTAAACACTCCTCAAACATCTTTTGCCCTGGGGGGCTTTCAGACTAGGTGCACTGCTGTTCATGTGTCAGTCATACCACCTGACTGTGCTCATTTCTAAATCTATGCATGCAAGACTTCCATACTGTGAATGCCCAGGTTAGGAATCTTAGAGAACGCTGTAGCAGCTCGTGTGACAGCACAAGATTGTTCATGTGGGTCCCAAGAGGCTTTCATGGTGCATCATGCACTGTCAATCCAAGAAGAAAAAAATAATGATGTACACAAACTCGTGATGCAAATAGTCCACAGTTTACTAAGTTTACTAAGTTTCAGCAGCAGAGTGGGAGTAAAAAGTCGATGCAAAATGTTGGTATGGCTAGTTTCTGCATTTGCTCAGCAACTCCACTCTGTTGCTGAAACTTAAACAAATGTGAACTGTTTGCAACACCAGCTTGTGTGTCCTGTTTCTTTTACTTTTTGGATTGCAAGTGCTGTGCCTGTGGCTTGTTTGGCATTGTGCACTTTCTTTTTAATAGTGCACATCACATAGAGTGTAAACATGAGGAATAGGGCCCAGCATGTCATTACTGGAACAATCTGTATCTGTGTCATAGGGTTTCTTAATTGTAAACAGGATGACCTTTACAGTCTCTCTTTAAAAGACATAACATTAGACAGGGTTCATACTTGAATCTTAGAATCAAACACTGCGGAAAGGGGGCTAGGTACATTATGGGAGGGGGGTAGGAGGGAAAGTATGAGCTGCTTGGCTGTCAAATGCCCCCTTCCACTGCTTTCATGGTGGGAGGAAGGATGTAGCATGGTGACTCCAAACACTGAGGCAGGGGATGGGGGGATTGGGACAAAATGAGATTGAAAGAATTCAAAAATGTAAATTACATTTACTTTGCTATTTGAGTATTGTCTAATAAGAATCCAATAAGTGGTGTTCATTAACCAGTGTGATAATGACAGCTAGCTCTCAAAGATGATGGGCAGATATACCCACTGATTTATTTATTTTATTTTATTTATTTATTTCAATCTAGGATTACAATACCTTTGAGCCGAGGCTCTTTTACAAAGGTTCCACGTCAGCGTGTGCAACAGTCATCATTTTTAGATACAAACATAAAGTCACTGACTTACAGACATGTAATAACCAGTACAAAGACTTGAGCTATGAGCAAGACAAGGGGGGTCAATGGGGAGAAGTAGGGTGGGAGATCGAGGGGTAGGAGGGTGCAGGGGTAAGGGGAGTCTGAGGAGGTGGGTGAGGGCAGGGGCAGGGTGGAGATCACGGGGAGGTGGGCGAGGGTGGGAGACAGTGCAGCCAGGGGGCCTTGTCGAGGGAATATGCCAGTTAAGGTGTTAGGGGTGCAAAGACTGATTGTAAGTGGTGGGTGCTGGGGCATGTGCAGGTGGAACGGTGGAAATGTTAAGATGGGCAATTGCAGGATACAAGTACTGATGACCAGAGAAGAAGAAAGACTTCATCTTACACATGTCTTCTCCAGTGGAGGTTTCATTCAGAATGCAAAGTGCAATTCTGGCAGCTGCACGACAAAGTCACCCTTGTAATGTATTTGCCCCCAATCTGCCCTGTGTAAAAGAAGGACACATTATCATACACTGCCACAAAAATATGCTGCATCCCATAGTACTACTCATACTGGAGGTGCCCCAAACTGCAGTACTATGCCTTGCAGTTTGCACTGAATACTTTTTTTCACCCCTGCTTATGAAGCAGGGGGGATAGACATGTACACATAGTGCCCTTTTTGATGTTAAATTACTGTGCCCCTCTATTTTGCCATGGCTGATAGCATCATGAAAGGATAGCACAGCACAGCACACTGATTGACACACTGGTATCCTCAGGGTATATTCATTCCTGCATAGTGCCTCTCTCTTATGCACAATGCATGTATGACTATAGGGCTGCAATAGCGCTGCACAAAGTTTAGAGGTGCAGCACACCACAGCTCCCTGCAGGCAACAAAACATCCAGGAGCAAAGGGGGCTAGTGTGCTGCATAGCTAGCACCTCTGCTCCTAGCTACAATATTCAAATTCCAGCATGCTGATCACCTGAGACGTGCAAGGCACTAAATGGACATTTGCAGGCCATTATATGGTCACTGACTTCTCTGCACAATACCGCCATGCTGTTGTATGTATGGAGACATTGCACAAGGAGGTGTTCAGTGCCCCCTCCTACTCCTGAACCCTGGTCCCACTTAAAATTCATATGAATCCCTGGTGCTAGTGGTATCCCACTCTCCCACCTGATCTCTAATCCCACTTAGAATTCATGGTAATCTCAGGTACTAGTGGTACACTCCTCCGGCCATGGTTCCCATTGGTACTGTATAAGTGTATTTCAACATTAGACTCCCTGACAGTATTGGTCCTCTTCTGTCACCTGATCCTTGCTGGAACAATACAAAACCTCCCTGGTGTTTAGTGGTCCCTCTTCCCTCACAGTAGACCCCTGCCACCCTCCCTCCAACGCCCATTTGCTGATGGGTGCCAACCCTTACCTTCTGCTCATCTCCCCAGCCAGATGCCATCTTTCCACACAAGTCCTGCAGCAATATACCAAGCTGTATATTAAAGTAGGACCTTTGAACAGTTTGTAAGTTGTGTTTTAAAACTGGCCTAACTCCTTAAGAACTTTCTGGAATAGAGGGACACAAATCCTTAAATCTTTCTGTGCTAGCTGGAGACTGTTCTTGTGGAGGAGGGTCTTTGGTCAGTAACACAGCCAGCCAATCAAGGTTGTTTGCATTTCAGTTAATCTCTGTTTAAAATTCTCACTGAGGCATTTTAAGTCTTCATGCTGTGGCAGAAGTAGCAGTTGAAGTTTGAAAATGTGGTGAGGTTCGGGAAAGCTAACTTTGTCATAAGTTTCTGTAAGTTGTTATTGTTTGTAAGTTGTGTTTTAAAATTGGCCTAACTCCTAAAGAACTTTCTGGAAAGCCCTCCTACCCACCCCCAGCATTAGCCTTTCTTAAATACAGAAGAGCCACTGGTGGTTGAGCTTAAAGGCTGGGAGGGAGGAGTTTAGGAAGTTGCAAACTTCCCCTGTGAGCAAACTCTTAAGGCTAATAGTCAGGTGGGGAAAAGTTCAGCCACTCAAGTGTTGCACGTTTAAAAGTCTTGGACTAGTGAAGAACCTGGTGGCTCACCCAAGGAAACCTACTTGGAGGGGGATGGGACCACATGTCATTAGGGCCGGCATCTTTGGGAGGGTGGTGGGGTGCACAGGGTGTGGAGCAGCCATGATACTGGACTGGGCTTGGAAGTTCAGTGGTTGCCCAGTGTGCTACCAGCTGGCACAGTTTAGGGAGGAGGTTGAGGGGATTAGGAGACAGCTGGGGGAAGGTATAGTTGAGGAATAGGGTAGGGGCTCTCCCACGGGGTTGCACCAAGCACTAGGGGTGGGGGCATAGGGAAAGGAGTGCAGGAGAGTACTCTGGGGTCACATAGGGACCCTGGCAAATGGGACCCAAAAGTAGGATACTACAAAGGAAGCAGGCAAGTAACTGGGGACCCTCACAGATGGGGGCCAAAGGGAGGACATTTTCAGGGAAGTAGGCAGATGGCTGGGGCTGGACAGAAGGAAGCAATGGGAGGAGGTGGATCGGACCTTAAGCTCAGTAACTGCTTCAATTCTCTTCTACTGCTTGAGGATGAGGGGGGTGATGTAGCCATGACAGGAGCAATTAGAGATGGAAAGGGAGTAGGGGGCAGGAGGCGGGGCTGGATAGCAGAAGGAACGGGGGGAACTTGGAATGTGGGAAAACGGGGGAAGCAGGGGATCAGAGAAGGAGGATGAGGGGGTAGAGGGAGGAAAGCACAAGGAAAAGGACCACTTGGGAGGAAAGGGCAAGGAGAAGGACCAAAAATACAAGGAGGATACAGTAAAGGGAGCTGAGGGTTTAGGCCAGGGGAGCACGACAAGCAAGGAGGGGCTGAACAGAGACGGGAAGGAAGGGAGAACAAGTCAGGTTAGTTTAGCAGATGGGGGGGAAGGACCAGTCATGAGCAGTAATGTTGGGGATAGTGAGGTACAGAAGGATACTCAGGAGGACGAGAGGCATAGGATTGGAGGGGAGGGGGTGGCCAGGGTAAATAAGGAGGGGATGGCAGGTGGCACCCAGATAGGGGGAGGAGCAAGGAACCGGCTGGGGGGAGGGACCAGTAGAAAGGATGAGAAACATAGAAAGGGAGAAATGGAGGAAAAGGGGCAGCCAGAGTGCTCCTGTTGGGTGATTCCATGATCGGGGGATCAAATGGGATAGGGAGGGAGAAGCCTGCCCGGTTAGAACAAAATGCTTCCCTGGACTAATGGTGCACAGGGCCAAGCATGAGGTATAGCAGCTGGCAAAGGATTGTAGAGGTTCCCTGGACACACTTGTCCACCTGGGTACCAATGACATTGAGGGAAATAGTGAGCTAGAGATACAGGCAAGGTTCAGGGAGCTTGCCAGGGTCTGTCATGATATAGGATGTGCATTTTCCTTCTCGGAAATCCTGCTGGTGCCAAGGGCTAATGGGGAATGCAAGAGGAAGATTAGGGTGATAAACCAGTGGCTCAGGGAGTGGTGTGGGGCCAGAGGGTATGGGTTGATGGGGGATTAGGGGGAGACCTGGGAGGATAAGGGGCTGTATGCTAGAGATAGGCTCCATCTCAATTTGGAGGGGAAGGAAATCCTTAAGTTGAAAATAGAGGGGTTCATTATTGAAAGGTGAGGTTTAAATTTGTGAAGGGGAAGGGATGGGAGAAAAGGCTGTCAAGGGGGGGCCGATAAAGGAGGGACTCTGTCTCCATCCCCTGGGGAGCTGGAGGAATGCAGGAAAAGGCCGGCTAGTAAGGTGCAGACCAGGGGAAGACAGAATCCTTACGGGAACATGAGCAGGGGACATGGAAGTATAGGGAAAGGGTGGAAGGTAGTCCTGCTAAATGCCAAGAGCTTGGGCAATAAAATGCCTGAGCTCCAGGTGATGCTAACTGAGGGAGAGGTGGATGTGGCAGCAGTCACTGAGACCTAGGCCACCGCAGGGCACGACTGGGACCTGAACCTGGAGGTTTACACCATGTTCAGGAAGGATAGGAGGGAGGTAAGGGGAGGAGGGGTAGCAATAATAGTCAAAAACTGCATTGCCATAGGAGGAGTGGAGAAGGTGGAGGGAACTGTGGAGGCGAT
The DNA here is from genome assembly GCA_016271365.2 of Neoceratodus forsteri. Taxonomy (NCBI): domain Eukaryota; kingdom Metazoa; phylum Chordata; order Ceratodontiformes; family Ceratodontidae; genus Neoceratodus; species Neoceratodus forsteri. The sequence continues at coordinate 1,061,267,470 of CM057458.1, read as the reverse complement.
TTGAGTCACCTTAATAACAAGGGGGGGCAAGAGATTAAAAGTAGGAGTGGTGTATAGACCCCCTGTGCTGGTGGAGGAGCTGGAGGAGAGTCTGATGGCAGATGTTGGGAGACACTGCAGATTGTGAAGGGGAAGGATGTTGGTGTTGGGGGTCTTAAACATGCCAGGAACAGACTGGGAGACTGTGACATCCTCGGTGGCCAGGGAACAGAGGTTGTTGGATGTCTTTCAGGACGCATTCCTAACTCAGCAGGTGGGGGAACTGATCAGGGAGGAGCGGATACTGGATGTGGTCCTGGCAGACAGTGACCAGATTGGGGGCCTGGAGGTAAGGGACCCATTGGCGGGGAGCAACCATGCCACTGTCTGGTTCTGCCTGAACCTAGGAGGGGCAGAAGGTTGCTCAAATATGGAGGTAACTGACTTCAGGGGGGCAGATTTCAAGGAAATGGGAAGGATCCTTAAGGAGCACTTGGATGGGATTGGGCCAGACATGGATGCTGACAGTAGGTGGGAAATCATCAGGGGGGGGGCAGGATGCTACCAGAATCTGCGCAAGAGTAAGATGAAAATGAGGTAGGTCCCGAAAACTCTGCTGGTGGACCAGGGAGGTTCAGGAGGTGGTGAGGGGAAAGAAGTCAGCCTATAGACAATTCAGGTGCTCAAAGAGTGAAAGGGACCAAGGGGAGTATGAGCTGATAGTCAGAAGGGCCACTAAGGTGGTGAGGGCGGCTAAGGCAAGGAAGGAGCAGAACCTGGCCAGGGTAATTAGGAGCGGGAACAAGGGGTTCTTTAGATACATAGGGGAAAAACGAAGGGTGAAGGGGCAGATTAGCAGGATTAAAACAGGGGAGAGATGGGCACAAGACCTGGGGGAGCAGGCTGAGGTACTAAATGAGTATTTCGCCTCAGTTATCACCAAGAAATATGGGAGTGCTGCATCATACATGGGAGGAGATGGTGAAACTGAGGGGGGACCCTTACCGATCGGCGGGTCTGGGGAGTGGGGCATCACTGGTAGGTGGGGGGAAGGCAAAGCGGGGGGGTGAGGTAGCAGAGGTGGAAATCATGGCAGAGAGAGTGAGGGAAGCACTCAGGTCCCTTAAGACAGAGAAAGCACAAGGGCTGGATAAATTACATCCCAGAGTGCTGAAGGAACTGGCGGATGTCCTAGCGAAACCCCTGGGGGAGCTCTTCAGCATCTCTCTGAGGGCAGGGTAGGTGTCCCAGGACTGGAAGGTGGCGCATATTGTTCCTATCCACAAGGGGGGATCAAGGGAGGTGGCAGGGAACTACAGGCCCATCAGCCTGACATCAGTGGTGGGCAAGGTGATGGAGGGCATTGTCAAGGAGAGATTAGGAGGGACCTGGAAAAGTTGGGGTGCCTGGACGATATACCGCATGGATTTGTCCCAGGGAAATCATGTCAGATAAACCTTGTGGAGTTCTATGACTGGGTGACGAGTGCCTTGGACCTGGGTAGACAAGTGGATGTCCTCTTTCTTGCCTTCAGCAAGGCGTTTGACTCTGTTCCTCATGGGGGCCTCTTGAATAGTCTGGAAGAAATGGGGATGGGGAACCAGATGATCAGATGGATAGGAACCGGACCCAGAGGGTCGTGGTTGTCAGGATAGTCTCATCCCCAAGGAGGGTCATGAGTGGAGTCCCTCAGGGATCGGTCCTTGGGTCCCTCCTGTTCAATGCCTATGTCTCTGACATAAGGAAGGGTATCAGGAGTGAGATGAGTCTCTTTGTGGATGACTCAAAACTGGGGGTGGTGGTGGATGGGGAGGAGGGAAGTGTAGCCCTACAGGGGGACCTGGAGGCTCTGGAAAGGTGGTCTAGAAAGTGGAGGCTGAGGTTCAATGTAGGGAAATGCAATGTACTGCACCTGGGAGCCAGAAACCCAGGCCAAGTGTACACCCCGGGGGGTGGGATGCTACAAGTCTCGATGGCTGAGAGGGATCTGGAGGTGGTGTTGGATGTCTAGATGAACAACTCGGAGACTTGTAGGAGGGCAGCGGCAAAGGCCAACAGGAAGCTTGGATGCATCACTAAGGGGCTCACCTCCAGAAGGAGGGAAGTGATACTCCCACTGTATAACTGCTTGGTGAGGTCGCACCTCAAGTCCTGCGTGCAGTTTTGGAGGCCACATTTAAAGAGTGACATTGAACTCCTGGAGAAGGTCCAGAGGAGGGCAACCAAAATGATTTGGGACTTGGGGGATAGGACCTATGGGGAGAGACTTGAAGAGCTAAGTATGTACACATTGGAAGAGAGAAGGGGGGCATGATAGAGGTCTTCAGGTACATGAAGGGGATAAATAGGGGAGGAGCAGTCAGGGTGCTCTGAAGGAAGGAGGGGCAACTGGAGGGCATGGGTGGAAGCTGAAGGGGGGGAGATTCAGGGGAGAAAGGAGGAGGTGCTACTTAACTGAGAGGGTGGTGAGGCCATGGAATGCACTGCCCAGGGGGCTGGTGGGGGCAGAAACAGTGGAGGGGTTCAAAAGGGGGTGGGACAGGTACAGGGGAAGGGTTCTGGATGCAAAAACCAGTGCAGCGAGAATATCTGGGACTGGGAAGGGAGAAGCCAGAGAGTGAGAGGTGGGGCAGCAAGGTCAGCTTCCGGGTTGGGGGCTGACCAAACGAGCAGACACGAAAGACTGTTAGGCCTATTCTGCTGGCATTTTAGTATGTTAGTAAAAGTAAGCCCACATAAAGTGGCACTAAGCATGCATGCTGACTTAGTTACTTTCCTGCCTAAAAATCCAGTATCAATATACAGCTTGGTATGTTGTTACAGAACTTGTACAGAGCCCACAGCAGCTGGCCAGGTAGGTGAGTGGAGGGGAAGTACCACTCACCATCTGGTGTGGGGAGTATGCATTGGGTGGGGAAGAGTGGCAGGGTCAACTGGAGGGCAGGGACTACAGAACACTAGGAAAATGTTTCATTTTGCCAATGAGAATCAGATTAAGGAAGGGGGGTCACTAGACTGTCAGAGAGTTCAGTGTTGTAATATACATATCCAAATGGGGATAATGGCAGAAAGGGTTACCACTAGCACCAGGGATATACATGAATTCTAAGTGGGGTAGGGGCTCAGGTGAGGGAAGGGTGTACCACTAACACCAGGGATTGCATATTACAGGGGATTGGGTGAGAATAAGGAAAAGCATTTTGTTTCTGTACATAGGCACCAGTGCTGGGGGGTTGTCACACACCACTGTGCATGTTATTTTGAGTAGGGTTTAGGGGGCAGTAAATATTGCTGCCACAGCAGACTATTAGCCCTTTCAAAACTAGTTAAATAAACCACTGTGTTCTGTGTGCTTGAGTACACCTCAAGACTATTTGCAGGCACATGCAAGTATATGCCCTAAATTATCCAAATTATAACACTGGTTTACAGTTAGGACAATACTGTGAACAATGCTTGGTGGCCATGCCATAGCCAGAAGTTTGTGTATAATTTGTAAAGGTCTGAGGGGGCCCTGGTACACTTCATTTGTGTGGGTGCAGTGGTATATTTACTGTAGTTTGACCATGCTAACCACTTAGCGGTGTGCTAAGTTATGTAAGTGATGACATTCAGGTAGCTGGAGTATACAACCTAATAACTGGTTGAATTGGATGATTAAATGCTGAGGCCAAAGGCTGTTTATTCTGAGTATACCCTGGCTAACTGAATGTTATTAGTGTTATATGACTAGAAATTTTGAACCCAGGATTTTAAAAGTGCTGTTGTACTTAAAGAGGAACATACCTTCCCCCCCCTCCCCTTTTTTTCCTCTGTGGACTAAATGGATAACCTACTATGGGGGTGTCTGAATTTTGTACATAGCAGCAACTGTGCAACCAGGCTGCTGGATGCACTGTATCCCATTAGTATGCTACTAAGCTTCTTAGCACTGCACTATTGGTTTCAGTATGGAGGCCTATATACAGTAGTTACTATTTGAAATAATTCCTTCCAAACTCATGCTGACAGTCCTGGTAAAACTTTTAAATAAATAAATACTTTTCAATAAATGAATGAATGAATAAACACATACATAACTAACCCATAATACAATACAAAGCAGTGACTTTATCAAAGCGATAACCCCAGGGAGGTAGTGGCTTCACATTTTACTTTTACTGGACAAAACAAAACTCCAGCCCCCTGGTTATATAAGAATCTCTGTTTTTTTTATTCCTTCTTGGTGGGTACAAAAACCACAATTTATTACATAGAACACGATTATAAATAATAGTTGTAAGATGACTGACCCGTAGTCGCTTTTGACTCTACACTGCAGACTGATGTTATACGCTAACATTTTTTTTGTTTCTTTTTTTGTTTGTTTCTTTTTATTTTGTGGTTAGACAGATGCAGTCTGTGGAACACTGAATGATGCAACAGAGTGGTGAAACAGCAAACCAGAGGATGACCAACAAATCTTTATAAAAAAAAGTCTCTGATTTTTATTACAGTGATGGCATTGTTTTAATCCATTATTGCAATGAATCGTTCCCTAAGATGGTTAGAAAAAAGAACTGTGTTATCTGCTACCGAATTATTTACATCAGTTAAAAAGCAAGCATGTTTCAGTTTCCTCTCTCGTCAGAGAAAATGTAAATAATTTCTTGAATATTTGTTTTTCACAGGATTTACATATTTACTGTTTCCTCATCACAGTTTAGAATTAGTCCCAGCAGAACGGGATATATTTTTTCCATTTATGGATATTCTTGAGACACAGGTTTACAGTACCATGTTCATCAACTCCTATAATTTATTTTGCTTGTCATGATGTAAGCCAAGTGTTGTCCTTAGTGAACATTGTTCATCACAGTTTAATGCGCAACAGTGGCAAAGTTACACTCATTATTAGCTAAAGTCCCCCTGTTGTTTTTTTTTTGTGCTCCCCTCCCCCACCCGCACAGCCAATTGATGAATCTTCCTGATATAAAATCTGAGTTTGGGTTTCCGAGCGGAGCTCATGCACACATTGCTGCTGCTGATGTCTGGTGCATTCAGGTCCCCCTTCTCTCAAGGTAGTCGAGTCAGTTCCTTACCCCGGACTCTACCGATGTTGTCACAGTATGTGCTGTATCTCCATCAGTCACCAATGTCGTTTTTTTGTTAAGGCACTCAGTTATTTTTTTGGTTTTTATGGTAGGTCCGATGCAACTACAGCCGATCCTGAAGTTTGTCTAATGACTGTTCCAGTGTGCACAGCCTTCGGGCAGTCGGGAGTTAATACTCTCCCGTTCTCTCCAACACTCCCTGTTATGGATAGTCTGGCTTTGTTTCTCATGGCTGCAGAAAAGGTCAACTGGGTTTCATGGGAGAAGGAAAAAAAAGGAGAGAAGGTGTTACAATATTTTTATTCTCTGAATAAAAAATAGAAACAGAGAACACCAAAATATCAAGTAGACATCTGCATTTTTGTTTTCATTTTTTTTTCATTTTTCTTGGAAAATAATTTGTTTAAAAAAGATCTGAGTTCATAGATACCTTTGTAAAGGTCATAATGTATTATATACATAAAACTAAATAGGGACCTGCTTTTTACCTGCAAACTCATGCTACATTTCTACAGAAGATGTTTAATTTATAATGGTCTGCATTTGGCCATTCTTCAGTCATTACTGGCTGTTCAGTAAATCCAGTGGTTGTCTTTGATTTTTGCCCTGATGTTGAGGAACAAGTTAAAGCTGCAGGACATCAGCAAGGGTGCAACATATCAGCAAATATTTATTTTGTGTCATTATTAATCTCTTGCTATCCATCACTGACCATATGCAACAATACGGAACACTGAAAGGGGAAACCTTGGGACAAGCAGGCAGGTCGTAATTATACAAGTATCACAATCCGTACTCAGGAGTATTACTATATTTTAATTAGATAAGTGTAAAATACAGTATGTACTCCATTAAAATTACTTTTGGATTTTTTTTACTGCTCAGTGACACTGTACCCTAAAACCTCTTCTATATCCAGATTTAAAATTACCCATAGATCAATGCTGGGAACAAATGCTAATCTTGGGGTAAAGGAGAAGCAGGGAAAGCTTACAGTCTAAGGACTTGTTAGAAAGCAATCCCAAACCAACTTTAAGCACTTGAATTAAATGGGGAGAAAAAAATTCAGCTACACATTATCAGATGAATAGGTGTCAAACGTGGATAAAGGAATATCCACACAGCAATGATCTTGGCGTGCTAATGCAATGTTAAATATTCTATTGGCACCATGCTCCACTAGTAACAAATCAAACAGGATTTACTTCAGATAGCTTGTGCTGCAGATGTTTAGCAAGCAATGTCAGTCTAGGTCCTATATTGCGGGACTGTCCAAAAACATACAAGGTGTGGGAAAGAATTATTGAAATGCTATTGATAGGTAAAGCAAAAATACTTGCTGACCCAGTAGTAGTCATAAAAGGAGACTGCTCCTCCCTTTGTTATTTAAAAAGCCTCTGGTATCACAGGGCATTTGCATGAAAACAGGATCACTGTCCACTAGCCTTTATCTACAAGAAATTGACTGCCTGTCTACAAGTGGCATTCAAATCATCTACTTGCAACATCACAACCATTTCTACTGCAACCAGTTTTATTGTCATATGCAAAGGATTAGGATGCCTGTCATAGAGAAGCAGCAACAGTGTATCAAAGTCAAATGACAAAGACCCTATTTTCATAAACATGTTTTAAATAATACAGCATGACAAAATGGTAAGGATATGAAATGCAAGCTAAACTCTGAAAGGATTATAAGATTTTAAAGTTGTCCCTATAGTGAGGGAGGCTCTTTAAATCGTTTTCAGAGATTATGGATACAAGGGGCACCGCTGGCAAAAAAAAAAAAAATATATATATATATATATTAGCTAATTGAAAAAAGGCAGAATGTGTATATTCCTTGAATACAAGTCTTGCCAAAACTGCACTTCTAGAAACCAACAAGAACCAGAAATCCCTTTTATACTGTGCAGCAGAAATGTGGAATGGACTCCCAGTTAACCTGAGGCAACACTTGTCTGACAATTTATTTAATCAAATGCTCAGAGAATTCTTGAGGGTTGCCTTTACTTGTACTGTACATGCAGAAATTAATTTGGCAATGAATCTGCTGTTTGTGACGTGTACAGTATGTTCCAATTACTGTACACACTGACTGCATTTACTCTATGTAACTTATACAATGTGTACCCAGTCACACCTGCAAAAATGGATAGTGGTCCCCAGCAAGTTTCTCTGGTCAATAAACAAACAAACAAGATGTTTGGCTTCTATATAGGGGAAATTGGCAGCAATAAATATATAATGTATGGTCGAACATTGCTATCTGCCAAAATCTATCATTCAGCAGGGTTGTTATACCATCGATGTGATGTCACTATGCTGTTAACCTATCGATGGTATAACGAAGAGAAACGATCTGTGCATGTGCATTTCTCGAACCACCTGCCTTACTGAACAGGCTGCGGTGGTTACAGCTGGACCCAGAGAGATCAGCAGTGAGAAGTTAAAAGAAAGAATCTAGACCGTCCACAAACTGTTTTTTTTTTTGTTTATTTTAATTGATCTGACTGATGCCCATGCTGTATAAAAGATAATGTATGGGCATCAATCAACCATGCTATTGTCGCTTCTCATGGTTGCCATGACAACATAAGAAAACCTCTTGAGCTGCACTCTCAAGGTTTATCTAAGTTGTCATGACAACCACTCGAATTGATATTAGCGTGGTTGTTTATCGATGCCCATATATTATCCTCAATGTTAATTATGGGATCACCTCTTAAACCTCATACACAATCTGAGTTCCCATTTTTAAACATGGACCTTTTACCTTTACAGTCTATATAATTATATATCACAGTTAGAACAGTTTTATGTAGTAAGTTTGGGGTATTTTATCAGTTACTGATAAATCCAAATGTATAGCAATATGTATTAGTTGGAAAACATATCAACTATTTTTTTTTATTTAATAAAAATGTATTTCTGTCATCCATATAGTCATAATCTGTGTATTTTTTATGTCCTCCAGTATTTGTTAAGCAGTTTTTTTAGTAATTTTGTAATTAATGACTCAAGTCAATAAAGATGGTTGTCACTATTACTTTTTCAAAATCTTTTCCATTGTGGTTATGGTTAAAAACAGATACTGCTGCTTTTTTGCCACACCTACACAAAGTTGAACACTCACCACCTCAAAAAGAGGGACATCACGCTCCATATAATTAAAAAGCCATTGTCTTTATTTAAAACAATCCAAATATTAATAAGAGTGAACACTCGTGGCAGGTATGCCCACCTGACATGTTTTGGACCAGCTAGTACTTTATTAAGAGCCATTGATAAAGGACCAGTTGGTCTGAAATGCTTTAGGTGGGCATACCAGTCATGGGTGTTCACTCTTTTTAATATTTGGATTGTTTTAAATAGAGGCAATGGAGCTTGAATTATATGGAACGTGGTGTCCCTCTTTTTGAGGTGCTGAGTGCCCGACTTTGTGTTTGTGCTGCTATTTAACTGTCTTGGAGCACCACCAGCCTAGTGCAAACTTTTCCTGGCTTTGCTGCATTTTTTCCCCCCAAAGCTTTTCATCAACCTTGAATGTGGTGGGTGGCTGTTCAGCCATGTCCCCACCTCCTATGACTGACTACTGCCTCTCCTGATCTAGGTGCTTAATTCTCCAGTGGCATTGCCCCCACAGTGGGGCCAGCATTCCCTCTTCTGGAGCACAGTTCAGAAGTGCCCCAGGGACCAATCAGTGGTGTGGGCCAAGTAACAGTATGTGGGGCTTCATTAAGCCTGCCTGATACATTTTCCATTTTCTCCCCTCCCCCCCACCTGCGGTAGCACACAAGTGCATTCACATGGAAGTCTGCATGTACTGCAGAACTGCAGCCACCACACTTCAAAGCCTCTCGGAGCCTGCACTACACCCAGACCTCCACCCGTTGGTAGTCAAAAGCTGAGATGGCTTGGCCACCCCTCCCTGGGAGAGGAGAGCTGTCCCTGGGATGCTCAATCCTCTCCCCTAGCCAGCTCCCAGGTGCCTGAGATCTTTCCCAAATCTGGGTCACTGGCCTGGGGGTAGGTAAGGTACAAGTGCCTTAGTCCTCCATGCCACTGGGTCAGCCTAGATCCTACTGCTTTAATAGACATACTACATACCTTACCAACTTTTCTCTTCTTTTTCATATGTATGTAAGATATATTTACTACACTTCTACATGTTTTTAAAACTTACTAAAATGTATAAAGACAAGGGGCATAAGCTACATCAGGGCAGATTCCATATGATTCTGAAAGGGTCCCATACTATCAGGACCAAATCTATGATAACCACTGGATTTAATTAAAATACATCAACCTGGGTAGTTTAATAATAGGCAAACTGCAGACCACCATATACAAACATTTTCCACAGAAGCTATAGTTTTTTTCTAAGGAAGGGATAAAACAATACTTTATCATTCTGTTATATATTATGTTATAGGACATGAGAATTATTATTGGACTTAAAGGAACACTGTCAACCATTTTAGGCTAGAAAAGGCCTTTTAAGTAAAATCATACCGTAATTTGAATTCCTATTAAATACCAAGTTCCTGATTTTCCAAATTAACTCACACCAAATGGGCATGTAAGAAACACAAACATCTTTAAAACATATGTATATATATTGTGGTGGCACTGTAATGCAATTATAGTTCGGGTTGAGTACCCCATTTAAGGTTAAATCTGAAATGTGGCAGCTTAATAACTTTGCAGCTGTACTACAGATTTGCCGGAAGTGTGGAATGCATGGTCTGGTACCATAGATCTGTGGATCTGGCAAGTTGCGTTATGGTCGGATGTACGGTTGCAGAGCTACAGAGCGTCAAAAAATGCATAAATTACAAATTTTTGCGTGTTTCTTTGCTCACACCTACAGATTGCACGGTTTGTGTGATCAATCCAAAAACTTCAGGGAACATGCAGCCAGGGTCCCCGATGTGCATTTTGAAGATTTTATGAAAAAATATTAAACAGTTCAAAAGTTATAAAAAAAAAAACTGTTCCCCATTATAAGTTAACAAACTATGCAAAAGTGTCACAAGTACAGTTTTTTCTGTTACAAATGACCTTTACTTTAGTGATGCATCCATTTTTTCAGTTGGTGGTCAGAAAATACTTCCCATTTAAATTTTTGGACCCTCTAGGGACACAATTCTTATTGTGTTCACGAAGTCGAGCCCTGAGGATGCTAGCCATGTCTTTTTTTTTGGGGGGTAAAACACCCCAGAAATATGTTTTTTAAATTTTTGTAAAAAATAGTGTCTCAAAGCACTTTCTCAAATGTGACAATTTCATGATTCTTTTCGAAAGTGTTGTGATTTGCAAAAATAATTTGTGACACCATGTCCAAAACAATAGGAAATCTTTGCCACCTTGCTGAAAAACAACAGTTTGGTCTTTTGGGCAAGAAAGCCAACATCACACAGATGTGATTTTGGTGGTTTGGTGCCAACATATTACAGGGCTGCAAAGTTATGGCACTCTGAAGTTGACATTTTTTTCCCATAGGTTAACATTACGGCATCCGCCGTGTCTTTCGGGTCCTGTATCTCGAAAACGGTTCGAGATATGGACTCTCGTCACCAAATTTTAGTCCCCCAGTGGGCTGCTAAGTGCAAAACTAGCCTGGAAAGTTGTAAATAATATGATATTTAAAATTTTTTTGTATGTCGTATGGTTCTTGAGATATAAGCAATTTAGTATTCCAAGTGTTCATTTTCCTGTACGAGGGCCACTATTATGCTACATTCTTTGTATTCACTGTGCTTCTGGATGCACCTCTTTTGCACATAAAGCATGTGCATTTGCATTACTGTTTGCTTTACCATTTCTGTTTGCGTTTCTGTTACCGTTAGCGTTTGTGTTGGCGTTTGCATTTCCATTGTCGCTTGTGTTACTGTTTTTTTGTGTGTCGCCATTGCCGTTACCATTTGTGTTTGTGTTACCACTTTCATTTCTGTTACCATTTGCATGAACATTTATGTTTGTGTTTACATTTGTGGTTGCATTTCCATTACCGTTTGCATTATCATTTCCATTTGCATCACTGTGTGCATTACCATTTGCATCTGTATTTGTACTTGCATTTGCGTGACTGTTATTGTTTGCATTTTTGTTGATGTTTGCATTACCATCTGTGTTTGCTTTCACGTTTGCGTTTGCATTTCCCTTACCATTTTCATTACCATTTCTGTTTGCTTTTGCACTTGCATTTGCGTTACTGTTTCCTTTCATATCACCATTGGTGTTACCATTTCCACTTGCATTTGTGTTGCCATTACTGTTTGTATTTGCGTTACCATTTGCATGTGTGTTTCTGTTACCGTTACTGTTCTCGTTACTGTTACTGTTTGCATTTGCATTACCGTTTGCGTTTCCATTACCATTTTTGTTAGCATTTCCATTTGTGTTACTATGTACATTACCATTTGTGTTTGCGTTTTCACTTGCATTTGCATTTCTATTTCTGTTTCCTTTGGTGTCACCATTGCTGTTACAGTTTGTGTTTTCGTTACCATTTGTGTTACTATTTGCATTTGCGTTTCTGTTACCGTTAGCATTTGTGTTTGCGCTTGCATTTCCGTTGTCGCTTGTGTTACTGTTTCCTTGTGCATCGCCGTTGCTGTTACCATTACCGTTTGCATTTGCGCTTGCATTACTGTTACCGTTTGTGTTTCCCTTACCGTTTATGTTACTATTCGTGTTTGTTTTTACATTTTCACTTGCTTTTCTGTTACAGTTTGAATTATCATTTATGTTTGCATCACTGTGTGCGTTACCCTTTGCGCTTACATTTGCATTACCATTAGCATTGCTTTTTCCTTTTGAGTCACCACTGGCATTACCGTTTGCATTACCGATACTGTTTGTGTTTCCGGTACCATTTTCATTAGCATTTTCATTTGCGTCACCATGTGCATTTACCGTTTGCATTTGTACTTGCATTTGCATTTCTGTTTGCATTACCATTACTGTTTGTGTTTTCATTGCCATCTGTGTTACCATCTGTGTCTGTGTTCACATTTGCACTTGCAATTCCATTACTGTTTGCGTTACTTTTTCTGTTTGCTTTTGTGCTTGTGTTTGCATTACTGTTTCCTTTCGCATCACCATTGGCGTTACTGTTTCTGCTTGCATTTGTGTTACTGATACCATTTGCATTTTTGTTACCATTTGTGTTACCATTTGCGTGTGCGTTTCTGTTACTGTTAATGTTCTCATTACTGTTACTGTTAGTGTTGGCGTTACTGTTAGCATTAATGTTCCCATTAGGATTACTGTTACCGTTGCCGTTACCATAACTGTTAGCATTACCATTACTGTTAGGGTTATTACGCACAAATGGGATGCATGGTGGGGCCCTGAGCTCCCACCACCACATCCTATTCACTATTTGTAGTGCACATTCTCAAAAAGAAGGGAAATTCATGGCAAAAAACTCTGTTTAATGCATCAATTAGGGTTGTTATACAGTGACAAAAGTGAGGAAATTCGGTATTAGGGTTGCCACTCCTTGCACCCCATGCCCACCCTGCCCCTATCAACAGGCATCGGGGTGTGCGTTGGAGTCATTGGGCCTAACTCTCACCCCATTCTCCTGTACTGCACCACCTCAGCTTATTTACACATGGAATGGGGTGAGAGGTTAATATATTCTTACCCGATGCAAAACTAGAGACCTCAATATGTATTCCCTGGTGGAGAGGAGCAAGGGGCATATGATAAAGACATTCAAGTACCTCAGGGGTATAAACAAAATACAGGAGGGGCATCTTTTGGCAAAGAAAGTGTACAGTACAAGAACAAGAGGGCATGATATGAGGCTTGGGGAGGTAGGCTCAGGGGCAATGTGAGTAAGTACTTTTTTACAGAGAGTAGTGGAAGCTTGGAACAGCCTCCCTGTGGAGGTGGTGGGGCCAAAAATAGTAGGGGAATTCAAGAATGCACGGGATAGACATAAGAGTACTCTCACAGTAGGGAAGAGAGGGTAAGCCATAGATCAACTAGGGTCTGCGGTATTGCATTAGTTAGGGAAAAGGGGCAGACTAGGTGGGCCACACAGTCCTCATCTGCTATCACCTTCTATGTTTCTATGTAAAATATAAAAAATGAACTTGAATATTCTGTGAATACAAATGGCTCAAGTTGCATAAGCCTTCAGGTGATACTCATGTGCCTCAGTCTTTTACATACCCACGTGTACAAACAAGATCTAACAATGGGAGGTGTCTGAACTAATGTCCTACAGCAAGAATGGGGAAGGTCAGGGGTGGTAGATTTGGGGGCAACATGATGAGGCACTTAGGAGGGAAGGTATGCCTTTTTACAGATGTTGACAAAATCTGTAATAGGGAGGACAGTAAGAAAGGGGTGGAAAGAATATGTAGGGGACTTGGGAAACCTGAGGAGCAGTTAAGAGCATGGAAATTGGGGTTCAATGCCGAAAAGTGGAAAATCATGCACCTGAGGCATAGGAACTCAAGAACTGAGTATAGGATGAAGAGGGAGGTACTGTCCATCACTAATCAGGAAAAGGACCTTGGGGTATCATATCTGATGACCTCCAAGTAGTAGGGCAATGTGACAAAGCAGTGGGAAGTTCCAGTGGGATGCTGGGATGCATAGGTAGAGTATCTGTAGCAGAAGGAAGGAAGTGGTATTGCCACTATATTGCTTGCTGGTGAGATCCCACCTGGAGTATTGTGTCCAGTTCTGGAGGCTTCACCTCAGAAATAGGCAGGGTGGAAGCAGTCCTGAGGAGGCAGCTAAAATGGTGCAGGGGTTACATCAAAAGTCCTATGAGAAGAGACTGTGGGATCCCAACATGTACACCCTGGAAGACAGAAGAGTGAGAGAGGACATGATAGAAACCTACAAGTACTCCATGGTGGGCAGGGTGCAAGAGGACAATCTCTTTCAAATAAGGAAGGGTACCAGAACAACAGGGTATACAATGAGACTGGGTGGGGGTTAGAAGGAATGTGAGGAAGTACTATGTTACTTAAAGAGTGGTGATCACCTGGAATAAACTACCAGTGGAAGTGGTGGAGGTGATACAGTTCACGCATGCATGCAATAGATGGGGAATATTAAGAAATGGGCAGGGAGGAGGGAAGGTCAGCAAAGACCAGTTAGGGTCTGTGGAGACAGACTAGGCAGGGACCATTTGGCCAGACTGGGTAGATCAAGTGGTCCTTTTCTGCTGGTAATTCTTTCTCCCAGTGGGTGGCAAACCTGTGGTACAGCCTACCAGCAGAGGCAGTCAGCATTAAGATAGTAAGTTAAGCTGGGACAAAGTTCTGCTTACCAGTGCAATTACTGGTTACCCTCTGTAACACTGTGGTTAGGTAATCCCTATAGATCATACATGTTTGCACATCATACTTATTTCATCACTGCTTGTAATGTGGGAGGGGGCATGATGGACTTAGAATCCCCCCAACCATATGTTGCTATGTTACGCTGTTTAATGGGCAGATTGAGCTGCATCTCTTCCTGCTGAACACTGCCATTGTCATATTGGATTGAATCTCCTAACCAAGATCTTGCTTCCTTTTATTGGGGGATGCATCAAAAGGACATAGGTGATGGCATCGTCCCAGTTGGTGGTAGGACCAAGCCACCAATGCACTTTACCAAGTCAGCTAGTGGGCTTTGGTGGGTGGAGGAATGATATTTTGGTATATATAATGTATCTATTTTTTGGGAGGATACATGTTTTTTATCCTTCCCACGGGTGCTCACTACTACCTACCTAACCTTATCAGGCTGCTCTTGTCTTCATTTTATTTTGCCCCAAAAGGTCTCAGGACTGCCACCTCTGGTACAGACCTGTGATCCAGGACTGTAGCACCAAGGAGAGGCCCCTGCATGTCCTAGTCAGTCCCAGTGGCCCCCTTCTGACCCAGCATCATTCATCTGCTGATGCCAGGGTTGGGTGGAGAGGCAGGCAAAGTTAAGTCCTATGGTGTGGGGCACTGGCCATCATATAGGCAGACAGCTGGGTATTTTTCCATGATTTTTGGCCTGTTCCTCCTAAATTACATCTGACATTGTATGTGGGGAGGGAACCGACTTTATGTGTTCACCAGTGACTTCAAGGCTCCCATGCTTTCCACAGAAGACACTGTAGGAGTGAGTGGCACTGTTGTCCTCCATCCCAGGGCTTGGGCACCTTACCTCTGCAGCACCTCCAAAGCCCTTTCATCCCAGGGTGGTGGAGTCCAGCCACACTGTGAAATCATGTCTTCTGCATTTAACTGCAACACACTCAGCTAGTGCCACAGGGTCAGACATGCAATATGTATTTTAAAAAAGTGCTATGGTATATATGTAAATTGCATTTATTATCAGTTTTTATTTATTTAATGAACTATATATTTTAAACATATGTAGTTGGAGAGAGTAAGACATGGTGGGGGGGCAGAGGTAGGACATTTGGAATGCTATTGGCAAGCAGCTAGTGTTTTTTAAGTCCTTTTTTTATTGTTTGTGTCCCAGTCATATGAGACACAACTAAGGTGCAACAAATATTAGATTTGATTGAAAAAATGAGAGTGTGAAAAGGGTTGGAAAGTACCCTTTCTATAATCAAGCATCTTTCAAAACAGCAGCATATGCACATGCTACATTCATATCTGAAATCTGGGACAGTGAAAGGTTGGGGAGCCCCTTTTTCTTAGTTGTCAGCTTTTGGGCACAAACAAACTGGAGTTTGGCACGCAGCTGTTCAGACTTTGAAAACCCTACTCAGTATATTTTTCTTTCTTTCTTTTTTTAAATGTTAGTTTTGGGATGGGGTCTCAGAAACAAACAGTAATCAAATGCCTTTGTGGGCTTCAACAGATTGTCTCCATTTTTTAAAATAAATATTTTCACTTTATTGAATTTCTTTTTTTGTGCAACTGTGGTTAGAGGTCAGAACTGTGACCCAGGAGAGTCTGGTTAAAATCACAACATACAGCCACATCTGGCCCACTTTGTGGGTCTGGGCAAATTATTGTATTATCTGCTTTAGTCCTTTAAGTACTAAAATTCACAAAGCTCATGAGGAAGCTAGTGCAAAACTGGTAGTAGTTCTCCCCCACTGCTGTTATTTGTTGATGTCCTGCAACGTTATGTAAGTGCAATTCATTTTTAAGCACTTTAGCATACTTGCACCATGTGCAATATTTATTTGCAGCTTTTGCACTTAAATGTAAGGCTATGCTTGGAGTTCAGTGGCCAGTCAGCCAGCTACTCCCACTTCCTGAGCTATATAAGCAGTTTCTCTAAGCCTCACTGTAAAGCATTTTTTCTTTGCAGCCAAAGGCTCTGCCGGTTTGTCCTTTGAGCTGGTTAGGCCTCCCTGGCTGGCTGGGGCCTGCCCCCCCCGGCTCCTGCTTGTCTCTGCTGGGCTTCTGCGCTTATTTTTCTACTTCTGGTTTGTATTTTGTCTTCGGCTGTGTGTGCTTCCTTCCCCTTTTTTTGGGGGGGGGCTTTGTTTCTCAGTTCCTGGCATACTGCTACTCCGGAACTCATACTGCTTGCATTTAGTTACTCACAACTCAAATTACTTGCACAGCAACTCCTAGCATTCTGCTACACAGAGCTCATGCTACTGCATTCAGCTACCTACAACTACAGCCACTGCTGCTGACTGTTTACTTTAATTACTATTGTACCCAGTGCCTGTTTTTTAACACTGTGCTCACCACGCTCAAACTGCAATGCAACTGCATTCATTACCTGTATGTTTCAACTCAGTCATAGCTGCTTCATGTTGCATACTCAATTCTTTTCACCTGACACAGTTTACTCTGACCCTACCTGTGCTTCTCATTTTACTTGCAGCTTCACTGCACTGCCTGGCTACACCTGCTTTCAAGCATTGTCTCCCTGTTTTATTGAACTTGTAATTCTGAGGTCAGCCAACTAGCTCCTGCTGAGACTGTTAATATAGCTTGATATTAAAAAATCTGTCTTCGCCACCGAAAATCCTCAGAGTCTGTTACCTTGATTTGGCTTTGTACTGTCTGGCTGGCTTGCTCCCAATTCAAAGTTGTTTAATTGCTATACAAGTTTGATATGCTGGTTCCCCTATCATTACTACTGCTTACTGACCTATGTGCAGGTCTACACTTGCTTATGCAGCTGTTACTCCTTGCTAACGCAAGCCATTACTTCATGTATACTGCCATCCCTTTGGCTTCGGCCTAGGATTCTGCTGCTCTCGATCTGCATTGGACCTTGCAACGTCTCAGTACTCCATGCTCATTATGATCTCAGCATGCCATGCTCATTCAGCTCACCAGCTTTCAGCTCTCAATCAATTTTTGGGGCATGCCAGCCATTCTAATCTGGCGCAGGGTTCCTGCAGCCGACAGTCTTGCTCTGCATTTAGTCAGCATCATCAAGCGTGTCCAACTTGGAGCAGGATCCTTCTCACCTGGCCCATAACTGGGAATGTCCTTGCCCTGGGCTTGGCTTTAGCTGCCTGCTACGTGACAGCAGCTCCTGGTGTAGAATTTAAGACTAGCAATGAAGGGTGGTTACGACGATCTCCTTTGGCTCTAGTGTTCCACTATAACAGTTGGCCATTGACTTTAGTGGTTTCCCTAGCAAGGCACCTTCACCGCATTTTCCCTATGACTGCCTCTGGTTCACCTGGTTTGATTTAGGGTGGGTAGGCCAGGTGAGTGCCTCAGCAGTTGTTGCTCTCCTCCTGTGCCTTGGATGCATGAATTGCTGCAGCGTTTTCTCGCAACCTTCCCCGACGTTGACACTAGAGGGTTTGAGTGAGAGCCTCCCTCCAAATTGGAATATTTTCAACCTCTGTTTAATTGGGTTTTCCAAATTGCAACTGCAGAGCCATCACTAAATAAATTTTCCCAAGGCTGGAGGGAAGGTGATCTAGGCCTTGGATCCCCCAGAGATTTCCTCCTCATAGGGTTTTTTTTCTCTTCTCCATTGCCTCAGGTCATAACACTTAGTTAGCATAGTTGTTTTCCCTAGTTTCTTTAGGTAGGTTCCATTGTTGGATGGAGGTGGAGGATGTCCTGCCATTCCCTGTCTCCTTAGGGGATCCCCTTCTCTCAAAGCAAAGCCATCAGTATCATGCTGCGCAAACCTGAGGTGTTACTACAACAACTGAGCATATCATTGCATTATTAAACTGCCTATGCTTCTCTACTACTACTTTGCAGTTACTGTTTCTACGTCACTGTTACTGCTTGCATTATGCTTTGCATAGCCTTCTTTTGGGGATGATACTACATTTTTTTGGGGGGGATTCCTAAGGTACCTTTAGCCATGGGAACCATCCCATGGCATCTGTAGGGGTGGAACCCTCTCCTAGAGTTCCTTGTCATCGTACCCATACAGGGTGGTAATTCCTCTGGAATAGAGTGCGAACTGCCAAAACCAAACTAACACAGTTGCACAAGCATACCACTATACTGGCTGCGTAGGTCAGTGAAATGTAAGGCTATGCCTGGAGTTCAGTGGCCAAGCAGTCAGCCACTCCCACTTCCTGAGCTATATAAGCAGTTCCTCTAAGCCTCACTGTGAAGCATTTTTTCTTTGCCCCACCATCCTCCCCTCCTCTTCCAGTGGCAGCACTGTCTCCTTAGGGGGATTCCTAAGGTACCTTTAGCCACAGGAACCATCCCGTGGCACCTCTAGGGGTGGAACCCTCTCTGAGAGTTCCTTGCCATCGTACCCCTACAGGGTGGTAATTCCTCTGGAATAGAGAGTGTGAATGGCCAAAACCAAACTAACACAGTTGCATAAGCATAACACTATACTGGCTGTATAGGTCAGTGAATAAATGGGAGTTGTCACTGCAAACTGGTGCTGGCTTTGTTCTGTTTTGTTCCTGAGTACTAAAGTTGCATAGAAGAAGGATCTCACTGTAAACAAGATGCTGCATGTCTGTTGAGCTATTCTAGCTTACTAAACTGAGCAGGAAATATCCTATTAATAGAGGCCTTTATAGCCTAAAGAACACTGATTACAGTGGCCCAAATAATTGGCAGGCTACATGTCTGGGGCATTTAGGTGCAAGGAGGCATAACGATTTAAGCATACCCTGCCCGGTACTGTGGTGAATTGTGCCAACATCATATGTAAATCTTCATTGAACAAGCATGTATTAAGCTCAAAGCTCTCAGTATCCAAAAATCTGTCTAGTACAGCAGCAATGCTGTGTTTCATACCCATATATGCTTGTGGATGCAGAAGAACATATTACTGCAGGAGAGACATTAGAGAACTGCAGACTGCACATCTCCATTTACGAAATATGCAGTTACAGTGCATCCACTAATATGAGAGAATTTAGCATACAGTTGGTTGAAGCAGCAGTCATTTATTCTTTATAGTGTATGATTAGTGTTAATTGTATATAGAAATCAATATAGTCAAAAACTCTGTTGTACCATAGCTGTGATGTCAGAACTACAGTATGGCACAATGGCTTTCAGAGAAGTGGCTTTATTATAGTTCTAATTTTGCAACTGTGGCACAGAGAAAAAGCAGCTGAGTTATTTTTCATAATGCACATTCAAACCATGAAACTACCATTTCTCCAGTGGTATTCAACACAGTTATTTGTTGGCTACAATGGTTCTTTCAAGCCACATGCTGTATATTTTGTTATTTATTGTTCTTGTCTTTTATCTGATATTTATACTAGATTTTATGTGCAGTGCCTTGGTTTTGAAAGGTGCTATAAAAATAACGATGATTTGATTTTATTTATAAATAGGATATGTACAACCAAACACAGCTCAGCATGTGTTTCCACCTCGGGGCTTAGATGACTGCATGGGCTGCTTGAGCTTCACTCTCAAGGTCCATATGCTATCATCTCAACATTTTGATAGAAACATAGCCTTTCTGTGTATGATTGCCCATACACTATTCTATGCATTTCAAGTTGACAGAAATCCCCTGGAATCCCACACTGGGGCTGGCTGGAGGATGAGTGCATACCAAGGATGAGGTACACATTTCTGGTAGGCTGAGGTACTCAGTTTCAATAGAGGGAGAGAGAGGGTGGTTTGGGCTGTCCAGCATTTGTGTACCACTTGCTGGTTGGTCAGGAAGAAAATTTGGCTATGAATGTAGCAACCTGACTACTTTCTCTCCAGAGAAATGTGCAGCTGTGGAAATTCCAGTCTCTAGAATGCATACATGTGGGACATAGAGGGAGGACAAAACTGGAGGAAAAACAAAACAAAAAAGTTGACAATAGCCCTCCAAGGGGCAGCTGATTATAAAGAAGAGGCTTTAAAATGATTTGTAAAAGGCTGTCAATCAATAGAGAGGTCATTTAAATCAGCAGCATCTACATTTTGTGGGCTGTGAAACGTGAACTCTCATCAGAAAGCCATTCAAAAAGGAAGGCACATTTAACTTCTCTCTTGCACATTATGTAGCATCCCCAAAAACATTTATATCCTTGTTGGCAGTGTTCCTTTATATTGTGCTAGCAATAATTTATAGCTAATATAATTGAACAAACCTCTACCTTGCATAACCTGGATCACAGAAAAAGCTCACATGGCTACAAACTTGCTTGCACATTCTTAGTATTTATGACAACAGCTGCATGGAAAATTTGAATAGAAAATTTCATGGTAATAGTTGAACTATGATGTGATAGCTGTAGCTGAACAAAAACTGCAATGAAACAGATTTCTGAAATTGATTAGCAATTAGGATTTCTGCTAATCAATTTATAAAATAAATGAATACAAGCTGGTTAGTTCCACACGATAAGCAATGTTCCTATTCTGATTAGCAACTACTATGATGATGTAGGTCATTCTCTTCTTGTATAGCTACTACACTGTCTATCTATCTATCTATCTATCTATCTATCTATCTATCTATCTATCTATCTATCTGTCTGTATATCTATCTATCGATCTATCCATCTATCTATCTGTCTGTCTATCTATCTATCTATCTATCTATCTGTCTGTCTGTCTGTCAGTCTGTCTGTCTATCTGTCTGTCTGTCTGTCTGTCTGTCTATCTATCTATCTATCTATCTATCTATCTATCTATCTATCTATCTATCTATCTACATCTTCACAGTATGTGTGCCCTCACAGAGCTGCAGTGACATCAATCTGTGTAACAAAAACAACCACAAAAATAGTTTTAGCTTTGTGTAGCAGTGGCTGGAGGTTTGAGACTTTGTATTTTGTGCTTAGAGACCATTTAAATATTCCCATGCCACAGAACAAAATCACAGCAGAACGAATAATTTGGAACTGGAGTTTGATCAAGGAAAGACACGTTTAGGTTGAAATCAGTTTCATAAGTAAAATAAAATAGTTGTAAACATGTTTAAATTCACATATTTAAATAGCTGTGCCTTTTTAATAGTTAAAACACTATTACAAGCCTTTTGGGACCAATTCTTAGTGCAAAAGATATCAGCTCTGGCAGGATTCCTTAAGTGGTATTCAATGCTCAGAGTTTCATATGCAAGGTACACAGATTGTTGGGAAGTAGCACAATAGGTTTAAAGTGCAATGTATACATGAAATGATTCAACCAGCCTCTTTTATTAGATCTACTCTACTTTGCTGTGACAGTAAGAATAATACTGTCTCAATACTTTTTTTTGCCACCTCTCCCCAAATCCTCCCATCTAAGCCTGAATGTCTCAGTGCACTAACTCTAAGATATATACTGTAGTTCTACAAAGCAAAGGTGCTCATTTTTCCCTTAGGGAAATGGTGACATTACATCTTTGTTGTACCATCATTCTAATGACAGATCAATGGCAAAACAACATCTCAAAGTCAGAGATCAGTTATGCCAACCCTCAATAGAAACTATCAGTTTCAGTGTTTGAAACTGGCAAAAAAAGGTCCTCCATTTTTAAAGTCACATGACCAGGCATAGACTACAAATGGTAACAAACACTCAAGGGAAGCACAACAAGGCTGAGTTCCCATTTCTGAAGACATTTTGATACCACAGACCATTCAAGCCTCACTGTCATGGTTTATGATGGCACAAGGTTACATTGACAGGAACACAGCCCTGTTGTGCACCATTGTCCATCTATTATTCCATTTCTTTAGATGCCCTGGTTGCCTAAGGTTTCTGTCTGCAGTCTCCTGGCTGGGACAGTACTAGGTTGCATTTGCATAATCCACGAGTAACAGCACGTGCCTGGAATACAGCGCAATGTCCACAAAACATTTAAAGCTGGCTGTCTCCTTGATATTCATGGTCCCAATGCCACCATCATAATTTGAAGACCCTGGCTAGAAATCAGAGGGGCTACTGGATTCATTTGGTGCCACTGGAGACCATTTTGTCTATTTAGAGATTATATACCAATGATCTTAATTGTTAAAACACTTTTTGCAATAGGCACTAAATGGGAAAAATTAACTGTAGGCTAGAGCTCTAGATCTTTAGTCCTGAGACTCAAATTACATGTAATGGGGACGCCCCACTTGGCACATAAGCAGACAGCAATTTACAGCTTCTCCCAACACTAGAATGGTATCCAGTGATATGGGCGAAGCAAACTGGGTGACTCAAAATGAATGACTCAGTTTGTGCACCCGCATAGAGTGTGACCATGAAAGTATAGTGAGTGGGCATGAATAGCGAGGTAGGTGGGGCAGAATAGCAAGTGTTGCAGGGGTTAGGAAGTGTAGAGGTGACAGGTTAAGGAGTGCAACTGAGTAGCCTGCTGCTGAGCTGTCCACATGGCATGGCAGTTACAGTCACCACCTGTGGTGTGCATGGACCTGGGTTTGGGTTTACATAAAGGTAAAAACTTTTTTCATTTTCAGTACTTTAAAATTTGTTATCACCCCATCCCATGTTTTCATCCCTTCCCCAATATCTGCCCCCCGCGGGAGTTTATTTTATTAATTTGGGGGGCACGGGGGCTTGCCCCCAAAAAGGGGTGTGCAAGCCCTCTGCATAACTTAAAGACCATAGTTTCACTGATATTGTATTTGGCATAGTGCTGAACACTGTTTATGTTTTTGCCAATTAGCAGTCACCATTTTGCAAGCCACGATTTCATTTTTGCTCATATCACATGAAACCCCAGAACAGGGACCGTAGCAAATATCCCCACTCAGAATAGGGTACATAAATGCCAGTGTGCTGTTTATCAACATTTGTTGTTTGGGAGTGTGGATGGTACACCTTCCAGGGGCAGTTATAATAGTTATATACCCTTTTCACTCTAGCCGGGCAGTTATTTTAGAATATATTCTTGTTGCTTTCAAGTTACTTGTCTATCTATATATATTATGATTTTTCAAGCAACATTTATTCAAGCAACATTTGGAGGATGTATATTCCACAACCCACTCTGGCATTCTTAGTGTTTCCAGTCCCTACATTATGGTTATCTACACTGTGCTCTGGCCCCGGTACCACCACTTGAGGGCGTCACGCTTTCTACAAACATGATGAATGCAGATATGGAATGGAGAATTTGAATTAACGGTGTCATGTGGTAAGTAATAAATATGGACAGTCTGATGAAGGTATTCTCATGGTGCGCAACCATGTTGGACTTACTGTGATTTTTACAGTGGTGGTTGATAACACTTGCCAAACATATGCTTTTATTATGATATTGTACTGAAAAAACTGAAAGTAAAAAATTACTTTTGCAGTACAATCCCTGGAATTAATAATGTTTCTCCACGTAAATGTGCCTGTCTTCTCTCTCTTTGTCTGTGGGTAAGGTATTGCATGTATATATAAAAAAATATATATATATATAATGGCTATTGTGATGCAGGAACCCTCGAAATTGTGGTTTCGTACATAGGACACTTAGTGGAGCCCTCGAGCACTGCGAATAAATCCTAAGGCTCTGTGTGAATCAGGCACATGATATGGAGATGGCCCCCTTTCTTTAGTCTTAGTAGTCTCTCTAAATAATGTTCAGTTCAACAATATTGTTAATTCAGTGAGTCATTAACTTAGAACTGATACTGAAAATTGTTTCCCACCAACAAAATACAATAATTCTAACTGCGTATTTGCCCTTACCTATTTTGGAAAAGTATTTAATTTTTAATTAGAATAAAACTGCAATGCAGATGCCTATTAGTAATGAATATTGTACACCTGCAGCCAAAAACTAAATCAGTCTGCATTGTGGATTCTGAAATATCAAAGCTCTAGAATGAAGCAAGCATTACCACCACTAGACAAACAGGTCACAACACTGCATTACAAAATGCATCACCCACTCACTGTAGTAGGCCCTAAGTCCTACCCCTAAATTTTAACACTTTCGGTTCCATATACGTTGTAACCTTCTCTATATGTTGCTAAATTCTGGGTATTCTGCGAAGAAGTTGGGTTAAAATTCTGTGCACTCTTTTCCACCTTCATTCTCTTCGCTTCTGCCCTGGATTTGTAACAGAACTCTATCAAAGCCACCAGCATTGCCAAGCCCAGGCCTCCAACCAGAATGTAGAAGACTCCAGCGACGTTGCTGAGACTCAGGGCGCTCGTCTTGTCCTGGGAGGAACACAGTACCAGCAGTTAGTATTCTCACAAATACAGTAGGAGAACATAATGTAAAAAACTGAATTCAACAACTAATTTTACTAACAGTTATCTACATTTGGGCTTCCTGTTACATATACTGTACATATATATGTTACATATACTGTACATCCCATCTAGTTAACTTGCAGTACAATCTTATATACCGTATCTATTGTTGCTAACAGTCCCAAGACATGCAATTACAGTGCAATTAAAATATGCAGTTACTATACACAATATACAATAACAGTTAACAGTATTCTAAATGTAATCAGCCATCTGCTAATTAGATAGTAATTTCAATTAATGCTAGCAAATTCACTTTACAAGTAAGACATAATCCCTAAAGCTTCTGACTTTCTTAGAGAATTCTAAGGTACTAAAAAGTACTTCATTACTTTTTGAAAAAATACTTATGTTTCTATTGACTGCTGATTTGTTTTAATTAGTTGGAAAATGATTCTCTTTCTTCCTACATGTGATAATATAGTTTAGCTGAGCATAATTAAATATTATTTGCAATTTGGAAATTCCACATGTCTAAAGGGTAGCTAACAGTTTTGAAAATGGCATGACAAAAGATTTATTGCTTAGAAGCATTTGTTAACCTCCTCAAACAGCTTAAAAATCTATATTTTGCCTGTGTGTATATACTGTTAATTCATACAATTTACAATTCTGAGTATCTGAAACAGTGATGTTCTTGAATCATAACTGATAAGAATACTAATTGCAGTGAAATGATAGCAGATTATCTAATTCAATATCTGAGGCATTTAATCAAGTTACCTGTTAAAACTGGAATTACAAGCATTTAAGCTTTTATGTGCTTTTATTTATGTTGTGCTATATGGCATTCAATATCATAGTATGTTTGAGACGTACAAGGAGATTTAGTACTAGAATAAATGTTCACTTTGTGTAAATTTATGTTTAAATCCAATAAGTATAACATGGAAGCTAGAAGACACAGCTGATCAAATACAGTTCAAACAAAATTTTAATTAAGTCTGCAATTATAATGTTTAATAGGATTTGTTGAAGACTGTAAAACGCTTATTGGACCAAAAATATATTACATGTAGATATTATAGTATGCAACCTTTTGAGAACACTAGGGCTACCTAATGAAGAGGTCTGTGCAACCCTGAAAGCTTGGATACAAACATACTGTACTGTAGATACATAGCTGGTGTGGGACAGAAAAAGACAAAAGGTCCATCCAGTCTGCCTTGTTATGCTTCCTTAGGATTCTTCAATCGCTTCAAAGCTTCCAGATCTCCTAGCCTCCCATCATTTTCTAACTCCCCATTGTCCATTGTAGCTGTACCATTGTGTTTTACACCCTGAGATAGTGCTGAAATTAAACACATCACTGGGTAGTCTGTTCCATTGATACACAACTCCTTCCGTTCTTATGTCCTTCTGGGAGTTTCTTCCTTCAAGTTTGAGACTATGTCCCTTGTTGGTCACATGATCATTTAGTCCATAAATCTGTGGTGTCAAACCTGTTATGTCCCTGCATGCATTTGCAAGTTTTTATCATATTCCACTCTCTCTTGTCCTCTCTTGTCCTCTAATGATTGTTTATTTAGGCTGTCTAGCCTTTTCTGCTAGGTCCTTCCTTGTTGACCCTAAATTATATGTGTTGCTCTCTGTTAAATAGTTACCAGTTTCTAATTGTTCTTGTTCAGGTGAGGGTTTCAAAACTGCACACAGTACTTCAAATAAGGTCTAACCAGAGTCCTGTACAGTGGCCAGATCACCTCTTTGTGCTAGATAGAGAAACTCTGTCTGATACACACCACTATCCTTTTTCTTTTCCATATACTTTCTCCCACTGAGATGAAGATTTCCTACAGCTGTTTATTAAATCCCCTATGTCACTTGTCTCTTTTCAAGATTTGGCAGTGACTTCACTGATGCTGTATATTCTATCTGCAGATGTTTGGTGCCTATATGTATCACCTTGCATTTTTTGGCACTGAATTTTAACTGCCATGTTCTGGACCACTGCTCTAGACTTTCCCTTCTTCATATTGTTAACCAGCGTCTACCCTACCACAGAGTTTCATGTCATCTGTGAACAGACAGCTTGTGTACAAAATTATTTTTATAGTATGTTAATCCACTTAAAAGTATCACAATCTTCAACAAATCTGGTATAGTTTGCCAAAGAATAAACTAAATTAAGATAGTATATTGACAAATTAAACAGTATTTGGGCCTGTGAAAACTGGCATTCTACTAAAGCTTTAAACTTGCCAGAATTAATTTTGTCATTAGTAAAATTGTGCTCCTTGTTTTGAAAAAGCAGTTGTCCTTAATGATTCCCACAACAATATCTTCTGCACCTGGACATGCCATTTGAGAGACTCGAGTGCAGAAGTGGGGTGAGTGGGTGGGTGGATGAACTGCATAAAACACAATCCTTTTACTTCTTGAGCATGTTATTTGAGGAGGGTGGAAGAGATAAGGTGCTGGCCTTTCACCACTAGTCCACGTTTAAGCAATAATGCATGACAGGGTGTGGTATATTATAAGATACCGTCATGCCGTAGGTGATTGGGCATGAGGCCGAGTGCATCCGACCACCTGAGAACTGATTATATCTCATGATATACCACACCCTGGAGTGAATTATTGCTTTTATAAACTGGGTTCAATTATTTAAAAATAAAATATAAAAGAAACAGGTTTTAAAACATTTTATAAATGAGTTTTTGGATGGTGTAGGAGTACATTTTGATAAAATAGTTCTCAGACAGTAGGTGGTGCTATTATACTGTCAGTTGATAGCAGAGGTAGGGCTGTTGTGTCAGCGTGAACTCACCCCACCTCACCCGAATGTGAGCTTTGGGTAATTTAAAGAGGTTTCTGTTTATTGTTTTTGGTTTGAGCTTATTTTTTTTTCAACTATTTGTATCCTCCGTGGTGGACACTGTTAATCTCCGCCACCCTACCGGACCTGGGGTCGTTCAAGACTTACCAGTACTATGCGTGTCCCAGCAGAGCTCCTGAGCCGGCCCGGAGGCATCATCAAGCATTGTGTCCCTGATTTTTCCACTTTCTCCTCTCCTATCTTCCTGGGATCCTGGAAGCTGCTCCACATGGGTGTGGAGGCACTCATATGTGCTGCAGCTCCAGACAACAGCCCCATCCACCTTCCCCCGGCCTTGCACCCAGGCTCTTGGAGGCAGCACCACCACACAGACTCCACTGGGTGGCAGCCAAGCACTGAGAGGCTCACCAGATCCCTCCCGAGGTGGAGAGCCACCCGCCAGCAGCAACTCACGCTCCTCTCCCTTCCCCCCACCAACCTCTGGTGACTCAAGTCCATTCCCGAACCCAGGTCACCAGTGTGGTGTGAGTTATGGCATCCAGCACCTCAGCCCTCTGCACCACTGGGCCGGCGCTTACTGTTTTTTTTTTTTTATAATGATGATTAAAAAGCCACGCACTGAAATGGTGCGCCAATGCTGTGAGTCAGCACGGAGAAGATAGTTCAGAGGAATACAGCTGGGGTGAGAGAATGTACAGTACCTGCATGGGTAAGTTTGAAGTGGCTGTGCAGTCCTCTGAACAGGTAGTGCTGTTAATCTTTGGCCGTGAATAGCCCTTTGTGTTATTCCTGTCAGGGGGTCTCTGCTTTGTTTTTGTTTGCTATGGAGAAAAAAATCTCACCTATTGCTGCCACTCGTGCGCTGCTGGTGTTGAAACTACTAGTGAGGCATTACTGACTGCAACTTCAGCGCAGTGATTGAATTGATTTGTTGTGTGTTTTTTTTTTAATTGTATGTTGAAATCTGTGGTTGGAATTTATAGGAGTGAATGTTCTTCTGTGTGGGCAGAGTTTTGTGAAGTGTGGGGAATGCTGCCAATGGAGGAATTTCTTGTTAGTGAGGAGGCTGTTGGCTGGAGGATTTTTGAAGCCGTGAGTATGTACTGTAGTTAGATATTATGACAGCTTCAAAGACCTCTTGGCCAATCAGCTTCCTTAATTCTTTTAATCCAGTTCATAATTATTTGAAAGACTTAGGGCTGGAATAGTCTGCTATCACATGTGCATACAATTTAAGAGATTTGGGGAATGGACTGGGTAAGCCTTCTTCTTTCACCACTAGGGTATGTCGCAAGACTATTGAACTTAGTAACACACTAACCATTCAACATTTGCCCATGTTATTTGAGAGACTGAGGGACTGGGTTAGACAAATCATTGGCTTTTCACCACTTGATTAGGGTATTTTAGAGTCTCTGGGATTGGGGGACAGGACAGGAAAAGGTAGTGAAATTTTGTCCAACAGACTATGTTATTTAAGGGACTCAGGGATGAAGTAGCCTTTCACTGCTTGAGTAAGCTATTTAATACACGTGGGGTGTAGACTAAAAAGGCACTCTTCTGTCACCCATGGACATGGTATATGAGGGACTTGAAGACGGGCTTGATTGGATAAAACACTTGTCTTTTACCACTGGAGAATGTTATTGAAAGACTGGGAATGTACTGTAGAATGCATAATAGTATGTTATGTTTCTAATGGAGCATAGCATTTGAAAGACTAGGAAAGTAGAATGGGCAAAACCCTGTTCTTTTACTACTGGAACATACTGTACTGTATTATTTGAGAGACTTTGGGATGGACTGGATAAGGCTCTACAGGGAAACCTTTAACTATTGGACCATTTTATTTTCCACACTCCTGGGTGGGTGCTGACAGCATAAGGTAGGACGGGTTAGTCTTTTACCACTGGACCAGTGTATCTTAGAGACTCTTGGTTGGACAAGGTACTGTTCTTTCACCCATGAATCTTGCTGTTTAAGAAGAGTTGAGGGAGGGTTGATACGGTGTTGCTCTTTTATTATTTATTAAAGCATGCTGTTCGATAGACTGGATACAGCACTTGTGTTTCATCCCTGGACCAGTGCTGTTTGAGAGACTGGGGGTGAAGGTTGGGTTAGGGGTCGAATAGATAAGGCACTATTCATTCAACCCTGGCTCATGATATCTGAGGGAATTGAGGAGGGCAGGAAAGACTGAAAAAGGCGCTGACCTTTCACCTCTGGAGAATGTTGGAGTCAGTGTAGTCTACTGGTGAGACCACCAGCATGGGAACCAGTAGATCACAGGTTCGAACACTGCTACAGCTGGTTTGAATCAAATACTCATTGTGTGACCTTTGCAAGTCATGTAACCTCCCATTGCTCCAATTCAGTCACCTGCAGAAAGGAATGCAAGCAAAACCCCACAGAAAAAGAGATGTGCTGGGTAAATAAATTGTTAAATAAAATATCAATATGAGAGATTTGATGGTTGAGTTAGACTTGATATGGCTACAGCACAGCCTTTCACCACAGGGCCATGTATTTTGAGAGATGCATTGATATATAGGCATTGACATCAGAAAAATGCCTACCAGTCTGCCCACCCTAGTTAACTACTCTGTTCAGGCCCTAGTGACCATCCCACCCTTTGGTTTCTGCTCCCCTGACTAATCCCAGATGCCTGTCCCACCTCTGCTTGAAATCGCTTACTGGTGTGCCCCTTAGCACTTCTTCTGGCAGCTTATTCCACTTGTCGACCACTCTTTCTGTAAAAAAAAAAATTGTTTGTGGTTGTCTTTCATGAATTTCCTCCTTGCTAGTTTAAGTTAGTTCTCCCTCATCTCTGTACTTGAGCTCAAGGAAAAACATTTTTGGTTTCTATCCTGTTAATCTGTGCAGGTACATGTATGTTTCTGTCATGTCACCCCTTTCTCTTCTCTTCTCTTCTCTTCTCTTCTCTTCTCTTCTCTTCTCTTCTCTTCTCTTCTCTTCTCTTCTCTTCTCTTCTCTAGGGTGTACAAGTCCAAGTACTGCAGCAACTCCTTGTATAACTATCCCTCTAGTCCCTTGACCATCTTGGTTGCCTTGTGCTGTACTGCTTCCACTTTGTCGAAGTCTTTCTTCAGGTATGGACTCCTGTACATTGTGTAGTACTCCAGACATGGTCTCACCAATATCCTGCACAGTGGGAAGATTACCTCCCAACTTAGGAACATACAAAATTTGCCAGCAGATAAAAGCCTAGTGGTCTATTAAGTCTGCTTGAATGTGCAGCTAGAACCCTTTATTCTGCAGCTGTCCCTCCCTTGACCCTCCCTCTTGCCCTGTCCCAGCCCCTTTTGAAGCAGCCCACTGTTCTACTGAATACCACTTCTGCCAGGTAACGCATTCCATCCAGCTACCACCCTCTCTGTAAAAAAGTGCCTCATCATCTCCCTCCTGAACTTTCCCCCTTCCAGTCTCATATCATGGTCCTAGGTGTCACTCCCCTTCCTTACTTTGAACAGCCCCTCCATACCTATCTTGTTTATTCCTTTCATGTACTTGAAGGTTTCAATCATATCCCACCTGTCCCTTCTCTCCTCCAGCGAGTACATGTTCAGCTCCCTCAGCCTCCTCTTATATGGTAAGTCCCCCAGCCCCTGGATCCAGTAACTTGATGTCCCTTTCTTAAGATATGGACACCAGTACTGCACACAATACTTCAGGTGTGGTCTAACTAATGATCTATACAGTGGCAGAATCCCCTCTCCGCTCCTTGAGGATATACCCCTTACAATGCAACCCAACATTTTATTGGCCTTTGCAACTGCCTTCCTACATTGTGCCGAGTTGTTCATTGCCCCTGTAATGAGCACCCCAGATCCTTCTCCTCCTCTGTCTTGGCTAGCTGCACTCCCCCCAGCCGGTAACTCCTCCTTGGGTTTTTCACCCCAAAATGCAGTACCTTGCACTTTTTGGCATTGAACCCCAGTTGTCTGGTGTCCAACCATTTTTCCAGCTTTGCCATATCATTCTGCAACCCCTGCCATCCCCCCTAGGTCATCCGCCTCCACTCCCATCTTGGTGTCATCAGCAAAGAGACTTGTCTTGCTCTTGATGCCCAATGATATGTCTGCAATGAATATCCCAAACAACACTGGTCTCAACACCGAGCCCTGCAGAACACTGCTTGTCACACCCTTGAGGATGAGAGCTCCCCACCACCATCTGTTGCCTTCCCTGAAGCCAGTTCCCTATCCATCTCACCAGCTTTGCACCCAGCCCTGTGCCTTCTAGCTTACTTCCCAACCTCCCATGTGGCACCAAGTTGAATGCCTTACTGAAGTCCAGGTACAGGACATCCACTGCATGGCCCCCATCCAGTTGCCTAGCTACCCAGTCATAGAATTCCACCAGGATAGTTTCGCAGGATCTGCCACTTTTAAAGCCATGCTGTTTGCTGTCCCGTAGTCCTTTGGCCTTCTGTAGGGTCACCAGCCTGTCCTTCAGGATAGTCTCCATCAGCTTACCCACGATGGATGTGAGGCTCACTGGTCTGTAGTTCCCTGGTTCATCCTTGGGGCCACTCTTGTGGAAGGGCACCACATGAGCCATCCTCAAATCCTGAGGTACACACCCTGTGTGTAGTGAGGCATTAAATAGGTCTGCTAAAGGTCCTGCTAGGACCTCTGCCAGCTCCTTCAGTACCCTGGGGTGGATGCCATATGGGCCTGGTGCCTTGTCCTCCCTCAATGCCCTCAAACCCTCCAGAACCCTACCCTCCATGATTTCCCCATCTGTCATCCCTTCCCCCTTTGTTTCTGCCCTCCCTCCCTCCTTGGGTATCACCCCCCCTTCTCCTTAGTAAATACCGAGTAGAAGTAATCATGTAGTGCCTCTGCTTCTGCTGTCTATCCACCTCCCTATAGATTCCAACATAAGTTTTGCCTTTCCCCAGCTCTTTTACAGTATGCTTTGGATTTTAGGCTTTCTGATATTATAAACTACAGGCCCCTTTCCTCCATGGTGTTTTCCAGCACCTCCCCTCCCCCCCACACACACACTTTGTATTGCACTATTAGATCACTTTTCCCAGTGTTCATCGCCTTATATTTTTTTGCATTAAAGCATTACTGCCAGACCTTTGACCAGTTCTCCAACCTGTCCAGATCCCTGAATTCCCTTATCCCTTCCTCCATGTCAATCTTTGTGCGGACACTCCAGGGTGGAGGAGGGAGGTGCTGGATAAAGCACTGTTCTTTCACTCCTGGATCTTGCTATTTAGAAGTATAGAACAATAGAACCTGACGGTGGACAAGGACTGCTTGGCCCACCCATTCTGCAGATTTTCCTTACCTACTGTGCCACTGCAGACCCTACTTTATCTCTGGCTGTCTCGCTCTCCTATTCCTTTCCACAAAGATTCTCTTATGCCTATCCCATGTATTCTTGAAACCCAGCACTGTTTTTCCCCCACCACCTCTGCTGGAAGGCTGGTCCAGGCATCCACCGCCTTTTCTGTTAAGAAGTATTTCCTCACATCTCTCCTGAATTTACCACCCTCTACCTTTATTCCATGTCCCCTTGTTCTTGGACACCATTTTTTTCTGAAAAATACTTCCCTCCTGTTCTGTATTTACCCCCATGAGGTATTTAAAAGTCTCTGTCATATCACCCATCTCCATCCTCTCTTCCAGGGTACACATGTTGAGGTTCTTTAGTGTCTCCTTGTACGGCTTCTGATGCAGACCCTGCATCATTTACTTTTCTCTTCTCTGGACAGCCTCCACTCTGCCTTTGGTCTTCCAGAGAAGTGGTCTCCAGAACTGGACACAGTGCTCCAGGTGGGGTCTCACCAGTGATCTAAACAGAGGCAATACCACTTCCCTCTTTCCTGCTGGTGATGCTCTCCCTATGCACTCCTGCATCCCACTGGCCCTCCCAACTGCCTTTTTGCACTGGCCACATATGATTACCCCAGGTCAATTTCCTGTGTGGTGGTTGTCTCTATCTCTTATCCCATTCTGTACTCTGCCCCTGGGTTTCTGTGTCCTAAGTGCGTGATTTTGAACTTTTTCACATTGAAACCCAGTTGCCATACCCTTGACTAATCCTTGAGTTTTCTCAGGTCTCTGTGCATTTCTTCTCCTCTCCTGGAGTGCCCACCCTATTGCAGATTTTGCGGTCATCTGCAAAGAGGCAAACTTTTCCTTCCAGCTTCTCTGCAATGTCACATATAAAAACATTAAAAAGGTCCTGTAAAAGTACTGATCTCTGAGGCACTCCACTGATCACTCTCCCTTCTCTGGAGTGAACTCTGTTTACCACCACCCTCTGTCGCCTATACCTTTAACCAATTTCTTACCACCTTTGGACCCACTCCTAAGCTGCCCATCTTCCTTATGAGTCTCTTATGTGGTGTCCTTACTGAAATCTAGGTAGGCCACATCCACCATTCCACCCTGATCTAATTCCTTGGTTATCCCCTCAAAGAAATCTATTAGATTTGTTGGACATGACCCCCCCCCCCCCATTAAACTAAGCTGCCTTGGGTCTCATAATCCATTGGATTCAAGATATTCCACAATCGTTTCCTTCAGCAGTGACTCCATTAACTTTCCAACCAGCGATGTCAGGCAGACTGGCCTATAGTTGCTAGCAACCTCCCTGCTACCACTGTTGTAAAGTGGAACTATATCTGCCCTCCTCCAGTCCTCTGGAACCACTTGTTTCCATTCAGCTGCTAAATAGAACTATCAGAGGTGCAGCCCTACTCCCTGAACTTTCTCAGTACCCCTGGTAGCACCCCGTCTGGCCCCAACACCTTGTCCATTTTCAGATTAGTGAGTCCCTTCAGGACTCGCTCCTCTGAAAAAGGACAATAGTCCACCTCCCTCCCTCCAGTGCCCCTGCTACTTTTATAAGGCCCTTCCCCTTCTCCTTCCTCTGTGAGTACTGAATCAAAGTACTTGCTAAGGATATCTGCCTTATCCTGGTCCCCCTCTTCACAGTCCCTCCCTTCCTTTCTTAACCTTACAATCACTTCCCTGGTCTTCCTCTTTGCACTCAAATATCTAAAAAATGTCTTGTCCCATTTTGATACCCAGTGGGCTGTTCTCTCCTCAATTTGCACCTTCACACTCTGTACTGCTTTCCTTGCCTCCATCTGTTTCTCCTGATTCACTTCCCTATCCTCTTCACTCTGCATTTTCTTATATCTTCTGAAAGCTACCCTTTTAGTCTTTACCTTTTCAGCCATTTCTTTCGAGAATCATAGCGGTCTCTTTTACTGCTTGCTTTTGTTCACTTGTTTGGTGTAGAGGTTTGTTGTCTTCACTATGCCCTTTTTTTAGCTTCACCTACTGTTCCTCTGCCCCACCCAGGTCATCCCCCCTGCCAGATCATCCCCGAGGCATTCACTCACCTTTCTAAAATCTGCCTTCCTGAAGTCCAGGACCCTTATCCCTGTGTGGTTTGAGTCTGATGCTGTCTATGTTGTACCGCACTGTACAGTGAACACTGATCCCCAGATGGCCTCCCACCTTTACATCTGCAATAGTGTCCCTGTTAGTGAACATCACGTCCACCATTACCCCATCATGAGTGGGCTCCCTGACTAGTTGCTTGAAGAACAACCCTGCATGTGGTCCAGGATATCCCTGCTTCCAGCTGAAGCTATAGCTGGGAGGCTCCAATCTATAGCTGGTGGACTGAAGTCCCATATCAGCAGCAGCACCTACTCCCGCTTTTCTGCCATCCTGCCAATGGCTTCTACCAGTACGTTATCTAAATCCTCCCGTTGTGCTGGTGGTCTGTAGATGTTGTGAGACTCGGGTGAACTGGATAAGGCATTGTTCTTTTGTCATTGGAGCATGATATTTAAGAGACTGGAGGAGGTGATCAGAATAAGGCACTGGCATTACATCACTGAACCTCTACTGTTTTAAAGATTCATGGGAGCTGGAATGGATTGAATCATAGAATCATAGAACTCTGATGGCAAAAAAGGACCTTCTGGCTCATCGAGTCTGCCCTTCCCCCCCTACTCTTTACCTGTGACACGGGACCTCCCCTTCCCCCCACTTGCCAACCTCTTATGTCTGTCCTATGCCCTCTTGAATCCCTCCAGCATTTCAGCCCCCACCACTTCCTCCGGTAGTTTATTCTCGGCCTCTGCCACCCTTTTTGTGAAGTAACGCCCCCTCGCATTGCCTTCAAATCTCCCCCCTTCCAATCTTAGACCATGCCCTCTAGTTCTAACCCCCACATTTCTTGTAAATAAGCTACCCTCCTGAACCTCATTGATCCCCTTCACATACTTAAATGTTTCTATCATGTCCCTGGTTTCTCTCTTCTAGTCTCCAATGGGTACAGATCCAACTGCCTCTACCTCTCCTCATATGGCTTCCCCTGCATACCGTGCACCATTTTGGTTGCCCTTCTCTGCACCCTCTCAATCCCATCAATGTCCTTATGTAGGTGTGGTCTCCAGAACTGGACCCCATACTCCAGGTATGGTCTCACCATGGTTTTATAAAGGGGCATCAGTACCTTCCTCCTTCTGCTTGTTATGCCCCTCCCAATGCATGCCAACATTCTATTTCCTTTTTCCACTGCCCTGCTGCATTGATTTCCTACCTTAAGGTTGCTTGATATTATAATCCCCAGATTCCTCTCCTGCTCAGTTAGCTTAATTACCCCCCCCCAGAGTGTAAGCTGCTTGTGGGAGTTACACCCCATGTGCATCACTACACACTTTTTGTTATTGAATTTCAGATGCCACATTTCCAGCCACCCTTCTAGAATCCTCAGGTCCTCCCTCATGGCCTCCCACCAACCGGGGTTGTTCACCCTATTGCAGATTCTTTGTATCATCTGCAAACAGGCATACCCTCCCCCTCTAGCCTGTCTGCTATGTCACTGATATAGATATTAAAAAGCAGGGATCCCAGTACCGACCCCCGGGGCACCCCACTCGTCACTCGCATCTCCCTGGAATGTACCTCATTAATCACCACCCTCTGGCTTCTGTCTTCAATCAGTTTTCCACCCACCTTGTTGAGTTCTGTCCCACCCCCAAGCTTTCCAGCTTATTTACCAGCCTTATGTGAGGGACTGTGTTGAAGGCCTTCCTAAGGACCAGATAGACCACATCCACTGTCCCTCCCTGATCAACCACCTTCGCCACCCAATCAAAGAACTCTATTAGATTAATCTGACATGACCTACCAGTTGTGAAGCCATGCTGCCTATTGTCCAGTAGTCCACTATCTGCCAAGTAGTTTAATACTCTTTCCTTTAATAGCCCCTCCATCACTTTTTCCACTGCTGAGGTGAGGCTGACCAGGCGATAGTTACCCATCTCCTCCCTGCTGCCCCCCCCTTGTGCAGTGGTACCACATCCACCATCTTCCAGTCACCTGGCACCCATCCAGTATCTAGGACAAGTTAAACAGCCTTGCCAGAGGTACTGCCAGCTCCTCCCTCAGTTACTGGAGTACCCTAGGATGCAAGCCATCCGACCCCATTGCCTTGTCTACCTTCAACCTACCAAGTTCTTCTTTAACCCTGTCCTCACTGAATGGGCTAGGAAGAGGCATTGTTGTTTTGCTCCTGGACCATGATATGTGAGTGACTTGTGGTGTACCAGATATTGCAGTTGTTTTTCAGAACTGAAACATGTTCACTGTAGAGCCGGCCCACCCACTCAGCAGTAGCGCTACTGCTCATGATGCCGGTGACCTGAGTTCAGGAATGGGCTTGGGTTGTCAGAGGGCAGCAGGAAGGAGGAGGCTTGAGTGTCCCCTCCGATGGGTGGGGGGGAACATTGGCTTGGTACACGACTGGTCTCTAGCAGTGGCTGGAGAATCGGCAAGCCCATGCCGTACATAGGGAGAGGAGAATGACGGATGCTGGCTTACTCCTTGGCATCAGTGCAGGTCGCATGTTCAAGGGGGAGTACTTTACAATAGTTGGACCAGCGCGACACCAACACGAGGGTCAGATAGGCTTTCACCACCAATGCTGCAGCCCCAGAGTGGATCCTGACACAGATATAGAGGTATGGAACAAGGAGGGGGGCTAAGGGCCCAGACTCCCCGCTCCCACTCTGTCCCCACCGGGGGGGTAAGCCATGGCTCTGTGGGGGGGTCCCTCAGGGGATAGTGGTGTCAGGGAGGTCTAGTTGGGTGACAGTGCAGGTCCGAGGGGGATAAACAGAAATTACAAAAACAAAAAAGAAACATGTTCACAGTAAAATAAAGATTCTGGGTGTCATTATATCAGACCGTCTAAAATCTACAGCACAGTGCAACAAATCATTGGGAAGACAAACAGGATTCTGGGTTGCATAGGTAGGGGACTCAGCAGTAAACAGGCAGGTGATCTTTCCACTGTACACATGCCTTGTGCTCCCACATCTGGAGTACTGTGTAAGGTCCTGGAGCCTGACTAATGGCAGGACTGTCGGAGGGTGGAGTCTGTACAAAGAATAGAGATCAAATGATCAAGGGGATGTATAAAAGACTGAGGAAACTTAACATGTACTCCCTGGAGACTAGATGGGAGAGGGGGACATTATAGAGACTTACAAATACCTGCATTTGATAAGCATGGTGTCATGCAAGGAACCATTTGTCTTAAGCATAACCACAAGCATGCAAGGTAATTCACTTAGCCTGGTCTGTGGAAAATTCATGAAGGATGTCCACAAGCACTTTTTCACAGAAAGTGTGGTGAACAAGTGGAATAGTCTGCCAGATGAAGAGATAATGGCCAAAATAGTTGGGGGGGATTCAGACAAGGGTGGAACAGGCACAAGGCTATAGTAAAAGAGTTAGGGGCAAAGGGAAAGGGGAGATGGATTGCCCCCAGGGCCCATTTATGAGAAGTAGGTAGGGTGGGCAGATTGGATGGGCCACTGGACATTTTTCTGCTGTCAATGTCTGTTTCTGTTATTTGATAGATGTCAGGGAACAAATCAGAAAAGGCATTGTTCTTTTACACTTGGACTATACTATTTGAGAGATTTGGTGGGAAGAGTATGGAATAAGCACTGTTCTTTACCATTGGACCATCCTGTTTGACAGACTGGGGGGGGGGAGCAGACTGGCCTTTTACCATTGGACCATGCTGTTTGAGACACTGGGGAGAGGATACTGGATAAGTCTCCATTTTTTGACTACTGGACCAGACTATTTGAGAGATGGGGCACTGAGAAAAGCACTGGCCTTTCAATATTTCAGCATTTTATTTGAGAGACTGGGGTGGACTGGATAAGGCACTTATCTTTCATCCACAGACCAGTTCTGTTTGGGGGTGGAGACTGGGTAAAACACTGGCCTTTCACCAGTTGATCATACTGTATTTTTTTCAGAGACTTAGTCGCTGTGGGGTGGGTGTTGGGAGGTCTTTTTATTGTACTGGCCTTTCTCCACTTGAAGTCTAGGTTCTAGTCTCAGCTTTTGTCATAAAATGCAGTGAGCTCTTTGTGCTCCTCTCAGTGGGGAACAATCCACATTCACAAAGCCATGATAAAGCATTCAGCATGTAATCCTCAAAGAGGTGATCCCTCTTGCTGGGTGCTTAGGTAACTCGTTTTGGAAGCCCACACTGCACCCACCCACACCGTAAATAAAGGGCTTTCCATGAGAAAGTGCTGGGATTTAAGAAAAGGAAAGTTTTTAAAATTGACAATCAGTATACTTTGTTTTGCTTCTAGCTACAATTTGAGAGGGGCAGGTGCAGAGTGTTGGAACAAGCATGTCCTTTCTTTTGGGAAATATTTTAACCAGACACATTTCCTGTTTTTAGTTTTTTAAAGGTAACATATATATTTTTTTTTAATTTCTATAAAGAATGGTAGTGCATCTATTCTGTGCATGGTAAGTAACACCAATCTTTCACATCTTAAATGATAAATGAGTAGGAAAAGGCTGACTGAGTGACCTGCGTGTAATCACACTAGCTTTAAACAGCTGCAGAATGGTTCTAAAAATGCAGCTTTTGCTGATAGCAAGAGAAAAATGGCAATGAACCACTGTGGAATAATTCTGTGTTGAAAAGATAAAGTGTAATAGTTCTGTTATTTATCTTTGGTACAGGCATTTTTAAGCTGCCCTAAGTGGGCAAATCTAGAAGTTAAAACCTACTTCTTTTATTCTGTTTTTATATTCTGTTGCTGTAACCATTACATGACTTTTATAATATGGCTGCATGTTTATTTACTAAACTCCTTTATAGCATTTCAAAACTGCAACTAGATTATGTTTTGCAAACACTTGTCACCAAACTCTGCTTTTTCTTCTGTGATTGTGTTCTGAGTGGCTGTTTTTTTTGCATAGATGGATAAGAAAACACTGTGCATGTTTTGTTTCCTTAATCATGATTTTACTTTTATCTTCTGAAAATGTACTAAGTGGGTACAACATCTATTATAGGTTCTGTACACTTTGTCAGGAGTTCATATTCTGTAGTAGCAACTGACTGACATTTACTTATTGTGCTACATTTTAAAGATGCAGTATCCCTTCTACTAAGTCATGGAATCAAAGGCAAAAAGCTGTAAACCCATGGACAAGGGAAACAAAGTTAACCGTAACTTAAAAACATCTCACTACAAAAAACTAATCTCATCTCCTGTTGTATTTTTGCATGGCTTATATGCATTTTGTCTGCTACAAAGAGCCAGTTACAGAATGTCACATTCTCGATTTCCTACTATTCAGTAATCTCCCTACAAAGGAATCATGGGTCATTTTCAGTCGACATATTGTAGGTGGACAAGCACACATTGTGGTCGTGGAATTAGGGAGTTTCAAATTGGAAGGGAAAGGGAAGAAACCCCTGAAGCTGATAGCTTTCGGGGGGGGGGGGGAGTAATTTGGGCTTCTCACAGGCTAGGCTCTCATAAAGATGCACTTACAGTGCATTAACAGCTCTGGATCACTGTCTCTGGATATCTCACATAACTGTATCATGGTGGATTAAGACAGAAAGCTGGTCATTTACCCAGATAGTCCCAGATAATTTATGTTGATAATAACCCATTTACCTCATTACCTGCTTCTGACAAAAAAGGCTGGGTCTACAATTATGGTGATCTTAGATATCCTAAAGATGCCACTGATTATCCCAGCATGCCTAGTCTCAAAAGTAATATAACAGATTCAAATTTTAGTTTACATATTGCTTTCCTTAAAGAAGGTATTCCAAAGAACATTTCCAGACAGAGGCAGAGATACTGGCAGTGACTGCATGCTGGCAAACAAAGCAGTCCTTATGTATTCATCAGTAATCCAAAATCCTACCATAGACAACTGCATTAGAACTTGTAGAGAGAGAGGGAATATAACCAAGTACCCAAAGTATAGCCCCAACTCTCTTCAAAGGAGAACTGTACTGAATCTGTAAGTCATTTCTTTCCCCAGATGAAGCTGTTTTTATGTTCACATGTAAAGCATGCAAACATATGGGTATCAGTCTGAACTGTGTAAGGGCTTTTGGGAGTGCTACTCTCCTGCACCAATTGCAGCTTCAGAATTTTGAATCTCCTTTTTCATTTTTTTATTTATTCAATCTTGGATTACAATACCTTTGAGCGGGAGACCGCTCTTTTACAAAGGTTCCACGTCGTAAAGGGTGGGTATACATACATTGTGGGTTTATGAGTATCTAGCTAGGTGAGTAAACATAGACAAAAATACATTGGAAATAGGAAACAGAGATAGTTTTAACACTAGGATAATTCAGGTAACAGTATCAGCCTAGGTGGCATTGTCAGGTAAAAGACAGTAAGTAGCTATCCAGAAAGGAGAGTAGGGGGCACTGAGTGGGGCGGGCATGATGACTATTTAGGGGGAGGTGGGAGAGGAGATTGCAGAGTATTGCAGGGCAAAAATGGGGACAATTCAGGGTAAAAGGACCTCCCTAATTCTGCCCACTGCCCACCGTTCTCTTCATTTTTCTTGCCCAGTCACAAGGCTGGAAAATGCAAGGTTGAGGCCTTTTTGTGCAACTTCTAATTCCTGCTTGGAACCTTACCCCTGCTTTTCATCCCACATATGTACAGTATGTGCTACTGTATTCTTCTTTCATACATGCTGCTGTTTAGTACTTTGTTTTTCAGGGAATGGCAGGGACTGTGCACAGCTCATGCAATCTGTAATACCATGATGCAGTGCTTGCAACTCATTGAGTTAATGTGTTCTTTTGCTGTGCTGTAAAGCAAACAAAACAGATGTTCCATCATGTTCCTACACTCATTGATTAGTTTAGGTAAGGAGCTCTGTTACTCTGCTTACCTGCATTTTAAACACTAGCATTAAAGCATTTTGGTCATTACAATAAATAAATAAATAAACAAGGCTTAACACATACACCCCTACCATTGCAATCAAGCTGATTAGATTTACTTGCAAAGCATGTGAATAAATTGTTTACAGTCTGAACTGTGAGAGAGCTTTTGGGGGTGTACCTCTGCTTTACATATTACAGCATCAGATTACTGAATTTCCTCCTTAATTTTGCCCACTTTCTGCTTCCCAGCTCCTTTTTCCTTTGAATTCCTTGCCCAATCACAACATTATGAGTGAACCTCATCATTTCCCAGTTATGACTACTTCACTATTATATCACATGCTAATGTTCATTTTAACTGCTGTGTTTTCTATGCCCAACAAGGCTGGAAAATGCAAAGTTCGTTGGTTTTCTTGTACAACTCCTAATTCCTGCTTTCATTCAACATATATGCTACTGTTTATTTCTTTCATATGTGCTGCTGTTTAGTGCTTTTTTTTGCTCAGGGAATGGCAGAGATGTTGCACAACCCACGTCATTTGCATAACCATAATGCAGTGCTTGCAACTTCTGGAATTGTGTTCTCATACTGTGCTAAAAAGCAAGTAAAACAGATGTTCTCACATGTCCTTACACCCACTGATCAGTTCAGGTAAGGAACCGTGTTACTCTGCTTATCTGTGTTTTGATCACTAACATTAAAGCACTTTGGTTATTACAGCATAACTAAAAATGCTTAGCACATATACCCCATATCCTTGAAATCAAGCTGGTTATATGCACTTGCAAAGCATCTGAATAAATTGATAGTCTGAATCATGAGAGGGTTTTTGGGGGTGCACTCCTTTTTTACCTATCACAGCATCAGAATGCTGAATTTCTTCCCACATTTTGTCCCTCACGTCCTTTTTCCTCTTTTTTCCTTTGAAGTCCTTGCCCAGTCACAGTGTTATGGTTGAGCATCTTCATTCCCCAAACATGACCATTTCACTGTTATAACGCACCTTATTAATTTGTTCTTTTTAACTGCTGCACTATCTATACTCAACAACTACACAGAAGATACCAGCAAGTGAACATCTGGCATCAGCCAGTGCTTGTTTTAAAAACTGGTTCCAGTTCTACTGTTGTTCCATTTATACTAGCCAGTCTGTAACGGTAGTGAGTGTTTCTGATTTACACTCTGTGTTAAGTGCCATTTTGGATTGTATGATGTAGTTTGTGTCCCTCCCAACTACAGAGTTCTATAGTAGAACATGGGTGAATTGTGGCAACAATGGAAGAGCTGAGCTAGGGACATAAACTACATCACGCGGTTCAAAAATTGTACTGACTACCTGTGTGTAAATCAGAAACACCCACTAGTATAACAGAAAAAGCCTCTAGACATAGCACAGTAACAGAACTGGAATCAGTAAAAAAAAATCAACTGCTATGGGGAACATGACTTACAGATTCAGTACAGTTTTTCTTTAAAATGTGCCATGGGATCTCCACCTTCTACTTGGACAACTACTCAAAATGCTCTGAAGGTAACTCAGTTGAATGTTTCATATGAATGATGGCATCTTCAAAAGTGCTCCCTTCCCCCCCGAAACTGTGCTGTAATGCTGGTGTTGGGAAATAGCCATTTCTCCTACTGTACAGCTTGAAAACACATTTATGTGGTCTCAGAAAAGAAAGAAATATGGAGCTGTAAGGGAATTACACATTTGACTGGAGTCCCATGAGGGCAGCACTCACTCTGCTGAATCCTCATTAACATCACAATTCTTCCTTCTGCTGGGGTTGCCTATATGTGGTGCAGAACTTGGCTACCTGATTCAATGAATAAAGGTCACCAGTGACTATGGAAATGATTTATGGTTAGGTTTCCTTCCAGGGTTCCAAAATTGCCCTTCTAGTGCTCAAAGCCCTTGACGTGCTTATTTCCATCTATATTTCTTTTTTTTTTTTTCCCTCCTACGTGCCCCAGAGTTACCTCTCCTTCAGGCCGCCATGGGCCCGGACATTCCCCTACTAGCTCCCCTTAGCCACTTACCTCATATCTGCAGCCTTCCTCGGGCTAGTCCGGTGTAACCCTGCACTGGATGGGTCCCCCTCCTCCGAGGGGAAAGGCACCAGCGGGGGCGAACCAGCACACTACTACTTTCTTGGACCCTCGGAGCTGCTGAGGCAATTGTGGCTCTCAGGGAGTCTTCAGGGATGTCCAGGGCCGGCGTCCATCATCCAGTTAACTTCCGGCGCGGATTTTCTCATTTTTCTTGTTCCCTCTTGTTGCGTCGCTACTTGCAGTGCCTCCAGTCTCCACTGGGGGCCGCTGCATGAGCGAAGATGCTCTAACCCACCCAGGACAGGAGAGCAGTCCGTCAGGCGCTGATCCTGCTCCTTCCCCTGCCGCACTTTAGTGACCCGAGTCCATTCCTCGAACTCGGTCACCGTGGGTTTGAGGTAAGAAGGTTTCAACCTCTACGCCACCGGCCGGCTCCATCTATATTTCTGACCTTGACTTTTCTAATTCCTCATCCAGATTCCCCCATTCCCTTATTGCCTACAGTATCTTCTCACTGCCCATGTAATGTCCTCTCCATGATTACTGGGCGAGCTTTCTCCTTTGCAGTCTCTGTTTTCCAAAACAGCCTCCTGATATCACTGTGTCTCATTGACTTTCCATCACTATTCAAATCTCAGCAACAACATA
The DNA here is from genome assembly GCA_016271365.2 of Neoceratodus forsteri. NCBI lineage: Eukaryota > Metazoa > Chordata > Ceratodontiformes > Ceratodontidae > Neoceratodus > Neoceratodus forsteri. Next base: position 1,061,223,055 of record CM057458.1, on the reverse strand, counting down.
CCTTTTTACATTTGTCTGTGACTCTTAACATCTCTCTTCCACCCCACCCCTCCCAATTTCCTGGTATGGGCAAGGAAGGAAGTAGTCAAGCCTTCATTTGGAGTCCAAATATTTAACTAAATCTGCCTTGACTTGTTTCTCCATGGACCCTAGTCATAGGTACATTAAAAATGAGGCTTGAAACTTGAACAGAAGTGACTGGTAGCTATCACAGGAAGTGATATCATGTTCTGTATTGGTGCTAAATAGTTTTTTTGTTTACGTTCCAAGCCTCAAAGTTCCTATGAGTGAAAGTAGTCTCCCTTATACAGCACACACCATTGCTCAGGCCTTCAGTTTTCTAAATGTGTAATATCAAATTTATGAATTATGCTTTTTGTATTATAGATGTGTATCACAGGGAAGATTATTACTATGGTATCGTGGTTCCTGTGGAGCTACTGCAAGGATACATTTTCAGAAACATTTCTGCACCCACAGGCTTGTAGATATTAATGTTTTATAACAGACCCCTATATAAACATCAATATATTTTACTGCTATTAAGACTCAGCA